>OX442333.1:17904555-19290388 GCA_949358125.1 Idaea dimidiata | reverse complement strand
TATATATATAGGTATAGTCTGCTATATAATATATAGTTTATATACCATTTCACCCGCGTAAGTCCCGCGAGATTATCGGGATCAAAAGTATCCCAAGTATCTCCATCACTTAGGTAAGCTATCTATCCCTATGCAACTTTTCGTTCATATCGATCAAACAAATATACAAATAAACTTTCGATTTATTACAGGGATTCCATAACGGTATGAAATATTAAATAGTATTTCAAAAATATCAGTACTCAAAATATAATAGGACTAGTAAAATATCAATACGCAAATATGTATACTGTGAGAATTTCCTACGTATGTATATTTTCCGGTACAGTTTTTAATACACAATTTATAATTAAATCATAAAGACAATCGCCAATGATCGAAATATATTAATAATAGGAGTCGGTATCATTAATATCTGTATCAAAATTGGACGCTACCCAAATATAAAGGTATGAATGTCATTTAAAACAAAAAAAATATCTGTACTGCTATTTTTGAGTACCGGAATTTAATGGTATGACATACGTCATACAGAAAAATATTGTACAGATATTCATACCGGTATACAGTCCTTGATTAATTATATTATTTTGGTTGGAGCATTTTTATAAGTAAACATCGTGTAATATTATTTCTAGAACTAATGCAAGCAGAGAAACTATTATTCTTATTCCCCATTTTAGTATAGTGTGACATTAAATTAGTACTAGTTATACGTCGGTAATAAAATCATAATAAAGAATGATTATGTTGCCAAATATACAATACCAGTTCCCAATGGTCATTAAGATTAGAATTAACTTTCAACTTTGTCCGCTTAGAAGTCCAATTTCGAGAAATAATGTGTTGCAACCTTTTGTTTCAGATCTGCAGTTTATCTAACCAGTTCTTTAATCTATTACGCACAGCTTACTTCTAATTATTTTCAGTGTAGATTAACATTCTATTATTAAAAAAAAACAATAAGATAGTAGTGATATATTGACACGATAGTAAGTAATAAATTCTAAAGCTATTAATGTATAGGTATGCACTATCTTATTTTCGTATGGAATAAATAAATTAATGTGCTTCTTTTTACATTTTTCTTGGTAACTTTGGATGAGTAGAATCGTTTTCTAAGCTAGAATTTGAAACTGTTTGTATGTACTATGATCTAATTAGATGACTAGATTTTTCTGAATAAATACTTATCTCACATCAGCATATGAATGTTTACGAATAAGTCTCCACTGATTTGAAGCGGAGCTCGGGGGGTCGGACTGTGAAATTGTCTAAAATATCCGCTTCATATTAGTGGAAATAGTGTGATCAGCTAATTTTCAGTCCGCTCCGCTCCGCCCAGCTCTGCTTCGGTGATAATGTGCCCAGCCCAGTAAAGGATAGTTCAGATTATTGTCACCAGTCTAGTCTATCCTGAAAAAGAGACCTAGAAACATTGATCATCGAAACAATGATGGACTTATAAAAACCACGCGATTAAAACCGAAAAATGAGTTTAACAGTAACAGTTAAGAATAAAAGCATATTATTAGGATATTCTTCCCTAAACCCACAAAAATCATAGAAGAATGCCATTGAGAAAAAATATGAGGTGCACACGAAAGCTAAATCGAGGGAAGCGGAATTGACAATGACTCTGATATTGAAATTGTCTGACTGCAGTCGTAAAAACAAGATGTCTACATTCATATTGTACGGTCAGCAACAAAAGAATTTGACACAATAAAAGGTGAAAGTTTGTGAGTAAAAATACGTTTGTTGCTTCTTCACGCAAAAATACTGAACCCATTGCAATAAAACTAGGTCGATTTTATCACAAGGAATCAAGACTTGCTACTAATTAATTAATAAATATTGTAGGACGTAGAACACAGCGCATTCTAGTCTGAAACTAAGCAACTAGGCTTCTATAGTGGGTATCTTCTACTAGACAACGGATAAACTACATATCATACTTTTTATATACATGCATTGAATACTATGGTATGTATAGAAATACACCCACAATGAGAAACGACCATTTATGGTCAACATGTATCCGGCGCTGGCGGACAAGAATTTCGTCCAACACACCACAGGGGCCAGGAATTGTGATTTCTGAGTATTTCAAAATAAGTGTGCTTTCGGGGGCTTTTCTGCTGACTGTACATACATATAGGCGCAATCCTAATATTGCCAATGAAAGTCGAGAATTATGCCTAACTCAATGGGGTAGAGATTGGCATAAGTTGCTATTTTATTTATTAATAAAGCTAAACTGATTTTAAGAATGTTTCGAGCTGTGCTTTATGATATCATTGTTTCAAATTGCAATTTTCGTAGCATCACATCATCATCATCAGCCTGTTGCAGTCCACTTCTGGATATAGGCCTCCCCTGGATCTATTTTCGACTTCTCGCATTTAGTTTGTGCCCGCCGTATTCGTTTTGTATATTCGTAGCATCATATCACAATAACCGCCTTGCTTTAGCCATATATGGTTTTAAACAGTAAAGTTTCGTCAATTTTGACACAATCTATTCAAAATATGTGTTTTGAGAGTCGTATTTGTAACATGTCTTGATGCAAGCCAGTCCCCGTTGAATATTGAGTAAGTATACTTACCTACGTATCTTCACAAATCAAGCATTACCCATTTCCTTCCACGTGTCCTAATCTCTACGCCATGATCGATTATTTTGCAAGCAAGCTTTCATTTTTAATCGTTAGAAATTTTAAACTTTAAAATTAGTTACAACCCACGGTTCGTTTGCCAGTATAAAGTGAGTAGGCCCTGACAGTGGCAAATAAAACAATCCTTGCAGTAGGTATCTATTAAAAATATTTCCCAGAATTTTATATCTTACTTATATTATAGTTTGCATGTATGTATATCTGTATGTATGTGACTTTGTTGCTCAATCACGTAAAAACTAAACGCAAAAACTTACGATGAAACTCGAAATGTAGGTCGTTGAAAACCTGGAATAACACATAGACTGCTTTTCACCCCGATAATCCCGTGGGAACGGGACTTACGCGGGTGGAACCGCGGGGTGCAGCCAGTGAGTATTAAATTTTGTACTTCTGTGTCTACAAATTTAGTAGTAGTAGTAGTAAACCAGTGAACGGATAAGCATAGAAGAAGCCTTTCCATATTAACTCACCTCAAATAATAGCGCCAAAACTTACTCAAATACGAAGTATGCATACACAAACTACACACCATGCTATTAGCTAAGCAATTGGACCTTTGTTTATATTTTTACCAATTGTGTGTTGACAACGAGGACGGCCCGGCGGCAATACGCTGTTCTCTAACGTGATTGGTTCTTTGAGTGATACGAGTACAACCGAATGTTCGTGAACTTAGCAGAGCATTGTCCAGCAGATCAAAAAATAATAAGAGTTCTATTCGCATGCAGCCGAGTTCTATAGTTCCTGATACTTTTTAAAAATAGTTCCGGCGTTTAAGCCTTAGAAAAGTCAATTTAAAAAATGCTCTGCTAACTTCGCGGTTTATTTCAGCAGAGCATAATATTATTTGATTTCTATATAAATACGGCATAGTTCCACAGTTCCTGATACTTTTTAGAAATAGTTCTGGTCTTTTAAATGAATTAAAATCACATTCAAGTCTCAGCAGAGCATAACATGATGTCATCCAAGTAAACGAAAAAAATCTAAAGTCGTCATTTCGAATTCGAAGTATTGGAGAGGCTAGAACTCATTCTTTTTTAGTAGATCTAGCTCAGTTCTACCCCTTACAATTCGATTTGAGTCCAGAACTCACATAAAAGTGTCAGCAGAGCATACCTGAAAATCCAAGTAACGAAAAATTCGTATGTTGTCAATTTCAATACAAAGTATGGGAGAACCTAGAACTCATTGATTTTGTGTAGATCTAGATCAGCACTACCCAATACAACTTGATTTGAGTCCAGAACTCTCATAAAAGTGTCAGCAGAGCATACCTGAAAATCCAAGTAACGAAAAATTCTAATGTTGTCAATTTCAATACAAAGTATGGGAGGACCTAGAACTCATTGATTTTGTGTAGATCTAGATCAGCACTACCCAATACAACTTGATTTGAGTCCAGAACTCTCATAAAAGTGTCAGCAGAGCATACCTGAAAATCCAACTACCGAAAAATTCTAATGTTGTCAATTTCAATACAAAGTATGGGAGAACCTAGAACTCATTGATTTTGTGTAGATCTAGATTAGCACCACCCATTACAACTTGATTTGAGTCCAGAACTCTCATAAAAGTGTCAGCAGAGCATACCTGAAAATCCAAGTAACGAAAAATTTTAGTGTTTTAATTTCAAATTCAAAGTACGGGAGAGGCCAGAACTCATTCAATCTTAGTAGTTCTAGATCAGAACTACCCGTTACAACTTGATTTAAGTCTAGAACTCCCATAAAAGTGTCAGCAGAGCATACCTGAAAATCCAAGTAACGAAAAATTCTAGTGTTTTAATTTCAAATTCAAAGTACGGGAGAGGCCAGAACTCATTCAATCTTAGTAGTTCTAGATCAGTACTACCCGTTACAACTTGATTTAAGTCCAGAACTCCCATAAAAGTGTCAGCAGAGCATACCTGAAAATCCAAGTCTCCGCAGAGTATAACATGATGTCATCCAAGTAAACGAAAAATTCTAATGTTGCCATTTTAAGTTCAAAGTATGGGAGAGGGTAGAACTCATGCAATCTTAGTAGTTCTAGATCAGTACTACCCGTTAAAACTTGATTTAAGTCCAGAACTCCCATAAAAGTGTCAGCAGAGCATACCTGAAAATCCAACTACCGAAAAATTCGTGTGTTATAATTTCAAATTCAAAGTACGGGAGAGGCCAGAACTCATTCAATCTTAGTAGTTCTAGATCAGTACTACCCGTTACAACTTGATTTAAGTCCAGAACTCCCATAAAAGTGTCAGCAGAGCATACCTGAAAATCCAAATACCGAAAAATTCTAATGTTGTCATTGTAAATTCAAAGTATGGGAGAGGCTAGAACTCATTGTTTTTGTGAAAACCTAGATCAGCACTAACCATTACATTTTGATTTGAGTCCAGAACTCTCATAAAAGTGTCAGCAGAGCATACCTGAAAATCCAAGTCTCCGCAGAGTATAACATGATGTCATCCAAGTAAACGAAAAATTCTAATGTTGCCATTTTAAGTTAAAAGTATCGGAGAGGCTAGAACTCATGCAATCTTAGTAGTTCTAGATCAGTACTACCCGTTAAAACTTGATTTAAGTCCAGAACTCCCATAAAAGTGTCAGCAGAGCATACCTGAAAATCCAACTACCGAAAAATTCGTGTGTTATAATTTCAAATTCAAAGTACGGGAGAGGCCAGAACTCATTCAATCTTAGTAGTTCTAGATCAGTACTACCCGTTACAACTTGATTTAAGTCCAGAACTCCCATAAAAGTGTCAGCAGAGCATACCTGAAAATCCAAGTCTCCGCAGAGTATAACATGATGTCATCCAAGTAAACGAAAAATTCTAATGTTGCCATTTTAAGTTCAAAGTATGGGAGAGGGTAGAACTCATGCAATCTTAGTAGTTCTAGATCAGTACTACCCGTTAAAACTTGATTTAAGTCCAGAACTCCCATAAAAGTGTCAGCAGAGCATACCTGAAAATCCAACTACCGAAAAATTCTCATGTGTTGTCAATTTCAATACAAAGTATGGGAGAACCTAGAACTCATTGATTTTGTGTAGATCTAGATCAGCACTACCCATTACTTTTGATTTGAGTCCAGAACTCTCACAAAAGTGTCAGCAGAGCATACCTGAAAATCCAACTACCGAAAAATTCGTGTGTTATAATTTCAAATTCAAAGTACGGGAGAGGCCAGAACTCATTCAATCTTAGTAGTTCTAGATCAGTACTACCCGTTACAACTTGATTTAAGTCCAGAACTCCCATAAAAGTGTCAGCAGAGCATACCTGAAAATCCAAATACCGAAAAATTCTAATGTTGTCATTGTAAATTCAAAGTATGGGAGAGGCTAGAACTCATTGTTTTTGTGAAAACCTAGATCAGCACTACCTATTACATTTTGATTTGAGTCCAGAACTCTCATAAAAGTGTCAGCAGAGCATACCTGAAATTCCAAGTCTCCGCAGAGCATAACATGATGTCATCCAAGTAAACGATAAATTCTAATGTTGCCATTTTAAGTTCAAAGTATGGGAGAGGGTAGAACTCCTGCAATCTTAGTAGTTCTAGATCAGTACTACCCGTTAAAACTTGATTTAAGTCCAGAACTCCAATAAAAGTGTCAGCAGAGCATACCTGAAAATCCAACTACCGAAAAATTCTAATGTTGTCAATTTCAATACAAAGTATGGGAGAACCTAGAACTCATTGATTTTGTGTAGATCTAGATCAGCACTACCCAATACAACTTGATTTGAGTCCAGAACTCTCATAAAAGTGTCAGCAGAGCATACCTGAAAATCCAACTACCGAAAAATTCTAATGTTGTCAATTTCAATACAAAGTATGGGAGAACCTAGAACTCATTGATTTTGTGTAGATCTAGATCAGCACTACCCAATAAAACTTGATTTGAGTCCAGAACTCTCATAAAAGTGTCAGCAGAGCATACCTGAAAATCCAAGTAACGAAAAATTCTAGTGTTTTAATTTCGAATTCAAAGTACAGGAGAGGCCAGAACTCATTCAATCTTAGTAGTTCTAGATCAGTATTACCCGTTACAACTTGATATAAGTCTAGAACTCCCATAAAAGTGTCAGCAGAGCATACCTGAAAATCCAACTACCGAAAAATTCTAATGTTGTCAATTTCAATACAAAGTATGAGAGAAACTTGAACTCATTGATTTTGTGTAGATCTAGATCAGCACTACCCATTACAACTTGATTTGAGTCCAGAACTCCGATAAAAGTGTCAGCAGAGCATACCTGAAAATCCAACTACCGAAAAATTCTAATGTTGTCAATTTTAATACAAAGTATGGGAGAACCTAGAACTCATTCATTTTGTGTAGACCTAGATCAGCACTTCTTATTACAACTTGATTTGAGTCCAGAACTCTCATAAAAGTGTCAGCAGAGCATACCTGAAAATCCAAGTTTCCGCAGAGCATAACATGATGTCATCCAAGTAAACGAAAAATTCTTATGTTGCCATTTTAAGTTCGAAGTATGGAAGAGGCTAGAACTCATGCAATCTTAGTAGTTCTACATCAGTACTACCCGTTAAAACTTGATTTAAGTCCAGAACTCCCATAAAAGTGTCAGCAGAGCATACCTAAAAATCCAACTACCGAAAAATTTTAATGTTGTCAATTTCAACACAAAGTATGGGAGAACCTAGAACTCATTGATTTTTTGTAGATCTAGATCAGCACTACCCGTTACAACTTGATTTAAGTCCAGAACTCCCATAAAAGTGTCAGCAGAGCATACCTGAAAATCCAAGTAACGAAAAATTCTAGTGTTTTAATTTCAAATTCAAAGTACGGGAGAGGCCAGAACTCATTCAATCTTAGTAGTTCTAGATCAGTACTACCCGTTGCAACTTGATTTAAGTCCAGAACTCCCATAAAAGTGTCAGCAGAGCATACCTGAAAATCCAACTACCGAAAAATTCTAATGTTGTCAATTTCAATACAAAGTATGGGAGAACCTAGAACTCATTGATTTTGTGTAGATCTAGATCAGCACTACCCATTACAACTTGATTTGAGTCCAGAACTCTCATAAAAGTGTCAGCAGAGCATACCTGAAATTCCAAGTCTCCGCAGAGCATAACATGATGTCATCCAAGTAAACGATAAATTCTAATGTTGCCATTTTAATTTCAAAGTATGGGAGAGGGTAGAACTCATGCAATCTTAGTAGTTCTAGATCAGTACTACCCGTTAAAACTTGATTTAAGTCCAGAACTCCCATAAAAGTGTCAGCAGAGCATACCTGAAAATCCAACTACCGAAAAATTCTCATGTGTTGTCAATTTCAATACAAAGTATGGGAGAACCTAGAACTCATTGATTTTGTGTAGATCTAGATCAGCACTACCCATTACTTTTGATTTGAGTCCAGAACTCTCACAAAAGTGTCAGCAGAGCATACCTGAAAATCCAAGTCTCCGCAGAGCATGACAAGATGTCATCCAAGTAAACGAAAAATTCTAATGTTGCCATTTTAAGTTCGAAGTATGGAAGAGGCTAGAACTCATGCAATCTTAGTAGTTCTAGATCAGTACTACCCGTTGAAACTTGATTTAAGTCCAGAACTCCCATAAAAGTGTCAGAATTTTTCGGTAGTTGGATTTTCAGGTATGCTCTGCTGACACTTTTATGGGAGTTCTGGACTTAAATCAAGTTTTAACGGGTAGTACTGATGTAGAACTACTAAGATTGCATGAGTTCTAGCCTCTTCCATACTTCGAACTTACAATGGCAACATTAGAATATTTCGTTTACTTGGATGACATCATGTTATGCTCTGCGGAGACTTGGATTTTCAGGTATGCTCTGCTGACACTTTTATGAGAGTTCTGGACTCAAATCAAGTTGTAACGGGTAGTGCTGAACTAGATCTACACAAAAACAATGAGTTCTAGCCTCTCCCATAGTTTGAATTTGAAATAACAACATACGAATTTTTCGTTACTTGGATTTTCAGGTATGCTCTGCTGACACTTTTATGAGAGTTCTGGACTCAAATCAAGTTGTATTAGGTAGTGCTGATCTAGATCTACACAAAATCAATGAGTTCTAGGTTCTCCCATACTTTGTATTGAAATTGACAACATTAGAATTTTTCGGTAGTTGGATTTTCAGGTATGCTCTGCTGACACTTTTATGAGAGTTCTGGACTCAAATCAAGTTGTATTGGGTAGTGCTGATCTAGATCTACACAAAATCAATGAGTTCTAGGTTTTCCCATACTTTGTATTGAAATTGACAACATTAGAATTTTTCGGTAGTTGGATTTTCAGGTATGCTCTGCTGACACTTTTATGGGAGTTCTAGACTTAAATCAAGTTGTAACGGGTAGTTCTGATCTAGAACTACTAAGATTGAATAAGTTCTGGCCTCTCCCGTACTTTGAATTTGAAATTAAAACACTAGAATTTTTCGTCACTTGGATTTTCAGGTATGCTCTGCTGACACTTTTATGGGAGTTCTGGACTTAAATCAAGTTGTATTGGGTACTGCTGATCTAGATCTACACAAAATCAATGAGTTCTCGGTTCTCCCATACTTTGTATTGAAATTGACAACATTAGAATTTTTCGGTAGTTGGATTTTTTGGTATGCTCTGCTGACACTTTTATGGGAGTTCTAGACTTAAATCAAGTTGTAACGGGTAGTTCTGATCTAGAACTACTAAGATTGAATAAGTTCTGGCCTCTCCCGTACTTTGAATTTGAAATTAAAACACTAGAATTTTTCGTTACTTGGATTTTCAGGTATGCTCTGCTGACACTTTTATGGGAGTTCTGGACTTAAATCAAGTTGTATTGGGTAGTGCTGATATAGATCTACACAAAATCAATGAGTTCTAGGTTCTCCCATACTTTGTATTGAAATTGACAACATTAGAATTTTTCGGTAGTTGGATTTTCAGGTATGCTCTGCTGACACTTTTATGAGAGTTCTGGACTCAAATCAAGTTGTATTGGGTAGTGCTGATATAGATCTACACAAAATCAATGAGTTCTAGGTTCTCCCATACTTTGTATTGAAATTGACAACATTAGAATTTTTCGGTAGTTGGATTTTCAGGTATGCTCTGCTGACACTTTTATTGGAGTTCTGGACTTAAATCAAGTTTTAACGGGTAGTACTGATCTAGAACTACTAAGATTGCAGGAGTTCTACCCTCTCCCATACTTTGAAATTAAAATGGCAACATTAGAATTTATCGTTTACTTGGATGACATCATGTTATGCTCTGCGGAGACTTGGAATTTCAGGTATGCTCTGCTGACACTTTTATGAGAGTTCTGGACTCAAATCAAGTTGTAATGGGTAGTGCTGATCTAGATCTACACAAAATCAATGAGTTCTAGGTTCTCCCATACTTTGTATTGAAATTGACAACATAAGAATTTTTCGGTAGTTGGATTTTCAGGTATGCTCTGCTGACACTTTTATGGGAGTTCTGGACTTAAATCAAGTTGCAACGGGTAGTACTGATCTAGAACTACTAAGATTGAATGAGTTCTGGCCTCTCCCGTACTTTGAATTTGAAATTAAAACACTAGAATTTTTCGTTACTTGGATTTTCAGGTATGCTCTGCTGACACTTTTATGGGAGTTCTGGACTTAAATCAAGTTGTAACGGGTAGTGCTGATCTAGATCTACAAAAAATCAATGAGTTCTAGGTTCAACATTAAAATTTTTCGGTAGTTGGATTTTTAGGTCTGCTCTGCTGACACTTTTATGGGAGTTCTGGACTTAAATCAAGTTTTAACGGGTAGTACTGATGTAGAACTACTAAGATTGCATGAGTTCTAGCCTCTTCCATACTTCGAACTTAAAATGGCAACATAAGAATTTTTCGTTTACTTGGATGACATCATGTTATGCTCTGCGGAAACTTGGATTTTCAGGTATGCTCTGACACTTTTATGAGAGTTCTGGACTCAAATCAAGTTGTAATAAGAAGTGCTGATCTAGGTCTACACAAAATGAATGAGTTCTAGGTTCTCCCATACTTTGTATTGAAATTGACAACATTAGAATTTTTCGGTAGTTGGATTTTCAGGTATGCTCTGCTGACACTTTTATCGGAGTTCTTGACTCAAATCAAGTTGTAATAGGTAGTGCTGATCTAGATCTACACAAAATCAATGAGTTCAAGTTTCTCTCATACTTTGTATTGAAATTGACAACATTAGAATTTTTCGGTAGTTGGATTTTCAGGTATGCTCTGCTGACACTTTTATGGGAGTTCTAGACTTAAATCAAGTTGTAACGGGTAATACTGATCTAGAACTACTAAGATTGAATGAGTTCTGGCCTCTCCTGTACTTTGAATTCGAAATTAAAACACTAGAATTTTTCGTTACTTGGATTTTCAGGTATGCTCTGCTGACACTTTTATGGGAGTTCTGGACTTAAATCAAGTTGTAACGGGTAGTGCTGATCTAGATCTACAAAAAATCAATGAGTTCTAGGTTCAACATTAAAATTTTTCGGTAGTTGGATTTTTAGGTCTGCTCTGCTGACACTTTTATGAGAGTTCTGGACTTAAATCAAGTTTTAACGGGTAGTACTGATGTAGAACTACTAAGATTGCATGAGTTCTAGCCTCTTCCATACTTCGAACTTAAAATGGCAACATAAGAATTTTTCGTTTACTTGGATGACATCATGTTATGCTCTGCGGAAACTTGGATTTTCAGGTATGCTCTGACACTTTTATGAGAGTTCTGGACTCAAATCAAGTTGTAATAAGAAGTGCTGATCTAGGTCTACACAAAATGAATGAGTTCTAGGTTCTCCCATACTTTGTATTGAAATTGACAACATTAGAATTTTTCGGTAGTTGGATTTTCAGGTATGCTCTGCTGACACTTTTATCGGAGTTCTGGACTCAAATCAAGTTGTAATGGGTAGTGCTGATCTAGATCTACACAAAATCAATGAGTTCAAGTTTCTCTCATACTTTGTATTGAAATTGACAACATTAGAATTTTTCGGTAGTTGGATTTTCAGGTATGCTCTGCTGACACTTTTATGGGAGTTCTAGACTTAAATCAAGTTGTAACGGGTAATACTGATCTAGAACTACTAAGATTGAATGAGTTCTGGCCTCTCCTGTACTTTGAATTCGAAATTAAAACACTAGAATTTTTCGTTACTTGGATATTCAGGTATGCTCTGCTGACACTTTTATGAGAGTTCTGGACTCAAATCAAGTTTTATTGGGTAGTGCTGATCTAGATCTACACAAAATCAATGAGTTCTAGGTTCTCCCATACTTTGTATTGAAATTGACAACATTAGAATTTTTCGGTAGTTGGATTTTCAGGTATGCTCTGCTGACACTTTTATGAGAGTTCTGGACTCAAATCAAGTTGTATTGGGTAGTGCTGATCTAGATCTACACAAAATCAATGAGTTCTAGGTTCTCCCATACTTTGTATTGAAATTGACAACATTAGAATTTTTCGGTAGTTGGATTTTCAGGTATGCTCTGCTGACACTTTTATTGGAGTTCTGGACTTAAATCAAGTTTTAACGGGTAGTACTGATCTAGAACTACTAAGATTGCAGGAGTTCTACCCTCTCCCATACTTTGAACTTAAAATGGCAACATTAGAATTTATCGTTTACTTGGATGACATCATGTTATGCTCTGCGGAGACTTGGAATTTCAGGTATGCTCTGCTGACACTTTTATGAGAGTTCTGGACTCAAATCAAGTTGTAATGGGTAGTGCTGATCTAGATCTACACAAAATCAATGAGTTCTAGGTTCTCCCATACTTTGTATTGAAATTGACAACATTAGAATTTTTCGGTAGTTGGATTTTCAGGTATGCTCTGCTGACACTTTTATGGGAGTTCTGGACTTAAATCAAGTTTTAACGGGTAGTACTGATGTAGAACTACTAAGATTGCATGAGTTCTAGCCTCTTCCATACTTCGAACTTAAAATGGCAACATAAGAATTTTTCGTTTACTTGGATGACATCATGTTATGCTCTGCGGAAACTTGGATTTTCAGGTATGCTCTGCTGACACTTTTATGAGAGTTCTGGACTCAAATCAAGTTGTAATAAGAAGTGCTGATCTAGGTCTACACAAAATGAATGAGTTCTAGGTTCTCCCATACTTTGTATTGAAATTGACAACATTAGAATTTTTCGGTAGTTGGATGACATCATGTTATGCTCTGCGGAGACTTGGAATTTTAGGTATGCTCTGCTGACACTTTTATGAGAGTTCTGGACTCAAATCAAGTTTTAATCGGTAGTGCTGATCTAGATCTACACAAAATCAATGAGTTCTAGGTTCTCCCATACTTTGTATTGAAATTGACAACATTAGAATTTTTTGGTAGTTGGATTTTCAGGTGTGCTCTGCTGACACTTTTATGGGAGTTCTGGACTTAAATCAAGTTGTAACGGGTAGTACTGATCTAGAACTACTAAGATTGAATGAGTTCTGGCCTCTCCCGTACTTTGAATTTGAAATTAAAACACTAGAATTTTTCGTTACTTGGATTTTCAGGTATGCTCTGCTGACACTTTTATGGGAGTTCTGGACTTAAATTAAGTTGTAACGGGTAGTGCTGATCTAGATCTACAAAAAATCAATGAGTTCTAGGTTCTCCCATACTTTGTGTTGAAATTGACAACATTAGAATTTTTCGGTAGTTGGATTTTTAGGTATGCTCTGCTGACACTTTTATGGGAGTTCTGGACGTAAATCAAGTTTTAACGGGTAGTACTGATCTAGAACTACTAAGATTGCATGAGTTATAGCCTCTCCGATACTTTGAACTTAAAATGGCAACATTAGAATTTTTCGTTTACTTGGATGACATCATGTTATACTCTGCGGAGACTTGGATTTTTAGGTATGCTCTGCTGACACTTTTATGAGAGTTCTGGACTCAAATCAAAATGTAATGGGTAGTGCTGATCTAGGTTTTCACAAAAACAATGAGTTCTAGCCTCTCCCATACTTTGAATTTACAATGACAACATTAGATTTTTTCGGTATTTGGATTTTCAGGTATGCTCTGCTGACACTTTTATGGGAGTTCTGGACTTAAATCAAGTTGTAACGGGTAGTACTGATCTAGAACTACTAAGATTGAATGAGTTCTGGCCTCTCCCGTACTTTGAATTTGAAATTATAACACACGAATTTTTCGGTAGTTGGATTTTCAGGTATGCTCTGCTGACACTTTTATGGGAGTTCTGGACTTAAATCAAGTTTTAACGGGTAGTACTGATGTAGAACTACTAAGATTGCATGAGTTCTAGCCTCTTCCATACTTCGAACTTAAAATGGCAACATTAGAATTTTTCGTTTACTTGGATGACATCATGTTATGCTCTGCGGAGATTTGGATTTTCAGGTATGCTCTGCTGACACTTTTATGAGAGTTCTGGACTCAAATCAAGTTGTATTGGGTAGTGCTGATCTAGATCTACACAAAATCAATGAGTTCTAGGTTCTCCCATACTTTGTATTGAAATTGACAACATTAGAATTTTTCGGTAGTTGGATTTTCAGGTATGCTCTGCTGACACTTTTATGAGAGTTCTGGACTCAAATCAAGTTGTATTGGGTAGTGCTGATCTAGATCTACACAAAATTAATGAGTTCTAGGTTTTCCCATACTTTGTATTGAAATTGACAACATTAGAATTTTTCGGTAGTTGGATTTTCAGGTATGCTCTGCTGACACTTTTATGGGAGTTCTGGACTTAAATCAAGTTTTAACGGGTAGTACTGATGTAGAACTACTAAGATTGCATGAGTTCTAGCCTCTTCCATACTTCGAACTTAAAATGGCAACATTAGAATTTTTCGTTTACTTGGATGACATCATGTTATGCTCTGCGGAGACTTGGATTTTCAGGTATGCTCTGCTGACACTTTTATGAGAGTTCTGGACTCAAATCAAGTTGTATTGGGTAGTGCTGATCTAGATCTACACAAAATTAATGAGTTCTAGGTTTTCCCATACTTTGTATTGAAATTGACAACATTAGAATTTTTCGGTAGTTGGATTTTCAGGTATGCTCTGCTGACACTTTTATGGGAGTTCTAGACTTAAATCAAGTTGTAACGGGTAGTTCTGATCTAGAACTACTAAGATTGAATGAGTTCTGGCCTCTCCCGTACTTTGAATTTGAAATTAAAACACTAGAATTTTTCGTTACTTGGATTTTCAGGTATGCTCTGCTGACACTTTTATGAGAGTTCTGGACTCAAATCAAGTTGTAATGGGTAGTGCTAATCTAGATCTACACAAAATCAATGAGTTCTAGGTTCTCCCATACTTTGTATTGAAATTGACAACATTAGAATTTTTCGGTAGTTGGATTTTCAGGTATGCTCTGCTGACACTTTTATGAGAGTTCTGGACTCAAATCAAGTTGTATTGGGTAGTGCTAATCTAGATCTACACAAAATCAATGAGTTCTAGGTTCTCCCATACTTTGTATTGAAATTGACAACATACGAATTTTTCGTTACTTGGATTTTCAGGTATGCTCTGCTGACACTTTTATGTGAGTTCTGGACTCAAATCGAATTGTAAGGGGTAGAACTGAGCTAGATCTACTAAAAAAGAATGAGTTCTAGCCTCTCCCATACTTTGAAGTCGATACAATTTATATGATCTAAATGAAACAAACTATTTGACTATAAACTATAATAAATACCGGTACTGTACGAATTGGTACCGGGACCGAAAAACTAGTCATTATACAAGCACCCTTACGTAACATTTAATAATTTCGCTAACAGTAACAGTTCGTTTTAGTGGCAGCGCGTACATTGCGCGCTGGCTATGTGTCAGCTGATTAGTGGGAGAAGCACGGCGAGCAATGAATGTGATTGTAGCGAAGCGCCTCCTCTCTGCATGGCTAGGGGATTTTCACCTGGGAACAATGAAATAATTTGTTAGTTATTGAAATGTACTATCGCTATAATAGATAGATAGATAAAACTAGCGGTATCCCAAGGTTTCACCCACGTAAGTAAGTACCTATCTGTATCCCGTGAGAATATCTGGATAGAAAGTAGCCTATGTGTTGTTTCAGGTTGAAATGACGACTTTAGATTTTTTCGTTTACTTGGATGACATCATGTTATGCTCTGCTGAGACTTGAATGTGAGTTTAATTTATTTAAAAGACCAAAACTATTTCTAAAAAGTATCAGGAACTGTGGAACTATGCCGTATTTATATAGAAATCAAATAATATTATGCTCTGCTGAAATAAACCGCGAAGTTAGCAGAGCATTTTTTCAATTGACTTTTCTAAGGCTTAAACGCCGGAACTATTTTTAAAAAGTATCAGGAACTATAGAACTCGACTGCATGCGAATAGAACTCCAATTATTTTTTGATCTGCTGGACAATGCTCTGCTAAGTTCACGAACATTACAACCGAAGTGACAAATGCGTGTCGCCGGACAATTTTAATCATCGGCGGCCTATTTTAAGTGGTGTCATTTTAAAGCGTAAGGAATACTTCCATGCTTATATCTTCACTGTTGTAAACATTTCTTGCTATGTTTTATTAATTAACTCATCATCATCTTCCGAGTGATATTCCCGGTTGCATCCATCGCGGGAGTTCCAAGTCAGATTAAGAGTTAGGACTGAAGTCGTCCTCCTCAAAACTGGGACCAGGGACCACTTAACCCCTTTCGAATTTGATAGAAACTACTCCGATTGAAGAGAGAACATTCAATAAGTAGAATTGTTTGGTTTTAACAAGTAGATCATTAGTAATCAACGAAAGACTGAGGTCACCCGTGGAAACTTCTAAGCTTTCCACTGGATCAAGACCACAGTTTATTATATCGTATAGTTATGTTCAATAAACGTATTGTTAAAAAAATACAATCGTTTGTGTAAATACCCAAGAAAATACCTTTAATGGTATTTATTGATCACGACTACGTGTTTTTTTTGGAAACGATCTAATTAAGTACTTTCAAAATCACGAGTTGTGTGTTTTTATTAATTTCTCAGGTATAAAAGTAAAATCGATATGTTATATAATATTAGTCTTTAGATTACAAAATGTTGACAACACGATTAGTGGTTAAGTGTTTTCTAATATCTATTCTATTTTCTATAACGATTGCTCAAAATGCACAATTTGGTAAGTTTCTTGGTTATTTACTAGCTAAATTCTCGAGCTATAACTTTCATCGTAATCGGCTTAGTCATTTTTTCACACTTTCTGAGACTTTCTATTGCGCAAATGTAGGGTTTTGACCATTAAATTCTTCGTATTGTATGGTCAAAAAGGTGCCAGTCTATAGAGGGCATTGTGGCGGTTCAAATAAACATTTGTTGTATTCCCTATATAGCTTTTTAGTACCTACCTAATATTTGGTAACTGTGGACCTCTAGCTATGTGATAAAAAATATCAAGCAGTACAAATCAATTAACCACCTGTATTTTTACACGTGCTAGACGATAAAAGGCAGAGAAAAACTGAAACTTTTTTCTTTCAGCATATCCAAATTTTGCTCAAACGGCAGCCCTAAGCCAAGGTAATAAAAAAATATTTTATAATAGTATATATATACTTTGATGAATTCAATATATTGAATGATCTATTGGAGCAAAATTTTTGGTTTACCCGCCTTGCTGTTATTATTTTTTCAACGTCAGACTTTTTAGGTAATGCCGACAGAAAAAGGGATTGTTATTTTACCATTTTTCTTTGTATATGTCTGTGGCATTGTAGTTACCAAACGGATAAAGCGATTTCGATATATATATGGCAGACGCCCACCACACCTACTAGATGTTACTAGATGAAATCCTAAATCGCGATATTAACTTTCTTTCTGAAATAAACCTCCAAACTTGTAGGCCGTGGCCCAACGTTGTCTCGTCGGTAGTTGTATATGATATACAAATCGTTGGCCCGCTGCCTATCAGTTTGGCGGTACGCGGTGGTGTATAACTTCAATGGCAAGGACACCGTGGGAATTTCTACTCCGCTGTGAGCGGGGGTGAGCTCCTTCGGGCCGATGGCCCATGGGTGCGGTTTCGATCGGCGGTCGCTAAGACGACCGTGTCACTGGGTTGGCACTGGGTGCCGGGTGGACGTCTTCCACCAACTCCTCGTCCTTTACCAACTCACGGCCAGGTGGCTTTTGTATTGAGCTTATCTCAGAAAGAATGTTGATATCGCGATTCAGGATTTCGTACTAGTAGCGCCATCTAGTAGAGGCTGTGGACATCCGCCACATACGAGTATGTAGATTGAGGAATTTACTTTATACTCACACGGAGACAAATGTGTAATTTGACATACTCTAAAAGTTACCAAAAACCTACCATCAAATTGTACTTTTTTACTGAACCAAAACGTTATTGTTCAGAATTTCACGCGTTTGAAACCGAAGATAAATATATTATGCTCTATTGTTTTATTTGACAGCTTATGGTGGTCAACCGGCATTTACCGGATTTCCTTTTAATTACTACGACGATGACGATTATGGTAATCCAATATTTATTTAATATTTGGGCACATTATCAAAATTACTTTAAAAATCTATACTAAGCACCAGCTTGATTCGCAGTACTTAAGATACCAAAATAGTGATGTAGATAACATATAAGTAATGATAAATATAAAAAATATATTTATAAATACTAGCTAATATAGAAAATTATATTTTTCGAAAGATGGAAATGTCCGCTTACTAATTATCCTCACCTTTCCACTGCACCTTTCTTAAATTTAGGTTTTTATAAAAATAAAATTATTATAATTATTTATTTATTAGATTTAATAATTACCAGGTTTTACAACATCTTCATCGTCAAGCAGCAGCAGCAGTAAGTCTAATAATTATATTAATATTTAATTATTACATAATAAAAATATTAATTTAATAACTATATAACGTTAATGAAAAGTTGTAATGTAATTTACGACTTATCAATGTTTCCCTGAAAGAAATAGCTTTTATAAATAACATTTAATCTGTGACCTCCATTTGTACTAAGTACATATAACCTAATTTATTCTGTGTAGGTATTTGTTTCTATTGTATTTCCTATGTATATATTGCGCAAATAAAGCTATCTATTTTATTATCGATGAGGGTTACATCTAAGGTTATACCTTATTGGGTAATCAATCAGGCAAACTCCGAGAGTAAATAATATTTCTGTAACTAACTTATTATTTCCACTGTAGTCTATATATGTGAGTTTAATAACTATAATAACAAGTCTAAATTCATGGTTAAGTAAAATTTACTTTTGTTATATTTTACTACACCTTTGATCGAGATAGACTACACAATGATTTTCAAAGCCTAGCTTGAAAGTTCCATATTATACACACTAAACTTAAATCTATGAGAGTATTTCGCAACACTAATCAACATTTAACATTGATTTTAGCTTCCAATGGTGGGACTACTACAACGAGTAGTAGTGGTAAGTAAAAGAGCGATTATATACGTTATTTTTAATTCTTTTGAGGTACGATACCCAAATAGATCTCTCGCTATCGAAATAGGTATTCCAAGTACCGAAGAAACCTCTTTTAGTCCCCTTTTACAACATGCAAAGGAAACAGTATATAGTCATAATACCTAAGTTCGTAAAATATATCCGCTACAATACGTTTAGTTGTACCTAACAAAGATAATGCCACTCGAGCTTTTGCGGCTGACCACAGACTGGATGGGGTAATTATTAAGCTGGACATTCAAAATGCTTTTAATTCAGTTGAAAGGGATGTGTTGCTTAATGAGGTTAAGGATGTTATTCCAACTCTTTTCCCGTTCCTGTTCCAAGTGTACAGGTCTGCATCGAATTTATATTTTGACGATAGCAATCTTATATTGTCTCAGGTGGGGGCGCAGCAGGGGGATTCTTTGGGTCCTCTGGTTTTTAGCCTTTGTTTGCATAAAATTATCGCAGAACTAAGATCCCCATTGAACATTTGGTATCTGGACGACGGTACCCTGGGGGGAACTTCGGGGCAGGTTCTGAAGGATTTGCGGTTTCTCATTCCTCGTTTGGCGGAGATTGGGTTGAAGGTGAATTCTGCCAAATGCGAGTTTTTTCCCTGTAGTCCGATGGCACGTGATTCTTTACCTCTTTTTAATTCTTTTCTTCCCGGGCTCAGGGAACTAACAGCGGAGAATTTTAACCTTTTAGGGTCGCCGATCCTTCGGGATGCGATTCCGATGGCTTTGGAGCAGCGCAGGGTTCTTTTGCGGGAGGCGGTGTTGCGTTCGAAGGAGCTTCCAAGCCATGTCGCTCTACTTCTTCTGCATATGTGTTTCGCTGCACCGAGGGTTATGTATCTGCTTCGTACTGCCCCCATTTGGTTGCATTCGGTAGGGGTCGATGCTTTTGACGCCTCGTTGAAAGAGTCTGTTGAGGAGATCCTCAATATTAACCTTAGCGGGAGTCAGTGAGTTCAGGCTTCCCTCCCGATTAGATTTGGAGGGTTGGGGGTAAGACGAGTTGTGGATGTGGGCTTGCCGGCCTTTCTTGGTTCGGCGCATGGGGTGGTGGGCTTGGTCGCTAATATACTCTCATCAAATGGCGGTCAGGTTGACGTTCCCTTTGTGTCGGAGGCGTGCGAGGTGTGGCGGGCTCTAAATCCTGGGGAGGATCTCCCGGATCGTCCGGAGGTTCAACGTGCGTGGGACGAGATTGGTGCCAAAAGAGTTTTGGGCAGTTTGATCGGGTCGGCGGTGGGGGCTGATTCAGCTTGGCTTAGAGGGGTTTCTAGGACTGAGGCAGGAGCTTGGTTGCATGCTTTGCCTTCTCCCAACTTAGGTACACTGCTGGACGACGATTCCCTTCGGATTGCTGTTTCCCTGCGTTTGGGTTGTGATGTAGGAGAGGCTCATGCCTGTGTGTGTGGGTCTACGGTGTTAGCCGATGGTCATCACGCTCTGAGCTGCGGGCGGTGTGTGGGTCGTTTTCCGCGGCATCACGCCCTGGATGACACAATACGCAGGGCCTTAATTTCGGCGAACGTTCCCTGTGTGTTGGAGCCGCCGGGCCTTTCCCGCACTGATGGTAGGAGGCCAGATGGTCTTACTCTGGTCCCTTGGGAGAGGGGCAGGTGCTTGGTGTGGGACGCCACGTGTGTTAATACCTTTGCGGTGAGTCACTTGGCTCGTACTTCGAGGGAAGCCGGAGCCGCCGCAGAGGTTGCCGCTGCGTCCAAACACGTTAAGTATGCCCCTCTTCAACAACGTTATTTGTTTGTCCCTTTCGCTGTTGAGACCTCTGGGGCTTGGGGGGGTGAGGCCATCAGTTTCATAAGGGAAGTCGGGCGTCGACTTAGGGCTCGGGGTTTGGACTACCGTGCTGGAATGTACTTGGTTCAGAGACTGTCCATTGTCATTCAGCGGGGGAATGCAGCATGCATTCTTGGGTCGTTTGTGCCGGGGTTCGGGGTTTGGGTTGGGTTTTTTTTTTTTTTTGTATTTCATTTTGTTTCTTTTTTTTATTGATTGTTTAGTTGTTTCCAATGTTTTATTTGTTTTGTATTAATTTTTTGTATTTTAATTTAATTCTTTGTGTTTTGTTGATTTTATTTTATTTGTATTTAGATTTAATGTATTTGTATTTAGTTTTAATTTATTTGTATTTGAATGTAATTTACCTTCTAATAGTGTATTTGGAATGATTCCTGAAATATATAATCATCTACCACATAGTATACTGCAAGAGCAAAACATTCTTAGTTTTAAAAATAGTTTAAAAAAGTTTCTCTTGACCAAATGTTATTACAAAATTAATAAATATTTAAATGATAAATTAAATGACATATTTGCATGACAAACAAAGATAAACATAATAACAGTAATTATAACAAAGACAAGCTAAAGTAAATCTTGATATTTAAAATAAATAATTAATTACAGTTGCATCTGGAAGTGGCAGTGGAACATCAATATCTTCTAGTGGAGGTAAATCCATAAACTGGTACTGGTAATACTTAATTGTAATCATTGTGGTTATATCAAAATTATTAATATTAAGTGACTAAAGAACAGACTGCTTACTTTGGCCAACGAAAAGGTATCCAAAGGGGCAATGCTGCCTGTCTTTTGCTTACCATACCTTAATTAATTTGAACACTGTTGTGTTCTTACAACAATGTTATACTATGTCATCTATATTTTATCTATCTTTTAATAAAAGAGAAAATCACTGACTCACTCACTGGTTACTAAATCTCAGAAACTACAAGTAGTAGAAGTTTGAATTTTGCATAGGGGTTCTTTTTAGAACGTAGGTGCTGGATTTTTCGAAATGCACCCCCTAATGGTGTAAAACGGGGGTCGATTTGTTGTTATTAATATTAACACTTATTCGGTATAATAAAAAAATACTAGTTGATGACAAATATAAATATTAATTATATCTAAATAATAATTATACCTAAAATGTATCTGGTTTACGTTGGAAATGCACGTTATATACCGCCAGACCACTCTCGGGGAAGAGCGGCTCGGTGTATTGGATACCTGCTAGGGTTTAATATGAACACCAGAGTTGTACAGCCCACGATATCCTTCGCTTCGCAAGTATCACCGTGGTAAAATTCCTTCCTGCCTTTATTTACCAAACCTGACGATGAAGGCCTATGTCCTATTCCTGTTCCGAAGAACAAAAAAAAGAATACGCGGCGATTTCAGTGCCCCCAAAGCCGGTAGATTTTGCACCTAAATGGAACAGATGGGTAGGCACTGTAACAAAATCGACAAAAAGTCTCATCATTAAAATGAGATTTTCGAAATATTGTAACTACTTGGATTGAGAATGTCCATATAAATGTAACTAGTTGTAACAGACCTCTTTTAGCGGAAATGCTCCCCAAGCTCACTCATGCGGGTTAATAGGTTGATTACCTGGTCTCTAGTCCCAGTTTGGTTGGGGACCAAAGTGCGACTAACCCTGAATGTCGGGTATTTCGGACAAGCCCAGCTTTTCCTCATGATCGCTAGCATTGCAGCAATTTATATTTTGAAGTCACAATAAAGATTAGATCTATCATAATTTAAGACCGAATATTTACCTACAAAAATGTTTTGCAGCCGTAGCATCAACAGGAGGTGTTGGCAATGTCGTGTCATTAACTGGAGCTACTGGTAAATTACCAATTTTCATTTTATCAATTTTTCACTTGTCAATCAGTTAAGGTTTAAAAATGTTTTAGGATAATCTGCATAACGCTTTTTATCATGCTCCAAATCACTGGGAGACTGCTTCCGCAAAGATCGGAAGCTGGCATAGCGCTTAAAGCCACCCTATAAATCACTGTAAGACTCTGTTCGCATAGAACGGAGACCAGATGATTTTGATATATCATCTGGTCTCTGACGGTCGGGTGCGAAATTTAAGGAAAGCATTTCTTTATGTACAGAGACCGTCCGGTCTCTGTACCTTAGCGCCTAGATCCGCCAGACTTTCGGTCTGTGCGGGCGTTGCCCTAATTTCCCCACACGGGTACGAGTATGATACCTCTGCTGCTACACACTCAGCAGAGCAGCAGATACAAATCTGTAATATTTTGTTAGTCATTGTAATTTATTATAAGCTTGGTCACTCTGAAAAAAATAAACTATACCAATTTTAGCCGGAGCTGGTGCTGGAAATGGAGCAACCGTCACCACCGCTGGTAGTACTGGTAAGAAAAAAAATACAAAATTGTCTGAATATTTTTTTAAATTTAGAATGTATTAAATTATTTTGTAATTTTTCTACATATTAGCTGGAACGGTAACCGGAACTGGAAGAACCGCCACCACCGCTGGTAGTACTGGTGAGAACAACACGACTTAATAATTATAATAAATTTGTGCCCATGTTTTACATTCACGGTGCAATAATATTTTTTTCTTTATTTTAACTACATATTAGCCGGAAGCGGAACAATAACCGGAAGGGGAGGAACCGCCACTACCGCAAGTAGTACCGGTAAGAATTACACGACTAAATTTGTTTGAATAACTTTTAAATTTAGAATGCAATATACTTTTTTTGTGATTTTCCCGTATTTTAGCCGGAGTGGTAACTGGAAGGGGCGGAATCGCCACCACCGCTGGTAGTACTGGTAAGAAAAAATTAGTAAATTGTTTGAATTATTTTATATATTTAGAATGTATTAAATTATTTTTGTCATTTTTGTATGTATTAGCTGGAACGGTGACCGGAACTGGAGGAACCGTCACCACCGTTGGTAGTACCGGTGAGAACAACACGATTAAATAATATATGCTTGAAAATATTTTATATTCAGAGTGCAAAATTTTTTTTTTTTTAATTTGGCTAAATATTAGCCGGAACAATAACCGGAAGGGGAGGAACCGTCACTACCACAGGTAGTACCGGTAAAAACTACATATTAGTTCTAAGTAAAAATTACTAAATTTTTGAATATTTTTTTGTTTTAATTTAATTTTAGATTAAATTATTTTGTCATTTTTCTACATATTAGCCGGAACGGTAACCGGAACTGGAGGAACTACCACCACCGCTGGTAGTACCGGTGAGAACAACACGACTCAATAATTATAATAAATGTTTGACTATGTTTTATAATTCAGACTGCACTAATATTTTTTTCTTAATTTTGTCTACATATAAGCTGGAACCATAACCGGAATGGGAGGAACCGCCACTACCGCTGGTAGTACTGGTGAGAAAAAATTACTTAATAATAATAATATGTTTAAAAACGTTTTATATTCAGAGTGCAATAATAAACTTTTCATAATTTTGCCTACATATTAGCCGGAACAATAACCGGAAGGGGAGGAACCGCCACCACCGCTGGTAGTACTGGTGAGAAATAATGACTTAAAAATATTATGTATCAAAACGTTTTATAGTCAGAGTGCAATAATAAACTTTTCATAATTTTGCCTACATATTAGCTGGAACAATAAGCGGAAGGGGAGGAACCGCTACCACCGCTGGTAGTACTGGTGAGAAAAAATGACTTAATAATATTATTATGTTTCAAAACGTTTTATATTCAGAGTGCAATAATAAACTTTTCATAATTTTTCCTACATATTAGCCGGAACAATAACTGGAAGGGGAGGAACCGCCACCACCGCTGGTAGTACTGGTGAGAAAAAATGACTTAATAATAATAATATGTTTCAAAACGTTTTATATTCAGAGTGCAATAATAAACGTTTCATAATTTTGCCTACATATTAGCCGGAAAAATAACCGGATGGGGAGGAACCTCCCCTACCGCAGGTAGTACTGGTGGAAAAAAATAACTAAATTGTTTAAATATTTTTTATATTTAGAATGAAATATAAACTTTTCTTTAATTATTTTTGTATTTTTTCCACATATTAGCCGGAACGATAACCGGAACTGGAGGAACCGCTACCACTGCTGGTAGTACCGGTGAGAACAATAAGGCTTAAAAATAATATGTTTGATTTTTTTATATTCAAAGTGCAATAATAAACTTTTTTTAATTTTGCCTACATATTAGCCGGAACAGTAACCGGAAGGGGAGTTACCGCCACTACCGCTGGTAGTACAGGTAAGAACAACACAACAAAATTTTGTTTAAATATTTTTTTTATACTTAGTAAGGAATATAAACTTTTCTTAATTGTGCTACAAATTAGCCGGAGCGGTAACTGGAAGGGGCGGAACCGCCACCACCGCTGGTAGTACTGCTGAGAAAAATGACTAAAAGTTTTAATATTTTTTTATGTTTAGAATGTACCTATTAAATTTATTTTGTCATTTTTCTATATATTAGCCGGAACGGTAACCGGAACTGGAGGAACTGCTACCATCGCTGGTAGTACCGGTGAGAACAATACGACTTAATAATTATAATAAATTTTTTACTATGTCTTATAATTCTGAGTGCAATAATATATATATTTTTTAATTTTGTCAACATATAAGCCGGAACAATAACTGAAACTGGAGGAACCGCCACCACCGCTGGTAGCACCGGTGAGAACAACACGACTTAATAATTATAATAAATGTTTGACTATGTTTTATAATTCAGAGTGCAAAAATATTTTTTTCTTAATTTTGTCTACATATTAGCCGGAACTATAACCGGAACTGGAGGAACCGCCACCACCGCTGGTAGTACCGGTGAGAACAACACGACTTAATAATTATAATAAATGTTTTACTATGTCTTATAATTCTGAGTGGAATAATATATATATTTTTTTAATTTTGTCAACATATTAGCCGGAACCATAACCGGAACTGGAGGAACCACCACCACCGCTGGTAGCACCGGTGAGAACAACACGACTTAATAATTATAATAAATGTTTGACTATGTTTTATAATTCAGAGTGCAATAATATTTTTTTATTAATTTTGTCTACATATTAGCCGGAACCTTAACCGGAAGGGGAGGAACCGCCACTACCGCTGGTAGTACTGGTGAGAACAACACGACTTAATAATTATAATAAATGTTTGACTATGTTTTATAATTCAGAGTGCAATAATATTTTTTTATTAATTTTGTCTACATATTAGCCGGAACCATAACCGGAACTGGAGGAACCACCACCACCGCTGGTAGCACCGGTGAGAACAACACGACTTAATAATTATAATAAATGTTTGACTATGTTATATAATTCAGAGTGCAATAATATTTTTTTCTTCATTTTGTCTACATATTAGCCGGGACCATAACCGGAACTGGAGGAACCGCCACCACCGCTGCTAGTACCGGTGAGAACAACACGACTTAATAATTATAATACCTAAATGTTTTACTATGTCTTATAATTCAGAGTGCAATAATATTTTTTTATAAATTTTGTCTACATATTAGCCGGAACCTTAACCGGAAGGGGAGGTACCGCCACCACCGCTAGTAGTACCGGTGAAAACAACACGACTTAATAATTATAATAAATGTTTGACTATGTATTATAATATTTATAATTCGGAGAGCAATAATATATATTTTTTTAATTTTGTTTACATATTAGCCGGAACAATAACCGGAAGGGGAGGTACCGCCACCAACGCTGGTAGTACCGGTGAGAAGAATTAACTAAATGGTTTAAATATTTTTTTTTAAATTTTGAATGTACCTATTAAATAAATTTGTATTTTTTCAACATTTAGCCGGAACAATAACCGGAAGGGAAGGAACCGCCACTACTGCAGGTAGTACAGGTAAAACAACTCGACTAAATTTGTTTGAATTTTTTTATTTTATTTAGAGTGTAATATAAACTTTTCATTATTTTACCTACTACATAATTATTAAGCTGGAGCGGTACAGCTGGTAAGAACAAGGCCGCGACCAAATATGTTTGAATAATGTTTAAATTTCTAATGCATTTTAAACTTTTCGTATTTTTTCTGCCTATTAGCCGGAGCGGTAACTAGAAGGGGCGGAACTACCACCAGCAGCCCAAGACAACCTTCTTACCGAATAACGAAATCACTAATCGACATGATTTTGTATGAAATTGACATATAGTCACGTCACGTGTCACGTGACTTTTCGCTTTAGCATTCCAATTACCTAACATTTTTCATTGTTTTTAGCTGGCACAATTGTTGCGGGGAATGATGTCCCAAGCTCTCGTCCAGGCAGGCCAGCCTCAACACCCAATGGCAGCCCAGGCAATAATGGAAACCCAGGAAATAATGGCAACCCGGGCACCAATGGAAACCCAGGCAATAATGGAAACCCAGGAAACAATGGCAATCCGGGTATTAATGGAAACCCAGGCAACAATGGAAACCCGGGCAATAATGGAAACCCAGGAAATAGTGGCAACCCAGGCAACACTGGAAACCCAGGAAACAATGGCAACCCAGGCAACAATGGAAACCCAGGCAACACTGGAAACCCAGGCAACAATGGAAACCCAGGCAATAATGGAAACCCAGGAAACAATGGCAACCCGGGCAATAATGGAAACCCAGGAAATAACGGAAACCCAGGCAACAATGGCAATCCGGGCAACAATGGAAACCCTGTAAATAATGGAAACCCGGGCAATAATGGAAACCCTGGAAATAATGGCAACCCGGGCAATAATGGAAACCCAGGAAATAATGGTAATCCAGGCAACAATGGAAACTCAGGAAACAATGGCAACCCAGGCAATAATGGAAACCCAGGAAACAATGGCAACCCAGGCAATAATGGAAACCCAGGCTACAATGGAAACCCAGGCAATAATGGAAACCCAGGCAATAATGGAAACCCAGGAAACAATGGCAACCCAGGCAATAATGGAAACCCAGGAAATAATGGAAACCCAGGAAACAATGGCAATCCGGGCAATAATGGAAACCCAGGCAACAATGGAAACCCTGGAAATAATGGCAACCCGGGCAATAATGGAAACCCAGGAAATAATGGCAACCCAGGCAATAATGGAAATCCAGGCAACAATGGAAACCCAGGCAACAATGGAAACCCAGGAAACAATGGCAACCCAGGCAATAATGGAAACCCGGGCAATAATGGAAACCCAGGCAATAATGGAAACCCAGGCAATAATGGGAACCCAGGAAACAATGGCAACCCAGGCAATAATGGAAACCCAGGAAATAATGGAAACCCAGGAAATAATGGAAACCCAGGAAACAATGGCAATCCGGGCAATAATGGAAACTCAGGCAATAATGGAAACGCAGGAAACAATGGAAACCCAGGAAATAATGGAAACCCAGGAAACAATGGCAATCTGGGCAATAATGGAAACCCAGGCAACAATGGAAACCCTGGAAATAATGGCAACCCGGGCAATAATGGAAACCCAGGAAATAATGGCAACCCAGGCAACAATGGAAACCCAGGAAACAATGGAAACCCAGGAAACAATGGCAACCCGGGCAATAATGGAGACCCAGGAAATAATGGAAACAATGGCAATCCGGGCAATAATGGAAACCCAGGGAACAATGGAAACCCTGGAAATAATGGGAACCCGGGCAATAATGGAAACCCAGGAAATAATGGCAACCCAGGCAACAATGGAAACCCAGGAAACAATGGCAACCCAGGCAATAATGGAAACCCAGGAAACAATGGCAACCCGGGCAATAACGGAAACCCAGCAAATAATGGAAACCCAGGAAATAATGGCAACCCGGGCAATAATGGAAACCCAGGAAATAATGGCAACCCGGGCAATAATGGAAACCCAGGCAATGGCGGAGGAGTAGCGACTACAAGTGGCTCCAGTAAGTTTATATATATCTATACATATAATAAAACAGGAACGAAGCATTGTCTGTTCACTGTATATTTTTCGAAAAAAGAACATAAAATGTGTATTAAGGAACCAGATGGGGAAATTAGATGTTTGAATTTTTTTCTGTATGTCTGTCTGTTTATGCGCGAATCACTTAAAATTACTAAACCGATTTCAATGAAATTTGTTATGTATTTTATTTTATTTTTCAATCCAGGTCTTAAGTATTTTATTATTCAATCCAGGTCTTAAGCTATCTACCTTAAGACCTGGATTGAAAAATAAAATACTTTTTATCCGGATATTTTGTTCGGATTCCCGAAAATCAGTCACTTTTTCAAGAACAAAATTCTCGTTCGACTAAAACTTATGTACAGGTCAAATCCAGAAATCGCATAATCAAACACAAGCTGGCAAGAATCGCAGTTAAAAAATCCGTATAAAATAATTTTACTTTTAACGCACACTAGCTGGCACCACTGGTAATATTAAAACATGAAGATTTCTCAAATAACTTTTATCACTTACCTCCTTCAACCATTTAACTTAGAAATTCAAAACAATCGAATAACTTCAAATTTCAATTCGATAGTTTGATAGAACGGACGATCTTGCTACGTCATACGGACTCCGATTTTGCTTATTATGCTTCTGAAACAAACACGTAATATTAAGCCGCTGCAACAGCTAGTTCTAGGAAGTATACAAACACCATAATAGTTATCAATATTTAAATACTTAAAACCTTTTATATATTTACTGTGAATATGAAAACTTGGTGGAGCTACCTTTCTGTATCTATATACCTATTACTGTGACTCTCTAAACTTATCATTTTTGTAGCAGGAGCAGTTGTTACTGGAAACGGTGGAGGAGCTGCTGCGACAACTGGTTCTAGTAAGTATATAAACACAATATTTTTTATTAATATTTGAATGTTTAAAACCTTTTTTGAGTAATAATTTTTTTTATATTTGCAGCAGGAGCAGCTATTACTGGAAACGGTGTTGGAGCCGCTGCGACATCTGGTTCTAGTAAGTATATAAACACCATAATAGGTATCAATATTTAAATGTTTTAAACCTTTTATATTTTTACTGTAACTATCAAAACTTGGAGGAGCTACCTGTTTGTATCTTTATATTATTGTAACTATCTTAACTTATCATATTTATAGCAGGAGCAGCTGTTACTGGAAACGGTGGAGGAGCCGCTGCGACAGCTGGTTCTAGTAAGTATATAAACACCATAATAGGTATCAATATTTAAATGTTTTAAACCTTTTATATTTTTACTGTGACTATCAAAACTTGGAGGAGCTACCTATCTGTATCTTTATATTATTGTGACTATCTTAACTTATCATATTTATAGCAGGAGCAGCTGTTACTGGAAACGGTGCAGGAGCCGCTGCGACATCTGGTTCTAGTAAGTACATAAACACCATAATAGGTATCAATATTTAAATGTTTTAAACCTTTTATATTTTTACTGTGACTATCAAAACTTGGAGGAGCTACCTGTTTGTATCTTTATATTATTGTAACTATCTTAACTTATCATATTTATAGCAGGAGCAGCTGTTACTGGAAACGGTGGAGGAGCCGCTGCGACAGCTGGTTCTAGTAAGTTTATAGTACCTTAATAGTTATCAATATTTAAATGCTTAAAATCGTTTATCTACATTTCCTATTCTATATCTATACTTATAATAAAGGCAGCGAGTACAAAAAGTCTGTAATTAAAAGTAACGTTTAAAAAAAGTGGTCTGGGGGACTTACGATTAGTAGTAGAACAAAATTATATAATTTCTAAAATTTATGTCTGTCTGTCTGTTTCTCTGTCTGTTTCTTATACAATTATAAACTACTAATCCGATTGAAATCTGGTTTTTAATATTGGATAGTTCTCTTTTCGTAAAAGGTCGTGGTATACTTTGCATGGAAATCCAACTAGTAGAACCCAAGTAATTAACAAAAAAGTGCAACCGCTCGAGAACCGCTCGACGTCCGCGCCCGTGACAACTGACCTGACAATGCATTATTCACTTCCGCGGGTGAAACCGCGGGGTCAGCTAGTGACTAATAAAACTGCTCATATTTGTAGCAGGAGCAGCTATTACTGGAAACGGTGGAGGAGCCGCTGCGACAACTGGTTCTAGTAAGTATATAAACATCACAATTGTTATTTATATATATACTAGCTGCGCCCCGCGGTTTCACCCGCGCAAGTCGCGATCCCGCGTTGTTCGAACACCTACCTACCGCAATGCAAAAATCCACACTTAAACGGACGACCAGGGAAGTACTGATGATGCCAGGCGCGGTAGCGCCTGGCTTCATCAGTACAGGTCTTAAGCTATCTACCTTAAGACCTGGATTGAAAAATAAAATACTTTTTATCCGGATATTTTGTTTGGATTCCCTAAAATCAATCACTTTTTCAAGAACAATATTCTCGTTCGACTAAAACTTATGTACAGGTCAAATCCAGAAATCGCATAATCAAACACAAGCTGGCAAGAATCGCATTTAAAAAATCCGTATAAAATAATTTTACTTTTAACGCACACTAGCTGGCACCACTGGTAATATTAAAACACGAAGATTTCTCAAATAACTTTTATCACTTACCTACTTCAACCATTTAACTTAGAAATTCAAAACAATCGAATAACTTCAAATTTCAATTCGATAGTTTGATAGAACTGACGATCTTGCTACGTCATAAGGACTCCGATTTTGCTTATTATGCTTCTGAAACAAACACGTAATATTAAGCCGCTGCAACAGCTAGTTCTAGGAGGTATACAAACACCATAATAGTTATCAATATTTAAATACTTAAAACCTTTTATATATTTACTGTGAATATGAAAACTTGGTGGAGCTACCTTTCTGTATCTATATACCTATTACTGTGACTCTCTAAACTTATCATTTTTGTAGCAGGAGCAGCTATTACTGGAAACAGTGGAGGAGCTGCTGCGACATCTGGTTCTAGTAAGTATATAAACACAATTTTTTTATTAATATTTGAATGTTTAAAACCTTTTTTGAGTAATAAATTTTTTAATATTTGTAGCAGGATCAGCTATTACTGGAAACGGTGTAGGAGCCGCTGCGACATCTGGTTCTAGTAAGTATATAAACACCATAATAGGTATCAATATTTAAATGTTTTAAACCTTTTATATTTTTACTGTGACTATCAAAACTTGGAGCAGCTACCTATCTGTATCTTTATATTATTGTGACTATCTTAACTTATCATATTAATAGCAGGAGCAGCTGTTACTGGAAACGGTGGAGGAGCCGCTGCGACAGCTGGTTCTAGTAAGTTTATAGTACCTTAATAGTTATCAATATTTAAATGCTTAAAATCGTTTATCTACATTTCCTATTCTATATCTATACTTATAATAAAGGCAGCGAGTACAAAAAGTCTGTAATTAAAAGTAACGTTTAAAAAAAGTGGTCTGGGGGACTTACGATTAGTAGTAGAACAAAATTATATAATTTCTAAAATTTATGTCTGTCTGTCTGTTTCTCTGTCTGTTCCTTATACAATTATAAACTACTAATCCGATTGAAATCTGGTTTTTAATATTGGATAGTTCTCATTTCGTAAAAGGTCGTGGTATACTTTGCATGGAAATCCAACTAGTAGAACCCAAGTAATTAACAAAAAAGTGCAACCGCTCGAGAACCGCTCGACGCCCGCGCCCGTGACAACTGACCTGACAACGCATTATTCACTTCCGCGGGTGATACCGCGGGGGGCAGCTAGTGACTAATAAAACTGCTCATATTTGTAGCAGGAGCAGCTATTACTGGAAACGGTGGAGGAGCCGCTGCGACAACTGGTTCTAGTAAGTATATAAACATCATAATTGTTTTTAATATATATACTAGCTGCGCCCCGCGGTTTCACCCGCGCAAGTCGCGATCCCGCGTTGTTCGAACACCTACCTACCGCAATGCAATAATCCACACTGAAACGGTCGCCCATTGAAGTACTGTTGAAGCCAGGCGCTACCGCGCCTGGCATCATCAGTACTTCCCTGGTCGTCCGTTTAAGTGTGGATTTTTGCACTGCGGTAGGTAGGTGAAGTAAGTTAAAGTTTGTATTTCGTCAGTAAGTGACGATGACGATGACGAAGGATGACGATGACGATGGATGACGATGATGATGATGCCACTCTACATCACTTATCCTACCCCTGTGTCGATTTTCATACATTGAATGGTTATCACCCGCGTAAGTCCCGACCCTGCGGGATTTTCGGGATCAAAAGTATCCTATGTTACTCTCCATCATTTAAACTATCCCTATGCAAATTTTCATCCAATAAATATTATCATCCGCGTAAGTCCCGATCCCGCGGGATTTTCGGGATCAAAAGTATCCTATGTTACTCTCTATCACTTAAACTATCACTATGCAAATTTTCATCTAATAAATAGTTATCACCTGCGTAAGTCCCGATCCCGCGGGATTTTCGGGATCAAAAGTATCCTATGATACTCTCCATTATTTAAACTATCCCTATGCAAATTTTCATCCATTAATATTATCACCCGCGTAAGTCCCGATCCCGCGGGATCTTCGGGATCAAAAGTATCCTATGTTACTCTCTATCACTAAAACTATCCCTATGCAAATTTTCATCTAATAAATTGTTATCACCCGCGTAAGTCCCGATCCCGCGGGATTTTTGGGATCAAAAGTATCCTATGTTACTCTCCATCATTTAAACTATCCCTATGCAAATTTTCATCCAAATCGGTCGAGCCGTTTGACCGTGAAGAGGGAACAAACAAACAAACAAACAGATTTTCGGATTTATAATATTAGTAGGATAAGTAGGAAGTAGGAAGTAGGATTGTTATAACAATATTTGAATGCTTTAAACCTTTTATATATTTACTATAAATATGAAAACTTGGTGGAACTACCTATTTGTATCTATATATTACTGTGACTATCTAAACTTATCATATTTATAGCAGGAGCAGCTGTTACTGGAAACGGTGGAGGAGCCGCTGCTACAACTGGTTCTAGTAAGTATTTATACACCATAATTGTTATCAATATTTTAATACTTAAAACCTTTTATATGTTTACTATGAATATGAAAACTTGGTGGAGCTACCTATTTGTATCTATATATTACTGTGAATATCTTAATTTATCATATTTGTAGCAGGAGCAGCTGTTACTGGAAACGGTCGAGGAGCCGCTGCGACAACTGGTTCTAGTAAGTTTATAGTACCTAAATGGGTATCACTATTTGAATGCTTAAAACCTTTTAGTCCATTTATCGAGAAAGGTAATAGTTTTCTTTTGATCCCGATATTCCCACGGGGTTAATCGTGACTTACGAGGGTAAATCCCGCGGGACGCAGCCGATAGGAATAGAATTTGGTACAGGGTTTGTATAGGGATATAAATAAGATATAGGGTACTTCAAATGATCGTACGGGTTAAGCAACGCACGGAATGACATACGTAATGGATAAAAATCACGGTTAAATCTATTTGAATGACAGTTGGTACAGGGTTAGTTTAGAGGTTGAAATAAGATATAGGGTATAATAAAACACTTTATTTATCCGGTTTTATCGCGTTTTTATTCATTATTTGTTTATTTTTCATTATTAGCTTTCGCCTTTTCGCTTGAACCTTGAAACCTTGAAAACCTTGAAATAGTGTTTTATTATGCAAAATCGCGAAAACCATAGAAGAAATTAAGATATAGGGTACTTAAAATTATCATACGAAATATGAAACGCTTGGTATGACATACGTGATGCGTTTGATATATGCGGCTAAAACTGCGAGGCACAGCTAGTTACTAGACAAATAAAACTGCTCATATTTGCAGCAGGATCAACTGTTACTGTTTATACTAGTTTATAGTACCTTAATGGTCATCAATTTTTAAATGATTAACAACTTTTTTTATTTAAACTGTGACTATCAAAACTTAGTGGAGCTACCTATCTGTATCTATATATTACTATGACTATCTAAAATTATCGTATTTGCAGCAGGAGCAGCAGTTACTGGAAACGGTGGAGGAGTCATCCTTGCAAGTGGATCTAGTAAGTATTTCGACACAATAAAACGTCTAGATAGTTAGATATCAAATACTTCGAAACATCTATATCGTATTTTATTTTACCATTTAAAGCGGGAGCAGCTGATGGAACACCAGAAAACAACGGCAAACTAGGAAACAATGGCAACCCTGGTAACAGTGGCAACCCTGGTAACAATGGCAACTCTGGTAACAATGGCAACCCTGGTAACAATGGCAACCCAGGAAACAATGGCAACCCTGGTAACAGTGGCAACCCTGGTAACAATGGCAACCCAGGAAACAACGGCAACCCTGGTAACAATGGCAACCCTGGTAACAATGGCAACCCAGGAAACAACGGCAACCCTGGTAACAACGGCAACCCTGGTAACAATGGCAACCCTGGTAACAATGGCAACCCAGGAAACAACGGCAACCCTGGTAACAATGGCAACCCTGGTAACAACGGCATCCCTGGTAACAATGGCAACCCAGGAAACAACGGCAACACTGGTAACAATGGCAACTCAGGAAACAACGGCAACCCTGGTAACAGTGGCAACCCTGGTAATAATGGCAACCCAGGACACAATGTAAACCCAGAAAACAACGGCAACACTGGTAACAATGGCAACCCAGGAAACAACGGCAACCCTGGTAACAGTGGCAACCCTGGTAATAATGGCAACCCAGGAAACTTTGGCAACCAAGGAAACAACGGCAACCCTGGTAACAATGGCAACTCAGGAAACAATGGCAACCCTGGTAACAATGGTACCCCTGGTAACAATGGCAACCCAGGAAACAACGACAACACTGGTAACATTGGCAACCCAGGAAATAACGGCAACCCTGGTAATAATGGCAACCCAGGAAACAATGGCAACCCTGGTAACAATGGCAACCCTGGTAACAATGGCAACCCAGGAAACAACGGCAACCCTGTTAATAATGGCAACCCAGGAAACAATGGCAACCCTGGTAACAATGGCAAGTCAGGAAACAATGGCAACCCTGGTAACAATGGCTTCCCTGGTAACAATGGCAACCTAGGAAACAACGGCAACACTGGTAACAATGGCATCCCTGGTAACATTGGCAACCCAGGATCCGTTGCTACAAGTGGTTCCAGTAAGTATATTGATACTGTAACTTTAGACGATATCAACATTTGACTACTTTTTTTTTTAATTACTTTCCTAACTGTTTGTTTAGCATCTAAACTTTTCATATTTATAGCGGGAGCAGCCGCTGGAGGAATCGGTGGAGGAGCCGTTGCTATAAGTGATTCCAGTAGATATATCGATACGTTAAGTAAATAAATAAATAAATCCTGTGACCAACTAACACACATCGCCATCTTGCCCCGTGGTAAGCTGCTAAGATTGTGTTACGGTGACTAGACAACGGATATACTACTTATATATATATTTTTCTTTTGTAAATACATACATAATATTATACATAGTAATACACTCAGACCAGATACAAATATTTATTTTTAAGCATAAATATTTGAACCCAGCGGGAATCGAACCCGCAACCTTCTGCATTGCAGCCAAGCGTTCGCCCGACGCGCCACAGAGGTCGTTAAGTGTAGACGGAATCAATATTTAAATACGTTCTTTTGAGTCTTTTTATGTTTAACTATAACTATCAATCTAAACTTCTCAATATTTTAGCAGGAGCAGCCGCTGGTGGAAGCAGTGATGGAGCTGTTGCAACAATTGGTTCCAGTTAGTATATATAAGTTCAGACGATATAAATATTTGAATAACTTAAATCTTTTTATCTTTAGCTGTAACAATCGTAATAATTATTTAATAATTTTAGCGGGAGCAGCCGCTGGGGGAGAAATTGGAGGAACCGTTGCTACAGGTGTTATCAGTGAGTAGTATATCGATACCGTGATCTAAGACTGTAAAAATATTTGAATGCTACATATTTTTTTATCATATTTACATAATTAATTGTTAATACGCGTAAGACCGGATGCAGGGTAGACTGTATGATTCAAATATTTCCCAAAATAGGAGGTATTTTTTAGTACTGGCCACACTGTTAGCAAGAGCAATTCACCCCGCACCGAACGCTAGTCCCCGCGAGACACTCTGGCAAGGCAGACGTGCGGCACGCGCCTTTAACCACAAAGATGTATTTTTTATAATTTTCCAAAAAAAATTGAGTGGTGCTATTTTCATTTACTTGTATTTTCTAAAGTATAGCTTTTTTTGTTTTGGCTGTTTTCGCAAACTTAGTTTATTGAATTAAAGCATATATATTATAGAACCAACTCAGACATGCCTACGATCTTTGTATCCAAAGTTCCGGGCTTCCCCCAATACGGTGAAGACTAGATGATTCGATCTTTACCCTTGAATAAAATTAAATGATTGTCAAACTTTTTAACTCGCTTGCTTATTTGGTACAAGTGTGTGTGGGGGATAAGTAGGGACAAGTAATCTGAAAGTAACTGGCTGGGCTGTAAAACATAAACAGATGGAACCTAAGGGGTGTACAGCTAGGGCACAGCTCTCTACGTAACTGCGGTCACTTTCAAACCCAAACCGTAGAACCGATTTTGATATTTTTTGGTATCGAGATAGATGTGACTTAAATGGTCCCAAAGATGATACCAAAGTTCCCCAAAATCGGCTCAGCGGCTTAGACATGTGAGGGTAACTTACAGACTTTCGCATTTATAATATTAGTAAAGATAAGTTTAGCAAAAAAGATATCGACTATGGAGTATTTCTACGCAGATGAACTCGCGGGTACTAAAACAAAATATATAAAATACTAGCTAGCTGTACTAAAACAAAATATTCCTGCATGAAATTCTTGTCGTCAACGTACTCGAGTCTACCTATGGCTTAAAATGTAGGTATGTAAATATACCAAAGAAGTAACAAAACAACAAAAACTAAAATATTTGTGCCAAAACAAAAAGACAAAATATGTTATTTTATACTATTATACAATAAAATTAAATATTTTTGTCTTTCGTGGATTGCTCTTATTATAAAATTTATAGTAAGAGCTATCCACGATGTCTCATACGTGGAACCTTTTCAAAGTAAATTAAAAATGACAAATTTTAATGATTTTTAATTTTAATGCATTTTCTCCACGAACGAGACATCGTGGATTGTTCTTACTATAGTTGGTCGTTATTCAAAACAAAATTTTGAGAACCACAATATCTCGTTTGGGGGAAGACCGGATAACTAATGGGCTCTTACCCCAAATTGATCATTTTTATCATGCTCAAAATTATGTCTTTAGGAAATTTGAAGACTTATAACGCAACATCCAGTGAGAGTTGAAAAACATTGCAAATGCAGGATTAAACTACGTTTGACGAAGTCTAATTAACTTTTACTCCATTTATTTATCTGACACCAAAGCTGAGAAATTTGAGGTTTCGTAAAACTTTAAAAACACTACCCAAATCCATCCGGTCTTACGCGTATTAACTGTACTACCACTATTTAATTCAATAACTTTAGCTGGAGCAATAGCTGGCGGAAACGGCGGAGGAGCCGTTGCTGCAACTGGTTCCAGTAAGTATATCGATACAATATGTTTGGACGGTATCAATATTTTGACTACATTCAATATATGTAGCTATGACTGTAAAATTATCTAAACTATTAATATTTTAGCGGGTGCAGTCGCTGGTGGAAACGGCAAAAGAGCTGTAGCTACATCTGGTTCCAGTAAGTATATCGATACAATACGTTTGGACGGTATCAATATGTTGAGTCTTTCAATCTTTGTAGCTATGACTGTACAATTATCTAAACTATTAATATTTTAGCGGGAGCAGCCGCTGTTGGAAATGGCAGAGGAGCTGTTGCTACAACTGGTTTCAGTAAGTATATCAATCGATGGTATCACTTTTTCGAATACTTTCGATCTTTAATCTATGACTACAACTATATCTAAACTATTAAAATTTTAGCGGGAGCAGCCGCTGGCGGAGACGGTGGAGGAGTAGTTGCAACAACTGGTTCCAGTAAGTATAAAGATACCATACGCTTAGACGGTATCAATATTTTGAACACTTTCAATCTTTACAGCTAATACCTACTGTACAATTACCAAAACTATTATTATTTTAGCGGGAGTAGCTGCTGGTGGAAACGGCAAAGGAGCCGTTGCTACAACTGGTTCCAGTAAGTATATCGATACCATACGTTTGGACGGTATCAAGATTTTGAATACTTTCAATATTTTCATCGTTGACTGTACAATTATCTAAACTATTAATATTTTAGCGGGAGCAGTCGCTGGTGGAAACGGCAGAGGAGCTGTTGCTTCAATTGGTTTCAGTAAGTATATCAATGGCATACGTTTAAACGGTATAATTATTTTGAATACTATTAATATTTAATCTATGACTACAACTATCTAAGCTATTAAAATTTTGACGGGCGCAGCCGCTGGTGGAAGCGACGAAGGAACCGTTGATACAACTGGTTCAAGTAGGTATATCGATACCATGCGTTTGGACGGTAATAATTTTTGAACACTTTCAATGTTTTTAACTGTGACTGTACAATTAATTATCTAAATTATTAAAATTTTAGCGGGAGCGGCCGCTGGTAATAATGAAGGAAGAGCCATTGCTACAACTGGTTCCAGTAAGCAGGGCAATATTCTTTTTCTTCCTGCCCTTATTCACAGCAAGGAAAAAGATCCTTGACTAAAATCTGTTTCTATGTCAATGTAAACTATTGGATAGTTATATAATAATAATATAGTAATGATAGATAGGATATCAAACAGGAACCTTGTAACAACTGTATTGTATTTTTTTTTCTCATTTTAAGCTGGAACAGTTAGACCGGGTAACAACGGCAACCCAAGAAACAATGGCAAGCCTGGAAATAATGGAAACCCAGGAAACAACGGAAACCCTGGAAACAATGGAAACCCTGGAAACAATGGCAACCCTGGAACCAATGGAAACCCAGGAAACAACGGAAACCCTGGAAACAATGGCAACCCAGGAAACAATGGAAATCCTGGTAACAATGGGAACCCAGGAAACAACGGAAACCCTGGAAACAATGGCAACCCAGGAAACAACGGCAACCCTGGTAACAATGGCAACCCAGGAAACAACGGCAACCCTGGTAACAACGGCAACCCTGGTAACAATGGCAACTCAGGAAATAATGGCAACCCTGGTAACAATGGCAACCCTGGTAACAATGGCAACCCTGGAACCAATGGAAACCCAGGAAACAACGGAAACCCTGGAAACAATGGCAACCCAGGAAACAATGGAAATCCTGGTAACAATGGGAACCCAGGAAACAACGGAAACCCTGGAAACAATGGTAACCCTGGTAACAATGGCAACCCTGGAAACAATGGCAACCCAGGAAACAACGGAAACCCTGGAAACAATGGCCACCCTGGAAACAATGGCAATCCTGGTAACAATGGCAATCCTGGCAACAATGGGAACCTAGGAAACAACGGAAACCCAGGAAACAATGGCAACCCTGGTAACAATGGCAACTCTGAAAACAATGGGAACCCAGGAAACAACGGAAATCCTGGTAACAATGGGAACCCAGGAAACAACGGAATCCCTGGAAACAATGGTAACCCTGGTAACAATGGCAACCATGGAAACAATGGGAACCCAGGAAACAACGGAAACCCTGGAAACAATGGCAACCCTGGTAACAATGGCAACCCTGGAAACAATGGGAACCCAGGAAACAACGGCAACTCTGGAAATAACGGCAATCCAGGAAATAATAGTAACCAAGGAAACAACGGCAACCCAGGAAACAATGGCAACCATGGAAACAATGGGAACCCAGGAAACAATGGCAACCCAGGAAACATTTGCAAACCAGGCTACAACGGCAAACCAGGGAAATATGGAAACACAGGTGTTTTACAATCTCCGCCACCAGGAAATCCACCCAACGACAGACCACGACTTGTATGCTTTAACATTCCTAGGAACAGTTCTTACAGTCGCCGATTGTCTCCACGTGACCGCAAAAAATTGGAACTAATCATAAACAGTTTCAAGAGAACTGTGGAGGGTGACTTGGAAGATTTCGTAGACCAATTACGTAAGTTAATCGTTATTAAAATCATAATCACTTTCTAATATTTACCACTCAAGTCTTTTCTGTACTGGCGGTTCAACCGATGAATTTTCAAAATGGTTTGAATTTAAACCATCTAAAAATTCTACACAACTAACGTACTTAGGTAGATATATACTGAAGTTAATAAAAGTTTGAGGTTTTTTACCTCAAGAGTAAATGCTCGCTTGTCTTCGCTCACCTATTTATATGTCAACTAACTGAATATTTGACGAATAGTGGCCTTAGCTACAATATCTTATTTAATATAACATGATCATAGAATAGATTCACTTAAAGCTGCCCCGGATATAATTTTTAGATCTGTATTTTTATGTAACTGCTCTATTTTCAGGAGCACTGGTGAAAGAAAAACGACCTCAGTTGGGATCTAATGGAAAAAGTACAAGTATAAGAAGATGTACATGTACATCAAGACAAAGAAGACGGTTACAAAACAAGACGCCGTAGTCGTTGTAAGTATTATTAATTATCAGTTTAACTACTTGTAGAGGAATAGATAAATATATCTTGCAAATATATAATACTAGCTGCGCCCCGCGGTTTCACCCGCGTAAGACCCGTTCCCGCGGGAATATCTGGATAAAAAGTAGCCTACGTGTTAATCCAGGTCCCCAGCTACCTATATTCTAAGTTTCATCGCAATCGGTTCAGTAGTTTTTGCGTGAAAGTGTAACAACCTCACATACATACAAACTTTCGCGTTTATAATATTAGTAAGATATATTTAGATATAACTATATATAGTTTAAAATACAATGAAATTAAATAATGCATTTTAGAACACCAGTACATTGCTATTGATTTTATTTTAGCCAATAATTTAGCCAAGAAATTTCGTCTCTTTTCTAGTGTGACAGTTTTCAAGTCGCTCTAAAAGGCCTCTAACTTGACCTAACGATTTGGAGATAAGCCTGAACCAACTGCTTAAGGTGTCTTCCGAAGCACGAGCTTGAGAAACTGATTTTTTGCCATACAAATCATCAGTCATCCATTTAAGTAATGACCAGGCCAAAATAAAAGTCAAAAATATTTAATACACAATAGTGTAATTGGTCACATTGAATCGTCTTAATTATGATTTTGGTGTCTTCGGAACGCGCGTTCCGATGAGAAGAAGCCAAAAGAAACTATTAGGGATAGCCATGCGTTGTTTAACTCTTATGACCATTTAAAATCGACAGGTGCAGCTAGGCGAATGCGCTCATCTATAAACTTATTAATAAAGGAATACTTATGTTGTTTAAACTAAAAACAATATCTATACCTTTAATAGCAAACATGTATTAATCTCAGTAACACCTCTTTACAGAACTGATTCAACGATGGACAAGGACAAAGGCTGAAGAAATAAAGAAGATTAAACTTCTGGACTCTGATAGTGTATAAGTTTTAAAACTAGCAAATTAATAATTACAAAAAAGTAAAAAAAAAACAACACTCACACAGAGTGAACCATCAATTATGACGACCTCTGTGGCGCGTCGGACGAACGCTTGGCTGCAATACAGAAGGTTGCGGGTTCGATTCCCGCTGGGTGCAAATATTTATGCTTAAAATAAATATTTGTATCTGGTCTGGGCGTATTTCTATGTATAATATGTATGTATTTACAAAAGAAAAATAAATATAAGTAGTATATCCGTTGTCTAGTCACCGTAATACAAGCTGAGCAGCTTACCACGGGGCTAGATGGCGCTGTGTGTTCGTCACAGGATTTAATTATAAAAGGCAATTTAAAAAAAATAGAAAAAAATGTATGTGAAACATACAGACGGTTGTGGATACAAAAATAAAAATAGAAATTAACTAAAATGACCAGAGTTTTATTGTTTCAACCCTTAGAGTATTAATTTAATTAATACTCTAAGTTTCAACCCCAATATATTTATTTTTAGTCAAAAGTACTTTCAAGAAGTGTAGGCGAAACTAGTTTTGGGCTGATAATCATTGACCAAAACTTTGCTAACAATGTAACATTATCATGTAGATATTAGCTACAAGATACTTTTCACGCGCGTAAGTCCTGTTCCCGCGGGAATATCCGTGTTAATCCAGGTCTCTATATTCCAGGTTGAGTAGTATTTACGCGATTGAGTAACAAAACCACAGACATAGGTACACAAAAACTTTCGCGTTTATAATATTACTAGCTGCGCCCCGCGGTTTCACCATACCATTCCCGCGGGAATATAGGGCTATAAAATAACACATAGGCTATTTTCTATCCCGATATAAAATAAAAAAAAATTATGCCGATATTCCTGCAAGAACGGGACTTACGCTTGTGACACCGCAGGGCGCAATTAGTTATATATCACGCGAAAGGCCTTTCTTTACTTACTCTATTCACTTCTTCTCGAGGTGCCTCTCCGATTAACGAAGGTTTGATAACTAGGTTATTTATCTAGTCGATGTCTATATTTTTAATTATCAAAGACCAACACCCACATGGTAAGCTACTAGGCTTGTGTTACGGTGACTAGATAACGGATATACCTATTACTTATATTTATTTTTCTTTTGTAAATACATACGTATTATACATAGAAATACACCCAGACCAGATACAAATAATTATTATTTTTAAGCATAAATATTAGCTATATAAATATATAAGCATTAGAAGAGATCAAAGTCTCGGAGTGATACTCGACTTCAACATCCGAATCCTCTCCGACAGTGCCGCACTATGCTCTAACAACCATACCATAAACTCAGGCCTAGTACATGAGTGCCACTTAACTTTAAACAGACTGAGAGAACACAACACTGTAACATAACACTGGATCAAGGGTCACGGCGGCTCAAGAGGCAACGATGCCGCGGACTAGCGGGCACGGAGAGGGATGGAAACTATCAAATACGGCCCGCAGCCAGCAGTCCCGATTCTCTTGAACCAACCCAGGCCATGGATTCGAAACTACACTAAAATATGGCATCGCAAATGATGGGAAAATCCGGAAAGCTGTAGGCAGACCAAATTTACTAAATTTGGTCTGCCTATCAGCAGTAAAGACTGAATTTACTAAACGCTTACTAAATCTTAATAGGACGCGTGTACGACTAATGACTAATTACAAGCACCTACATACCTTAGACTTAACAGACAATCCACTGTGCAGAGCTTGCGCGGTTGCGGAGGAGACGGCCGCGCACGTTCTTCTGGAATGTCCTGCATTGGCGGAAATTAGACTTGGAACTATTGGTGACGAAGAAATACCTCCCACATTTTTTTAAAAACCACATCTTGTGGTGAAATTTATGGAAGAGCTGGGCCAGTTCTCCCACTAACAAAACGAACCATCACGCAAAAAGGACCCAATTTAAGGCGGTCTATTTGCGGAAAACGAGCCCGCAAACAATTAGCAAAAGTCTCGGAGTTGATTTTGAAAAGTGTTGTTGTAGGTGATAATATGCAACCCTGTCCCGGTGATAATATACTCCCCTTTTATTGTCAAGCTCACAATAAAAGGGAAGTACCACCATCAACAATACCAGTTCTGGATGATTTCGATATTTCTGTGATGCAAGCTATAACTTAATAAAACACTTTATATTATATTTATAAACGCTATCATATCATTATCAGATATCAATAAGTAAGTACTATGATACCTTATTAAACCGCAATTAAAATAAATAAGACATTGGTTCATGGTGACTCATTTAGAAATTAAAATGCAAATAAAATAATTTAATTGTGATCAGAACTTAGTCATTTTTATAAGTTATTCATAACTGACATAGTTAATCGTGATTATTGATAATATTTCAGAAATCACGATCACCAACATACCTTCTAGTTAAAAAAAATCAAAATAACTTCGCACTGAAACTGAAAGATTCACTAAGTTTAGTCGTGGCAATTAATTTATTCTTAAAAATGATTCGAAAATTATTTGTCGAACTTTTTTTTATTTTACTGATTTCTTTTGTTCATGGTTAGTATTTTTCAACAATTTTATCTCAGTCAATTAGATTACACAATTACTGCATATTATTATCGACATCGAGAGCGGTGTTAGTTTATTGGTAGACAATCCGACTTTCAATCCAAAGGTCATGATTTGGAAAACATCGTGAGAAAACCCACGGCTTACGTGGGTTTTCTCACGATGTTTGCCTTCACCGTAAGAGCGAAGTCACACAAAAAGGGCTAGTTTTAGTTGTAGGGCTATTTACGAAAACACACAAATAAAACTTTCACTTTATCGGTACATTGCATACACAGAACCTTACACCGAATAAACTGAACAAACATTTTTACAGAAAAAAAATCTATAATTTTGTTAACTATCACTTCCTAAAAAGGTCCACTGCTACGCGTAATAGACATTGTACTAAGACAATTTTCTTTCATCATTTAACAGCGTATTCTGAAAAGTGAAAATGCTTAAGTTATTTTCTTCTTCTTCAGGGCAAAATGGCCAAGCATCGACTGTGACTCAAGTGGCCGTAGATGACTCCGGATCGACTCAAGGAGTTGCAGCTACTCAGCAAACTATAGCTGCTGGTGATGTTTGGAGAAATCTCACTATCCTAAACTTTTTCGATAGTTCTTAGTGTATTTTTGTTAAATTTATATTAATTTGTTCTAAAGAAGTGCTTTCAAAAATTGTACCTACCCGACAAGACTTGAACCTGCAATCCCGACATTCCGTGTTGTTTTCTCGGCAATTGCGCTACAGGTGCTTGTACTCGTACTGTAGTTGTGAAAATATGGACCGCATCTTTTCGTTCTTTGCGACTACTCAAGCACGTCGCGACATCTACCGGCTTCTGTGCAAATTACCGGCTTGCATTTTTCTATTTACATAGAAATGTATACAACGTTGAGATGTTTCTTCCAATTACCTTGAATTTTATAGTAAAGTGTTTCCAGTTTACACTGGGAAGATTAATATGTTTTGAACCATTGCTTTCCAACAATTGCACCGACAGGACTTAAACTTACAACCCTAAAATTTATATTATTTTTTATTAAATTTTAGGGTACTGTAAAAGTGGTAGTTGACGATACATATCCTGAAGAAGTGACTTCATTGCAAAAGAAAGTTGTATTAACAAAATATATATTTCTGTTATTCTTTTTTGTAGGCAGTGACAATGGCGTTGTTGCTGTGGCAGATCAAACTGCTGGTGCTGCAATCGATCAAACAGTGGAAACTGGTCCAGGTATACGATATTTTAAACTACTCGTACTTTGCCCTTATTTTTTAAACTGTGTAAGATATCTCTTAGTATCAGACATTTTGTTTTGTTTTTTAACCTCTTGATTGGAAGGCACCAAAGCTTCGAGCCTTAGTGCCTTTCAAAGCACGACAGAATTTAATAATGGTTAATATACTTTAGTGCAATCTTCTCAAGACAATGAACAAATTATCTCAGGGTTTTTGTTTTTTATCTTTATAAACCATTTTATTGTTACTATTTTTCATCTATAAAAATATTTTTCTCGATCTATGACTACAACTTGACGAAATCATTAGCCATTTTTATGAGATTCTGATGTCCGGAGATTGAACCCTTTTTTTTTTTTTTCAAATTCCCACCAAATTTAAATTATCCAGTTGATTAAAATTAGTGTTGGTTATTATGCTTATATAATATTCAGTTACTGCAACAAAATGTTTATCATTAATCAATTTTTATAAAATCAGACAAGTTTTTTTTTTCATATAAAATTAGGTTAATTCTATTTCTAGGTCTCGGAAACCAAATCTCTGGCGCACCATCTGCCACAGCATCTGGTGTGTCAACGTCCAGTTTCCCACTTCAATTTCTATTCAGACGTCCTACTTCGTTTACACTTATTACTCAAACTATCCCAGGCACTAATCAGCAAAGCGTTCTATATCGTATAGGTTCAACTGGACCTTTTTACGGTAATTCAATACCGAGATTGTTGCAGGGTCGTATATAGAGAATTCAACTCGCGTATTAAGTTTGTCATATATATTGGACATTTTTAATTTTAATATCATTGCAGTCAATCTACAATTTCGATGTTTGTCAAATTACATTTGAAAGTTTTGGTATTTTTATAATAGATTTTCCATAAATTTAGTTAATAATATTTCAATTACAGTATATTTAATTTTGTAAGAGCAAATTTCATTTTGAGAGTAGTTTGTAATGAGATGTTAAAATGAAATTTTTGTCAATTTTAATACAGTACATTACATAGTAATCATATACTCTGTGTACGGTCCTGACTTTTCCTCTCTATAGAACATTATCTAAAGCCGGGTTTTCACTACGAGTGGGGTCATTATTGTGTCAATTTAACATCCATAGTCATACCACTCTTTCGTACTCGTTTACGCTGTAAATACTGCATCATTGGATGTTAAACTGTCACATTTACTACTGAGCTTCACTCGCGGTGGGAACTCGGGTTTATCATTACTAAAGTTGAAGAAATTTCAGCTACCCAACAATTATCAACCAACGCAGTGACTTCATCTTCAACACCATCAGCGTCTGTGCAGACGTCCGGGACTCAAACTTCATGCTTTCCTTTTGATTTTGTATGTATTTTTCGACATAGACATAGGCCCTCACTAATAAATGGCAATTATTGTTTAGTTTTATTATGCAATTTTTCTTTTCACCTACTTTTAAACCCTAACTGGTATTTTACTTTCTTTTTCATGTACCTGATCTACAAGGCCTGTTATTTCAAGAAGATTTCTCTAAAGATGTTTTAGAATATTGTTTAAATATTGATACTTTTTAAAACCCTAAGTTATTGTAAACATGAAATAAAACTTTTTCTCCGGATTTAATCGCGTTGTTTTTCTTATAAGCATTGTTGCAACTCTTTTCCGACGTTTTAGAGTCTTTTTAGACTCCTTCCTCAAGGTCTTCTCAGTATAGGTACCTTGAAGTCGCGAAAACAGAAAAAAACTATACTAGTGTAAAATTACTGTAAAATCTGTTAACAAACAGTAATGAATAAGTATTGGAACTACCTCGTATTCTGATGATCTTAAAAGAAATGGAAATTTTGTTAAAATGGCATGAAACTCATCTATTTAGGCGTCGGCAAACATGCCAGAGGCACTAGAGGAACTAGGCAGTCCCATAATAATTATTCTAAGGGCGCTATTGTTTCGCAATCTCAAAAAGTTTTAAATTTTGAGTCTAGTTAGTGTAACAGGCTGCAAGTGTAGAAACTCTGACAAATGCTCTAAATTGAGTGACCGTCCACCCGAATACAGAAACGATACTCAATTATTTAACGGCCTTTTAAACAGCTAAGCAGCTCTTAAACTCAAAATTCGTATACTGAAACGATACTCAAGCGTCACAAATAAGCAAGACTTATAATTACGAACTTCTCAAATTACTCGTACTTAAATGCCAAATTCGAATACTGGAACGTCGCTCAACGCAAATGGACTCTCAATTAGCTGTCAAATCGACGTGAGTAGCTGTTAGATCTGAGAGTGCTTTCGACCGGTCTTAAAATTTGTACAAAATGTCTTTATCCTCATTATCCTTACTTTTGGATCATTCATTTGAAAAATATAATGATATTAAATTCCGTGCGCGGTTTCGCATATCCAAGGAGACAGTTTTATATCTGGATTCAATGATTGGCAGTGCTTTGCAACCAGTAACCAAACGAAAAAGTCCAATTCAATCAGTGGACCAACTGCTCATCACCCTTTACACTTATTGGCAGTGCGTACAAGAAAGGTGGAGGCGTGACGCTATGTCCGCGAAATTGGAACGTTTACCAGATGAGGATGGCGACCGACCGTACCCCTCGTGGTCTTATAATAAAAAGGGCAAGGGGGAACAAGCTCATGCAATTCCTGCGAGCACTCCCCGAAGTGAATTCGATAGAAGACCGAAAGGCTAGCGACCTCGCGACGATGTCCCAAACTCGAAAGGCGCGACTCGACAAGTGTCAAGAGCATCAAGTTGGTATTTAGCTGTTCCATCCCAAAGGTGACAACAGTACTCCATGCACAACCGGACCTGTGCTTGGTACAGATTCAGAAGCTGTCCTGGTGTGAAGTACTGCCTAACCTTGCCAAGGATTCCTAACTTATTTGAAGCCAACTGGGCTCTCGACTCAACAAAAGGCCCAAAGTTAAGGTCTGCTGTGAGGGTAACACCAAGTAATTCCAACTTGTCAGTCAATGGTATCATCCTATCCCGGAAAGAAGGAGACAGCTGGAATGGAGTCCGTTTTGCCGAAAAGAGACACGCCTATATATACACGATATAATAAAATAAATAAATAAAATAAAATTTATTTCATTGACCAAAATATTCTTAGGTGTAAACAATTGTGGGAGCCACCTTTTAAGTATCAAATACTTGTGTTAGGTGGCACCGCTCTTCTATATCTATTGGTACATTATAATTATGGTCTTCTCATTTTACAATATTTTACATTGAAATAAAAATCAATTATATATTTTTTTAATAATTTTTGTGAAGTTCTATTAGGTAATTTTATTTTGTACTATTTTATGACATTTGGCTTTTTATTTTTATTTTCTGACATTTCAGTTTTTTTTTTTTTTTTTTTTTTTTAATAAGTATCTAGGTACTTATTAATTCATTGACATATTGGCATTGTATTTGGAATCAATTATTTATTGACAAATATTGATATAAATGTGTTTTTTTTTTTTTTACTTTAAAAATTCTAAACCTATATTCAGATTCTGTTTTGTTTGTGAATGTGCCGTCTGTGTACGGATTAGGTACCTTTACCTACTTCTAATACATATGCCTAGGTATAGGTTTAAAAATAATAATTATAGTTTGTGAACAATGAGTTCAAATATGACGGTAGCGTGCCCTTACTGCCCTGGCTTATCGCGCCTTTTTTCTGAGCGTGGCCTAAAAATTCATATTGGACGAAAACATAAGGTCTCTTTGAATCACGATGCGCCCGATTCAGGTGGGACTTCGAATATATCCCCTCAACCAAATTTTTCCATAGATAGTTCTTTGAAAGACTTAAGTTTTTTAAAGAATAAGATTCCGGTTCTGCGTCATATCCCTAAGGGGGCTAGGAGTGCCGCGGCCGGACAGCTCGTTTTATTAATTAAGAATTGTTTAGATTCTAATGGTATCGAGGACTGGGGTTCCTTGCTTACTTTTGCGTATCGAGCATTGAGGGTACCTTCCAAAGCAGGAGATGGTAATCTTACGCAAAAAATAAAAAACAATATCTTTAGTCCCGATGCCACTTTCCCGGACGACCCCGGTATACTTGGTCAGGCCCGGAGGGGGGGTTCTCTTTATAAGACGATTGAGTCGAGGGTGCATGATGGAGATTTGAAGGCGGCTGTTCGTCTGCTGATGTCGGAGGATACTGTGGCAGAGCCGAGCCAAGAGACGTTGAACTCACTTCGGTCTAAACACCCGTCTCCTTCTCGTCCCCTTTATTTCCCGAATGATCCCGATAACTCAGTTTTGCCCGTCGTGGTTAAATGTGAGGAGGTGGCCTTGGCGCTTGGCTCGTTTGCTCCCAGCTCTGCTGCTGGATTGGACGGTTTGCGACCGGGGCATTTGAGGGAGCTGGTTTCAGTTTCGGCGGGGGATAATGGTTCCTGTTTGTTGCGAAGTTTGACGGATCTGGTAAACTTTTTGCTTAGTGGTCAACTCAATCCCCAAGTTTGTCCGTTCCTGTACGGCGCTTCTATGTGTGCCCTAAAGAAGAAGGATGGTGGTTTGCGTCCTATTGCGGTTGGTAGTGTTTTTCGGAGGCTAGCAGCCAAGTTAGCTTGTAGGGCTGTTAAGGAGAGAATGGCGGATTATCTCCAGCCGCATCAGCTGGGTTTTGGTACCCGATTGGGGTGCGAAGCGGCCATCCATGCCACACGAGCTTTTGTGTCAGACCGAGCAAATGCCGACAAGGTTGTAATCAAACTCGATCTTCAGAACGCTTTTAACACACTAGAAAGGGACGTTCTGCTCGGGGAAGTTAGGGAACATACCCCTTCTCTTTATGCATTTCTTTTTCAGGTCTACAAATCTTCTTCTAATCTTTTTTATAATGGCAGTACTATTCTCTCTCAGGTAGGGGCACAACAGGGTGATCCACTTGGGCCGCTCGCTTTTAGTCTTGGCATTCACAGAATCGTTACAGATCTTAAATCTCCCTTGAATGTCTGGTACCTTGACGACGGTGTCCTCGGGGGGTCCCCAGAACAAGTTAGGGGAGATTTGGTGCACCTGATTGCGCGATTCGGAGAGTTGGGACTGAAAGTGAATGCGTCCAAGTGCGAGTTTTATCCTTGTGGCCCCGAATCCTCCCTATCCTTTTCTGTTTTCAATAATATATTGCCTGGTCTCAATACATTGACTCCTCTTTCTTTTAGTTTATTAGGTTCCCCTATCTTCCCTGAAGCGATTCCAGAGGCGATAGAGCAAAAGAAGTATACTTTGGTTGTTGCTCGATCACGGCTTCTTAATCTCTCGGCGCACACAGCCTTGGTTCTACTGCGCTTGTGCCTGGCGGTTCCAAAGGTGACCTATTTATTGCGGACGGCACCAACTTGGCTGTGTTCGCAGCAGGTGGCAGAGTTCGATGATATCCTTAGGGAGACCGTGGAGACAATTCTTAATGTTTCCCTAAGTGGTTCACAGTGGACTCAGGCGTCTCTGCCTATCAGACATGGTGGGTTGGGGGTTAGGCGGATAGTGGACGTCGGTTTGCCAGCTTTCCTCGCGTCGGCGAATGGAGTAGTCGACCTTGTCACTAAGATTTTACCTTTAAATGGTGACGGGTTGGTTATTCCATTTGCGAGCGACGCGTGTGTGGCCTGGGGGGTGGTAAATCCTGGCGTCGATCTTCCGAGAGTCCTGCATGGTCAGCGTCTGTGGGATGATCTGGGGTCCAAAAGAGCTTATGAGGAGCTCCTGAGCGCAGGGTCGGAAATTGATGGGGCTAGGTTGAGGGCAGTGGCAACACCGGAGTCAGGGGCGTGGTTGCACGCATTACCCTCTCCGCATCTAGGTACTCTTCTCGACAACGACTCACTGCGAGTGGCGGTGGGGCTCCGGTTGGGGTGCAACATTTGCGAACAACATGTTTGCATTTGTGGTGCTGCTGTGGAGGCGGACGGCCATCATGCATTAGCATGTTGTCGATGTTCGGGAAGGTTCCCGCGTCACCATGCCCTCAATGATATTCTGCGTAGGGCCCTCATTTCGGCTAACGTCCCATGCGTATTGGAGCCTCCGGGGTTGAGCCGTACAGATGGCAAAAGACCAGATGGTCTCACACTGGTGCCTTGGGAGCGTGGCAGGTGTCTTTTGTGGGATGCCACTTGTGTGAGCACATTCGCCAAGAGCCACATAGGCCGAACCTCCAAGAACGCTGGGGCGGCGGCGGAGACCGCCGTTTTGAGGAAGCGGGCCAAATATGCGCCAATGCTGGCGGAATATTTGTTTGTGCCATTTGCGGTCGAGACTGCGGGCAGCTGGGCTACAGAGTCGATCGATTTTGTCAAGTCGATCGGCCGCCGTCTTAGGGATAGGGGTCTTGACTACCGCTCGGGGTCGTACTTGGTGCAAAGGTTGGCCATTGCCATACAGAGAGGCAATGCTGCTAGCATTCTAGGATCCTTTGCGCCAGGTGCGATCAAGGGTGGTTTATTTAATTGACTCAATGTAATTTAGTTTTAAATTTATTTTAATATGTTTGACGTTTTCTATTGTTTTATTGTATTTTATATTGACATGCACTTATGTAATAATTATTAAATAAATATATAGTATTATATATTTTAATTATAATTTAAAAGAATGTACTTAAATTTAATCAAGTAGTTACAATAATCAATATCGATATATATGCTAATTACATAATTTACCTTAAATTAAGGACTCAACTACTGTAATAAGACTTGTTTGTATGTACTAGAGGTTTGTATGCCTTGTTTATTATTATATTGTAAGTTCATAAACTGAATTTGATTTAACATACCTCAGTTCAATATTTATACTCTATTAAATTATTTAGTAGTAGTATAATTCCACACCAACTAACCATTTCGACAAGTCATAAGACAGGAACACCAATAAATTCTGACACTTCATTTGGGAATTTTATTTACCTTCATAAATTTATTTGGATAGAAACTGAAAAAATAATGAAACAATAGCATATTTTATAGGATAACTTTGCTAATGATATATAGGGGTATGGGTGGAAGAGACCTATGTGTCAGATATGCTGATTCAACTTAATATAATATATTATTTAATATTAATGTTTTGTAAGTGAATCTGCAATAAAGGCTTTACAATAATAATATAAAAATAAAAACAAATAATGAGCAAAAATCTAGGTTTTTATTTTTTAATAATTCCACCTCTAGTTGTGCTTTTCAAGTAAACACTTCCTCTCCAATCTGTGCCTTTCAAGCGTACATTTCCTCTCCAATCTCGCATTATTCAATTTCAAATGGAAATATTTTGCTTTTGTTGTCATTGCATCTGGGAAAAAAAGCTACAATTACTTTTATTTTAGCATAATGATCTAAGCTATGTTCCCGGTTGCATCCCTCTTGGGATGTTGGGATCTGCAGCACCTATAATCCTAATAGGAAAACTTGTGAACGGAGTTGACGGACATTCAAAGACAGAATGTTCATGGTTTTTATAGTTGAGGTAACATCTTACTTCTTTAACAATTCTAATAACATTTCTTTGTCGTTGTTCGTGTAATTACTTCCTCTTTTCTTCTTCTCTTCCATTTTTTCACTAGACAAATATTAACTATAAAATTAAAGAAGAATTAATTATCCAAAGAAAATTTTCTCCTCACTCACTGATTGACGCGCGATTCATGTGTCACTGTCAAATAAGTTAAAACGTTTCGTTCTACACTAAATAGGATTAGCGCGCTGGTTATGTTTAAATAACAAACGACTTATTTTTTTACTTGAAAATGTAATAACTTTGAAACCAAAAAAAGCATCGAAATACAATTAAAATTGTAAAAAAACTTAAGCTCAACTGTTCTGTCGGATAATTAAACTAAATGTTTATCTAAAAAAAATTTACTCATCCAAATAATCCTGCGTGGAAAGAATTCACAACGTAAAGTAATAAAATAAAATGTGTTAGTTTATTGAGAACAAGCTTTTTAGATCAATATTGCCATAACGTAAAAATTTAACAGATACTTAGCTAATCATTGTCTCAAGTCGCCGAAGTCTCGTTTGAGAATACCACTTAATTTGTGAGAGATGCTTAAATTTAGGAAGCATTCAATTGAGTGACTGATGTAAGTATCGTTTCTGTATTCGGGTGTTAGCCTGTGAACCAACATTTTACGCCTATATGCAAGAATTCTACAATCCTGCCCAAAGTCAATGTAATTACTGTTAGTTTTTCAATAAATTTAGTGTAAAACGAAACCTTTGTATTTCTATAAATAACATACAATAAAAACATAAAAAATATTCTATAACGTTTGATTTCTTTACTCTAGTAACTATAATCCTATAAAGGGTCTTTCAATAAACCTCTGTGGCGCGTCGGGCGAACGCTTGGCTGCAAATCAGAAGGTTGCGGGTTCGATTCTCGCCGGGTGCAAATATTTATGCTTAAAAATAAATATTTGTATCTGGTCTGGGTGTATTTCTATACATAATATGTATGTATTTACAAAAGAAAAATAAATATAAGAACTACTTATATTTTTTTTTCTAAGTAGTATATCCGTTGTCTAGTCACCGTAACACAAGCTTACCAGGTTACCACGGGGCTAGATGGCGCTGTGTGTTCGTCACAGAATTTATTTATTTTTTTAATAAGGACGGAACGATATTGAAATTGATTAAAACAAGCTGTGTCTCACATAATGACGAAATGTATTTATTATTTGAAAGACCCATTTATGCCATTTTGTATGACATATAACATCGTTTGAATGAAGTCATTGAAAATTGAACCTTGATTCGTGCCATCATTCGAAGCCGCGGTGGACATTTGAACCATGTTATATTCGATTCAAATTGGCATAATTTTGCAATCGCAACAAATTGCCTTTTAAATAAAATAAAAATTGTTAATATGTCACACACGGCTTGTTTTATTTAATTTCAAAATTGTTCTGTCCTTATTAAAAGACCCTTTTAAAAATTATTCCCTATTTTGCGTGGTCACGGCATCACATGTGAACGGCTGGACCGATTTCGCTAATTCTTTTTTGTCATGTTTGTTATGATAATAAAAAGGTTTTTATGAAAGAAAAAAAATGAATATTGGACTTACGCGGGTGAAACAACGGGGAGCAGCTAGTTTATAATATTAATATCAAGTCCATTCGTAATTTTGGAGTTTGACAAAATTTAATTGATGCTTGCATCACCGGATCAAAGTGACGATGTGGTCTAAGCTGAAGTCCGCTAACCTAAAATATAATTTGCCATCAAAGTCAAATTTTAGCACCTAGGCATTTTTGAAACAACTGAGGCCACAGTTTCATGGACGCGCTTAAAATGAATTACTAGAAATATCAATATATTGAATGTTTTACCATAAATATAAGTTTCTCTATAAATCATACGTTACCAGAAATATCCGTTGCTTTTCATTGTGTGTGATACCTGAAATACCAGTTCCTCTTTAATTCATGCGTTACCAGATATACTTATTGCTGTTTAATGTATGTGTTACCTGAAATATTAGTTCCTCTTATATGGATGTTACCTGAAATGTCAGTTTCTCTTTAGTGTGTGCGTTGCCAGAATTGATGTGTGAGTTACCAGAAATATCGGTTCCTCCTTAATGTATGTGTTACTAAAAATATCGGTTAATGTTTAATGTGTGTGTGTTACCTGAAATATAAGTTAGGTACTCTTTAATAATAGGGGTTAAAGTATGAAATTGCCGTTTTATTGCAATAGGTTCTTTGAATTGACATAAAATCTTCATGGTTTGAGGTTTTCGAATGAAACTTTTTTCAAATGGTTTCTGTGATGTTCTTTTTTTAAAAAATGTGAAACATTTGAATATCGACTTTCAATTGTTTTTGTTATTCAATTTAGACAAGAAAGATGGATACTGCGAAAATTCGAGTGATTTTTGAATACGAGTTCCGACGCGGCAGAAACAGCCCGCAATATCAATGCTGCGTTTGGAGAGGGGTCTACTAATGAACGCACCGTGCGATTTTGGTTTAAACGCTTTCGTGATGGAAATTTCGACTCAAAGAACGAGCCACGAGGAAGACCGCCCACACAGGTGAATAACGATGAATTAAGAGAGATAGTGGAAGCCGATCCTAGTCAAACTACCCAGGAATTAGCGGCATGGTTTAACGTTACCTTACCCACTTTATTGACTCACTTGCGTCAAATCAATAAAATAAAAAAATACGAAAAATGGGTGCCTCATGATTTGACTGATCTGCAGAAAGAAACGCGTGTTGAAACTTGTGTTGCCTTGTTGAACCGGTACAGAAATGAAGGAATATTGGACCGAATTGTAACATGTGATGAAAATTGGATTCTTTATGATAACCGGAAAAGAAAAATGCAATGGCTGACCCCAGGTCAAATGCCACAACAGTGTCCTAAAACAAAACTTACCAATAAAAAGGTAATGGTAACTGTTTGGTGGTCTCAGCATGGTGTTATTCACTATAGTTTTCTTCGATCTGGTCAAGCAATTACGGCAGATGTCTATTGTGCCGAACTCCGAACCATGTTGACAAAACTAGCAGTAAAACAGCCCCGACTCATGAATCGATCTTCACCATTATTGCTCCACGACAACGCGAGACCTCACACAGCACGAAAAACCATTTTGACCCTTCAGGAACTGCACTTAGAAACCATTCGTCATCCTCCGTATTCACCAGACCCTGCTCCAACGGACTACCATTTATTTCGTGATTTGGACAATTATCTACGTGACAAGAAGTTTTCTTCCCAGGAGGCAGTACAAAATGCTTTCACACAGTTTGTGCAGTCTAGATCGTCGGAGTTCTATCGCAAAGGCATTAATAACCTTCCCATTAGATGGCAGCAATGTATAGATAATAATGGCAACTATTTTGATTAAATAAATTTGTTAAAAATTTAAAAAATAAACAATTAAGATTTTCAGTACAAATCGGCAATTTCATACTTTAACCCCTAATAATATATGTGTGTTACATATTATTATGCCCATATATCTGAACGTTTTACAAGGCGATATTATTATATACAATTTTGACACTATGTTACAATTGTAGGGTAATATCACCTTGGCAGTAAATTATAAGTTACCCAAATCTTACTTACTCTTTATTTTCTTACTTATGATTATGAAGTTAACGTTGTGTATGAAAAAGTAGAAGAAAACCCCATCAAAAACGTAGTTATTTTATAACAACTTAAAATATCACTTCTTCTTATAACTAAGGATAATATATTGAAGCCAAATGTCTGACTGATTATCTGGCTAGTTCTATATTATAGTCATCTCAAACTTATATTAAAAATTGGTAAATTGTATCTGTGTTTGTTACTCTTATACGCAAAAACGATTCGATGAATTAAACTCGAGGAGTGGATAGCTTAAGTATCATATAATATTCCCGCGGGAATAGAACGGCTGCGGAAAAAAAACGATTAAAGTAGCTAGTTAGCTATAAAAAACAGAATTGTCATGAAAACATAGTAAATTTGATCAATAGTATATGATTCAAAATTTTCCAACAATAACGTGACAACAAGACACGATAAAGCGTCGTAAGTATATAATAAATTAACAATCTACGTCATTGTAATAATACTATTTTTTTAATATAAACTATTAAATGACATTAGGTAATGTTTGTAAGTAGTTTCCATAGAGAATTATCTTAAAATTACTCAACAAGTATTATACCTAAATTCGGCGGCGTTGGTCTTATGGTAGAATTTCTCTTCTAATGGGTGTTGTTAAAAGCGACTAGTGACAGGGGGACTAGCTAACATGGAGTTCTCGTTCACCCCGGTGCGGGTAAACTGTGTGGTCCTCGAAGACAACGCACTCGAAGACTTAGTTTCAGACAGGTCGCTGGCGGTAAAAATATTGCTCAATATCAATATGCTCAATATACAGCAGGTATGATCAATGACGACTTATCTACTGTCTATTGACCGCAAATACTTTTAGAGTTTTAGCTAACTGCATCCCCTTTCGAGGGCCAGATTCCAAAGGGGATGCATTTTGTATCAGAAGGGTTACTACGGATCTAGCGTCGATATCGGCATCGAAATCCGCACCGCGCAAAGGAATGATTAGCGAGCGATTTTACAATTTACAGCCTTAGATTGAACCTCACGCCGTCGATTTGAACTGTCATTTAAACAGACAGCTCAAGAGACCTCGATTACAATGACAGTTCAAATCGACGGCGTCGGCTTAAACTGCGTGCAAATCAATGCCTTGGCTTGCACCGCGGAGGTTAATCCTTTGCGCGGTGTGGATTATGATGCCGATGATTACTTTACAATAGATTTAAAAAAGGCAGGTACTTAGGTAATTGATGTTTGTCATATTTTTAATTAGTACCTAAAAATATATTAACGTCTACAATAATCGTAAAAGTCATTATCTAATAAAAATAACATAAATTTATATCCACGACATGTCTTAATACTATTAATATTTATAGATTATTAATATTTACTTATGTCATTAACCGTATTCACGAATGAGCAAAATCACGATTAAATTTTACTCGTGTCAATAATTTTAGTATAAAACGTAAGAAATGAATTTGTGTAATCAGTTCAAAAACAACCCAGTTGTCGATTACTACTTTCAATCTGTAATTTTTTGCTTTAAACCAAAAATGTATTGGTATAATTATTTGTTCATTTTAGCTGCTGTGTTCTTTATAAATCAAGCTGCAGGTTAGTTTGAAAACTGTTTTAATGAAAAAAAAAACTTATCTTAACTTATGTACCTAGAGTCCTGAGTGAAGCGTGGGATTCAAGCACCCAAGATAAAGACAGGCTTTATTACCGAGGTGAATACTCTTCTATACACATATACTGCGAGACAACAAAAGAGCTACAAAAAGAAGCATTTAACTTACAACAAAATAATAGATTAACATCGGCCTTAGCTGATGAAAAAAAAAAGTTTGGGCTTTATTTTAACTAAAACTTTTTGCCTTACTCTTCCGTCGAAATAAAATAGAAGAAAAATAGCCCAGTTTTTATTTTTTTTATGTATTTTGTCTGGGTGGCCAGTTCAAAATGGCCGTATGCTACCAGAACCTTAGTTCCAAATTTAAATTACTTTATGCACCTAGGAAATAAAAACTCGCTTTACGTTGATCTTTTTGGTCAAATAAAATAACTTTGTAGAGCAGTAGGTGTGTGAAATAAATTAAATTGAATGAAATTAGGTCGTGTGATCGTTAGAATCTTTGTAATTATGTCAACTATTAAGCCGTGTTTTCACTGTTCACAAAAAAGTTGCTCGATACTAGTTTTATCAAAAAATCGCTGGGGCTACGGTTTTTTTTTTTTGCAAAGATGACTATAACTTTCGCGATACTAGATCCGTAATAAAAACACGGCTTTGCCGTAGCGTTTGCACTACCAATTGTATTAGGGGCCGGTTAAAATTAAGGATCTATTTGTATTAACGACTGATGCGTAAATAATATAGGTTTAACACTAATACAAACACTTAAAATTTAGATATTTACTACCAACGTTTAACATAACAACTTAAAGTTCGGATATTCATTTTTCAGGTAATCCTGTTCCAAGTTTCGCTGGACCACAACCCGTCGTTGCCCCTTATCAAGGTATTACTTTAAAGTTTAAAGTATTATTGTTTTTATTAAACCCCTGCTATGAAGTTTTAGGGTCCGTAATTCTATAGACACATAGTCGAAGAACGCGATGTCGAATCAATTTCTAAATCAAATTCCGTAGGTCGAATGAATTATTTGTCAACGAGTGAAATGTCGAATTGACTTCTAGACAAAAGTCTGCAGTTCGAATGAATTTTTAGTTGACGAAGGGAATGTCGAATCATCGCACTGCATTGTTTTGGTCTAGAAGTTTATTCGACATTCCGTTCATCGATTAAGAATTCATTCGAACTACGGAATTTTGTTTGGGAATTTATTCGACATCGCGTTCTTTGATTATGTCTTTCGAAATAGCGTTACGGACACGAAGTTTTAAAAGGGCGCGTAAGGTTTCTTGATCTGGGCCAAATCTAGACATAATTATCACAAATATCATATAATGTCAATGTACTAAAAATATTTAAACTAAGACCTACGCGGGTGAGGCAGCTATAATAAATACACCGAGAGCATTTATCTTACTTATCCAACTCTTACTTCTTGCTAATATTTGGGTATAAACTCGAAAGTTTGTATGTTTATGAGTTTGTTACTCTACCGAACCGATTGTGATGAAACTTGGAATATAGGTAGCTGGAAATCTGGAATAACACATAGGGTACTAAAATATTAGGGGTTAAAGTATGAAATTGCCGATTTGTACTGAAAATCTTAATTGTTTATTTTTTAAATTTTTAACAAATTTATTTAATCAAAATAGTTGCCATTATTATCTATACATTGCTGCCATCTAATGGGGAGGTTATTAATGCCTTTGCGATAGAACTCCGACGATCTAGACTGCACAAACTGTGTGAAAGCATTTTGTACTGCCTCCTGGGAAGAAAACTTCTTGTCACGTAGATAATTGTCCAAATCACGAAAAAAATGGTAGTCCGTTGGAGCAAGGTCTGGTGAATACGGAGGATGACGAATGGTTTCTAAGTGCAGTTCCTGAAGGGTCAAAATGGTTTCTCGTGCTGTGTGAGGTCTCGCGTTGTCGTGGAGCAATAATGGTGAAGATCGATTCATGAGTCGGGGCTGTTTTACTGCTAGTTTTGTCAACATGGTTCGGAGTTCGGCACAATAGACATCTGCCGTAATTGCTTGACCAGATCGAAGAAAACTATAGTGAATAACACCATGCTGAGACCACCAAACAGTTACCATTACCTTTTTATTGGTAAGTTTTGCTTTAGGACACTGTTGTGGCATTTGACCTGGGGTCAGCCATTGCATTTTTCTTTTCCGGTTATCATAAAAAATCCACTTTTCATCACATGTTACAATTCGATCCAATATTCCTTCATTTCTGTACCGGTTCAACAAGGCAACACAAGTTTCAACACGCGTTTCTTTCTGCAGATCAGTCAAATCATGAGGCACCCATTTTTCGTATTTTTTTATTTTATTGATTTGACGCAAGTGAGTCAATAAAGTGGGTAAGGTAACGTTAAACCATGCCGCTAATTCCTGGGTAGTTTGACTAGGATCGGCTTCCACTATCTCTCTTAATTCATCGTTATTCACCTGTGTGGGCGGTTTTCCTCGTGGCTCGTTCTTTAAGTCGAAATTTCCATCACGAAAGCGTTTAAACCAAAATCGCACGGTGCGTTCATTAGTAGACCCCTCTCCAAACGCAGCATTGATATTGCGGGCTGTTGCTGCCGCGTTAGTTCCGCGTCGGAACTCGTATTCAAAAATCACTCGAATTTTCGCAGTATCCATCTTTCTTGTCTAAATTGAATAACAAAAACAATTTAAAGTCGATATTCAAATGTTTCACATTTTTTAAAAAAAGAACATTACAGAAACCATTTGAAAAAAGTTTCATTCGAAAACCTCAAACCATGAAGATTCTATGTCAATTCAAAGAACCTATTGCAATTAAACGGCAATTTCATACTTTAACCCCTATTATAAAATAACAAGGTATTTTTATTACTGAGGTGCGCCTCGCTCGCAGTCTATGTATTATTCTAGGTTTCCATCTACCTATATTCCAAGTTTTATTGCAATCGATTTAGTAGTTTTTGCTTGAAAGAGTAACAAAGTCACATACATACATACAAACTTTCGCATTTATAATATTAGTAAGATTAATAAGATTTTCATTATATTGACATTCATATTTATTTATTGATAACTTAAGTTACACGTCATTATACATACAGGTGGTGACACTACCCAGAATGCGTATGCGAATTACGAAGAAACTAATACCGCAATAAACAACGAGCAGAATGCCAATTGCAATGCCGGTATTTTAGGTGTTGTAAGTATTTTTTTTTTAAATTAGAACCCATTAGAAGCTTTGGAACCCAAACCAACGCAGGTTTTTTACGTAGAAATCAGTCTTAACCCAGGCCTGAGCTATAAATTCAGCCAGACTAGTCACCTGTCTCATTCAATAGCCTACTAGACTGACTTTACTGGCTAGTAGACTGAATGCTCGGACTATATTATTATTTCCAGCCAAACCACGCCTAACAACAAAGTGAAGCCGAATTCAGTAATACTAATTATCTGGGTAATACATTTCCGTATAAAAACGGTTTTTATTAGTAGGTTGTTTTAAATTTCGGACTACATACAATCTGAAATGTTCGTTCCTTGTATTTCACATTTTTTTCTATAGAAATAAATGTCAAATTGTAGTCTTCAATTAAAAATGAAGTGTACTTTATTGTTCGGCGCACTCTGTCTGAAAATTATTATATTATATACTTAGATATATACTTAGACATATATTTTATACTTAGATAGACTGAGACTGAATTATTCAACCTACAAATTCAACTTGCCTCTAATATGGGGCTGTTAGATGAATGGTTGGATGTATTGACTGATGCCATTGATAAGGTCAATAAACCTTTTTATTGAAAAAAAAAAGAAAACAAAAACTGACTGTCAAAAAACGGAAAGAGGAAGTTTTCAATTGGTCGCATAGGTATCCCACTAATATTATAAATGTAAAAGTAAGGATGTTCGTTTGTTTGTTTGACAATTACTTATATAATGAGTTTGAAAATTACTTATATAATGAGTTTCTTTAGTCTTCTCATGTCATATTTTATTCGTTTCAGAATTGCATAAACGCGCTTAGTGTCAATAATGAAGACAAATAACGCTTAGCGTTACTCTACAAGGATGTATTCAGTTGAAAATATACCTGAATACGTAAATGTTGCTAAAATTAATTATTAGACACCGTATATAACTAGGTTATACACATTGGTTAATTATAACTTAAAACCGTTTCTCTTACTTCAATTTTGTATAGGTAACAATAGTTGTTTTATATTCGGTAAACTAACCAATGTGTTTAACATACATGCACACTACCTAATAATTTGTAATGGTACAAATATAACAAAGTTGAAACAAAAAGGTGTTTTTTTTTAAAAGCGAGTCTAACTCGTGCACGAAGTGTACCTTACCATTATCGCAAAAAAATCACGATTGTTGTATGGGAATCCCACTTAAAGGCACTATGATGATGATTTTATTCTGTAATTGTTGATATAGCGGCAACAGAAAGCACAATTTGTAAAAATTTAAACTATCTAGATATCTTGAATACAGCCTGGACAGACAGTGGAGGCTTAGTAAAAGAATCCCATTTTTACGCTTTACCAAATAGTAGTTTACACACCTACTGCTCTACAAAGTTACATTATTTGAAAAGGTCAACGTAAAGCGAGTCTTTATTCCCTAGGTGCATAAAGTGCTCATTATACACCTGGGGCATAAAGTAATTTAAATTTAGAACTACGGTTCTGGTAGCATACGGCCATTTAGAATTGGCCACCTTGACATTACATGTAAAAAAATGAAAACTGTTCTATTTTTCTTCTATTTTTATTTCGACGGAAGGGGAAGGCAAAAAGTTTTAGTTAATATAACGCTCCAACTTTTTTTTTTATCGACTAAGGCTGTTTGTTTTGTTATTTTGATGTACATTGTTAAATTCAATTAATATAGAACTATTTCATAATTTGTTTTTATTGCACTAGGCATATCTACTAGAAATACTACTAAAGGAAAAATTCATCTTCAAAAATTAACTCACGCAGAGACCCGAGTTCAAATCTCATCGCGAGTAAATTTTTGAAGATTAATTTTTCCTTTAAAATATTTCAAATATAGAGCGGTAAATATATTTCATACACGTAGCATTAATTTAAGTTTTGTTGTTAATTAAACGCTTATATTTGTAGCCTCTTTATTGTCTCGCAGTAGATGTGTAAAGTAGAGGATTCACCTCGGCAATAAAGCCTGTCTTTATCTTGGGCGCTTGAATCCCATGCGTCACTCAGGACACTGGGTAATAACTCCTTCGCTTCGCTCAAGAGTAAAGTTTTTAACACCCTCGCTGCGCTCGGAAGTTTACTCTTTATAGTCCTTCTTACGCTTTGGATTCAATATGACACCCGCTGTACGAGTATAAGACAGGACTTTAGTACCTCGGTGCATAAACTACTATTATGCACCGAGGTACTAAAGTTCTGTCTTATATAGCGGGCTTCATATTGAATTCAAAGCGTACGATGGACTCAATTAAGTAAGCAGTTGAAGTTAAAGAAAAATACATTGAAATATATATATACAGTGGTGGTCATATAATTAAGAACGCTGATATAAAGGGAAGATTTTTTCAAACTAAGATGCAAAACCAATTACATGTATTTTTTTTTAATTCTCTCTATATCGGAAAACTTTTCCACAATACCACTGCATTCATTGATACACCATGATTAGCTATAAATAAATAGACAAACTTTTTACACTAAGTACTTCTAAACACAGTATTCCTATTTACTGGCTGGTCACGTAATTAAGAACGTTAAATAGTTTATATCTTTATTCAAATTTAAGTAGAGAATACTCGGTCGATTTATTACTGCTTGTATAATTTTAGCGCTGTTTAAGATTAAAAGTGATTGCTCCTTATCAATAACCATGGGAAAAAATAAAAACTGTGACAAATCTACACGAGAAGTAATAATAGAACTTCGCTGGAAGAATTGGTCTTATAAAAAGATAGCCGACCATCTGCAATGTTCAAAAACGATGGTTTTCCACGCTTTAAAGCATTTTGCTACGTATAAAACTTCTTCGAATGTTCCACGAGTACCTAAACAGAGAAAAACAAGTCTTCGAGATGATCGAAACATCGTTCGTATGGCAAAACAAAATCCTTTTAAAGGGTCCAATGAACTTAGAAAAGAATATTTTGGTGAAAACAACCCTTCAGCAATCTCAGCACGCACTATTCGAAGACGTTTGGTAGAAGAAAAATTGCACGGTAGGATAGCAAGAAAGATACGCATGTTGAAACTTTGCCATAGGCAAGCCCGGCTTGCATTTGCGAGAAAGTATGAAAACTGGACGGTGCCACAGTGGACAAATGTACTTTTTTCTGACGAGACGGAAATAAACAGAGTATGTTCTAATGGAAAACGATATGTACGACGTCCTACAAATACAGTATTCGACCCTAAGTACACGAAAGTTACATTAAAGCACGGTGGTGGAAATGTGAAAATTTGGGGGTGCTTTTCTGGACATGGTGTTGGACCTGTAAAGTTGATAGAAGGTAACATGGATCAGTTCCAATACAAAAGTATACTGGAAGAAACAATGTTACCTTATGCTGAAGACGTTCTACCGGTTATTTGGACATTCCAGCATGACAATGATCCAAAGCACACTGCACGTACCGCAAACAAATTTCTTGCAGGGCAATCAGTTTCTGTCTTAGACTGGCCAGCTAACAGCCCAGATCTAAACTGCTTAGGTGCATGCGAAATAGGGATGCGCTGCACTTACAGTTAAAACGGAAACCTGACGACGTAATTCTTAAGAAAACCTACTCTAGGTACCGAAACTTTTGTAATAATATACTCAAGAAGGTTAAGAGGCAATACGATAGAGACCAGTTTAAAAAAGCAGGTCGAAACACTAAATTACTTTGGGATACTATAAAAGAAACAACAAACTTTTCGAAGCCGAGGCAACCACCTGATGAACTTCTGACAATTACAAATAACCCAATCGAATCAGTGAATAAGGTTAATGAGTATTTTACTACAATTGGGAAACAACTGGCAGAAGAGTTGGATCCAGCTAAGCCCCCTCTACAAAACCCCTTAGGTCATCGAAACCCTAACTCATTCGTCCTATTTAACACAGACCCCACAGAAGTAAGCAAAACAATCAAATCTCTCAAGCCGAACACTGCAACTGGTTGGGATAACATACCATCCAGTTTTATCCAGCGCTATTCAATTATCCTAGCAAAGCCGCTTGCTCACATTTTTAACAACTGCTTTTCACTAGGGATATTCCCCGATGATTTTAAAAAAGCAATAGTTCATCCCATCTTTAAAGGTGGAGATAGGAGCCAAGTCAACAACTATAGACCCATTGCTGTTCTTTCTGCTCTGTCCAAGATTCTGGAGAAGCTTATCAATGAAAGACTGGTTCACTTTCTCGAGTCAAATAAATTATTATCCATCAACCAGTTTGGCTTTAGACGAAAAGTTTCTACATCTGATGCTGTTCTCGAACTAACCAATGACATTGTCAAGAATCTGAACAATAGTAAAAAAGTTATCTCTATTTTTTTGGACCTTGCTAAAGCTTTTGACACGGTTCCTATCTCCGCCGCCGCTGTGAACGTAAGCACTGTATCATCGCCGGTTCCTTCGCCGATGATACAGTGCTTACGTTCACAGCTAATTCGTGGATCGATGTCGAAAGAACCGCACAATATGGCTTCAACAAAGTACTCAATTGGCTCTTAAACCACGGTCTGACACTTAACGCCTCCAAAACAAAATACATCACATACTCTTTGCGTAACAACACCCAACCAAAAGACCCCTTTCACCTTTATGCCCATTTCTGCTCGAACCCAGACCATTGCAGTGGAAATTGTTTATTAATCGACAAAACCACAGAAATCAAATATCTTGGAATCACTTTAGATCAAAACTTCACATTCAAAAAACATATAGACCTTTTAACCTCCCGAACCCGTAAACTTATTTATATGTTTAAGACTCTACGCCATGTTACTTCTATTGCCATACTTAAAACAACTTACTTCGCTCTTTGTCAATCCTTGTTAACCTATTGTATTACCTCGTGGGGTGGTACCTACAAAACACACATCTTCAAGCTTGAAAAGGCACAACGAGCTATTCTTAAAGTTGGTTCCTTTAAACCTCGAACCTACCCAACATTTGACTTATATCAAGAATGGAAAGTGTTAAGTGTTAGACAATTATTTTTATTACATACCCTTTTACACACTCACTCCAAAACACCTCTTGAAATCTCAACATCTCATAAGCGACTAAACCACAATGTCTGTACCGTTCCCCGTTCCAAATTCGTCTTCACTAAACATTTTAACTTTTACCTTGGACCCTACCTCTACAATAAAATTAATAAATCTCTTTCACACCACTCGCTCCCCTACTCACAATGTAAAATACAAATTACTACTTGGCTTATGGCCAAAAACTATGATGAGACTGAGAGCTTACTATTTTTTTAATCCTAGAGTATTTACAAATACCCCCCTCCCCCTCCCTCTCGTTAACCCATAAAAACAACATTGTTATCCAATTCTCCACATTCGATTAATTTCCAGTCCTTTTGTCACCTGAAGTTTATCAAGCTCTTTTTTTTTTTTTATTATTAACTTATACTATCTATAATGGCAGATGATGTTCTTTGTTTCTAAATTCTAGGTATAGTATTACATTCATATTAAATATCACAATCTCTACTAGTAGTGGCAACAGTATTTAAAAAAATAAAAATTGTAAGGACATATTGTAACAAAAAAAAAAAAAAACTCATAATTTCTTTTTCTTTTGGCTTACTTTTTCATCTATAGCTGACAACCAGTTAAGAATTAAAACAGATTTAAACCTAACAATAGACATACGTATATAATATTTTGACTTTATTGTAAGGACAAACAGGGAATGGCACTGATGCCCTTATTACAGATTATTATCATAATCTAGCTAGGGCAGCAGTTACGACCTACGATAATGTTAATTAGCCTTACGTAACTTAGTGTAAATCACCTTTATATATTCACCAAATCTTATATAGTGTTTTTGTATTTACCTATAAGTTGTCGGCAAGAATAAATTTATCTTTATCTTTATCTTTATCTAAACCCGATAGAGAATATTATGTGGTTCGAAGTAAAGAAAAAGGTTTCAAATAAAAAGTGAGCTGTACAACGTTTCATTAGAAGAATGGAACTCTATTTCTCTTGCGAAATGACAAAAATTAATAGAGTCAATGTCTCGCCGGTGTAAAGCAGTAATTAAAAGCCGTGGATATGCTATTACTATTAATTTCAGTTAAACATGTATTAAATTGCTTTTACAATTTTCCGCGCTACATATTATTGTGATTTTTTTAATGTAAGTGTCATACAAAGCAATTCCCGAGCAGTTATATAAATCGTTCTTAATTATTTGTCTAGCTTCCGTACTATTAGAATATGTTACTTTGGTAAAATAAATAAACTGTAAAAAAATAATAAGGAGATATATTTTTTTATTCCTAAGCCACGTTGCTCTATTAATGTAGCTATTTCATAACATAATTAGTTGCTTCTCAGAAGGTACACATCTCTGTGTATTACACGATTTAAATAGAAAACTTCTAGAACTTCAAATCGTTCTTAATTATATGACCACAACTGTATATACATAATATACATAAGAGCTCATTATAAATTTAATTTATCGGTTTTGCATCAAAATGACGAAATCATTGGCCAGGCATTGGCCTTAGCCAATGAAAAAAAAAAGTTAGGGCTTTTTATTTAAATACAAAACACTAAAACCTTTTGCATTAACCCTCCGTCAAAATAAATTAAAATAAAAAAAAACCTAGTTCTTCTTTTTTATGTGTTATGTCTAGGTGGCCAGTTCGAAATGTTCGGATGCTACCAAAACCTTAGTGATTACATCCTCTTTGACCACAGCCTTCATGAATTTCAACTTTCCAAATTTAAATTACTTTAAGCCCTAGATACTTTATGCACCTAGAGACGAATGACTAGCTTTACGTTGACATTTTTTCAATTAAAGTAACTTTGTTGAGACGTTGATGTGTAAAAATGATTTATTACTTATTCATTATTTTCCGTTTATTGACCATATCTGAAGTTTCACGTGTCGTAAATATTCGTGCAATTGGCTCTCCAATTGCACGAATGTCACCTATGACACCTATGTCCAGCAGAGGACTGCAACAGGCTGATGATGATGATGATTAATTAATTTCTTACTTTTTCCGCATAAAAATCGTCTTTTTTGTGTGATCAGTTCAAAATCAAGGGTCATTCATACGTTAAAAGTCAAACAAGCATAAAGTCAAGCAAGATAAGTCAAACTTTGGGTCAGTAAGAAAACTGCTTTAGTGATAAAAACCGTAAAAAGAATTGTAGTTTCTAAATATTTTGTGATTCCTAATTTAAAAATACTTTTACACACCTACTGCTCTACAAAGTTACTTTATTTGACCAAAAAGGTCAACGTAAAGCGACTCTTTATTCCCTAGGTGCATAAAGTGCACATTATGCACCTAGGGCATAAAGTAATTTAAATTTGGAACTAAGGTTCTGGTAGCATACGGCCATTTCGAACTGGCCACCTAGACATAACGCATAAAAAAATAAAAACTGGGCAAATTTTTTCTATTTTCATGGACGGAAGGGTAAAGCAAAAACTTTTGGTTAGTATAAAGCCCCAACTTTTTTTTTTCATCAGCTTAGGCCGATGTGTGGTTTCGTCATTTTGATGTAACATTGTTAAATTTAATTAATATAAAGCTGTCAATATATTTCATATACGTTGCATTATTCTATTTTTTTGTTGTTAGTTAAATACTTATTTTTGTAGCCCTTTTATTGTCTCGCAGTAGATGTGTAAAGTAGAGTATTCACCTCGGTACTAAAGTCTGTCTTTATCTTGGGCGCTTGAATCCCACGCTTCACTCAGGACTCTAGGTACATACGATTTGACACACTTTTACTTTCAATTATATTAGAGATGCAGATTTAATATAAGACATAGAAGTAGGTACCTTATTCTACTAATATTATAAAGCTGAAAATTTGTGAGTATGTGTGTATGTATGTATGTGCGTTTGTTACTCAATCACACAAAAACTACTAAACCGATTGCGATGAAACTTAGAATATAGGTAGCTGGATATCGGGAACAACATATAGACTACTTTTTAACCCGATATTCCTGCGGGAACGGGACTTACGCGGGTGAAACCGCGGGGCGCATCTAGTAGTTAAATATACCTAAGACTGACAGAGCGCTTCTGATTTTTCACTGTCTGTATAAGGTTTAGCTAAGCGACTTTTGTATGTTTGGACATATGCGACATGTTTGAAGCGACCCCTGGAGTACACCATCAAGTTACGGGTGGCTTTAAAATGGGCTAGATTTTAACAGTTATTTATTTATTTATCACATGATACATGATAGCCTTCCTTCATATCAGCACGTAGTAGTGAGAAGTGGGCAATACTTGAGCGACATAAGCAAGAGTTGCCTGTCACTTGCGTGTAAACGCAACTCTTGTCGCTTATGATGCTACGATCAAATCTTAAGAAAACAGACTAGTTACGTAAATGTCTTCCCATGGGCCCTTCGCCCGACCACGGAAGATTGAGAAGACCCAACAAAAGCTTGACATCTCGTAAGGGCCGATATGCGAGCAAATGGCAAACGGCCTTCTTAGAGTCTAGAAGAATGCAAAAGGAACTTCTCTCTTACTTCATCTCATTTGATGGGAACTGAAGATGAGGTCGACGGTGCTTGCTTAGAAAAAAACCTATTCTCTCTATTCATATAGACTTAAAGACTCCAAGGTTGTATTTAAGGGTTTATATAGGCCCAGGCGGTGAGTTCCACTCGCATTAAGTACGAGAAAAGTACATGTGTGGCAGGCACCTATTGGTTGTATGAAAACGCACTCTGAATAAATGTCGTTTCTTGGTATTTCTTGTAGGTAAATAGAACCGTGAATTCCTGAAAGCATTCTCCGAAGTGGTTGCAATAGAAGGTTGGCAGGATGGCTTAAACTTAATGCGTATAACCCTGTTTATCTATATATCCTGGGCTAGCACCTCTTTTTATGGCTCTAAAAAAGCAACTAGGGTATCTGGGATGTGGATGTTGGAGTTATCCCCCAGAATAAACTGCTTAGTTCCAAAGTAAGTTCGGAAAGTAAGCAAAGTAAGTTAGTTCCAGAATTTTGCTTTAGGCCTGAGAATATAGATCAAGTTGACGCAGGCGCCCAGCGTTAAAAAATTGCCAAATCTATTTACAGTAGGTAAGAACAATAAATGACTCACCCACTGAGCAAACCCCAAAGTATTTAAAGCTGGGCTCTCGAAAGTTAAAAATGCAACCTGGATAATCGCTCTGATGTTTAAAGAGGTACTAGCAACGCTCCGCGGTTTCACCCGCGTATGTCCCTATCCCGCGGGAATATTGGGATCAAAAGTAGCCTATGTCCTCCAAAGTTTCATCTATTTTTATACCAAAATTTGTCAAAATCGGTTAAAAGGTCGTGAAAGTGTTACAAACAGAGTTACTTTCGCATTTTTAATAATAGGGGTTAAAGTATGAAATTGCCGTTTTATTGCAATAGGTTCTTTGAATTGACATAGAATCTTCATGGTTTGAGGTTTTCGAATAAAACTTTTTTCAAATGGTTTCTGTGATGTTCTTTTTTTAAAAAATGTGAAACATTTGAATATCGACTTTCAATTGTTTTTGTTATTCAATTTAGACAAGAAAGATGGATACTGCGAAAATTCGAGTGATTTTTGAATACGAGTTCCGACGCGGAACTAACGCGGCAGAAACAGCCCGCAATATCAATGCTGCGTTTGGAGAGGGGTCTACTAATGAACGCACCGTGCGATTTTGGTTTAAACGCTTTCGTGATGGAAATTTCGACTTAAAGAACGAGCCACGAGGAAGACCGCCCACACAGGTGAATAACGATGAATTAAGAGAGATAGTGGAAGCCGATCCTAGTCAAACTACCCAGGAATTAGCGGCATGGTTTAACGTTACCTTACCCACTTTATTGACTCACTTGCGTCAAATCAATAAAATAAAAAAATACGAAAAATGGGTGCCTCATGATTTGACTGATCTGCAGAAAGAAACGCGTCTTGAAACTTGTGTTGCCTTGTTGAACCGGTACAGAAATGAAGGAATATTGGATCGAATTGTAACATGTGATGAAAAGTGGGTTCTTTATGATAACCGGAAAAGAAAAATGCAATGGCTGACCCCAGGTCAAATGCCACAACAGTGTCCTAAAGCAAAACTTACCAATAAAAAGGTAATGGTAACTGTTTGGTGGTCTCAGCATGGTGTTATTCACTATAGTTTTCTTCGATCTGGTCAAGCAATTACGGCAGATGTCTATTGTGCCGAACTCCGAACCATGTTGACAAAACTAGCAGTAAAACAGCTCCGACTCATGAATCGATCTTCACCATTATTGCTCCACGACAACGCGAGACCTCACACAGCACGAGAAACCATTTTGACCCTTCAGGAACTTAGAAACCATTCGTCATCCTCCGTATTCACCAGACCTTGCTCCAACGGACTACCATTTTTTTCGTGATTTGGACAATTTTCTACGTGACAAGAAGTTTTCTTCCCAGGAGGCAGTACAAAATGCTTTCATACAGTTTGTGCAGTCTAGATCGTCGGAGTTCTATCGCAAAGGCATTAATAACCTTCCCATTAGATGGCAGCAATGTATAGATAATAATGGCAACTATTTTGATTAAATAAATTTGTTAAAAATTTAAAAAATAAACAATTAAGATTTTCAGTACAAATCGGCAATTTCATACTTTAACCCCTAATATTAATATTGTAATATTAGTCTCTGCCGATTTATGTTGATCATATTTTTTAATTTTTATAACAAAACAAATTAAGTAAATCAACGATAAAAAAATCGTAGATATTATTTTTAACTGAACATTTCAATGTTTTATTAACATTTACCTATGTCATAATCGTGTTCACGAATAAACAAAATCACGATTCAATTTTGTTCGTGTCAATCATTTTAGTATAAAAAGTAAGAAATTAAGAATTTGTGTAATCAGTTAAAAAACAACCCTGTAGTTGTCGACTACAACTTTCAATCTATTATTTTTTGCTCAATACCAAAAATGTTTTTAAATAATTATTTGTTCATATTAGCTGCTGCTTTCTTCATAAGTCAAGCTGCAGGTCAGTAAGAGAACTGTTAAAAATAATGAACAGACAGAGAGACGGACAACAAAGAGGTACATTTTTACCTTTTGAGATACGGTACCCTAAAAACAGTTTATTTAATCTAATAATGGAATATATAATATAATAAAGGAAGAGAGGACAAAAAGTCTGTACTTGGCAGTAAATAAAAAAAAAGTGGTCTAGGGGACTTAAGATAAGTAGTAGAACAAAATTATATAAATTTTAAAATTCATGTCTGTTTGTCTGTTTCCCTGTTTTTTGTCTGTTCCTTATACAATTAAAAACTACTGATCCGCTTTGAATCTGGTTTTCAATGTTGGGTAGTTCCCTTTTCGAGGAATGTCGTGGTATACTTTGGATCGAAATCCAATTAGTAAAACCCGAAAAATGAACGAAAAAGTGCAACCACTCGAGAACCGATATTTACGTAATATTTTTACGTTATGTAAATGTCATATCTAATTGACCGAACGAGCGAAGCGAGTGAGGTCCAGTGTAGACGGGCCTGGCGCTTGTATCTTTGTATGTTTGTTCGACGATAACTTGAGTATCGTAGCTCCGATCTTCGTGAATTTTAGTATGCGCGTAGTTTAGGTCAATGGAATTTATGAGTTCGGATGAGCCGGATCGGTAGGGGGGTTGGGGAGATAGGGGGTCGTGGAGTCTCAGTTCGGGGCGAACTACTAGTTAACTGTAAGTCTATATTGTAAACCGATTTAATTCCCGAGTATCGTTACCGAGACAATAAGTCAGCTCGGCAGGTACCACGAGCATGAAACAACGCGCACGCGCCACACCACGCGGACTAAGTCGCGGGCATAGCTATTCTTTAAGACGGCGATAGATGATAATTATCGGTCCTTGTCCGATTGCATATAAATGAGCGAGATGGAATTGCATGAAAAAATCTACAATTTCTCGTAAAATCAATCATAAACGAAGATTAAAATAATATTTTTATAAAATGCGATGAAGAGGTTCTAGGTATTGTATTTTCTAATATTATGATGCCTATAAGAAAATATAGCGTTAAGGACTTGGAAGAAAAATTGATTTATTTTGGAAAACAGTGGTAACTTTGCCTGTTTAATAGTGAATGGTATTTAAAGTTATTTTTTATTGTTTTTGAAATGAAGGGGACACTTCTTGTATCATGTACAATAACATAATACATTGTTTAAAGATCTATTTGATACCGGTTATGAAGAAAAATATTCAATCGGAAGGGATTTCACATCAGTGGCGTCCTTAAATGGTTTCTGACTAAATTTCAATTCAACGGCAACTGACCACGAGGTACTTCTAGGTGAGACACTTACTCACATCTTATCTTAGAGGCAGTGGATAACCATTGACCATTGTATATTTGTGCAGTGTTAGATAGATGATTGTCCCGTTCGTTGTCTCGATTACAGGTCGGATAAATAAGTGATCTATTCTAAACCTACTCTCTTATTCTATCTAAAGTAATAAATGTAGGTAGCCGACGTAAAGCAAACTGCAGATAAATTATTTCTTTATTTAAAGTCCGTACAATCGTCTTAGTAGTTTTTACGACTAATGAGTATATATTATACACCCGCGTAAGTCCTGTTCCCAGGAACATCGAAATAAAAAGTAGCCTATGTGTTATTCCAGGTCACCAGCTCGTACATTCTAAGTTTCATTGCAAACGGTTCAGTCGTTTTTGCGTCAAAGAGTAACAAAGTCACTTACATACATACAAGCTTTCGCATTTACAACATTAGTAAGACTTAATACTAAATCAACATCTTAAAATTGAAATATTGATTTTTCAGGCAATCCTGTTCCAATTAGCAGTGGACCACAACCCGTCGTTGTCCCTGTCGATGGTATTACTTTCAAGTTGAAATTTTATTGTTTTTATTAAGGCCCTATACAATCCTAATAGCGTGACAGGGACAGCCAGCGAATTTCAGATGTGTAAGTGAAGGACGTAAGATGCGACCTTGCAACATTTTTGTGCGTAAAATCAAACAATTGCTAGTTTCAAGATAACTAAATGTTATTCTTGAAATTCAAAACATTCACTGCCTGTATTGAGCTAAGTTCAGTTCTTATACAAAGTTTTATTAGTTTTCGTACAATATTGACTGAGTAATATCACTTATTTGTACAATTTAGAGGGAAGTTTGTTTTTTTTTTCTATCGAAAAAATATTCAGGAGTCGTGTTTTCACGACATTCACGTATTAGTAAATATCCTCGACTTTAATAAATATGGGTTCAAATTTTTTTATTTCAAATAACTCTTGTAGTAATTCATCCTAGAAACATCAGTTCTGGCCTACTACGGCCCCTTAATACCCCAGCTATGAAATTTCAGAAGCGCGCATGCGGGATAACTACCTACTACAAATATCATATGTCATATTATGTACTAAATATATTATAAGGTCTAGTAAGTATTTCTAGTACAAATATAATTTAAAAAAAGCACGTACATCTTTTGGCGATTGAATTAACTATAATGTTATTATAGTAGACGGGGAAAATTACCTTTTATACATATTCTTAAATCTTAGAACTTGTCTTTTGTGATAGTTAAATTAACACGCTGTGACATAGAAACGCGAATTTGAGCTTCGCCGCAAGTGAATTTTAGAACATGTAGGTATTTTTCCTTGAAAATATTTCTAACAAATATAGGTGAGTACCTACAGCATTAATCAAAAATAAAATTAAATTTTAAATTTTCATTATACAGGTGGTGACACTACCCAGACTGCGACTGCGACTAGCGAACTAAATAATGCCGTATTAAATGACGAGCAGACTGCCAATTGTAATGGCGGTATTTTAGGTATTGTAAGTATATATCTTAATAAGTGTTATTTCACGTGCTTTAGAACTTATTAGAAACACTGGCCTTTTAGAGTAGACGTAGATTGATGTCATGGATAATAACCTTATAATAATTATAAAATAATAGGGGTTAAAGTATGAAATTGCCGTTTTATTGCAATAGGTTCTTTGAATTGACATAGAATCTTCATGGTTTGAGGTTTTCGAATGAAACTTTTTTCAAATGGTTTATGTGATGTTCTTTTTTTAAAAAATGTGAAACTATTGAATATCGACTTTCAATTGTTTTTGTTATTCAATTTAGACAAGAAAGATGGATACTGCGAAAATTCGAATGATTTTTGAATACGAGTTCCGACGCGGAACTAACGCGGCAGAAACAGCCCGCAATATCAATGCTGCGTTTGGAGAGGGGTCTACTAATGAACGCACCGTGCGATTTTGGTTTAAACGCTTTCGTGATGGAAATTTCGACTTAAAGAACGAGCCACGAGGAAGACCGCCCACACAGGTGAATAACGATGAATTAAGAGAGATAGTGGAAGCCGATCCTAGTCAAACTACCTAGGAATTAGCGGCATGGTTTAACGTTACCTTACCCACTTTATTGACTCACTTGCGTCAAATCAATAAAATAAAAAAATACGAAAAATGGGTGCCTCATGATTTGACTGATCTGCAGAAAGAAACGCGTGTTGAAACTTGTGTTGCCTTGTTGAACCAGTACAGAAATGAAGGAATATTGGATCGAATTGTAACATGTGATGAAAAGTGGATTCTTTATGATAACCGGAAAAGAAAAATGCAATGGCTGACCCCAGGTCAAATGCCACAACAGTGTCCTAAAGCAAAACTTACCAATAAAAAGGTAATGGTAACTGTTTGGTGGTCTCAGCATGGTGTTATTCACTATAGTTTTCTTCGATCTGGTCTAGCATTTACGGCAGATGTCTATTGTGCCGAACTCCGAACCATGTTGACAAAACTAGCAGTAAAACAGCCCCGACTCATGAATCGATCTTCACCATTATTGCTCCACGACAACGCGAGACCTCACACAGCACGAGAAACCATTTTGACCCTTCAGGAACTGCACTTAGAAACCATTCGTCATCCTCCGTATTCACCAGACCTTGCTCCAACGGACTACCATTTTTTTCGTGATTTGGACAATTATCTACGTGACAAGAAGTTTTCTTCCCAGGAGGCAGTACAAAATGCTTTCACACAGTTTGTGCAGTCTAGATCGTCGGAGTTCTATCGCAAAGGCAATAATAACCTTCCCATTAGATGGCAGCAATGTATAGTTAATAATGGCAACTATTTTGATTAAATAAATTTGTTAAAAAATTAAAAAATAAACAATTAAGATTTTCAGTACAAATCGGCAATTTCATACTTTAACTCCTAATATTAAGTTGAAAGAACGTATTAAGCCAGAACCTCCATTTTACTGGCAGTATCATGAATTTTCAATATTTTTTTACTGATAAGAAAAGGAGAATTGTGTTTATCTAATACAACTAAATATTTTTTGTAAATTATTTTAAATATGTTCAGTAGACGATACCTTAGTGTCCATTTATGCGCAAAAAATCGAATAATATATTATTATACAATTTTAAACTTATAGGTACATGGTTATTTTCACTTCTAAAATTCCTTACTAACGGGGTATACCATGTTTAATTATTTATCCGCTCGATATTTCGGTAATTTTATGGTATTTATAAATAACAATTATTTATAAATACCATAATTTTACCGAAATATCGACTTAATAACGGGGTATTTACCATGTTTAATAATAACGGGGTATTTACCATGTTTAATAATTAAACATGGTAAATACCCCGTTATTAAGTAATTTTAGTAGTAAATATTAGGGGTTAAAGTATGAAATTGCCGATTTGTACTGAAAATCAACACAAACTGTGTGAAAGCATTTTGTACTGCCTCCTGGGAAGAAAACTTCTTGTCACGTAGATAATTGTCCAAATCACGAAAAAAATGGTAGTCCGTTGGAGCAAGGTCTGGTGAATACGGAGGATGACGAATGGTTTCTAAGTGCAGTTCCTGAAGGGTCAAAATGGTTTCTCGTGCTGTGTGAGGTCTCGCGTGGTCGTGGAGCAATAATGGTGAAGATCGATTCATGAGTCGGGGCTGTTTTACTGCTAGTTTTGTCAACATGGTTCGGAGTTCGGCACAATAGACATCTGCCGTAATTGCTTGACCAGATCGAAGAAAACTATAGTGAATAACACCATGCTGAGACCACCAAACAGTTACCATTACCTTTTTATTGGTAAGTTTTGCTTTAGGACACTGTTGTGGCATTTGACCTGGGGTCAGCCATTGCATTTTTCTTTTCCGATTATCATAAAGAATCCACTTTTCATCACATGTTACAATTCGATCCAATATTCCTTCATTTCTGTACCGGTTCAACAAGGCAACACAAGTTTCAACACGCGTTTCTTTCTGCAGATCAGTCAAATCATGAGGCACCCATTTTTCGTATTTTTTTATTTTATTGATTTGACGCAAGTGAGTCAATAAAGTGGGTAAGGTAACGTTAAACCATGCCGCTAATTCCTGGGTAGTTTGACTAGGATCGGCTTCCACTATCTCTCTTAATTCATCGTTATTCACCTGTGTGGGCGGTCTTCCTCGTGGCTCGTTCTTTAAGTCGAAATTTCCATCACGAAAGCGTTTAAACCAAAATCGCACGGTGCGTTCATTAGTAGACCCCTCTCCAAACGCAGCATTGATATTGCGGGCTGTTTCTGCCGCGTTAGTTCCGCGTCGGAACTCGTATTCAAAAATCATTCGAATTTTCGCAGTATCCATCTTTCTTGTCTAAATTGAATAACAAAAACAATTGAAAGTCGATATTCAAATGTTTCACATTTTTTAAAAAAAGAACATCACAGAAACCATTTGAAAAAAGTTTCATTCGAAAACCTCAAACCATGAAGATTCTATGTCAATTCAAAGAACCTATTGCAATAAAACGGCAATTTCATACTTTAACCCCTATTATATTTTTTCCTAGACAGAGCAAATTATTTTTTATTATAGAAGAAAAACAACGTTTTCTCTTTTTTCTGCTCATACGTCTTATTTCCTTAAGAAGGCAGTATTATAAATGTCTGTTAGTTTTTTGAACATTACTTATATAATGGGGGGTGCCATGGTCTTCTTATAGCAGGACCTAAATCGTCTTAGGTACTAACAAATTAAATTATAAAAAGAAATCCCCGACAATTTTAAAGTACTTGAAATAACAAAAAATATTTTTAATGGGCTTTTTTTTAATATTATATTTTTTAAGGTTTATGTATTTTTAATTTGAATTTTTTTTTTATAAGGACAATTCAGATCCTGCAATAAGAAGACCATGGTAACCGCCTGGAGTTGAAATAATGTCATTATGTTTTTGTTTCAGAATTGCTTGAAATTGATTAGTATCATGAACAGCTAGAAGACTGTATTCAGTTGAAAATATACCTAAATGCGTATGGCGTATATGTTATCATATATTATGTTAGTTAATTAATTATTATTAGACACAGCATAGGTTAAAGACATTAGTTATTGTTTATACTTAAAGCCGATCTTCTTACTTTAATTAAGATGCATTGTATAATAATAATAGATGTTTTATATTCTGTAATTTAACCCAAGTGTTTATTATACACTATACCTAGTAATTCCAAATGGTACAAATATAACAAAGTTGTATAAAAAGGTGTTTTCTTTAACCTGCCAAGTGCGAGTCGAACTCGTGCACGAAGTGTTGCTTATTGAAGCCTATTGAAGTACTGTTGAAGCCAGGCGCTACCGCGCCTGGCATCATCGGTACTTCCCCGGTCGTCCGTTTAAGTGTGGATTTTTGTATTGCGGTAGGTAGGTGAAATAAGGCAAAATTTGTTGATGACGATCGATGACGATGGTTAAAAAACAACGAAATTACGCAATTTTTCAATTTTATCCGGAAATCTGGATTTGATATCCGGTTTAAATTAAGTATTAAGTAGCCTATATGTTAATCGGAGTCTAAAGCTACCTGCATACCAAATTTCATTGAAATCGGTCCAGCCGTTTCCGAGATTAGCGCGCACAAACGCACAGACAAACGGACAAACAGACAAAAAGTTAAACACGGAAAAGGGTTCTGTTACGTTAGTACATACCCCTAAAAATAGTTTTTCAAAATATCTTTCAAAAACAGACACCGCTAAGTTACGATTTTATTATAAGTATAGATAGATATAGATATAGATTATCACAAACTAATTACTTTTGTTGTATGGAAACCCTAAACAACTGTTTATTTTATTCTGTATTTGTTGATATAGCGGCAACAGAAATACATCATCTGTGAAAACTTTAACTTTCTAGCTATAGCGATGCTTCAGAAACAGACTGCCTGAATGCCTTTATGTTGGGTTTATAGGCATTCAGTCAAAGCCATCTCGTCAACCTTTAATTGCAACCACTTCGGAGAATGCTGTCAGGAAATCATAATATTAGAAAATACAATACCTAGAACCCCTTCATCGTATTTTATAAAAATATTATTTTAATCTTCGTTAATTATTGATTTTACGAGAAATTGTAGATTTTTTCACGCAATTCCATCTCGCTCATTTATATGCAATCGGACAAGGACCGTTGATTATCATCTATCGCCGCCTTAAAGGCCTATACAACCCTAATAGCGTGACAGGGATAAAGCCAGTGAATTTCACGTAAGATGCGACCTTGCAAAATTTTTGTGCGTAAAATCAAACAATTGCTAGTTTCAAGATAACTAAATGTTATTCTAGAAATTCAAAACATTCACTTTTAGATAATTGATTGTATTAGGCGTTACTTTTCGGAACTCCATATCAACTATATTAAAAATTAATATTTAGTTTTTAGTCCCGATACCTGACTAGTATCACTACGTATCATGCGGTCTGCCGCGTGCAAAGAACACCTCCCTCCTCCCGCTCCTTGCATGCGGCAGAAATTAGATATTATGTTAAAATTAGATATTATGTTAGTATTAGTGACACCAATCATCAACCGTGAAATCGACGCGTTTCGGCTTTAAAAAGCCATCATCAGGAACGTAGACTCCGACCGAACTGTGTGGGCGACAAAAATTAGTAACGACGCCGTTCACCCGACGCTGTTGACTCGCCGACAGCTGGAACAAGAGTGAGTGAACAACGCTGCGCCCCCCACTTTTATACTTCGGTGCGATCGTCGTCAGCACCCCCACCACGCCTCGCCAACGCCCTTAGCAGGGGAGATGGAACGATGTTTGTTTGTTCGTTCAGCAGTGTGTTTTGTGTATTTTTCGATTTCAAAATTTCTAATTGTTCCAACACGCTCAGTCGCAACCCCTTATCACACATATGTAAAATATTGTAATTATTGTTGTCGCACAAGGAATGGCCACTGTCAATTAAGTGTTTTGCGAAGTGTGACTAATCGCTTGATTTGTTCGGAACGTTCCGAACAAATCAAGCGATTAGTCGTTTATGTAATGGCAAAGACCGTTTAGAGTCTTCTAGAAGATCCGGTGTATATCGGTTGACTTGTGACGAGTGTAACGCAGTTTATGTGGGTCAGACTGGTCGCAGTTTTGATACTAGATATAAGGAACATGTTGCCGCGTATAGAAATGGCCATCCAGAAAAATCACACTTCGCAAAACACTTAATTGACAGTGGCCATTCCTTGTGCGACAACAATAATTACAATATTTTACATATGTGTGATAAGGGGTTGCGACTGAGCGTGTTGGAACAATTAGGTATTTTGAAATCGAAAAATACACAAAACACACTGCTGAACGAACAAACAAACATCGTTCCATCTCCCCTGCTAAGGGCGTTGGCGAGGCGTGGTGGGGGTGCTGACGACGATCGCACCGAAGTATAAAAGTGGGGGGCGCAGCGTTGTTCACTCACTCTTGTTCCAGCTGTCGGCGAGTCAACAGCGTCGGGTGAACGGCGTCGTTACTAATTTTTGTCGCCCACACAGTTCGGTCGGAGTCTACGTTCCTGATGATGGCTTTTTAAAGCCGAAACGCGTCGATTTCACGGTTGATGATTGGTGTCACTAATACTAACATAATATCTAATTTTAACATAATATCTAATTTCTGCCGCATGCAAGGAGCGGGAGGAGGGAGGTGTTCTTTGCACGCGGCAGACCGCATGATACGTAGTGATACTAGTCAGGTATCGGGACTAAAAACTAAATATTAATTTTTAATATAATTCACTTTTAGCACAAACAAACAAAGTTTTATTAGTTTTCGTACAATATTGACTGAGTAATATCACTTATTTGTACAATTTAGAGGAAAGTTTGTTTTTTTTTCTATCGAGAATTTTTTTAGGAATCGTGTTGTCACGACATTCAAGTGTTAGTAAGTATCCTTGATTTTAATAAATATGGTTTCAAAAACTTTTATTTCAAATAGCTTTTGTAGAAATTAATCCTAGAAACATCCGTTCTGGCTTACTACGGCCCGTTAAGTCAAAGTTTTTGCAAGCAACTACAAAGTACGGACTACAGATTTTAGCCTTAGTCTACCGGACAAACCCTCCATGTATGGACCTCATTGAAGCCTAGATTCAATAGTTCTACCAAGAAACACAAGTAGTTCCACCTTCTCGGTATTAATTTCACCTGTTTAACATTAGATTTTTTTTTTAATTACATTTCTGAATTTCATTTAATTTTAGATCCATTAAGTAAAATATAAACTTTTTGGTTTTCAATATTGGATAGTTCAATTTTCGAGGAACGTCGTGGTATACTTCACATCGAAATTTAATCAGCAGAACCCGAGTAATGAGCAAAAAAGTCGGCTATGCACTATTTCTACGCAGACGAAGTCGCGGGTAACAGCTATTAGTAACTAAATAAAATAATAAAACTAACGATAACAAAATCGTTATTATTTTTTGTCAAACAATTATTAGTATTAAATATTTATCTATAAACGATGCCATAATCATGTTCACGAATATTAAAAAAAATCACGATTTAATTCTGCTCGTGTCAATCATTTTAGTATAAAAGTAAAATATTAATTTGTGTAGGTAATCAGTTCAAAATCAACCCTTCAGTTGTTAATACTATTCTCAATCAGTTATTTTTTGCTCATAAGCAAAAATGTTTTGGTATAATTATTTGTTCATTTTAACTGCTGCTTTCTTCATAAGTCAAGCTGCAGGTCAGTAAGAGAACTGTTGAAAATGATAAACAGACCGACAGACGGACAAGAAAGTCATGTCAAAGGTTCATTTTTAACTTTTGTGGTATGGAACCCAAAAAACAATTTATTACCATTTACATTGAAATATAAACATAATCTAAATGTCGTATCTAATTAACCCAGATACAGCTAACTGGCCTTTTTATGACCACATTATATACCTGGATAAATCCAGGTATACCTATGGGCAATAGGTACAGATGTCCAGCGAGATTGCTGTATAAATTATTAAGATCATTTTTAATATTAAAAAAAAACTGAATTTCCATGGAACTTGGCCCATTTTTAAACATAACATTTTTAAGGGTTTCGTAGCCAACAATAAAACCCTTATAGTTTCGTCATATCCGTCTATACGTCCGTCTGTCCGCGGCTTTGCTCAGAGACGGTTAGTACTAAGAAGCTGTAATTTTGCAGGACTATAAAGGCTTAGGGGGAAATTGACACGCTCAGATTCTGGCTCTAGTGCGAGCCACTTTTTGTAATTCACCCGCGTAAGTCCCGTTCCCGCTGGTTTAACGGTTTATTTATTTTTATAAATATAAAAAGTAGCCAATGTGTTGTTCCCGGTATCTAGCTACCTTATACATTCCAATTTTCTGTAGTTCTTGCGTGAAAGAGTAACAAAGTCACATACATAGAAACTTTCACGTTTTTAATATTAGTAAGAATAAGATAGGTTTGACTCTAATACAATAACTTAAAATTGGTATGATTTTTCAGGCAATCCGGTTCCAAATGTCGTTGGAACACAACCCGTCGTTGTTGCCCCTGTCCAAGGTAGCACCTACTTTAAAATTTAAAATATAATTTGTTACTTTTAATTTAGCCCTTGTTATGAAATTTTAGAAACGCGCTAGGTAATGGTGCATTTCTATTACCAATATCATATTATATGCCATAAAATATTATGTATTAAAAATATTTTTAAGGTCTAGTATATATTTCTAATAGATATTCCTAGAGCATTAACAGTATAATTACAAAAATGTATTAAAAAAAAAAAGACAATAAATGTCTTTTCGATTGGTTAACTAAAAAGTTAATTATAGTAGACGTATATTTTATAAAAGAGACTTAGAAACGTGAGTTCGAGCCTCGCCGCGAGTAGTTAAGACGGCGATAGATGATAATTATCGGTCCTTGTCCGATTGCATATAAATGAGCGAGATGGAATTGCGTGAAAAAATCTACAATTTCTCGTAAAATCAATCATAAACGAAGATTAAAATAATATTTTTATAAAATGCGATGAAGAGGTTCTAGGTATTGTATTTTCTAATATTATGATGCCTATAAGAAAATATAGCGTTAAGGATTTAGAAGAAAAATTAATTTATTTTGTAAAACAGGGGTAACTTTGCCTGTATAATAGTAGTGTTTAAAGTTATTTTTTATTGTTTTTAAAATGAAGGGGACACTTCTTATATCATGTACAATAACATAATACATTGCTTAAAGATCTATTTGATACCGGTTATGAAGAAAAATATTCAATCGGAAGGGACACATCAGTCGCGTCCTTAAGTTTTTGAACATTTATCTTTCCTTGAAATTATTTCTAAGGAAAAATATGCCAACAGCATTAATCCTACTAACATTATAAATATGAAAGTGTGTGTGTTTGGATGTTTGTTACTCAATCACGCAAAAACTACTGAACCGATTGCAATGAAACTTGAAAGGTACTATAAAACTTTAATTATACAGGTGGTGACACTACCCAGACTTCGACTGCGATTAGCAAACAAACTAATACCGCATTAAACAACGAGCAGAATGCCAATTGCAATTCATTTTTATTAGGAATTGTAAGTATAATAATATTTATAGTATAATACACGTTTTACGTGCACGTGTGTGCTTGTATATTGCATATGTGTGTTGTACTTGCGTGATTAGCTTGATAAAAAAAATATGTAAAAGTAAAAGTTAATTATTTCTTAGTTTGTTTGAACATTACTTATATGTATAATGCGGGTTACCATGGTCTCATTATTGCAAGTCCTAAATTGTTCTGCTAACAAAATAAACTCTCATATAAAAATCCCCGACTTTAAAATACACTCTTCAAATTAAAACTTTTTTTTAAGTCTGCTTTAATGATTTTTGTCATCATTTCAGATTTTTCAAGTTTTTGTTATTTTAATTAATTTACTTCAATCACTTATTTTCATTTTTAAATTAAAGTTTTTTTTATAAAATAAACAAAACACAACACATACTCATTACCACAAAACCTACAAACAAATTATTTATTTATTTATTAGTACCTGCGCCCCGCGGTTTCACCCGCAGAAGTGAAAACGCGTTATCACAGACGCGGGCAGCCGAGCGGTACTCGAGCGGTTGCACTTTGTCTTTCATTACTCAGGTTCTACTAATTGGATTTCGATGCAAAGTATACCACGACCTTCCTCGAAAATAGAACTATCCAATATTGAAAAACAGATTTTAATCAGATAAGTAGTTTTTAATTGTATAAGGAACCGACAGATAAACAGAGAAACAGACAGACAGACATAATTTTTAACAATTATTTGGTCTGCTACTCTGTTTTTAATTTACTTCTAAGTACTTACAGACTTTTTGTCCCCTCTTCCTTTATTATAAGTATTGATTAGCAAGACGATTAAGGTCCTGCAAAAAGAAGACCATGGTAACACCCATTGAGTTTTGTTAATAGTCTTTAAATTTCATATTTTTTTGTTTCAGGATTGTTTGAACGTGCTCACTATCACAAATAGCTAGATACCACAGTACAAAGAAAGGCTGGGGACTGGGGCACAGCAGTATGGAACTTCAAATGGTTGGAAACGACTCACCCACACGAACATGCGCGTCGACGAGGCCCCTAAGGAGGTTTCGCGGTGCAGTCAGTACTGCGTGCCGCATCACGACTAGTGTGCACTTGTGTGTGTACAGTTTCCATACTGCTCCCTCTATGTACTGTGTAGATACGCTAAAAAGCTGTATTTAGTTGAATATACCTACCTGAATATACGTATATAATAAGTTACCATAACTAATTATAAGACACAGCATAGGTTAAATACATCAGGTAATTTCATATGCATAAAACCGTTTGTCTTTCTTCAAAGAAGATGCATTAACGTATAAAATCAGTTGTTTTATATTCGGTAAACAAGACAATGTATTTAACATACCTACACCACATACATAATTATTCGTATGGTAAAAATATAACAAAGTTATAATAAAAGGTGTTGTTTCATTTTTTAAAGAACCGGTCAAGTGCAAGTCGAACTCGTGCAAGAAGTGGTCCCTTATCAGTATCACAAAAAATACACGATTTTTCTATGGAAATCCCACATAAATATTTATTTTATTTTGTATGTGTTGATAAAGCAGTAACAGAAATACATCATTTATGAAAATTTAAGCTGTCTAGTTGTAGCCATTTTATTGTCTCGCAATACCTAGATGTGTAAAGTATCCACCTCGGTACTAAAGCCCGTCTTAATTTTGGGCGCTTGAATCCCACGCTTCACTCAGGACTCTAGGTACACATAACTCCTTCACTGTGCTCGAGAGTTAAGTTTTTAACACGCCCGCTGCGCTCGGGAGTTGACTCTAGAATTCTTCGTATACACTTTGGATTCAATATGCCTCCCGCTATATAAGACAAGGTTTCAGTACCTAGGTGCACTATTATAAACGTATCTTCAATACTGTTTAGTTGTTAATTAAATGTTTATTTTTGTAGTCTTTTTGATTTTTTCACAGTAGATGTGAAAAGTAGAGTATTCATCTCTGTAATGAAGCCTGTCTTATTTTAGACTAAGTATTAACACCCTCGCTGCGCTCGGGATTTAACTCTAGAGACTTTCGGATACGCTTTGGATGCAATATGAAGCCCGCTATATAAAACAAGGATTAGTACCTCGGTACATAAACTACTATTAAATAACTATTAGTTTATTTTAACCGATGCTTTCTTCAAAGTCAAGCTTTAGGTCAGTTATTATAGAGCATTGCATTTTATTGAAATACTAGCGCGCTCGCTTTGGATGCAATATGACGCCCGCTATATAAAACAGGGATTAGTACCTCGGTACATAAACTACTATTAAATAACTATTAGTTTATTTTAACCGATGCTTTCTTCAAAGTCAAGCTTTAGGTCAGTTATTATAGAGCAATGCATTTTATTGAAATACTAGCGCGCTCCGTATAGATAAACGTAATCCAAATGACATATTATATGTGATCTTGGTCTCAAGGGGACTGAGAGCCCTCGAAACGTCGAGGTAAGGAAAGTTAAATAAGTTAAAATCACTATTAGCGCGCGCGCACTATTACGCGATTAAGACCTAAGAAAAGTGTAATTATATGAGTTCCAATCGTGTTAGTTTAAAAAACATTTTCTGAAGTGGTTGCAATATAAGGTTTTCAAGATGGCTTTAACCGAATGCCTATAAACCCAACTTGTAATGGGACTAAGGAATCTGGGGAAGCAAGCAAAGCTGGAGTTATCGCAGCGCGATAGCGACATAGTCCTGAGGAGGTAGCCCAACCATAAAAAAATTGTTTAGTATGGATATGGTCAATAAATGACTCATCCACTTACAGACCCCAAATAATTTTGAGCTTGACTCTCTTAAGTATACCAAATTGTTTAGTATGGATATGGTCAATAAATGACTCACCCACTTACAGACCCCAAATAATTTTGAGCTTGACTCTCATAAGTATACCTAGAATCCCTATCTATTTATTTAAACAATTCTGTTGTTAATATCTTTTTTTGAAATTATAACAAAATAATTTAATTAACGATAATAAAGTCGTGGACATTGGATGTTACCATGACCTTCATATTGCAGGGCCTGCTAACAAAAAAAAATATCTACGACTAGACTACACAATGACTAGACTATAAGAAACCTCAAATAATAAAAAAGGAATGTAAACTACTTATTTTTTTAGGAGGTTTTTTTTTTTTTAAATATTAGCAGAACGATGTACGTCCTGCATTAAGAGACCATGGTAACCACAATTGTCTTTTACGTAGAACATTAAAAAGAATATTAAAATATTCCAATGTAATAACCGTGTTCATGAATAGAATAAATCACGACTCGTGTCGTGTCAATCACAAAAAGAAATTAATTTGAGTAATCAGTACAAAATCAACCCTCCGGTTGTTGACTGCTACTTAGAATCCGTTATTTTTTGCTCAGAACCAAAAATGTTTTTATACAATCATTTGTTTATTTTAACGGTTGCTTTCTTTATAAATCAAACTTCAGGTCAGTCAGGTAACTGTTTTATTGATATAAAATGCATTATTTATAATTTAAAATAAATTACATACTATCTAATTAACTTCTAGCCTGTAATATAAAATGTTTGTAAATGTAAACTAAATCTTAGAAAAAAAATTTGCAAAGAGAAATATTTTCAATGAGAATCACATACAGGGTAAAATTAGTTAGGTTTTAAACTAATACAACGACATAATATGAAATAAAGATATTATTTATTCAGGCAATCCTGTTCCACCAGGTGGGCCATCACCAGGTAGAGGTGGTCCTCCACCACCTGGAGGGCCTCCACCACCTGGTGGGCCTCCACCACCTGGAGGGCCTCCACCACCTGGAGGGCCTCCACCACCTGGAGGGCCTCCACCACCTGGAGGGCCTCCACCACCTGGAGGGCCTCCACCACCTGGTGGACCTTCACCACCTGGTGGGCCTCTACCACCTGGTGGGTCTCCACCACCACCTGCAGGAACATCAGTCGTCGTTGTCCCTGTCACAGGTATTACTTCAAAATTGAAACTTTCATGTATTTTACGGTTTTCGAAATTTTCCGTAATGAAACACAATATTTACCGGTTACACCTACTAGCTTTTTATTTATTAACAGCACCAGCTGCGCCCTGCGGTTTTACCCGCGTAAGTCCCGTTTCCACGGGAATATCGGGATAAAAAGTAGCCTATGTGTTATTCCCGGTATCCAGCTACCTATATTCCAAGTTTCATCGCAATCGGTTCAGTAGCTTTTGCGTGAAAGAGTAACAAACTCACATATATACAAACTTTCGCGTTTATAATATTAGTAAAAACTAGTAAGATAAGATTTTTATAATGTACCGAGTTTTCCCTAACTTTACAGTTAGCGTTTTAACTATCGCTTCATTGTTATTTGTATTGAAACATTCCATAGTGTACGCAGACTTTAGAATTATTGGAATAGTTTAGAATTAAATTAAAACAAATTCTAGTTAATTCAGTCAAATAAAACGCGAGTTTATCCCGGTAAATATAGTGTTCTATTATATACTTTTTATTAATTAAAATTAAAACCACTACTAATAAGCTTATGAAGCGCGCAAGGGATAGCGCTTGATTTTGACTTTGGCAAAATCAAATACAAACATTTCCAAGAGAAAATACCAAGAAAATACACTCAATTATTTTACTTACTTTTAAGGGATGTACTTTGTTACTTTTTCACGCAAAAACTACTGAACTGATTGTGATGAAACGTGGAATATAGATAGCAGAAGACCTGGATACTTTTTATGCCGATATTTGTGTGAAAACGGGACTTAGGCGGGTTATACTGCGGGGTGTAGTGTATTATGTACTATCGAATTTTATCATATATATTTATAGTTATAGTTTCGGTATATGGATGTATGATTTTAATATATTTGTACTTATGCCCAGATCATAAAAATTAAATCGATAAAGTAATTGTTCTCATTATTAATTTTTCATTATACAGGTGGTGACACAACCCAGACATACAAACAAACTAACACCGCAATAAACAACAATCAAAGTTCCACTTGTTTGTTTGTAAGTAAAATATAATATTTTAATTTTAAATATGTATAATATGAGTCTTTACAATCTATTATGTAACCGAAGCAAGCGCTGGCGAGAAAAAATGTTAACAAATTATATTTCGAGATAATATTAATTTCGGGGCCATATAACAAGCGTAATAAAAGTGAAAATCGGTGCAAACATAGACTTTAGCGTTGTCTCCAAAGCTCGCGTGAACCGTCATTGTAAAGAGCCATAATTTACAATGACTTCCTTGACTTGACTTTTCAAGTCAAGGAAGTCATTGTAAATTATGGCTTAAATTATGACTTGACTTTTCAAGTCAAGGAAGTCATTGTAAATTATGGCGTCCTACGACGACTTGACTGTGTAAATGGCAAATAACTTGCAAAAATTAATTGGTAATACTTGACACTGGCTACTTTCCATAAATATACTAATAAAATACTTGTGGCATTTAGTACATTACCAATTAAGTGCTAAAACTATTTTTCTGCTTGTTAACCGACTTTCGAAAAACCGAAGACGGAGATTATCATAGTTACAGTATTAGTAGTATAATATCATTACATAGTGTAAAACAAAGTCGCTTCCGGTTGTCTGTCTGTCTGTTTGTATGTATGCTTAGATCCTTAAAACTACGCAACAGATTATGAAGCGGTACCAACTTTTTGTTGGATAGAGTGATTCAGATAGTATATTTTTATTTATATGTAGGTATATAACGTACTTAGTGAGTTTCTTTTGTCTTCTAATGACATTTTTATTTTTTTTCAGGCTTGTGTTAACTTGCTAAGTGTCGCAAACTCAGATTAAAATGCTTAGAAATACTTACCGCAGCTGTATTTAGTTTGAAATTTACCTGAATATATATATATATGTTACTATAATTAATTATTAGAGATATATTCCGCCTTACCATGATTGTTTTTATCGTTGTTTTGTCGTCTTTTGTAGTACCTAAGCAGACTGCTTTAAAAAACTACAAAACATAAAAGTAAATCTTTAATTTTTTTTAAGTTGGTTTTAATATTTTTCTATTGTTTGTTTTTTATTTTATTTTAGCTAAATGATATAAGAGATCATAGTAGGGCAGATTAGAAATAGGTTAAATTCATTGGTTAATCTAACTACTATTATAAACTCGAAACTTTGTATGTATGTATGTATGTATGTGAGGTTGTTACTCTTTCACGCAAAAACTACTGATTGCGATGAAACTTGGAATAAAGGTAGCTGGGGACCTGGATTAACACATAGGCTACTTTTTATACCGATATTCTCGCGGGAACGGGACTTAGCGGGTGAAACCGCGGGGCGCGGCTAGTTTCACATAAACTAGTTTCTGTTTGATGTGAAATTTCTTTATGGAGGATAAGCGTGATTGTTGGGGTGGCGATACAGTCTTAGTAAATGTGTCTCGTTTTTACCAAAAACCATAAGAAAACGAAACGAAATTCCCCAAACTCCTTTACCACACAGCATAGAGGCAGATCGTTTATTTTAAAATTAGATTTGGTTTCGAATTCCATCTCTTATTTTCTGTTTCATAAAATAGTATTAAGGGGACCTTATGAGACAGTGGCTGAGTGATACACGCCTCTTCAAAGAGGTTTCGTGTAAAATGAACTGTGAATATTGGGTCCAAATCTCTTTTGATATTCAAATTCAAGATAGAGAAAATAAATATCAACATAAACGTATTCAGTATAAACGTAACTGGATGCGAGAAGCCGAAAATAAATCTAGGTGGCGTGCAATTGGAGAGGCCTATGTCCAGCAGTGGACTGCAACAGGCTGATGATGATGATGATGAACGTATTCAGTACGTATACCTACAAAGTTTTTTATGCAACGACCTGCAATATTCATTCCATAGAACTGGACTCGGTTTTATTAGAGACTAGGGCCGGCTTGCATAACGGTTCCTAAACATGTTTAAGCTGTTAAACGTGTTTAAAATCTGTCAGAATGTCAAGAACTGTCCATGTGTGGCAACATATTATCAATCGTCCACTTAATGAAATAGAGTCCAATGTTCGATTTCCCATAAATTATTTTTAAAATTGCTTTAGTTAAATATATTTTTAAATACCGTTATGCAAGCCGGCCGGCGGCCTAAGTATTTTAAAAATGACAAGTTTGAAGCATTTCAAAGTCATCTCTGACGGACTAGTTTCACCAATTTCAAAGTCTGCTGTTCGGAAAATTATCCAACACACTTTTAAAAATGATGTTTAGAACGCCTACCATCTAGATAATATAAGAAACATTCATTCGAAAATATTAAAAGGTACGAGTAAGTAGAACTTTTACGAAATGTACCTACCGGCTAATTTGGCTAATCATTGATACGATTTCGCTAAAAATGTAGAAGGTAAAAGGCCTACTGTCTGTGTGTACTTCATCTTATCTTATGTATAACCAACTAGCTGCGCCCCGCGGTTTCAACCGCGTAAGTCCCGTTCCCGCGGGAATAACGGGATAAAAAGTAGCCTATGTGTTAATCCAGGTCCCCAGCTACCTATATTCCAAGTCGCAATCGGTTCAGTAGTTTTTGCGTGAAAGAGTAACAAACTCACATACATCCATACATACATACAAACTTTCGCGTTTACAATATTAGTAAGATTTCACAACATTTTGTTGTAGGTTTTATCATTTTATTTAATAACGTCAAGGTTGCCAACCTTTGAAAAGCTAACTGTAAAGTTAGCGATAGCTCAGTACTTTGAAATAATGCCGTAATCTAATAAAACGCGAGTAAAACCCGGTAAATATTGTGTTTTATTAATTTTACAAACGTGAAAGTGTGCAACTATGGATATTTGTATTTGACTTTGTAACTATTTCACGCAAAACCTACGTGTAATGTACTTGTAATGAAACCAATTGTAATGATACTTGGAATGTAGGTAGCTGGAGCCTGGAATAACACTTACCCTACTTTTCCTCAGGGACTTAAGCGGATAGAACCGCGGGGCTTAGATAGTGCTATTGATTGGTACGTCAGAAAAGGACTGAGGGTACCAGGACTACCAGGTGCGTATTTGAAAGTTTTATGATTTTCAATAATGGTTCAGTATTTGTTGATAACTCTACTTGATATCAATAAAGCTTCCTAATTGTTAGTAATTCCATGTAGAATATCTAAAAAATACTAAACCGCTATTAATAAAATTAAAACTTTAAAATATGCATTTGGTACCCTAAGTCCTTTGCTGACCGTACAGCATTAAGCATAAACCTACCTACTTATATCCATTGTTGTACCAATCAATGTACCAGCAATGATTAATTATTTCATAGCAAAATGAGTATAGTAGTATTGCTCGGACGGATATTGGAAATTTACAATGAATTCAACAAACGTGATAGCGAGCAGCAATCTTACTTATACATACTTATGTTGCTATTAAATAACAGCGCGGCAGTCATCAGAATTTGTTTTCACATGTATTATTTACTGATATAAACATTATGATGTAATTATGTACCTACATTAAAGGTACTTTACACACCTACTGCTCTACAAAGTTACTTTATTTGACCAAAAAGGTCAACGAAAAGCGACTCTTTATTCCCTAGGTGCATAAAGTGCTCATTATGCACCTAGGGCATAAAGTAATTTAAATTTGGAACTAAGGTTCTGGTAGCATACGGCCATTTCGAACTGGCCACCTAGACATAACACATAAAAAAAATAAAAACTGGGCTATTTTTTTCTATTTTCATGGACGGAAGGGTAAAGCAAAAAGTTTTGGTTAGTATAAAGCCCCAACTTTTTTTTTCATCAACTAAGGCCGATGTGTGGTTTCGTCATTTTGATGTAACATTGTTAAATTTAATTAATATAGAGCTGTCAATATATTTCATATACGTTGCATTTTTGTAGCCCTTTTATTGTCTCGCAGTAGATGTGTAAAGTAGAGTATTCACCTCGGTACTAAAGTCTGTCTTTATCTTGGGCGCTTGAATCCCACGCTTCACTCAGGACTCTAGGTACATAACTCCTTCGCTTCGCTCAGGAGTTAAGTTTTTAACACCCTCGCTGCGCTCGGGAGTTAACCATCTAGAGTCCTTCGTACGCTATGGATTCAATATGACGCCCGCTATATAAGACAGGACTTTAGTACCTCGGTGCATAAACTACTATTATATTTCTCTGGTTTAGCAACATATTTAGGCAACTTAAGTTGATTTGAATTCTTTGGTTCAACTCATATTAAGTTATCTCTAACTCTTACCTCCAACTCTAAGAAACAACCGATTCTAAAAAAAAATTTTCATGAATTAAAAAAAATCCCAGTCGTAAAAAAAAAAGTTTGTCGCCTCTATACACGTCTAGAAGGAATATTAGGTCTACGAATTTGTGACTGTAAGTGTCATTGTTAGTGTTTTGCTAATTCCTTTGTAATATTGTGTCGATTTCGTAGTCCGCAGCCGAGCAGTTGAAATGTATGTTTACGGCACCACTTGCAGATACACTTATTGCATAAATAAATAAATTCTGTGACCAACATACAGCGCCATCTAGTCCCATGGTAAGCTGCTAAGCTTGTGTTACGGTGTTAGACAACGGATATACTCTATTTTTTTTTGTAAATACATACATATTATACATAGAAATACACCCAGACCAGATACAATTATTTATATTTAAGAGAAATATTTGCACCCAGCGGGAATCAAACCCGCAACCTTCTGTATTGCAATTTGCAGCCAAGCATTCGCCCGACGTGCCACAGAGGTCGTCGGTATTTACCCGGGTATTAATCGCGTGAAATTGATTTTTTAATATTTTTTTCTCGATGTTTCAACTATGTTGTAATAGTCTTGGTCGCAAGGAGAAACCGAGAAGACTAAGGTACAATAGTGTTGATCGGGAAAAGGAGGAGAAGGAAGTTTTACTTGGAAAAGTTAACTATAGCTTACTCTTTATATGAAGACGGCCCTGTATGCATTTCTATTTTTGCGAAACTAAGGTAAGAGAGAAAATAATTACTTATACAAGATGTAACGGGCAAGCCCTTTTAAGCCGAAAGAGGGTTGTTCTATACGTCTAGGCGAACTACTTTTGTTCTACGAGTTTTGAAAATTAAATTTGGACGTCGAGAACAACCGCTTTTCGGCTTAAAAGGGCTTGCCCGTTACATCTTGTATAGGAAATGAATAAAAAAAGAACTCACAATTATTTACAATATATTGCCTTTTTATATAAATTATCTAGAGTCATACAAAATTCGCATTATATACAGTTGTACATACATCCATCACATAATTTATCAACAATTATATTCATTAGAAATTGCATTTTAACGAACGAGCTGACTGAGGGAGGAAAAGTGCCGATACTATATTAAGGCATCACGCTCATTGAAGAGTTCTGCATGGAAGAGGCACGGCGCGATATCTTTGTGACTATTTGTCTATTCTATTGAAATTTGCCACAAATAAACAAATTGAAGAGTGATTTTGCGTCGCGCCACTGGCCACTTTAATTGAGCGTGGCGCTTAAACAAAAATAATTATTTACACACACTTACGCTCATATTCACGAACGACCCAATGCTTGGGTCTACTTTTGTCACATTTTTACTGACGTTGCTTGCCACTCATAAGAGCAAGACAAAGCATTAAGTCAGTCATGGACATTTGTGAATACGGGCCTTAAAGTACATATACCATAAAAGGACGTTATTTTGAAAATACAGCCTTTTCCTGCAGCGACGCTTGTTGAAATGCAAAATCTAAACAAAAACAGATTACATTAGTTAATATTTAATATGTTATTCAAGGTTGTGGGCTAAAGTCAAGTCGGCCTCTAAAACTCAGAGCTCAGGGGCTCTATTTTTGAATTACTTGCGCCACTTCGAGTGATTTTTAAACGATTTTTAAACCTCTATTTCTACTGATTTGCGTTCCTTTTCAGGAATTTTTCTTTGTGAATCGCAGGACCGCAACGAATGGTATTAACCACTCGCCGCAAGAGTCAGACATCGAACGAAAATCAGCAGATATCGAATTATATAAATCGCCTAACGAGCAGCGAGCGATTTAAAAATAAGGCTCCAGTAGAGTTGTCCCACACAAAATATATTTTTGATGTGTTGTCTACTCGGTCGCGAAAAGGGACGACTTGACGTTACGTTTCTTTAGCTAGTTAATTAGTTTATAAAAATAATCAAGGTAGTTTTTTTTTTCTATGACGGCTTTGAAACTACTGTTAGTAGGTAGGTACTTCAGGCACTTATTTACAAATTCACTTTATCACAGTTTTTAAAATAACTATTTAACTTTAATTTGTGTTTATTAGAAAAATATGTTATTCTACAGAACAGACAAGCGATCCTAGGTGTGAGGTATTTACCATGTTTATTTTATTTTTAAGGAGCTCGATATTTCGCCAGTAACTTTGACCAGCTTGTTCACGAGACAAGGCGAGGCTTGATCTCTTGAACAAGCACGTCGTAGTTATACCTCGTTATCTAATAATATTCGTAGTCTGACATACATCATTACATTTACCTACTCATCTTTATAATAAGTCTAGCATACCAAACCACTTGGTATGATGTAAATCAGGGGCTTTATTTTTGAACCAAAATGAGGCATTTCGAGCGATTTTAATACCTCGATTTCCACTGAATTTTTCTACGTGAATCGCACGTCCACAACGAGTGGTATCAACCACTCGCAGCAGGAGTCCTGCATCAAACGATAATCAGCAGATATCGAATTATTTAAATCGCCTGAAGTGCAACGAACGATTCAAAAATAAGGCTCCAGGATCAACCCATTGACAACTTTCGTCTCAAAATGTCCGAGATTAGCGCTTACGCGAGTGAAATTAAGTCCCAGTCAAGTCTCATCGCAAACAGTTCAGTAGTTTTGCCTGCAAGAGTAACAAACATACTCGTTTATTTATACACAAACTTGCACATCTTACTAATATTATAAACGAGAAAGTTTGTATGTAGGTATGTATGTGAGGTTGGTACTCTTTCGCGCAAAAACTACTAAACCGATGGCGATAAAACTTGGAATATTGGTAGCTGGGGACCTGGATTAACACATAGGCTTTTTATCCCGTTATTCCCGCGGGAACGGGACTTACGCGGGTAAAACCGCGGGGCGCAGCTAGTTTTTTATATTAGTAGGATTACGTTCATTAAAAAGATTCAACTTCAGAAACTCTTTAACGTTAAATGTAATTTCGCTAATAAACACAAATTTTAAAATCATTATGTTTCAGTTGACATAAAACTCGGTTTTTATTCGTTCTGACAATTAAGTTAAATAAGGTAACCGTTAGAGATAGTTAATAAATGTCTTCTATCGCCTCGCGAAGAATCTTCTAAAGTAAAGTCCTGGTATTGCTGGACCTGAAATTATATAATGAAAGACATCATTAAAAAAATCAAATCCTCATTTTAAACTCACCTAGACACAGTCGAAAATTTCCTGATTTGAATTCGCCTAAAAATAGAACATCGTTGTCGATATTGTCTATGTGTGTATTTACAAAAAAAAAGTATTTTAATATGTAGTATATCCGTTGTCTAGTACCCATAGTACAAGCCTAGTGCTTAGTTTAGGGTTAGATTGCGATGTGTGCAATACTTATTATTATTTATTTATTTTATTGTTTCATTTTACGTGTAAGTACCTACTGCCTGTTAGCTGCAACTGTCTGTCACATCTTAAGATGTGATAAAGGTACAATGACAAGATACATGGGTAAAATAAAAATTTGTAGGATTTGTGGCAAACATGTTTGTCTCTTTTTCATGTTGCGGCCACCGCGGTGGCAGCCGCATGTGTAAAAATTGAAAATTGGACGAACATACATAAGTGAATGAATATTATGCAGGTTTATAATTGATCAGCCAGCCTATGTTAATGAAATCATAAACTTTCATTAGGTTTATGAAATAATAATATTAACAGGATGTAGCTCACTGCGCAATTTAGCCTTAAACTAAAAAAAATTGCTAGTTAGACCACTATCGCACCTGATGGAAAGCGACGATATGGTCTAAGACGTTGTTGAAGAAAACACGAATATAATGCAAATAGTATTTATTTGGTAAATACCGATGTAATATATAGAAAACACCCAAATGTTTGTAACGAGACGAGTGTCTAGTGGTCGATTTTTAAATTTTGGTATCTAACTGTCATGTCTTTTGTGATATTCACAAAACTAATCGATTGACGCGAGAATCTTTAAAAACAAATCCATCCGTTTGGTCATATAACGGATAAGTTAAATATTGAAATCGTATATATGTTAGTCCTTAATAGGTATACTTACTATATCTTACAATACTTACTTTATCATTCACATGCATGATAAATAAATATTAAGCACGATTAAAGTTGATAATTAAAATCTAGATACCCCATTACACATTCACCTAATAGGTCTAAGCAAGATACCCGTAGTCATAATTACTTAACTACACTTGCGAGATAACAAGTAGATAGTCTAATTCTGGTACAATTACTCTGGTTTAATTTGATATCTCAGGATGTGAATTGGTAAAGGAACTAAGTAATTGAGTGAAAGCTAATAGACAAAATATTATTAGTACCAAACATCTGCGAATAGAAACATAAACCTAGCAAATAAAATATTTTAACCAAAGAGGCAAGTTTCTCTCCATTGCATGAAAAACTTGAACCTTTGTGTGGCACTGTATAGCCCTCCTATTTCAAGCATGGGCATTTAATAGGATAGTAAGGCTATTAACTAGGTACAACACTACTTAAGAATAAAATGAAGCAAAGTTTCGATGGTTAGGAATTTGAAATTGCTGCTTTCCTGGAGTGAGCAAAGTTGCCTTAAAACATATAGAAGGCGCTAATATTTTTAATTTCAGTTAGTAGACGCTTATTACTTTATTACATACCTACTCTACAATAATACCAACGCCAACTCATAATTTCACAAGACAAACAATTTAATACGAAAACATTTTTAATACGACCGAGATGAATCAGTCAAGTGAACTTAGAAAAGCTCTTGAGAACCGGCAATCGATATTGAGTTTTAACTGTAAAGAGTTTAAGTTGGTATTTGTTTGGTAGTTCAGTGTGTAGGATTTCACGCTCGCCGGTTCGGAAATGCACAAAGTTTCCTTTTGTGGCGTTTCTCATAACTTGATTTGTGACGGCGCGCAACCCTTCAGCCCGGTTCCGGTATGGCGCCGCAATGGCGGGACGCGTCACTTCCGCCGCACTGTGTGCTGGCGTGGGCTATAAGCGAAGCGCGAAACTTTAACTTTCATTTTCAATTAATTATGGTAATAAAATTATTTTAATTTTTAATTTGTGTTACAAAAAGTTGATCTTTAAATCATTCGTTATTATAATAACATTTGACCGGGGCTTAATCGCGCATTATTTAATTTTTAGTTCGATGTTTCGACTATGTTACATAAAATTATCTTGTTCGCATAGAGGCGAGGTTGACACATTTCATTTGACGTAAATATCGTAGATTTCTTTTTAAAATGTGTAATTACTATACAAATACTTATTAAAACTTTATGACTGCGGCCGTTGTGGTTTTTACCCATTCATAAGGTACAACATTAAAGAAATAAATTAGGTAATAGATAGATAAATAAATAGTATTAAAGATGATTAGAAAAAGTTTATTTATTATTATTATTATTATTATTATTAAAATACTTTTGTAGAAGAAAATACAAACTTTGCTATCATAGCAAAAAAGCTTATGAAACTGTCTCGTGTTTTCAAAACTTCTAGTAACTTCGCCGGCACATATCCGTTTCCATATCCTTAAAAACTATTCTTATAATATCAGCATTTGGTTATGAAAAATGTAGGTAAGGCGCTGCAATTCAATAATCATCTACACATCTGTAGACCTAAAAAGGTTCCTTATAGCAGTTCTGCCCCCAATATTGCAATTTGACACATCTTACTATCTTATCTTACTTCTTACTTCTTATCTTATCTTATCTTACTAATATTTACTTCTTATCTTACTTCTTACTATCTTACTAATATCTTACTTCTTACTTTCTTACTTAATATTATAAATCCGAAAGTCTGTTTGTTTGTTTATTTATTTGTTTGTTTGTTTGTTCCCTCTTCACGGTCAAACGGCTCGACCGATTTGCATGAAAATTTGCATAAGGATAGTTTAAATGATGGAGAGTAACATAGGATACTTCTGATCCCGAAAATCCGGGATCGGGACTTACGCGGGTGGTAACTATTTATTGGATAAAAATTTGCAAAGGGATAGTTTAAATGATGGAGAGTAACATAGGATACTTTTGATCCCGAAAATCCCGCGGGATCGGGACATACGCGGGTGATAACTATTTATTGGATCAAAATTTGCAAAGGGATAGTTTAAATGATGGAGAGTAGCATAGGATACTTTTGATCCCGAAAATCCCGCGGGATCGGGACTTACGCGGGAGATAACTATTTATTAGATGAAAATTTGCAAAGGGATATTTTAAATGATAGAGAGTAACATAGGATACTTTAATGCCGAAAATCCCGCGGGATCGGGACTTACGCGGGTGATAACTATTTATTGGATGAAAATTTGCATAGAGATAGTTTAAATGATGGAGAGTAACATAGGTTACTTTTGATCCCGAAAATCTCACAGGATACTGACATACAATCTTTACCTTACTTCACCTACCTACTGCAGTGCAAAAATCCATACTTAAACCGACGACCAGGGAAGTACTGATGATGCCAGGCGCGATAGTGCCTGGCTTCAACAGTACTTCAATGGGCGACCGTTTAAGTGTGGATTTTTGCGTTGTGGTAGGTAAGTGTTCGAACAACGCGGGATCGGGACTTGCGCGGGTGAAACCGCGGGGCGCAGCTAGTTAACGATAAATGTGCACATGGTTCTCACGGCTTTGTTCTATGACAGGTGCACGGTAATTGTGAATATGTTATAGAGCAATATTGCTAGCAGAATTGCTAAAAGGAACCTTTTTATGTCCACTGAAATTCAAAGTCTTTATTGATTTATTACCTGACTGAATGACTTTACAACTGAATCAACGCAGTCCCTAAACTGTTGGTCCTAGGGACATGAAATTTAGAACGTATCTTATTTTGTCATATCATTGTTTATTATTAATCTTACCAATATTTTAAACGCTAAAGTTTGTATATATATGTTAGGTTTGTATATTATATCTGTATGGGACTTTGTTACTCTTTCACGCAAAAACAACTGAACCGATTTAAATTAGGAATATAGGTAGCTAGAATAACACATAAGCTACTCTTTATCCCGATATTCCCGCGGAAACGGGACTTACACGGGTGAAACTACGGGGTGCAGCTAACTATTATATAAAATCTCGGGAAGCTGAGTAGGTAAAATCAAAAGTCAAAAAATCATATTATTCTTTTTTTTTTTTTTTTCTGGGTGTCTTTCTATATAATAATAATAATAATAATTTATTTTCATTTTCCAATGCTTTAGTTAACATATTAAGGGTGGGAGTCTTCTTGTAGGCAAAAATGCCTGTGCCAGAAAACTCCGCTCTTCAACATTATTTTTAAAATAACATAAGCAGTTATTGTACACGTTCACAAAAATAAAACTAAACAATCAACAACAATTACAATAATAAAATATCATTTCAAATTCAATAAAATAAATTATTAGTAAAAAAGAGGGTATACATGAATAATTATAAACTTGTTGTATACGATTTTTGTGTTCTATGTGTTACCATTCATAGATGATAACCTATATCATTTATTTGGAAGTAAAATAAATACTTTAAATCTACGCAGATGTCCAGTTTCATTTTAATTACGTAGGTAAAGTAACAAAAAATTCATTTCACTAAACAATTTCAAAAGAGCACTTAACTAATGTGTACCCAACAAACACGGCCCCGCTTTTTTGGCCGAACAAACGTATAAATATGCATTAGATAAATATCACAAAAGGTCTGGTAGAGGTCCAATTAATATTGTAAAGTCCGAAACTCTTTTATTAAATCATAAAGTGTTCGCGCCACTGGTCACTGGCTTAATACATAACTAGCGTAGAATAAAGTACGATGTGGAAAATGTGTTTCGACTTTTTACGAAACTTATTATCTATCGACATCGAAAAATATTATCTATCCAGTGCACCACTGACACTAGTGTAATTTGACAGGAACTTTGCTTTGCTGCTTTGAGGTAATCACTAGCAAAGAAGTTATATTATACTAGAACTAGAATGCTCACGTAGAACTAAAAAGTGTTCCGCTACATTAAGGATGCTGTCCCTTTCTAATAACACTATATGAAAGGGACAGCATGCTTCAATGTAGCGTTCACTGCAAATCACCACGTTACGTCAAAGCAGCAATTATACTGCAAAGTTCCTGTCAATTTCCACTGTTGTCAGTCGTCCACTAGATAGATAATACGGGTGCTGAGCAGGTAAATACATTTAGTGTATGAGGTTTTTTGTCTGTCTGTGCTCAATCGAATATTCCCACTTATCTTGACCGATTTTGATATGGTTTTCAATAAAATATTAGTGACTTAACGAAACGTGGACACTGACGGCACGGTTGGTCCACTCAATTCAAAGTCGCTCAGCAGGCTATGGAACCAGCTATGCTCGGCGTTTCTATGAAGGATCGTATCAGAAATGAGGTGATCCGTCAGAAAACATGAAAAATCCCGAGAAGCATTCTGAACATAGTACAACAAAAACCCAACGATATGTCAATTTTGTAATTAAAATGCATTTGACCGTAGATTCGGCGGGACTTCGCCCCACGAGATTAAATGAGGACGAAAATTAAAATTGAATATACGTAGGATGGGTTTATTCTGTACCCCATAAATGAAGTCATCGAGAAATAACAAACATGATTAAAAAGGCCCACAATTAATAATTTAAATATCGGAAAACAGTCAGTTTTTCATGTTTTTGACTTATTTTTTTGTTTGCAATACTATACAATAATTGGTTTTAAAGCCTAACTATTTATAATGTTGACTGACATAACTATGACTCATTATTCGGATAGACAGGCTACCGTATAATTTTATCGAACACTTCCTGTTCAAATTATTTATTAGTCTGCTAAAAGTTTTGGTTAAGTAATTGATAGTTTTAGCAGCCATTATACCCCAAGCTATGTTAATAACAGCCCAATAAAATGGTTAGGTTATCAACCTTGTAAAACTTTATAGTAATACTGGCTTTGCGCGCCGCTTTGCCCGAGTGTCCTACAGGAAACTAGATCAAGACAGAATTAGGATAGGATTACGGTAGTATTATGATTATCCCGCCGCCTATTAATTATGTGTACCAATTTTCATGTTTATCGATTGAGATAAAAAAAGGTTAATACAAAATTAGCCCCTCCCTTCCTTTTTTTGGGGTGGTTACCTTCACCAAAACATTGACTTTCATCCCCAATTTAACATCCTTAGGGATGGAATTAAAATAAAAACTGTGTTTGTGTGTTTAGTGTTTGGCCTACGACCCCATAGCAATCTTTGTGATAAACTTCAAGTTTGTAGGTCAACCAATTCCAATAGAGACTTTCATCCCCAATTTAACACCCTTAAGAGTAAAATTTCTAAAAAAAAATAAGTGCTTCACCTAGCACACCACAGCAACCTCTGTGTTGAATTTTAAGTTTGTTAGTTTAGAAGATGTAAGAACAAAAAGTGGACATCTCGCCCGCAGGCTAGTTTTTGCGTGGGCCAGATGTCCCTTAACCCCAATTTTTGGATTCTTAGTATATCATAGATAATCGGGCACAAATAAGTTTGTTTTTGCCCAAGCCTTTTCGTGTTATGGTGTAGCTCACCTGGTGTTATAGTTTCAGAGCTCCCTAAGTCCGCTAGCTTAACCTAAATCTAAGTCAGACATGCCTAAATTATTTTCACGATATCGCTTATAACAGTCCCTGTCTACATTATTTAAGTGTAGGTAAATCGACCTTCGCAACCGGACAACTGACCCGAAAGCCATTCATTTCCCTATTACAATTTATTTTTAATCTCTCCTTTTGTCTGATCCAATATAGAATCACGATTTTCAGTGTAACCTGTCATAGTACAGTCACACTCAAATAAGTTATATTACTAGAATTAGAATGCCCACGTAGAGCTAAACAGTGTTCCGCTACATTGTGCATGCTGTCCCTTTCTAATTGTGTTATTAGAAAGTGACAGCATGCTCAATGTTATAGAACACTTTTTAGTTCTACGTGAGTATTCTAGTTCTAGTAATATAACTTCTTTGGCCATGTTTTAAAAATTCTATCCACCTTAGAGTTCTTCTGTTTTTTTTTGGGTTTTCTTTTTCTCTAATTTGATGTTTACTCGAGTTAGGCTAATCTCACCTATGGGAGGCGACAATGAAGTTGATGCTATAGACCTATTACCGATTAATTTTTATTCTAGGTCTAGTTCAAGTCTGTGTTCCCAGTCTAATTCAACCTAACTAACTGGACATGTATTCTACAACTAATATTAACTACTCAACAATGCTCCAGCATTGTTGCATTATTTTTGAAAACTTTTCAGCAAATGTTTGGTGATTTTGCAAGAAATTACTAACACTCCAAAAACATTAGGAAAACTTTGCAAAAATTTGAAAAATCGTTTAAACATTCGTAAAAACTGACAAAGATAAAGTATTGTTGAGACTTTTTAGTTGAAGAATAAGTACCCTATATAGTAACTGAAATATTAGTGCAAGCATGCATACACCTGTGCAGGGAACAAATAAAACATTAAACCTTAATTCATTTTTGTTTATTTTTATAATCTAACATGGGTCTATTTACAGCTACGTAATAAAAAAAACATTTGGCGATGACAGTACTTTATACAATTCTATGGTTAATTCCAGTCCAAAGTTGTTACCATTTCAGAGGAACTCATGCAAAAACTACCCATGCATTTTCTACGTACGAATATAACAAAATAAAATAATTTAATGTTATTGTTGTGTATGTACGTTTTCATACTAGAATCGTATCCGGCCCGGCACTTGAAACCATACTTAGCCGTAAGTTTAATGCCGGGTCGATACGGGTCCATTATGAAATCGCAAAATAGACACAGCATTTTAATATTTAAAGATTTTAATATGCTATCCTAAAACCAGTGTGTAAAAGTTGCAGAAAATAAAAAATAACGAAATAATAATCCAACAAATAAAACCTTTACTAAAATAGAATTAAAAGAAAAATAAATTAAAAAAACTAAATGTTAATGACAGCTTATTAAATAAAAAATGACAAATCAGTTCCTGAATTTTTACACACTGCATAATTAAATAAATTATCTACTTATAGGATAACATATTAAAATTATATATCTACAATGTAGTGCAACACGAAATCGATAATTTATTTCATTAGATATACTTGAATAAATATACATTCAATATAGACTTAAATCATAAAGCAGTAATAATTATAATAAGTAAGTAGGTATTTAATATATATCAATCATCACAAAGTGAAACCATACTAATTCAGACATATTTATTTAAATTGTGTTTTTTTATACCGGACAGATATGTGCTGTTGTCGGGTCGATTAATATTTTTAGACGCTAAATATTTACCTTACTTAGGTACTATTAACTAGACAAGTCGAAAAAAAACAAAAATTAAAAAGAAACCAGCTTTTTTTTATAAATATTTTTAGTATTCAAAAAAAGAATTTGACATTGATCTTTTCCATGCCGGATAAATACGTGCCGTTGCAGGAATTTAATAGTTTTAGACACTATATTATTATTTTCATATTTATTAAAATTGCCGATAAAGAAAATAAATATAATTGATAATTAATGATCAAAAGGGTAGAAAGCAATTTTCAAAGTTTTTTTAGTTTCCAAAATAAACATTTACATACATTAATAGATATACAGACATTCGTGTTGTACTACATATTCAATACAATATTAGTACTATTACAAGCTACTGCGTATACTTGACTAGTATAATTCACCGTCCATAGTGGTTACCTTGAGAGCCGGGTGGTACGAAGCCGTAACCTGAGGCTCCTACCACAACGCCGCTGGTCTGGGACGGGTCACCAGCCGGCGATTGGGGGAATAATACGGGACCTGGAATCAAACGATTTTATTTAAATTAATTAAGGTTTTTTAACCAAAGTACTAGACGTTAATGACAGACACTAACTTTTGGTTTGGCCTTTTCATCTAATACTTTTTGTTGTTTTATACAAACACTGCCTGTAGTGCCTGGGACATTATTGACCTATATTTCTTTATGAAGAAATAGGATATTAAAAAAGCATTTGAGAATACGAGTAAAGCCTCGATAGGTTTCAACATAAATTAGTAAATCTAACCTATAGGACTTAAACGGGAAAACGGGATGTAATAAAGGCACGGACACTTGGAATTTTTTTTAAGATGTAGACTACGATTTGACAAGTCTTCCTAAAAAAAAATGTCTACTACGAATACTAAAACGTCAAATCATAATCTACAACTAAAAATGGAAGTTTAATAAGTGTACCTAAGTGGTGAAGCGTTTTAATTACAAACTCCTGTATCATCCAATTTTAATTAGGTAAAACCCGAGTCGGAACATTGGTAATGGGTTAGAAAGACGCAGAAAAAAGTTCTTAAGGTAAAACCCCAGGTATTTTCGTTTATCTCTTTATAAAGTCCAGAATGTAAAATATTTTAAAGGAAAATATATCTACAAAAACACAGGACATGGCTTAAAATAATAAAACCGGCCGATTGCGAGTGGGACTCGCGCAAGAGGTTCATTCACCTGTCCTGGAGTCTGTCCGTGAAATTGAGCAAAAAACGACAAATAAGATTTTTTTTGCCGTTTTTGTTTTTTTTTTGTTTTTGCCTTTTTTTGCTCAAAATTTAAGAGGGGCTCCCTCTAAAATTATAAGCAAAATTATGAGAAAAATAAAATTTGAACATGGAAACTTTGTTTTTAGAATTTATCGTTATATAGCGGCAACAGAAAAACATCATCTGTGAAAATTTCAACTGTTTAGAAATCACGGTTCATGAGATACAGCCTGGTAATAGACGGACTGGCAGACAGAAAGACAGCGAAGTCTCAGTAATACCCTAGAAATAGAGTACTTATAGGTATTACAAGCTATATGTACGTCAAATCAAAATATCCTATCAAATTGCTATACCTACCTATAATGTTAATAAAATTTCGAAAGTAAACCCTAGACCTTGACGAATTATATTTAGTTCAACATTTCCTTTTACCGTAACACTGATACGATCGTTATTGTCATTTTGGTATTTTATCCAATAAGGTAAGTGGCGGCGGTTGAGATATATCCTGTTTGAGAAATGTAGGTATATCCTTTAGCCGAATTTCTACTATCAACTAAACTACGTTAGTTTAGCTTAGTTAGCTTAGTTTAACATAGTTTGCAGTGGACTTATTATGAAGGTAGAATCATCAATTATCTCAGCATTTAAAAAAAAATGCGGGGATCAAACTACTGGATTTCATGTTGTGAAGATCATTACATGGTATGACTATTCTTCCTGTATATATTTTTTTACTAAAGAAAAGCAATTCTCACGTTGCCGTAGCCCTGCGAATTCCTTTATGACTACACTTTGTTTTTTTTTGTTATAATTGATAGGTGAGCGTTTGACCACTATCCCACCTGAAAGAAAGCGACTATGTGGTCTAAGATGTTATACGCTGACCGTTTTGTTGCCTATTTTGTGTTTATGTTAAATAAATTTGTGAATACATGACGATGTGACGCGTCTTTTTCGCGGCTTATCAGTAAGCTAGCTGCACCCCGCGGTTTTACCCGCGTAAGCCCTGACCCGTGGGAATATATGTTCGTGAACTTAGCAGAGCATTGTCCAGCAGATCAAAAAATAATGTGAGTTCTATTCGCATGCAGCCGAGTTCTATAGTTCCTGATACTTTTTAAAAATAGTTCCGGCGTTAAAGCCTTAGAAAAGTCAATTGAAAAAATGCTCTGCTAACTTCGCGGTTTATTTCAGCAGAGCATAATATTATTTGATTTCTATATAAATACGGCATAGTTCCACAGTTCCTGATACTTTTTAGAAATAGTTCTGGTCTTTTAAATGAATTAAACTCACATTCAAGTCTCAGCAGAGCATAACATGATGTCATCCAAGTAAACGAAAAAATCTAAAGTCGTCATTTCGAATTCAAAGTATGGAAGAGGCTAGAACTCATTCTTTTTTAGTAGATCTAGCTCAGTTCTACCCCTTACAATTCGATTTGAGTCCAGAACTCACATAAAAGTGTCAGCAGAGCATACCTGAAAATCCAAGTAACGAAAAATTCCTATGTTGTTATTTCAAATTCAAACTATGGGAGAGGCTAGAACTCATTGTTTTTGTGTAGATCTAGATCAGCACTACCCGTTACAACTTGATTTAAGTCCAGAACTCCCATAAAAGTGTCAGCAGAGCATACCTGAAAATCCAAGTAACGAAAAATTCTAGTGTTTTAATTTCAAATTCAAAGTACGGGAGAGGGCAGAACTCATTCAATCTTAGTAGTTCTAGATCAGAACTACCCGTTACAACTTGATTTAAGTCCAGAACTCCCATAAAGTGTCAGCAGAGCATACCTGAAAATCCAACTAACGAAAAATTCTAATGTTGTCAATTTCAATACAAAGTATGGGAGAACCTAGAACTCATTGATTTTGTGTAGATCTAGATCAGCACTACCCATTACAACTTGATTTGAGTCCAGAACTCTCATAAAAGTGTCAGCAGAGCATACCTGAAATTCCAAGTCTCCGCAGAGCATAACATGATGTCATCCAAGTAAACGATAAATTCTAATGTTGCCATTTTAAGTTCAAAGTATGGGAGAGGGTAGAACTCATGCAATCTTAGTAGTTCTAGATCAGTACTACCCGTTAAAACTTGATTTAAGTCCAGAACTCCCATAAAAGTGTCAGCAGAGCATACCTGAAAATCCAACTACCGAAAAATTCTAATGTTGTCAATTTCAATACAAAGTATGGGAGAACCTAGAACTCATTGATTTTGTGTAGATCTAGATCAGCACTACCTACCCATTACAACTTGATTTGAGTCCAGAACTCTCATAAAAGTGTCAGCAGAGCATACCTGAAAATCCAAGTAACGAAAAATTCTAGTGTTTTAATTTCAAATTCAAAATACGGGAGAGGCCAGAACTCATTCAATCTTAGTAGTTCTAGATCAGAACTACCCGTTACAACTTGATTTAAGTCTAGAACTCCCATAAAAGTGTCAGCAGAGCATACCTGAAAATCCAACTACCGAAAAATTCTAATGTTGTCAATTTCAATACAAAGTATGGGAAAACCTAGAACTCATTAATTTTGTGTAGATCTAGATCAGCACTACCCAATACAACTTGATTTGAGTCCAGAACTCTCATAAAAGTGTCAGCAGAGCATACCTGAAAATCCAAGTAACGAAAAATTCTAATGTTGTCAATTTCAATACAAAGTATGGGAGAACCTAGAACTCATTGATTTTGTGTAGATCTAGATCAGCACTACCCAATACAACTTGATTTGAGTCCAGAACTCTCATAAAAGTGTCAGCAGAGCATACCTGAAAATCCAAGTAACGAAAAATTCTAATGTTGTCAATTTCAATACAAAGTATGGGAGAACCTAGAACTCATTGATTTTGTGTAGATCTAGATCAGCACTACCCAATACAACTTGATTTGAGTCCAGAACTCTCATAAAAGTGTCAGCAGAGCATACCTGAAAATCCAAGTCTCCGCAGAGCATAACATGATGTCATCCAAGTAAACGAAAAATTCTAATGTTGCCATTTTAAGTTCGAAGTATGGAAGAGGCTAGAACTCATGCAATCTTAGTAGTTCTACATCAGTACTACCCGTTAAAACTTGATTTAAGTCCAGAACTCCCATAAAAGTGTCAGCAGAGCATACCTGAATATCCAACTACCGAAAAATTCGTGTGTTATAATTTCAAATTCAAAGTACGGGAGAGGCCAGAACTCATTCAATCTTAGTAGTTCTAGATCAGTACTACCCGTTACAACTTGATTTAAGTCCAGAACTCCCATAAAAGTGTCAGCAGAGCATACCTGAAAATCCAAATACCGAAAAATTCTAATGTTGTCATTGTAAATTCAAAGTATGGGAGAGGCTAGAACTCATTGTTTTTGTGAAAACCTAGATCAGCACTACCCATTACATTTTGATTTGAGTCCAGAACTCTCATAAAAGTGTCAGCAGAGCATACCTGAAAATCCAAGTCTCCGCAGAGTATAACATGATGTCATCCAAGTAAACGAAAAATTCTAATATTGCCATTTTAAGTTCAAAGTATCGGAGAGGCTAGAACTCATGCAATCTTAGTAGTTTAGATCAGTACTACCCGTTAAAACTTGATTTAAGTCCAGAACTCCCATAAAAGTGTCAGCAGAGCATACCTAAAAATCCAACTACCGAAAAATTCTAATGTTGTCAATTTCAACACAAAGTATAGGAGAACCTAGAACTCATTGATTTTTTGTAGATCTAGATCAGCACTACCCATTACAACTTGATTTGAGTCTAGAACTCTCATAAAAGTGTCAGCAGAGCATACCTGAAAATCCAAGTAACAAAAAATTGTAATGTTGTCAATTTCAATACAAAGTATGGAAGAACCTAGAACTCATTGATTTTGTGTAGATCTAGATCAGCACTACCCAATACAACTTGATTTGAGTCCAGAACTCTCATAAAAGTGTCAGCAGAGCATACCTGAAAATCCAAGTCTCCGCAGAGCATAACATGATGTCATCCAAGTAAACGAAAAATTCTAATGTTGCCATTTTAAGTTCAAAGTATGGGGGAGGCTAGAACTCATTGTTTTTGTGAAAACCTAGATCAGCACTACCCATTACATTTTGATTTGAGTCCAGAACTCTCATAAAAGTGTCAGCAGAGCATACCTGAAAATCCAAGTCTCCGCAGAGCATAACATGATGTCATCCAAGTAAACGAAAAATTCTAATGTTGCCATTTTAAGTTCGAAGTATGGAAGAGGCTAGAACTCATGCAATCTTAGTAGTTCTGCATCAGTACTACCCGTTAAAACTTGATTTAAGTCCAGAACTCCCATAAAAGAGTCAGCAGAGCATACCTGAAAATCCAACTACCGAAAAATTCTAATGTTGTCAATTTCAATACAAAGTATGGGAGAACCTAGAACTCATTGATTTTGTGTAGATCTAGATCAACACTACCCATTACAACTTGATTTGAGTCCAGAACTCCCATAAAAGTGTCAGCAGAGCATACCTGAAAATCCAACTACCGAAAAATTCAAATGTTGTCAATTTCAAATCCAAAGTACGGGAGAGGCCAGAACTCATTCAATCTTAGTAGTTCTAGATCAGTACTACCCGTTACAACTTGATTTAAGTCCAGAACTCCCATAAAAGTGTCAGCAGAGCATACCTGAAAATCCAACTACCGAAAAATTCTAATGTTGTCAATTTCAATACAAAGTATGGGAGAACCTAGAACTCATTTATTTTGTGTAGATCTAGATCAGCACTACCCAATACAACTTGATTTGAGTCCAGAACTCCCATAAAAGTGTCAGCAGAGCATACCTGAAAATCCAACTACCGAAAAATTCTAATGTTGTCAATTTCAATACAAAGTATGGGAGAACCTAGAACTCATTCATTTTGTGTAGATCTAGATCAGCACTATCCAATACAACTTGATTTGAGTCCAGAACTCTCATAAAAGTGTCAGCAGAGCATACCTGAAAATCCAACTACCGAAAAATTCTAATGTTGTCAATTTCAACACAAAGTATAGGAGAACCTAGAACTCATTGATTTTTTGTAGATCTAGATCAGCACTACCCAATACAACTTGATTTGAGTCTAGAACTCTCATAAAAGTGTCAGCAGAGCATACCTGAAAATCCAACTACCGAAAAATTCTAATAATGTCAATTTAAATACAAAGTATGGGAGAACCTAGAACTCATTGATTTTGTGTAGATCTAGATCAACACTACCCATTACATTTTGATTTGAGTCCAGAACTCTCATAAAAGTGTCAGCAGAGCATACCTGAAAATCCAAGTAACGAAAAATTCTAATGTTGTCAATTTCAATACAAAGTATGGGAGAACCTAGAACTCATTCATTTTGTGTAGATCTAGATCAGCACTATCCAATACAACTTGATTTGAGTCCAGAACTCTCATAAAAGTGTCAGCAGAGCATACCTGAAAATCCAACTACCGAAAAATTCTAATGTTGTCAATTTCAACACAAAGTATAGGAGAACCTAGAACTCATTGATTTTTTGTAGATCTAGATCAGCACTACCCAATACAACTTGATTTGAGTCTAGAACTCTCATAAAAGTGTCAGCAGGGCATACCTGAAAATCCAAGTCTCCGCAGAGCATAACATGATGTCATCCAAGTAAACGATAAATTCTAATATTGCCATTTTAAGTTAAAAGTATCGGAGAGGCTAGAACTCATGCAATCTTAGTAGTTCTAGATCAGTACTACCCGTTAAAGTTTGATTTAAGTCCAGAACTCCCATAAAATGCATGCTTCCCTCGTTATACATTAGCGAAGTGGCTCTTTTTGTCAGAAACAACAGCAATTATTTTGAGACTGAAATTAGTGCAAGACGAGGTGTCTCTTTAAGATACAGGTTTAGTAAAACTCATCTTTTACAGGTAAGTGTTTTTGGTATGGCACCAGTTATATATAACGCAATTCCCAAAGAAATCCGTGCCATCGAAAATTTAAATGAATTCAAGAATACCCTAAATAAGTTCTTGGTGAAAAAAGCATATTATGAAATCAAACAATTTTTAGATAATAAAAATAATCGAAGCAGTAGGTACTTGACAATTTGAATAGAATTATCGCTGTATTAAATATAAAATACAATTGACGAATTATTAATATAATTATCCTTTGACAATGTATGTTTATTCTATATTAATGTATTTAATTGTGTATTGTGATTAATATGAAAACAGTTGCAATTGTAAAAGTGAACGGGACATGTTAGTAGCCTACCCTCACTATAAGAATGTGTTTTAAAATTGACTATTATTTCTAAGAACCATGTTTGTATGCCCACCTGGTAGGACTAGAGATTCCTTAATTGTGTATACTATCTATTTTTACCTAGATCCACAAACAATAAATCATTTCATTTCATTTCATTTCATTTCATTTTCATTTCAAAAGTGTCAGCAGAGCATACCTAAAAATCCAACTACCGAAAAATTCTAATGTTGTCAATTTTATTACAAAGTATGGGAGAACCTAGAACTCATTGATTTTGTGTAGATCTAGATCAACACTATCCATTACAATTTGATTTGAGTCCAGAACTCTCATAAAAGTGTCAGCAGAGCATACCTGAAATTCCAAGTCTCCGCAGAGCATAACATGATGTCATCCAAGTAAACGATAAATTCTAATGTTGCCATTTTAAGTTCAAAGTATGGGAGAGGGTAGAACTCATGCAATCTTAGTAGTTCTAGATCAGTACTACCCCGTAAAACTTGATTTTAGTCCAGAACTCCCATAAAAGTGTCAGCAGAGCATACCTGAAAATCCAACTACCGAAAAATTCAAATGTTGTCAATTTCAAATCCAAAGTACGGGAGAGGCCAGAACTCATTCAATCTTAGTAGTTCTAGATCAGTACTACCCGTTACAACTTGATTTAAGTCCAGAACTCCCATAAAAGTGTCAGCAGAGCATACCTGAAAATCCAACTACCGAAAAATTCTAATAATGTCAATTTCAATACAAAGTATGGGAGAACCTAGAACTCATTGATTTTGTGTAGATCTAGATCAACACTACCCATTACAACTTGATTTGAGTCCAGAACTCTCATAAAAGTGTCAGCAGAGCATACCTGAAAATCCAAGTCTCCGCAGAGTATAACATGATGTCATCCAAGTAAACGAAAAATTCTAATATTGCCATTTTAAGTTAAAAGTATCGGAGAGGCTAGAACTCATGCAATCTTAGTAGTTCTAGATCAGTACTACCCGTGAAAACTTGATTTAAGTCCAGAACTCCCATAAAAGTGTCAGCAGAGCATACCTAAAAATCCAACTACCGAAAAATTCTAATGTTGTCAATTTTAATACAAAGTATGGGAGAACCTAGAACTCATTGATTTTGTGTAGATCTAGATCAACACTATCCATTACAACTTGATTTGAGTCCAGAACTCCCATAAAAGTGTCAGCAGAGCATACCTGAAAATCCAACTACCGAAAAATTCTAATGTTGTCAATTTCAAATCCAAAGTACGGGAGAGGCCAGAACTCATTCAATCTTAGTAGTTCTAGATCAGTACTACCCGTTACAACTTGATTTAAGTCCAGAACTCCCATAAAAGTGTCAGCAGAGCATACCTGAAAATCCAACTACCGAAAAATTCTAAAGTTGTCAATTTCAATACAAAGTATGGGAGAACCTAGAACTCATTGATTTTGTGTAGATCTAGATTAGCACTACCCAATACAATTTGATTTGAGTCCAGAACTCTCATAAAAGTGTCAGCAGAGCATACCTGAAATTCCAAGTCTCCGCAGAGCATAACATGATGTCATCCAAGTAAACGATAAATTCTAATGTTGCCATTTTAAGTTCAAAGTATGGGAGAGGGTAGAACTCATGCAATCTTAGTAGTTCTAGATCAGTACTACCCCGTAAAACTTGATTTTAGTCCAGAACTCCCATAAAAGTGTCAGTAGAGCATACCTGAAAATCCAACTACCGAAAAATTCAAATGTTGTCAATTTCAAATCCAAAGTACGGGAGAGGCCAGAACTCATTCAATCTTAGTAGTTCTAGATCAGTACTACCCGTTACAACTTGATTTAAGTCCAGAACTCCCATAAAAGTGTCAGCAGAGCATACCTGAAAATCCAACTACCGAAAAATTCTAATAATGTCAATTTCAATACAAAGTATGGGAGAACCTAGAACTCATTGATTTTGTGTAGATCTAGATCAACACTACCCATTACAACTTGATTTGAGTCCAGAACTCTCATAAAAGTGTCAGCAGAGCATACCTGAAAATCCAAGTCTCCGCAGAGTATAACATGATGTCATCCAAGTAAACGAAAAATTCTAATATTGCCATTTCAAGTTAAAAGTATCGGAGAGGCTAGAACTCATGCAATCTTAGTAGTTCTAGATCAGTACTACCCGTTAAAACTTGATTTAAGTCCAGAACTCCCATAAAAGTGTCAGCAGAGCATACCTAAAAATCCAACTACCGAAAAATTCTAATGTTGTCAATTTTAATACAAAGTATGGGAGAACCTAGAACTCATTGATTTTGTGTAGATCTAGATCAACACTATCCATTACAACTTGATTTGAGTCCAGAACTCCCATAAAAGTGTCAGCAGAGCATACCTGAAAATCCAACTACCGAAAAATTCTAATGTTGTCAATTTCAAATCCAAAGTACGGGAGTGGCCAGAACTCATTTAATCTTAGTAGTTCTAGATCAGTACTACCCGTTACAACTTGATTTAAGTCCAGAACTCCCATAAAAGTGTCAGCAGAGCATACCTGAAAATCCAACTACCGAAAAATTCGTGTGTTATAATTTCAAATTCAAAGTACGGGAGAGGCCAGAACTCATTCAATCTTAGTAGTTCTAGACCAGTACTACCCGTTACAATTTGATTTAAGTCCAGAACTCCCATAAAAGTGTCAGCAGAGCATACCTGAAAATCCAACTACCGAAAAATTCTAATAATGTCAATTTTAATACAAAGTATGGGAGAACCTAGAACTCATTGATTTTGTGTAGATCTAGATCAACACTATCCATTACAACTTGATTTGAGTCCAGAACTCTCATAAAAGTGTCAGCAGAGCATACCTGAAAATCCAACTACCGAAAAATTCTAATGTTGTCAATTTCATATCCAAAGTACGGGAGAGGCCAGAACTCATTTAATCTTAGTAGTTCTAGATCAGTACTACCCGTTACAACTTGATTTAAGTCCAGAACTCCCATAAAAGTGTCAGCAGAGCATACCTGAAAATCCAACTACCGAAAAATTCTAATAATGTCAATTTAAATACAAAGTATGGGAGAACCTAGAAATCATTGATTTTGTGTAGATCTAGATCAACACTACCCATTACATTTTGATTTGAGTCCAGAACTCTCATAAAAGTGTCAGCAGAGCATACCTGAAAATCCAAGTAACGAAAAATTCTAGTGTTTTAATTTCAAATTCAAAGTACGGGAGAGGCCAGAACTCATTTAATCTTAGTAGTTCTAGATCAGAACTACCCGTTACAACTTGATTTAAGTCCAGAACTCCCATAAAAGTGTCAGCAGAGCATACCTGAAAAATCCAACTACCGAAAAATTCTAATGTTGTCAATCTCATAAATCAAGTTGTATTGGGTAGTGCTGATCTAGGTTTTCACAAAAACAATGAGTTCTAGCCTCTCCCATACTTTGAACTTAAAATGGCAACATTAGAATTTTTCGTTTACTTGGATGACATCATGTTATGCTCTGCGGAGACTTGGATTTTCAGGTATGCTCTGCTGACACTTTTATGAGAGTTCTGGACTCAAATTAAGTTGTATTGGGTAGTGCTGATCTAGATCTACATAAAATCAATGAGTTCTAGGTTCTCCTATACTTTGTGTTGAAATTGACAACATTAGAATTTTTCGGTAGTTGGATTTTTAGGTATGCTCTGCTGACACTTTTATGGGAGTTCTGGACTTAAATCAAGTTTTAACGGGTAGTACTGATCTAGAACTACTAAGATTGCATGAGTTCTAGCCTCTCCGATACTTTGAACTTAAAATGGCAACATTAGAATTTATCGTTTACTTGGATGACATCATGTTATGCTCTGCGGAGACTTGGAATTTCAGGTATGCTCTGCTGACACTTTTATGAGAGTTCTAGACTCAAATCAAGTTGTAATGGGTAGTGCTGATCTAGATCTACAAAAAATCAATGAGTTCTAGGTGCTCCTATACTTTGTATTGAAATTGACAACATTAGAATTTTTCGGTAGTTGGATTTTCAGGTATGCTCTGCTGACACTTTTATGGGAGTTCTGGACTTAAATCAAGTTGTAACGGGTAGTACTGATCTAGAACTACTAAGATTGAATGAGTTCTGGCCTCTCCCGTACTTTGGATTTGAAATTGACAACATTTGAATTTTTCGGTAGTTGGATTTTCAGGTATGCTCTACTGACACTTTTATGGGAGTTCTGGACTAAAATCAAGTTTTACGGGGTAGTACTGATCTAGAACTACTAAGATTGCATGAGTTCTACCCTCTCCCATACTTTGAACTTAAAATGGCAACATTAGAATTTATCGTTTACTTGGATGACATCATGTTATGCTCTGCGGAGACTTGGAATTTCAGGTATGCTCTGCTGACACTTTTATGAGAGTTCTGGACTCAAATCAAATTGTATTGGGTAGTGCTAATCTAGATCTACACAAAATCAATGAGTTCTAGGTTCTCCCATACTTTGTATTGAAATTGACAACTTTAGAATTTTTCGGTAGTTGGATTTTCAGGTATGCTCTGCTGACACTTTTATGGGAGTTCTGGACTTAAATCAAGTTGTAACGGGTAGTACTGATCTAGAACTACTAAGATTGAATGAGTTCTGGCCTCTCCCGTACTTTGGATTTGAAATTGACAACATTAGAATTTTTCGGTAGTTGGATTTTCAGGTATGCTCTGCTGACACTTTTATGGGAGTTCTGGACTCAAATCAAGTTGTAATGGATAGTGTTGATCTAGATCTACACAAAATCAATGAGTTCTAGGTTCTCCCATACTTTGTATTAAAATTGACAACATTAGAATTTTTCGGTAGTTGGATTTTTAGGTATGCTCTGCTGACACTTTTATGGGAGTTCTGGACTTAAATCAAGTTTTCACGGGTAGTACTGATCTAGAACTACTAAGATTGCATGAGTTCTAGCCTCTCCGATACTTTTAACTTAAAATGGCAATATTAGAATTTTTCGTTTACTTGGATGACATCATGTTATACTCTGCGGAGACTTGGATTTTCAGGTATGCTCTGCTGACACTTTTATGAGAGTTCTGGACTCAAATCAAGTTGTAATGGGTAGTGTTGATCTAGATCTACACAAAATCAATGAGTTCTAGGTTCTCCCATACTTTGTATTGAAATTGACATTATTAGAATTTTTCGGTAGTTGGATTTTCAGGTATGCTCTGCTGACACTTTTATGGGAGTTCTGGACTTAAATCAAGTTGTAACGGGTAGTACTGATCTAGAACTACTAAGATTGAATGAGTTCTGGCCTCTCCCGTACTTTGGATTTGAAATTGACAACATTTGAATTTTTCGGTAGTTGGATTTTCAGGTATGCTCTGCTGACACTTTTATGGGAGTTCTGGACTAAAATCAAGTTTTACGGGGTAGTACTGATCTAGAACTACTAAGATTGCATGAGTTCTACCCTCTCCCATACTTTGAACTTAAAATGGCAACATTAGAATTTATCGTTTACTTGGATGACATCATGTTATGCTCTGCGGAGACTTGGAATTTCAGGTATGCTCTGCTGACACTTTTATGAGAGTTCTGGACTCAAATCAAATTGTATTGGGTAGTGCTAATCTAGATCTACACAAAATCAATGAGTTCTAGGTTCTCCCTTATTTTGTATTGAAATTGACAACTTTAGAATTTTTCGGTAGTTGGATTTTCAGGTATGCTCTGCTGACACTTTTATGGGAGTTCTGGACTTAAATCAAGTTTTAACGGGTAGTACTGATCTAGAACTACTAAGATTGCATGAGTTCTAGCCTCTTCCATACTTCGAACTTAAAATGGCAACATTAGAATTTTTCGTTTACTTGGATGACATCATGTTATGCTCTGCGGAGACTTGGATTTTCAGGTATGCTCTGCTGACACTTTTATGAGAGTTCTGGACTCAAATCAAAATGTAATGGGTAGTGCTGATCTAGGTTTTCACAAAAACAATGAGTTCTAGCCTCCCCCATACTTTGAACTTAAAATGGCAACATTAGAATTTTTCGTTTACTTGGATGACATCATGTTATGCTCTGCGGAGACTTGGATTTTCAGGTATGCTCTGCTGACACTTTTATGAGAGTTCTGGACTCAAATCAAGTTGTATTGGGTAGTGCTGATCTAGATCTACACAAAATCAATGAGTTCTAGGTTCTTCCATACTTTGTATTGAAATTGACAACATTACAATTTTTTGTTACTTGGATTTTCAGGTATGCTCTGCTGACACTTTTATGAGAGTTCTAGACTCAAATCAAGTTGTAATGGGTAGTGCTGATCTAGATCTACAAAAAATCAATGAGTTCTAGGTTCTCCTATACTTTGTGTTGAAATTGACAACATTAGAATTTTTCGGTAGTTGGATTTTTAGGTATGCTCTGCTGACACTTTTATGGGAGTTCTGGACTTAAATCAAGTTTTAACGGGTAGTACTGATCTAAACTACTAAGATTGCATGAGTTCTAGCCTCTCCGATACTTTGAACTTAAAATGGCAATATTAGAATTTTTCGTTTACTTGGATGACATCATGTTATACTCTGCGGAGACTTGGATTTTCAGGTATGCTCTGCTGACACTTTTATGAGAGTTCTGGACTCAAATCAAAATGTAATGGGTAGTGCTGATCTAGGTTTTCACAAAAACAATGAGTTCTAGCCTCTCCCATACTTTGAATTTACAATGACAACATTAGAATTTTTCGGTATTTGGATTTTCAGGTATGCTCTGCTGACACTTTTATGGGAGTTCTGGACTTAAATCAAGTTGTAACGGGTAGTACTGATCTAGAACTACTAAGATTGAATGAGTTCTGGCCTCTCCCGTACTTTGAATTTGAAATTATAACACACGAATTTTTCGGTAGTTGGATATTCAGGTATGCTCTGCTGACACTTTTATGGGAGTTCTGGACTTAAATCAAGTTTTAACGGGTAGTACTGATGTAGAACTACTAAGATTGCATGAGTTCTAGCCTCTTCCATACTTCGAACTTAAAATGGCAACATTAGAATTTTTCGTTTACTTGGATGACATCATGTTATGCTCTGCGGAGACTTGGATTTTCAGGTATGCTCTGCTGACACTTTTATGAGAGTTCTGGACTCAAATCAAGTTGTATTGGGTAGTGCTGATCTAGATCTACACAAAATCAATGAGTTCTAGGTTCTCCCATACTTTGTATTGAAATTGACAACATTAGAATTTTTCGTTACTTGGATTTTCAGGTATGCTCTGCTGACACTTTTATGAGAGTTCTGGACTCAAATCAAGTTGTATTGGGTAGTGCTGATCTAGATCTACACAAAATCAATGAGTTCTAGGTTCTCCCATACTTTGTATTGAAATTGACAACATTAGAATTTTTCGTTACTTGGATTTTCAGGTATGCTCTGCTGACACTTTTATGAGAGTTCTGGACTCAAATCAAGTTGTATTGGGTAGTGCTGATCTAGATCTACACAAAATCAATGAGTTCTAGGTTCTCCCATACTTTGTATTGAAATTGACATTATTAGAATTTTTCGGTAGTTGGATTTTCAGGTATGCTCTGCTGACACTTTTATGGGAGTTCTGGACTTAAATCAAGTTGTAACGGGTAGTACTGATCTAGAACTACTAAGATTGAATGAGTTCTGGCCTCTCCCGTACTTTGAATTTGAAATCATAACACACAAATTTTTCGGTAGTTGGATTTTCAGGTATGCTCTGCTGACACTTTTATGGGAGTTCTGGACTTAAATCAAGTTGTAACGGGTAGTACTGATCTAGAACTACTAAGATTAAATGAGTTCTGGCCTCTCCCGTACTTTGGATTTGAAATTGACAACATTAGAATTTTTCGGTAGTTGGATTTTCAGGTATGCTCTGCTGACACTTTTATGGGAGTTCTGGACTCAAATCAAGTTGTAATGGATAGTGTTGATCTAGATCTACACAAAATCAATGAGTTCTAGGTTCTCCCATACTTTGTATTGAAATTGACAACATTAGAATTTTTCGTTACTTGGATTTTCAGGTATGCTCTGCTGACACTTTTATGAGAGTTCTGGACTCAAATCAAGTTGTATTGGGTAGTGCTGATCTAGATCTACACAAAATCAATGAGTTCTAGGTTCTCCCATACTTTGTATTGAAATTGACAACATTAGAATTTTTCGGTAGTTGGATTTTCAGGTATGCTCTGCTGACACTTTTATGGGAGTTCTAGACTTAAATCAAGTTGTAACGGGTAGTACTGATCTAGAACTACTAAGATTGAATGAGTTCTGGCCTCTCCGATACTTTGAACTTAAAATGGCAACATTAGAATTTATCGTTTACTTGGATGACATCATGTTATGCTCTGCGGAGACTTGGAATTTCAGGTATGCTCTGCTGACACTTTTATGAGAGTTCTGAAATCAAATCAAGTTGTAATGGGTAGTGCTGATCTAGATCTACACAAAATCAATGAGTTCTAGGTTCTCCCATACTTTGTATTGAAATTGACATTATTAGAATTTTTCGGTAGTTGGATTTTCAGGTATGCTCTGCTGACACTTTTATGGGAGTTCTGGACTCAAATCAAGTTGTAATGGATAGTGTTGATCTAGATCTACACAAAATCAATGAGTTCTAGGTTCTCCCATACTTTGTATTGAAATTGACAACATTAGAATTTTTCGTTACTTGGATTTTCAGGTATGCTCTGCTGACACTTTTATGAGAGTTCTGGACTCAAATCAAGTTGTATTTGGTAGTGCTGATCTAGATCTACACAAAATCAATGAGTTCTAGGTTCTCCCATACTTTGTATTGAAATTGACAACATTAGAATTTTTCGTTACTTGGATTTTCAGGTATGCTCTGCTGACACTTTTATGAGAGTTCTGGACTCAAATCAAGTTGTATTGGGTAGTGCTGATCTAGATCTACACAAAATTAATGAGTTCTAAGTTTTCCCATACTTTGTATTGAAATTGACAACATTAGAATTTTTCGGTAGTTGGATTTTCAGGTATGCTCTGCTGACACTTTTATGGGAGTTCTAGACTTAAATCAAGTTGTAACGGGTAGTTCTGATCTAGAACTACTAAGATTGAATGAGTTCTGGCCTCTCCCGTATTTTGAATTTGAAATTAAAACACTAGAATTTTTCGTTACTTGGATTTTCAGGTATGCTCATCTGACACTTTTATGAGAGTTCTGGACTTAAATCAAGTTGTAATGGGTAGTGCTAATCTAGATCTACACAAAATCAATGAGTTCTAGGTTCTCCCATACTTTGTATTGAAATTGACAACATTAGAATTTTTCGGTAGTTGGATTTTCAGGTATGCTCTGCTGACACTTTTATGGGAGTTCTGGACTTAAATCAAGTTTTAACGGGTAGTACTGATCTAGAACTACTAAGATTGCATGAGTTCTACCCTCTCCCATACTTTGAACTTAAAATGGCAACATTAGAATTTATCGTTTACTTGGATGACATCATGTTATGCTCTGCGGAGACTTGGAATTTCAGGTATGCTCTGCTGACACTTTTATGAGAGTTCTGGACTCAAATCAAGTTGTAATGGGTAGGTAGTGCTGATCTAGATCTACACAAAATCAATGAGTTCTAGGTTCTCCCATACTTTGTATTGAAATTGACAACATTAGAATTTTTCGTTAGTTGGATTTTCAGGTATGCTCTGCTGACACTTTATGGGAGTTCTGGACTTAAATCAAGTTGTAACGGGTAGTTCTGATCTAGAACTACTAAGATTGAATGAGTTCTTCCCTCTCCCGTACTTTGAATTTGAAATTAAAACACTAGAATTTTTCGTTACTTGGATTTTCAGGTATGCTCTGCTGACACTTTTATGGGAGTTCTGGACTTAAATCAAGTTGTAACGGGTAGTGCTGATCTAGATCTACACAAAAACAATGAGTTCTAGCCTCTCCCATAGTTTGAATTTGTAATAACAACATAGGAATTTTTCGTTACTTGGATTTTCAGGTATGCTCTGCTGACACTTTTATGTGAGTTCTGGACTCAAATCGAATTGTAAGGGGTAGAACTGAGCTAGATCTACTAAAAAAGAATGAGTTCTAGCCTCTCCCATACTTTGAATTCGAAATGACGACTTTAGATTTTTTCGTTTACTTGGATGACATCATGTTATGCTCTGCTGAGACTTGAATGTGAGTTTAATTCATTTAAAAGACCAGAACTATTTCTAAAAAGTATCAGGAACTGTGGAACTATGCCGTATTTATATAGAAATCAAATAATATTATGCTCTGCTGAAATAAACCGCGAAGTTAGCAGAGCATTTTTTCAATTGACTTTTCTAAGGCTTTAACGCCGGAACTATTTTTAAAAAGTATCAGGAACTATAGAACTCGGCTGCATGCGAATAGAACTCACATTATTTTTTGATCTGCTGGACAATGCTCTGCTAAGTTCACGAACATTGGGAATATCAGGATGTCTTAAACACAATACAAACCTTCACATTGAATTACTCTATACCCACTTAAAAAACCGCATCAAAATCCGTTGCGTAGTTTTGAAAATTTAAGCATATATACAAATATCCAGACATACAGCGGTAAGCGAATTTATACAAAGTATGATACAAAGCCTAATTATAGACCATTAAGTTTCCTTTAAAATACCGAATTTAGAGTAACTATTCTTACTAATAAATAAAGAAACAATTATGATTGATCTTGAACTTTACAAACAGATACCTGGCACTGTAGCACTATCTCGTGCCTGTCCATCATTTAGACGAGTCAAAAGCACACAAAGCGTGACAATAGAACTCAATTGTAATCCATAAAAGATCTTATCAAACCAACGGCATTTGAAATCACTTATCGTTGAAATAGTTCTATAAACTGTCATAGTCATTTTTGATAAGTTTGACAGCAGTAATCGAGTGTTAAAATTGTTTTAATCAATTATAGCGATGTTATCGAAACTAAAGTGACATTAGAAAGGGTTAATTTGCAATCGATCTGTCAGCGATCTGTTTTGCTTTAAGTCGTTAACCCTTAAACAGCTTGCGTCACCTTAATGCGACAAATATTTCGTCAGGGTACATAACATAGGTGGGCAAATTGGACGTAAAAGAATTTAACGAATTAATTTGACTCAGGCGGTTTCTTAGCAGGTTTCATACGAAATTAGTAACTACGTGTCTATATCTACCTAGTTTTGAAATTGTCCAAAGAACATTGTCCTAAATTTGTGAACTGTTCACTCGCAGATTATAGCAATGAAGTCCAAAAATCCATTTAAATGGGTCTCACTCAAGTATGACAATTTAAATCTCAAACTAACAATTATTTCAAAAGCCAATAGGTTTAACTACGGCTTCGGGCTATTTAGTTACTTAGTAATAAAAATGTTAAAACTTTAACGTTAACTAGATAAGTCAAACATCTTAATTGAATTTAATTGAAGTACCTACTATTTTAGTAAACATTAAGTACATAACTAATAAAGTCATTATAATGAATTACCAAAGTAGGTATTTTAGAGTTTAAAAGCAATTTTAGTCGACAATTTAACATAAGAGCAAATTAAAATTCTGAACGGATAAGTAAAACACGCAATGTAATTATGATTTTAATAATATCCGATTAAAAGAACATGTAATTTCTGCGGCATATTATCCAAAGGGTTCAAGTTAGTATTTATCTTAAACTCAGTTTAAGTAAATATCGAATATAAAGATATTTTAAGTTATTTACGAGAAAATTTTGCATAAAACTAATAGCTCAAGACATTCACTAGAAATATTTTACAACTGCAGTGGTTAACGTTTTTCCGGAAAGCGAAGGGCACATGTTCAATTCCTGTTAAAGAAGAATTTTTGATGATGCATTTATTCTTACCAAATAATTCTAAAATAAAATTAAATAGTACATGAACATAGGTAGCTATTAAACATAGAACGTTATTTATTACAATTAACAAATATTTATAGCCAATAAATTGGCCTTATAAAGAACAATAAAATTATATCATTATCAATATCAATTCGATTAAAAGTTAATGACAGATATTAGTGTCACAATTTGCGAACATTAAGAGCAAGTTTCACAATTTGTTCTGCAAAAATAATTACTTTCCTTGACCTCCAACAAATATATGTAGGAATTAATTATAGGTAACAATTAGCTGGTAGGTCTGTTTGTACCTACTTTATTGCAATAGATTATTATATTAGGCAAATGAGATGTTAAAATGTAACAGACGGTTTTTGAGCTGTATTTATACAAATCATGGAGACTTTTCTACTACCAAATTGACTAGCAAAAAATATTAGTACCTAAACCCACTAGTTTTGTAAGCTAATCCGCCTTACCTATCGTTTCTCATTCTTTTATCGTCCTTTTGTCTCTCACAAAAATAAAATAAAGTTTAAATAAAAAATATTCCGTCTACAAAAAAACCCACAGATAATAAAAAAATCTTTAATTTTTTTATGTTAACCTTTTTTTATCTGAACGATATAGCGGCGACTTAGCGACGACTTATAAGTGATCATGGTAGTATAGATTTATTTAAATCAATTAAATAAATAGTTTTAAAACAGCAAAGTGTCCAGAAAGTTTTGACTTAATTATAATAAATAAATAAATAATGGACGACATTACACACAGCGCTATAGCCCTATTGCTTAGGCTGATTGTACCCTATTGCTTAGCCCCAAACTAAGCAATAGGGTACAATACTATGGGTACTAGACAACGGATACTACATATTATAGTTTTTTTTCTAAACACATACATATTATACATAGAAAACACCCAGAACCAGAAACAAACATAATGGTCAGCTGAAATATTTGTTCCCGGCGGGAATCGAACCTGCAACCTTCTGCGTTGCAACCCGAGCTTCGCCCGTTGCGCCACAGAGGCCGTCAAATAAATTATGTATGAACTGCGCTGTTACTAAGATGTTAGGTACCGAAAAGAATGAAACCACGTGGAAAATTAAATAAAAATCAAACATCATCAAAGGGAACCAGAAAAACTTGAATTTCAGTGACACAATAGGCAGCCATATCGATTAAAGCGATTTCTTTTTTGCCAACCTTTTGATGGACCAAAGTTAATGGAAAGAAGGTGAAGTAGGAGAAGCTAATACTTATAATTTTGGAGTCGTAAATTACCAGATAGGTAGTCACTTAATAATTTTCCTAATTAAAATGAGTAATCTTTATAACTGAGTAATTTTCCTCAAAAGGTTATTGTCATCTAGGAGGAAATAACCAACAATTATAAAGTCAAAGACCTCTTTTTACCGCGAAACCCATTTAATAAACATAAGTTTTTACTCAATTGACTAAGTAATAATTACTTTACACAAAGTTAAGTAAAAATATGTTCCTAAGATACAAGGTGATCTGTTTGCCCGCCCTTTGCAAAAACACTTATATTAGCTTGAAAAAAAATCCTTTAAAAATGCATTAATCAATCAAACAAATTTACCATTGAACAAAGGCGTTTCTGTTAACAAAGAAATTAATTTAAACGAAACATTAAATCGTGTTGTTGGTCGTAAATACAATCATCATTTGTTATTATATTAATCATTTCGCAACCAACCTAAAATCAACATGCGAAGAATGAATTGATTAATCAAAATTATGTTCATGAAGAAATCATTAGTACCTAATGCCTACGGTTGGTATATTTTAGATAACAAGTTGGTATATAAACATTTTAAACCAACAGTTGCAACTCATATTTTCATTCATTTCATTTTTTTTGTTCAATTGTCTCCGTTGTCTTGGTATTTTTTTCAATATTGTTTTTTTAATATATTAAATAATAAATAAATAATGCATTTTTATTGAGGGTTTAAAATCGTTACTACTAAATATTTAATTGTAAATCGAACAGTGAGTACCAAAAATTAGTTCAAATTTAAAAAAAAAACGTTATTTTTGTAATAATTTGTGGGGCGTTCAACCAGGGCAGACTTTCAGAAAATACGTTTCAATTTCAGTTTAATCTTCTCTTTTACTTTCACAATTATCATTTAGGCACCCTTTTTAATATTATGAAAGATAAGGATTTTGAAAAATGAATTAGTGCATCGACTTTTGGCGGTGAAAGTGCCTCTTTGTTTGTTAGTAGCTCTAATTAATTAACCGAATAAGAAAGTTTATAAACAGACTGCAAGACTTACACCTTTGCCATAATTATCGTTTTTAAGGACAATGATTCCTATCTCAACGGCGTAGCACAAGTCTAATTGTTTCAATTTAAGTATCTATTGTCCTATCCTATATTATCACGCAAACAATAATTATGTATTAAAAATGATCGTCGTTTTCCGTGATTCAAGATTACAATGTGTTTGTGTCTTGTACTTTAATTAGTCCCTTTATGGCGTACATTTAAAGTTGCGAAAGTGGAGCTATTTGATATGTGACTGTTTGCACAAAGAAAAATGACGCTATTTACTGTTTTATTCTGTTTTATTTATAGGAATTAAAAAATTAAAATTTTAAAAAATTAAAACATTAAAATGTTTTTAAATAGGTAAAAAATAAATGACAATAATAATAATAATTGGCCTTTTCATGTAATTTTAAATGATTTATACAATGCAAGCAACTTTTAATCCATGCTATTTATGGCGCTGTAGTGCCCGGGACGTTGTAAGGTGGAGCAGGGTTACCCAGCACCTATACCACCCTCCCAGCCTAGTCAGCCATGTCCAGGGGTCAATTATAATACGTCTGGAGCTAAGTTAGCCGTGGGAAATGACAATAATAGGTCGTTATATCCGGCTTTTTTTTAGTAATATAAAAGCTTGAGCTGTAAATTTCGTCACACTAAGCGGTTGGCCAACAAAGGTGGTATTATAATAAAAGGGTTGCACTATTACCTACATAAATTAAATTATAAGATTTATATCACACACAAGTCTTTTGAAATAACTATAATTTAGTTAGTTTACTATTTACAATAGGCAGGGTTAATTGCATATTTTTAATTGCGATAAAAATCTCTGATGTTGTAGTACGTACCTAGTGTTAATTAATGCCGTTGGCAACACTTTACTATTTGGATTTTCTTTGACCGACTTGTGACTATAAATATTTTAACGACGCATGGTGTCCGGAACGTTTTAAATTATGACCCAACTAGCTGTGCCCTGCTGTTTTTCCTGCATACGTACATAGTACTATTATTTATTCTGTGGCATAAGTTTCGACCTTTTGAGAGTACCTATAATTGTGATAGTAAAATGTATTAGTTACTGGTTTGATTATAGTTACATTTTACCGGGTCTTAACCGCGTATCATGTCCCCTCGCGACCAAGATCATTGTAACTTGATCGAAATGTCGAGGTAAGAAAATAATTAATTACGCTAATAATACTCGGTAAAAAGTAACTATGTTAAAAAATCGTGTGAATTTAAAAAGTTTATTGGTTTGATTATATCTACATAAGATGTTTTATCGCAATCTGTTAATTTTTGAGAGACGATGAAAAAATTATTATACACACAGATCATACATACAGAATTTTGTAACGCCAAGTGTCAGATTCAAAGCCCTGTGGGCCAATTCTGTAAAAACATAGCATGCGACAAGCAGGCGGCATGCATGAGCATTGCAGAAGCCGATTTGTTACAGGAGTAAAAATAATAGTTATTCTATAACTTCATTAAATACTGATTGGCTGAGGAACAAGGAGAGCTATTTATATAATTAAGTAGCCCTTAATTTTGAAGGCTACTTAACTAATTAAGTAGAAGTTAAGTAAAATAACATTTACAGAATACGAATTAACGCACGTCTTCTGCACGTCGCCTGCAGTCCGCCGGCATTTCGGCATGCTATGTCCTTACCGAATCGAGGCCCTGAATCATACCTACACTTTTTTTACACAACTATCCAATTTTCGTCCCGACATTCCTAAGGGATCGGGACAGCAAGGCGCTGCTAGTATTAAATAAATTAATAATTTTAATACTTAATTTTGATGTGGGTATTGAATGACCATTATTAATAAGGTATTTGTGCCAATTTAGTTTTATATACAATGTTAGCAGTCTATGTAGCTGTTGCAATTTGTCATTAAGATGCTGTACAACCTTGTGAAGGTACATAAACTGGCGTAAGTGAGTGGTCGTCAGTTTTTGTATCATTTTTGTTGATGGTTAGTGTCAAGTCAATCATTAAAACAACTATTTTAAGACTATATTATATTTAGGTACCTATGTATAAAAAATATGTATGAGGTCTGGGTGTTTTCTATGACTCATAAGTATGTATTTATAAAAAAAAAACTAGATTGTGCTGATTAGATATGATAGATTGTGTAATTTTGTGCAATATTTATTTATTTTTTATTTATTTCCCGGAAAATTTGGCTTTAAAAATGACCGTTTCCATAGCGCAGAAGTGTCGTGTAGAGCAATGAAAACCCCATTATGTACTCGTATGTTTGAAAGAGTCATTACTGATTGGCTTCTACTAAACCCTCGACTAAATAAGTACAGAAACACTACTTAAAATTTGAGTTATAAAAACATAATCAATTAAGCACCTCTCAAACTCAAAAAATCCCATACTAGTGTTAAATTTAGAAGTTGCTCAAATACTTAAGTAAGTACTCCACAATTTTAAGGTGGCATATTTGTATTCGGCTACAAGTATCATTTGTCGTATCCAAGAACAGTAAACAACACAATTTTAATCAAATATTCTAATATTTCAAAGTAATTAGTCGGTGAAGTTTGTTTGTTCAGTGTACCATTTGTGCGTTGTTTGGGGTTGTGACTGTCATATGCTGAGGTTGAGACCTCGGTTTTTGCTCGGCCGAGCGTGATTTGATCATTAAACGGTTCTTCAGGGCTCGGACCCTTCTAATAACATATAAACATTAGGTACCTAATACATATTTCGATTTTATGTTTAATAAATAACAATTTATAGAATTTATTGCTTATAAATAACATATTTTTATTTCTTTACATTTTTTCTTTACATCGATTAACAGCTGGATTTTGGAATTTCTTGTGCCACTTTAGGCAATTTAAATAGCTTGATTTTTGCTAAAAAAAAAAACGATATCGGACTTCTGCAGAGAGGTTCGAAGCACTCGTCGCAGTCATGCGATTCACATAGAATAGTTATAGAAAACGAACGAAAATCAGTAGAAATCGAGTTATTTAAGTCGCTCTAAATGGCGTATGTAATTTAAAAATAGAGCCCTAAGACTATTGTAACCCGGTAAAATGTACTTTATCATATTAGCTCCGTTCCGTCGAGGGTCAAATATATAACCGGTTCTATAGCTGGCTTACTCTGCGGTTGCGGGAAGACCAGCTTGTGTATCAAAATAGGGTTGGTTAAAAAACTTTACGATTAATATCCGCAACTACTATTTCCGTGTATACCACTCGAAAATAGTATTTAAAATATATATAGAACCAGTTATTAAAATATATCAATTACTCAAACTCGCCGAATAAATAATATGTTGTAACTTTTGCGTAAAGGTATTTGATATAAGCCCAACCTAACTTCCTGACAAGCAAATTACTTAGGTATGACTTAGTCAAATATTAATTTCAGATATTCACTAGGACGTTAATTGGAAATAATATATAGTTTAGGAGCGTTTATTTATCTGTCAATAAGTATAAAATAATTTGATACCTACATTAAAATAATTTAACTGCATTTCGTGACAGAAACAATTTAGAAAATCTAACGCCAAGATGTAACAAAAAACATAACCCTTTCCTTGCGGCCGGGTAAAGAAATATAAGTTTTAACATTATTTTAGAAAAGCGCACCACAAAACTTGAACCTGCATCTCTATGGGTATCCGGCCCAGCACCTTTTTCGCGCTCGTCTAAACCAATTGCGATAATTATTAAGTTCAAAAAAAATTTAAAAAAAAAGTATCAAAAAAATTTGTATCCAGATAGCTGGAGATCTGGGTTAATAATATAGACTACTTTAATATTGGAATTCCCACGAGTCAAGATTGCCTTTTCATTCGCAAGTGACAAGGCACTGCGTCGCCATACTCTTAACTTAGAAAAAAAAAAAAAAACATCCGATGATGTTATCCTTCTTTTTTGTTTTTTTTTTTCGGGGGTACCTAAACGTATATACCGAAATAATATTATGAATAACAAAACTAAACAAGCATTACGTTACATTAAGTCATTCGTTAATGAATTAAATCATTAATTAAACCAATAAGAAAAGCAATGTAATTAAACCAACATTTGCAGTGATAAGTCAATATTAAACCAGGAATGGAATAAGCAAAGTTTAATAAATTCAAATCAATACGATAAGGGCAGTAATTACGGGGCTGTGTTATTTTAATTAACTGGTATCCCTAAAGGTAAATGGATAGCTTAATTGAATCTGTGCAACTGAAAACGTCTTTGGTTCAAATCTGATTTATTTTTATAACAACGCTCCCAACAAGTCTATTTGATTTTCTGATGTGATTTTTACTATATTAAAGTTGTGGTATAGGTACTGAATTTGAGGTAAGGTTATTACTGTGCATATTTATATATATTTTATTTATAATTGTAATAAATTTAAAAAGAAATGGAAACTCTAAATATTATTTCTAAAAGTGTTTACCCACATTAAGGAAATAAAAATTTGGAAAAAAAAAACTTTAAAAAAGTCTTACTCTTCGGGATTCGATACCGCCAAGTATTTAATGCGAGAATGAAAATTTTTAAAAATTAAATAAAGTGGTGACAAGCTTAGTACAGACAATGTAAAATGTAAGTTATGAGTTTAACATAGGCGTTAAATTATTATTTTCAATTTTTTTAACTAATGCAAACCAAAACTAAAGCATGCAAGGGTTAATTATAGTCCCATGTAGTCATATCTGATGATGAGTTAGTAAAAGTACATACCATCAAGCGAATAAATTTGTCTTGACCGACCAGACAACGAAATTATACTTCTCATTACCTAATTATATATCGTAAATACTATTCAGAATATTTATAGACATATCTGCGACATCCCTACACAGGGCCAGTTCACTAATAAAACAATAAATCCCCAACCAATTTCAATTTTGTAACACAACGAAACAACAAAACGATGATTGGTATTCGCGAGACCAAACGACTGCAACAAAACTTTACTAATAAATATTAATTTTGTTCTAGATTTGTTATTATAGAATTATGTATTGGTTGAACATTATTCGCGTCGTAAATAACATCGCAAAATAACTTTCATCAGACCAGACGAGTGGACCGACGAGAAATGCAACCAGGGGCGTATTGAGGCTACACCCACGATTTTCCACTTGGATCATTTGTCTGAAATATCGTTACAAAATTAATTTAAATAGAATAGTTATTAAAATGTAAGTACATGTATGTAGTTAAAGTTTCTATAACATACTGTACTATGTTAGTTTAGCTCCGCGTAGTTGAGCTAGTTTTACATAATTGTGCGTTTACCACAATCTGGGCCAGCCATGAGCATTCATTTGTTTAAAAAATGGTCATCCTTACACACATCGTTTAGAGTTTAGTGTTTATTTGCTTACTAGCTGCGCCCCGCGGTTTCACCCGCGTAAGTCCCGTTCCCGGGGGAATATCGGGATAAAAATCCTAGGTGTTAATCCAGGTCCCCAGCTACCTATATTCCAAGTTTCATTGCAATCGGTTCAGTAGTTTTTGCGTGAAAGAGTAACAACCTCACATACATACATACAAACTTTCGCGTTTATAATATTAGTAAATTTTAAAGTTAAGCGTTATCACTAAGCTTGGGTGGTCTCTGTCTTTATTTTGCATGGCAATTGATCACATAAGTAGCGTGACTATATAGAAAAGTGATTAGTGAGTGGAGATTAAGTATAAAATATAAGATCCATACCTACCATAGCTATTTATGGATTAAAATATAATCATCTAATTTTGCTAAATCAATGTTGATGTTGATTATAAGTAGTAACTTTAAATGCAGTAACATAAGAAATTAGATGTAGATGCAACCAATGTTTTGTTTGTCAAACTGGGGTTTTAAGATGAGATATGCAACTGGACTCAAATTGTAAATTAATGAGTTATGCAATAAGATGAACATAATTATCAGCTTCCTGATTTCGGCCTTATCCTGACTCTGTTTAAATAAATATCAGCTGTGTTTTATCAAGTAAAAGTCCCTTTTGTACCACGGCCCTTGAACCGAACTACAAACCACACAAATGTTCAGTGTCGTGGGATATTAGAACACAACTGTTGCAACATCAAGTGTACTATACAATTGTTATTTTGAGCGACAACAATGATGTTTGTTGATTTGTCACAATAATATGAAGACGCGTAGTATTTTTGTTTTTAACAACAAATTGTTAAATTAATCTTAAATCTTAATAAATATAAGTAGTATATCCGTTGTCTAGTCACCGTAAAACAAGCTTAGCAGCTTACCATGGGACTAGATGGCGCTGTGTGTTCGTCACAGAATTTATTTATTTATTATTTATTTATCTTATATATAAAAACCTTTCACCCCAAACGCATATACACATTTCCGTTCCGTCGTAGGTAAAAATGAATCCCTATTTTGCGTTGTCACGGCATCACGCGTGAATGGCAGAACCGATTTCGCTAATTCTTTTTTTGTTGTGTTTCTTATGAAAAAAAATCGAGACTTCGCTGGTGAAACCGCGGGGCGCAGCTAGTAGGTAATAAAATAACCTGCAGAAAGGTGCACCTGCAGTAGGTCCTGCAGAATAGGCCACTGTGAATAGTTTTCTTCCTTTTGGCCCTCAACACTACAGACTTTCGCCCGGCTAACCAAACCATCTGCCAATAGTCTTCTGATAGTTTAATCAGTATAATTGACGTATCAACTATTTTTTATGGTATAATATAATCTGCCTCCCTAGCGTTACGTACTATTATGTATTTCTGTGATCATATTTGAAAGTTCAACATAAAATTGTGTTTCCACTTTTTACCAAACAGATTTTATTTCAGATTTTCTTTTAGGTTCAAATAATATGATGATTGATGACTCAAAACTACCTAATACAAAAATCTACTAACAGTGGTGTATAGGGTACATTTGCTGTTTATAGAAATATAGACCAATTTTCTTACACCGTTGAGCTATTCAATCAAAATAATTATATAAATAATCCAAATGCAAAATTAATGCAATTGACAGCCGCAACACCTTTTCGTTTATTTAACTGAACGCACCCTGAAATTATCTTTAATTTGCAGTAGTTTTAACTTCAATATTATACTGATTGTTTGACAGGCATTCAGTCAGATAAAATTAAAGTAATTACGCCAAGAACAAGATAGAATATAAGGGGATACTAAGTAGTCAAAGTGCCAATAACAAGTTTACATTTTAATAAAGAAATACAGTTTTTTAGAAGGAAACCCGAACGACTTTCTTGTCGATACGTCATTTTGTCTCTGACACTTGATATACAAGTTAAACTCGTACTACTCTCAGACTACCTGTATTATCAACTAAACTTGTATTTATAATTAAAATGTATGTTACTGTAATGTACATTACTAAATTATACATAGATTTATTTATTTTGAAGAATAGAAAACATAAGTAATGTTAAGTCCAATCAAATCAATATTTATTTTTGGATTAAGAAATTATAATAGTCGGTGAACAAACATTAAAAAAAATACGCTACGCAATGAGAACCTCCCCTTTTTTTAAGTCGGTTAAAAAAGGGGAACTATTGACCGACGTTACCGTGCGTAATGTAACGTGTTACACTACGAGCGTTCGCGCAGTCAGTACGGGGAAAAAAGGCGCTCACGACGGAGAGCTCACAACAGTATCATGCTCGCTGCGAATGGTACATTACGTTCTGGAACACCGTTCATTACCCACCTTATGAGACGTTTCGGCAATTTAAGTACTTATCCTATATTCCCTGTAACACCTATAAAGATTTTGTCAGGTAGGTAGTTGTTAAGAAGTCTATTTTTGGTAACGCAAAAACACGGTAGAGCGCGAAATGAAGCGGAATAGAATCAGTAGACTAAAACCTTTGCCACGGTAATCAACAAGATTCAGTTACGAAAATTCTTTTAATCTTTGACTAGATATAAATTACAAGATTGCAGTCACATTTTCTTAGCGCTAATCATTCGAAATTATGGTGAATTCGTAAAATCTACTTATATTTTCTAACTTAAATACGTCTAAATATTGCTGGAGCTTTACCCATAAACTGTTCGAAATTATACGATAGAATTGATTTTAATATTAGCTGTGAAAATGTTAATTTATAAGATATGTTTATTAGCTTCTATAATACTCACTTGCAGCTTTTTAATGGGCTTTCAAATTACATATTTTTGTATAAGTACCGGACTACGAGATTTACATGCGTAATCAATAACTACTTCGTTAGCCGTCTGGTCCCGGCATAGAAATACGGCCAAGTACTGAAACGCTATTTCAAATTTAAAGGTTTCTTAATATTTGAGCAGCTCTTAATCTTAAATACGCATACACTTGTTTATTATTAGAAGCTTTTCACTTATTTAAGTTAGCCCTCAAATTTTAAATGGCATTTATGTGTTAAGCTAAGCGTCCATCTTTCAACGCATCGAACGCATCCCATCAAGTGGATTATATTATTCTTTGTATAGATAGTAATACAAGTGCGTCCGATCGGATTTCTATACGAATTTTACAATCCGTTTCAGCTTCAGCTGAAGGCTTTAGGCTGACAGACTTGTCCTCCCGTGAGATAGGCCCTATAAAATCCGATTCCAAATTTTGTTCTGAATGTATGAAAATGTTTGCGCATTAAATATGGATGAAATTAGGTCTCTTAGTTTTAATCTTCTTGAACGTTTATATTCACATGAAATCGCAAACGTAACAGTTATGCGTTTGTATGTCAGATAACCATCTTATTTTTTTATTCTCATCACCTTCAGTCTATTGTTTTAATAATTGAAATCGGACTCTGTATTACAATAATTGTACCATATGACATTGCGTCTAGGGAAACGGTTGACATTGTGTTTTTATGCGACAATAGACATTTTAATATAATAATTCTAGTTATTAAAAGTAAGGTAGGCGAGGCACTTTGAGGTTGCATTACAATTTTTGTTATGACATTGAAGCTATAAATGTAAGTCTCCGTGGCGCCTAAAAGGAAAATAATTTTGAAGATGTCCTGTACAGTAGGTAAGGTACCAGGTGCATATTTTAAAGTTTTTTTTAAATAACGGTTTATTAATTTTTAGTTATTCTACATCTAATAACTAACACGCAGAATAATTTAAACTTTAAGATATGCACCTGGTTTTTACAAAAGTGTTTACTGTGTGTTTCCGCAATTAGCCCTACAACTAAGCCTTCGTGCGTGACTTTACGCCGTAGGCTTCCTCACGATGTTTTCCTTCACCGTAAGAGCGATGTTAATAGCACACATAATTATTTCTTAAAGAAAAAGAGAATGGTGCGTGGTCGTGATTCGAAACCACGAACTTCGGAATTAAAGTCAGAATACCTACCACTAGACGAACAGCGCTCTTTGAAGAAGATGTACCTAGTTGGATTGCTATTAAAAGCCCAGCCGGGATTTTGTATTTCAGGCTCCTGAATTTTATGGACTTACAGTAGTACCTAGACTTGTAGGTATTTTATATACTTTCACACTGAGCCCTTAAAGAATGCATTTTTAGGGCTTAAATTTAAATAGTGTCGATTGCAAGACCTAGAAGCTAGCTCGAATTAACATTTAACATTCAAACTCATAAACTAGAAAGTGTAGTTACAACGGTAGCAATTTTGTAACTCCTCGCTACGTGACCTAAATACCTAACTTCTGTACCTATATACCTAGGTATTATATAACAATGATGTTTTCTAAAATCTGGTCCAGTCCATATGTCAAAATATCTATACTTCACTATCAGTAGCTAATGGGATATCTGGACCACATATTTTTCGACTGTCTGTCCGACTGTTTGTGTGTTTTTAATTATTTTGACGCGTTTATTAATGTCATTGGATTCATGAAATACATTTTTTTTGTAGCTGTCTATGTGTATATATTTTGTCGCGTTCAATCTTACTTCTTACTAATATTATAAAACACTAAATATATCTGCATTAGTTGATTAATATTTGATGATGAATCATAGAAATCAGAGAATAATAATTTTGAATAGAGGTACCAATCTCGAACAAAGGCCTTTAAAGATGCTCTTTCACTGCAAACATTCACTCGTAATGCAACATTATTGATGCGACTCACAAGGTGCGCGCTGTAGGTATGTCATGCTCGAATCTGTAACTTTACATTGCACTCTAATACTTGCAGCGAAGGACCGCTAGAGTCTGGTGAGTCTGGGGCTCTTTTTTTAACTAAATGCGCCACTTGGAGCGATTGAAATATCTTCGCACAACCACGAGTGGTATATCAACCACGAAATCGCCTAAAGTGCAACGAGCGTTTAAAAAATAAGGCTTCTGGTTCATTCCATTCTTACATAAACAATCAAGGATTTGAACCTGCATCCTTTCGCGAAAGGACGCAGGTTCGAATCCTGTCATGCGGATTTTTTGGAAATATATTTCCTGGCAAAAAATATTTCTACGTTTAAAATGCCTTGAACAAAAAAAATAACAATTTCCTTACCTGTATTAGCCCTAGGGTCCCTCGCTGAAGCACCAAAAGAGCTATACGTGGGTCCACCGAAACTTGTCGAGAAGTCAGAGAACCCGTAGTGACCGAACTGCGCTGCACTCAGTGCCACACAAGCGCATAGGACTAGGGCCTGCAACAATTGGAAAAAAAATGTTAAAAGAAATGTATTAAAGTATTTATTTATTATAAAACTAGCTGCGTCCCTCAGTTCACCCTCGTATATCGAGATTAAAAGTAAACGTGTAAAAATGTGTCATTCTAGGTAGTTATCTATCTATATTCCAAGTTCCATTGCAACTGGTTCAGTAGTAATTGTTTGAAGGAGCAACAGTCACATAAGTAATAAATATATATATATATATATTTCACGACATTACACACAGCGCAATCTAGCCTTAAACTTAGCACTAGACACGTACATGGGTGCTAGACAAAGGAAAGACTACATATTATACTTTTTTTGTAATTACAAGTATACATTATACATAGAAAGACACACAGACCAGACAGAAATATTTATTTTCAAGCACAAATGTTTGCACCTGACGCACGGGAATCGAATCATAATGCAGTCTATACTCAGAAAAAGTATTTTCGAACTTTTCCCCGGCAGAATTTGAACGTGCTTTTGTATATTTTGTAGGTATATGGTATTCAAAATATTACCTACCTAATTATTATTTTATAAGCATTTGCACAATCAATTTTATTAAAAGTATCTAAAAGCAAAACCGTAACTAAGTTTTGACATAGTAATAAATATTCAAATAATAAATAATCATTACAATAACTTAACCATAATGAATCACAAAATATTTTTACCATTCACCAAACAAGTAACAATGACGAATGATAGGTATTCGAAAACTTAGCACCAATTCGAACGTAATAGTTTACATATAGCGGCATTTTGGGTATTCTTAAAAGAAATCGTTAAGTAATCAATCAAATTACATTACATTCATCATTCGAATAAAGCAAGTTATCTCGTTAAAATTATATAATTTATATTCGTAACTTGTGAAAATATTGTAATCATTCGACACATCAAGTCCAATACTGAGCAAAGTAAGAAAGCTTAACATTTTATAAGTTACTAGCTGTGCCCCGTGGTTTCATCCTCGAGTATCGGAATCAAATGTATTCTATGTCACTTTTCATTATTAAACTGTCTCTACTGACTTTAAAAAAAACAAAACAGTTTGAATATGTAACTAAAAATAACTTGTTCTATTTTATTTTGTTTGTCAATTCGAATGTTATGCCGTATACTTATACATAATTTACTTTTACACTAGGCAACTATAAAATCCTTGATATTAATCTCATTAATTGCTAGATTACTATCAGATTGATACACTCAAATAGAGCTGCAATGCTAATTTAAAAACCACTTGCCGTGAAGATAAAACATGTAATATTTATCTCATGAACAAAGAAGCTTTTAATCGAGCTACTTGGGACTTTAGGTTACAAATACTTACGACTGAGTGACCTTAGCAAAGACTTTTAATATCTAAATAGAAAATCTTTTTGCTGAGCACTAAACTTTTTACTAGGTAACCTAGTACGAGAAATATACGACCTAAGCTTAAAAAACCCTGTCGGATTGATCGAAAAAGAGAAAATCACTTGTCAATAAATAAATTATTATTATGTGTTATTTATAAATGACGGAATGTTTTTGAATATTATTTGAGTATGGATTTTATAGTGACATTGTTTTCTACATTTTAGTTTAATTTTAAGACAAAAACTTCTTTTTGTTTCATAGAACATCTAAACACAAATAAATTAACAGTATTAAATAATATCTGAATACTGGGTCAGAGCATAATAATTTTAGTATATACTTATATTTTTTGTTACCAACCCCTTATCAACAATAACTAGGAAGGGAAACCACGGAAACAGTTCAAAATGATTACGCAACGAACAGGTCTAATAAATGTATGCGTCGGTTCATGTCTGAGTAACAGGTTTGATTCGAAACAAGTGTGTGAACTTGATGTGTGACCTCAAGTAAGGACTGCAGCGTACGTGAACCCTAAGTGTGGCTGACTGATAAAGTGAACACGTGCCAATTGTACAAACGGGCGATTATTAAACGACTTATTATCATTACTAATTATATAATTATCGATTATAGTTAATCAGTAGTTATTTCTGATACCAGTCGTTAGGTTAAGTTAGGCCCCGACTTATAAACTCTAACACCAGGTGGGTCACGTCACTACCCGGAAGGAAGAAGTCGATTATCGATTTTAATTATAGCTATTATTGCAACATATTGCTTCACATGCGTAAATTATATTACAACTAGCTGCGCCCCGCGGTTTCACCCGCGTAAGTCCCGTTCCCGCGGTAATATCGAGATAAAAAGTATCCTATGTGTTAATCCAGGTCCCCAACTACTTATATTCCAAGTTTCATCGCAATCGGTTCAGTAGTTTTTGCGTGAAAGAGTAACAACCTCACATACATACATACAAACTTTCGCGTTTATAATATTAGTAAGATTTGCTTAAGTGTCAAGTATGAATCTTACCGGGTAATAATATTCGCTTATTTTTATTAGTAGTCATTATTTAATAATTAAAGTCAACAGTCTATTACAATTAGTCGTTTATTGATTTGAATTATTCTCTATTATTGCAACATATTACTACATATGTGTAAATAACGTTGCAATTTGCTTAATGTTCAAATACCAACACTGGCGAACAATACTTTACACTTAAAATTAGTAACAAATTAATAGTTATAGTCAACTACATTGTTATTACAATTTATAGTTAAAGTTAGTTACGATAGTTATTTAATATTTTGACTAGTACATTTTAAAACTGGATTATGTCATAGAATGCAACTGCCATTAATATATCTTAATTGTGTTTAACTGTGTCAAGGACATAATCAAATTATAAAATGTCTATCAAGATTCATGAAACATGCACTCGTGAAGGAATGTTAAGTGGTTGGTAAGTACTACGAGTATAACAATTATTGTATAGTGTGCCACGGTCCGAAATGTCCTTAATAGCTGTCTAAATACGTATAAACTTTCTGACATAATTGTCAGGAGGATCATTTTTTTGTTGAGTTAGATTATTATCATATTTTGTATTAGAGTATCGTACTTTACCCATGTATATATTTTCTGTTATTAATCTTGATTGTTATTTCATTATGAGTTAAGTAGGTTTTTTTATGATTTCCAGTACAATGATTGACTATTTTTGCTAGTATATTATTCGGGGCTAACTACTAACACAAATTTTGTTTTATATTTTATTCATGGTTTTAGTGGACATATAAGTCTAATATGACCTTTAAAATAATCTTTAAATCCAACGTCATTTATTACCTTACAGATTACTAGTATAAAAATATTACTATTATAAAAATGTTCAAAACTAATTGCGATAAAACTACACCTATATATCGCTCGTCTGTGTACTGTATTGACTACGCAATGTTCCGTATTCGGATTCAAAGCAACCACTTCGGTACTAAGTATGGAAATTAGTTCTACATTTATGTTGCTAGCTTACAACATTTACAATGACAAAACACTGCCGGCCCTTAGTGCGAATTATTGCAACATATTTTAACACGAAAGATATAATATTTGAAAATAATTAATAAATAACTTTTGTTGTAGTATTGGATAATTTGCTCAAGATTTACAAGTAGTAGGTATATGGATTTTATTGTTCACTTTACGAGTAAATCTTTGATTTTATAGTTGAATTTCAGAATATTTAACGATATAATAATTATCGAACCACCGCTGAGGGAAGGTCCGGGGATTGCAAACTATTGCAAACTCCGCCGGCAATGCCCACGGCATAACAGACGCAAGAACACAAATCGTATTTTCTCGCTGGTATATCTTTATTTAGCTTTAAGTGTTTTAATTGTTTAATGTTATTAGTCATTTAGTTTTTTTTTTAGTATTTTTATTTATTTATTTGGAAAACCAACAGCTGTTACAACATAACGATAGCTTAAGTAAAAAAAAAAGTCAATTACAGGTTTTCACGAATACACCTGATACACGAATACACGAATAATAAACCTAGGTATCTAGGATTTACTTCATATTATAAAAATAACTATTAATACATTTTAGAAAAACAACTACTAATCGATCATTTTAGGTAAATAGCTAAACACATAATATACCATAGCGAAAATGAACAATCTTGGAAACAACTATTCGGGAATGTAATCTATCGGTCAATCGTCTTTTGTGAATGTTTCGATGTTTCGATGGATAGTGTTCGAAGTAGCGTAGGGAACCCGACTGACTACCTACACCACTTTAATAGAAAACATATTTCAATATAACTTGCACCAATTTCGATCTCAGGATTGGTTACCAATATTGTTATTAAGATTATCAGATAGCTAAATTGAAAGTGAAGTGTTATCTAAATTGAACATTACAACGTGTGATATATAAAATAGCTATCATGTAACTGATTACAGTTAGTAATTATAGTAAAAAATATGTACACGACGAATTGAGAGACCTTCCCCTTTTTTGAAGTCGGTTAAAAATTAAGGTTTTTACACGAAGCCTGCCGTGTCTCATTACCGTTTTTACTGTATCGATAATATAATATCGTATCGATAATATATTAATTTATTAGACAGCCTTTTGGGTACCTTAGGTAGGGACGCATTTTGGGATTTTTAAATTTAAATAATTTTATTTAAATATGAGTAAGTTAGTGTTTCTACCTGATAATGATTTTAGGGACAGATTGCCAATGTTCATACAGTTTGTAATGTATCACAATAACCATTCAAACAAGTAATCGTTTCGTGATTATATTCTCATTTGTTATCAAATGAAGCTTGTTTTAAGTTTGTAAGAAGTTTATAAAAAATATGTTAGAACTCGTTGAAGTCTTTTGTTCAATGGATTCGTGCTGTATGAGTTTGGAACCTTCATTTATTTGTTTTTAACGCTCTTAGCATGTTAGTTTGTTTTTATTAACTTAAGCTATACGCGCATTGCTAAATCACAGCGGTGTAGCGTCGCCGGTGCGTCGCAAATTCATTTCACTTAGGTATTTCCGACTATAGACAATTTTATAATTACAAAAAACACGGTAGTCACAAAGATATTTGACGGCTTTACGGCGATCCTCCGCGGCGACTTATAAGGAGATTATGTGCAGAGTCCTTTGTTTTTTATCCCACATTATCCAATAGGTACCTATTCATACAGCCTTGTAAATATTATGTGTTTTATGTAGTATCAATTGCACTATTTCAAAGTTCATACAAAATAGTAGATAGGTAGAGGTATGATGTTGTTTAAGCAAACAAACATTTGAAATTGAGAGTACCATCTAATTTCCATATCTCACAAGGCTATTGAGCAATACATCCTCGTGGATTGCTTCTAAATACCTTGGTTTTAAGTACTTTAGACGAAGAGCTATGAAGGCAAATTATCAAGAAAGATTTAGATAGAATTTTAATGTGTGAAACCTAATTTTTCGTTTAATCTGCCGTACAATGATCGTTTTAAGTTGTTTTGGTCGTCATTTTATCGCTTAATAAAATATAGTAAATTTTAAATAAAGAATACCCCGACTAATTAAAAATACCACAGATAATTAATATTTTTTTGTTTTTAAGTTGTTTTTTTTTATGTTTTTTAATTGTTATTTTTAGCTGTACGATATATTTGTTTAACTTAAGTAGCTATTAAAATGGAATTAAAAAGTAGATCCAAGTTTCGCCTTATCGGCATGAAAAAAATACATACAATACCTCAAATCTCTTATTTTAAGGAACATATTACGTGCTGCCTTTATAATATTCGAAGGTTCTTTACCTAATCTACTTACATACAATGCATCTGTCAAATCAATGAGCTCTAAACTGTGGAAATACGCTAGGTAATTGAGTACAGCATCTTGATAGGGTCAATTGACCGCATGACTAGATTTATATAACTAGGCTGGCACTACGCATATTTGTGGTTGCTGTAGGGCCGGCACAAAGGCTTTGTTAATTTTAATACGGGGTATTTTAAACTAAAACCTTAGCATTTTCAAAAAATCTTGTTTAGGGTTAGATTTAAAATACGGATGTCTGTAATATTGTACAATCGTTCTCCTACTTCTTACTAATATTATAAACGAGAAAATTTGTAGATATGTATGCATGTCGATACGTACTTTGTTACTTAATCACGCAAAAACTACTGAGCCGATTGCGATGAAACTTGGAATATAGGCAGCTGGGGACCTTTACTTTTTATACCGATATTCCCGCTGAAGCTAGTCAGGCAATAAATCTTACTTATCCACCGTATAGTTTATAAATTTGACCATAAAATACTCGAAATACGTTATTAGGGAATTGTAAAACAGTAAGTCTAAATAAGTCTGAAACACTTTCGAATTTTTCCCAAAGGTACCAAAATATTTATAAGGATTTTTGCTATAGTGATAAGTATAGGTTGAGACAGGAACCAGCTATAGCTAAGTTTACTTGCTGACCATCTTGATAAACTTAAGACATTTAATTGCATAACAAATACTTATGTTCATCCCTAAAAATAAACAAATCACAGAACACGCACACGCATGCCACAGCGAAACCAAATCAAGTGTGAACGCACTTTGTTGCGACACTGCATTCTGATGCAACGTAAGGACACTGGCCATTGTGAGATCTCCTCCGAGCTAGGTCTCTAGCTAGTACTTAACCTACTGTAATGTATACACTGTGATGTATCTATAGCCATATGCGTTGACTAATAGTATGTTGTGTGTGGGAAAACGTAGGTCTAACCTAGATTGAAGATTGTAGTGATCCGCGCATTCCATTAAAGTTTAGAGTAAAATTACTTCAAACGAAGAAACGGAGGCAATCAAAATAACATTTTAATTATGTTAAAAATATAGTCGTTTCTTAGTAAAGTTAGATGCGGCTGAAAATAAAGTTCATACTCTTTTAAATTTAATATTTAATTTAAGTACTTGCTTTAGTCAGAAACAGAAAAAACTTGGCGAGTGCCAGTTTCTTTAACAACGTAACTACAAAATATCGAGTGATTTAGAATAAAATTACTAAAATTCAAATTAATGAATAGTTTATACTAACAAAAAAAAACACTTCTAAACACATCTATCTATTTATCCTTAATAATCCACTAGGAACTAATAAGGATTTACTTATTTATATCTATTTCTTTTTTATTACTATAGGTAATCCTAATCCTAGTTATCAACAGTTGACAGCCGCATCTTAAATTCAAATTAAATGTTAATAAATCAATGATTATTCCTTAATAACTAGGTTGTAGTAGTAATTAGTATATAATAACCCGAATATCGAGGGCGAGATAACCACAAAGTATCGCGTGACTTTTTACCTATTAGACGAGAGCACGCATTTGGTTTCACCTTAACATGGATTTTTGTTGTCTTTGAACAGTTAACACGTCATTGTCCTGGTTAGGGTGTGTTAAGGTCACCATTATGTCACGTAAAATATTCTAAACTTCTAAACATTTTAAATGGAACATAAAGAATTTAGTTGCTACTGTTTAGTTTTTACCAATTCTTTAGGTTTTAGACGTTTTGTTTATAAAAACATTTTGCTGTAAGAACTGTGTATCAAAACAATATAAAGTACCTATTCAAATATAAATCATTAGGTATGACATAATCAGCCTGTTAATTTATCCCACTGCAAGGCAAGGGCCTCCTCAGTGTCCCATTTCGAATATCCCATTTCTTCGGACCGTGGTGAGTTCTAGGAATAGTCGGTTTCCCCACGATGTTTTCCTTCACAGTAAGAGCGATGTTATTAGCGTCCATAACTTTTTCTTAAAGAAAAAGACATCGTGCGCTTTCGGCTTGGATTCGAACCCACGAACCTAGGAATGAAAGCCGGGATACCTACCACTAGACCAACACCGCTCATTAGGCATTTACTATGAAATTTATTACACATTTTTCAAATTGCATATATCAGACATCGGTTCTACACAAGCATAAGCTTGTATCGCAATTCCTAATGGTTCTAATTCATGATCCTAATTAAAAGAAAACATAATTTCGTCATATTTCTAATTTTATTTTACTGAAAATAATTTTATGCCAGTATTAAATCTGTGAGAAAATGGATTTATCACTCTCTTCTAACTACTTTACGTATTTCTATTTTTTTACAAACGACGGATGTACGTTTGTACTGTCACCTTTTGGTAAGTGAGAATATGGTCAAAGATTTAGGACACTCATCTAGAAGACCAGAAGACAGTGCAAGACAAGAAGACAGACAGACAGAAGACACTCATCTAGAAGACAAGACGGCAGTGGAACAAGATCCGAACCGTTGGGGAACTGGATGAAATGGTCCCAACATGAGAGGACCGAATCCGATCACCCGTCCGATGTTATGCTGGCGTCCCCTACTAGAAATAATAATAATAAGATCCGATCCGTCTTCCTTAACTATTAAGGTCTTTTGTAAAAATATTTTTTTTACTTAGAAATATTCTTGCAAGGAGATACATTATCAAAAATTTCCTATGACAGCATTCGAACTCGTGCCTTTCGTTTCCAGACTTATTTATGAAATATTTTTTAGCTTAAATATGCCTTGAGCAATAAAAACATAAGAAATATTAAGAATACCTACTTTACTCTAAGAACTGTGTGTGATCCTAATTCAAACAGAATCATGTTTTTATTTGTACTACCTATAATATAATCCTTAAAACAATTATTATTATGCGAATTTTATTAATTAATACGGTAAATTAAAACAAAATATTTCCTCTACATAGCTTCCTCTGAATTTATATATATATTTTTATTTACATAACAAGCTGCTTAATCTAATATTGCTTGTTCAAGGGCGTTTCCGACATTTTTTTTGCGCATCACATTACTTAAAATTTTGAAAAAATGTTAACATATACCGATTGATTTTTAAAGTTGAATGTCGGAATAACTTTGGAAAATTTTGAAGGTTTCAAAATTAACTAACTTTATTTGTTTCGATTTAAGTTTGACTTGAAATGGTTTTAATTTTATTATTATGTATGTAGTATGTTTGTCTTCTAGTACCCAAGTAGGTACATACAAGCCTAGCTGTTAAGTGTACAACGTCTTGTAATTTTTATTTATAATTTAATGAATAACTCTAACGCTATATGTTAAAAAACTCTAACACTAAACGGAACTATTCAGTATTTCGACCTTAGATTATATAATGTTGGGTATTCTAACAATAAATAACGTCCGAATTTTGGTTCATCTATTTTAAAGGCGTGCGAGTAATTTTTTAAAAAAGCTTGACTATTTTGAGTTTGGAACTGATGGTGAAGCTCGTCCGTTATAGATGAATTTGAAATGCATCACCATTAGGCAACCTTTCTTCTTCTGGTCTCTTAAAGATACTAACCCATTTCTGTAATTTCTTAACTTTATTAATTTCTAAATTTAATAGGTAGATAAAATTAATTAAAAGTATTTTTTTTTTGTTTGAAATTTTATAAAACATACTTAATGATTACACTTCAAAATGCAATTAATTCCCACTGTCCACCTAAAAAGTAGATTCGTAGTAGTAATTTATTCCACAAAGTTAACACTTTAACTTGCAACTAAACAAATACAGATTACGTAAATGATGATTTATTTCAACTCCAAGGAAAGCAATTAAATAGTGGTTTACCCTTTGCATAGGTATTTTAATGTATATTCAGATAAAGCTAAGTATCTACGACTGTCTCGGAAGGTAGTCATTTAAAATTGCATTTGTGTCACCCAGATACTGAAGGTTACATTGTAATTGTAGGTACAACACAATGAATTGGTCACTCAGTTGCAGACGAGTGGCTGCAACATATTTAGTTCGTGAATATTTACATATAGACCTAGCTACGTAACGTGGTTTAATTCTCGAAAGTCCTAAAACTGTAGGAATTTGAAGTTTAAAATTAGCGCATTTGATAGATACTCTACGTTACGTTTTAACTAAATAATTAGTAAAAATGTTATGATTTGATCACAGTCACAATGTAATTGCAGGTACAACACAATGAATTGATCACTCAGTTGCAGACGAGTGGCTGCAGCATTAGTTCGTGAATATTTACATAGACAATTCTCAAAAGTCCAAATACTGTGAGAATTTTAAGTTTAAAATTAGCACATTTTGATACTCTACGTTAGTTTTTAACTAAATAATTAGTAGAAATGTTATGATTTGATCACAGTCACATTGTAATTGTAGGTACAACACAATGAATTGGTCACTCAGTTGCAGATGAATGAATTGGTTTCTCAGTTGCAGTTAGATTACATAAAACTATCAATTTAACGTGCCGTGGTTTAATTAAAATCTAAAAAAATACTGTTAAAATTTTAATTTTATAAAATTATTTTGTTTGATGATACTCCTAACAATTAGACTTATAGATTAGATAGATTAACGATTCGTTTGTACAATTACTCAGAACAGTAGAGGTATGTATTTTTTTTCATTTTTCGATATACCAGATTTTTACTACTTTCATGTGTTTCAATCGTGTTAAATTAGAAGGTTTATTTACAATTCCACGTCACTTTTTCACTAAATACCAAGTAGAAATACTATTAGTAAAAATACATTTTAAAAATTTGATCACGACTGGTTTCGAACTGTTCCTTCTAGTTTCTTGGGTTAGCTCCCAATCACTGAACTATACGATGTATGTAGCCAAAGAAGTTATATTACTAGAAATATAATGCTCACGTAGAACTAAAAAGTGTTTACATTACATCGAGCATGCTGTCCCTTTCATAATGACACTATATTAGAAAAGGGCAGCATGCTTCAATCTGTTAATAAGCATAATAAGCATGTTCTGTCCCTATAGTGTTATTAGAAAGGGACGGCGTGCTCATTTAGCAGAACACTTTTTAGTTCTACGTGACCATTCTAGTTCTACTAATATAACTTATTTGTATGTAGGTACGTTATTGTGTCAAAATCATTTTCGCCGTTAATAGTTTTGGTTTAAAATGATTTTACCTACTTAGTTGCAATTGTAGGTAAATTGTAAGTAAATAGGTATTGAAAGCGAAGGTTAACAGCTGACCCCGCGTAATATATAATATTGTTATGTAAAATATGATACATAATTTGAAATAACTTCAAGCAAAAACAAATTACCAGACTTTATGGTCGAATAGGTTAGGTAGCATATGTATTTACCTCGTATTTACCTAGTTTTGGAGGTTTTCATTTCGAGTGTGAATATTTTTAGTTTTATTAGGTAAGCTTGAACAAAAATGCGTTAAAAAATATTCAAAATTACATCTTTAAAAATTCACTTGGACCGGGCCTCCGGATCAGTACTCTGGAGGCGCGAGTTCAACCGCGATTGAGTTTTTGAAGATGTATTTTTCTTTTAAAATATTTAAGGGAAGGCTTTAAGCAATAAAAAAACGAATTCCCTACAAAAAATGCATTGGAAGTTTTATTACAAGCATTCTCCACTTCTGTAGTATTCTTTTTCGATCGTCTATAAAAAACACGACTGAATAAATTTCATCGATGTAAAGAGGCAAAAATAACACCGATGTTCGTCGACTATTAAAACATTTAAATTTTTACACATTTTCATAAACAAATAGGAAACTAAGAAAATATTCTGTGTTACTGGGCTATTTTATTTATCGGACAGTTTAATAAGACTATTTACAATAAAGTATTATAATTACCTACCTGGGCCCCGCGGTTTCACCCACGTAAGTTCAGTTCCCGCGGGAATATTGGGATAAAAATAGCCCATGTGTTATACCAGATCTCCAGCTACCTATATTCCAAATTTCATCGCAATCGATTTAGTAGTTTATGCGTGATTGAGTAACAAACTCACAGACATATATACATGCAAACTTTTGCGTTTATAATAATTATTAGTAACACGTAAGATATATCTATTGTCTAATACCCATAGTACAAACCTAGTTACTTAGGACTAGGTTATCTTATTTGTATAATTATTTTTATTATTTACGTACCAATTCATGGTAGAAATAAATCCTTTGTCTAGTACTCATAGTACAAGCCTTTTAGTTGCTTAAATCGAAGCTCGATTACGGCGCGTGCAATTTACTGCAATATTTATTTTATTAACCTATCAACTTATAGGAGCACAGATAGTCGGGGTCACTGTAGAGATTACAATCAAGTTCTACTAATAAACTCGATAGCAACAGACAGACAGACATACAGACGGCTTACATCACACACGATCACCATGAAAGGAGACCGGGAAGCGTTGCTCGTGCCATTCCAAGACTAGACCGGTCCATTTCCGCCTTCCGACTAACAACTAGGCTGCAGATATCGTATTATTGAACGGTTTCGTTTTATTTTTATTTTGTTTATCTAAGTTTGTTTGGTTCTTTTTTTTAATCTTTCAAAGTTGATAGATATAATAGGTGTTGAAGTTATTGAAAAGAATCCTTAAAATTTGTATAGGTACCGAATAAATAATCATTGCTTTGAAAAAAATACAAAATTATTAGTTTTTAGCCCACATTTGAGAATTTAGAAATAGTAAAAGAAATAAAAAATGCTAGCCAATAAAAAATGGGCCAAAAATCGGAAGACTTGTCATTTAAAATATACTGCGGGAAACAACTCAATTTTAAAAAAGTATTCACGATAAAAGTCGGCATTTACCAGAATGCACTGTTTGAATGTTTCGATTAAGTGCCTACAATTTACTTCTAGTTACTATTAAATAAATCTGTAGTTGTAAGTTCACAGTAGGTATGCGTGCTACAGCGTAGACAATATTACGTCATCGCGCGTCTGGCGCGGTCATTCCTTTGTTGAGTGACCGATGATAATGGGCCCTACCATGATGTTTTTTAAGTAGTCGCGTTGTCGTTCAGCTAAAAAAAAAAAATTAATAACACATCAAATAATTTAAAAAACAAGCCAAACAAACTATAAGTTTTTTTAAACTGTCTGTGGTTTTTAAAAGTAGTCGGGGTTTTTTCTATTTAAAATTTAGTTTGTTTTTTTAATGATAAAAGGACGACATAGCAACCGATTTTTTTCTTCGAAACCGAAATTTTTTTGTCCTACAAACTTTTTTGCTGTAGTTTTTAGTGACGTGGGAGTGACACGTGATGCCCTAAGGACGGATTTTATTATGCTTCTTCTGGTGCATCCAAATGTCATGCCCTAGGCAATTGCTTGATTTGATTAAGAGTTAATCTGTCACTGGGTATATTTCGTTTTATAGTGCTCATTCATCTGGAAAGCTAGTGCTCCGCTCACATATCAGTAATAAAAAATGCGGTTAAAACCATAAAATCCTTGCCTTAATTAAATTTGTCAACATTATGACTCGTCTCGTTTTGGATCACATAACCCATGCAAATTAAGCCGAATAAACACACTCGAGTTATTTATTAACAAAAAAGCAATAATAAAATCGGATTACGTACATATGATTACCTAATCGTTGTATTTATCGAGAAAATCGGCATTACATTTGGTTGACTCTCGCAAGTCTCACATTTACTCTCACTCACAGTTATGTCTTAAAACGAGGCTGATTTTTAAAACAATATTTGCATTCGTACCTACATAATATGTACTTAGACTTATACTAGCAGCATTCTGCGGTTTCACCCGCGTAAGTCCCGATCTCGTGGGTTTTTCCAAAAACTTTTTTAAATTGAATATATACCAATGGTATATACCACAAGGACTAACTCTCCAATTTTCATGTCACTCTGGTCATTAAATCTATACTAATATTATAAAGAGGTAACGTTGGTAACATGTATGTAGGTATATTGGGAGTAATGAAAAAATCTATTTACTTTTTCAAAAAATGTAAACACATAACTGTCAATTATTAAAAGAAAAAAAAGTAAACAAAGAGCTGTCTCTTTCAAATAATTACATGAGTTTTTTGTGAGTTATGGTGCTGAATGCCGACTTTCGTCACTATGCCATCTTTTCCAAATCACCAAACAATAATTCCTATTAGTACATTATCGAGGAGTAATATACGCTACTTGTGATCGCGATATTCCCACGGGATTGTGACTTACCCGGGTGATTTTAAATATAGGTATAAATTAATAAGTTGAGTAAGACTGGATGAATGAATCAAATTATTAGTCGTATCGGTTATTTGTTTGGCGTTAAAATGATGGTGGCCATCGAATGATGAAATGATATCACAGAATGAAGCTATTTAATCAAGATTTTTATTTTAAATTATAAAAGTGCGACAAATCACGCAGTATTACATCTTACAACCAACAATAACGTACTTATTTGTATCTGAAAACAATAACGTTTAAAACTAATTACCTATTAACAAAGATGTTAACCCAATATTCTAGATAAGATGTTTAGTATTTCCTTGCTTAATTAGGACTACAAATCGTAAAACCCCGAAACAGTCCAATTATTCACGCCCAAGAACAAACACGAACTAATCATTTACGATTGCACGCGATCTGAAGTAGGTATATACAAGTAAAATTGAATTGAATTTGTATCAATGGAAACACACAAGTTACTAACTCAAACTTAACTCTATTTTGAATGGACTTCAAAAAGGAGGAGGTTAAGATATTTTCTTTTAGACTAATGAATGAGTAATGTCTGGACCACCATCCTACTAAACGCCTAAGTTTTTAAGGAGGTAGGATGAGGTAGATAATTGACTTTATGTTTACTTCTTTACCCGAAAACTGCTGAACCAATTCCTTTAAAATATAAAATCGCGTTCCCACCGCCAAAGAGAAGTCTTTCGACTCTTCAAACCTTGCTTTCAAACATACTTTGCAAAGCGCGAAAGAGGTAAAGATTATTCGTTCACTGGTAAAAGAGTAATTTCTGTTTGACAGTCTAATCTAATCTCTAACCACAAATACCTTAACAATAACATCAATACAAAACGCAGCAGACGAAGTATAACATCGTTATGTAAACACAATGACAAGGTCTCTATAGGCATTAATACAAGTGCACATTTATGTTCACCTTGACTCGTATCTGAGGCCTCTAACTGTGGAGGAAGTTCATCCGACTCTATTTCGGTATTCACAATTATTGAAGCATCTGTCATCAAGGTTTTCTAAAATAGGACGAAGGCACACTTGCTTATAAATATTTTGGTTGAATTCTAGTAGTTTGGGGCATTTAGATGTAAATTAAAAAGATTGATGCGTTCGTTTGGAATCTTCGAGTTAATAATTAACATTCCTACACACTTTATTGGTCTAAGAAAGACCAGCAAAGTTTACTGTATTAGTTAGTTACAATTAATATAGTTAATTTTTTTTATGGTTTGTGTTTTGCAATTACATGAAGTTTTAAAGTTGACAAACAGGAGCAAAGCATTGTAAAGCTATTCCTTATTTATACTTTTTACTGAGGATTAGAATACAAGAAAGAATTTCGAATAAACTTCGTCGTTTTTAAAGAAAATATTGAATTTATATAGTGGGTGTATGACCTTGCTCAGGTCATTTGCTTTACGATATAGAGCAATGTCATTTATTTCCGATTAAACAAGGAAAAAACAGACAATAACGTATATTTTTGGATATTCCTACTTCCTTATTATTCTCGTCCCTTATTCTTGGAAACTCCATTGTGTAAATTAGCTTAGGTAGAGGCAAGAACTTAAAGAATGATCGAAAAAAATAAAATAAAAATGTGGCAGCTCATTATTGAATTTTTTTCCAGTGGATAGACATTCCAAGATTATCGTACTAATTAATAAATTAAACTTAACTTATATTATTTTCAGCTTGAGCAGTGAGTTTCATTTTAATTTAACATCGCGAAATTAAAAGAAAACATTTAGCAGTGAATAATTTAGAAATAGGAATATCCAAACTATCAATTTCTTTCCTAAGACTTCAATTATTTTTGACCAAAAACACGTAACATAAAAACAATCTAATTAACATTTAATTTGACCTTCTGCGTAAATTTACCTTCCAAAGGCCTATGTAAATGTAGATCAATAAAAAACTTATAAATTTGATTCATTATAACAAAAGATCTAATCTGCAATTATAATAATATTAAACTGATCTAGATCTGTCGATTTTATAACGTTTTTAATTTTATTATTTTGAGAAGGATGTCGATTATAGTTGATTTGTAGATTTAAATGGATTATGTTTTGGATTGACATAAATTTGAGTCAAATGTTGAAAATTAAGTAACTCAGTCGTCATTCTGTTTCGTTTTGCATTCTTGTTTTTGTAATATCAAATAATAATTACATTAGAGATTCGATTTTTAACAATTCGGACAATCTAATTTCTAGAGAGCTACTATATTATAAAAGTGAAATTTTGTGTATTTGTTCGTTACCTTTTCAAACTAAGTTTTGCTCCGAAACTTGGCTTATCGATAGCCAAGACTATTCTATTTCGGGTATATAACTATCTATCGTACCATTTGGCGCTAGACTTCAGTTTTACGTGACATTTACTTTTTCCAAGCAGATATTTCGAGAATATTCTTTTGACGTAGATATGGTGTATGGTATATCTAACTAAAAGACAGACCGAGTAAAACCACGGGACCAAGCTAGTCAACATGTTTATAGCTCTAACACGTTGTCATTTACAATTCAATATTTTAATCAAAATTCAACAGGCTAGGCTTTAGTCATTTGATTTCAAAAATATTGGTCACGTCATGTGATCACTCTCCATATCTTAAGATTTTGGTTGAATTTGGCTATCGTCGTCCGTGATCCTATACTTAGGCTGAAGTAGTCATTTAGTCGTTCCACAGTCAGCTTTGCTTAGGTGAGCGTGCAACATCTTAGGCAATATGACACTTAACTTTTGGTGAGATGTTGACCATTATCAACTTTATCGATGCTAATATTTTAAAAAGGAAAGATATATTTGTTATTTTGTAACCAATAGGTAACCAATCCGAAACTACTCAACCGATTACAAAAATTCTTTCACCAATAGAAAACTATATTATTGAGGAGTAATACAGAATTCTTTAGATTCCGATATTTCCACGGGATCGAGACCTATGCATCCCATTCTAGACTTAAAACATCTTATTTTGTATAAAATTTACATTGATCGATAAAAGTGTGTTCACAGACCAAAATATATTTATTATTATTTGTATGTAAATTTACTTTAATAAACGGACGGAACACGATACAATTAGTTTGGCAGATTACGAATCTGGCTTTCTACAAACAATATTCAGAACATTTCGGCAAAACGCTTTCATTGTTACATCATTCGAACTTTCGAGCACACACGAGCCTTGAGTTTAACCTATAATTAATTCTAACTTAAGCTTCTCTTGTAAGTAGATATCTGTGTCAAATACTCTAAATATCTACTTAAGTTCTCGCAACAAGATATTTATCTTATGAAATTAAAGATCTGAACCCTGCGAAACGTCTAGGCGTAATAATAAAATTAATGGCTATACCAACTTGCTCAGTGCTATACATAGCTTTGTTTTTATTTAGCCTGCTGTACCTAATAGTGCACTTAATAAAAACAAAGATGTGAACAGGTGGGCGAAAAGACATAAAAAAAAATGTTAATTACGGATCCCTAATGAGTACGGTGTTCAGTCGCATTCAATGAAGCTAATTTCATCTATAGATACTAATATTATATTATAACGAGGTAACGTTGGTAACATATATGTATTTATGTATATTGGGGTAGTCTACTAAATAAACATAATAAACAGGTTTCTTCTAGGTAATCGTGCTACATCTTAGACCACATCGTCGCTTTCCATCAGGTGAGATAGTGGTCAAGCGTTTACCTATCAAATATAAAAAAACTCAGAAACTACTGGACCGATTTCAAAAGTTCTTTCACCAATAAAAGCTACATTATTGAGGAGTAACATAGCCTACTTTTGATCCCGACATTTTTACGGAATCGGGACTTACGCAGCGCAGGTGAACTGCTGGACGCAGCTATTTATCAATTGTCAATGAGAAATTGCAAAGCGCTCCAAACATTAGGAAAGGTTAAAAATGTGGGCAAGCGCTCGCGCTGGATCGTCAGCTGACAGCAAGTGATAGATCACGGCATGCTGCGCGAGACATAGAGCTATTTTTTTTAATTTGTGAATTGCACCCATATCAGCTTTCTTTGATTTATAGGTTTTGGGATACTAAAGCATTTTTCTATTTAGAAACCAACCGAATTTCAGAAAAATCAGCTCGTGCGGTCGCGTCGTCGGCGTTTCTAATGAAAATTGGTTCAAAACAAAATTATGAATACCATACTAAAGTACTAATCCATAATTAGTCCGCAATTAAACCCTATTTAATGTGAAGGTTTTCACAATTAAATAATTATAATCTGATGCCTAGAAAGGCAGTGGAGTACAACAATAGATTTACAGATAATCTAAACCTTTCACAAGTTTGTCCTTGTAGCGAGAATGTGGAAGGCTAAATAACAGAAGCCTGAAGTTCCTAACATTTTAGTTTTAATTAACTTATATAAAATATATTTAAAATGGATATATAGCTATATGTGATCTCAGATTAATCTAAATAGATATTAGAATAATCTGAGTATGTAACTATAATACTTACATAAAACAATATGTAAGTTATTTTACTTAGCGATATCTTAAAGTTTTATTTTTAATTGTTCAGTAATTGTTGATAATTCTGCTTGACATCAGCAAAGCGTCCTAACTGGAAGTTGTTTCTTGCAGTACCTACCTACCAAAAAGTTCTAAACTGCTATTTACAAAATTTAAACATTATAAATACGAACCTACGGACTGATTACACCCCCTAGTTCCCTAGACAACTTTAATTTACTTCCAAGTAGAGATTTTGTCCTCTCTTCCTTTATTATAAGATAGATATAGATAGAGTTTATATGTTATAGATATCTATAATATAGATGACAATTTGTTCGCTACTGAATGACGTAAATACAATAACTTTTAATGTTTCAATCGAATTCAATTTGTCACCAACTGAGTTACATAATCAGGTAGGTGTGACCTAAGTTCTTTGCTGACCGTACCTAAAACTCAAATTGTTACCAAGCTGACATACATTTGCAAAATAGGTCGTTCACCTAACAACATAATATAGTATTAACTGTGTATATATGTCTTGGTCAAAGGTACGCGTGAGCGCTGAACTTAACTACTAACTATTAGATAATCTATGACTTAACCACACAAAAACTGTAGCCTATGAGAATCTTTGTTAAGACAACACCCTTGGCCGTAATTAATAAAATACTTTGAACGTATTATACTGCGTTTAGAAGTTATTTTAAAGCTAATTAACTGTGTAAAGTGTACTTTTTTCAATGCCGTGTGATATACGAATAAACTATAGTATTGTTATGACACAAACTGTTAACAGCATAAACAAAGGAATGTAGGTAAAGATCTATATTAATGTTGGCAATTAGACTACTATGTTTTCTCAGGTTTATTCGGTTATACAAACAAACGAGTAATAAAAAATAATTTACTAAGTTCTTATTCAAGATAAACAGGCAATATTTTTATACTTTTCATCACTAGGTTAAATAATAGTAGGTTACTTCACTATATCTCCAGGTAACAATAAATAAGGCGCATGGTCAGACATTCAAAATAACAGGGAACAACAAAATGAGTCTGGAGGACACTCCACAGCTTGAGTAAAATAAATATTATTGAACTAAAATGAAAACTTAACCCTCCGGCACTTTATCAACATTGATTTGTCGTTGGAAAATAAAATCATCCAGCTAAAAATGAAATAATTCAGTTGGATGATTGTATGGAATACCTACGATACCTACAAATAATTCTCTAGCCATAATAAGACCCTTTCAAATTCAATAAATTTAAAGCATAATACGTCTAATTAAGGCAGACATATCCGCGATGCAACACTAAACCATTAAGGAAGCAATACCACTCTCTGATGTAATTTAATATACAACACATAATATTGAAATAAAAATAACAAGCTACGTATGTAGGTAAAGCCGTATACTCTCGATAAAATTGGATTTTGGTAGTCTAGATAAGTAGTGCTTTGTATAACACCTATTTATTTTAAATTGGATAGTTTATTTGAGACGAAATTGCTGTTATTATGTTATGAAGCTTAGTTTTAACAGACTTTCTGAAGACCTGTTTTCTATCGTATATACGAATAAAAATAATCAGCGCTACCATGACCGTTTGTCGTTGCTACGTTGTCCTTTTGTCGTTCAAAATGATCCGGAAAAATTGAAAATATATGAATTTCCTTGCTAAAACTTTTATTTTTAAGCACATTAGTTATTATAAATCCAAATTTTAATAAAAAGTGACATTTTTAAAAAATAAAATCGAGCGTCCACTGCCAACCAAACTAAGTTTAAAATAATTTTAAAGTTTACAGTGACATACATGTATGGAAAACTGTCTCAACTATGCGATCTAAGTATATTTATCTAAGTATATCTAAACTAAACTAAGTTTGGGGTGGACGCTCGGTTTTAATAAAATGAAAAATATAAATTTTGAACTTAGTGCCATAATACACAAGATGCCAGAATGCGTTATTGAATAAATTGAGTTAAATAGATATGAAATCAATAAATATTTTAATGACAATTTATTTTCGATATACATTATTGGAAAAAATAATATTAATGAGGAATGTAATATTGGTATTTATACCAATCAAAAGTGATAGTTTAACCTATAGGATACAAAATAGATCAATTACCCAACTACGCGTAGGTAGAAATAATCCACAAATTGCACACTCGATCAATAAATCTTTCTTCATGCAACAATACTGCAGTCAATTTCATCAATAAAATGTTCTAATTTTATTGCTTTTGATTGTACACCGCCAGGGAATAACGTTAGGCCTAGTTTAATTCAACAACTGCAATTGAAAATCAAGTTGTGATTGTCAGATCAGATCTAACTCTTCGTAAATAGCTATTTTGTGTTTATAAAAGGATTATAAGAAGTTTTTTTTAGTTGAAAGAGGTGAGAAAATTGAAAAGAATTGGATATAAATATTTTAATATTTTTGCTCAAAATATTATTATTTTATCTATAACTACCGGACATTGGACTCCTTAACCAATTTCCATGCATTCAGAACTCTAAGGGCATTTCCATCTTTATCTAGTCAGTTTTTTGTGTTACCCACACTTTAGGGTAAACTTGAAAAAAAAAATTAAGGGATTTAAGCACGTATTAAAAAAGCTTTAAAATAATATTTTACACATAGGCATATAGGAAAAAAAATTAAGTAGTTTTTGTATCAGAATCGCGAAACCTGACGAAAAATATAATATAAGTAATTTTTTTATTATATATAAATTTTTCATCTTTTACAATATGACATTCTAAGTTAACGTTAAGTAGGTACCTACGCGGGTAATTTTTGTTACTCTCTGGTCACGATAATGTTAAATTGTGTAACTAGGTTAATTTACTGGCAAGCACTGGTACCTACTTCGCTACTCATTCATCAAATAGCAACAAGACAACTACTATATTAAACGGATTTCCTAGCTATATTTTATATGGATCAAGATTATGATATTACTGTATTGATTCTGGTCAAATTTCATAGTTAGGGGCCACATACAGACAAAATTGGAGCCATGGACATCGAAGCTCGAACCCGGCATGTCCAGGTGACGGTCTAATATAATTCATCCCTTCCGGAACGCAATACTCAAGATACACCTCGAGATACAAAAACAAAATTGCATCTTCGTCAATGCTTTCTTTTTTCTGTTTTATCGGGTCCAAAGAAGTAATTAATATTAGATACCTATTGAAGATCTTGAATAAGCTCTTGTATGTAGATAATATTTTATATATTACATTAAAGTTACTTATAAGTATATGTACAGTTTTATAAATTTTAAATATTCATTATAAACATGTGTATATAATGTATCAAACCAGGTCATCTACCCATCACTGAACTTGACACCAATTCGGCGGCTCTTTCCGCAAGTGTTATATTTTCACTTATGTAATGTACGAAATACATTATGTTTTGTTGTAACATCTTTCATCATGTAATTAGGGTTAGATTCATACTGTATTATTTCGAATAAAAGAATATTATTAAATACCAGGTCTCCAGCTATCTACATACCGAGTTTCATGATAATCGGTTTAGCGGTTTTTACGTGATTGAGTAACAAACACACATACTCACAAACTTTCAACAGCTTTATAATATTAGTAGGATTTAAGAGGTCCCGTAACAGTTTTCAATTGGTTTAAGTAAATAATTAAAATGGACTAAAAATGTGTAACATTAGGTATAGTAAACTAAAACAATATTTTAAACCCTGACATACATTGTGATTATCAAATCAAATCAATTAGTCAATAAAACCCGACAATGGATACCTACCTATGGGGGTGGGTTATTTAAATTAAATGTAAGTTTGACTATATTGCTTATTGTTTTAATTTTTATTAATTGAAGTACCTAAATTCTTTTATGTTGCTTAATTAAGAATTATTTTGGTCGATCTCATTACAACATATACGCATTATTTTAAGGGTATTCTAGTGAACTAGTATTCTTACTAAGGTAAGATAGAAGGAATAAGCCTATAGATAACTGTAGGTTTCATTAAAGTAATTAATTAAATAAAACGTCAAACACAGGATATTCCTAGTTTGTAAGACCTGTGCTCAGATCTAAACAACAGACTCAGTTCCCGGCTATCACTTCCCTCAACGTATGCTCAAAACTTTTTCTTGTCACATAATATCACACGTACAAACAGTCAAACATATTTTATACACTTAACGGTTACGCTTAACTTATTTAAAACTTATGCAACCATAATATTTGCACGTTCGAAGCGAAATTTTTAACTCATGGACTTTTTTTTCTTACTTTTTATGTTACACACTATAATGTGCCTATCTCTAGTAATAGGTATTTAAAGTAATTAAATTACCAAACTATCGGTACATGTATGTAAAAAAAGGACTTACGATTTTAACGTAATGGTTCATGTTGGTTGATACTCGTTGGGTACAGTCACTGTCACTATCACTCTAGCGTTGTGTGGTGGTAGCGCGCGCAATCTAACCGACAGATGCGTGTGCGCAGACTAACTGGATATCTCCCGCTGCAACAGTGGTGGTAAACAATTTAGACTCGGACTATCGAATAGCCAATGCCGTGCTTTACAATTAAAACATCGTTCGATCGAATCACCTCTAGGATACTAAGTTAAGTGCAAAGTGACTCCATGAAAAAAAACAACGTTCACAATTCAATTTGTTTCGCGTATTTGAGTTTCACACACTAAATTATTTATTATCATTAGATCACGTCTAGGGTAGGTTAACGGTACAGGTAGCTACAAAAGTTAATTCATGAAAAATTTTGTTTCACAATTCAATCGGCGGCCTCGCGTTGTTTTTTTTTTAATTGTTTGTTTTTTTTTACGTACAGTAAGGTTGTTTGTAGCCGGATGGTGACGGCGTGCGGGCGTCGCTTGTTGTAAACTGTGTAACGTTGTGTTCTTATTATATAGGACATTGAGCGACCTCCGATACGCGGGAAGTATAAAGCCACGTGTTCGTTCCGATGCATTTAAATTTTAAAATTGTTTAATAAAATCAAAATTGAAAGAGGAAAATTTATGAATATTAGTCATAAATCAATCCAATTCTAATTTCGATAATTCGTTACAAGTAAATCCTTATTTTTAAAGTCATCAATTGTTAGTTTGATATTAATGAAATTTGATAGCTATATAAATTTTAAATTTATTATTATAATTAAATAAATTAATAAATTTAATAATAAAATATTTAGGTATTTAATTAAATTTAAAAAAAAATGTTAAACATTTTGACGATCGAAAAAATGCTCTTTTTCTCGTCTTTGATAAAAAAGAGACTGAATTATTTTGTCCATCGACAAAATGTTTCTCGAATTCGTATGCTACCACTGCTGGAATATACTAATTTTATTTTAAAGTGACAGGGTTGAGAACAACTCGAATAAAACGTGGGGCATTGTAGGTCCCCATAGTCCTATAATAAATACAGTCAAATGGAGCTAAATTAAAGTAAGTATACTTACACTTACTTCAAACTTATATTATTACAATATCCATAGCATAAAACAGAAGACGACCCTCAAGATTTGTCAATGAGCGGCGAAGCGCATCATTTTCGTGTCAAACGAAACGAAAATACTTGGAAAACCCAACTACTCATACAAAAAATTGCTATAGGGCCAGCTTCAAAGCCGGTCTATCTACATAATTAGGACTCGGCTGAATACTTGTGCCGCACGCCAAAAAAGTCAAGCAAAAGCCACCAAGGTGAATGATATTAATGACGTCTTTAAAGTATTTCAGGACATCGAATTAGCCAACCCATCTTCCTATCTTTATAGAATTGAGAATGCTAATCTCTTCGCGACTAAGATCATGGTAACATGATCGGAACGTTGAGGTAAGAAAATAAATAATATTACGCAATTAATACCCGGTAAAATGTAACTAGGTATATTAAAAAACGCGTGAATTTAAAAAGTTTATTAGCATGATAGAACTTTAGTAGTCGCATGCCGACTGGTAAAGATGTGCATTCATTTTTCATTTACCTATGTATAAACATAGATGGCGCCTAACAAGAGCTTTACAGTCTCTGTAATTATAAATACCTATAATACCTAACCTTCATATTGAGGTAGGTCCAGTTTATGTGTAAAATAATGATTGTAACCAGTTTTAACCGACTTCCTAAAACCAAAAGAGGCGGTTTTTAATTCGTCGCCTAACATTTTTTAGGTTTTTCTTCCCTTTGGTCCATTTTCATAACTGTTTTTCGTAACTAGCTATGAAAAGAAAAAAAAATCTACACTGAAATGTAACTAGTTATTAAAATGGAATATTTAATCTATGTTCATAACTGTGTTTCGTAACCAGCTACAAAAACGGAAAAGTAATCTTGTTTTTCGGTTTTCGCTAAGATAAAAACCGCTAAAATTTTCCCAATGCGTATGAACGGCCTGGGATGGTTAAATAATTTCCCTTTTCTTCGTCACATTTACCTTATTGCAAAATAATTATGTTCTCTTATACAAATCTGTCGACGGGTTAATTGGCTTATTGTTATTATGACGCGTTATTCATTTGTTTAGCAATAGATAAGTGGTTGCGTTGCGTTTAATTATTATACGTTGCATGTAATGTTATGTGCGTCATCGATACGTCATAATAACCTACAATAACCTGGCAACTCTTTATTTATTGATTAGTAAATATGATATCACAAGGAAGACAAAAAGTTGTAACCAGCCACTGATTGGCACCAGTGGCGGTGGATTAAAACGTCAAAAGCCTAAGCACGTTCTAATCGCCATTCATCAACTTCTTAATTCTTAGCAACCGCAGCGACACTTATTTCATTTTTACGGTAGACGACGGAACATGGAATGTATTTGAGACATCACCTCTGTCACCTCTGGTAAAGGATGATCCAATTTCAGTTAAATTTCATTAAAAGAAAAACATGATAATGCCTATGTAATAGGTAAAATAATATTTATTAGTTATTTGTTTACTAATGAAATATTTTGTGTTTTTCTTTAATATGCCCCTTTCTTGTATAGGAGTTGATCCATTTGAAGTTGTTTTCTATGACAACTTCTCAAGTTTCGGCTGTTATTTAAGCTAAAAGTTAAACTGACAGTTTTAACAGTGTGTTCCCACAATTAGCCCTACAACTGGGTCTTTGTGCGTGACTTTAGGCCGTGAGTTTCCTCACGATGTTTTCCTTCACCGTAAGAGCGATGTTAATTGCGCACATATTTTTTTAAAAAAGACATTGGTGCGTGGCCGGGATTCGGAAACACGACCTTCGGAATGAAAGTCGGGGTATCTACCACTAGACCAACACCGTTGGACCGTATTGTTATTTTAGCTAAAACTCATTGGATGTCAATTTTCGCGTAAGTATTATTGCGCATGTTCACTCTACTTCAGTTATTAAATTTTGTGTATTTTATACAGGTGCAGGTGCTTTATGCCAAAGGGAGGCTTAAGTAAGGCTCCCTTTGGTGTATTTTGAAATTCTGCCAACGCCGACAACGTGATATATCTATCGCACTATCGCTCACAGCATATGCAGCATCTGTATTTTATGCGGGTGCTCCTACGCCTGTATGATATCCAAATAACTCAATAACTGAAGTAAAAAGACCATAAACAGTTAATAACTTACGCGAAGAACTAACGTCCAATGAGTTTAATCTAAAATAACAGCCGAAACTTGCGAAACTGTCAAAGAAAATAACTTCAAATGAGTCAACTCCTGTAGGGGACCAGGAACAACCATTTGAAATATGTGATTTTTAATATTGACGGTGGAAAGGAAAAGCAAATTAACCCCAAGTTTGGTCCAAAATGAGTCCTTTATATAGTTCGGTTGGGTTTCGAATTCTCTATCGATCTCTCTAAGTTAGAAGCCAATCGACTGCAATAAGAGATCATGGTAAGGCAGAATATCTCAATGTCTTTATTGTATTTTGTTTACCAGTTTAGAATTCGATCGTTGAATAACTTAGGTGCAATGGTAAGCTAATGACATTCAAATCAACTGTCTATATAGGGACCACGGTTCATGGGTCGCTAAACGCATCACAGAAGTCTGATAAATTGTAAGGCATTCAAACATTCCGTAATTTAATTTATAATGTTCTAGGCATATTAATTACCTTTAGAAATAGTAGACGGAAAGACGTATTCTCAAAATCATTGCTCGAGGAGGAAACTCGTGTGGTTTATTGGTAGGTAGTTGACGCAGACAGCGAGTTCGAACCTCGCCGCGATTGAAAATGTTTCTATAGGCCTTCAAAACCTTTTAACTAGCTATTGTATAATAGTATACTTTAAAATCCATTATTATCTAAGCGTGTCTGAAGAGACAATCCGCAAGTGTCGGTTGTTAGAAACAATTGTCTATCACAAGAAGGTACCTATAATGTGTAGGTATCTATTAGGTTCATTGTCACTGTGTGAGGATAAAATAGACTACAGATTAAGAATCGATTCATGTGTAGTTCAAGGCATCTATTCTATAACTAAAATGAGGTTCCATGGTCTTATTGCTAGACCTAAATCGTCCAAATAACAATTTAATAAAATAAAAATTTTAAAAACATTCTAATGATAAAAACAATTTAAAAACCTACCTACTCTAAAAGTAATTTTTCCTAATGAATGAATAATTGGTTAATTTAATTTTGCCGAATTTCAAGCGAAGCGTAAGTGATTTCTTGCATCACCATGAATTATTAAACTATTTTCGAAAAAAAAAAAATAGCGCCCGGAGCATGACGAGAAAAGCGATGTTAGTTCCATACTTCATCAGGGCCTGAAAAAAATTGAACGTTACCTTTAAGTATCGGTCGATCGTTTAGTCTTCTGTTTGCGTTTACCGCAAAGGCTACCGGAGGTGTAATTTTTTTACATGACTGCGTCAAAATGAGCTATTTGGTAAATTAGCTGTATATATGATTTGAAAAATCAGTGTCGTCCGACTCATTTGACAGATAAGTAACCTATTAAAAAGATATTGGCAGAGACATATTACATCAATGTCTTCACTCCTTGAAGACTTAACAACTTTAACGGATCTATTGAACCCAATTGGTCCCAGTCAGTCCTTATCTTACTACCAACGAAAACTAAAGTGAAACAAGGACAGACTGGGGTCTCTCTATCATCAAGCGAGACCGTTTTTTGACGAAGTTAGCTTTCTGATAGTGGATGTAAATTGACTGAAAACAAAGAAAAAGAAAAAAGGCAGAAAATCTGTATATGCCTATTACACATTGTTTTGTTCTCTTGTTACCAAATTTTGATTAATTAAAAAAAAAGGACAAAATAACACCTAGGCCATAGGCCTAGGTACATACAGTGCATCGTACTCATCTGTTATGCAACCAGAATTCGGGCAGCCAAACCACAATCTGGTTGGACAATCCAGTAATAATCTGTACCTAGTTCTTTCGGGACCGATTTATTTGATAGCAGTTGCATGGGGAATGAAGTAAAAATGAGTAATTTACTTCAATCCCCAGAATCCATATACTCCTCTGCTCATCATTCCGAAAATACTAATTAGTTCATCACCAAGATTTTATGGTACCAACTTGGGACTCGCATCTTCCAATTTTTTTTATCAAAATCGGACTTCATATTGCCAGAGTACGATCGTGAACCTACATCTACATATACATTCAGACTAAATTTTTTAATTAACAACCTCTTCTTTTTTGTGTCGGTTAAATAGCATCATTATATAACTACTTTTACTACAATGAGGGAAGGCAAACTCGCGTGTACACACGCATTTACACGTTGCTTATTTATTTCTTTCCTTTCCGTTTTAAGGTAAGTAACGATAGATTTGTCTTATTAGTCCATTGGGACGAATCTATTGTTACTTCTAAAATAAATTTTAATAAATCAGTCCGTTAAAATGTCTCACGCAGGGCAAGGGCCTCCTCTTAGAGGGGTTATCAGTAAGACGCCGCGCAAGCATACTCCGGATTGGCGAATATCCGATGCCTTCGGATCGTGATGAGTCCTAGGGCATGTTCGTTTCCCCAAATGATCTCCTTTACCGAACGAGCGATGTTATTAGCGCACGTATTTTTTTTTTAAGAAAAGACACGACCTTCGGTATGAAACTCGGGGTATCTACCACTAGAACAGCACCGCACTTGTTTTTAAATTTTAAACGCGACTAGGCCTTTAAATTTTAAAGGCCTTTAAATTTTAAAGGCCTAGTTATTAAAAAATCATCATTAGTTAGTGTTACCAGTTTTACAAATCGCGAAAAAACTAGGTAAATAGGTTAATATAACAATAACGAAATAAAAGAGATAATTTAGCGCTAAAACATTGTTTTTATTAGAAAACTTTTACCTAACCAAAGCATCAAAAACAAATTCCTAGGCCAGATTTCTAGTAAAAATCAAAATTTAGTAATATAAATGTCGATTAAATTGCATTTGCATTATTTTAAATCTATTAACACATTTTTTTGTAAGATCATTTCCTTAAAAAATCCATAAATTATTCAAAATTAGTATGGATTTGCGAATGGTTTTAGAGTTATTGTGAAGAACATACAATAATTTAGGTGTAGAAAATTTGTTAAGTTTGCGCAGTCTGTTTCAGATCTTTTACAGGGCTATTAATAACCTTGGGTCTACTTAGATCTACTGGCTGGATCATGTTTTGTCGTTTTTTTTACCCTAATAGCGATGTCAATAGCGCAAATATCTTTTTTTTTCTTTTCAATAAAATACATTGGTGCAACTTCAGCCGGGATTCAAAATCCTTGGAATCAAAGTCGGGATATCTACCACTAGACATGTTTTATCTATAATATACTAATATCAAAAAACTCCTTTTTGTGATATAATATTTTATTAGTATATAATATGTATAATAGATTATCCTTTTCTTTATTAAGAACAAATACGTATTAAAACGTATATTTTAATAACTTAATTATACTCATAAATGGCAGTACAATGTCACAATAACACACATCGGCATAAAATATTAACACAATATCGTCTACTTTCGATCAGTTTTGATTAAAAATAGACCACTAATTTTTAATCGACCGATAGGCCTAATTTTTGCGACTCTTATCTTAAGCGATATTTATACTAGAGTAACTAGCTGACCGCGCACGCCATGCATCGGCCCTATCGCAAAATCTAAAGGGGTTTCTTTGTTGTTGTCGACTACGAAACCCTTAAAAAACTGACTTGCCATTAGCAGTTGACAGACCACGGAAAAGTTTTCGGTTACACACTGAGAAATAAATATTTTTGAGACGAACTAATCGACGCAATATTTTTACATCCCTCCTTGGGACCCAGCAGTTTACCCACCATCGTGCAGTAAGAATTTCAAGTTTCCTTGTCTCCCTCAAATCTCTAGTTGCCTTACAACACCCATGGGATGAGATGAGGTACTTCTACATCGGAGCTACACGATAATAATTCTCTTATTTAATATGATTACAAAATATAAAGTAAAACAAAGGCATTTGGATTTTACTAAGGCTTCTACACCCGAAGTTCTAATAATAATTTTGTAATAGGACAATGTCGAGACTTTTAGTCTGCCAATCTTCTTACTAATATTATTAATAAACGCGATAGTTTGTATGTATGTATGTATCTGACTTTATTACTCAATCACGCAAAAACTATTGAACCGATTGCGAAGAAACTTAAAATATAGATACCTAGAGACCTGGAATAACACATATAGGCTAGTTTTTATCTCGATATTTCCTCGGGAACGGGACTTACGTGGATGAAACGTAAAGCAGTATACTTATGCTAGACGTGCAGTAATACACGATAGACTAAAGTAAAGTAAATTGAATTGATTACCGGCAACGGTAGATCGTTACTGCTAACCATGTAATGCCGAACGCACTGTCGATCGAAGTCTCAAAAGTCTGCAATCACCCAGTAACTGAATAACAAGCCTTCCACTGAACTTGCCCTTGCAGTGTTGAAATTAAAACAATTAAAATTCTCGGTCCAACGGGAAGTGGACTTGGCAATAGTGTTCGATTTAAAATCGATTAGTTAGTTGTTATGCAAATTATTAAAGAGTTTTTATATTTGCTCTTTGCTTTTTGATAATTATGTTACTATTATAATTAGGTACTAGATAGAATTGCCTCGATAAGTGCTTTTATTGTAACTGGTGTTAGCATAACAGTATACTTTAATACCACGTAACAGTTGACGACTAGTTAAATAATTGAACAGCTTCTGAATTCGAAATTTAATCCTTGTTTAGAAAATATAAGTGATTGGGTCTGTCAGGACAGAAAAGTCTGTAGTTAAAAATAGTCTGGAGACATATCGTCACAGATAATATAAAAAATAGATGTACAGATCTACATTCATATAATCGTTTTGTCATCTAATGTATGTGAAAAGCATGAGTCTTCGGAACGCGCCCTCCAGTGTCTACGCTAAACAAAAACAACTTTTTGGGTACCTTGGGTACCTACTTACTACTAAGTACCTTAATTTGTAAGTGAACCCTTGTAATACTAATAACAAGAATATAGTAGAGCTATTTCCGAAATGTCAAAAACCGGAGCAGTAGGTAATCAGATATTGTAACCAACTTCCGCGTGGTATACCGAAGGTGATTGCCCTGCGGCCAGTGCAGGGCAATGTCAGTGAGAGGTAGGTACTTTTAAATATCCTTTAAGTATTTTTGTAACACCTAGGCTAAGGTAGGTATTACGTCATATGATTTGATGTAGGTCGTTGCGACGTCTATAATTTTTCTTTTTATAGATATACAAGGCTAGTGCAGCCACTAAGGAAGACGACGAAGAGGTTAGAACTTGTTCCACTGCCGGTCTGGTTGGAATTTTTTAGATGTCAAGTTCAATCCTTCATTTTAGATGACATTTCAGTACATGAAGACAAAAATATTCTTTTTTTATTACAGAATTCACAGAAAACTATCTTAAGTACCTACTTACTATTTTATTTATTATGTTAATTATTACATATACATACATGTTACCAACGTAATCTCTTTATAATATTACTATAGATAGGCTAACAATTGACTTCACCTCATCTGATGAGAAGCAACGATGAGGTTGACAGTGCAGAATGATTATAAACAACCTACGATCTTATTCACAAGGTTTAACCTACCTACTTAGTACATCTACCTAGATTAGTGCATAACAAAAGCCTAAATAACTGGTTAAAAAGGCAATAATTTAAGTAAACAAGTATTACATTCAAACATGGCTACCGTTTCTGAATGCAAATAAGGTCTCGTATTATTTCACAATAATCAATGACGGCAATGAATATAGGGATTTTCTCCTTTCAAATATAAGAACGCAAACAATGGCATTAAATATTTTAAAATTATTATCATTGTCGTTGTAATAACTATACACTTGCTATAAGTAGGTAGGTGTAATATGCTATAATATAATATGATTTAATATAATATGATATTATCTATAGAGTATGTAAAAGTTAAGCAACATTTGGCGACTCTTATTCCTTGTATGGATGACCGATAAGCGTCTGACAAAAAACATTTTCTCAAGCTTCTACGTGATTCAACAGGCACGTTCAGTAGTTGTTCATCGTAATTGATTAAGGGGATTTAGCGGAAGAAGATACAAATATAAACATACACCTTCAGAAACTTTATATGTAAATAGGATAGGACAGTAGAAAAGATACGAAAAAGTCCGCTTCAAAAGCTTTTAAAGTTCTTTGGACTGATTCATTATATATTTTTCATTCCTAATCCATCTACAGTAGCATAGATTTTACCTAAATAATAACGGTGATAATTCCTGAATCAAAGTTGTATCATCTGATTTAATTTAAGCAATTATTATAACTTAGCCTGGATACTAGAACGGATTACCAGATTTCTCAGCCATAACTGTAACTTAGACGTTTTTAATTACTTACAAATTGTGAATCACGGTTGTCTATTTCACTTAACAAGTTAGGTTGTTCCGCATCAGATAAGCTTGAAATTGATACCGTCGACTAAGTACAGTGAGTAAGTTAGCAATTGTTATCCAATTGATCAATCGTTCAATACCTTTTGATGGTGTAAAAATACCAAACCGAAAAATGCTTTATCATCTTTGGTCTTCTTCCGACTATATGCCGAAGTCACACAACATAAAGGGCTCTGGTTAGCGGAGTTTAACAGTAGAGCCACAAAAGCCTACTCCAGATTGGCGAATGTCCCATATCTAATTGAACTATAGTGAGTTCAAGGAAATATCGGCTTTGTTCCGATGTTTTGCTCCATCATAATTGCCGCGATGTTAAAGAAAAATACATGCACTGTGCACTGTGTACTATGTGTAGTGCACTGTCGGCCGCGCATTGAAACCACGACCCACGGAATGAAAGTCATCCCGATCTAACACTAGACAAGACAAGACCCCTCAAATGATAGCTTTCTATAATACCTAAGTTCTGTTGGCCCTGTCTCATACATATTACACAATAGATTCTTACCTAATTAAGGTTAAATTATTACTCAAAAGCTTAATAAAACAATACAAATACTCACATATTTAAAGTATTACATAATACATTAGTTATAAAACACAATTTAAATTTTATAATACTAATTCCATACATACATAATTTTTGATTAGGTGTAATACCTAGCCTATGAAAAGTTGTTTTATTTTTTTATCAATGTAAAATCTATTTTTTGCCAATTTATAATTATTATTAGCCTGACCTTTAAGTATCAAATTCAACTCACGATAACACTTAAAAATGTATTTTATTTATAATAAATCTTGTTTATTACAACTATACTTCTTTGTTCAAAAAACTGATTGCAAAAACAGTAAGTAGACAACCTACCTAAAATCAGTAGGTATTGTAAAGAATAAATCGATTAACCTGAATGATTACGTCACTTTCAAAAGCTGAATTTAATGTCAATGAACTTTGTAGGGTCAAGGTCGGTCGTGGTGTCAGTAAGGTCTGTAGGTACCCAACGAAACAGAAAGCTTATTTTAGTCATCTTCTTTTCGTATAGTGGTGTGGCTCACCTGGGGCCTTAGATAGATATATAGATTAACACTTTATTTGCACAACCAACAACAATTAAAATCAGTTTACATTATTATTAATAAGTAAGACAAAATACAGAGAAAGCTTACTTTAAGAACTCTTATCACTCGGATTAGTTAAACAAGCTTTTGTCTTTTTCTGTTACAAGAACTTTCAAATTTAACAGAAAGAAACAAAAAGTGGTAAATCTAATCCAACCTTATTCCATGTTTATTATTAATAAGAGAGTTAAAGATCTTAAAGATCTGAAGACTTTGTTTCAGTAAATGAATACCTAGGTAATGATTATCACTGACCCAATTACTAAAACAAGGTAGGTATGCTTCGATGCTCCTTTCAGCCTTTGCTTATGGGTGAGTAAGTTCTAACAAAACGTTGATCAGTAATGAAGAAAGATCCACTTCACAAGATAGAATATCTTTATTTGTACATAGAAAACTAACAAACACATATACAAATAAATACCTCAAATTAAGTAATACAAATGGGCGTCCGTATCGCTAAGAGCGAGTGCTTCCAGGTAACCTTTGGATGGAGTTGAACTGTAACAGATTGAGTGGTAGGTAGTGTAGCATATTTTAAAATATGTGGAAATAATATAGGTATCTTAGGAATATATTTTTGTAATAATATATTTTTTCTACTAAAGTGTTTTGTGTGGGTATGGTGCAGTTATCAACAAAAATATTTATTTCTATGGGTTGTAACTAGTAGCTCTACGAGGACCTCGCGAACATCAAGTAAACACAAACCACAGGTTACCTAGTAATTCGCACGCTCTACCAGGTAGATAATCTTCATTTTTTAATTCAATACTTCGCAAGTAGAGGAACACCAACTTACTGAAAGACGAAAGATGTTTTTACACGACTGCCAAAGGAAGTGTTATGTTTTTGTCAGACTTGAACCAGAGACGTTTCGCTCACTCAATCAACTAACTCTGACTGGCGCAAATGAGCCTAAACGTGTTACATCTCAAAGCTCATCTTCACTTACAAATACACACCATCGGATAAGCTTAATTGAGATCAATCGCTCAAACCCAATAATCTACGAGTAATAATAAAAAGGTACTTTAGATACTACGAATTACGAAATATCAAAGAACTGCATCTGTACATACAATAAATCTTAAAGTAGGTATCAACTATATATCTCAACTAGCTGTGTCTCACAGTTTCACCCGCGTAAGCTTCGATCCCGTGGGAATATCGGGATCAAAACTAGCCTATATTTATCCTTAATTATTTAGCTTCTTTCTGTAGTTTTTTTTAATGAAATCTGTCCAGTAGTTTCGGAGCCTATGCATTACAAACAAACAAATAAATCTTTCATCTTTATAATATATTTCAATTTAAAAACCCGTTAGATGCAATAAAATAACACAATTATATAACAAGCAATAAAAAACGACCATTTTAAATTCTTTCATTAAATTTTCCATGTAAATAGCTAGTTTAATTTATAAGTTGGTAGGCAACTATTATCCAATGAACTTGGCCCCAATAATCTTATTAAGTAATAACAGTTTTTGTTTGTCGTTACGGTTGATTCCTACACCGTGCAAGGTGAAGGTGTTTCCAGTTTGACAGCTATTGCGTTGCGTTTTATATGCACCTTGTTTCTGGGTAGAAACTGTTAAGAACCATGGATTCTTCATATCGTTTTACTTGACACTGAAGTAGGCATCAGAAGGAAGACAGTCTCGTTGGACTGCTGACATTGTAGCGGTCGCAGGGAATCGTTGAATGGGGGATCGGGATCGCAATTTGTAGCCTAGAGCTATGTGAACAGTGGGCGAATAAAAGACAAGATGATGATGGAAGTAATTGCGGTCTGTGCATAAGCTTTGTGAAATCCTACTAATATTAAAACTGCTAAACTGCGTGGGTTATACATAATGCAGTTTGTTAAAAACTTGGCAAGTAGTGGCCTACCTATACCAAACATCGAAAAGACGAGACCTTACTAATATTGATTTATTTTTGTGGTTTATCTTTACTTGTAGAAGCACTAGGTTTCTGAATCGATTGTGATAAAACATTTAGATAGATAAATTTCTAGAACTGAACAATGTCTTCTTAGTAGAAATTGAGGCATCTACCAAGCAACGTAGAATGTCAAACTAAATTATGTTTTTGGCAATTTGTAGCAAACTGTTATTTTTCCTTCTTTATTTAAAAAAAAATCTGAACCAATTGCAATAAGACCAGGGCCTGTACTTTAATTATTTTACGAACGAACGAAAAATTTGTCATAGTCCTACTATGATGAGTAATGACACATTTTCTTTCTGGATGGCAGTTGTATTTATGGTTCGTATGTAGAATTAAAGTAGAGGCCCTGGTATGTTTGTAGGTGAATTCCTCTACATTATTGTTATTTATTAGAATAATTCAAAACGTTAAAGTGGACAATATTTATTTTGTCATTATTCATGATTATGTTATTTCAAATTATTTATTTAAGTGTATATAACGGTCACGGTCTTCGAGTGGGTGTATCTTATTATAATTTTAAAATTAAACAGATGTACCCACTGAGTTATATCAAGGCAGTTAAATTAATAAATATACTTAGTTATTGGTGAAGAAAAAATAAGTCATCAAATGAGTACACTCTTCTGATCTAGAAATGTTGTAAATTTTAAAACTAAAGTAATAGGAAGGGCGTTTGACACAGAATAATTAATAGAAGTACATAGGTACGTAGTGTTGGTTTCAAACTCCATGTTTTGAAAAGCATTTCATCATTTTCAAATTTTCCTCGAACTGTCTATCTTTTTTAATATAAGTCTACTAGAAAACCATTTCAGATTGATAAAAGTAGGTTTTCTTCCTAAAAGACTTCAACGAGCGCTACTGACCTACCCAATTTGTTATTAAAACATTTATTTCTCTGAATTAGATAGAATGCATTAAAAAATAAAATATATCAGCCGCTAATTAGGTAGAATACTTACGTAATAATTAATTCTGCTCATTTTCAATCGTAAAAAAATTGAGCATTGTTATTCCTACCGTTATAAATATCTGCCCATACACTTATTAATAGGTATAAAGACAGTACTCTGTCTATCTTTTTAATATAAGTATTTGTTTATAATTTACAACTTATTTGTAAATTACCTTTAATTAAAAGGTAATTTATAAATCCGTTATTATCACGGTTATTATAGTAGGATCATAAATCGGTTACATAGAGACATATAGACGCCATAATCAAAGTTTACAACTTATGTTAAATGGTTTTGAAGGAATAAAATTATAATAACTCGTAGGTACCTATACCTAGACTGGTATAGGGGCGTTTGTGAATACGACTGTGTATACAGAAACAAAACCATAAGGTTTCGTTTACGCATAAGCGTGGACACTGCATTTGTCCCATTTTTGATGACATTGAATTAGCCACGCATTGGATCGTTTGTGAATACGCCTTGCACTTTTACCTCAAACAAGAAGCCGTAGAGATAATTTCCCTAGAGGTGCCTACCAACCTTTAGATTATCTTATGATTTAGGTACCTACGAATACTGGAACAGTTTTGTTCGAGCCCAATCCAATCGTCGGTAGGTACCTACGTTGACTCGTGGTAAGGAACCAGTCATAGCCGGATGTCCTGATATTCAAGTGATGTCAGACGATAATTGATCAACTTTATCTTGTAGGTAGTGTACTTTAGGACGTTTTATAGGACTGCCAAGGTAGGTATAGTTGAGCGGTTTACCACTATTTAGCGTTCTAAGAGTAGGAAGACGGCGGCAGTGGAACTAACTTGCATTCGCCAACGTTTCGATTAGGGTTGCCAACACTTTTTTCCAAAAATATAGTATTTGCGGCTAAAAAATAAAGTACATCCAGAAAAAATATAGTATTTTGCCGACTGATTGTAAAACATAAAAAAAAACACAAGAATTAAATGGTGTTTGTGTAGATTAAGTCAAAGAAAACCCGACAAACTTTTTGTATTAAACCTATTTATTTCCATAAAAACTATATTTGGTGGTATCTATCCACTTCTGGCACTTTTCAATAAGTAGCTTCTTTTCTTTTATAAATGTTTCTAATGCTTCTTTACATCCTATATTTAAATTTATAGTTATAAGCAGTTCATTTTTATCATATTGATGTTTGCATCTCTCCAATTTAAGTCCATATTTTTATTAGAGTGTAATCAAGGTTGTGATCACACATAGCCAGAATATTAAAAATAATTTTGAAAAAACTTGTATGTTAAAAATATAGTATTTTTGCGTACTATATATTTTTTTTAAAGTAATAGGGGTTAAAGTATGAAATTGCCGTTTTATTGCAATAGGTTCTTTGAATTGACATAGAATCTTCATGGTTTGAGGTTTTCGAATAGAAACTTTTTTCAAATGGTTTCTGTGATGTTCTTTTTTTAAAAAATGTGAAACATTTGAATATCGACTTTCAATTGTTTTTGTTATTCAATTTAGACAAGAAAGATGGATACTGCGAAAATTCGAGTGATTCGGAACTAACGCGGCAGAAACAGCCAGGCAGAAATCAATGCTGCGTTTGGAGAGGGGTCTACTAATGAACGCACCGTGCGATTTTGGTTTAAACGCTTTCGTGATGGAAATTTCGACTTAAAGAACGAGCCACGAGGAAGACCGCCCACACAGGTGAATAACAATGAATTAAGAGAGATAGTGGAAGCCGATCCTAGTCAAACTACCCAGGAATTAGCGGCATGGTTTAACGTTACCTTACCCACTTTATTGACTCACTTGCGTCAAATCAATAAAATAAAAAATACGAAAAATGGGTGCCTCATGATTTGACTAATCTGCAGAAAGAAACGCGTGTTGAAACTTGTGTTGCCTTGTTGAACCGGTACAGAAATGAAGGAATATTGGATCGAATTGTAACATGTGATGAAAAGTGGATTCTTTATGATAACCGGAAAAGAAAAATGCAATGGCTGACCCCAGGTCAAATGCCACAACAGTGTCCTAAAGCAAAACTTACCAATAAAAAGGTAATGGTAACTGTTTGGTGGTCTCAGCATGGTGTTATTCACTATGGTTTTCTTCGATCTGGTCAAGCAATTACGACAGATGTCTATTGTGCCGAACTCCGAACCATGTTGACAAAACTAGCAGTAAAACAGCCCCGACTCATGAATCGATCTTCACCATTATTGCTCCACGACAACGCGAGACCTCACACAGCACGAGAAACCATTTTGACCCTTCAGGAACTGCACTTAGAAACCATTCGTCATCCTCCGTATTCACCAGACCTTGCTCCAACGGACTACCATTTTTTTCGTGATTTGGACAATTATCTACGTGACAAGAAGTTTTCTTCCCAGGAGGCAGTACAAAATGCTTTCACACAGTTTGTGCAGTCTAGATCGTCGGAGTTCTATCGCAAAGGCATTAATAACCTTCCCATTAGATGGCAGCAATGTATAGATCATAATGGCAACTATTTTGATTAAATAAATTTGTTAAAAATTTAAAAAATAAACAATTAAGATTTTCAGTACAAATCGGCAATTTCATACTTTAACCCCTAATATATAGTACGTAGACCTGAAATATAGTACAATAATATATAATATAGTACGGTTGGCAACCTTAGTTCGATACCTATGATAAACATAATGATCATTATTATTGACATTAACATTTCGCGGCCTCTGTGGCGCGTCGGGCATACGTCTGACTGCAAAGCTGCAGGTACTATTCCCGTCAGGTGCAAATATTTATGCTTATAAATAAATATTTGTATCTGGTCTAGGTGTCTTTCTATGTATAATATGTATTCAGTATTTACTAAAAATATTGTATTCAGTATTTAAAAAAAAAAGGTATAATATGTAGTATATCCGTTGTCTAGTACACATAGTACAAGCCTACTGCTTAGTTTGGTGCTAGATTGCGCTGTGTGTAATGTTATGCAATATTTTTTTATTATTTATTTATTATCTACATGTATGTCTAACTAGTTTCTGTGTACGTCGCCAAGTCACTTCTAGATAAGTATTAGGTACTGAATTAACAGACTTGGTTTTCTTTCGATTTCGCTAATTTTATAGAAGAACAGGGTTGCGAGCCTTGATGCTTTTTTACATATCTAATATGTTTTCGATGAGATCTACATGTCTACGTGTTAACGTCCACATGTTTTTCTCTATTTCAACTCAGAAAATCAATTTAGTCGTCATTCGAATCCTGGCAGCATTGAATTTAGGAAAAAAAAGCAATATTGTGTCACTAAAAAGTGAAAATTTCGATAAAAGCATAAAGTTATTCTTATTCTTAGTTTTATCTAATTAAAATGGTTAGATATAATCTTAAGATAATAATCATTCTCATTTTAAATACACAGCTGTTTACACTTTATTCAAAATCCGTTGGCAAACATTCATCTAAATATACCTCCTAATGCATATATTAAAGACTAGCTGCGTCCCGCGGTTTCACCCGCATAAGTCCTGTAACCGCAGGAACATCAGGATAAAAAGTAGACTGTGTTATTCCAGGTCTCTAGCTACCTATATTCCAAGTTTCGTCGCAATCGGTTAAGTAGTTTTTGCGTGAAAGAGTAACAAAGTCACATACATACATACAACTTTCGTGTTTATAATACTAGCAGCACCCCGCGGTTTCAACCACATAAATCCCGTTCCCTAGGGAATATCGGGATAGAAAGTAGCCTATGTGTTATTTCAGGTCTCCAGCTTTCAATATTCCAAGTTTCATCGCAATCGGGTCAGTAGTTTTAGCGTGAAAGAGTAACAAAGTCACATACATACATACAAGCAAAACTTTCGCGTTAATAATATTAGTAATATACATATAAGACAAAACGTTAAAGGAAGGAAGAATGCCGACCTTGCCGTCACTTCCTAGCTATCGGAACTAAGATTACTCAGAACACACGACCTCTGTATTAGCGGCTAATGAACTGAATAAAATGTTATATCTCCTTACATATGTAATTCGTGATAACTTGTTAGTATAGTGGACCTACTACTTACTAAGTAATGAGTTGACACGCCTCAGAGCAACAAGCGTTTATACATTAATAAAACTTGATGTTGTTATAATTCTTCAACTTTATCCGCTCAGGGTCCATCTAACTTAAAATATTGTTCAATTCATTTAAAACTGCTTAACTTAACAAAAGATAGGATAGGTGACAAAATAATATTCTACTTGGACATAGGAAATACACTAAAATAAAAATACATGCATATACTTACTAACAAATTAAATCCTCAACCTAATAAAATTGTCCATCACCCTACACACACAAAATATGTCAGAACACAAGCCGCATTCCCCCGCAGTATATTAATTAATATATAATATGAACATGAGGTCTATCCCCGAGCTCTGTGCCAACACCCAACCTCCCTCATAAACCCAATGACCTCACATCAGCAAGGTCCAAGTCTTCACAGCAAAGGTGACAAAATGGTGCTGCTGAAGATGAACAAACCGCCGTGTTTGCTTCCCTGGTGCCAACGTATTGACTCATAAACTACATAATCGCATTATTTCACCAAAAAAATATAAAAATCCCAGAAAAAATCTAAAATCCTGGAATATCCTTTTGCAACAATTTTTTTGTACCAAATGAACTAAGAATACTTACTTAAATACTTTGCCGTTTACGGAATAGTGATTGTTATACAAGGGCTGAAAGTCAAGCATTTCACCTGAGATATTTTTGAAGTTCGAATTTGAAATGCGTGACGTTCACACGAGTTAAACACTCTACTTTTCATTTCGACTGTGAGAAAATTAAAATACTACTAGCAAATTTATTAAAACACGTATATTGAGAATCAGTTAAAATGTCAAGTAAATTTAGAACAACTTGTATATTGGAGTCTTGGCGGGAACTCGTTGAGGAGATGTGGTGCTAAATATTCATTTTTGTGAAACCTAGTTCATATGCGTGCAAATTGTTTAATTTCGGGGGCATATTAATCAATTTAGTTTCGTGAAGGTGTACAAGTGGAATGAAAGTGAAAATCGGTGCAAAACATTAACTTAGTGTTGTCTCCAAGGCTCCGTGAAGATTATTTGTAAAAGGCCGCCGTGTTTACAAATGATTCCCTAGACTTGACTTTATCTATGACGACTTGACTGTTTCGATGCAAATAACTTGCATAATATATTAGAATACATGACACTGGCTAATTTCCTAATGGCCATAATCGGTTCACAACCGATAAGAAATAATAACTTGTATATTTTTTTATTTTTTATAAATAACAAAAAATACACATACTGCCAACATTAGAAAACTTATTTATTGGCTACAATATAATCGAGTCGTCACGACGTGAAACATGAAGTTTACTTTCCACCCTAGAGATGAAATGAGCCACTTTCAACCCGGCTAGGTACCCATAAATATTAAACTTTCCGAACAGGAGAGATGAAAAAGATCATCTACGGACTATGATTTTATTTAATTAGGTACCAAGTCAATTGATCTTGAAGAAAGGGACATCATACCTATTTACAGATACAGGACCCATTGAACATAAAAGGCATTTTTTATCCTGATAGGTACCTACTGTTGAGAAGGGGAAAGTTACAGGGTTCAGCAAGTAACAGAGTACCTACCTACCATACAGACGAACAGATAATAATATGGTACCTACCTTTTATAAGGATGAATATTCATGCACACCTATGTAGGGAGATCATTTAACCTCCAGGGATCATATTACCTCTCCCCTACGTATTTATTGTATATAGCTATGTACCTACCTACCTGGTAAGTAATTCAATAAACACTTCCTATGTTAAATAGTGAGCGAAAAAATACAAATAAAAAAATAAGGAGGCGTAAGTTTTATGCTAGAGTATTAAAAAAATAAACTACGAAACTAAAACAAATCAATGCAAACGGAAGTAATATTAAACAGCCGGTAGGTACCTAATAAATTAACATGGTCAAAAAAGTCTAATAAATTATATGCCCATACGTCTTTATTGACAGGTTTTTTCCGTATCTAACCACATATATATCACTTAGTTATATACCCACATACATAGTTCGGGCTACCATGATCGTTTCTAGTTGCTATGTCGTCCTTTCGTCGTTCAAAAAAAAAAGTAAATATTAAATAAAAAATACCCCGACTACTTTCAAAACCACAGACAATTTAAAAGAATCTCTTTTTTTTAAGCTTGATTTTCTTTCTTTTTTTAATTATTTGATGTGTATTTTTTTTAGCTGATCGACAACGCGACCATTATATTCTCTTTGAACGCGACGACTTAAGGACGCGACTCATGTGAAATCCCTTCCGATTGAATAGTTTTCTTCATAGCCGGTATCAAATAGATCTTTAAACAATGTTTAATGTTATTGTACATGATACAAGAAGTGTCCCCTTGATTTCAAAAACAATAAAAAATAACTTTAATTACCACTATTATACAGGCAAAGTTACCCCTGTTTTACAAAATATTTTCTTATAGGCATCATAATATTAGAAAATACAATACCAGAACCCCTTCATCGTATTTTATAAAAAATTATTTTAATCTTCGTTAATTATTGATTTTACGAGAAATTGTAGATTTTTTCACGCAATTCCATCTCGCTCATTTATATGCAATCGGACAAGGACCGTTGATTATCATCTATCGCCGCCTTAAGACATCACGGTAGGGCCCAGTATACCTAACTGGATGTCTACTTTATTGGTCTTAAAACGAATTATTACTTAGAATTTTATCTATAGGTACGTTACCTAAGCTTATTAATCATAATCACATTGCATTGCCCGAAAATCCAGTGAGAAATCTCCCAAAACTACAATCTTTAAGTCTACAAGATTAAAGATATGTTTCTTGTGTGCATGTGACGATGAAGTGATGTGATGTGTGTGTGATATTATGATATAGTAGTAGCACCACTATTTTAAAAACATAACGGGCCTTCTTGTTCGATAGCGTTAAGATCCTCTTTGACTCAGGGATACCGCCACTAACAGAGGTTATTTCCTGGCTTTATTTGGATGTGGGTAGGTACTCAGGGACTACATTTTTTACCTACCTACATTTTTTAAGGTTCTAATCATAGTTAAAAGTCTTTTTTTTTTCTTTTTTGCATTTTACATTAGGTACATTACAACATTACAATTTACATTTTTATAATAGGCCTGCTGCGGCTACTTATTAGGTACAATTGACAAACTGTTACGACTCTATTATCATGAGAACGAGCCCCGAGGCAAGTAAGAAAAATTAGACCCAAATACAAAATAAGTGGTTGGACATTTGGACAGTTAATATTTGAGAATGACAATTTATAGTAGGCGTTTATAAAATATAGCTACCTAATCAAGGTTACTAGGTCATATGTATGTAGTATTTAGATTGTGAACTGATACCTACGGTGCCGATTTCCAAGCTATAGAATATTTTGATAGGAGATCTTATGAGAAAGGTATTTGGTTCCGTACTATTCAACCCCATATTTCAAAACACCCTTGGATTGATGGAACTTAGGCGGCGATAGATGATAATCAACGGTCCTTGTCCGATTGCATATAAATGAGCGAAATGGAATTGCGTGAAAAAATCTACAATTTCTCGTAAAATCAATAATTAACGAAGATTTAAATAATATTTTTATAAAATACGATGAAGGGGTTCTAGGTATTGTATTTTCTAATATTATGATGCCTATAAGAAAATATAGCGGTTAAGGATTTAGAAGAAAAACTGATTTATTTTGTAAAACAGGTGTAACTTTGCCTGTATAATAGTGGTATTTAAAGTTATTTTTTATTGTTTTTGAAATGAAGGGGACACTTCTTGTATCATGTACAATAACATTAAACATTGTTTAAAGATATATTTGATACCGGCTATGAAGAAAACTATTTAATCGGAAAGGATTTCACATGAGTCGCGTCCTTGAGAGAAGTACATTGGTTACTGCCTTAAGATTACGCTCGGGACATGTACCTTCCGAAAAGTTTGCTTTCTTAATGGGAAAAACAACATCACCTAACTGTAAAGATTGCGGTGTTGTGGATGATATCCAACATATACTATTGGAATGTGTGCGGAACGCGACGTTGAGATCGACACATCTGGGAAGTGCTTTGAGTGGCAATGACGTCGGTATGATTAACTCTGTCTTAGCAGATCCGTATTCGGATAATGGTATTGTTTTATATAAATTGGATGTTATTGCGTTACAAGTTAGTGTGTGTATCAATAGAGTGATGTGGTCGTCTAAGCCAAAGCCAGGCTTTATAAATACCAAAAAATGTCCTATGGTTTCACAAAAATATAAATTTAGCACATCTCCTCAATGCGTTCCTGCCAAAACTCCTCTTCTGCAAATAACTTGCATAATAATATTAGGGGTTAAAGTATGAAATTGCCGATTTGTACTGAAAATCTTATCTTGTTTATTTTTTAAATTTTTAACAAATTTATTTAATCAAAATAGTTGCCATTATTATCTATACATTGCTGCCATCTAATGGGAAGGTTATTAATGCCTTTGCGATAGAACTCCGACGATCTAGACTGCACAAACTGTGTGAAAGCATTTTGTACTGCCTCCTGGGAAGAAAACTTCTTGTCACGTAGATAATTGTCCAAATCACGAAAAAAATGGTAGTCCGTTGGAGCAAGGTCTGGTGAATACGGAGGATGACGAATCGTTTCTAAGTGCAGTTCCTGAAGGGTCAAAATGGTTTCTCGTGCTGTGTGAGGTCTCGCGTTGTCGTGGAGCAATAATGGTGAAGATCGATTCATGAGTCGGGGCTGTTTTACTGCTAGTTTTGTCAACATGGTTCGGAGTTCGGCACAATAGACATCTGCCGTAATTGCTTGACCAGATCGAAGAAAACTATAGTGAATAACACCATGCTGAGACCACCAAACAGTTACCATTACCTTTTTATTGGTAAGTTTTGCTTTAGGACACTGTTGTGGCATTTGACCTGGGGTCAGCCATTGCGTTTTTCTTTTCCGGTTATCATAAAGAATCCACTTTTCATCACATGTTACAATTCGATCCAATATTCCTTCATTTCTGTACCGATTCAACAAGGCAACACAAGTTTCAACACGCGTTTCTTTCTGCAGATCAGTCAAATCATGAGGCACCCATTTTTCGTATTTTTTTATTTTATTGATTTGACGCAAGTGAGTCAATAAAGTGGGTAAGGTAACGTTAAACCATGCCGCTAATTCCTGGGTAGTTTGACTAGGATCGGCTTCCACTATCTCTCTTAATTCATCGTTATTCACCTGTGTGGGCGGTCTTCCTCGTGGCTCGTTCTTTAAGTCGAAATTTCCATCACGAAAGCGTTTAAACCAAAATCGCACGGTGCGTTCATTAGTAGACCCCTCTCCAAACGCAGCATTAATATTGCGGGCTGTTTCTGCCGCGTTAGTTCCGCGTCGGAACTCGTATTCAAAAATCACTCGAATTTTCGCAGTATCCATCTTTCTTGTCTAAATTGAATAACAAAAACAATTGAAAGTCAATATTCAAATGTTTCACATTTTTTAAAAAAAGAACATCACAGAAACCATTTGAAAAAAGTTTCATTCGAAAACCTCAAACCATGACGATTCTATGTCAATTCAAAGAACCTATTGCAATAAAACGGCAATTTCATACTTTAACCCCTATTATTATGTTAATAATACTTGACACTGGCTAATTCCCTAATGGCCATAATCGTTTCACAACAGATAAAAAATAAAATAATATTGCTTGCAGATTTACTAAAACTATCCTTCTTAGATCGTAGCCCGTAATCACGCTGATAATGTAAGAAACTGATAAGAAACCCGCACCATGTTAACGGTCCCCGCGCGGTTTCACCCGCGTAAGTCTCGTTCCCGCGGGAATATCGGGATAAAAAGTAGCCTATGTGTTAATCCAGATTCCCGGCTACCTATATTCCAAGTTTCATTGCCATCGGTTCAACAAACAATACATACAATCTTCCGCGTTTATAATATGTACTAGCTGCGCCCCGCGGTTTCACCCGCGCAAGTTGCGATCCCGCGTTGTTCTTACACCAACCTATCGCAATGCAAAAATCCACACTTAAACGGTCGCCCATTGAAGTACTGATGGAGCCAGGCGCTATCGCGCCTGGCATCATCAGTACTTCCCTGGTCGTCCGTTTAAGTGTGGATTTTTGCATTGCGGTAGGTAGGTGAAGTAAGGCAAAATAAATTACGCAATTTCTATTTTTTATCCGAATATCCGGACTTGATATCCGGAAAAAAGTAGCCTATATGTCAATTGAAATCTTAAGCTATCTGCATACTTAATTTCATTAAAATCGGTTTAGCCGTTTCCGAGATTAGCGCGCACAAACGCACAGACAAACGGACAAACAGACAAACTATTTTTAGTAGTAGTGTTTTTTTTAATAGTTTTTTCAAAATATCTTTTAAAAATAGACACCGCTAAGTTACGATTTTATTATAAGTATAGAAGATATAGATTGATTAATTGATTGATTGTGAGTCAACCATAAAAGATAGACATGCTGTCGCAGGATATTTTTTATTTACTTATTTATTTATTATTTTATAGCATGTTAAGCGGAACAAATCCGTCATACATGATTTCTGTGTAACTTTAAACCATTCTGGCTGCACATAGCGACGGAAGCTTAAAACATGGAGTACCTATATTTTCCCGTTTTTGTAACTTTTCTCTTTACTGCTCCGTTCCCATCTATCTTAGCATAATAAAAAGTAATCTATAACCTGCCCAGGAGTATGAAGTATAATTGTACCAAGTTTCGTTAAAATCCGTCCAGTAGTTTATGTTTCTATAACGAATATACAGACAGACAGACAGACAGACAGACAGACAGAAAAAAAATTTACTTATTGCATTTTTGGCATCAGTATCGATAACTAAACACCCCCCGATAGTTATTTTGAAAATATATTCAATGTACAGAATTGACCTCTCTACAGATTTATTATAAGTAATATAATATAGATGACTGCTGAAGACTTACCTATAGTTTGGTAAGTACCTACTTACTTAATGATCTTACCAAGACATTTGCTTACGTGTTTAAAAACACGCAATCAATTTTCGTGACCGACAAACAGCTACCGTATAACGATATACCTACGTAGGTACTGACTTTAACACTATGCTAAGATAAGTACATAATTATTACTCAAAAAACCGCACAAAAATAATAACTAACGACTAAATATAATTACGACACTAATACGCTTATACGTAGGTATATTCGTATCGTACATAAGTATAGATTTACGATAGACATTAAGCTTAGCGTGTTTGTTTAGTATATTCGTGCATTTAATTAAGAGTGTTGGGGTTACCATGGTTGTAGATTCTAAGATGCGTTTCGAACTGGTCCCCTACCGCATAAATCCCGTCGAGTACAACTCTGTCGATTTGGGAATACGATGCTTTCGATAACGGGGTTGGAAAAAGCTACCGCGCAAGGAGCGAGCAGAAATTGTAGACGTTAAAGCCATAGACAATTTTTGCTCTCTCCTTGCGCGGTAGCTTTTTCCAACCCCGTTATCGAAAGCATCGTATTCCCAAATCGACGTCGAGTTGAACTAGACAGGAGTTACGCGGTGGGGGGCTAATTCTACCTACAAAGAAGTTGTAAAAGTAGGTATGACGTAGGCAAAGCTTGGTCATGGGGGTTAGCATGGTCTTCATATTGCAGGATCTAAATCGCCCTGCTAATAAAATGTAAAACAAAATCCCTGGCTGAATTAGGTACTACTTTAAAAAAACTTCGAATATTAAAAAAAAACAAAAATATATTTTTAAAGTAGGCATTTTTATTATTATTAGAAGTTTTGTTAATTGACTTAATTTTCTTAGCTGGACGATTTAAGTCCAGCAAAAAGGAACCATGATAACCCCCAATTATCTTTGCGATAAATTGTAACAAAACCGAATAAAACACACTCACTATCTTTCAAAAAGAAATCACACATTATAAGGCTTTAAAAGTTGGTAGAATTTGTTTGTACTCGACTGAACTTTACCTTTTATTTATAAAAAGTAAACATAAGATGGGCTAAATCTAACAAATGAAAATGTGGAAGCAAATGAAACACTATTATTTATTATAAATAAGTTTTTATTGATACATACAAATCAAAATTGACACACTTACCTAAATACAATTATAGAAACCAATCATAATTGTAATAGAACACAATATTTCCCAGTTCAACTCGCGTTTTTTATTGTTATAATGCTGTACCAATGTTTCACCTGCTTTACAGTCTGTTTTTCAGGGTAGACAGAGTCAGATTTACAACAGGAAAATATTTTACAATTAATAGGTAAATAACATATAATTTTCTTACCAAGTAACTAGATAGTTAAACAACATTTCTAAAATCATTAAATCATTTTAAACATTAATAAAAATAATAATCAAAATACTATGATCTTCATTTCAGATCCATGCTGTATTTTAAAAATTCATCCAGTTATTTTTATTTTTTTCAATAATTAGCTTTTGGACTCAATGGTCATTCACCTTAGATTATTTATATTATAAATATATATTTAGATTTTATATCTTTGTAGTATTTATTTCTTGTGTAAGTATTTTTAGATACAAATAAAATGAACATTAGCTTTATGATTTATTTTTGGGCGTACTTTGAGGCTAAAAGAAAAATTAAATTAATAATTTTAAAACATATGTAGGTACTAGGAACACTTACATCTACTAAACAAAATGAGAAATAATAATCAAGATATAAAATGGTATTCCGTCCTACCATGATGTCTGATAAATCGTCGCGAAGTCATTATCGTCTTCAGATAAAAAAAAAACATCTTAAAAAAACATTTTTTTTAAAATAAATATCTGTGGTTTAGTCGGGGTATTTTTTTATTTAAAATTTACTTTATTTTTTGAGCGACAATAGGACGACAAAGCAACGAGAAACGATCATGGTAGCGCGGATTTAAATACATATATTTTAATAAAAAAATATAGTTTTAAGTTTGTTTTTGACATTTTCTTTTGTTATAATTTTATACCTGATTTAGCTTCATATGCAAATATTTTTAAAAACAGACTCCTCGCATCCTTTCTAGAGCACAAGCACCAGTCTTTTATACCGACTAGTTGTATTTCACAGAAAAGTCGAATTCATTAACAAAAAAAATCTTCCTTTCCTTCTATCACAGTAAAACGAATAAATAGGTACCTTTTAGCTCAGCGTGCTACACCTAAGACCATGTCATTACCAAAATGTTGCTAATTCCTGTATTAGAACAGTCCCAATTTCTTTCAAACATCATTACAATTGCAAATGCTAACAATACGCTCAAATACTATAACTTGCATCTGAACTGCGATAGAAACTTTATTTTAAACTCAAATGTATAGAAACTGGTATTATTTAAAGAAACTTGGTCAAATATTTTCAAATTTGAAACTGAACATTGACTGATGATATTGAAATTAAAAATTTACAAATTTATTAAGCGATTAAGCCAACATGTGTGATAGTGGTCAAACGCAGGCTTGTGGTATAAAAAATGTTTTGCTTCATACTACCACTGATTAGTAGTGTACACAGGTACACTCTATGTAAGCGTGCTATATTTTAGACTACCTTGTCACCACCAGTGTGATAGTGGTCATACATTCACGGTCACCAATCAATTATTATGAAGAAGAAAAAACCATTTTTAAACCGTCCGAACAGCATCGAGGAACTCCGTATCTTAAAATTACGAACAATGCCCAAATTTCAGCTTCGAAGCTTCGACAGAGAAATGTAACCATAGAAGCGCCTTGTTTCAAGAAAACGATGTTTAAATTTTGACAGTTTATTCGCCTCCTGTCCTTTTCTCTCACTTGAAATGACGTAAGAACATCTCCTGCTTCAAACTCGAAGGTAATTTACAATAACTTTTGTAGCCATGAAAAATTGAAAAGGGCGCATCTGAAACTGCCTGTCTTATATAACACATCACTGGGCTTCGTACAGAAAACACTCAGCGGAACTTTTAAATATTTTAACCGTTCTAACATCATTTTAACATAGCCAAAAATATACGATTATAGTAAAATTACGAAAACGTATACTGAAGTAATTTTTTTAGTATAAAAACACAGTATAAAACTAGGTAGATAGTAGATAACTGTAATCTGAAATAATTTAGGTATCAAAGTTATAATTACTAGTAATTTGAAGCGCAAAACATATAAGTGCTAAAGAAATTCGCATTTCTGAACACAGTTTTATTATTTTGAATTGAGTTTAGACAATATAGAGAAAAAAAACGCTTTTTTTGTTTCAAATTTCAATGCTCCCAGCGTTGAACCCACGACCTCCGCTGCTTGAGCGGGGCGTGCTAACCAAGTAGGCCAAGTGATCTCAAGCGACAGGGTTCAATGTAATAAAAGCATTTGTCTTATTCTTCGAATTCCCCCTCGTGGTGGGAAAATATTAAATCTTCGTTCTTTAGAGACAAAAACTGTGTTCTTGATGAATGATGATAGATAATAATAGGGGTTAAAGTATGAAATTGCCGTTTTATTGCAATAGGTTCTTTGAATTGACATAGAATCTTCATGGTTTGAGGTTTTCGAATGAAACTTTTTTCAAATGGTTTCTGTGATGTTCTTTTTTTAAAAAATGTGAAACATTTGAATATCGACTTTCAATTGTTTTTGTTATTCAATTTAGACAAGAAAGATGGATACTGCGAAAATTCGAGTGATTTTTGAATACGAGTTCCGACGCGGAACTAACGCGGCAGAAACAGCCCGCAATATCAATGCTGCGTTTGGAGAGGGGTCTACTAATGAACGCACCGTGCGATTTTGGTTTAAACGCTTTCGTGATGGAAATTTCGACTTAAAGAACGAGCCACGAGGAAGACCGCCCACACAGGTGAATAACGATGAATTAAGAGAGATAGTGGAAGCCGATCCTAGTCAAACTACCCAGGAATTAGCGGCATGGTTTAACGTTACCTTACCCACTTTATTGACTCACTTGCGTTAAATCAATACAATAAAAAAATATGAAAAATGGGTGCCTCATGATTTGACTGATCTGCAGAAAGAAACGCGTGTTGAAACTTGTGTTGCCTTGTTAAACCGGTACAGAAATGAAGGAATATTGGATCGAATTGTAACATGTGATGAAAAGTGGATTCTTTATGATAACCGGAAAGGAAAAATGCAATGGCTGACCCCAGGTCAAATGCCACAACAGTGTCCTAAAGCAAAACTTACCAATAAAAAGGTAATGGTAACTGTTTGGTGGTCTCAGCATGGTGTTATTCACTATAGTTTTCTTCGATCTGGTCAAGCAATTACGGCAGATGTCTATTGTGCCGAACTCCGAACCATGTTGACAAAACTAGCAGTAAAACAGCCCCGACTCATGAATCGATCTTCACCATTATTGCTCCACGACAACGCGAGACCTCACACACCACGAGAAACCATTTTGACCCTTCAGGAACTGCACTTAGAAACCATTCGTCATCCTCCGTATTCACCAGACCTTGCTCCAACGGACTACCATTTTTTTCGTGATTTGGACAATTATCTACCTGACAAGAAGTTTTCTTCCCAGGAGGCATTACAAAATGCTTTCACACAGTTTGTGCAGTCTAGATCGTCGGAGTTCTATCGCAAAGGCATTAATAACCTTCCCATTAGATGGCAGCAATGTATAGATAATAATGGCAACTATTTTGATTAAATAAATTTGTTAAAATTTTTAAAAATAAACAATTAAGATTTTCAGTACAAATCGGCAATTTCATACTTTAACCCCTAATAGGTATATGTATTTAAAAATACTGTTAAGACTATTGATTATTATTTTTTCAAATATCAGATTAAAAGAGACTTATATTTTTAATAAAGATAAGAAATAAAGTTTTAAAAAAACAGGATGGTATTCCCAAATGTACAATTCAGACTAGAAGGCGCGGCGCGGCGCGTTTAGTTCAATTGCATGCAAATAGCGACCTTCACAACTTCATAAATAGTTGGTTTTCCTTTAGTAAATTTTAGGCAATGGCGGCGTCAGAAGGCAGTCGTTAGGATTTATAATAGCATACCAATAGATACCTTATACACTTTACAAAAAGGTTTAAATTCCTTCAGCAAACTATAAAATACTCCGCGTCGGATATCCAGTGAAAATTTTACATCAGGGAATTTAGAACTAAAATGATACTTCCCAAAATTGAATGCCTCAGATTTGATACCACCATGCAGAAAGTGCATGGCAGTAATAATAATTAAAATATTGAAGCACTGAAGTTCAGAATAGTATTACAATTCTAGATTGTTCTTCACTACAAATTTTATTAAAAAAACCGACCATTAAACGTACTATTGTTCCAAAAAACGCCCAACGCGAAAATCACGTTTTTTGTATGCGAGCCCCCTTAAGTATTTGTTAATTTATGTCTCTAGTATTTGTTGTTATAGCGGCAACAGAAGTTCATCTTCTGTAAAAATTTCAACTGTCTAGCTATCACGGTTCTCGAGATACAGCCGGGTAACAGACGGACGGACAGCGAAGTCTTAGTAATAGGGTCCCGTTAATACCATTTGGGTACGGAACCTTAAGGGGGGGGGGAATCCCCCGGAACCTTTGGGTACAAGGTATTTTTACCAGTAATTGCAACTGACTTGTTCACGAGACTGGGGATTACAGGTAGGTGACAGCGATGACAGTAAAATGGCATCTGAATCGGACTACCTCCTTTCACACGCGTTTACTGCGACATCAGTCCCCACATGGCACAACATGGTAAATAGCTTGTTTTGTAGGGTTCCTAAAATATGATCACTTAGTTGTCCATATATTTGTCAGTCTGTCTATCTGTCTGTCCGTTCGTCTGTCTGTCAAACAACATTATTACCATTGTCAATTCGTTGCGTAAATTTTTATTTTCTTTTATGTTTGTTTACCGATTATTTTCAATTCGTAGCGTATATTTTTCTTTCCTTTTATGTTTGTTTACTGATTTTTTAAATAATATTTGTAGTGAAAACAATGTTAGTTGAAAATTGTATTTAGAGAGACTTAAACGAAGAACATTCGGCTAAGTTCCAACATTTTTTCCATAACGCGCAGACGTTGTGGCTGTCGCTCCAATTCCCTGTTGTCAAACGTTTGGCCACTGTAACAACATCAAAAGGTTAATAAGTACTTTTTTATTTCTTATCGGTTGGGAATCGATTATGGCCATTTGGAAAGTAGCCAATGTCAAGTATTATTAATTTTTGCAAGAAAATTGCAATTTTTATCAAAACAGTCAAGTCAAATAAGTTATTGTAAATGGTGGTTGTTCACAATGACTGTTCACGCGAGCTTTGGAGACAATCGGTTTGCACCGATTTTCACTTTCATTATACTTACACAGCTTCACGAAACTAAAATGAAACGAAATGCCCCCGAAAATAAACAATTTATACGCATTTGAACTAGGTTTCACAAAAAGCTAATTTAGCAACATATCTCCTCAACGCGTTCCTGTACATACATATTATTTCACTACATAATATACTTTTTTTTTGTAACTACATACATATTATACATAGATAGACACCCAGACCAGATACAAATATTTATTTTTAAGCATAAATAATTGCACCTGACGAGAATCAAACCCGCAGCCTTCTGCATTACAGTCAAGCGTACGCCCGACGCGCCACAGAGGCCGTCAAACTGTATCTATAAATATTTTTCCCGGGTCTTATTCGCGTATTATTATTTTTAAATACTCTTACCTCGACGTTTCGATCATGTTACAATGATCCGATGTGATGATATATGATAGATATAATGATAGAGATATGATGTACTTACTATGTAAGAGACCTGGCTCGTAGACAAGCCAAATGGGCGTAGTACGTGGGAGAGGGATAGCTGACGGAGCGCATACAACGCGAGTACAGGTGACAGAGATAGAAGGTCAGTTGTTCCACTTCGTCGTCCGGGATCTTGCTGTCGTTGCAGACGGCGTGGTAGCGTGTCGGCCGCGCCGTGCCCTTTATAGCTTGGTGGGATACCTGGGAATGTTCAAAAGGACAACAATAAAAAAAAAGAAAGAAGAAAATTATATATTCCGCGCTACCATGCTCGTTTGTCGTTACTATGTCGTCCTTTTGTCGTTCAAAAAATAAAGTAAATTATAAATAAAAAAATACCCCGACTACTTTTAAAAACCATAGACAATTTAAAAAAAACTTTCCTTTTTTTGAAGTTTGTGTTTTTTTTATTTTAATTATTGGATGTGTGCGCGACGAAATCATAACGAATTATAAGACATCATGGTAGGGCCTATTATTCGATTTATATTAGATAGACTGCAATGCTATTGTGGTAATAATTAAGGTCAATTTTATTAAGCGAATATGCCATCTGAGCAAAGTTTAATACAGAATACTCACCAAGTAAAAATCAAGTTCCTTAGGATGAACGATATGCGTATCGACGACTGTTCCGGGCTCCACATTTGAGCTGTTAGCTCCCAAGAAAAATCTCGTATGATGTCTCTTCTGTACAAGCAAAAATAGAACTTCTGGCTTTGTAGTACGGCTCAATCTCGCATACGCACGGTGAATAGCCGCTAACTCACTGCTCATTACTTCAGCGAATTGTCCTTCAGAGACTCCATCTCGGAAAACGTAGATTTTCTTAGGAAGGTACTTGTTGGTTTTGTGGAACACCTTGAAGTGATCGAACATCATTTCTTCGAATTGGACAATCATTTCTTTCTTGGGCGTTTGCACGCTCATTTCTATGTTGTAACGGAAACAGGTTGGGTCCATGGATGCTGTGACAGCGGCTATGCTTGGTATGTTCGACTGGAAGAAAATTAAGAGAAACTTATAGAAGATCTGTCTGTTGGCATTGGCGTTATCTATCTACTATAGTCGCATTATCCATACTGCGCGCATCTAACTTTTGATTCACGCACATTAGTTAAGAGTTAACGCATCGTTTGCTAGTTTATACGACGGTTTAGTGTTGCAATACTAATTCTTTCCTTTTTAATTACAAATACAAAATACAAATTCGTTTATTCGTTGAAAGTAGGTACAAACAAAACTTAGTGTAACATGCATAATATCAGTAACTAATAACGCGAAAATTATGTTTTGTTATTAAACAAGCACTATAGTCCCTACGCTAGGATATCCTGTGTTGCAGGCGACTAGTCTCTTCCTCTTGTGTATAGATTATAATAAATAACAACAAACAAATTAATATGTAAAGTAAATTTAGATAAATGAATCCTCCTAAAATCGTGTGACCAACACACAGCGCCATCTAGCCCTGTGGTAAGCTACTAAGCTTGTGATACGGTGACTAGACAACGGATATATTACTTATATTTATTTTTCTTTTGTAAATACATGCATATTATACATAGAAAGACGCCCAGACCAGATACAAATATTTATTTTTAAGCATAAATATTTGCCCAGCGGGAATTAAACCCGCATCCTTCTGCACTGCAGCCAAGCGTACGCCCCACGCGCCACAGAAGTCGTCAGAGATAAATTAATACAAAACATTAAGATTCGTAGAAAGTTGATTCGGCCTATGTCTAATTTAATTCGTAACTAGCAAAAAATAACAATAAGAATAAGACTTAGCAATGATTACCTGATCAGGTGAAGGGTGAGTGACATCAGCTCCCACGACCATAGTCGCATTATCCAGACACGGCGGAATACTGCGAGCGTCCAACTTCTGATTTACGCCCATCAGTTTAGAGTTAACCTTCAGAAGTATGTTACGCATCGTCTGCTGGTTCATACGACGGTTCACTGTATTATCTTTGATACATTGTGTTACTAATCCGACGTCCATTTCGGCTATCTGTTTCACCTGATAAAATAGAATGGAAAATCAGGAAGATCGGTTGCAGAACGGTTCTGTGAGGGTTTTAATTTCGTTCTTAATTAGGGTAACATAAAGTTGTTATTAATAATTATCAAACGTGCAGTAAGTGGCACTTTCGATGCTGGGTAGGTATTTATCCTGGCCATAAATATTTAAACACATAGCTGTTTTCTATGTGTATTGTGTATACAAGATGTAACGGGTAAGCCCTTTTAAGCCGAAAGGGGGTTGTTTTGGACTTCTAGGCGAACAACTTTTGTTCTGCGACTTTTGAAAATACAAAGTACTTTTCAAAAAATTTAAGTGAAAAGTTTACTTCAAAATCAGCTGTTTCTCAGAGTTCGAGGTCATTGACCTTATTTTGTCCTTCATTTAGTTTGGTCTACTAAAATCAAAACTTTAATTACCTTTTTTTTCAATGAAACTTGACCTCAAAATTTAAAAAAAAAGTTCGATTTTTCAAGTCGTAGAACAAAAGTTGTTCCCCTAGATGTCTAGAACAACCCCCTTTCGGCTTAAAAGGCATACCCGTTACACTTTGTATTAGTAAGTATGTATTAACAAAGGAGCTCGTACACTTTTAGTTATTTTATTTTGTAAGTTTTAAATAAATTAATATTATTATTATTTTGTAAAATTATAGTATGTGTATATTGTATGTAGTTTAGACATTTATCCCTTGTCTAGTTGCTTAGTTCTGGCAAAATTGCGCAGTGTGTAACGCGAACTGCAATATTCATTTATTAATTAATTCGCTGACTGAGTATGTCTTCCCGAATGTCTACAACTTAGGGGTCTTCAAATCAAGAGTGAACAGGTATCTCCTAGGGAAGCATGCAATATCTTAGATCACATCGCCCCTTTCCATCAGGTGAGATTAGGGATTGCAAAATCCGGATTTTTTTAAAATCCGGTTTTCTAAATTTTCCTTCGAAAAAAAATCCGGATAATCCGAATTTTTCGAAGTTTTAAAGTGATAAGACTGAAATAAAACAGCATAAGTCATTTAAAATCTGCGTTTATTAAGAACTTTAGAACATTATAGAACAATAACAAAATAAAATCTGCATTTATTCTAATCTAATCACTAATCAAAATCTTTTAAAAAAAAAATATTTACAAAAAACGAGATCTTAATACCATGAATACGTCCAGTGTATTCGTGCACAAATTCTCAAAATCGTAAGCCGCAGCCCGCAATTACCCATTGAGGAGGTTTTTGATGAGGTCATGGTTCTAGGTGTTCCATTAATTCCTATCGAGTAGTTAAAGAGCCTATCCTACTGGTAGAAATCTAAAAGTGAGTAATTTATTGCAATTTGAGGAGTTATTCTGTTCATCACTCTTAAGACCTTTGTCAGATCATTACCAAATTTTTATGAAACCGACTTTAAGTTGCTAACTTTTAAATAAAAAAAGAATTATAGCAATCAGATTTCATACGGCCGAGATATAGTGTAGCCCTTTTTTGCCCCTTTGTGGGGGATGTACCTCTCCAATCAAAAAACCCCGACGACAATTCTATTGACTCATAGAACCTGTTACCAAGTTTCATCGAAATCGGTTCAAAAATGCTACCTGTAGAGGAGTACCAACAGACAACTGGCAGATTAATGCAAATTTTGCCAGACTTGATGCAAAGACACTTCGCTCGCTCGCTCGGTCAATAAAACTCCATAAAATTAAAAAGTTAAGGCGAAGATTTCCGATTTCAATAGTTAGTAAGTATGACAAATTGCCATAGCAACCCAAAAAAATATTTAAAAATATTCGATTATTATATATTAGACGAAAATAGAAATAGTTATTAAAAAAATGAATCAGTTATTTCCCTTCTAAATGTCAATACCTACAGTTTGAGTTATTTTTTCGAATTAAAAATTTAATATTTTGTGAATAAAGAAAAAAACATTAATTTTTTTATCAGTTTTCATAGTTTTTCCAAGATTTTTTCTATCGAGCGAAGTTATTCAAATGGTGTTTTCAGTCTGTCACGTACCTAGTAGGCTTCTTGAACTACAAACATGTAATTTGTTTGATTCGTTTGTTGATCGTAAAAAAAAATGAGTTTACGATTAGGTACATGAAGTCGAAATAAACATAGTAGGTCGATATCGGAGATTTCGAAGTTAAAAGCCTTAAGATGAAAAATGTATAGTATAATAGAAGCAGGGGTCTTAACTTAATCTTAATAAACCATATTCACTATAAAACCTACTCGATAAGCAAGCAAGCAGCATCCGAAAAAGATTACTTAAGTAATAAATAATTGTTAGTAGGTATCCTTTAGTTATTTGATATTTCTTAGTGACAGGATACATGTCAATTAAATTGTTTGGATATGTAGCAAGCGACGCCGACGCGGTCATGGGGCGTCCCAGTGAGTTACACTTAGAAGCCATAAAGCCACACCATACAGGAAAACGTCTGGTTTACCTGTTTGTATGTATACATAAAAATAGTATAAAAATGTAAATAGGTACTTACTTGTTTGTGTAGCGTGCGTGGGTTGCTTTTCACATGTACGCTCACGAATTTACACGATCTAATAGACAACAAATTTCGACAAACTCAAGTCACAACCACTACCTACGAAACTAGCTGGCCGACTGACTAAGTGAGAGCGGGGCGCGCGGGGCGTTGTGTCGCGTCGCGCGGGATGCGCGAGGGCCCCCGCCCGTCTCGCCGCGTTGCTTGCTTGGTTTATTGCCTTATATGGGCATAAACAGAGTTTACAGAGCCAATCACGGGTTTCGCGTCAAATTCGCTCAAACAAAGTACAATAGCCTATGTATATTGTTCGAATTTGGGTTTTAGAGTAGGTTACACCGATCTACTATTACTTAGAATGAAAATTTTTGGATAAATGTTCTCCGTTAAACTCAATTTTGTCTACAATCCGAAAAAACCGGATTTGAGTCTTAAAAACCGGATTTAAAAAACTTCAGAAAATCCGGATTTTTCAGTTGTTTTCGAATTTCGAAGAATCCGGATTGCAATCCCTAGGTGAGATAGTTGTCAAACGCTTGCCAATCAACTATACAAGGTGTAACGGGTAAGCCCTTTTAATCCGAAAGGTGTTTGTTCTAGACGTCTAGGCGAACAACTTTTGTTCTACGACTTTTGGAAATTCGAAGTACTTTTCGAAAAATGTAGGTGTAAAGTTTACTTGAAAATCAGCTGTTTCTGAGAGTTCGAGGTCATTGACCTTATGTTGTCCTTTTATTTAGTTTGATGGTTTACAATCCAAACTTCAATTATTTTTATTTTCAAAATCAGCTGTTTTTTCAGTGAAACATTATCTCAAAATTTTCAAAAAAGTTTGAATTTTCAAAAGTCGTAGAACAAAAGTTGTTCGCCTAGACTTCTAGAACAACCCCCTTTCGGATAAAAAAGAACTTACCCGTTACAAATTGTATATTTCTTTTTTAATTATTTACCTTATGATAAGCGTCCTTCGAGAAACCACTGATGATAATGAACAGGAAATTCACTCCCATGTCAACAGCTTTGTACATAAAGTTACGCAGTTCAGTCAGACGCTTCCTATGCTCGATGATTCGTGGCTCTTCCACGGACATTCCCATTTGGTGGCCTGTGTTCAATACCTAAAACACAATACAATTACACGATTATTATGTGGCGACCTCTGTGACGCGTCGGACGAGTGCACGATAATGTCCAAATCCCAAAATGTCCAGCGGGTGCAACTTGTCCAAATCCCAGAATGTCCATATCCTAAATTGTCCAAATAGGTCCCGGGTTGTATTCCCGCCGAGAGCATGTATTTATGCCTTAAACTAAATATTTGTTTTAGGTCTGGTTGTCTTTCTGTGTATAATATATATGTATTTACAAAAGATAAAATATATACTTATAAGTGGTATCCGTTGTTTCGCCACCGTAACCTTAACACAAGCTTAGTAGCTTACTATGGGACTAAATGGCGCTGTGTGATGTTCACAGAATTTATACGTCTTCATTTAGGACAGTTTTCAAAAATAAGTTAGAGTTAATAATTCTTTGTTTTTATGCTCAAGGCATTATTGAACTTAAAAATATTTATATAAGCAAGGAAAGGGGGCGCAGGTTGGAATCCAAACATGGGGATTTTTAAAAAAAAAAAATTCCTTGGGAAAAATAAATTTAAGTTAGTGTTGTTCAATTTTTTAAGTGTTTCCTACACTTGGAAAATTAGTTTTTTTTTTCAAATCTGTCCATAATTTTTAGCCCGCCAGAACACTATGCTGAAAATAATAACGCAACAACGCAATGAAAACTAGAAAACTAATTTTATTTCAATGCAACATCGTGAAAACAGAAGAAAAATCTAAAAGCATGCTAGACTGAAGAAGAAGAAACATACCAGTTGTCGCAGGTTGTCAAAGGTGCCGGGGTCCACATTGCAGTCGACTGACACCATCCCCCAAGTGAGCAGACGTTCTGGCTTTTGTAGCCTTTGGGCGTTCCATGCTCCACGCCTGTTACACGATGTTATATTTAATAAAATACTTTATTTGTTTATATTTGGGGGGTTTTACTTTATTAAGTAATATTTTTTATTTCCTTACTCTTTTATACAAAATTTTTATTTACTTACGTTTTTTAATTAAAATTTTATTTACTTACTTTATTTACTTTTATATGGGTTAAATAGCGTTTAATTCATGATTTTTAAACGACCGAACTTTCGCCAACTTTACAGTTAGCTTTTTCAAGGTTATTTATTTTAATTAATAACTAGCTGCGCCTTGCGGTTTCACCCGTGTAAGTCCCTTTCCCGCGGGAATATCGGGATAGAAAGTAGCTTATGTGTTATTCCAAGTTCCCCAACTGCCTATAATCCAAGTTTCATCGCAATCGGTTTAGAAATAGCGGAAAGCGACTTTGTTTTATACTATGTAAGGATGATAATGAAGTACAATATTGTCGCGCTAAGGGCCAGTGGCCAACTGCAATGCAGAAGATTGTGGGTTCGAATTCCACGCCGGCAACAATTAGTGTTTATGCTTAAAACACGAAATTTTTTCTTGTCTCTCTATGTGTATTAACAAAAGTTAAATAAAATAATATAAGTATTATTTCCATTGTTCAAATCACCGTAACACAAGCTTAGTAGCTTACCATGGGCTAGATGGCGCTGTGTTAATACAAACTAAAAAAAAAACAGCCAAAATATATCCAATAATGTACCTTGGTAGAGCCGACCTGGCGTCTCCGACGTCGAGCCCTGGCGGTTGCAGAAGTTTAGCATCAACTTCAAGGAATTTATCCGAAATTTCAAGGCCGAATTTCTTGAAGAACGCACTCCCTGGATAATTCATCTGCAATTTATGATAAGATAAAATGGCTGCAAAAGCCATGTTTCGCAGTCCTATGGTCTATACTTATAATAAAGGAAGAGAGAACAAAAAGTCTGTACTTGGAAGTAGGTAAATTAAAAAAAAGTTGTCTAGGGGACTTAGGAAAAGTAGCAGAATAACATTATATAATTTTTAAAATTCATGTCTGTCTGTCTGTTTGTCTGTTTCTCTGTGTGTTCCTTATACAATCAAAATCTACTTATCTAGTTCTATTTTCAAGGAAGTTCGTGGTATACTTTGCATCGAAATCCAATTAGTAGAACCTGAGTAATGAACGAAAAAGTGCAACCGCTCGAGAACCGCTCGGCCGCCCGCGCCCGTGATAACGCGTTTTTCACTTCCGCGGATGAAACCGTGGGGCGCAGCTAGTTATAAATAAAATAAAAACTATTCATAGTACCAACATAGTGCTTAGTTTGGGACTAGATTGCGCTTTGTAATGTCGTGCAATATTTATTTATTTATTTATACGTAACCTTTTCGCCGTATGTCTCAGAAGAGACAGATTGCAGGATAAAAGGAGACAAATTTAAAAAAAAACTCACAGCTCGAGCAACCTCCTCGATCTTGCGTTTGCGCACGTCAGGCGGCGTGGCGGCTTCCTTCACCATCGTCGACAGTTGTCTCTCATTTAGTTGCCGGTTGAGCGGCTGTCCGTACACGATGTCCAACAGTTCCATCGGATAGAAGATGTTCTTATCCCTCGGTCCCACCCAAGCGCAATTTAAATTCGGATATTTTAGCCTGAAACATTACAAATCGACGGTCGTAAACAAATATTTTAGTCTCTTAAAACACAATATATACCGGGTTTTATTCGCGTTTAATTCAATAACGTCATTATTATCAACGACCGAGCCTTCGCCAACTTTTTCTTTTTTTTATCATAACTTTTTTTTTTCATATTAGAATTTGGGGACCTTTGTCAAAAATTGAAAATGTCGATCCTATTATAACAGAATAATTATTGAACTACAACATAAACATTTACACACGAATTAAATCATAAACTAAATGATATAAGAAAACAGCCACACCACTCATATTCTTAGCACGGACCCTCTGTAATGCACCCACTTGTCTCAAATCCATACCATACATATCAAATAGTTGTGTTCTCAAAAGCTGGCTCCGTTCACATTGAAAAAGCAAATTGTAAGGTTGGCAATAGCTCGGTCATTGATAATAATGACGTTATTGAATAAAACGCGAGTAAAACCCGGTAAATATTGTGTTTTAAAGTACACAGCACACTCTTTGTATAATCGTGAAATTATCCTCCCTCTACGCGGAATATTCGCCATATAACACTTCATTTAATTAACAAACGGCCCTGTGGCGCGTCAGGCGAAGTCGTTGCGGATTTATGATTAAAAATAAATATTGGTTTCTCAGGTCTGGGTGTTTTATATGTATCACATATATGATTTACAACAAAAGTATAATAGTATATCTATTATACTATGTCTAGTACATAGTACAAGCAAAGTGCTTAGTATAGAGCTAGATGGCGCTGTCTGTTATGTCTTGCAAGATTGCCGATTCCCGATCCCGCAGATATATCAGGATATGTTTTAAATATTATAAACCTTCCTATTGCTAAAAACTATTACTTAATGAAAAAAACGCATCAAAATCCTTTGCGTAGTTTTAAAAATCCGACGCATACATATAAATAGACAGCGGGAAGCAACTTTGTCTATATCTATCAATCTTCTTCTATGCTTATAACAAAGGAAGAGAGGACAAAAAGTCTGTACTTGGAAGTAAATTTAAAAAAAGTTGTCTAGGGTATTTAGAAATAGTAGTCGAACATAATTATATAATTTTTATAATTAATGTTTGTCTGTCTGTTTCTCTGTTTGCTCTTTATACAATAAAAACTACTACCAAATTTTCTCACTTCAAAAATATTATATTCATATTCATATTCATTTATTGATTGCTTTCATGAGTATTACAGATTATATTTTTATAAATATAGCACATACATGATGCCCGTTGGGCTTAGCAACTTTTAATTAATTACATTTTACGTTTATATTATTGTGGGATTGAAATTTTATAAAAAGGCATTTTTTAATGATTCCAGTTTGAATTGTTGATCGTGAAACTTTCTGGTAGTCAAAACATTTTTTTATTGTCATATAAATATAATGTTAATATTATTAGTGTGTATTTAATACGAAACACATTACCCATCCCCTTCCTCAAGTCTTATCCATTCATTGGTTGCCTGGAAGAGATCGCCCATATGCGATAAGGCAGCCCATTGTGCCACTTCAGTTTTTAAGTTTTTTTATGTCTAATTCGTTGTTATTTGTGTTTTTGGTACAATAAAGTGTTAATCAATCAATCAATCACTAATCCCATTGAAATCTTGTTTTCAATATAAGGTAGCTCTATTTTTGAGGAACCTCATGGTTTTTACATCGAAATCCAATTAGTAGAACCCGAGTAATGAACGAAAAAGTCGACTATGCACTATTTCTACGCAGACAAAGTCACGGGTAACAGCTAGTTTTATACTATGTAACAATAAAGTGTGCCGATTGACTTGGTCGTGCGCGGTCGTGTTGCTGTTTCGCGCCGATTTATTTATTGTTGATTTTTGTGATTGGTCAAACGCGTAAAATCCGATTCTTTGTCGCTCCAGTGTGTGTTGAGTGACATTGCTCCACCTTTTGGGCGTTGTCAGAGTGCGATAGACATATTTATATGAGTTTATATTAGAAAAAAAGTTTTACGGTTGGTCAGGCTCGATCTCGGTGTCGTCTGCGTGGGGATCGAGTGTTCGCGCCACTAATCCAACGAATCTTTAGAATTGTGTGCGAAATAAGCTAAGACAGTGTGCTACGATAACCTTATCGTCTACGGACTACGCAGTGCTACAGTTGCTACGAGCTGCTACGGAGAGCTGTATCGCTACAGTTATCGCGTTCGGAACTGCGAAGGGGAGCGGTATTGTTTCTACAGTAATAGACACTATGATGCCGAAATTTGGTTGTGCGTCTTCCAGCGCCCTTGACCTTGACTCCAGCGACGCCCAACTTTACGGTGGCCGCGGGGGGAGTTCCCGAGGTCCTGAAACTAAGGTCTCGGAGGGTTGTGTTTCCGTGTCGGCTGCTGGATGTATGGCTACAGACACTTCGCAGTTGACGGCTTTCCCAGCAAAAATGCACATTGATGCGTCGGTCTCGGGACCGGAAAATAATAGCGATCGTGAGGATTGCCCCAGCTTGACTCCGTGCACTCTTGATTGCCCTGCTGTGTCCATGAATCTAGCTGCACAGAGGGCTAATGAGATTTTACTCCGAGGCAAGGGATACCTTGAGACGTCGGGTAATTTTAATAAGAAGCACAGAGAGAGCACAACGGCCTGTTTGCAGGAACTATATTCTCTGGTGCTTTCAGTCTCTGATTCTCGAACACGACACAGGTGTAATTTGGAGGCAGAACGTGCCAAAGCTGCGAGGGAGCTAGTCTGCGTCGAGAAAGCTCACACCAGAGAGATTGGGTCGTTACAGCAAAATCATGCTATAAAGCTTTTGGAGACCCAGGGTATGCTGTCGGAGACAAAAAGCTTAGTAGAGGCCATACGATCTTGGCTAAACTTCGAACTTGACGAACCAATAAAAATAGTTAAAACCGTCGGAGCACAGTTTGATGACCTTCGTTGCAAGTTGGTTGAAATCAAACATACTAAGATGGATTATGGGAGTTTTTCTGCGGAAATCCAAGGGTTGGGTGGTCAGCTTGGGATATTACGGACCGAACTGGCTAATGCGCAGGCATCGTTGAACTCATTACTCCGCTGCAAGACAGACGTCGAGGCATTACGCGCCCATGCTATTGCGGAGCCACTGTTCGTGCCTCCGGTACAAGTAACGGACTATGAGGAAACACTAAAACCAGTCGTAACCGAGATTCGTGCACTTCGTGATGAGGTCATCAAGCGTGACAAAGACATGGCGCATCGTGAGCATCTAACAAGGCGAGATATAAATGAGGTAGTGAAAGAAGAGGTTGCTCCCCTGACGAGGAAGATCTTTACCATCTTTGAAACAGTGAAAGAGATCAAGGAAACACAAGCGGCGCAACTAATTGCCAGGCAGGAGCAAAATTCTAGTCTACAAGCAGAGATCGCCTTGGAGGGGGCCAGGGAGACTATGTCTAGGGTAGAGGCATCAGTGGTAGCAGCGCTGGGCAAGTTCAGTGACAGAATGGAAACTCCGGCAACAGATAGGCTGTTGGCTCCTGAACAAGTGATTAAATCGTACGCGCAAGTTACTGAGACGCCGCGTCATTCGATGCTCCTTGAATCGGCAGACCCTCGGAAAACTAGCGACGACATTTTGCGTCAAGTCAAGGCTGACGTAAACATTATTAGTCTTGGTGTCGCGGTTAACAAAGTTTCAAAAGTTAGTAAGCAGAGAGTGGTATTAAGTTGCTCATCCAAGGAGGATTGCCTTAAACTTCAGACGGCTATTAAAAATAAATGTGATCAAATCTCAGCAACTCTGACCAAGGATAAGCTCCCTCTTATAAAATTAATAGGTGTTGTAAATGATACTTCCAATGCCGAAGTTGAAATCGGTCTGATCAGACAAAATAGCAGACTTTCTGGCTTGCCAAGTAGCGAGACAAAGGTCAAAGTCATAAGAAGGACCAAAGGAAGGATCAGAGAACTATCAAATGTAATTATGGAAGTCTCACCCGTTTTGTGGAAAGAACTCAAGGACACACGAGTTCATATCGGACTGCAGATAGTTCCAGCGGTGGACCAATCTCCTGTGAGGCAGTGCTTTAAATGTCTTGGTTTCGGCCATATAGCAAAAGACTGTAATGAATCTGTAAGGTGTGGTCACTGTTCTGAAAACCATGACACTCGTGATTGTTTTAAAAGAGATAGTGTAGCTAAATGTTTTAACTGTGTTAAGTTTTGTAAAGGTAGCTTTGCCCATTCAGCCTATGCGTCTGAATGTCCAGTCTGGCGTAAGTGGGACAATTTAGCTAGAGCAGCTGTCCGATATTGCTAAGGGCTCTGTTAATGTAACCCAACAGTCTGTATTCGTGGGTGGTCAGCCTAGAGTTGTTAATAGAGGTTTAGATAAGTTAAAAATTGTTCAATACAACATGCGTAAGGGCAAATTAATCACTCAAGAGTGCCTTAGAGAGGCTTCGAAGCGTGGGTATTCCTTGATTATGGCTCAAGAACCATATGTAGGTACTGAGGCTCATGTAACTATAGCACATGGCTATAGAATATTTCAAAAAGTCACTCGTGATATCAATAAGCCAGTTAGGGCTGCTATTATTGTCTTGGATCCGAATATTCAGGTTAGGTCGAATCCGGATTTAATATCTGAGGATATTGTAGGACTGACAATTGTAATCGGAAATAGAAGGATAGGTATAATTAGTTTTTATTTTGATAAGCATAGGGATATTACACTTGACGTAGCCAACACCAAGGGGATAATAGCCGGTATGAACATCAGGGATGTTTTGGTTGGGGGAGATTCTAATGCCTATAGTGTATGGTGGAACAGTGAGGTGAACAATAGTCGGGGTACCATGTTGTCGGAGTCACTATCAGAAATGAATCTAGAGTTGTTAAATAAGGGAAAAGAACCCACTTTTTACGTGCTTAGAAACGGAGTCGAGTGTACTAGTATGATCGATATCACGCTGTGTACTCCTTCTATCCTGCATTTGATCGGTGATTGGAGGGTAGATAAGAATTTTTGTACACTGTCTGACCATAGGCCTATACTCTTTTCAGTCAACCTAGTCAAGTCAAGTTTAGCTCCAGTGGTTACGTCTATAACTAGAGTATACAATACAAAGGACGTTAAATGGTCGGTATTTAAGGAATTGTTTGTTAGCGAACTTCAGGGTGGAAACATAAACCAGTCCACCATGGAGTCCATAGTCGACTGCGAAGGCATTGAAGAGATTTCTAAATCTTATACTGATTGCATTGTAACAGCAGCTGACCAGACTATGCCTCGCATACCCAACAAGCGTGTTTCTTTGTCATGTAAATGGTGGACTAAGGAGCTTGACGATAAAAGGGCAACTATGATTAGGCTTAGAAACAGGGTCAGAAAGGCTAATCCGATCAGAAAGCCGTTTGTCGTGGTTGAGTATCTGCAAGCTTTTGAAGAATACAAGCAAGCTATCCGTGACACATCGTTTAGTAGTTGGAAGAAGTTTTGTACAAAAGAGGATAAAGAGCATCTTTGGAGTAGATCCTATAGGATTCTCAGGAAGTGCTCTCCCAACAGTGGAGAAGGCAGTTTGTTGCGATCTTCATGTGGTCAAATTCTGGATGAAGAAAAGTCGGCACAATTACTCGCTGATACTTTCTTTCCAGATGACTGCACTGAGGACGATACTAATCAGCAGGCAGACTTGCGAATTAAGGTGAGAGAAACATTTGCTCAAATAAATGATGATCGGAATACAATGGAGTCGGTCCAACTTTTCACCCATTTAGAGCTGCAAACTATAATGGACAGCATGAGCCCAAAAAAGGCTCCGGGACGGGATGGTCTAACCTTGGATATCTGCCTCTGTGCCTATACAGCTAGTCCGTGTACATTACTCGCGCTGTTTAATCTTTGCTTGAGGAAGGGTTATTTTCCAAAAATGTGGAAGCAGGCAACTGTGAAAGTGATTCCAAAAGCCGGTAAGGATGACTACGCTGAGCCTCGATCTTACAGACCAATCGGGTTATTACCGATCTTAGGGAAGGTGTTAGAAAAGTTGTTTGTAAATCGTATCCAGTGGCAACTTGGCTGCGAGGCCAAGTTAAATGGTAGACAGTATGGCTTTACTCCGCAGCGTTCCACTGAAGATGCTTTGTATGATGCGGTCACCGTGATAAAGCAAGGGTTAGATCACAAGAAAATTGTTGTTACGATCTCACTTGATATTGAGGGAGCATTTGATAACGCTTGGTGGCCGGGCATCCTTCACGAATTGGCAGTAAAGGCCGTGGATGTTCATATGCTTCGAATGGTACATAGTTATCTTGCTTGCAGATCGATTGCCCTTCGGTATGCTGGATCAGAGGTTATACGTCAGACAAATAAGGGGTGCATTCAAGGGTCCACCGGGGGACCAATGTTTTGGAACATTCTTTTGGATTCACTACTACGGAAGTTCGATGGCCAAGAGGTTCATATTCAGGCTTTCGCTGATGATGTCCTAATAATTGCTCAGGCTCATACTGCTAAGGAACTGGAGGATGTTTTGAATCCTGCCCTCAAGCTTGTGGCCGAGTGGGGAGTTCAGTACAAAATGAAATTTGCAGCCCATAAGACTCAGGCTATCATTAATACTCGTAAGCGGAAATATGATATACCATGCCTCATATTGAATCACACTCATCTCCAGTTCTCTGATAGCCTTAAAGTGTTAGGTTTAAGGATAGATAGAAAGTTCAACTTCATACCTCATATCGATGAGGTTGGTAAAAAGGTGGTCAGGTTCTATCAGTCAATTTGTAGGGCCGCTAAGGCACAATGGGGTCTTAATTCGGATATTTTGAGAGCTATCTATACTACAGTTGTTGAGCCAATCATGCTTTATGCAGCACCAGTGTGGGCAGATATCTGTAAGTATAGATATGCTAAAACTAGGCTTAATAAGATCACAAGGCAGTTCGCAATAAAAATATCAAAATCTCATCGAACAGTATCTTTGGTGTCTTGTGTATTGCTGGCCAGAGTTCTACCACTAGATCTTCGGGCTTTAGAGATGAAAAAATTATATGAGGTTAAGAGAGGTAAAGCTCTCCCTGGTCTTTTCGGTAATAAATTGCAGGAGCGGTTGAGCCCATTTTGCCTGCCACATCCCGCATCCCGGGTGAGGCTGTCGATGGAATTTATTAATACCGTTGACGACATAAGCAGCATTGATAGCACTTGGATGCAGTTTTATACCGACGGTAGCAAAATTGAGGGTAGAGTTGGAGCGGGGGTTTCTTGCTGGAGAGGTGGAGTTGAGGTTCATTTTACTAGCTTTAGTTTGGAGAGTTTTTGTTCGGTCTTCCAGGCAGAACTGGCAGCAATTTTGAGGGCGACGGATTTTTTGCTCACTGAGTTCACAGCTAGTGCCTGTATTTTGAGTGATTCGCGGTCGGGTTTAGAGTCTATAACTGATCCAAACTCTGTCAATCCGATTAGTGCTGCAATCAGGTACAATTTGAATAAGATCAATGTGAGAGGGTCAGGTGTAAAGTTTTACTGGATTAAAGCTCATATAGGGATACCTGGAAATGAGAGGGCGGATGAGTTGGCGAAGAATGGGGCTTTAGGTAATCAGCCAAGACCAGTGTATGACAGGTTCCCCTTATCGTTCGCCAAGCGTTCCATCAGGCACTCAACTATTGAGGTATGGAATTCTCGTTACATTAACGCTTCTTCAGGACAAGTTACAAAGATGTTTTTCCCTGATGTTGGTTTGGCTTTTATTACTTTGGCTAAGGTAGAGATGAATAATCAGTTAGCTCAACTGTTTACGGGTCATGGTGGTATCCGGGCCTACCTTCACAAGTTCGGGTTAGGGGACACTCCTTTTTGTACATGCGGTGATTCCGCCGCCCAAACTATAGTACACCTTCTCTTAGAGTGCGCTCAATTTTCTTTGGAAAGGTACAACTGTGAATGTAGGTTGGGTATCGCGTTGTCAGTTCAAAGTCTGTCTTCGATTTTTAATGAAGACAAGAGCCGTCCTGTGTTTCTTAACTTTGCGCTGGCTGTCCTGTGCAAGGTTGGGAAAGAGAATGGCTCAATATATTTATAGGTGTTTTGTGTTATAATTTTAGTTTTGTTTTTAATTCTTTAGTATTTTAATGTGTTATTTTAGTTTTTTTTTAGTATAATAGTTTAGGTTTGAAGGTTGTCATATTTTAATAATGGCAGTTTGTTTAAGTTTATATTAATAAAAAAAAAAAAAAAAAAAAAAAAAAAAAAAAAACTATGTAACAATTAAAAAAGAGCTGACGTACCTGTACCCCTTTTCTTTAGTAAAGTAATCAAAGACTGACACTTTGTAATCCTTATTATCCTTCGTGACCAAGAAGAACATATCTTTAGGTGGACCAACTATACTGTTTGTGATAAACTCACGAGTTTGCCCGTCAACCATTCTTGCGGTTACCTGGGAAAAAAAACTAATAATGAGGTAAAATCAATAAAGGCTATTGAAATTTATTAATCTTTTCTATGTATCATTATGTATGTATTAATAAGGTATTATAATTATGGTGTATATCCATTGTGTAGCACTCTTAGTACAAGCCTAGTGCTTAGTTTGGGGTTAGATAGCGCTGTGTAATGTCGTGCAATATTTCTTTTTGTGGCAAAATCGGGATTAAAAGTAGCGTATGTTACTACTCCATAAAGCAGCTTTCTAATGGTAAATTTATTTACTTACTTAAAGTAATTTTTTGAAATCGGTCCAGTAGTTTCGGATGCTGTTCGTTAGAAACAAACAAATAAATCTTTCTTCGAAATAATAGCGGTTAAAGTATGAAATTGCCGTTTTATTGCAATAGGTTCTTTGAATTGACATAGAATCTTCATGGTTTGAGGTTTTCGAATGAAACTTTTTTCAAATGGTTTCTGTGATGTTCTTTTTTTAAAAAATGTGAAACATTTGAATATCGACTTTCAATTGTTTTTGTTATTCAATTTAGACAAGAAAGATGGATACTGCGAAAATTCGAGTGATTTTTGAATACGAGTTCCGACGCGGATCTAACGCGGCAGAAACAGCCCGCAATATCAATGCTGCGTTTGGAGAGGGGTCTACTAATGAACGCACCGTGCGATTTTGGTTTAAACGCTTTCGTGATGGAAATTTCGACTTAAAGAACGAGCCACGAGGAAGACCGCCCACATAGATGAATAACGATGAATTAAGAGAGATAGTGGAAGCCGATTCTAGTCAAACTACCCAGGAATTAGCGGCATGGTTTAACGTTACCTTACCCACTTTATTGACTCACTTGCGTTAAATCAATAAAATAAAAAAATACGAAAAATGGGTGCCTCATGATTTGACTGATCTGCAGAAAGAAACGCGTGTTGAAACTTATGTTGCCTTGTTGAACCGGTACAGAAATGAAGGAATATTGGATCGAATTGTAACATGTGATGAAAAGTGGATTCTTTATGATAACCGGAAAAGAAAAATGCAATGGCTGACCCCAGGTCAAATGCCACAACAGTGTCCTAAAGCAAAACTTACCAATAAAAAGGTAATGGTAACTGTTTGGTGGTCTCAGCATGGTGTTATTCACTATAGTTTTCTTCGATCTGGTCAAGCAATTACGGCAGATGTCTATTGTGCCGAACTCCGAACCATGTTGACAAAACTAGCAGTAAAACAGCCCCGACTCATGAATCGATCTTCACCATTATTGCTCCACGACAACGCGAGACCACACACAGCACGAGAAACCATTTTGACCCTTCAGGAACTGCACTTAGAAACCATTCGTCATCCTCCGTATTCACCAGACCTTGCTCCAACGGACTACCATTTATTTCGTGATTTGGACAATTATCTACGTGACAAGAAGTTTTCTTCCCAGGAGGCAGTACAAAATGCTTTCACACAGTTTGTGCAGTCTAGATCGTCGGAGTTCTATCGCAAAGGCATTAATAACCTTCCCATTAGATGGCAGCAATGTATAGATAATAATGGCAACTATTTTGATTAAATAAATTTGTTAAAAATTTAAAAAATAAACAATTAAGATTTTCAGTACAAATCGGCAATTTCATACTTTCATACCCCTAATATTTACGCAAGGAGATATATTAAAAAAAAAACCCATGACAGGTTTCGAACCTGTGCCTCGTAATCCAGGCGAGTGCTCTAACCACCGAGCTACACGGGAATCACGTGTCATGGTGTAACTATCGAACACATTCTACCCGCTAATTGTTTTCCAACTGAGGCTTGGTTTCAGCGCCATCTACCAGTTAAGTTTTACAACTATTGACTGGAAAACTGACTGACTTTAACTTGAATATTTCTATGCCTTGAGCAATAAAAACAAGAAATATTAAATCTTTCTTCTTTATCTTGCTAATATCATAAACGCGAAAGTTTGTATGTTTGTATGAGACTTTGTTACTCTTTCACGCAAAAATTACCGAACCGATTGCGATAAAAACTTGGAATATAGGTAGCGTGAGACCTGGAATAACACAAAGGCTACTTTTAATCCCGATATTCCCGCGGGAACGGGACTTACGCGGGTGAAATAGCGGGGCGCAGCTAGTAATCATATAGATAAGTGAATAACATACCCTCAGACCTTTCATGAAGGTCTTAAAGTTCTCAATCTCATAGCTCCTTTGCGTTTCGATAGCGCTATCTGGTTTCAAGTTGAAACAGTTGACCATGGTCGCGATAACACTCTGCGCCTTCGGGAATCCCTTGTGAGCCACTGTTACAAAAAAAACACGTTAATATAACCCTAATAGCATGACAGGGATAAACCTAGCGAATTTCAGATGTGTAAGTGAAGGACGTAAGATGCGACTATGCAACATTTTAGTGCGAAAATCAAACAATTGCTAGTTTCAAGATAACTAAACGTTAATCTTGAAATTTAAATCATTCAGGAATCAGGACCTGTATTGAGCTAAGTTCAGTTCTTATACCAAGTATTATTGACCGAACGCGCGAAGCGAGTGAGGTCCAGTGTAGACGGGCCTGGCGCTTGTATCTTTGTATGTTTGTTCGACGATAACTTGAGTATCGTAGCTCCGATCTTCATGTATTTTGGTATGCGCGTAGTTTAGGTCAGTAGAATTTAGGACTTCGAAGATGAGCCGGATCGGTAGGGGGGCTGGGGAGATAGGGGGTCGTGAGGTCTCAGTTCGGGGCGAACTCCTAATTAGGTAGATTTATATGGCAGTGAATATAAATATTGAAGATTTATATTGTGGACAGAAAAAGAAATACACCCGCCATTCTGACGTTTGGTTGGCGGCTCACATATTTATTGGGTTTTCTATGCGTACAAAGAGGTACTACTACATTCTTTATTGGTAGAATTAAGATAGATTCGAGCCATATTACATTCATAATACACCCATTGCATTTGCATTGCAAATGCAATGGGTGTATTGCATTTTGATTGCATTTGTACACCCGCCATTCTGATGCACACAAATATAGCCCTAAAATTTTAAGTGGCGTTAACTGTGACTGTGTGCGATTATCAGTCATTACAGACACGCCAATAAAAATTTGAGGGGTACAAACCCTTTTTAAGGCAAAGGGAAAGTTTTTACCACCATACTTTTCCTTGATTATTTCGACAAAAACGAACATTTTTTTAATTCTTTTTTAATTGGCAACTCCGCTTTTTTTTTTTTTTTTTTCTTATCGGTTGTGAACCGATTATGGCCATTAGGAAATTAGCCAGTGTCATGTATTTTAATATATTATGCAAGTTATTTGCATCGAAACAGTCAAGTCGTCATAGTTAAAGTCAAGTCTAGGGAATCATTTGTAAACACGGCGGCCATTTACAAACAATCTTCACGGAGCCTTGGAGACAACAACACAAAGTCAATGTTTTGCACCGATTTTCACTTTCATTCCACTTGTACACCTTCACGAAACTGAATTGATTAATATGCCCCCGAAATTAAACAATTTGCACGCATATGAACTAGGTTTCACAAAAATGAAAATTTAGCACCACATCTCCTCAACGAGTTCCCGCCAAGACTCCCAACTCCGCTTGCTAACTGTCATTATTTTGACATAAAAAAAAAGTGTCAACTGTCAAAGCATATTTTTATACTGTGGTCAGTTGAGTTTCGAAAAGTGCCGGTTTTTTCTTCTGAAAATTGTACCAGGGTCCATCATCCAGATTTTTAGTTATTAAAGGTAAGTTTTTTTATACATTTATGGCGTGAGATCTATACTAACTGTCTGGATGCATATTTTTATCTTTGGGTGCTTTGGTTCGTCAAAACAGAGGTTTTTTGTGGTGGGAAGAATATTCCCTCTGCCTGCGGGTGAGTTTGAATTTTTGCTTTGCTTCTGCAGATGAGCGGGAGAAAAGAGGCTAGAAAAGTTTTGGCTGACTTAGATATAGAGCATGCGCTGAGGATCTTTTTGGGTTACCAGAAGATCCAGAAAATTCTGAAGATGACCAGGAATCTGACGATGAAGGAGTTGGATACAGTACAGCTAGGCTTCAGAAAATATTGGAGGATTTCGACCAACCGTCAATGGCTCCGCATCTTCTACGAAGTCAACCCAGCCCACAATCGTCAAACGTAACGGATACTGAAGTTGTTCCACTTGCTGACATAGAATGTGACCTAGATCCTCCATCTGCCAATGCATCTACTGCCGAATCTCCCTCAGTATCTGCTTCACCTCCACCAGCTGCTCCACCTTGTAACCTAGATCCTGCATCTGCCAATGCATCTATTGCTGAATCTCCTTCAGTATCTGTTTCACCTCCACCAGCTACTTCACAGTGTGACCATACTTCTCCTAGCGATACTGACGACTCCGATGATGACGATGCCGATTGGAAAAAAACATTCTGGCCTTCTAGGCTTCTACAAATATCTATATATCCTACAAATCCTTACACGGGCAGAGGGAATATAATTACCACCATGTAAAAAATAAAAAAAATAAAAATTGTTTTCTATCCACATAAATATACTCAATTTATTAGCAGGTTTATGGTTTTGTTGCTAGAACGTTATGCCTTATAAAGGGTTAAGTAACTAAGCCGCTTATAAATTTAAAATGAGTAGGTGAATTTTTTAAGTTTTAGATCTGCTCAATTATTGAAGTAGCTCATAAATTTTGAGTGGCATTTCTTTAAATAAGGCCATCAAACTAGTAAAAGGTAAAACGGCTTACCATCGACATTGATAAATGCGTGAGATGTAAATATTGCAGATTGGAAGAGTCCAGTCCACATTTCCAAGCCTCCGCTCAGATCGATCGGATTGTTCGGCCGTTTGAAGAATTGACGTCCAGCCTGTTAAGAAATAAATGGTAGATGTAGTCAATGATAACTAAAATTATCTAAAATATCCTGCCAACATCACTCAACAAGGGTGTGGGATCGTTTTCAACACAATATAATTGCAGTTGATCTTTTACCCTCTTATTTATAAACGCTAGTTAATGCGCTGCATAGCTCATTGTTTGTCTATTACTGTCACATGAAGTTTCAAAGTTGACAGACAGAGACAAACGTCACATAACTTAGTCATGTGTAAATAATATTTTATAAAAAAGGAAGTTAATATAAAAATATGACATTTGTCAAATGATATTAAATATTTTTCAATAGACCTTGTGCGGTAACTTCAACTATTGGGCCTATGTGCGTGTTTTTAAGCCGGGGCTTTTCTCACGATGATTTCCTATTAATTAGATTATTATATTACCCAATAAGATTATTAGTTTACCTTAACATAAGAGTCGAGAGCTCCTTGTCGTAGAATGACATCAATGCATTGAATTTCTTCACTCGGCGTATTCAAAGATGACCCACCAGTTTCCATGTGACTTAATAAACATAACAAAAAAAAATATTTAAAAAAAATAAAAAACCCGACTGCCGTTAAAACTGAAAAGTAAAAAACAAGAAGATACCTAAAGGTAAAGAAACCTTAAAATTCGTTCGACGCATCTAGGAGCCTTAAAAATGATGGATGGATTCGGGTGGGACTTCAAACACTATTTGGTGTTATTATACTTTACCTTTTAAAAGGAGTCCCACCCGACTGCATCCATCATTTTTAAGGCTCCTAGATGCGTCGAACGAATTTTAAGGTTTCTTTACCTTTAGGTATCTTCTTGTTTTTTACTTTTCAGTTTTAACGGCAGTCGGGTTTTTTATTTTTTTTAAATATTTTTTTTATTTAACACTTTTTAGTTATTTGAGATTAGATACAATTGCACCAGAGAAAGTCATTAACTCTGGATATGTATACTCCAGTAGCGCGAGGACTCGAAATCGGTTAAAGATAGGCTATCTAAAAGCCTTCAATATTATAATAGCTGTTCCTTTTGAGTTTTGCTGAAATTACTATGAAGTAGGCAGGTCCTGGTATTCATTTTAAAATATAATTACCAAATCCGAAAACGTCGTCGCGTCTGGTGATACAAGGGCTGGCGGTTTCTTGTCCTAGCGGATTAGCCTTGCTATCCATTATCCAAAGCGGGGCTTTTCAAATTTTTAGTTAATTACTTATTGTAAACCATATCTCTGTTGTAAACATAGTATTTGTTATTTATGTTATCTCTGACAAATCAAACATTCAAACTCCTTCAATAGTTCAAACTCGGCGTCAAAGTCAAATTGAGAAGTTTTTAATTAACGTTTCGTTGTCTTTGCGAAAATTACCTTCGTTACACAAAAATGCAGCGGCAATATAACTTTAGAATTATTACAAAATCCGCAAAAAAGTGGCCATTAGAAAACACTTTTCATACGCGGATTGTTTTCGCATACGAATATTGAATTCTTGTGCGAAAATTCATAAATACCAAACCAGTGTTCGTGCTAAGCCATAAATTGAAGTAAGTAAAAAAAATCATTATTAAGACAAGACAACCGAGCCGAAGCCGATGACATATCTCTGAAGACCTACTTTAACGACTTCCTGTAGTTTTAATAATTATTATATTTAAAATATCATCGCAAACTTTATCAGTTAAAATAAAACGTCGTCAATTTACGAAGGAATAAAACATATCGTTTGAATAAACAATGTTGCGCGTTTTCTCGGTTTTTATGGTCAAGACAAATCTTGCTTAAAAGCGTTTTAAATCTTTATTTTTATTTATTTATTATTTTAATGTACCCTATGTCACTCTCACGGTCATGACGAATTTAACGACGTATCGTTTATCTAAATCGGCCCAGCCGTTTAGGCCCTACGACGGCACAAAAATAGGTCACATACATACATACATACATACATACATACACTCACGGCAAAAACATAACACTTCCTTTGGCAGTCGTGTAAAAATACAGTGTTATTTTAGAAATGGGATCCTACAAATTATAATTAAGGTGAAGGTAAGACAGTAGCTATGCATGTTACTCCTTTAAGCAAAAACTACTGAAACGATTGCGATGAAACTTAGTATTCAGATAGATGGAGATTTTATATCCCGATATTTTTGTGAGACCGGGGAATCTTATGACAAAAACCACGTTTGTTGTTTAACTTTTTATATTTATTTTATTCTGGTTTGATTTGTTATTATAGCGGCAAGAGAAATACATCATCTATGTATAAAAGTTTCACTTGGCTATTACAGTTCGTGGGTACAGCCTGGTGCCAGATAGACAGACAGACGAACAGTGGAGTCTTATTCAAAATATCCCGTTTTTACCCTTTGGTTACGGAACACTAAAAATCACAGTTATGTAATTATAGATACAACCAAACAACAAGTTATAATACTTACACTTTGATTTTTCCGAGGTCTACAATTCCAGTTGATTTGAAAGACACTTCGAAATTCAAGACTTTTCCATTAGGATCTTTGAGTTCCACCTAAAATAAGCAATAACTATTAGTAAAAGACTGGCTGTATATGACACGATAATTGTGAAAGGAAAAAAATCGTTTTAAGAGGGCAATTTAACATGAACGAACGTGACTCGTCATACAATGAGAAAAATCTGTTTTGTTTCTGCCCCTGAATATTCCGCGCTACCGTTTGTCGTTGCTATTCGTCCTTTTGTCCCTAAAAAAAATTTAAATCTAATATTATACTAATATTATAAAGCTAAAGAGTTTGTTTGTTTGAACGCGCTAATCTCAGGAACTACTAGTCCAAATTAAAAAAAACTTTTTGCGTTTGATAGTCCATTTATCGAGGAAGGTTATAGGCTATATAACATCACGCTACGACTAATAGGAGCGGAGCATTGGAGAAAAATAGGGCAGCACTATTTCTTCCTGAAGGTGGCGTTGAAGGTGACTCAGGGATCTGGGGGAGATTTGCAAACATGGAGGGAACTCCATGTTTGCAAATCTCCCCCAGATCCCTGCGCGGTAGCGGGTAAACGGCCGCCAAGCAGACAGACGACATTGCAACATCTATTTGTAGTCAATTTGGTAATGAATGCAAATATCGTATTTTATTGTTTATACTTACATGAAAATCCAATCTTCCATCTTTAGGAACGTTTTTGAGCGGTGCGAAACAATAGATGTTTTTAGCTTGATCGAACGCAATAAAGTCGTTGCGATAATTCTGCTCAATAACCTTCTTGTATGCTTCCTTTAACATTTTCTTAGGCCTATCTGGTTTAAAGGAAACATCATAACGATACTGAAAAAAAAAGTTAGACAATGGACAAAAAAAACACATATTCACAGCAAAAACATTACACTTCCTTTGACAGTCGTGTAAAAAGAATTCAAAACAAATGTACACTTGGTAAAGACGATCCTACTAATACTATGTATGTATTACGTGTATTATACGCCTGTCGTGTTTGTGACGTTAGCGACATGTCGGGTTTGTGACATTAGATACAAGTCAGATTTGTGGCATTAACGACACGTCAAGCGTAATAAAAATAACAGGCAGTTCAAATTCAGACCTGTAGAAAACAGGTCTGAATTTGAACTGCCAATTATTTTGCAGCATAAGGTCTAAGGTCTGTTGCCTTCCGCTACTTTGTACAATTTAATGATACAAATAAAACCTTATAAACTTACCACTTTTATAGGTTTAAAAGTCATTGGTAAATAATTAGCCAACACTTTAATGGCCATCGAACGAACTCGTCGCCCAACAATTTTATCTGGGATCTTGTATCGAGCATTCACTTCAGCTCTTGATGATACAAGTGCAGGTACGGACATCGATGAACCTGCTTGAACCTGTATAGAATAAAATATTTAATACTAATATTCCTTTTTTGTTTTTATTGCTCAAGGCATTTTAAACATAGAAATATTTCAAATCCTGTGCTGTTGAGGTGGTTGAGACCCTGTATAAATAAATAATTTAATTATTTATATAATTTAATTTCGAATCCTGTCATGGGGATTTTTTGGAAATATATTTCCTTGCTAAAAATATTTCTATGTTTAAAATGCCTTGAGCAATAAAAACAAAAAAGGAATATTAAATTGGAGAGAAAGCGCATCTCATGTTGGGTATGTTTACTGTAAAGTAAACCACCTGAACCAGTCAATAAAAGCTGCAAAGCTTGACCGGTAGATGGCGCAGAAACCAAGCCTTAGTTGGTAAAACAATTGGCGAGGAAAGATATGGCCGAAAAATTATACCATGTCACGTGATTCCTGTGTAGCTCAGTGGTAAGAGCATTCGCCTGGTTAGCGAAAGGACGCAGGTTCGAATCCTGTCATGGGGATTTTTTGGAAATATATTTCCTTGCTAAAAATATTTATATATTTAATACTTTCAGGATTCCGTACCTAAAGGGTCAAAACAGAAATTTTTAAAATAATTTTAAAATTTTCTCTCTATCTTCCCATCTTTTAAATTTAGAAAGTCTGTCCTGTTTGTGACACGCCACAATTAAAAAAGGTGAGAATAAAAAAGGTTTAACTGATTTTAAAACAAAAATAAGTTGTTACTACAATTGGATTTGATTTCAACTTATCAGTGTTTTGTATTAACAAACCTGTGGTGCCGAAGGTTGACCAACTTGACCGTGACTTTGAGGGCGGGCTTGACCCCGACCTATTCCCCGACCAGCACCGCTCGGTTCAGCGATGCTAAGAGTACTCATTTGTGGCATTGACTGCTGAGCCGGCAATTGTGGTGCTTGTGGTTCACCAGGCGGCTGTCCCCAACCTTGCCGCTGTTGAGGTGGTTGAGACCCTGTATAAATAAATAATTTAGGTAATTATTGTCCCCAATTTCTTTCACGTGTCACAGTCCACAGTAGTTATTAATATAAATAAATCCTGTGACAAACACACAGCGCCATCTAGCCCCATGGTAAGCTGCTAAGCTTGTGTTACGATGACTAGCCAACGGATATACTACTTATATTTATTTTTCTTTTGTAAATACAAAAGGAATAAGAAACAATAGGATTTACAATACAATAGGTTTTACAATAGGATTTTGTATTGGCTATTTAGTGTCAAATAAATTCAGATCATCGCGCCATCGTTTTTTTGGGTCACGGAACGTGGGAGGAATTGGGGAAGGCCTTTGCCCAACATTGGGACACCATAGGCTAGTGATGTTATAGTGATGTCCGCCAGTGTAACTTGAGACACAAGGATGATGTGTCTCTGCCCTATAGTAGGCTCCGGAAAATAAGTAGGTTGTTCTGTAGCACCACAGTTCTTTATTATAGTACCTAAATAAACTGTCTAGACGTATTTAAAAATATATTAAACACTAGCTGCGCCCCGCGGTTTCACCCGCGAAAGTGAAAACGCGTTGTCACGGGCGCGAGCGGCCGAGCGGCTCTCGAGCGGTTGCACTTTTTCGTTCATTACTCGGGTTCTACTAATTGGATTTCGATGCAAAGTATACCACGACCTTCCTCGAAAATAGAACTATCCAATATTGAAAACCTATCCTAAATATTGAAATATTGATTTCAATCGGATAAGTAGTTTTTAATTGTATAAGGAACCGACAGCTAAACAGAGAAACAGACAGACAGACATGAATTTAAAAAAAATAATAATTTTATTCTACTACTTATCCTAAGTCCCCTAGACGAGTTCTTTTTCAATTTACTTCCAAGACAGACTTTTTGTCCTTTCTTCCTTTATTATAAGTATAGATATATTTGTGTAAAAACGCGTACTATGATACGTCGGTATATCTTAATGAAATGATTCCATGGACATGATTATTGATTGCGATTGAAGCACGCGTCACATCCGCGCTATACATATGGACAGAGTAAAGTGTCGATAGAAACACATAAAACCAGTTTCCAAGATCCTTACGTGATCAGAAGTACATCAATGTTTTAAAACAGGAACAACTTTGAAACACAAGAAATCAGCAACAAAGATACCTAAAATCAGACACCAGAGTTACAATGCCCATCAATAAGATTAAATTTATGTCTTTAGATTTAATTTTATAGTTTCCCTTAATTAAGCAGAACCTAAGAAGCTTTATATATTACTAGAAATAGAACGCTCTTGTAGAACTAAAAAAAATTTCGCTACGTTGAGCATGCTGTCCCTGTCTAATAACACTATTAAATAGCATGCTATTTAATAGTGTTATTAGTCATTCCTGGGAATGCATAGCTATGTTTTTGTTCCGTTAGCAGAACACTTATTGTTTTACATGAGCATTCTTGTTCTAGTAATATAACTTCTTTGGGCAGAACATCTAAATACATAATACATAGATAAACATACCTGGAGGTGGTCCTTGTTGGCCCTGACCAGGATGTGGTTGACCCATAGGCGGTCTTGGTTGACGCATAGGCGGCCCTGCTTGGCGCATAGGCGGCCCTGGTTGACGCATAGGCGGCCCTGGTTGCCGCATAGGCGGTCCAGGTTGGCGCATAGGCGGCCCTGGTTGGCGCATAGGCGGTCCTGATTGAGACCAACCAGGCGGAGGTCCTGGTTGGGTTGGTCTCGGCTGGGACCAACCAGGTGGCATTGCTTGTTGAGACATTCCTTGATGGCCAGGTGGAGGAGCTTGCTGGGGCCACCCTGGGCCTGGTTGACCAGGCGGTGGACCTTGCTGTGGCTGCCCTGGGTCTGGTTGGCCAGGTGGTGGACCTTGTTGAGGCCAGCCCGGGCCTGGTTGGCCAGGTGGTGGAGCCTGTTGAGACCAGCCTGGGCCTGGTGGCGGTGCTTGCTGTTGTACCGGGGCTGGTTGAGGAGCAGCCTCAGAAGGTGCTGCTTTAGCCTGTGCAGCTGATTTCTTTTTCCGTGGCTTATTTTTCCGAGGTCCAAGAAGTCCCAAACCTCCGTCATCTTCTTCTTCTTTCTTCTCCTCAGGTTTTGGTGTCTCCGTTGCCTCACTAGGAGGGTCAACAGCTGTAGAGGTTTGTGAAGTTGATGGTTCTTCTGATGGAGGCTGATCTTCACTACTTTGGGGTTGCTTTCCTTTCTTTTTACCTAGAACAAAAATGTATTTAAACCTATATCTCCCATATTGAGATCATCATTGTCCCACTTACATACTATGAAGTGGCTACTCTTATGTATTCGTTCACTGGTTCACACTACGCCCCCAGTTTCACCTTGATTAGTCTTAATACAGTGGAAAAACTCAGGATATCCAAGGGCTGGTGTCTGGCTCAGTAAGCTAACAAGCAGGATTACTTGATGGTGGCATTATTTTATCTATTACTTTGTTCAAAGTTTTAGTAGGCTCCGTACAACACTCCAACCATACTGTATATTATGTTTTTAATGTATAAATCAGTAAATAAATTTACTAACCATAGCTGCATTTTACCAGATCTTAATTGCATATTATTTATTTTCTAACCTCATTTCGCTTATGTTACAATGATCTTGGTCTGAAGGGGTCCTACTAATATTATAAAGCTGAAAGTTTGTGAGTAAGTGTGTATGTGTATATATGTGTTTGTTACTCAATCACGAAAAAACTACTGAACCGATTGTGGTAAACTTGGATTATAGGTAGCTAGATACCGGGAATAACACAATGGCTACTTTTTATCCCGATATTAGCGCGGGAACGGGACTTACGCGGGTGAAACCGCGGGGCGCAGCTAGTACATTAATAAGACCCGGTATAATAAGACTGTGTTAATATCGTGTGACTTTAAAAGAATTTTGTTTACTTACCTTTGGCCATTTTTAGTAGGTAAACTGAGTCTGAAACAAAAATTATAAGCAGATCAGTTATGTGGTGACATGTTTAGAATTTCACTCTTTGTTCTCGACAATAAAAATTGTTCTACACGGGACTATCTTTAGTAAAATGTTAACATTTGGGCCCACACAATGGATTTCAAAGATGGGAAAACTTTAGATTGATTCTTGACATGATTACTGCAACTGAGTCTACCCATGAAGAGGAGGTCTGAAAAGACATTTAAACATTGTGGGTTGATAAATGCCACCTATATACTTATAATATCTTACTAATATTATTTACTGCAAAATTTTGTATGTTTGTATGTATGTCTGTGACTTTATTACTCTTTCAGACAAGAACCGCTGAACCATTTGCGATGAAATTTGGAAGGGGGATTTCCTAAACTATAAGTAATAGCGAAAAATGCTGAAAAGAGTTGCGTCACCGATTTTGACAAAAACAGTAATGTAACAGAAATATAAATAATGCTATTTATATTTCTAAAAAATTTATTACCCTAGCCAGAAAATTATAACTTGTCTTTTTGCATAAAAAATAAACACACTATATTAATGTACCGATTGTTTGTGCCCAGCCTGTCTAATGAGAATCACCCATAGGGGAACATCCTTTAGAACAGAGGGTGGTAATAAGCAACAGCTAAAGCCTCCCATGTAATCAGAGGTTTTTTTAGACCAGGGTACCAGTCGTTCATGCACCGAGGTACTAAAGCCTTGTCTTATACACCTAGCAGGCGTCATATTAAATCCAAAGCATACGAAGGAGTCTAGAGGTTAACTCCCAAGCACAGCGAGGTTGTAAAAAATTAACTTAACGAAACCAAACATCAAAACGACGAAAAAAAAATTGAGGTTATATATTGACTAAAACTTTTTGCCTTACCCTTCCATCGAAATAAAGATAGAAGAAAAAAACCAATGACTATAGTAATTTTTTTTTGTGTTTAGGTGGCCAGTTCAAAATGGCCATATGCTACCAGAACCTTAGTTCCAAATTTAATTTACTTTATGCTAGTGATGATGGGACTCCAATGACTTTTTTTGACTTAAATCACCTCACTTCTGATATAAAGCAACTCGAGTTCCACTACGGTGAAAGATACACTCGAGTCAAACAAAAATCACATGCAACTCAAGCAAGTTTTTTCAACTCGAGTCACTCGTTTCTAAAACAAATGTCACTCTCGCGGCGTTTTTCTCGAAAAATGCAGGTTTTTCTTTGAAGTTTTTTTCCTATCACCTTTAACAGTTTTCAACATATTGTCTTAACTAGTATTTATAATGGCAAATCGAGTACCTCGCAAATTGAGTCACTCGCATATATAGAGTCGAGATTTCTTTCATTGGAGTATGAGTTTAAAAAAAGCCACTTAAGTAAAATACCACTAGAGTCCCATCACAATTTTATGCCCTAGGTCTATAATGAGCACTTTATACACTAGGGAATAAGTTCTCGCTTTACGTTAACTGTTTTGGTAACTAAAAGTAACTTTGTAGAGCCATAGATGTGTAAAGATTTTGTGTGTTGAAGGCCTCTCTTCACTTTTGAAAATTGACGTAGGTACTTACAAAATGAAAGTGATGTGATGTCTTATCAGTAGGTGTAGGTGACTATATATGATAAAAACGTTGTTGATGTCCAATGAGTCTATAAAGTTTTTACATATCTCAGTTGATGTGCTTATTTAGTATCGAACTATAGATAACACACAATTATTGTAAATCGTGTATGTGTAAATGTAATGTGTTTTTACGCAATCATCAAACAAGGCATATTTTTTTGTAAAACATTGTAGGTAATAAAACATATTGTACCCAGAGATATGTTTGTAAAGAACAACAGAATGGCTTTGACAAAGAACAAAAATGGATAGATATTCGATAACATCATTATAATCCTAGAAAGTTCTTTGCGGCACCCAGATTCTTGCATTTTGTTACTACTCAGTGTTACTGATGCAATGTGATGCAAGAAAAGGAACTGCAAAGCCGTAAGAAAATAGGGAAATACGTTAAAATGTGTAAGCAATTGTACATAATCTACAAACCTCAAAAGTAATTAACACTGTTTTATATCTTCAGATTCACTAAAATTGACAAAATATTTTTTAGTAACAACACAACTTTGCTGTCACTCAATAATATTGAGATTTCTTCTTCTTCTTCGTGATTTGCGAATGATAAAAAAATGGTTACCCACCCATAGACTTTCACTAGTTTTTTTTTTATTTCTTAACGGTTACAACCGCGGTTGTGAATTGTGAAACGATTATGGCCATTTGGAAATTAGCCAGTGTCAAGTACTATTAATAAATATATATATATGCAAGCAAGTTATATGCATCGAAACGGTCAAGTCACCATAGGAAATAATTTGTAAGCACCGCAGCCATTTACAAAGATTGTTCATGGAGCTTTGGAGACAACGCTAATGTCCATGTTTTGCACGGATTTTTACTTTACTTGCACTTGTACACCTTTACAAAACTAAATTGATTAATATGCCCCCGAAATTAAACAATTTCCACTCATTTGAACTATGTTTCACAAAAATGAATATTTAGTAACACATCTCCTCAAGGCGTTCCCGCCAAAACTCCCTTCCACAAGTTGCACTAACCTACCAGCAGCGAGTTTCACAAGTGTAAGCCCCGATCCCGCGAGAATATTGCAACAAAAATTTGCCTAGTGATACTGATTAATCTAGGATATTATGTTGGCCGACCACAAATCACTTTCACCTATTGGTACATATAATAAACTATACGAAACCAAATAATTATCGTAGATTTATCGATACCTCTGATCAACACAGTCTCATCTCTAATCAGTGCTGCCACTTTAGTCATTTTGTCACTAGATTAGTGAATTTTCGGAGTTAAACAGACAGTGACATTTTCAAAACAAAAAACACTGAAAAATATTTAAATGACTTTTAGTGACAGGAATGATTTATTTTGCACTTGCACAAAAATTGTTTCAGTATTGTAACACATAATTTTATTGAAGTTTCTAGTGTTTTATTTTGTAAATATTGTAGATTTATACATTTTAAATGCAATATTTTTCATCGGAAAATTACTTATCGGTACTTACTATCCATTATGAAAACATAAACCTATCATGACATATCAACATAATTATACCTTATGAGGCGGTAGTTTACTGTAACTATTTAGAATGTTAAAATAGACAAATTACATCTCAGTCAATCTTGAAAAAGCCAACTGTAAAGTTGGCGAAAGCTCGGTTCGTTTAAATCATGAATAAAAACGCGATTCAACTGGATAAATAAAGTGTTTTATTATAAACCTATCAGTCAATGTCAAATGTTTCACATCTGTCAGCCATCCCGTGACGGTTCACTTTTTGATGTGAAACATCTATAGGCGGGGGGTAATCTTGTAATCTTGATTTTTGGCGTGGCGAGGTCGTGGCGAGTCCTATATGAAAACATTTCTGTGAAGACGAGTTTGGGCATTCTAAAGTACCCATAAAACTTTGTTTCCTCATCTTCCAAATCTCTACAAAAAGTGAAAAATTCTCCTTCATAATGACACTTTGTCTAAACTGTGTGCACACTGCACACGTGCATTTCTTTTAGTAGATGAGTTTTCATCAATGGCGATGGCGATAGATGATGGGCGATGGAGATGGATACCATCTCCAATAGTAAAAAATCTATTATAAAATTTCGATACTATTTTATACATTACGTAGTAACGTGTAACAACACTACGCCTTTTCGAATGACAGTGGCGACGGGATGCTCGGTGCAGAGTCGGTCTAATGTGACCGGCATCGGCACAGGGCGTGGGGTCCGGCCGGGCCGGCCGGGTGACGGTGCAATATAAATCACCCATATTATATAATAATCTCAGAACAATTACTAAAGCATAAAAAGAGCGATATGATGTTTGAGCGTACACTTTTATAGATAACAAAAAATTATTTAGAGCTTTGTGTGACCCCTATTATCAAGTTATCGATATCGATAAATATTGTTTGTGTCTACAGTCTGTAGATAATTTACTGGAAAAAATACTCAAAAGAAAGAAAATCATACTTTCTTATTTACCTTTATTGCCAGCAAATAGCGATCATATAGATCAGTATAGATCAATCTACTATTGAAATCTTTGTTTCTCAGAACTTGCGTCAAAATTGCTGTAGGAACCAAAATTTTCGTGAGTTTATAATATAACATGGTTATAAAAATGATTCGGTTGTCCAATGAATTTAGATCCCATTCGATTTCTGCAATATTTTTCCCGCCGATGAACACACTTTTGTCATTCCATCAGAGGGCTGGCTGGCTGGCTCCTCTATTTTTGGGAAATCAAGGAGGAAGTCAGTGGGGAATCCACAAAAACACATAACTACTATGAATAAAAACTGAACTTATCGTAAACGTTATCGATAAAGTAACAACACAACACTATGACGTAATATTATGTAACCAAAATGTGTAGGCGTGCTGGTCATTATAGAAAAATTGAAATAAGGTTACTATTTAATTTGGCTGCATAAAGGTATCTAAGGTATCCAATTTGACATTTGAACAGTTCCTTAACAACATATATAACTGTCCTTTTCTGTTCAATGTATTTGGCGTAAGTATTTGAAAGAATAGGATGAGTGTTTTATCGTTGCTATAAACTCCTTCTATGCTTTAGTAAAATAATTGTTCTGTTATAATAATATATCAAATCTACAGGAATTTAGAAAATACTTATTGGTAACCCCAAAACAGTCAGAAAATAAAATAAAAATAAATACATAAATAAAAACTATTTAATGAAATCATGTTAAGTTTGATTCATTAGTCGGGACATCCCTCGTATGTAAAGTTTGTATGACTGAGTAAGTACTGCATATAATATTCCATTTGAACATTTGCTAGCGTCAAGTATAACATTTGCAAGTTACAAGTTATTTGCATTCCAGCCAAAACTTCGGAAATAAATTTTATTGCTAAAAGAAAGTAAAAAAAAAAGTAAAGAAATAGCATAGACCACAGACTTACAAACTAAAGTACAAAACTTTAATTTGTACGTCTGTGGCATATACCCATTCCTCTGTGAATAGATCAGTCTGGAGTTTTGGCGGGAATGCGTTGAGGAGATGTGTTGCTAAATTTTCATTTTTGTGAAACTTAGTTCAAATGCGTGTAAATTGTTTAATTTCGGGGGCATATTAATCAATTTAGTTTCGTGAAGGTGTACAAGTGAAAATAAAAGTGAAAATCGGTGTAAAACATGGACTTTAGCTTAGTGTTCTCTCCAAAGCTCCGTGAACAAACATTGTAAAAAATGGCCCCCATTTTACAATGATTTCCTCGACTTGACTTTAACTAGTCAAGTCGTCGACTGTATCGTTCGATGCAAATAACCTGCAAATATTGATAATACTTGACACTGGCAAATGTCCGAAAGGAAAAGCCATTTTAAAGAAGAAGAAGAAGAAGATCAGTCTGTCTCTGGCTTTATCATGGAGGTAAGATAAATAACTGGAGGAAAAACTGTCAGAATAAAAACGAGCTGAGCAAGATGGTTGTAGCAAAGGACTTGTGTCATTTTCTAATAGGGTGACAATAAGATTTTTTTTATGTGACAGATGTTAGATTTAATAATGCAAGTGCAATTGTATTATTTACTAGCTGCGCCCTGCGGTTTCCCCCACGTAAGTACCGTTACCGCGAGATTATCGGGATAGCCTATGTGTTATTATAGGTTTTCAGATACCTATATTCAAGTTTCATTGCAATTGGTTTAGTAGTTTTTGCGTGATTGAGTAACAAAGTCACAGACATACATACAAACTTTTGCGTTTATAATATTACTGAGACTTACGTCTCAGCCTCTGTTGGCAAATTGAAGATTTCCATTAGCAATAGACGCTCTTTAGGGATCAATGAAATAATACCAAAGGACACGGTATAAAACAGTTTTATTAACACAGTTTAATATAAGTATAAATATTTTACAAAAAGAAATGTATCATCAAAAATCACCGTATCACGACGGGTTCCCGTGAGGCAAAGATTAGCGCTCTCGTCCGTCATGCGAGAGGCACAGGTTCGAAGAAAGAAGAAGAAATTAAATTAATTTTCTTTGGTGTGAAGCAGCAGCAGAAGAAGAAGGAAAATACATACACACAAAGACACATACTACATACTGACTGACGAAATCAAATTTTAACAGACATGACGGTCAATTACGTTAAATTTAATATAGTACTTCCCTCAAAATTCATCAAATGTAAAGCTAGAGGAAATTTCAAAAATAAAACTTTTTGACTAATTACTTATTATCACTCATGTTCAGCAGGTAAGTAGTAAAATATCTAACAGTATTTGTACCACCAGCGGAATTGTTGGTATTACATCGGCTTTCAATAATCGACGGGAGTAAAAGCAGGAAAGATCGAAGTGACGACTGCATACGACTGATTTTTTTGTAATTTTCTACTTCATATCCATACTGCTGAGTCATTTTTGTCGTATTTGTTCATTTTTCGGAAAGCTGAAATAATAAAATTACAGTAAAAAAAAACTTACCCGAACTCAATACAAAAATTCAAAAATCATAGTCATCATAAATTCTTGTAATAGAACAAAACATTTGTAGAATACAATAATAAACATATTTTGGCTTACCTATGAAATGATATATTGCAACCACCATATGATTCACTTGTACAAGTAAGTGGTCCTGTATTATAGGGACATTGTCGGGTCGTGCTTTATCTGGCCGTACAATAACTGCAACCTCTTTTAATGTTTTTTTTTTTAATATATGATAATTTTTGTAGACTGGCAAGATGAAAGAACGAGACACACTACATCGTCGATTGCTATCTCATTCGGCTCGGATTAGCCTCTGTCTATTGTAAGGCAAAATGTTCAACTAATCAGTCCAGTATAGTTCTAAGTCCATTGGCTTTATAGTCTCTTTGCTGTGAATTGCTGTCAACTGTCCATGTCAGAATTGCCAAACAAACGTACCTTGTCTTCGAGTGCGGTCGGATTTGTGAAAAAAAACGAATATTTATTATCGATATCTTCCCATTTTACCTGTTATCAGAGATTCATGTAGTCAGTCACTAGGTACATAGTAAATATGAAATAAAAAAGTGAAGCGTTAGAATTGGTCTTTTCATTCAAAACGGATTCAAACTTCGCAAGGTAGGCGGAGACGAAAATGAAACTTCACTTACACTTGTTGTTGACTTTCTTGTGCACTGTAGTGATAAGTGGTGATAAGGAAACCGAAGATGAAATCGCAAGGAAGAGGGTTATCGATCAGCTGGCGAAGACACGTACTGTTTTATTAGATGACTATCATTTAGTCACTAGACAAATTGCAACAAATGTAAATATGTACAGAAGTTATCGCTCTGTGTCTGTAATTTTTTATCCTATCATGAGAGATGTCACGGATGCCCGATTCACGTTCCAGTCTGAAGAGCTGCATTTGAATAATATTGGTAGGTAACAAAATCTAAGTAGATACCTGATATTAAGATAAAAATTCAATTCCAATCTTTATCTACAAAATGCTTTATCCTGACTCACTGATCAACGCGCCTAACCCGCAGATAGTTGAAAGCTGAAATTTGTAGAGTATATTCTTTATTTGATGTAGGCATCCTTAGATGGGATGGGATTTTCAAGGGGAGGGGAATTCCCATGGGATCAGGATTTTTGCAACCCCATGGGGACCCAGATAGTATATGATAGAACTGATTGTATCATTGATTATTCTTATCTATTCTATTAGTTCTTAGTTAAAACTCCCTGATCAGACTGATCAGTGTTGAAACCACACTGATTTAGAAGATAAAAATTATGATTTGGCTCTATATTCAACTAGTAAGTAGTTGCATCCCACAGTTCACCTGCACTAGTCTCGATTTTGTGGGAATATCACAATTAAAGGTCCATGTTAATTCTCGATAATGTAGCATTGGGGGAAAGAATTTTTGTAATCAGTGCAGTATTTTCACCAATCCTTATCCTTACTAATATTATAAATCCCAAAGTCTGTTTGTTTGTTCCCGCTTCACGGTCAATTGGCTCGACCGATTTGGATGAAAATTTGCCTAGGGATAGTTTAAATGATGGAGAGTAACATAGGAATTTTATACTGAAAATCCCGCGGGAACGGGACTTACGCGGGTGATAACTACTTATTAATAAAAATTGACACTGGGTTAGGGTAAGTGATGTAGAGTGGCATCTTCATCATCGTCATCCATCGTCATTGATCGTCATCCACCGTCATCGATCGTCTACGATCGTCATTCTTCATCGATCGTCATCCATCGTCATCGTCATCATCACTTACTGACATGACATACAAACTTTACCTTACTTCACCTACAATCGGTCGCCCATTGAAGTACTGATAAAGCCAGGCGCTCCCGCGCCTGGCATCATCAGTATTTTTTATCAACAGAATTTTTCAGTGCGGTAGGTAGGTGTTCGAACCACGCGGGATCACGACTTGCGCGGGTGTAACCGCGGGGCGCAGCTAGTCATGAATAAGATCTATTTTAGTGTCTATTCACAACAATTTTAACAAACAGCAAGTTATCTTATTTAAATAATGAGGTCCTGTAGTTTTATTCCTGTTCCATCATCAGATCAGTTACAAAATATGTTATCACAAAAGTTATTATTTTTCATTTCATATGATTTTCGAGTTTTTCTGCTGAGCCGATTTTGATCACATAGTATATATATTGTTGGTTGTTGTTGTTACCAATGAGTCTATAAAAATTACGCTCTTTTATTTCGGGCAGATTTGAAAATATTCGGTTTAATTTTTTAATTTGATCCCAATATAGGTACGTATTTTGAACGGCTGAGCAAATTTTTGATCAAATGTAGCAATTGTTATTACAAAAGTTATGCTCTTTCATTTGATACCCCACCCGGGAATTTTTGAAAACATTCCCTGTTCAGAATTATAGCTGAGAAAACTCGCGCGTAAGTCACCCATCAATACAAAAATAACATTAAAGTCGGTTCATCCGTACGTAAGCTATGATGCCTATGACGAACGGATGAACCAATTCACAGACAAACCTCAAACAACACCCTACTACATATTTTCCTTAAATCTTTCTTATGCATGTATGTATGTTGTTACTCTTTCACGCCAAAACTACTGAACCGATTGCGATAAAACTTGGAATATAGATAGTTGGAGACTTGAATTAACATACATTTTTATCCCGATATTGCTGCGGGAAAAGGACTTGCACGGATGAAACCGCGGGGCGGAGCTAGTACAAAAATAAAAATTTGGGCAAGTGCGTGCCATGTTGGGCCACGCGCAGTAAGTATAGGGTTTCGTAATTTCCAATAACAGGGATTGCAATCTGGAAAAGTCTAGAAAAAGTCAAAAAAGAAATACCTAGTAGGTATGTAATATTCAACGGAATTTGTTCGAAATTTTACTTTTATTTTACTACTCGTGAATTTGAAAGGACAGCTCAGCTGTGATATTTTTCCTTTAAATTTCATTGTATGTACTACTACCGCGAATACATACTCGTATATGGCGTATTAAAGTATAGTCATTTGGCTTTTTGGCTTTTACACATAACTCTAAAAACTAAAGCTTTAAGGCTCAATATTTCGAAAACTGAACCCTAAAAAAAATGATTGAAAACCCACAATGATTTTAAAAGAGTTATTTAACGATACCCTACATGATAGGGTAAACCAGGAAATAGTAGATTGTATACCAAGGGAGAAAAGACTATTTTTACGGCGAGTGTTTTTGAATCCAGAGAGAAGGGAAGGATTCTAGAGTAGAATCCCGAGCGTAGCGAGAGATTCTTGAGTAGAATCCTGAGCGAATCGAGGGATTCAAAGTACCTCACTCGAGCTAAAAATAGTATTTGCTCCTGAGGTAGACATTCTATTTTTCATCGCCCTCTATGAGAAAATGAGTACATTTAACTTTTAACAAGTTAAATGTACCCAATGTTTCAAAGACTAATCCTAGTCTATTCCAAGACTATTCCTTGTCTATTCCGAGTCTACTCAACTCTTAGTCTACTCCTAGTGTATTCTTCTTCTATTTGTATTATATTTCTATTGGAACTCTTTGGTGATTGAAACTTTTTAAAAATATACACATTCCAAATTCAAATCGCCCGGCTAATCAGTAGCCGGAAAAGTAAAATCCCTGCTAACAGGGAGGCAAAACGTTTTGCCGGCGAGTTAGCGTGAGCGCCAGTAAAGGGCTATATAGTTCCAGCCTAGTTTACAGGGATTGTATTATCTCTTTTCGAATAAATGTGATGAAAAAAAACATATTACACCTACCATTTTCCCTATAAAATCGTTTGTATATTTTTTTTATCATACTGTTTCCTTGCCGTGATCAATATGTATGCAAAATTACAGCTTCCTAGTACTAACCATCTCTGAGCTTAGCCGCGGACAGACGGACGGACATGACAAAATATAAGGGTTACTTGTTGACTACGAAATCCTGAAAATGATTTGTACATTCATGCGATATCTGAAGAAGATTCGTTCCGTTTCTGCACTAGTGTGACTTAAAGTTAAAGTTTTAACTTGTGTGTTTCCGCAATTACCCCAGTCGGGCAGCCAAACTAAATACAATATGGAACCAACCAGTAAAACTGCCCGACTTCAGATGATAAAACAGATTAATTAGTCGGTGGCACTGTACCTATGTAGAGGTTATTTTGGTCTTTTTTATCAATTCTTTTTTTTTGGTTATTTTTTAAATTATTTTTTGTTTCTTTTTTGAAGTCAGCTTTTTAATTTTTAAATTATTTTTTTAATTTTACCCTTTTTAGTAACCTACCTACCTAAAAATCAACAATATTGTTACCGTAATTTTAATTATTGAGGAGTTTGCTGATGAAAAGGTGGTTTCAGGTGCCCAATCAATCTGTACTTATTCTTTAGGGGTCTATTCTTTTTGGTAGAAGTCCAAAAATGAGTAATTTATTGAATTCTGGGATGCTATCCTGTCCATCATTCCGAAGATACTCATCAGATCCTTACCAAACTTTTATAGGACCACCTCGGAGCTTCCACCTTTCCATTAAAAAAAGAACTATATCAAGCCAAGCCAAAAGAACTATATGGTCAAGCCATCTTCGTGTAATCGATGAGCAATTGAATAGAATACAGCGTTTTAAGGAGCATTCCCGGTCCTCACTTCGAAGATCCTCATCAGATCATCATCAAATTTTTGTGGAACCATCTCGGAGCTCCCACCTTTCCATTAAAAAAAGAATCATCTCAATCGGTCAAGCCATCTTCGAGTAATCGATAAACAATTGGATTGATTAATGCGTTTTGAGGAGCATTTCCGTTCATCACTCCGAAGACCCTCATCAGATCCACATCAAATTTTTATGGGACCATCTTGGAGCTCCCATCTATCCATTAAAAAAAGAACCATCTTAATCGGTCAAGCCGTCTTCGAGTAATCGGTGAACATACAAAAAAAAATAATTATACATACAGACGAATTGATAAATCCTCCTTTTTTTTTGAAGTCGGTTAAAAACAACGACGATCGAATTTTGAGTCAACTTTTTTAAAGCCTTTAGTCGCATAAAGTCCACTATAACATACAAAAGCTTGACTAAATATCAGGCGGCCCTTCTCCTTCTAGTCTCTAACAGATACTGTTCAGTTCTATGCCTAATACTTATTAAATAATTCCAGGTTCGTGCAAGCCACAAGAAATAGTAATAAACATCAAACATGGCTCCTACCCAGCCGTCAATCCCGATGGGTATAACTTTCCAAAGAATTTCATAAATCCGTCATCAAGGGAGTCTATACACACATTAGAAATCCTGTCTGATGGACAAAATAGGAGTTACTCCATAAGGAACCCAAGGTAAGATAAAAGTACCTATGATCTACAGCGGCTGATTTACTTTTTATAGTTAAAAATAGTTAATAAAGTGGGCACTTTGCGTCTAGCTAACAAATTGTCTTACCATTACACATTACACATAGCTATACGGGTAACGAGAAAAATGTTAAAATGTTGTAAGCCCCCACTTACCTAACATCTTACTTACTAATAATAGGGGTTAAAGTATGAAATTGCCGTTTTATTGCAATAGGTTCTTTGAATTGACATAGAATCTTCATGGTTTGAGGTTTTCGAATGAAACTTTTTTCAAATGGTTTCTGTGATGTTCTTTTTTTAAAAAATGTGAAACATTTGAATATCGACTTTCAATTGTTTTTGTTATTCAATTTAGACAAGAAAGATGGATACTGCGAAAATTCGAGTGATTTTTGAATACGAGTTCCGACGCGGAACTAACGCGGCAGAAACAGCCCGCAATATCAATGCTGCGTTTGGAGAGGGCTCTACTAATGAACGCACCGTGCGATTTTGGTTTAAACGCTTTCGTGATGGAAATTTCGACTTAAAGAACGAGCCACGAGGAAGACCGCCCACACAGGTGAATAACGATGAATTAAGAGAGATAGTGGAAGCCGATCCTAGTCAAACTACCCAGGAATTAGCGGCGTGGTTTACGTTACCTTACCCACTTTATTGACTCACTTGCGTCAAATCAATAAAATAAAAAAATACGAAAAATGGGTGCCTCATGATTTGACTGATCTGCAGAAAGAAACGCGTGTTGAAACTTGTGTTGCCTTGTTGAACCGGTACAGAAATGAAGGAATATTGGATCGAATTGTAACATGTGATGAAAAGTGGATTCTTTATGATAACCGGAAATGAAAAATGCAATGGCTGACCCCAGGTCAAATGCCACAACAGTGTCCTAAAACAAAACTTACCAATAAAAAGGTAATGGTAACTATTTGGTGGTCTCAGCATGGTGTTATTCACTATAGTTTTCTTCGATCTGGTCAAGCAATTACAGCAGATGTCTATTGTGCCGTACTCCGAACCATGTTGACAAAACTAGCAGTAAAACAGCCCCGACTCATGAATCGATCTTCACCATTATTGCTCCACGACAACGCGAGACCTCACACAGCACGAGAAACCATTTTGACCCTTCAGGAACTGCACTTAGAAACCATTCGTCATCCTCTGTATTCACCAGACCTTGCTCTAACGGACTACCATTTTTTTCGTGATTTGGACAATTATCTACGTGACAAGAAGTTTTCTTCCCAGGAGGCAGTACAAAATGCTTTCACACAGTTTGTGCAGTCTAGATCGTCGGAGTTCTATCGCAAAGGCATTAATAACCTTCCCATTAGATGGCAGCAATGTATAGATAATAATGGCAACTATTTTGATTAAATAAATTTGTTAAAAATTTAAAAAATAAACAATTAAGATTTTCAGTACAAATCGGCAATTTCATACTTTAACCCCTAATATTATAAACGCGAAAGTTTGTATGTATGTGACTTTGTTACTCTTTCACGCAAAAACTACTGAAGCGAATGCGATGAAACTTGGAATATAGGTTCTACGTGAGCATATTCTAGTTCTAGTAATATAATTTCTTTGGACTAAGCAACGACGCTTGTGTGGATACGACATAGGAATAGGAATAGGGAATCTCCTTACGACATCCCTGTGACATACAGAGCCGAAACGTGGACACTAACGGCACGGTTTGTCCACAAATTCAAAGTCGCTCAGCGGGCTATGGAACGAGCTATGCTCGGCGTTTCTCTGAGGGATCGCATCAGAAATGAGGTGATCCGTCAGAAAACCAAAGTCTTTGACATAGCTCACCGGATTAGCATGCTGAAGTGGCAGTGGGCTGGCCATATTAGCCGTAGAACCGACAATCGTTGGGGTAAACGAGTTCTAGAGTGGAGACCGCGTCTCGGCAAACGTAGTGTAGGACGTCCTCAGGCACGCTGGAGCGACGATTTGCGCAAGACGGCTGGCACAAACTGGATGCGAGAAGCCGAAAATAGATCTAGGTGGCGTGCAATTGGAGAGGCCTATGTCCAGCAGTGGACTGCAACAAGTCTGTTGCAGTCATCATCAGTCGATGATCATCAGTCGATGATGATGATGATAGGGAATCTCATAAAAAATATGTACACAACGGTATTGAATTTTCTTTTGTTTTTGCGATATTGAATTGTTACGAAAGCTAGGGTCTACCCTGATAAAGGAGTCTGTAAAGGCTCCGAAACGGCATTGCAACAATGCTTAAAATAATAAAGACAACTCGATTAAAACCGTAATGAGAGTTTAATTGCATAACGATATTGTTTAAATTGATAAATGGTTGTAAATTTATGTCCACAGGCCTGGGAATTGGTACGCTTTATTTTATATCAAGTGGGAAGATCCTAGGACACAAAAGGTGACGCAGCAAGGTGAGTTTAATCTATACTTATAATCTTCTTTAAACTATTATAATAAAGGAAGAGAGGACAAATAACTGTACTTGAAAGTAAACTAAAAATAAAAGTTGTTAAGAGGACTTAGGAAAACTAGTAGAACAAACTTATGTCATTTTAAAAATTCAAGTCTGTCAAAGGTTAAAAAAAGGACATGTTACTGACTTAAAGCCCATCTGTCTATCACCAAGCTGTCTCTTATGATCCGTGATAGCTAGACAGTTTGATATTTCACAGATCCCATTACAGCAAACGGTTTGTTTTTTTGTGAGAATGGTACGGAACTAAGGCAAGAGATAGCCAATTGTTCTACATTACACAAGTTTTATAATGTTGTATAGGTGATTTCATATTTTCCCGGGTATTAATCGCGTGATTATTTTTATTTTCTTACCTCGACGTTTCGCAAGTCACATTAATCTTAGGCTCGAGGGGACTTTCAAGGGAATATTAAATTATGAGTTCCAATCGTGTTAGGTTTTAACTTACGTTACGAACTACCTACCAAATTGGCAAAGCAATTACAATTTCCCTTGTACTAAGTGATTCATTCCACAGGAAGTCTGCGTTAAGAATCTAAATTACCCATTTTAAACGTAATTTTAATCAATCCGGATTAACCTTTGTCGTTTGTTGTCTCGTAAAAACTATTACCGTAGCCCTAAACATTGATAATCGTCAACTCATTACTTGGATAATCATCCAAGTTATCCACGATTTTGGTTTGACAAGCCACCATCTTTTTTTTTCTTACCATTATTATAAACGGAGTTTTAGCGGGAACGCGTTAAGGAGATGTGTTGCTAAATTTTTAGTTTTTGTGAAACCTAGTTCAAATGCATGTAAATTGTTTAATTTTGTGGGCATATTAATCATTTTAGTTTCGTAAAGGTGTACAAGTGCAAATGAAAGTGAAAATCGGAGCCAAACATTGTTGTCTTCTTCGCTTCGGGAGCGAGGGAGCTTCGTGAACACTTATTGTAAAAATTGGCCCCCTTTTTACAATGATTCCCTCGACTTGACTTTAACTATGACGACTTGACTGTTTTGATGCATAATAACTTGCAAATATTAATAATACTTGACACCTGGCAAATGTCCGAATGGAAAAGCCATATTAAAGAAGAAGAATATTATAAACGCGAAAGTTTACAAGTATATGTACGTCTGTGACTTTGTTACTCAATCACGCAAAAACTTCTGAACCGATTGCGATTAAACTTGAAATATAGGTAGCTGAAGACCTGGAATAACACATAGACTACTTTTAACCCGATATTCCCGCAGGAATGGGACTAAAGGTGCACTCTCACACATCAGTCACCGTCACGTCTCACCAGACAGGGTTTTAAAAAAATATGTGTCTATACTTCTAGTATGAGTTTGTTCCCACATGTCAGTCACCGGCAGTGACTGATGAATTACGTACCTACCGGTGACTGACGTGTGGGAACAAACTCATACCAGCAGTATAGACACATATTGACGACCTCTGTGGCGCGTCGGGTGAACGCTTGGCTGCAATGCAGAAGGTTGCGGGTTCGATTCCCGCTGGGTGCAAATATTTATGCTTAAAAATAAATATTTGTATCTGGTCTGGGTGTATTTCTATGTATAATATCAATGTATAATAAAAATAATAAAAAAATATTCAATAAATAAAAATAACAAAGAAAACTACAGTAGGTACTATAAACAATTCAAAATACAATAAATTACACATATGCCTGAACTAGAAACTAGGTCCTGTATTTGTATGAATTTCCAAAAGAAAAATTAATATAAGTAGTATATCCATTGTCTAGTCACCGTAACACAAGCTTAGCAGCTTACCACGGGGCTTTTTTAAAACCCTGTCTGGTGAGACGTGACGGTGACTGATGTGTGAGAGTGTACTTTTATGCGGGTAAAACCGCCTGGCGCAGCTAGTTCTTTATAAAACAATCTGTAACGATATTACTAGGATGTCAATTGACAACGATGCAATGTGTTGCCTCATTCGGCTATTAGATAATAGAGATGCATAATGCGGCAAATAGAGGAAGCCGGGACGCTCACAATCAGGCCGGGCGAGGTCACTCACTGCTCAGATTACATCTACTCTATCATTGTGTTGTGGATTTATTATACTGGCCCTCTCCTAGCAACCGTGGCTGTTGTATTGGCAACCGCGAAATGACCTTTCTAAAATTCTAATAAGTAGGTACTAATATTAAACAGGTAAAAGTTTCTGTGTAAGTACCTAATAAATAAATGAATATTGCACGACGTTACACGCAGCGCAATCTAGCCCCAAACTTCTTCTTCTTTTCGTGTAGTGGTGTGACACACCTAGTGTTAGAGTTTTCAGGTCGCCCTAAGGCCTCTAACTTGACCTAACGACTAAACTAAGCACAAGGCTTGTACTATGTACCCATACTCTACTACCGTAGACAACTTATGAACTACATGTTATAGTTTTCTTTGTAAGTACATTACATATCATACATAGCAAACACCCAGACCAGAAACAAATATTTATTTTTGAGAATAGATACTTCCACCCGGCGGGAATCGAACCCGCAGCCTTATGCATTGCAGTCGGGCCTTCGCCCAACGCCCCATAGAGGCCCTCAAGTCATTGAGATATGTATAAGTGGTGGAGTATCATGTTGGTGTGTTGGTTTCAATGTCTCAATGTATGTTTTTGGTTTTGTCCCGATAACTCCACGTGACGCAGGTGGAACCGTGGGCGCAGCTAGTTTCATTATTAAAGGGCGTGCAAGCCCTATTATTTCTAGAAATATTTTTGTGAAAAGGTAAAATGTTTAAAGTATGCATAATGGAGAATTTCAACATGACGGGTGACGTCGCGTCGTCGGCTGATTATGGTCACCAGAGCCCATAGTATGAGTTTTGATAGTTTATCGTCTCGATGAGACTGGCAGTTTACTTCATACATTTTCAATCAGCGCCCCTAGCGTTATGACTATATTTGACTAACTATTATGAACTAAAATAATGTATGGAAGTAAACTGCCAGCTTCATCGAGACGATAAACTATCAAAACTCATACTGAGGCCTCTGTCCGGAAAGTGAGGGACGTGGTTTCGAACTTCGGGGGCGCACTTTTGGTTTTGATATTTCCATATAAAAATGTATTAAGTGGGCAACCTTTAAAATATTCTTCATTTTTCATCTTCTGGTTGAAAATAATTTTAATAAGGCTTAGAAATATGTAGGTACTAACTATACTCCGCAATTTCAATTCCCGCGTAAGTCCCGTTCCTGTAGAATTATCGGGATAATAAGTAGTCTATTTGTTATTTCAGGTTTCCAGATACCTATATTCCAATTTTCATCGCAATCGGTTCAGAAGTTTTTGCGTGATTGAGTAACAAAGTCACATACATAATTGTACTAACTTTAAATTACTATGTCCTTAAGTAATTCTTAAAATATATTAGTATTTTAGCACCCCATGGTTCATCCGCATCCAAAAGTCACCTATGTGTTCATCCAGGTCTCCAGCTATCTGCATACCAAGTTTCATCGGTCCAGTAGTATTTGCGTGAAGAAGTAACAAACATACTTATTGCCAAATTCACAAACGACCCTATCAACTCGAATTTTACTATATTTTCAATGACGTCGATTGTTACTCACAACAGCAAGACATGACATTAAGCCGCGCATAGGGTCGATTGTGAATAAAGTTATTACACACAAACTTTCATATTTATAATATTAGTAGGTTTATAAATGTTAATTAATAGGATTTAATTATTTAGATGCCTTTTTAATAAATAATGTTTACATTTCACGTACGTCAATTTATGAACTGTTTTACACCCACATACGAGTACCAGAATTACACCGTTAATTGATTGAACTAACCCACTTGTCTTTAAAGACTGATTGAAGTCTAGATCTAGTTCTAGATTGAAGTCCTATCTAGGTTTCTACACCCATGCACTTTATACAAGGTGTAACGGGTAAGCCCTTTTAATCCGAAAGGGGGTTGTTTTAGACGTCTAGGCGAACGAAAAATTTTGGTGTAAAGTTTACTTGAAAATCAGCTGTTTCTTAGAGTTCGAGGTCATTGACCTTATTTTGTCCTTTCATTTAGTTATGTCTACTACAATCAAAATTTCAATTGCCTTTATTTTCAAAAGCAGCTGTTTTTTCAGTGAAACAATATCAAAATTTTCAAAAAAATATTTTGAATTCTTAAAAGTCGTAGAACAAAAGGTGTTCGGCTAGACGTCTAGAACAACCCCCTTTCGGCTTAAAAGGGCTTGCCCGTTACATCTTGTATATTTTACGTATGTACGACGGACTCTAGTACTAGGGTTGTCTACTCCAGTTCGAACTACGCTTCACCTAATTACATTTTAACTAACACGAATCACCGTAAGCTAAATTGTACTAAGCTTCATTTGGACAAAATAATATTACGTACATCGTGCACCGCCACGATTTGCGCGGTAACCGGTGCTACATTTCATCTAAATAACCATACAACTAAAATATATTTCATGGAAGTACTATTAACACTGTGGTTTGTTAGGACTTTGTGTCATTTCATACGGATTCGAACCTGCGCCCCCTCGCTAACCAGGCGAGTGCTCTAACCACTGAGCTACACAGGAATCACGTGTTATTTTAGTGTAGTTTCAAGACAAAAACTTCCTAATTGTTTGTGTGATCTAAGGCTGGAACACCTTCCGATATTTTTATTTAAAATCTACATTAAAATGTCGGAAGCAATGTATAATTTACAAATGCTATTTGTAGCATTTGCTATTTGTAGTTTTTCGTTTGCGACAATATTCTAAAACATTGCATCAGAAAATAATCAACAATTTTCGATGAATCCGACAGGGATTTTCAGTTTAGCTTCTATAGGGGCCTTGATGTATTCGTTAAAACGCAAGGCATGGTCAATCGGTACAGAGACACTAAACAAACCTACTTTACCGACCTAACCTACTTTTGTGTGTTAATAAAATAGACAACCTCGAGGTTTTCAGTTACATTGACTGTAATTTAATAGGCGTGAGTGCAACGAACGACGATATCGACCGTGTAAAATAGATAATATATCTATACCATAGTTGAGCTCACCTACGTTTTACTTTAGGGGTGATTTATATTAGACCGTCACGGGTCGGAGCTTTGTTGTCCATTGCTCGGCGAGCAGTCGATCAGTCTGTTGCAACCGCCTGGCGGCCGAGCAATGGACAACGAAGCTCGGACCCGGCGGGCGCCGGCGCTCGTGACGTGAGGGTCTTATATAAATCATCCCTTATTGGTTACATCTAGGTTTAAAGGCATAAAATCTGCATGGCTTCCTACTTAGATTAAGTACGCTTAACTCTAGATCAGCCAACTCTTTAACCGTAGGAACTGTTTTACCTACCTAAGATATACTTACCTGAGGTAAAGTACGCTTAAAACACTATGACCCCTCTTAAGAGAGGTTTGGGGCGGCTGGTCAAGGTGTGTTTGGTCAAAGAATTTTTTCGTAAAAGTTGTATTTTGTCAAAGGCGTTTATCGTAAATGTTGCGTTTAGTCAAAGTTTGTATTGGCAAAAGTGCTATTCGTCAAATAAATTATTTTAAAATAATATTTGAAGGATTTTTCTCGTTCTCTAAGAATTTGTACAACTATTAGGTAAACTAAGCTATTAATTACGCATTCTTACAATGTACTCAACTGAACCTGCGTAGTTTCGAACTCCCGCCAATATTCCGATTACTAGCACTATGCTTATTGTCGTCTTTATCCTGTTCCAGGTTTAGTAGCAGACTGCCAAACGATACTTTATACAGACCTCCAGGTCAAAAGACAAGAGAACATCGTTCAAACAAACTGTTACGCCCCGGTCACAGTGAACTATTCTGAATTACCACTATATCTCAAATGTATGTCGATAGATAGCGTCGAACCTATCACATTGAATATCACCGTGGTTAACGCCTCGTTGGTTGATAACGAAGTAGCTTTCAGTGCACAAGCATTATCCTTACCAACGGATGACAGTTACATACTAAACTGTGCCTTCGATCCAAAGATAACCAATGTACAGACAATAAGTTTTTCGCCGCACCCAAGCGCTTGGCACTATTTTCGTATCGAACACGTTATTGGAAATTCCTCCAAATACGCCGATTGTGAATCGTATGAGCTAAGGTCAGACGATGAGGATGTCGATAATCAAACAGTTTTCGACCTTATGAGAGACGATAAAGGTCGATTTTTCACTTTCGATTACGGTCTTCCTACAACAGACTTACAAGATGCGACTAGTCTAGTCAATATTTCTTCTAATGATATAAAAACTGTACGGTTCAAGGTCAACCAGCATTTAGACGTGGGTGGTAGTTTGTCTATAGAAGCAAGCCTGCTTATGAGCCTCAAATATTATATGGGATATAAGAGAGAACTTAAGAAAGGTTCTTTATTGGCATTTACAGAAGATAATCAATTCTTTAAGGCTGTTATTTGCATGGACATTGATCATGGAAGTATACCTTTAGAGAACGGTAGATGCAGGTACAATGACAAAGAAAAACCGGCTATTTTTGTTCTGAACAGTACTGATTCGGAAACTATATACGATAAGGTGATAATACCGTTCCCAGACAGCGGGACTTGGTATCTGACTTTGAGATTGTTCTGTGATAATGTTGTCTGTCCTTGTCGGACTTCCGACAACGGGACGAAGTACTACGTCGAATCGAAGACTCTGGACTCGAAGGAGAGAGATAGTGATGTATCTTGGAACCAGACAAGAGAGGGTAGTTCTGAATGCAATGCGACTGTTGTTCTGTCTGTATCGTCCACCACTTGTGTGAGTGGGGGGTGCAGTAACCACGGAAATTGTTTGTTGAACTCGTTCACTGGGTTAGTTATGTCATATTGCCTCTGTACTGCTGGATACGGAGGTAAGTCGTCATTTATGGATACCTATACTGTGTCTCGTATCCGAGATTTCCAAAAGAAATGCTAGTAATTACCAACACTTTACAAAATATAAACCTACGAGTATAAAGATGTCCCTAGAATAAGCACTACTGCTGAATCCATTGCAATGACATTTATATATATCTTTTTACACTTATCTTGATAATGCGCTCCCTTGGAACCAGGACTTGTTATAGGTACTCAGTAATGGGTTGGATTCATTTCTTAAGTCCTTGTTTCTTAAAAGTTTCATGTAAGATATCACGTTCACCTTTATTTGTCATGGATGATGGATGATAATGTTAGCCCGCTAATTTCTGTAGAGCAAGGGCCTCCTTTACGAAGCAATAAGACGCCAAGGATTCCTACTCCCGATTGGCCAATGTTCCAATGCCTAACTTTATTTGCAATAACCGCACCCGTATTATCTATCCAGTAAACCACTGACAATAGTGGAAATTGACAGGACCTTTGCAGTACATTGCTGCTTTGATGTAATCAAATCACTGGTAATAACCACGTTACGTCAAACCAGCAATGTACATACTGAAAAGTAAATAAATATTATTGCACGACATTACATCTAGCGCTATCTAGCCCTAAACTGAGCACTAGAGCACACTTGTACTATGGGTACTACACAACGGATATACTACATATTATCCTTTTTTTGTAAATACATACATAAATGATACATAGATAACACTCAAAAAGTTCCTGTCAATTTCCGCTGTTGTCAGTACACAAGATGATATGGGTGCTGATTTGAATTAAATTCCAGGTTGGGATTGTTCCGACGACTCGCGTATGGATAGTCTGAGCTACATGCTGGTGTCCGTGCTGCTTCTCACCCTGAGTAACCTCCTCTTCATCTTCTCCATGTACGTGGCGATCATCAGGCATTACTACACCGAGGCCATGATGTATGCCTTCACCATGGTCTTCTCGACCTTCTACCACGCCTGTGACGCCCCGACACAAGTCGCCTACTGCATTATCAGAGGTAACCTCCTACAGTTCGGAGATTTCTACTGTGGCCTCATGTCCTTCTGGGTCACTTTATTAGCCATGAGCATCTTATCCGAAAGATTCAAATCTTCTCTCCAACTAACGGGCGCCATTGTTATTGCCTTATTGACGACCTGGAATATGCATTCGTTTATATCGTTCTTGCTGCCTGTAGCTGTAGGTGTGGTCTTATTATTGACCTCATGGTATGTGGATTATAGGGAAAATCGTAAAATGCTATATCCTAGAAGCTATTATACTCGACATATGCCATTGGGCATTGTGCTAGTAACGATTGGTCTGTGTTGTTACGCGTTTTTGCAGACTGAACACAATTATAAAATCGTACATTCGTTCTGGCATATGACAATAGCTGTTAGTGTTGTTTTTCTACTACCCGACGTGAAAAGGGGAAGTATTTATAATCCGTTCGTTCCGACCCAGAATTGCTGTACGCTAAATCTTTGTAGAATGTTACGAAGACCTTTACCACCTGCGCGTGCGGCTGATTGAACAACGAATTTAACAAACAAACAGTAAACTTGCCTACAGTAAAGTTATTTCAAATCGGATGGGGTATCATGGGGTCAGTGTCATTAATACCAGTTTGCCTAGTAGTTGTGCGCTTTGTATGACTTTGAATGTTGCAAACAAAGTAGTGTAAGATTTAAGTGATAAGTTCAGTTTTATCCTCTCTAGTTATTTCAAATTTTTACCATAAGACTGTCGTTTACTCAGAATTGAAGTGAGCAGCTATGACATTTTTTAAACAGATATGATAATGTGATAGATAAAATACTGTTATCATTTATAATAATAATATGACAATGTAGGTACGATTCATTCAACCTACGCACTAAAATAACTAACGTACAATTATTGATTTACTGCTAGTCAATGTTAACAATTTACAATTATTTACGATTTTATTATTATGTATGTAGTTTAAACAAGGGGACCTAAATAACTGCTTTTGTGAATTTAAATTGCCCCAAAAGATCTCTAACTAAATGCCTATAATTTAATATTTCGTTTGCAAAGGAATTTTCTAGAAACATTTTACAAGAAGTAATACACTATCAAAAATTCCACATGGCTCACGCCATACAACGGCGTAATGGATAGCGTACCCTCCCGGAAACCGGCATACGGGTTCGAAACATGGGAGGATATTTCACAATTTATTTTATTTCATTATTTTTTTCAGTTACGACCGTTTATTTTCTTTATTTATTGCAAACAAAACTTGAAAGCGGTCAAAACTAGTTCTAACTAAAAAGCGTCGTTCTTTCGAGTTTTGACTACAACATTTTACTTTTCTATTCATTTCCACTGTGGTACAATACTTATATTCCAAATTTTATTCAGTACCTACTACATTCCTAAGCTGATTGTGTTGTAATTTAAATTTAGGTACCTTAACGATTACGATTAGGTCAGAGCGGTGTTCCAGGTTTTGGTAGATTCTCCGACTTTTATTCCGAAGGTCGTGATTTCGAATCCCGGCCGACTGAAATAAGATAAAGACTTGATACTTTAACATTAAAAAAAAATTTTCCGGCGTGCGCGTTCTTTATATAAACATAGTCGACAGTTTCCTCCCTGGATAATGTTCTCTCTCCATGTTGTTGTTTTTTCCTATTCCAATAATCACTTGGACCTACTTCCTATGATAATTAGAATACGAATAAAAAAAAAACAAAGCATAAGGGCATGGTCATAATGCTCATGGCAGGTCAAAGAACTCGATTATATAAGGAAGTAGCAATCCTTTGAAAAAATGTTCCACGGAGGCGGTAGTTGCGGAGCCTAGAACGATGATTCGACCGCCAGTCTGTCCGTAAAGATCGTCCGCCATTGGTCGATCATACGTAATACTGTACAAAACATGTCAGTGTGTGCATCTGCTGCTGTGTGACCGTGGAACATGTTTTTTTTTTCGAATTTAATAGTAAAGTTAGATCTCCATTATATTTACTCCTTGTAGTGGCAGATAAAGGTTTTACATTATTTGCTCTAATGTCTTTATCCAAGGAGAAAACACTTGACTACGTTTGTATGGAGAAGGAGTAGATATTTTTCCGTCTTAACCATTTTATGTAGTATGAAATTGCATTTGTCCTAAGTAATAATTTTATAATCTGTGTTATTAGAGGCAGCTAAGTGCGTTATTTATTGAAATTCTGTTATGTAGTGTACTTTGAGCAACGTTTGAATTTAAACTCGTAATTGTACAGTCTGCAACAAAAATGTTCTCCACCGTAGAGTTCTAAAATCACCATAGATAGGTAATTAAATTAGAATAATTTGTTTTGAAGAGAGGACTTTAAAAATCTGCCTTCAACTCAAAAGTTGCCTGACAGAGATCGCTTTTAGCAATAAGGTATGATTATTTTACCCATTAGTTTTAAGTTTAATTTTTGATAAAAAATGTTTTATGTAGCTTTCTGTAGTTCTTTTGTATTATTTTTATTACCCGGCTGCAAGTGTTATGTTTTTTACTAATAGTCCAGTAAAATTATACATCACCGTTTGCGTTTAGTTTGGTACATCTGACTTTTTGCATACTTGTTTGTGATGTTGGTAACGTCTAAAATACTACTTTTTTCTTTTAATATAAAATAATAATTTAACTTGAAAGTTTAAATCTCAAAAACTATAAAGTTTACAGAAACTATTTTGGTCTTACATTGTAGCAAATTTAGTCTACTTTATAAATGCTCTAAGAAGGTACTATCAAAAACTAGTCCTTTATGCTTATAATTGCAAACATTGAGTTTGTTTTTTTTTTTCGATTTTTGACAAGATTGCGTTCGGCGCTCGAGGTCATAAGCTTGGATTATTCATTAGGCCAACACCATTAAACAAAAAAAAAAGGTAGCTGTGATATGCAAAAAATCACAGCTACCGGATTTAACGCATACGATCTCATACATTTGGACGTCAATTTTACTGGACTATAAAGCTGATTATAATTATTATTATTCCCACAAATTTAAAACACTAACGCCCCGTAGAGTTGTAAAAATATGACTGTGCCTTATCTTGTCCAATAAATAAAGAGTGCCATTTAAAGAGAAGTACCAGAAGAAGATATTGATAAATAGTTGTATGTTATCTAATCATTCATCTATGATATAGCTAAATAAACTAATGACTGCACTATCTCAAGGCATGTAATTTACAAGTAAAATCTCACACACAACTTTACCTCAGCTATTTTTTTAATGTGTTAAAAAAACTTAAATTTGTTCAATATTTTTTTTGGTAATTCAGCAAGAAATAATTACACTCTAAAAGCGAAACAGCACAATTTAAAAAAAAAATTAGATCCAATTTAAAAAAAACAGCTGAGGCATAGTTTAAGACATTTTAGTTGCAATAGGTGTGCCCAGGGCAGTGCAAAATAGTAGGTAAGTCTGAGAGGCCAGTAAGCTAATAAAAAAAGATCGTCCTTTCAGACGATGTTTTAGTGGCTTAAGTGGATTAAAAGTCAATACTGTAAATAGACCATATAAGTTCAACACTGGCGGTTTTATGTGCCTATTGCTAACCAAAGTTAAGGGTCGTTTAAACGACTTTGAACCTTAAGAGAATTTCTCATATGTTACTAGTTTTTTGTAATAGTTATGACTTCGTAAGTATAGTAGGAATATAAATTAGGAGTGTTTTAGATTATGAATGTTGCCATTGTATTATTTTATTAAGACTTTAGCAGACACTTTTGTGATTTTTTTATGTGTATTCAATTCACAATAAGTGTTTACCTATTTATGAAATCAATGTGTAGGTATAGCCGGCTTGAAGTTGCAATTTCGCTTGTGGCTACTGGCAATAATACAGAAATTAATTGACTAACTTTTCGTTCATACTTACCTATAATACTTTTATATAACCCTCGCATTGCTACTTCGGCTTGGCCGAATTTTTTTGTCAACAGATTTTTTTGTTATTTTATTATCCATCTACTCTATTCAAATGACAATTCTGAATCTGAATCAGTGTGCTATATTGTAAATAGTTTATATTATGTACCTATTTAACATATAAACTATTGTATGTATGTTAGCAGAGAGAAATCATGTCACATTCTGTAGGTATACTACTTTGAATTTATTATTTAAAAAAATATTGTTGTCAATTTATAAATGTGATTATTATACCAAACGTGATTCAATTTCATTTGTTTTCTTCCCTTCCCATTGTTATTATGTGCTAGTTGCGCCCGCGGATACACTTGCAAGTCCTTAACCCATGGGAATATCGGGGCATAGGCTACTTATGTATTAAATCACATCTCTAGCTATCGGCATATCGAGTTTGATTGCAGTCAGTTAGTAGTTTTTGTGTGAAGGAGTAGCAAAGATACTCATTTACTTTTAACACAATATCTTTCAAGTATACAAATAGTGAATCTGTTGCAAAGTGATAATTGCTAGCACAGAATTATTGCTGAACTATTATTTTTAGACTTGCTAGCTGATTAAGTAACTCTGTTGCTAACAAATCTCGATTGAAACAATTGAAATTATTGATTTTGCGATTGCGGTATACAATTTAACAGTTACAGTTGCTAATTTTAACTGCAATAGCAATTTGCTTACTACTGAATGACGTGAAAAATGACATGAATATAATCATTTCAATTGTTTCTGTCGATATTTGTTAGGAACAGTGTTACGAAATTATCTAGTTGACGAAAGGTAAGCTTTGCATAAATAGTTTATTGGACAGAAATGTACAGTTCAATGTAGGTACACTTGTATATTATACTTAACTAAAACAATAAATAATAACATGTCATATTAAATTGCTTACTAGGCTTCTAATCTAAGCATTAAAAATCACATATTTAGTTGCCAAAAGGTTTGTCATAGTTTGACCACTGTTTACGGAATAGTTGTTGGGCTTCAGTTGTATTATTCTACAACTAGCAGCGTCCCTAGCAAATTCCAGTTCTAGGAATTTCTAAAAAACCCTTAGTGGATTTATCCACATTAAAAATAACAAACCTACCAAACTTTAAATTAATAGGACAAGTGGTTTGGGTTTAGTCAGGGAGTCAATCAATAAGGACTTTGAATTAAGGACCCTGTAGAGTAGGCCACATTTATTTAAATCACATTATAGGAGCCTGTCTTTTTTATCACAGTTATGTACATAGGTATTGATCCTATTTTAATAATAATTAGCTGCACTGCGCAGATTTACCTGCGAGTTCTGAAATTGTGGGATTTTCAGAATAGAATGTAACTTAAGAGCTATTCCAAGTCTTCAGCTATCTGCATTTTGACTTTCATTGCAATAGGTTGAGCAGTTTTTGCATGAATGAGCAACAACATTTTAATATGAAATTAATAATTAGTGTAAAATTACACAGTCCTTATACCAGCCATACCATAGATCATCTGCCTCTGCAAAACTTCTGCATTTAAAGTTCCATCTATACTCTGACAATTCTGATTAAATACACTGTATGCAGACACTTCTCCTTTTCTTTTAGGCCTAGTTCGGGTATTTAAATATATACCTATAAGTACAGATACAGTGAAGAAGACTGCACCAAATTGTAGTGAAAGAAAATAGATATACAGGCTGGTCCAAATTATGGCATAAAGAGACCATTTAGTGATACAGTATTGCCATGATTCTTTGCTTTCCTCAATAAAGGATTCAACATCACTGACTTCTGATGTGACTTCACTGATGTCTTCAGGCTGGATAAAGGATACTTTCTTGACTGGTGGAGGTTCTTCATGTTCCATCTGTAAAATTAAACATAAATATTAAATGGCATTATTATGTTTAATAATGTTTACACCACTATCACCTTTTGTTTCACAAAACACAAGGTACAGGATATGGAGTCTTTTCAGAAGATCTTAAAATAAGCATGAGTGGTTTGGGTCCATGTAACTCCATCTTTCAGGCTAAATGTGTAGGCATCATTTTAGCTGTGATGGCCAAGCTGGCATGAGAGAGATTATAATAAATTTATCTTTATGTTATCAACATTTATTTCACAATGTTTATTGATTAGATTTACAATCAACTTCCTTTTGAATATAATTATTGTTAACCATGTCATGAAAGTAAACCTATAAGTACCTACCTAAAATCAAAAAGCACTTACCAACAGTATTTCATCCTCATTTTTCTCTTTGCCCATATCAGTAAATATCTTAGGAACAAGTAGATTTACGAGCTTGACTTTAGTATACTCTATTTTTTCTTTAGCACTTTCTATTAGTTCTTTTCGACGACGTAGAGCCCGGTATTCTTTCAATTTTGCCTCCATCCGGTAACACGAATTTTACGGTTGAACTAAAACACGACATAGAATAAAGGTATCTGAATTTAGAGGTAAAGATTAATAAAATCTTGCTTTTATAAAAATATGAAAGGAGTAAAACAACGACATACTGGCACAAAATAATTTGACAAGATTTCAAAGTAAACATGATTCTTCTAACACTTCGAGTGGCATTAGCTTCATAGATTATTTTAACTGATGGCGTTTATTTAAACACAATTTATCTTTGCTCGTTTGGAAATGAAAAATCATCTAAATCATACAAAAATGATAAAACCCACAATCCGCCACAAACGAAATCAACAAACAACATGCTATGCTATCCATATTATATCTATCTATGATTAAAAGTATAATGAAAGTTATTAAAGTGCTATCCTCTGCCAAAAGCGAATAAATGTCAATGTCATGTATGTAGGAGTCTTGGCGGGAACTCGTTGAGGAGATGTGGTGCTAAATTTTCATTTTTGTGAAACCTAGTTCATATGCGTGCAAATTGTTTAATTTCGGGGGCATATTAATCAATTTAGTTTCGTGAAGGTGTACAAGTGGAATGAAAGTGAAAATCGGTGCAAAACATTGACTTAGTGTTGTCTCCAAGGCTCCGTGAAGATTGTTTGTAAATGGCCGCCGTGTTTACAAATGATTCCCTAGACTTGACTTTAACTATGACGACTTGACTGTTTCGATGCAAATAACTTGCATAATATATTAGAATACATGTCACTGGCTAATTTCCTAATGGCCATAATCGGTTCACAACCGATAAGAAATAAAAATGTATGTCATGTTATTCAAATTTTTTAAAACACGGCTTGGGGTTTGGGGCAAAGATTTTACGAACGCGAGGCGAGCGACGTAAATGGTCTATGTCAAAAACCTATAATTAGGGTCGGTCTGCTTGTCTGTTGGAAAAATGAAAGTGTTATCTCGATGAAATGAAAAAAAATATAATAAAAAAAATAAATGAAAGTGTTATTATCTCTGAAGATATTTATTGATTTTGTTGTTGGGGGAATTCCCAAACAAACACCAAATGAATGGCCCTCAAAATATTTTTAAGACAATTTGACAGAATGACAGTGATGGCATTTGAAGTTATAACATAATAATAAAATCTTATCAGCTGTTTTTCAACATAACCTCAACATTTTCGTCCGCCTTTTCGATCGATATCTGCCTGCAAGTTGCATGACAAAGTAATAATAAATAAGTGCAAATGGCTACAAAGAAGCCTGTATTCTGGTTTTTGACTGAAAATGGAAGAAGATTTTCTTTTACTGTTGTCACTACAGCAGGATTAGGCTGTACATTAGCTAAATATGGACCCAACACATTCTTTCTTAACAAATACAAAGACTTTGTTCATTATTACCGGTAAGTTAATAAACATATAGGTACTTTGTTTATAAATATACTTAAAGTGAAGTGCGTTTAAAATTACATGATTGTTTGGGCCTGCGCGATTTACTAGTGATCCACAAATATATGACGACCTCTGGGGCGCGTCGGGCGAACGCTTGACTGCAATGCAGAAGGTTGCGGGTTCGATTCCCGCTGGGTGCAAATATTTATGCTTAAAAATAAAAAATAAATATTTGTATCTGGTCTGCGTGTATTTCTTTGTATTCATAATATGTATGTATTTACAAAAGAAACTTAAATATAAGTAGAATATCTGTTGTCTAGTCACTTAACCAAAAACCAGTAGTAATTACTTAACCAATTAGTCCATCGGTGTCGGTAACTCACACACTGAATCTTTGCATCTGTATTTACCATCTACTACAACTTAGGCATGTTTGCAGCAACCTGATGGCATTGAATTCTACATCAAAATTCATTAGTTGTTCAATTAATTAACACACTATGTATGATCACCCTGTGCAGCCTTAAGCACTTAAAATAAAAATTGATGAATAAAGTTTTACTTGTATTAAAAACTGTTGCAGTGACGGTAAGCCTGTGTGTCTACCTGATCATCTAAAGGAACGCTATGAGAAGTGTTTGGATATCATAAATGCATCACCAATACATCGCAACTTAATAGCACCATTTAGTGTGTTTGGCTATGATCTGTTTCATGCTGGTGAGTTACTTATCTTTATTGATTTTTTATCAAACTAATTTTGAATATTAGCTCTCCATTTTTTTTTTTTATTAGCCTGCACTGTCCCACTGCTGGGCAAAGGCCTCCCCCATCTCTTTCCACCTTTCTCGTTATTACTTATTTTGGTCACCATATTCTGTCTTTGTCACAAATAAAAATACTAGTAAAAGAATTACTTCTATACGTTAATTCGTTTTCGATTAATAGAAGTCAACATGCGATGCGCAATAATTGTATTCGGGTGTGTGTGACGTCATCAAACAGCACTCGCTTCGTCCGCTCTCGCTGTCAACACGGTGTTGTCTTTGTTTTATTAGCTGTTAGCGGAGCGTTGCTAATAACTTCACGTGACTGTTAGCCGGTCCCAATATTTTTCGTAAATTTAAATGCCTGTAAAATCAAAACTAATAGGTTTTCTCGACTACAACAAAAACTAGCTTGTTTGTATACAGGGTGAAGCATTTCGATGGGATTTACGGGGATATCCTAAACTACAAGACATAGCGAAAAATGCTGAAAGGAGTCGCGTCCCCGATTTTGACAAAAACTAAAATGGCACTAATTATTACATACAAGCTATACTGGAACAAACTTTCAACAAATTTGGCATACCTATTAACATTCTTCATTAGGTATAGATTTTTACGTAAAATAAACATAAAAAGCTACTCCAACACCGACTATTGTTCATATTGTTACGACTATCGCAAAAGTGAATTGAACATCGCTGCAGGCTTAAGATGCTGTTAAATGCGCGTTTCTCGTGTTAGTAAAAAAGAAACTGCAAGAAAGGAAATCAATAAAACGCATGCCAAGTTTCAAAAGTTACTAATGTCTAGCATCTAGATTCTAGGTATTCCCTATAATATGATGATTATGATACATTTTTTTTCTACTTTGGCATTTCAGGAAGCACTTCTTCTAAATATGGTGCACTTGTTGGTATTCCTGTTAATTTCACATACAATTCGTTAGAAGATTTAAAACAAGATGACATTCAGGTTAGTTTTTATACTTACATTTACGCTAAATTACGCTGCTCTCTGCCATTTCACCCGCGTAAGTTTGTAAAGGTTTAGAGACAGGCGACCGGTTTCCTGCGCTAGTATAGTAACGTTTATTGGCGCCAATTTCGAGATTCGAGATTCTATTGTATACAAATGGCGCTAACAACAAAAACGTTCCCTTCTCTAACAGAGAAAAAAAAACGATTTTCGTCAAAATGTTTTTCGTGTTCGTATGCTAGCACTGCAGCTTTCTCTCTATAGTTGTACTATACTTGTGTTTCAGGTAAATCAAAAAACGGTAGATTGGAAGTCACAGGTCGGAAAGAAACTAGCAAACGCCCTAGTGCTTCCTGAGAAAGTGCAACAATTCGCGATCTGTAGAGAAATACTTATGACACAAAACAACAAAATAATGTTCGACTCATTCTATCCATTTACATGCATATTTGTTTGCTATTCGTTCTGCCAATTTCTTAATAAAAGGATGAACTTATATGCAGGTCCAGCTAGCATGAGAGGGATACTTTACACATTAGTTGGACTATTCTGCACAGGTTCATATTTCCTTCTAAAAGATATGACCGAAGTTTACTATGAGAGTGAGGTTGACAAGAGGCTATGTGAATTGGGCGATGACTTTATAGAAAGTGGTGTTATATTTTACCAAAAGCTTTTAGAAAGAAATCAAGCGCTTAGAGAGTTAATGGGAAGCGAAGGCGAAAGAAAATACAGTAAACTGGGCAATGAAAATTTCGGCTTAAGGCAACCACGACTCGCTTTGGTTCATAGAAAACAATTTTTTGAACAAAAATTAAAAGAAAAGAGGCAGTTACAAGAAGGGAATGCTTAAGAAAAAGTATTTGATTTATTTAAATCAGAAGATAATGTTATTTAGTAGCTATGAGTGTACCTTTTGTGAGAATGATAAAAGTTATTAAATTAAAATGCAGTTGAAGAATATTTGAGTAATTTCAAAACCAATGGCTGAATACTCCATTGTCATAAGTGGTAATTATAAATTTGTTTTATTACCTACATAGGCACCTATAATTATATTACCACTACCTGCGTCCCGCGGTTTACTCTGCTACTATTTATACCTCTGTGATGAAACATCACCAATTTCATTAAACTGATATTTGCAACAAAGATACGTAATATACCCCAGCTATCTATATCCCAAGTTTCAAAGCAATCAGTTAAGCGGTTACACTACATACATTTATACTTGCAGAACTTTCGCTTTATAATATTAGTAAGATAACTTTGAGTAGGTATAACATATGGCGTGGTCTAACAATACCAATGGTCGAGGGTTTGACCCCGCCGACTACGAATTTATGGAAGCATATTTCAAAACCTATATTTATTTTCCGTTGAAACTAAGTAGGTACATCCAACAGAAAATAAATATTACTTTAGAGAAATGTTGCAAGCACCGGAAACTAACAATTATATATTTTATAATACAGATAAACAAACATACTTACTTACATATCTGCATTGGAACTTACACCCGAGGGAACTTGGTATTACAAAGTTCAGCACCACTGTCCTCGTGAAATATGACGCACTTTCTCCAGGTGACACATCCATACATACCAATATTAAAAACAGGAAAAATTTGTTTGTTTGTTTGTAAGGAATAGGCTCCGAAACTATTGGACCTATTTTAAAAATTCTTTTACCAATACAAAGCTACATAATCGAGGAGTAACATAGTTGTTATTCCGATATTGCCGCGGAATCGGGATAATCAGTAAACATAGGTACTAGGTATTCCTGTTCACTTATTCCCTTACTTATAAACTAAGTTATGTCAAAAAAAATCAAATCAAATATTTATTTATTAACTATAACACTTATTAGACATTTCTCAAATTACATATATCAGACATCGATTCTACACTAAGCACAAGCTTGTATCGCAGTAACCGAGGAAACAATATAATGCAATATAGATAGACGCCTAATAAATCCATAAAAATATATACCTTATTAACTAACATACATATAAATTATTATTATAACTAAACACGAACTACATAACATGTTACGTGTTACGAGGGTGCGAGATTAGCGGCTGCACGGGGGGTGGTCTGCGGCGTCCACGGAACTTGCGGAACACGACTCCTTTCGGCCACAGCTCCTCCTTCAGGAAGGTCGATAGCTTCTCTGTAGGCACCCGTACAGCAAACGAACTGAAGTTCACGTTGCGGCGCGACTCTAACTGTTCGACCCACAGGCGGTACTTCGTCTTCAACCGCAAGGACTCCACGACATCATCTGATTTCGTGGTATAATGCAGGCGGGAGACGTAGATGTACGTCACAGGTTGGGCGGGACGCAGAATATTGTCCGGTCCGGTCGGCGCAGAGCCACTCAGGTTACGACAAGGTGGTTTTCTCTTCTTCTCCACTTTGATAAAGCCATCCTTGTCAGGTTGACCCTTGGCAGCGGCTAGAGGCAGGACGCTGGGAGGGTTCGGCGCGAACGCTACCCCTCTCTTTCTTCTTTGCGCGGGCGCGGCGGGGCGGCTGGCCGGCTGGCGACTGCAGCTGCGTACCCACGTCGAGGCGTCGAGGTGTTGACGCATATCGGGACCTCCGAGGGAGGGACTGGACGGGCGGCGCATGCACTTGGGTCGTAGTCGGCGCGGACGCAAGAGGTCGAGGTCGACGGTGATGAACTCAGTTTCGCTGACACGAAGCTGAGACCTGACATGTTACATGCCCCGCGCTTCATGTTGACGTTTGCATTTTCAGGTGACCTACTTGCCGACTTTGAGTTACGCAAACTAACTATTTCGGCACGCAGCTCACTGATGACGTCTTGAGAGCGTTCAAACTTCAAGTTTGTATCGGCCAGACCTATTTTCAAGGCTGAGATGTCCTTGAGTAGCCTGGTTACAATAATAAAGGTGACCGGACAAATGTTGTCAGTGTTCCTGATAGTGAAAATCGGGACGTCGTCCGGATTAGCCTCCTTTAGTAGGCTGATGATGTCCTTGAGACTTTCCTCTTCCGTTTCCTCCGTCCTGTGGGATGGCGTTCGGTCGATCTTGTCGATTGATTTATACAGGACCTCTTTGGCAGCAAAGATCTCCATCTTCATGAAGTTGGTCTTGCATATACGCAGGATGCTGTCCTCGTCCATGGTGGTAGCGGCGTGTTGTAGAAACACCAGAACATCGTTAGCTATAACTTGGTCGGAACCCATAACTATAGCGGCGTGCAGCGGCGGCTGCCGCGCTAATCGCGAAATAATGTTTTATATTTCGAGCAGCGAGCGCACACGTCCGTTTCCGAGCGTGCCTTACACTCGACATGTGACGTTTGTCTCTGTCTGTCAACTTTGAAACTTCATTTGACAGTAAAAGACAGACGATGCATAGTTATGCAGCGCATTAATTCGCGTTTATAAGTAAGGGGGTAAATACATAACTACCGTCCACGAGCATGTAGCAGCTTCATGTCAATGATAAGGATATCATATATTATCATCTCTTTTGGACAGAAATCTCAGCTCATCAATCATACTGATACGGTAGCAATCGACCTGTGCTAAAGCAGTTAAAAGGCATAATAAGGATTTACGCACGCAATTAAATACTCTATGATGTGTGTATACCTAAGTATTTAGCATGGTAATTGTGATTATATACATACATACTTAGTAGATAATAAATTAGTTACCTACATAATTAATCATAATTGTCGTACGTAAAGGATGTGGAGAAAAGAGGGCCCACCTAGTTAGTATATTTGTAACAAGTTGTATCCCGTGGTTTCACCCGCGTAAATTTTCACACAGATTCTTTGGTAATATTAGGTAAAGTCCTATGTTACTCCGTTCAGTTTTTTGAAAATCGCTGAAACTAACATCATAATTGTGGGATGTCAAAAAAGAACAGCTTTTTTATTTTCGGAATATGTACGTCCTGTTTTGTTTGACACCCCACAATTGTGTTGTTTACTAATTTTGCAAATCTGAATGTCGTCATCGAATTTTGATGCTGACTGTACCAACCAGCACAAAAAGACATGGACAAGGATAGACAAAGACATACAACCCCAGGAGGGTAAAAAAACGAACATGGCGCGACTATAAGCGTTCCCCCTAAAAAACTAACTATACTGAATTATTTAGTTTACAGATTATCATGTCTTGACTGCTCTATGATATGGTAGGTTCATTGTATTTAATATTATGTAAGTTTAAAGCTTCCATACGGGGACTTTGTCCTTTCTACAAGACGTAACCAGAGTGAGTATTGGATATTATTGTTATTTTCCAAAGAATTAAGATGATTAGATCTAGTCGTTGATATGCGAATTACTGGATAAACTATATCAATTAATTATATTTATCTATTGGAATTGATTTTTACGAACTTATAAAAGGGGCTGCGGCACTAAGTAAATAAGGTAGTCATAGCTTGTTTTATAATGGCGTGGCTAGGTCCCTTACTTTTGTTGGCGGTGGTTAGCTTGGGGTCAGCCCGGCGGTCGCCTCATGCGGACCTCATTGAGGAGTACTTCAGGAATGGACCTGAAGGTGCGCGGTATTCTAACGACATCTTGGAAGATGCTATGCTCGACGTGGTGAGTGTCTCTTGCTTTGTCTTTTTATGTCTTGATTTTGTAATTAATTTTGTAGTATTTAACGAGAAAAAGGAGATGTGGATGAGTCCAAATGAAATCTCTACTTGCCCGTATCCGCACACTTGCCCCCTACCCAAGGAATCTAAGATAAAGTTAGGCGTTATACACTCAAACCTTTACTTATAAATAACCCTCTTTCTCAGCTGGTTAACAGCTGCATAACTATGTATCGTTTGTCTTTTACTGTGGCATGAAGTTTTAAAGTTGACAAACAAAGATAAATGTCACATAACTTGGTCATCTGTTAATCATCGTTTATTAAGTTAGGGGGTCAATCTGTATATTATTATGATCTGATAAAAAAGTCTGCATTGTCGGTGTTATAATAACTTGCCTACGTCACAACGAAAAATTTGATTGTGCTTATGACGCCATCTAAGTACAGTCACGAAAATACCGTAACTGGCGAAGTATTTTATTGTATCTATGATCTGATCGTGTTATTGATTTAAAAATTTAGATAATTAGTGACCATTGAATGAATCCGACTATCTAATCTACTTTTTATCATACAATAAATCTGCATCACAATCATCGATTTTGATCTCGAATCACGATCTAGATTGAGAGCTCTTATATCACCGACTTGTCGCGCCCTAAAGTCCACATCTACAGCACACATCAAAATAAATTCATGAAACACCCTGATCACTTTACTCTATGCTAGTTAAATATGTGCATTTGTTCCTAGCCCGGCCTTATAACCAAATATGGATACCCAGTAGAAGTCCACAATGTAGTAACAGAAGACGGTTACATCCTCGAACTCCAAAGAATCCGACATGGACGCGACAATAACAACTCGCCGGATCCTAACAAACCAGCTGTGCTGGTGATGCACGGCTTGTTCTCCTCGGCTGCCGACTGGGTACTTATGGGCCCTGGAAAAGGTCTTGGTAGGTATTAGCACAGTTTACCTCGGCGCTTCTTAGGTAGTCTTGCACGGATCTATCATGGGCAATAGTTCCCCAACCAGGGTTTGTATTTTACAAGCTCATGCTAAAGTTTTGTATAAGTAGGTACCTCAAATTAATGATTACCACAGAATTAGACAGTTCTCTTATGAGACTAGAAGGTCAATGGTCGCATGCACTGGCCTGCGACCATTGACCTTCTTGCCGAGTTTGAAATTATTCACTGGAATAATTTCAAACTCGGCTTAGACGGACGAGGTAGCTAGTTTCCAAAGACAGACAGAAATGAGAAAATCCTCAAACACCTTTAAAATAGTTAGAACAAAATTCGAATGTTGTTAGAATACCCATCAAAGCCCTTTTTTTAATTTTAGGTTACCTACTCGCTGAAGCAGGCTACGATGTGTGGCTAGGCAATGCTCGTGGTACATTCTACTCCCGGAACCATATCTCATTGAATCCAGACAATGACAGCAGTTTCTGGAGATTCAGCTGGGAAGAAATTGGTGCAAGGGATCTTCCAGCGAAAATTGACTACATCCTTGGACAAACTGGCAAATCTAGACTGCATTACATTGGACATTCGCAGGGAACTACCATATTCTGGGCAATGGCAGCTCTTCGCCCAGAATACAACAGCAAAATCATATCTATGCAAGCGCTCGCGCCTGTGGCTTATTTGGAGAACAACCAATTCCCGTTGTTTGTAGCGATAGCGCCTCATGCAAATAATATAGTTGTAAGTATTCAAAGTACTAGAATTTAACGGCTTCTGTAGAGCATCTGGCGAACACCCGGTTGCGATGAAGAAGGTTGCTGGTTCGATTCCAGCTGGGGACAAGTCTTTATGCTGACTATAAATGTTTGTTTCTGGTTCAAATTATTATAATTTAGGTCATTGTCATTGTCAAGTACCCATAGTACCAGCCTAGTTCCTTAGTTTAGGGCTAGATGGCGCTGTATGCAACGTCCTGCAATTTTTATTTATTTAAGTATACCACTGTCGAGGAAAGTGGTTGACGGCTAACACCGTAAATTTGTCTACGAAAAACAAGTCAACGTTTTGGACAAGAGACGAGGTCATGTCCATTGTCCATGCTCTTTGATTGGCTGAAACCTTTCCTACCAGTGAACTCTGATTGGCTGCTGCATTACTTACCTCTACTGTGATTGGCCTTACTTATACTAAGAGCGTGAAATCAAGCTTTGTGATTGCGCAAAGTTGCACAAAAGTCAGTCGAAAACAACAGTCCATCGGTTTTCTGGCCGTGAGATGTACCTACCTACCTACAATTATGTTATGTAACTAATATTTCTTTTATGGTTTCAGCGTGTAGCCGAATTGTTCGGAGTAAACGAGCTACTGCCTAACAATGACTTGTTCACGACAATGGGAATGACTTTCTGCTCAGACGGTGCTCTGACGCAGGCTATTTGCTCGCAAGTGTTATTCTTTGCTGGTGGAAGAAGTCCGGACCAGCATAATTCTGTAAGTGTTCTTTACTAATATTATAAAGAGGAAAGATTTATTTGATTGTTTAAAATGAATAGGCTTCGAAACTACTGGATTTAAAAAAAACACTAATAGAAGCTACATTAGCGAGAAGTAACATAGGCTACTTTTGAAATTTTGAAGTCCCACGGGATTGGACGCGCGGGTGCAACCGCGGGACGCTTATAAAGTGTCAAATATACCTAGTAGATTAGTAGCATGATTAAATGGTTGTAGCTTTTGTATTACCTATTACAAATACTCACAATCTTATTGTTAGCGATTTCCACCTGTATCTGAAACGGTTTCGGTCTGTTAAACCGAAACTCTCCTCCAGCGGACGAAATAAGAACTGTGATATTCGTATTTCGTCCGCTAGGAGCGCTGTATAAGTTTTTATTCCATTTTGTCGTTTTAACGTTTTATAGTATACGAAATTACTCGTGCTTGGGATACTGCGCCTATTGTCTATCTTATTGACATTTCACTGAGTTTGATATTAAGGGTTCATAATCTTATTTATTTTTACCCATTTTTCAGACGATGTTCCCGGTAAAACTAGGCCATACACCAGCTGGCGCTGCCGTACGACAAATAGCTCACTACGGCCAACACATCCGCAATTCCTTCTTCAGGCGGTACGACCACGGAATCTTGTCAAACCGAATTATCTACGGCAGTTTCACACCACCCTCGTACAACCTACGGCTTATAACTTGCCCAGTGTTCTTACATTACGTCGATGATGATATTTACGCTCATGTCACGGATGTTCAAAGGCTTTTTAGAGAGCTCGGCAACCCGGCCGGTATGTTCAGAGTTCCACACAGCACGTTCAGCCATTTAGACTTCATGTGGGGTACTGGGGCTAAAGAACTCGTTTATGACAGAGTTATTAATATGATGAATGCTTTGCCTAACAATTAAGCGTTTTATTAAAAACAAAATTCTATAGGTTACTTACCTAAACCTTTTTATGAATTTGTAACACTTAACTCCAAATCTATTATTGTTTTTTTTTATTAAATTCGTTTTGTTGATGCACTGATCCGCCATGTTGTTATTTGCATACATATACAATTTGTAACGGGTATGCCCTTTTAATCCGAAAGGGGGGTTGTTCTAGACGTCTAGGCGAACACCTTTTGTTCTACGACTTTTGAAAATTCAAACTTTATTTGAAAATTTTGAGATTATGTTTCACTGAAAAAACAGCTGCTTTTGAAATGAAGGTAATTAAAGTTTTGATTGTAAACCATCAAACTAAATAAAAGGACAACAAAAGGTTAATGACCTCGAACTCTCAGAATTAGCTGATTTTCAAGTAAACTTTACACCTAAATTTTTCGTAAAGTACTTCGAATTTCCAAAAGTCGTACCTAAAACAAAAGTTGTTCGCCTAGACATCTAGAACAACCTTTCGGATTAAAAGGGCTTACCCGTTACACCTTGTATAAACCTAACTTAACCAATTAAAAAATATAATAGGTGCTAATTAAAATAGGTACTGCAATATTCAATCTTATCTTATCTTACTAATATTATAAACGCGAAAGTTTGTATGTAAGTATGTGTGTATGTATGTGAGGTTGTTACTCTCTCACACAAAAACTACTGAACCGATTGCGATGAAACTTGGAATATAGGTAGCTGGGGACCTGGATTAACACATAGGCTACTTTTTATCCCGATATTCTCGCGGGAACGGGACTTACGCTGGTGAAACCGCGGGGCGCAGCTAGTCGATTATATATGTAGGTACTTACATAAATGCCAAAATTTCAATTAATAGGTAGTTGTCGGTAGATACCTACTGACAAAGCATTCATCGGATAATATCTTCCAATTTAAGCCAATTACAAATGCTTAAATTACGTCGATTAGCTAATCTAAATTTATAAATCTTAGTGCCCTAACAGCGGTTTGCGAGCGGGACGTTTTCTATTGTGTGGTGTAATTATTTTTTGTACCCGTCCCGCCCGAAAACTGCTAGTCCACTGGGCGGTTGGTGCTAACGCTAGACGCTTAGAGGGCAAGGGCTTTAACCCAATATATTTAAATTATAAGCCCTGACTGATTCACTCATCAGGTATATCAAAGCAGATTCCTAACCGCGGTCAGAATCTGCAGAAGCTATAGACAAACGGATGACTATTCGGTAAGAGCGATGCAGGCGATAAACAGGCAAGATGTAGGAAATGTACGTTATTTCGTATTTTACAAGGACCCCAAAGATTAAATTCACAACTCACTGGCAAGTCACCTGCTTATTGCCTGCATGTCGGAGTTTGGGCAATTCTATTAACCACAGATGCTAAGCTGCCAATCTCCGATTGGCCCGCTATCTACTCGTATTGCACTCTAGCCTATCAAGGGTCGAAAGCATATAATTTAAAATTTAAATTTAAGCATATAGTTTTCTTCTGTAAAGTGAAAGCGGCGCGCGCGGCAGGTAAGTAGTACTTGTTCTCTGCCGCGCGCCCGCCGCCTTCATCTCCGCAACACCTAAGAGTACCTCCACTTCCACCTCTTGCCCCGCAGGCGTCTCGCCTGTGTTACACCTACCTATAATATTTTTTGAATTACCTATTTACAACGTTTTATATTATTCCAAAGTCTATGCTCACAACCGTGCGCTGTTGATGACGCTGCAGCGTTTTGATTATTAAATGGTTCGTTGCAACAAGCGTACTAGTTTACAATACAAATACCATAGTGTTCTGTGCAAATACCTCACGATAGGATAAAGGTTTCTCGTTGACTTAGAAACCTAAAATTGATACCGACTTTCGGCGTTTTAAACGGGTCGTGCAAAGTCATTTCTTTTTGACAAAATCGATTTTAAATCAAGAACTGTATTTGCTGTCAGTGTCAAAGTCATAGAAAATTCGATTTGTTATCGCATAGAGTTGCATCGTTTGTCATCGTTAATATCGATATCGAAAAAATCGATAACTAGGATTAAAAAAGAAAAATTGTTTCGAAAATTAAGATATTATAGATGTTATCAAACCCCCCCCCCCCAATCGTAGCGTAGGATTGTAAAGTGCACCCCAAAAGAGAGTCAACATTGTTTGGTTTTCAAAAAGGAAAAAAACACTTCACTTGCTATTTTTAAAATGCTTAGAAACTTGGGATGCCATTAACAAAAAGAAAACTGGGATAGCTTTGTTTTTGGATTTAAGCAAGGCGTTTGATTGTGTTGTTCACAGCATATTACTAGAAAAACTAGAACAAGTAGGCATAAGAGGCAACGCTCTTGACCTAATGGCTTCTTATTTAAAAAATAGAACTCAAATAACTGTGCTTGATAATTATAACAGCAACACGAAAACTGTTGAAAAGATTTATTCCAGTTCTAATGAAATCTTATTGGGTGTTCCACAAGTGAGTGTCCTTGGGCCCCTTTTATTTCTCATATACATCAACGAGTTACCATCTGTTACAAATCATTTAACTGTCATGTTCGCAGATGACGCCACTGTTTACATATCCAAAGGCAATATGTCGCATTCTCAGTTCCAAATAGAAATCAATAATACACTTAATTTAATAATAAGTTGGCTAAGTAAACTAAACTTAAAAGTAAATATTCAAAAAACCATGTTCATGCAATTTAAAACTTATAGAGCAAAACCGCCAAAAATAAATGTCATACATGATGATAATGTTAACATTATTGAAGTAAAAGAAACGAAAATTCTTGGGGTTATAATTGACTACCATTTAAGTTGGAAACCACAGATAAAAAAGGTTAACAATATATTACCCAAGTATTGTTATAGCTTATCAGTAATAATAAATATTTCTTCCCGAAACATAGCAAAAGTTGCATACTATGGGTATGTTTAATGTTTATCCTCATTTAACCTATGGCATAATTTTCTGGGGTAACTCCGTGGAAGTGAAATCTGTATTTACTTTGCAAAAAAGGTGTTTAAGAAGAATGTACAACATGCAAGATAGAGAGTCATCATTACGTAGTGTATTTAAAAATGAAAAATTCCTAACCTTGATATCTATATATATTTTAGAAATATGTCTATTCGTCAAAAATAACCAAGATTATTTCTTTAGTATTATCTCATCTAGATCTGAAAGTCAACGTAACAAGCATAAATATAACATAGTCATACCCTAAGTTAATAACAATTTATTTTATAAGAGTTCCTTTTACACAGCTATAAAAATTTATAATTTTTTACCTGTAAATTTAAAAATACTTAATAGTCCCCTTTTCCAAAAAAAACTAAAGTCTTGGTTAATCAGCAAGGTCTTTTATAACCTATCTGAGTATTTTGACCATAATGAAAAATAAATACCAAATATTGTTGTGCTGGTATAAATATTGGATTTCTTACATAAATTTAAGTACCTAATGTAATTTTATACTACATTATTGTATGCTCGAAATGACTAGACTGTGCACTAATATAGTACATATTTAAGACCAATGTACCTACATAGTTTGAACAATAAATTCTTCTTATTCTATTCTTATTTTTGTTAAATAAAAAAGCAAGGTATCTTTGTTTGATATCAAATTAACAGCAGGCGAGCGATCGCGTCGCGGCTGTGCTCTCTCTATCGTATCGACATGACAAAAGTGTACATAACTCGGACATCACTAGTCGAAACTACAACGACAAGGAGAGACGGAGAACGGAAAATACATAATAAATATTTCCTTCGATCAGTTGTGTTGTGTTCTATGAGAAAATAATAATTTAGGTCTGATTTTCTAGAATTTTTAGTCTCGCTCTTTGTTATGCTGGTATAAGAGTTCTAAACTACTTTATCAAGATGTGTGGTGGATTTACGTGCTCGAAGAACGCTCTCATTGTTCTAAATGTTCTTTACGTGGTAAGTGACTGAAAATTAAACGAAGGGGTCTTATCTGCGGATGTATTTCACATGTATTTCATGGCTACACTATTGTTTTTCTTAGGTGGTAGCTAGTATTCTGATCACAGTAGCTGTGTATGGTCAGACATCGTCTCTTGGTGAAAATCTGCCTATTGTGGGTGGAATACTAGCATGTGGAATATTCCTGATTCTCATCTCTTTATTGGGATTGGCGGGAGCTGTAAAACATCACCAAGTCATGCTGTTCTTTGTATCCTTTTGAAATAATTTTGTGCTCATTGCTCAGTCAGCATATGGTCACTGATGCAACAAGTGTTAAGTGTGTTGAGTAATCATTTATTTTATTCTTGTTAAAATGAGTGTTTTGTACTACTAACTGTGTGTAATGTGAATGCATCTGATTTAGTGTTATTTTAACCTTGTTTTTGCAATCATATGTCTACTCTTACTTACTGACTGTAAAATAATTATAGAATGGGTGTAATTGAATATTTCCTTGACTCATTTGTTAACAGTATATGGTGATTCTATTCCTGTTGTTTTTAGTTCAGTTCTCCGTAGCGTGTGCTTGTCTCGCTGTTAATTCAGATCAACAGGAAATGTTGGCAAAGCAGGTAAGATTTTGATCTATAGGAATATTGTTATGATAAAACTGTGATAAAACTGTTATCTAGAACTATTAAAATAACCAAACAAACCTATTTAGTAAACCAAGAAAATCAAATCTATTATAATTTATGCATATAAAAGTCTGACTGATTGACTGTCTGAATTCACAGCTTAAACCACTGGTTATAGAAACATGTTTTACAAAGAGCACACCACCCAAATATGATATTTGGAGGGTGTGCTCCTCCAAATATTAGTGAGTTGTAGGTATCCACTAAGAATGGATTTTTGGAAAATCTGCAGGATTGGAACTTATGAGGTTGCTAGTTAACTTACAAAAAAGGCAAAGATATTGACATTCCCCTAACTATCTACCAACACACAATAATTATTAGTTCCCAGTTGATAAAGGCATTTCAGAGTGTATTTGTTTTTCATGTTACACATTCATATTTAGTAATCATTCATTAAATTTGCCAAGGGTTTTATGTGACACTCTTATCAATATTCATTTTGCGCAACATATATTCAGTTTTTGACACACAAATAATATGATAAATGAATGTACTTTACCTACTTACAGTATAATATTATTTTGAGTTAATTATTTAGGTGTTCTTTGAACTTTGATCTAAAGTTGATATCTATTAGTTATATATAAGTAAAGCCATGTTACTCCGGCGTAGATTTGGGCTACCCCATACCTTCCTATGGAATTTGTTCAAGGTGATAACAATGTATCTATTTATAAAAAAGCTGAAGCCAAAAAGAGCTAACTGCGTCCGCGGTTTCACCCGCGTAAGTCCCAATACCGGAGGAATAATGGATCAAAAGTAGCCTATGTTACTCCTTGATAATGTAGCTTTCTATTAGTAAAAGAATTTTTGAAATTGGTTTAGTGGTTTCGGATCCTATTTATTACAAACGAACAAACAAACAAATTAATCTTTCCTTTTTATAATATCAGTATAGTTATAGTTTATAATTTTGGTTAACAGGGTTGGAATACAGTGACATTGGATGTGAAAGAGAGTGTTCAAGAAAAGTTCCTCTGCTGTGGATTCCAGAATAGATTGGAACCAATCAATGGTACTGCCGACTATCCATCGTGTTATTTGGTTGATGTAAGTATTTTAGAGTCGAGTTAGATCGCGCATATTCACTTACCTATATGTTTGAAGATTCCATAAAAAATTAAGTGGTATCTACCTTGGTGACGCCGTTCTTCAGGAAGGCTATTCCGCAACTAAACCGTGTAGATGCCGCCGTGTAGCTTCTACACGGTTCGTCAGTCTTTTGGTATTCTAGACACAATAAAAATATTTTTTATACTTATGCTATTTATATGTAAAATATCAATATATCACACGATATTTTTTTTATCATATCTAGAATGCCAAAAGGCATAAAATGTCTGGCGAACTGCGATTCCACATTATAATGTAACACAATATTTACCGGATTTGACTCGCGTTTTATTAATTAACGGCATTGTTACAATGTACCTACCACCAACATTAAAAAAGCCAACTGTGAAGTAACAATGCGGTTAATAAATAAAACGAGGGTTAACCCGGTAAATATTGTGTTTCATTATTATAAATCAATATTAAATAATTGAAACCCTTTTGGACAAAATTGACTTCGATCGAACATGCATAAATTTCAATTTGAAACAAAGGTATGATGTAAAAATTGACGACCTCTGTGGCGCTACGTGCGAGCGCCCGACTGCAATGTAGAATTACGGATTCGATTCCTGCCGGGTGCAAATATTTAAGATTAAAAATAAATATTTGTGTCTGGTCTGTCTTTGTATGTACCTATGTTTTTACAAAAGAAAATTAAATATAAGTTCAATTCAATTCAATCATTTATTCATAAATATAGGTGTACAGGTGGTGAGTTTACAGTAACATTTCTCGTTAACGAGTTTCTCTATATTGGCCAGTTCGGCATATAAAGTCATAAGATTCTGAAAACAACTTACTTACATGTCAATTATATAAATCCGTAATTCAAACATACACAGCATAATATTAAATATTTATTAATAAATTAAATTAAGTATTTATATCCGTTGTCTAGTCACCGTAACACAAGCTTAGTAGCTTAGCATGGGGCTAGATGGCGCTGTGTGTTTATCACAGAATTTATTTCATCATCATCATCAGCCTGTTGCAGTCCACTGCTGGACATAGGCCTCTCCAATTGCACGCCACCTAGATCTATTTTCGGCTTCTCACATCCAGAATTTATTTATTTATTTAATAATAAAATATTCTTAAAATAATTTTCAGAAAATTTGCTGCGGCAGTTCAACTATATCAGAAGCTTGTCAATGTAAACCATGTATGGAGAGGTTGAAGGAATCTATTGATTACACATTTAAACTGTGTGGTGGCATTGGACTCTTCTTTAGCTTCACTGAGGTAAGAATTTACTAATCATATTTATTAGCAGGTAAACTCTAAATCAATTATAATATTCCTATTTCAATTTGTAAAGGGGATAGCGCATTTTGTGAACTATTTAGTTTTTAAAACAAAAAACGCTCAGCTCTATCACTCGGCACGTTAGTTTTTCTTCTTCTTTACTCATTACATAGGTACTGATTCTGCACTAATATTCAAGATTTTAATTATTAACTCCCTTACTTATAAACGATGATTAACAGATGACCAAGTTATGTGACGTTTGTCTCTGTCTGTCAACTTTGAAACTTCATGTCACAGTAAAAGACAAACGATACATAGTTATGCAGCTGTTAACCAGCGTTTAAAGGTCAGGGGGTAAATATTTTACGTATTTATTCAATGTCAGTTCATTTGCCACTGATTGCTACTCATTACTTTGCAGTTCAGAAATATTTTTTTTAATTGTTTGCCTGTCGTCCCCGTTTTTCCCGAATCAGAATTGGCATTAAAATAACCTCCTTCCTATCTGTGTGCCAAAATGAATCAAAATTTATTAAGCTTATAAACGCAAAATATAACAGTGATTGTAAAATTTATGGCTACATCCCATTTTTTTTCATTTGTCTAGTTGATGGGACAAACGGGATTTTCATATTTGATTAATTTAAAATGTTACCCAAAATATAGGGACATATTCAGTAATGGACTTCCATAGGCACCAAGTTATAGAATACTTAAAGCCTTGTTCTGAATTTCATCTCTATTCACAATCATCTCATAGGTACTTTTAATAATTCTATTTATTTGGTGACAAATATTTTTGCATCTTATCATTGCCTGATTGATTTATCAGGATTCAAGGTCTTCGTTTTCAATTTGCATAGCACAAGCTAATTTCTATCTATCTCTTAGATATAAAATATGATTTTGTTCTCACAATGTTTGGGTTTGTGTCTATATTGTTACTAACTTTTAACAATGGTGTTTGTTGTGATTAACAATCTATCGAACAATCGATGTTAAAACTATTTTAACGGATCTAATGTTGTTTTTTTCTTTTGGGAGATCTACAGTTCTCATGGTCATAGTCAGAATGAGGTTACATTAGTCATACCAACCATCAGCAGTGGAAGTTTTGGAATACGTTTCCAGATTATGTTAAATGCCTCACTCTGCTTATGATTAAGCAAACCGTAAAGCTAATTTCTTAGAAATATTAGGAAAAATTTATCTTCAAAAATTCACTCGCCACGAGATTTGAACTCGCGACAGTACCGCAGCGCCTTAACCAACTAGGCCACACGAGTCGCCCATCTTGAACGGCGAATTTAAGAATATGAATCTTCCTAATGTCTACTATTTTTCTACTATGCCTTGAGCAATAAAAACAAATTACGAAATATATAATTTCATTTTACAAAATGTTAAAATATTTTTATCACAAGTTCGAATCGCGACAAACTGAGGGCCTAGTGTGACTTTCTACGTACAAAAAAGAAAACTATCACGTTTGCGTAAACGCCTAAATTGTAACTAATAGCGAAGTTTAACCTTTATGCGGCCCCTGTGGCGCGTCGGGCAAACGCCTGACTGCAATGCAGAAGACTGCAGGTTCGATTCCCGTCGGTTGCAAATATTTATGCTTAACAATAAATATTTGTATCTGGTCTGGGTGTCTTTCTATGTATTTACAAAAAAAAAACTAGTATATCCGTTGTCTAGTACCCAAGCCTAGTGCTAAGTTTGGGGCTAGATTGCGCTGTGTGTAATGTCGTGCAATATATATTTATTTATGGACAAGTTTGACGTTAACGCAAACGCGATAATTTATCCCATATTCCGGGCGCTGTTAACACTAACTGATACGATTATTTTCCAGTTTCTGGGTGTATGGTTGACAGTAAGATACCGTAACCAAAAGGACCCTCGTGCTAACCCCAGTGCATTCCTCTGAATGATCTGATGATACGGCTCGCGTTTATATCATTTGAGGTGGATTGGTGTTACGCTATATGTTGCATCCGCTTTTAGAACAAAACCATTTTTTACGAAAATATCGCTTTTATAATTATTAAAAGACCGACTAAAAGTATGGGCCCTACCATGATGTTTTCTAAGTAGTCGCGTTGTCGTTCAGCTAAAAAATTAAAAACACATCAAATAATTAAAAAAAAAAGAAAATCATACTTCAAAACAATAAAGACTTTTTTAATTTGTCTGCGGTTTTTAAAAGTAGTCGGTGTATTTTTTATTTAAAATTTACTTTATTTTTTTGAACGATAAAAGGACGACATAGCAACGACAAACGAGCATGGTAGCGCGGTATTTGCGCACAAAGGATCCCATTATCACAAAACTAACAGCCTTGTTTTATGGGAGCCTATCACTAGCTTTTAGATTTTTTAAGCGAATCTATTATTTTTTTTACGCAAAAATGGTTTTGTTTATTTGATTGGCTGTTTATTTACGCGGTGAATTCAAGCTGATCGCCTACATTTCATGCATGCTTTTGTTATTTGTGTGTTCAAATTGTAATTTTTCCGATTCGCAACGAACGATAATAAAAACTCACACTAGCAGTACAGTATAAGGAAGTCCATTCTAGAAGGACGCTTTCCTTGTTGACGTTCTATTTTGAAATAGATTATTACTACGACTGAGTTATCAGTGCAGTTTGTGATGGTGCTACTGTACTACGAATCGACGAATTTCTCTAAGTCGATTTTTAGTTCTGATCTTGTCCGCCTGAACAGATAAGTTGGTGGCACAGTATCTTATCAGAGTTTGTGTATTCCATATCGTATTTGTTGGTGTATGTCGTCGTGAATTATCTGTTTGCTTTACGTATCGACTGTCTAAATTGTACCAAAATTCGCATTTAGATACGGAATTACTTAGAAATATTTACCAAACCGTTTCGACTGAAAAGTTCTTTGTTCATAAAAACCTTAAGTTTCTCCTTAAAACCCTTAATAAGGTACTAAATACGTCAAAATTAACTCTTAAAGAAATTCCATTGCGTCTGTTTCAACCCTAGTTGGAAAGCTATAAAGGTCTTTAGAGACCTATAGTACGTTTTTTAATTTCAGACTAATCTGAGTTTTAGTTTGTTGTATTTGACATTTTCTCTTGAGAAAAATATGTCAATTCGTAGTTTGCAATTAAAAAACGAAGTATATTCTTGGTTTTAAATTGTAGACTTCGATTTGACACATCTTTCTACAGAAAAAGTTTCAAATGTGAGCCAAAACGTCAGATTATAGTCTGAAATTAAAAAAATGTACTATAATACACACCTCAACATCGTCTAGGGATATTTCATATAAAGTTCCTAAATTCTAAAAATACTGGATGTTTTTGTTTTATATTGGAGATATCTTATTTTATAGGTCTTTTTTAACGATTTTAAATTTGAATTTAAAATAAATAATTAACAACAATTGATTTAAGCGGCATTACTAAGGTGAAATTCGAATGTTTTAATTTACCTAGCATAGTTTTTGGTTTTTTTTTTCTTCAAATTAACGTTTTAAAGCAAGTTAGTGATTGATTCGGATTTTATGCGACTGTTTTCATCATGCAGCGGCGCCGTTTAACAAGAGAGGTGATGTTACGGGGTGTAGGCATGTTCCAAACGGGGGCTACTCAACGGACGGTTGCTGAGGCGATTGAAACAAAACAAAATGTGATATCAAGATTATGATCACTTTATCGTGCTACTGGTGAAGTGGCTGAAAGACACCCTGGCGGTAGGCGCATTACCACTCACCGGTAAGACCGTTTTTTGCAAGTTGCCGCGAGAATGCAACCAAATGTTACGGCCATGCAGTTAGTCCAAAGGCTCCAGTCAGAACATCAGTTGCTTGTGAGTGACCAAACTGTGAGAAGAAGACTGCATGAAGCTAACCTGCATGCTCGCAGACCGCTTCGTACTCCAGCGCTGCGCCGAGGAAATCGTGGAAAAAGATTACAGTGGGCCCGTGAACATTTGCTCTGGGAGGATATCCAGTGGTCTGTAGTACAGTTTACCGATGAGTCCCGATTTGGTTTTCATCCTGATTCACGAAGAGTACGTGTATGGCGAGTTCCTGGTCGTGAGAGCCTTTTGCGACACCCTCAGGAAGCCCATCCTTACCATGGCGGGACAATTATGGTTTGGGCGGAAATTCGTGTCGGTGGCAGAACAGACCTCGTTTGGATCAGAAACACCATAACCGCTGAAAAATACCGTAACCAGGTGCTAATACTAATTGTCCATCCCCATCGACTACAAATGGGTCAAGAATTCACACTCATGCAAGACAAAGCCTGCCCGCACACAGCGCGAGTCGTGATCAGCTGGCTGCAGGAGCACGATGTGTCGGTCTTAAGCTGGCCCGCGCAGTCACCAGACCTAAACCCCATAGAGCACGCGTGGGACATGCTCCAAAGAAGGGCTCTGAAGGATTTTCCTGCAAACATTGCAACTGAAGAGCAACTTTTTTTGCATCTAAGCAGGACTTGGGACAACATTCCACAGCAAGACTTTGATAACTTGATTCAAAGCATGAAAAACCGCTGCAAAACTGTTGTTAATGTCATGGGTGATTTTACGGACTACTAATTTTTGTATCATTTTAAAAAACTTGAATAGTTAGCTTTATTTTTCTTTTTTCTTAAAAAAAGCATTCATCTTTAATTTTATCATTTTTTTTGTGCAAAAAAAAATATTTTATTTTATGTTGAAGTATAGTCCGTTAAATGGGCTTTTCAAAAATATATACATGTTGCATGGTATTTATATTTTTAATTTCATAAATTGAGAAAATTCTAAATATCCCTAGACGATGTTGATGTGTGTATGAGAAAGCGAAACAGTGTTACCGACTAGGAAATAGTCGGATGCAGTCTCTGCAAATTTTAAAATGAAACTATAGCTGTCTCCCGCAGTTTCACCCGTATAAATTTCGATCATGTGGACATGAAAAACCGTCTCATAACAAACGCCTACATCGTATAAAGAACATTAAGAACACACAATTTTAAGAACTGCTGTAATACCGCTTACTGTATGTATCTTTAGCACATAAAAATATTTGGATATCCAAATTATAGCTGGAATGTCGACTATTTTATTTCAATAAAACAGGAAAACATACAGTTATACATGACAGCTTACAAAACTAAAAAGATAACTAAAAATCAAGAACATGTTTTCACATATACAAGACTAAATACAACAAAAATAAAATATAACAAAAATACACGCTTGTCCTTACAATGATGGATGATTGACCAATGATGGTTCAATTATTGATTAACCGAAGATTTTTATAAATTAATAATAGACGAGTGTTTCTCAAACCAGTGTCGCACCAATGTGTTTCTGATTGTAACCGGATTAGTGTCAAAAAGATCCACCTCAGAAAATTCAGTCAGTCCATTAAACGCATCAACTGCTCTAGGAAAAAAAGAATTATGCCTGTATATGGTATAACATTTCGATGTGCCTAGATAGTTTGGTTCTCTTAAGTGTATTGTATCTATCAGCGGTTTAGGCTGTGCGTTGATACATGAGACAATTAGTCGAATACAGAAACGTCATTTAAAATTTGAGAGGTTACCTAAATTATTGAGCAGTTTCTAAATTTAAAATTACTATGGCAATTTTGGAGTTTGAGAGCTGCTTCTTTGTTTAAGTAGTTCTCAAATGTTGAGTAGCGTTTCTGTATTCGGCCGAATGGGACAAAGCCTTTAATAGATGGAGATTATATTGGACCAAACCGCGATTGCTTTTAATACTTAAATGCTGTAGAGTGTATATTAAGTCCGCATGCGCTCGTAAGAAGAAAAACAAGTTGTAAAAGTCAAACTGTCGAAACGTAAGGCGTAAGTTGATATCATTATTATTTTTCCCGGGTCTTATTCGCGTATAATTATTTTTAAATTCTCTTACCTCGACGTTTCGATCATGTTACAATGATCTTGGTCGCGAGGGGACTGATAATGAGTTCAAATCGTGTGAGTTTAAAATGTTTGTAAGTTGATATGTTTAGCACTAATATTACAATAGCATGTTGCACTTTGCATGTAATTTTGATGTTAACTGTGTAATTAATCCATGGTGTCAACTTGCAATAACTTGGGATACGTCAGTATCAAAGTTGGGATACGGCTTAGAAACTTGTAATTTGTAACCTTAACTGGAAAAAAATTACACCGAATAGTACATCAAAAATTGTTCAGATCCCGTATTATCAACAGCAGGAGAGACATTATCTCAATCGACAAAAATGTTTCGTCTCTTTTTCTCGTCCTTTGAAAGAAAGAGACCTAACCTTTACCTATGTTATTCGACGAATGTTTCTTGTGATGTTATGATAGCCAAGTTGGACTGAATTTCAAACAAACAGCCATTTTACCAAAACTCAGTAAACTATTTTCTTAATAAAACACAATATATACCGGGTTTTACTTGCGTTTTATTGAATAACGTCATTATTTTTAAACGATCGAGCTTTCGCCAACTTTACTGTTGGCTTTTTCAAGGTGGTCAACCTTGACCTCGTTCGTTTAAAAATAATGACGTTATTCAATAAAACGCGTGTAAAATCCGGTATATATTATGTTTTATTTTATTATGCAAAATCGCGAAAACCTAAGACAAATTTAACTATTTTCTTGCTTGGCTCGCAAAAATATAATAATTTTATTGCCAGAGGACACTATATTAATAATGTAAGTAAGTTGGTTTAATCTTAAAACAAATGTTTTTAATTTTTTTAGTTGTTCGCCGTGTGGCTAGCTCGACGTTACCGCAATCAACCAGACCCGAACTATAAGGAACCTCATGCAGTATTCCCTAGGAAAAACTATCTTTATTAGTAGATATGTCTTTTTAAAAACTTATCAGCAGTGGTAGCATACGAGCACGGGAAACATTTTGTCGATCGACAAAAAGTTCCGCCTCTTTTTCTCAAACGACGGAATATTTTAGTCTCAATAAGTTTCTTCCGTCTTTTTTTTCTTAAACAACGAAAGAAAGAGACGGAGCATTTTTGTTAATTCGTCAAAATGTATATCTCGTACCTTTACTAATGAACTGTCAGTAGGTTATTACTATTAGTACTAATGAAGTAAGTATAGTTAGTACTTAGTTTAAAGTCAGGTTACGGAAAACTTCCGGTAGCCTACTGCCTTCTCTTAGTTATGCCACTGACTTAAAGCCGTATTCATAACCCTATGCGTGGCGTAATACTTTGTCTTGCTCTTGTGAGTGAGTGACCAACATCAGTGAAAATGTGACAATAGTCGAGTCACGCATTGGGTCGTTTGTGAATACGGCTTTTAGTGGCTATTATAAACATGGCATTTATTAACCTACTTTCATTTATTAGTAAAGGGCCCTAGTTTTCCAATTAATTCTACCCCCAGTAGGCCACTGTGTTCTTATTGTACCATACTCATAATTTACCTACCTTGATACTCTCAATTTTGAGATTTTATTGTTTTGACGATGCTTCCGTTACCGTGCTAATTACCTTATTATTAACAATCATTTATCTTTGTTTACCTAAGTTATTCAGGGGGGCTAAAATACTTATATTCGGCGAAACGGTTAATTCCTTAATTTCAGCTCCAAATAATTCTTGCAGTTCTTAGGCAATACTGGTTAGTTTCTGTATTTGGATAGTTTGGCTTTTACCATAATTCGAATACTTAATAACACTGATTTTTTTGCTTGGAAATGTTATTTATTAATTTTACAATTGGTCCAAATAAATGGTAAAGAAAATCTACGGTTAAGAACGGTAAATAACGGAAAAGTTAGCTCCTAGAGTTGAGAGTAAGGGGATTTGATTCGATTCCAAGAAACCAGCGAGATTACAATAATCCGCTATCGTATTTAAAAAAATCAGAATTTAAAGAAAGTCATTAATTCCGCATAGGAATTGAATAGCTAATCGTTTCGTGAAGCCGTTCTAGCCCCTCTGATAATATAAATAATTATAATTTTGAAATGCCACTCTTGAGTTTTTGCACCCGTATTTGCTCAATGAAACTTGCCAGTTAAATCATAGAACACATGAATAAACTACTGTTGGCTCGTATCAGCATGTGTGTAAGTGTCGTTGTGTCTGAATGCAATTTTGATTGTGCCGTGCATTCATAATGAACAAAATGTAACTAACAATTTCGACAGACTATATATTTTATGTAAATAAATGACACACACTTGACTCGTTTAAACCGCATCTAATATACAGGGTTATGGGTTCCAATCCAAAACTGCACAGGGGTGATTCTCCACATCAAAACGAATAACTTTTGTTCTACGACTTTTAGAAATTCGAAGTAGTTTTCGAAAATGTAAAGTGTAAAGTTTACTTGAAAATCAGCTGTTTCTTAGCGTCCGAGGTCATTGACCTTATGTGGTCCTTTTATTTTACTTGGTCTACTACAATCAAAACTTCAATTACCTTTGTTTTTAAAAGCAGCTGTCTTTTAAGTGAAACATAACCTCAGAATTTCCAAAAGTCGTAGAACCAAAGTTATTGGATTTGATGTGGAGAATCATCCTCCGTACAGGTTTAGATTGAAATCCCATAACCTTGTATATAACGCATTTGTCTAACATACCTAATATGATAATCAATCGCCAAATCTTATTGGTTGAGATACAGAATTTTATCCCCGACCGGTAACATCTGACTGACTTTACACCCTATCTTCGGTCAATAACGTTTGCCACCAGTTTTTCATATTAGTTGGATACTTTGAGCGATGTATAGATATTTCTTACACACAACCATGCGCCAACACGAGTTCGATCATCACTATCTTACTATCAAAGAGTAGCTGGTTTAAAAAGGATAGTTTTAGCATTTCTGCGGGCAATATTGCTTTTCATTCACGATAACTGTGCACTTGGTCCGCATGGGTTTGTATCTATGTCAACTGCACAATTATTGAACCTGTCAAAAGCAATATTGCTTTCTGCTGGTAATATAAAACAATCTTATTGCCCAAAACTATACTTTTTAGATGCAGCAGATGTGGTCTCTCCATTTATAAGTGTCAGTACTTCACATACATAGCTAATTCCTTGCAATTTAGTATCTAATTAGAAATTAATTTGAAATCAACAGTGTTTAGTTAAGAATTAATAGTAATAATATGTTTAAAAGTAGATGTTACAGTTTATAGTAATAACTGGCAAAGCCCGCGGTTTCACCCGCGTAAGTCCCGATCCCGCGGGAAAACCGGGATCTTAAGCCTATAACATCTCTCTATAAATGGACTATCAAACATAACAATAATTTTTCAATTAGGACCTGTGGTACCTGAGATTAGCGTGTTCAAACAAACAAACAAGAAACAAACTCTTAAGCTTTATAATATTAGTTTAGATACAATTATTCTTAAGTTACATCTCGTCTACTAGTCAGTAGCCTAATTTATTTTAGTGGAACTTACAATATTGCCGCTACTATAACATAAGAGGAGTGTTGATGTAGTGGTAGATGCCCTGGCATTCATTCTGAGGACCGTCGTTTCGAATACTGATCATCAATGTCTTTAGATAATGGATTTTTTTTGTTCAAACAAAAATATATGTGGAAAGTAAACATCATGTTCTTAAAATCACGTACAGTCAGAATACTAATTAAGGTACATGGTGCTTATTTATTTTTAAGTTTTATTTTTTTCAATAACGCTTCATAATCTTTTCGTTATCTGCATCTAATAACCAACACTTCGGAAGATTTAGTGAATCAACAATTACTGAACGGTTATTGAAAAAAATAACACTTTAAAATATGCATCTAGTACCTTAATTAGTATTCTGATTGTATTAGGGGTTAAAGTATGAAATTGCCGATTTGTACTGAAAATCTTAATTGTTTATTTTTTTAATTTTTAACAAATTTATTTAATCAAAATAGTTGCCATTATTATCTATACATTGCTGCCATCTAATGGGAAGGTTATTAATGCCTTTGCGATAGAACTCCGACGATCTAGACTGCACAAACTGTGTGAAAGCATTTTGTACTGCCTCCTGGGAATAAAACTTCTTGTCACGTAGATAATTGTCCAAATCACGAAAAAAATGGTAGTCCGTTGGAGCAAGGTCTGGTGAATACGGAGGATGACGAATGGTTTCTAAGTGCAGTTCCTGAAGGGTCAAAATGGTTTCTCGTGCTGTTTGAGGTCTCGCGTTGTCGTGGAGCAATAATGGTGAAGATCGATTCATGAGTCGGGGCTGTTTTACTGCTAGTTTTGTCAACATGGTTCGGAGTTCAGCACAATAGCCGTAATTGCTTGACCAGATCGAAGAAAACTATAGTGAATAACACCATGCTGAGACCACCAAACAGTTACCATTACCTTTTTATTGGTAAGTTTTGCTTTAGGACACTGTTGTGGCATTTGACCTGGGGTCAGCCATTGCATTTTTCTTTTCCGGTTATCATAAAGAATCCACTTTTCATCACATGTTACAATTCGATCCAATATTCCTTCATTTCTGTACCGGTTCAACAAGGCAACACAAGTTTCAACACGCGTTTCTTTCTGCAGATCAGTCAAATCATGAGGCACCCATTTTTCGTATTTTTTTATTTTATTGATTTGACGCAAGTGAGTCAATAAAGTGGGTAAGGTAACGTTAAACCATGCCGCTAATTCCTGGGTAGTTTGACTAGGATCGGCTTCCACTATCTCTCTTAATTCATCGTTATTCACCTGTGTGGGCGGTCTTCCTCGTGGCTCGTTCTTTAAGTCGAAATTTCCATCACGAAAGCGTTTAAACCAAAATCGCACGGTGCGTTCATTAGTAGACCCCTCTCCAAACGCAGCATTGATATTGCTGTTTCTGCCGCGTTAGTTCCGCGTCGGAACTCGTATTCAAAAATCACTCGAATTTTCGCAGTATCCATCTTTCTTGTCTAAATTGAATAACAAAAACAATTGAAAGTCGATATTCAAATGTTTCACATTTTTAAAAAAAAGAACATCACAGAAACCATTTGAAAAAAGTTTCATTCGAAAACCTCAAACCATGAAGATTCTATGTCAATTCAAAGAACCTATTGCAATAAAACGGCAATTTCATACTTTAACCCCTATTACAATGGTCCAATTACGGAAAGCGCCCAGCGAAATTTTTAACCTTTTAATGTAAGAAGCCACGAAAACAAAATAAGAATACATAAGGGATCTCGCTCATAGAAGAATCGGCAATAGTTATAAAGGTATTTCACACCATGCTTCCGCCAAGACTCTTCAGTGAGTGAGCTTCCTAATTAATAAGTAAATAAATCATATTTAAGTACTCCGAGGCGAGTGAGAGCTCGTGTCATCCAGCTAGGCTAGCATGACAGCACGAGAAACATTTTATCGAACCGACAAAATGTCTCTTTCTCTTACACGACGAGAAACAGAGACGGAACCTTTATCGTCGACTCGACAAAATGTATTTCGTGCTGTCATAGCTTAGCAGAGGTAGGGATACGAAATATTGAATTTTTAAATATTTAATTCTTGGCTCATGTTATAGTGGCGACAAAAAACAGTGTTAAACAAATATAAACCAGTGGAAATACTCTACTACTGCTTATAAAATTCATTAAAAACATACATACACTCACGGCAAAAACATAACACTTCCTTTGGCAGTCGTGTAATAATTGGTTTAGCATAATTTTGTGTATAATAAAATACTAAATTAGTTACAAATGTTACAATTTAACTATTTATTTGGAGTTGCTCTTATATTTTTCACGGTATTTAAACGCTCGAGATGTTTCGAAGACAGTGCTTTCTGCTGTAATAGCATACGTGACCGAGAAATACTTTGCCGATCGACAAAATGTGTATCGTCGTCGTATGCTACCACTCATGGTCATGTGCACACTGACGACTAACTGATAGAAAGCAGAGCAACCCCTCAAAGCTTCGAGCGTTGAAAATAATAAAAGCAAAAAAATTAAACTAAACATTGACTCTTAATTTTATATCAGCTTCCCGAGAACTGAAGAAAAATACATACTAAATTAGTTATTTTATTACCATAAGAGTAGTAAAAACCAATTTAAACCTTCACGCCCTCATATGTACGTATTTATGAATGAACGGTGATTAACAGATGACTTAGTTATGTAACGTTTGTTTCTGTTTATCGATTTCATTTGGCGGTAAAATACAAAAGAATATGCTTATCTCTTAATCGTTGTTTGAAAGGGTGTTACTCTTTTTGATATCATTAAGTTCAAAATTGTGACATCTTAATGTACCTACCGGAATACTATTCTATAACTAAATCATCTCAACATCGCTTCAGCATTGTTAGATCTCGAAAACGGTTCAAGTATTTATCTTCTTGAATCTTGCATGAAAGTATCAACACTTCAAAAGCTTTGATCAAACTGCAAAGTTTCCAATAATTGTTAATGCGTTTTCGGGAGAAATCTAACAATGTCGATACGACGTTGAGACGGAAAAAATATAACAATGTTCAAGCGATGTTAAGACAACTTAGTTATGGAATACGTGTCCAGATACCAATACATTTTTGCCCTTTATTTAGCTTTAATTAGACATTTCTATATTTTACTACAATTGACTTACAATCACTGAGGTGAATGTAATTTTATTTATAAATCAATTTTTCGTCGAATAATTTATTTTTATTTTATATTGTTTTTAGAATTAGGTAAGTAAATGAATAAAAGTCATGAATAAAATAATAATGGTGTGCAAGAAGAATTTGGCAGAAATCGTACCTACCTATTGTAGATAGGTCTAAGTAGGTATATATATTTTATTTTTCAAAATTTCTTATAATAATATTTTGTGATACTTGTAAAAGTAGGGTTTGTCTTTAAAATTGTATTACCAACGATAATCTTCCTTTAAATCTACCAATTTTAATGACGTCATATTTTGTGAGATATAGGTACCTGCCTAGTGTTTTGTTTCTGTATTTATGTAATTATCAAATCAGTGTAATTTATCAATTGTATTGTGTATGTAATAAATTGTGCAAGCAAGATTGTGTTGTTTTTATTACATACTTTAAGGAACCTATTCTACAATTAAAATGTCTTTAAACAGCCCTGTTCAATTTGTTTTTGAGCGGTAAGGTTAGTTGGTAATTTTGCAAGAAACCTATCACGTCAAAATCTTTAACAATTGATTTAAAAAAATTAATGTTTTAAAAAAAAATAGAATATTGCTGTAGCCTGTTGAAGACCTTTTCATAATAGAATAGGTGCCCAAAATTGTCCTTATAGTTATTAATATGGTACTAACGTGCGTAAAAAAGTTAAGTGGCAAAAGTTATATCAAAGACTATTAAATTAATCATACTAATATACTAATCCCTAAATATTAATCTATGGTTATCCTCGTACTAGTAAGTCTGCCATAGGTTGCGAAAGTTACTAGCTAGTGGATATTTGGTTTTATGTTTTCAATGAATACGAATATTATTTCTTCTGTTAAGATGTGGTTAAGATATAAGTTTCCATAGTCACATGCTGAAATTATCATCTTTATTTCAAAGTAAACTTAAGAAGCGCTGTATATTTAATTTGCCTCAGAAAAACTTGTTAAAAAATACGATTGAAAATAATTAAAACACTTGTTTTAGAAATGTTTTGTCAAATACCTATCTTCGAAATCGGTTAAAAATCATTATTTCATAATGATTTTTATTTATTTTATGTAGCTAGCTATTAACCTTTTCTTGAATACGCTTAACATATTTTTTGATAAACTGTCTAGTTAACTTGTAATTAGCAAATATTAATTTTATTATTCTAAAATTTCGCGTAGTCGACGTCCTACGTCCTTCTTGTACACATCTGAAAATCGCTGGCGCTATCCCTGTCATAATTTAATTTAATTTGACGTTATGGTACGTTCTTATTTATTTATTTATACTCGGAGCCCGCGGGAATATCGAGGTAAATAAATGTCGATGTCTATGTGTCCATCCATGTTCCCAGCTATCTAAATACCATGTTATATCGCAATCGGTTCAGTATCTTCAAAAATATTCACTAATTACCAAACCTCACTGTCTCACTACAAAAAAATCATTATTATTATTATAAAATATACTTAATATAGATATTTTCCATATTTTTAAATATGTAGGTATATTAGGCATCTTACTAATATTATAAATCCGAAAGTCTGTTTGTTTGTTTGTTCCCTCTTCACGGTCAAACGGCTCGACCGATTTGGATGAAAATTTGCAAAGGGATAGTTTAAATGATGGAGAGTAACAGGATACTTTTAATCCCGAAAATCCCGCGGGATCGGGACTTACGCGGGTGATAACTATTAGCGCCTGGCTTCAACAGTACTTCAATGTGTGAATTTTTGCATTGCGGTAGGTAGGTGTTTGAACAACGCGGGATCGCGACTTGCGCGGGTGAAACCGCGGGGCGCAGCTAGTATTTTCATATACCTATAGGAACGAAATAAGCAGCGGACACATGGATAGACAGACGGACTTACATAATTATAGAGTTTCTTGTTGACTACAAAACCGTAAAAACGAAGGACATTGAATTGCAACGTACTGTAAGCAGAATCGCCATCATCAGTCAAGAATTCACTCATAGGTAGATTATCTTTTGTTATTTTTAGAATTAAATTTTTTGTTACCTACCTAACAATGGCGCTTAAACAGAACTTATCAGAATTTAATCTTATTTTTTATTTACAGTAGGTATTGTATCCCACAAGTGTAATCAGGCCATTATCATTATCAGACATACGTGTGTATAATTGGGTACCTAGAATAACGGTTCGAAGCAACGTTAATTTGCGGGCATGCCGACACGTTGCGCGTTCTGAGTTCAGTAAGGATAAGGTTCGACAACCGTGGTTCGACACAACGTGCGCGCAGACTTCGCGCAATTTTACTTCGAGCCCTCTTCACCCTGCTGCTGGGCGGTTCAGTCGCGCAGCGCCCGCCCGCCCCTAACCACACATCGATCCACATTCAACGTTTCAATTTTAGTGCAACAGTATAGTTAATAACACATAATGTCGTTTGATAAAGATGAGCTTCGTGACGAGTAAGTTTTTTTACAATTTTAACTGTGTCTCTGTTATTTTATGTATGTTTTACGTGGTATTTATTCTTTGTCTTTTACGATGGAAGGAAGGTGATTCAGTGACACGCATACGCACCAACTAATCTGTTTACATGGGTACCTTTAAGGGCTTTCAGAGTTTCTGAATTTAACAAATATTTGTTTTAATTAGGGTATTGTGGATACTGTGAAATTGTTCCATGGACAATGTTGCTATAAACGGTTGACTCCTCTATTGTTTGAGTTCTCACTTCGTAGCGTAAATATTAAACACAGGGTTGACCCAATTCGATACAGTCTGTGTAGGGAAAATATTGACTAGGTACTTTAGACATAGATTTATGGAGGTATTTACTGTAAGATTTTAATTCTCATACGCTTTCTTTAAAGGAAACAGTGTAATTTATCTGTTGCTTTAGTTATTTTTTGTACTTTTATTGTACCTATAAGTCAATTAGTTATTAAGCATGTCGACTATAGTTCTTTGAAAGGAAATTACTTTGAAGTTATATCCTTTCAAGGAAAACCTGTTTATAGAATGTGTCAGAAGGAAGGAAATAACTAGAATAGGTTACTAGGAAATCGAAATTTACGTATTTCCCCGCAATATATTCCTGGGTCTCCACGGCAAAGTTACTTTTTTCTTGCTGTTGCTGAACGTTATGCTTACTATCTCACCAGATGAAAATAAGTGACAAAGTCTAAAGTGTAACACTCCTACCTAGTGAATACTGTATAAACTTAATGGGTGGTGTGGCAAAGAAGAATGGTATAAAGACAGAAGTCATATTAGAAATTAATGTCGAAATAAAGTTAATATACTAATTAGAATTTCGGCTGTCAATCAAAATACCTAACATGATTATATCGATCGATTTGTTTGAAAAGGAACCGTACCACGAAAGTTTTGTCTATAATGGCCCTTACCATGTTCTGCTTATTGCAGAACTCAGGACCTACATCGCTCAGCTAAAAAAAACAATAAATAATAAAAAAAAACCTTTTTTTAAAGTATGCGGGGTATTTTTTATTTAAAATGTACTTATTTTAATTTTTTTAGCGACCCTTTTGTCGCGATAAAATAACGATAAACGATCATGGGAAGGCCCAATATACCCAAGCGATATTATTTAAAACGCTTTGCAAACGAATTGATGAGTTTATTTATCATCAACGCAGATATCATCCATCAATCTTGCTGTCAACACCTGAGTACGCGTACTGATTGTTCTATAGATGAATAAAACTCCGTTAACTATTTTATATCAATAAAATTAACTAAGCCACAGTTTCTAGAGTCATCAATCTTTTTATTGTTGAAAGCAAAAGAGACGTCGCTTTATAAGATTAGTTTGCTATGAAGATAAAAATGGGAGTAAGCGAGGACAGCGACGGAAACTTGCTTCTTAAGAAGTTTAATTGTCGGTATCTTACAATAAATTTGTATAGTTTTACGAAAACTTCAAAAAGAAAACGTAGTGCCTGCCGCACATATCAGGAAAAAGGACAGGAGAAGAAGAAGAATGAACTCCCATTTAAGGTGAAGAAAGAAAATAAAATGGGTGCGAAGAGAGCAACCGTTTATTAAAAATCGAATGGATAAATGTAAAATGAAAACAGAAGAATCTGCCCAAGCAGATCAATCCAGAATATAGAAGAAAAGCGAGGCAGAAGAACCAAGAATTGACTCTACATAATCTAGAACAAACTCTACTTGATTTATGAGTCGCAGGAGATGAAGGAGATAAAGTAAATAAAAAATATTGCACTATATTGCATACAGCGCAATCTAGCCCCAAACTGAGCACTAGGCATGTTATCACTCCGACCAAGGACTACCTAATTAGCAAATAAACACTGAACGAATGAGTTCTTAAATGGATTAAGTTGGACTCAGATGCTACATCCACTCTACTCCACGTCTATAGAAAGAATAAGTGCTAACCATGTAATATCTATTAAGAACCTAATCTGGTTGCAACAGGGACATGGCCCGGACGCCATTCATTGTAAACAGGGCACGAAATAGGATCGCGTAGCAATCACCTTCTATTGTGTTCAGTTGACGATCAATTATTACGAACACGAGTACGAGATACCGTCTCGTCTCTTCGTTGTCGCACTTCGTAGCCTGAATAATTTGGTTTCGTTTTTCTCGAGAAAAAGTCTCGTATTTTATACAACATCGCCCTTGGCAATATACATTATTAATTACTTACTGGGGACCTTTTCGTGTGATAAGTAGGTAGGTATAAGTACTATTTATCACAATATTTTTTATACATAAGTAGGTAGGTATATTTTTTTATTTAGGATTTTATGTAAGTAAATTTGTAAGTCTTTATTTTATCTAATAAATAAAGGAAGGTCATTTTAGCTCCTACAATTGTGTGGTAAAGTAGAAATCACGTTTGGCGTTTATGGACGTGGTACCATAAAAGCATAAAGATGCACCATGTACAACACTGCAATTTTTCAATATAATTATGAAAAAAAAACAAGGTCCAAACTGCACTGTACCTATACGCCTATGAAGCCATCGTTGTACGGTCAATGTAGGTCGAAAATTGTAATCCTCAGTCTCTCAGTAACTGTAGCAGCATAAGTATACCTGTTCGCGGAAAAAATAAGCGAATGCCCTTAACTTTGTGCAGTAACACAAATTAAAAAACATCACTTCAATGATCGTGGAATGTCTCGTATGTCGGCAGTTGATACTTATCTACTTTGCTATTATTATGATGGAAGGCTTGCTACAGCGGCTAGCAGCTGACAGGCAGGCAAGCGCTTTTTGTTATTATTGTAGTAAACTATTCAGTATTCGCCTTTTGAAAGTTGTTTCGATCGAACGTGTGGATATTGTGCGCAGTGTGATATTTTATTGCGGTATTTTTTTATATTAACTTGGTACTCAGAATATAATATTTTGTGAATTGGTTAATGATTTGATCAAAGGTACGTTTTATATTTTTGTGTGTATACATAATTTTTTATCGTGATTGATTGTTGATAGGTAACTCGCATTATCAAGTCACAGTAATTGGCCTAAAGTGTTTTAAAGAAATTGATTACAGAACCTTGAATTGTGTAGTTACGAAATGAAATGTTTAGTAACCTATTATAGCTACCTACACATAGACTAGACTGGTTTGATATTGTTCTTTAAATTAACCATTTACCCACTCTAACTTAGAGGTTTTAGAATTCAAGATGCTTTCCCAAAACTTAAACCCCAAGGCGTGGATTGAAATCATACTTTTGATAAATAGATAGATAAATACTTTATTTAAACAACCAACAACAATACAATCAGTTTACATTTAAAGTAAGACAAATACACAGAAAGCTTAAAAGCTATAAGCTTAAGGCGGCGATGGGGTAACTTTGCCCGTATAATAGTGGTATTTAAAGTTATTTTTGATTGTTTTTGAAATGAAGGGGACACTTCTTGTATCATGTACAATAACATTAAACATTGTTTAAAGATCTATTTGATACCGGTTATGAATAAAACTATTCAATCGGAAGGGATTTCACATGAGTCGCGTCCTTAAGCTTTTTGCTATTCTATCTAGGTATTCAATTTTGGAAACGCAGTCTTTTACTTTTGCTTACGCACATAAATTCTAGTTACAATCGTAGCTGCGTTACGAGCTAGTCTATACTTTGAATTACTTGAGCAAGTCTAGTTAAAAAAAGAATCGTGATATCGCTTAACCAATCCCAAGCACTACCCAATCACAATCAATAAATGATTCATTGATTAGAACTGTTGTGATACTTGGAAGTTAAACTTATCATAATGACGAGAATAGGTTAACTAATCTGGTACGATTACAAACCAGGGGGTTTTAGATTACTAGATAAATATGCTACATGTATACAAACATTTAAAATAAATTTTGATGTCATGCGCTACGAAATTAGGAATTGTATTCAAATTTCTCGTGTTTGCGCCTGAGGAACGTCCTGTTGGATGCAATTTTTTGGAAAACATTAAAAAAAACTAATTTTACGTGCCACAGCCGCAAAATCGTAATTCCGTAATTTCGTCTCAATAGTACGAGCACCTGTGGCCAAATTGGATAAGGCGAAATTTTTGGAAATAATTTCATTTAAAAAATAAAAAGTTAAAACAAAATTTTTAACACTTCATCTAAGATCACATAGAAGGAAATGAAGATCAAACGGTCACCTATAATAATAGGGGTTAAAGTATGAAATTGCCGTTTTATTGCAATTGGTTCTTTGAATTGACATAGAATCTTCATGGTTTGAGGTTTTCGAATGAAACTTTTTTCAAATGGTTTCTGTGATGTTCTTTTTTTAAAAAATGTGAAACATTTGAATATCGACTTTCAATTGTTTTTGTTATTCAATTTAGACAAGAAAGATGGATACTGCGAAAATTCGAGTGATTTTTGAATACGAGTTCCGACGCGGAACTAACGCGGCAGAAACAGCCCGCAATATCAATGCTGCGTTTGGAGAGGGGTCTACTAATGAACGCACCGTGCGATTTTGGTTTAAACGCTTTCGTGATGGAAATTTCGACTTAAAGAACGAGCCACGAGGAAGACCGCCCACACAGGTGAATAACGATGAATTAAGAGAGATAGTGGAAGCCGATCCTAGTCAAACTACCCAGGAATTAGCGGCATGGTTTAACGTTACCTTACCTACTTTATTGACTCACTTGCGTCAAATCAATAAAATAAAAAAATACGAAAAATGTTTGCCTCATGATTTGACTGATCTGCAGGAAGAAACGCGTGTTGAAACTTGTGTTGCCTTGTTGAACCGGTACAGAAATGAAGGAATATTGGATCGAATTGTAACATGTGATGAAAAGTGGATTCTTTATGATAACCGGAAAAGAAAAATGCAGTCATTGCTATTTTCTTTTCCGGTCAAATGCTACAACAGTGTCCTAAAGCAAAACTTCCCAATAAAACGGTAATGGTAACTGTTTGGTGGTCTCAGCATGGTGTTATTCACTATAGTTTTCTTCGATCTGGTCAAGCAATTACGGCAGATGTCTATTGTGCCGAACTCCGAACCATGTTGACAAAACTAGCAGTAAAACAGCCCCGACTCATGAATCGATCTTCACCATTATTGCTCCACGATAACGCGAGACCTCACACAGCACGAGAAACCATTTTGACCCTTCAGGAACTGCACTTAGAAACCATTCGTCATCCTCCGTATTCACCAGACCTTGCTCCAACGGACTACCATTTTTTTCGTGATTTGGACAATTATCTACGTGACAAGAAGTTTTCTTCCCAGGAGGCAGTACAAAATGCTTTCACACAGTTTGTGCAGTCTAGATCGTCGGAGTTCTATCGCAAAGGCATTAATAACCTTCCCATAAGATGGCAGCAATGTATAGATAATAATGGCAACTATTTTGATTAAATAAATTTGTTAAAAATTTAAAAAATAAACAATTAAGATTTACAGTACAAATCGGCAATTTCATACTTTAACCCCTAAGGTTCTCAAAGGACCGAAATATTGAAATGTCCGATAAACAAATCTTTATAGTTCTTTTGATGTATAATTTCTTGTTCTAATCAGCGCAATGCCGTGTAATTGTGATGTTAAGAGCCTGAACGGGGATCTGGAACACGTGAGCGGATGTCACCACTACAGCAATGGAACAAACGGAATGAATGGACGTCATTATCCTCATAGGAAAGTGTATGACGAAAATGCGGAAGAACCTGAAGTGGATCCAGATTTTGTTAGGTTGTAGCCGTTGATATTAATTAGCTTTAACGTAGGTAATTTTAATTTAGGCGCTTTATTATTTGTACTTATGATCAATAATTGCGATTTTTTTCGCGTTTTAGTCTCAATGAATGAGACTGTCATCGTTTATCATTGATCTTAAGTTCTAATGAATTTTACCTATCAGGTTTTGATGTTAAGTTACTACAACCTTTCTTGGAAATAGTGCTTAGTGAAATAGTAATTGGGCAGTTTTTAAATCTGTAGTAACACATAAACAGATAACATTATTAAAAAAAATGGAAACTAGTCTACAATCAAAATGTCTCAAACATGTTAAGATCTGCCCATTTCTAAAACGGTTCAGCAATTGTTATCAATTTTCCAAGAAAACACTTTTACCACTTCAAAATTTCAGAAAATAATCAAAAACCATAACAACTCAGAATGTCAGGGTAGGACATTTTAATTGTAGAATAGGTTTCTCTACGTTCCCTATAATCTTTTGTATTTGCTTCTAAACAGACTTTTTGTGCTCTTCTGTTACGTCTACTCGTAAGTATAGAGATAATAAAATTCATGAAATCTGAAAGCCCTTCTTCGAGTCGTTAAATATTCATTTATTCATACACCAATTTAGTAGGATAAAGCTGGAGGAATTCGTTTAGGAACACATGTTTCATTTCATCAATTAATTAATTGAATTGCAACGTGTTACGCGACCTTGTGTGCCACCCAGTGGCCATAGAGTCACGTTTCTCTATACAATCGTTGGGTTTGAATAGGGCAAACTTTATCGCACGGTAGCAAGTTCTATACGCGGTAAAGAATTCACCTTTTGTACCTACTTGGAGAAACCCTTCACAGTACAAATTAACTTCAAAAACTTTTCCTTTACAATTCAATACTTTTACAGTATTGTTTTGTTTTTACAAAATTGTTTGTAGGTACCTAACCAATGAAACGTGATTTATTTTAATGATGTTAGTAAAGTACTTTACGGAATCATTTCGGCATCTTGATGGAAGTGGCACGAGGTTTCCTTCAGGCCGGTATGGTAGACTTCCGACAACCGTTTAACTATAAACTTATTATATACTAAAAACACCTTTCAGAGTATTCAGTCAATATCTGTAGGTATCATTGGAGTTCAGAAATAGGCTTGCACACGCCTTTTTATAAACCATCCTAGAACGTATAACCTAGAAGATAAATAAGGTATCAGTGGAACAGGTTCCGATCCGTCTTCCTTTATGGCTGCGCCGGCCTACGTATCGGAACACATACTGGGAAGACTCCCACCAAGAAACACCTCTTGGTCGCGTGTTACGACGAACAAGGGAAACGTAGCCATGCTTTCTGAGATGGTATGCTTTATTGTACCAAAATAAAAATTAAAAGTGATGCTTTGACGGCCTCTGTGGCGCGTCGGGCCCGACGCCCGACTGCAATGCAGAAGACTGCGGGTTTGATTCCCGCTGGGTGCAAATAATATGCTTAAAAATAAATATTTGTATCTGGTCTGGGTGTCTTGTCTATGTATAATATGTAGGTATGTATTTACAAAAAAAAAAGTAAAATATGTAGTATATTCTTTGTCTAGTACCCATAGTACAAGCCTAGTGCTTAGTTTGGGGCGAGATTTAGCTGTGTGTAATGTTGTGTAATATTTATTTATTAGATGAAGAGGGGCTAATTCTAAATTAATATCGTTTCTCTTAGGTATCCCGATGGCACGGTGCGCCTTCGCAATCCCAACATCGAGCTGATGGACCAAGACATACTATACCACTTGGCATTGGGTAGCGGTTCGCATGACCTCGTCGAAATGTTCGGAGACGTCAAGGTAATTTCCTACCTACAACACCTTTCATTTGATTTCTATCGGAAAACCAAACGGTGTGGAGAATATCGATTTAAATTAAGTACTTGTTTGTCATTAAGAACGTAGACGTTTGAACATAGTTTATCGAGTAAGTACATGCAAAGAAAGGTAGGTACCTATTTAATAATTCCTAATTTCAATATTCAATTAGCATTTTATTTATTGTACCCTAATCTGTCATCTACTTTTTAAAAGGGATTGATCCAATGGGATTTAATTATAAATACACAAATTTAGTTTTACAATATGAAAATTCAGCAACACATTGAAATTCACTTCCGTTGGGTTTGCAGGTCAGAGACAGTAGAGTCGAGCTTCTCGTTCACGAGACGTCAGTTTAAGAATGTGCGTTGTGCATGGTACCGATTTTTTGCAGTCCTGCAAAACAACGACAAACGAGCATGGTAGCGCTATTTTCTGGCATTTGGGGTAGACGGTACATGTATAAAATACTGGCTCGACTATGCAAAGCTAATCCAACCTAACTTACGAGTATAAGTGGCGAGTCATATTCTTAAGAAAACTACGCAGTAATGCGGCAATTATTCCATGTTAACATAACTATTATAGTAATTTGTGTTGATTAGTTCGTGTGCATGGGAGGGACTCCGAAGCGGATGGAGCAATTCGCGTACACAATCATGGCTGAGATCGGACACAAGCTGCCTTGTGGGACCACGCTGCAGGACATTAGCCAGTTCTCATATCGGTATTCCATGTACAAAGTTGGACCCGTGCTCTGTATAAGTGTAAGTATAAATAATCAACTAAACGTGCGTGCCTTAAAAACGTAAAACAATAAGAAATGCAATCCTTAATTTCGACCCGATTGAACATGCATCCGTGGCCAAATTGGAGAAAGCGTTGGGACGGATCCCCAGAGATGCAGGTTCAAGTCCTGTCGGGTGCGAATTTTTTTGAAAGCATTTCTTTAAGTATAAAAATCTACTACTAATATAAATGTTACAATTAACTAGTAAGCTAGTTACAGTTTCACGCAAAATCGATTGAATCGATTGCGATAAATCTTGTTGCTATCAGTGTGCAGGTAACTGCAGATCTAATTTAAAACATTGGCACTTTTTATCCCGATCTTGTGGGAATATCGGGATAAAAAGTGTCTATGTTTTTCTACGCGGGTGAAACCGCAGTTTGTTGCTGCATTAATATTTATATTTTTAAGTATTAATTCAGATCTAGCTAACTACATACCAATTTGCATCGCAATCAGTTCAGTATTTATTGCGTTACGAATTAACAAACATCCACCTTTATAATACTGGTGGGATTACGTTAAAATATCACTTCAGCATCAGCCGACCTGTCCGTCCGAGTTATACTGTTTACTATCAGATGGTACAAAATATTTTGCTGAAATAACTTTATTATTGTTTGTTTTGAATGCAAAATAGGGTAAATGTTATCAAAGTTTTCGATTGCTTAAAAATATGGTACTGTAACGTGACCTCTGATTTGCGATATGGAATAAAAACAAATTAATTATTTTATACTTCTGAGCCTGTTACGTAATGTGGAGACCGGCTCAAAACATTTATACCAATTGTAAGATACCGTCGTTTATCGGCCATGGCTTACAAAGAAAATCCTAAACTTAGGCAAGTGCGGGTCATGTTGGGCCACATGCAGTGTAAGGTTTCGTAGATTCAATAAAATCACGCTCTTGTAAAATGCTCAAGAGTAGGTTAAATACAGAAAACAGAAATCTACGCACTTACTTGGCTTATGAAATCGTCATCTCTGATTTATTATAACCTCAGCTTACGACCAACATTCTAACCCACTCACTTCTAACATTTGATACTTTTCCAAACTGTTTACCTCGATAGTTCCTGAAACTGATTCTGCCTTGACGCGGGAAAAAATTAATGGCGCTTTAAATTTCTTGTCTTTTAGATTAAGTATTAGTGTGAAATGTATTTCGATGATTAAATTAAACGTTTAAATGACTTATAGCTACCATTAGACAGAATTGCCTCTTGCATTCCTTACAGCTCCGTTAAAAGCTGTTGAAGTACTCTGGTTACTCTGTGTTTCCGCTTGATGGCGCCACCCAAATAGGCCAACATATATATTAATAAATAGTTTTAATACTTTAATACTTAAGTTTGGACGTCTAGAATCCTTTTTCGGATTATAAATATTACCAACAAATATTATTCTTGTCTAATGGAATCGCGGTTAGAGAGTGGCCGAAATATAATTGGTCTCATTCCGATAGTGCATTGTTTTGTTTTAAGTACCTTACATACCCTAAAAATAATACAAATACATTTTAGGGTCCCGTACTTCAAGAGGTAAAAAAGGAACACAAGAGTTACTTTAAGAACTCTTAAAGTTGTCTGCCGACCGTCCGTCTGTTTATTCCACAAAATTATGTTATGTATGTATATTCAATAAAGTCCAGAATAGATGGCATATGTAGAAATTAATGAAATTGCTTTTGCGCTATCCGGTCGTAGATGGCACTTTTTTAAAATAAAGTTAAAAGCAGAAATAATTAAGAATAGTCGAAATTTCCCGAAATCGAGATTGCTCCGCTGGACCTTAATGCAATATTGACGGAAGTACATACGGAAGTCAGTATATAAGGACGTAATCTTACAATAGTAAAGCAAAGTCGCAAATTTCGTCTGTCTGTCACAGTCACCGATAAAGTCTTCTAAACATAAATTTGATCTTAAAACGGTTTTCACTCAGCCAATACTTTGCATGTTAAAAGAGTGCATTGTAAAATCGGAATTAACAAGTAAAAATACAGAAAACAACTAGTTAAAATTAATAGGGTCGGTTAAAACATCAATTGGGCGTTATAAAAACGCCATTGCAAACAAAGCCGAATAAAGCTAGTAAAAAGTCAACCATCAAAGTGTGTACGTAACATTTACCTACATTATCTATCTTACTAATATTATAAACGCGAAAGTTTGTATGTATGTGACTTTGTTACTCTTTCACGCAAAAACTACTGAACTGATTACGATAGCTGGGGACCCAAAATAACATAAAGGCTTCTTTTTATCCCGATATTCCCGCGGGAACGGAACTTACATGAGTGAAACCGCAGGCCGCAGCTAGTAACTAATAAATAAGTAATAACTAAAGTCGTATCAGACGTGGCTTTATTAGTGCGGATTTGTCGATAACAGACCGGATATGCGCTGAAACTGTACTAATAGGCACTAAGTAGCTACCTATGGACCTAATACCTATTAGCTGTTATCTAGATAGCTGTGTCACAGTTTAAGCTGCAGGTTAGATAACTTGTATTGTTGGGTAGGATAGTACATACACATCGGGTTATAATAAAATCATAATAGAGTATTGTATGTACCGTTTTTAGATAGGAATAATGCGCAGCACTGCGCCTATAAGATCTATGATTGGGAAAAAGAGCGACTTTCTCTACACCTCATTCGGTGACCCTCGGTTTGTAAAATGTGAAAAGTTATATTAAGTATAGTGATATTTTGTAATCTATGATATTTGTAATTGATGCAAGAAGCCTAATCCCAAAATGACTTCTAATTTTAGTAGGTACTGATAAACTCAAAACATTTACTCATTCTCGTTACAAAAAAAATAAAATCAACTTATTACAGATCAATGCAATCCATACAATAAATAGTCAATACAATTACATTCTAGACAATATTTTTTAGTACCAGTATCTACAATTTACGTAGTCATATTATATACACTACAAGTAGGCATGTTTCTATAATAATAAAAATAATAAAAACTCACTTAAATACGAATTATGCATACACAAACTACACACCACGCTACTAGCTAAGCAATTAGATCTTTGTTTAACTGTCATTATTTTCACCAATGTGTGTCGACAACGAGGACGGCCTGGCTTCAATACGCCGTTCTCTAACGCGATTGGTTCTTTGAATGACCTGCTCCCATATTATCTATCTAGTTGACGTCTGACAACAGTGGAAATTGACAGGCATTATGCAGTACGTTGCTGCTTTGAGGTAATCACCGGTAATAACCACGTTACGTCAAAGCAGCAATGTACTGTATAGTGCCTGTCATTTTCCACTGTTGTCAGAAGCCCACTGGATAGATAATATGGGTACTGATCACGGTTCATTGGTTGCTCGTGTCACAGTGTATTTGTTGCCGCGGTATACTTTTGCCCTTCGCAGACTATTTTACGTGGTGTCATTTCGAATCATAAATAATACTTTCATGCTTATACAAGATGTAACGGGCAAGCCCTTTTAAGCCGAAAGGGGGTTGTTCTTTACGTCTAGGCGAACAACTTTTGTTCTACGACTTTTGAAAATTCGAAGTACTTTTCGAAAATTTTAAGTGTAAAGTTTACTTGAAGATCAGCTGTTTCTTTGAGTTCGAGATGATTGACCTTATGCTGTCCTTTCATTTAGTTTGGTCTAATAAAATCAAACCAACAATTACCTTTATTTTCAAAAGCAGCTGTTTTTTCAGTGAAACATAACCTCAAAATTATCAAAAAAAAAGTTCGAATTTTCAAAAGTCGTAGAACAAAAGTTGTTCGCCTAGACGTCTAGAACAACCGCCTTTCGGCTTAAAAGGGCTTGCCCGTACATCTTGTATATCCGTTCACTGATCTAAAGTTTGTACTAACCAAAAACATTTATTAGTATGCAGTATATCCCTTATCTAGTAGCCATAGAACTTGTACTATTACTTAGTTTGGGGCTAAATCGTGCTGTGCCAAACTCCCTCCAATATTTATAATTATGTTATTTCAGCATGGCATGGGAATACCGTCAGTAGGGATCCTCCTGCACGAGGTGATAAAGTTGATGTACCACGCGCGTGTGCGGGACCCTGTGTTCTTCCGGATAGGCACGTGCGGGGGGGTCGGGTACGAGGGGGGTACTGTCATCATATCGGAGGAAGCTGTCGATGGCACTTTGAAGAGTGCTTTGGAACTGGTAAGCCATAATACTCAATAACTCATTACTATTCTAGAGGACCAACCTTCAAGTAGGTAACAAAACACTGTACAAAGCCCTTAGTATGAGTTTTAATAGTTTATCGTAATAGTTAACTGCCAGTTTAATCGAGACTCATACTAAGGGCTCAGACCTTCCTTCGACCTTGGATAAAGGTCTACCTTTATCTAAGGAAGCTACAGAAGTTCTACCAAAATAAATCGTATCCCACAAAAATGATGTCTTTGCATTGTAGAGTATAAACATTATAATTAATCGTTTAAATAATAAAAATATAGAAATCTAACATACAAAATACCAACAGCCTCACTGAAACAAAAGTCCTCTGCGTAAAAGACCCCATAACACCAGCGGCATAACCCTGCTGAATTAATTGCTATTGCTATCCTTTGCACAAGGAACGAACCGAACCGGCAAACCTAATCGCCTCCGCCCCCAACAACCGAAAGTCTCCACAGCGAAGGGAACAAACACATCGTTTTAAAATATTCCAGACGGTGTTAGGCAAGAATATCCAGCGGCCGGCGAAACTGGACCGGCGCTTGGTGAAGGAACTGAAAGGGCTCAGTGATCCCGAGGACCCCTACGACACCGTCACTGGGAAAACTATGTGCACTTACGACTTTTATGAAGGTACGTGTAAACAGTATCCCTGAGTTGGAGTATCCCTGAGTCATACAATCCAAAATGCGGAAATCCGTAGAAGGACCAATAGGCAGTATTGGGCAGGCCATATAGCTCGAAGGACAGATGGGGAGTAAAAATTCTCGAGTGACTACCACAAAAGTCATAATTTGTTTTCAGAATCTTATGACTTCATATGCCGAACTGGCCAATATGGAGAAACTGATGTTACTGTAAACTTACCACCTGTACACCTATGTTTATGAAAAAATGATTAAATTGAATTAAATTGGATTGGCAAAACGGACTGTTTGAAGACCTGCTCGTTGGACCGCCGGCATTGCAGCGGTCGCGGGGAGTCGTCGGATGGAGGTGGCTAGGGATCGCTATTTGTGGCGTAAATAGGGCAGCAACTCCTTGCAATTTTTATTAGAATGGATTAGTTTCGCGCGCTGCATCCAAAATTTAACACTTGTACATTTATTTATTGTACCTAATAATAGTACTGCATACTTGTATCGTATTCAGGTCAGGGTCGTCTAGACGGAGCATTCTGCGACTTCAGCGAAAACGACAAGATGGAATACTTGGAGAGCATCCACAAAGCAGGCGTCGTCAACATAGAGATGGAGTCGCTTGCCTTCGCCGCGCTCACACACCACGCCGGGATCAAGGCGGCCGTCATCTGCGTCACTCTACTCGACCGGCTCAAGGGGGACCAGGTACTGTAGTACCCATACATATACAGGGTGAAACATTTCGATGGGCTTTCAGGGGTATCTATACTTATAATAAAGGAAGAAAGGACAAAAAGTCTGTACTTAGAAGTAAATTAAAAAAAAGTTGTCTATAGGGCTTAGAAAAAGCAGTAAAACAAAATTATATAATTTTTTAAAATTCATGTCTGTTTGTCTGTTTCTCTGTTTATCTGTCTGCTCCTTATACAATTAAAAACTACTTATTCGATTAAAATCTGGTTTTCAATATTGGATAGTTCTATTTTCGAGGAACGTCGTGGTATACTTTGCCAATATCCAATCAGTAGAACCCGAGGAATGAACGAAAAAGTGCAACCGCTTGAGAACCGCTCGGCCGCCCGCGCCCGTGATAAGGCGTTTTCACTTCTGCGGGTGAAACCGCGGGGCGCAGCTAGTATCCTAATAATTTATTTTTTGTCCAAATCGGAGACGCAACTTCTTTCAGCATTTTTTGCTATCTCTTATAGTTTAGGATATACCCCTGAAAGCCCATATAAATGGGTGACCCTGTATACTGTACTTCGATACATCCACAAAGCAGGCGTCGTCAACAATCTCAGCACTCTACTGTCAGCCGTTTTAGGCTGAGTGTTGATCAGTTAGGCAGGACAATGCATTTTAAGATGTCAATAGAAAAAGGTCCCGAAGACCCAATGGCCTGATGAAGATGATGATGTCTAACGAGATGTTGGTGATGATGTATCTGTATACATTACACTACATTGTACACATACACAATACATAACCTCAACCTAACCTAAACATACTAACGGCCCGCCTCCTCCACACTTACTGAGATCGATATGGGTCTTCCCGATAGCGGACTCTTGAGAGTAAGTGTCGCGAGGGTAGACACGGTGTCGCCTTCTAATCCTCTAAAGTTTTTCTTTTACTTACATTTGCCTTACTTCATAGAATTATTAACACATAATTTTATCCTTATAGTCAAACTATTACTTGTCCTTAGATCTCAGAGTACATACATATTATGTACCTATATTACCCTCGTACATAATAATGCTTTCCGAACTAGTAATTATTATTTTTTGTTATTCTGGTAAAAGGACACTCGCGTCACAGGCTAGTAGACCTAGTGCGAGCTACACTGCTATTTCCAATTTTATATGTATCATTTTTTGGAAAAATAAACATATTTGTATTTGCCGACCAGCATATTAACTAAGTATAAACTGGTTTCAGGTGCTGGCACCGAAGGAAGTTCTAGATGAGTGGCAGCAACGTCCCACCAAGCTGGTCTGCCGTTTTATTAAGAGGTGACGAACTTAAACCATTTTTATACGGTGTTTAACCTGCCTAAAGTTACTGGAATACAAAGAATGACATTCTAGTGTACCTACATATTTGAAATGGGATGCAACACTGGCAATATTGTTCCGTCGATAGAATGTCATAAAATAGTAGTTTTTGAACCGAGGTTTAGTACCTAGTTAATAGCCCTGTCTTATATTAAATCGTGGGATCTAGAGTCCTGAGTGAAGCGTGGTATTCTAGCGTCTAAGATTAAGATGTTTTTTTACCGAGGTAAATATTCTGCTTTACACATCTACTGCGAGATAATAAAAATAGCAAAATAAATAAGCATTTAATCAACAACTAAACAATATAATGATGCTACGTTTATGAAATACATTACAGCTTTATGTTTTATAAGTTTTCTTTTTTTGTGTTAAGTGAAGGTGCCAGTTTGAACTGGCGGTATGCTACCACAGCCGTAGTAATTATAATATCCTCTTTGCCCCAGAGCATTCATTTATGCCCTAAAGACTCTTTACGTTGACCTTTTTGGTATATAAAGTAACTTAGTATATAGAGCCGAAGATGTGTTATAATTTTACGGACCATTGTACCGCTGAGATGAAATCGATGAATGATGATTTAAACATCAAAAGCATTGTCTTCAAAGATCGCATGAACCGTCATTGTAAAGAGCCACCATTTACAATGACTTCCTTGACGATGACTTTTACTACGACGACCTAACTGTTTTTCTGCAAATTGCAAATAACTTGCAACAATTAGTTATACTTGACACTGGCTACTTTCCAAATGGCCATAATCGGTTCACAACCGATAAAAAATAATTTTATTATTTAATCGTATGACAATAACATTTCAAACATGGCGATCACATTATTAGGAATTCATTAATAACAATATCCCCCCTGGGTGGTGCTAAACGAGCTGCGAAGAGATTGATAGACATAACAAAATAAAAAATAATAATAACTGTCCTCATCGTGTTACAGTGCTTTAAATGAGCCTAAGTCGAAAATAGTAGACAGGGAAACATTATTAAATTAATCGCTCTGGGTAAGAACCAATGTGTATAATGGTTAGCTTGCTGCGACGCAGACGCAGGATGCGTGTTCAAGTCTAGCTGCGATTTATTTTTTTATTAAGGTCCAGCTTGGCAATCTCGACTTTTCGGGAAATTTCGATTATTCTTATTAAGAATAGTCGAAATATCCCGACTTGATTGTAGAATTGGAAACAAAACATTCATGTCAGTCTGTCTGTTTCTCTGTCTGTTCCTTATACAATTAAAAACTACTAATCCGATTAAAATCTGATTTTCAATATTGGATAGCTCTATTTTCGAGGAAGGTCGTGGTATACTTTGCGTCGATATCCAATTAGTAGAACCCGAGTAATAAACGAAAAAGTGCAACCGTTCGAGAAACGCTCGGCCGCCCGCGCCCGTGATAACGCGTTTTTCACTTCCGCGGGTGAAACCGCGGGGCGTAGCTAGTTTTAGAAATAAAGTAAAATGCCCTGTTGGATCTTATATAGTTTTCCTTAAAATGATTTCTATCAATGTTTTAAACCTAGAAAATATTGCGTTTTTACTTTCAGATATCTTCAAATGAAAGGCCGCCTCTCTCTAGACGGTCACGGATCCATCTCAGTGAAGAGTCCTCGACGATTCAAACTTGTCCAACAAGAATCTGAGACCTATGACTAAATTTATCTAAAACTACCTTCGATATCATTGAAAATTCTCTACTATAACTCTGGAAGGAAGCATGTCTGTGCAAACGTATTTTATTACGTCATATCTCTAGATTAAATTAAAAGTACATAGAAAATCTATAGAATTTTGAGATTAATCCTGTTTAAGAATTTGCTTTTAAAATTTCGCTCGATATAATGGGCTCTACCATGATGTCTTATAAGTCGTCGCGTTGTCTTTCGGCTAAAAAATAATTAAAAACACATCCAATAATAAAAAAAAAAGAAAAACAAACTAAAACAAAGAGTTTTTTTTTAAATTGTCTGTGGGTTTAAAAAGTAGTTGGGGTATTTTTTTATTTCAAATTTACTTTATTTTTTTTAAACGACAAAAGGACGACATAGCAACGACAAACGATCATGGTAGCGCGAATTATGTACGTTAGGCAGTACTTACGTATATATAACTGGTCACTTATCAAAATGTTTATGTACTAGGTTTTGGCGAGGTATGTGGAACTCAAAAAAGGCAATCCCTTTAAGTTGTACAACTTTTGTTAATTAGAACGCTTTTGTTCATTTGGTTGGAGAAATATTATTAACTCGTAAACCATCTGCTATTATTGTTATTAAATTAATCCATCAAAGGGAGTTTTGGCGGGAACGCGTTGAGGAGATGTTTGGCTGAATTTTCATTTTTGTGAAATGCGTGTAAATTGTTGAATTTCGGGGGTAAATTGATCAATTAAGTTTCTTTCAAGAGAAAATGACAACCAATTTTCTAGAGAAGTTCTAATTTTCAAAAGTTTTAAGTAAAAAAAACCTCTGAAACTGCCTGCGTTTTGGATTATTACACTCGTTTTAAAAACCTTATATTTTTAAGTACAATTTTGATTTATATTCTCTTTGTATTAATTAAAATCTGCTTAGTATAAGAAAATCATGAAGTGGAACAATATAATTAGTGTCTACACGCACTGTACGTATAAGTAGCTAGCTTTTGTTCCTCTTAATTTTAAGATAAATATTATACCTATTAAATATATTTAATTAATAGCTGCACCTCGCGGTTTCACCCGTCTTCACCCCGATCCCGCGGGATTTGTCGGGATATAAAATTGCCTGTATTACTCTAGGTTTCCAGCTATCTGCATATCAAGTTTCATCGCAATCGGTTCTGTAGTTTTTGCTTGAAGTAACAAACATAATATCAACTCAAACATTTGAGCAGCTCTTAAATTTTAAATACGCATAATGACGACCTCTGTAGCGCATCGTGCGAACGCCCAACTGCAATGCGGAAAGTTGCGGGTTCGATTCCCACCGGATGCACATATTTATGCTTAAAAATTAATATTTGTATCTGGTTTGGGTGTCTTTCTATGTATGTATTTACAAAAAAAAAGTATAATAATGTCCGTTGTCTAGTACCCATAGTACAAGCCTAGTGCTCAGTTTGGGGCTAGATTGCGATGTGTGTAATGTATGCAGTATATTTATAATTTTAGAAAGCTGCTCAATTGTTGAAGTAGCCCTCAAATTTTGAGTAGCGTTTCGTTATTCGGCAAGTACCTACTTACACATGAACTTTTACATTTGTAATATTAGTTAGGTTAGAATTATTGTGAAAGAATGGAGATGCACTTTCTCGAATTAAATCTAAGATGCTAGCTTAAAGACATACTGATAAGTATTTTGACGTAGTTTATCAACGAAACGGCGAGTTATGTTTGACATTACGATATTTATTGTTAAAGGTCTAAGATTAATGTAATTTACATGATAAATGATAATATTCAATGTGTATTTATTATTGTAGTAAATGTTAGATAGTAGATTGTTTTCGTGCGCGCTTGTATTTAATGCGATGTTAAAATTACTGTGTAATTTTGTTTATCAAGTTGTTTTGTTCTTAATAAAATCTGATGCGTTATTGTACTAGTTTTCTCTCGTTGCACGTCGGTTATGAATCGTAGTAAAGTTAGAGCGGTAACCTAACCATTTTGCAATATCGATACCGCGCATCGATAGCATTAATGCGCAGCACTGCCCATAAGAACCATTAGTACGAAAGTCAGACAGCGAAAGACTGCAGCGCTCCCACGTTTTACGACCAGATGTGTGCAACGAGTAAAAATTCTTATCCGTATCAATTCTTCAAAACCCTTTATACATGTTTGAATTCAAATCGGTGCGTGGGTACATGTTTACGTATGTCTGTATACGACTTAAATTGATCTAGATATTTTTCTAACAAAAAATAGACCAGTTTATCGAAGAGAGTTTTGCAAATATGTCACACCTAACTTTTCAGTTAAAAAGACTTGATTTTTTCCTTTAAAATATTTATAGTATATATATGCCTTGAGCAATATATAAAAATACTGAAATTTTTAATGGAAAAGAGCGTCATCTCGTGGTAAAATGAGTTAACTGTAAAGTTATCCATTGGCCCAAGTATACCACTTGAAAGTGTAGATGGCGCAATCGAGCCTTAGTCGAAAAATAGTAAAAACGGAAATAAACATATTCTTAAATTGGCTGTTCGGGGTGAGAGCTTGTGTGGCTTAGTTGGTTAGAGCGCTAGGGTATTGACCTAGATGCGCGTGTACATGCCTCGCCGCAAGCGAATTTTTGGAGATGATTTTGCCTCTAAAATATTTATAAAAAAGACTAATTCTAAATACTAACTATTTTTAGTATTCAGATCCCAAAACCATATGTCTTTCATTTCAGAAAGAGCGATCAGAAAAACGCTGCAGGTACCACGACTATAATTTAAATAATACATTTTGTGTACATCATACCAAGTGACATGTTACCAAGTCTCGTGCTAAGATTATTAAGCTTGTGCTATAGTAACTATGGACTACGGAAATAATACTTATATAAACTTTTCAAACTAACACGATTGGAACTCATATTTACACATTTTCCCGGGTCTTAATCGCGTGATTTTAACTTTTTTCCTTACCTCGACGTTGCGATCATGTTACAATGATCTTGGCCTCGAGGGGACTCGAACCTCGGCGTATCGGGTAAGTTAAAATCACGCGATTAGACCCGGGAAAATGGGGAAATACTTATATACTTTTTCAATATGTATTGTTCACGAGTTCTTAAAAGTATAATAGTAGACTTTCGAAAAACAAAGACCGTGCCTTCTTGTAGGCCTAACAATTGATAATTCAGTCTATTTGTCATAAAATATATTTCGCAGGCATTCTGCTGAGCTTGTGTTACCTTCACCTATTTGTAGGAATGAGATTTTTCAAGACTACTTCCAATATGCCTCGATAGGTGTCGCTACAGTCTAAAAACTTGTTTGTTTTTGATAAAACTTATAAGCCTTTGTCATCTTGGCTATTTTGACGGATCTATAGACACCTCATTAATTAAAATCGGTCCAGTAGTTTAGGCTCTACAGTTTAAGTTTAGATACAAACATACATAGACTGCCAAAATACTACTTAACTACTAAAACTTTCACGTCTATAATATAGCTCCGCCTCGCGGTTTCACTCACGTAAGTCCCGTTCCATAAAAATAGCCTATGTGTTATTCCAGGTCTCCAGCTACCTACATTCTAAGTTTTCTCGCAATCCGTTCAGTAGTTTTGCGTGAAAGAGTAACAAAGTCACAAGACATACATACAAACTTTCGCGTTTATAATATTAGTAAAACGTCCACTAATCCCCATTTTGCTTAAAATCGGCAATTATTTGGGATATTTGAACAAAAAGTTCACAAATGCCCATTGATGGGGATTAACGGAATAACCCGAATGCAAGACGTTGAGTACGCGAAAAAGGAATGGGCACCCTGCATATGCTGCCACTAAAATGACTTGTTCAGTCTTACTATCTTCTAGTTCAACTAAGAACCTTATCATCTGGTGAGATAGTAGATTTCATATTTACATTTTACCTTAATCGTGTATAATTATTTATATTCTTACCTCGACGTTTCAAGTAGTTTCAACTATGTTACAATAGTCTCGGTCGCGAAGGGACCCGTTAAAGTGTAACTATGTTAACAAATCGTGTGAATATAAAAAGTTAAGATAGTAAATCTGTTATAAAAACAATCAATTTAAATGTTTCTTGTCACTTAAGACCGAGTTACCAGCGCAGCGCCATCTATCGAGCCATTACGAACTAGTAATGAAAAAAGTTAAATGAAAGTAACTCATAAATGTATAGTGGTAGATAATCTAGCGATAACGTCTTTTGGTCGATCGTTAAGGCGGTTACACACTGCTTTTAATAAGGGAGAGTGGTGGCTGGGAAGGCCCTAAATGGTTTGTACTTCATTTTTTCTGAATTTCTTTTAAAGCCACGTACAACCGCCTTTAGCTGTATCTGTACCTTAAAAACTAAACCAATAACGTATTATGGAAAGCGCAGCTAGAGTAGTCGTAACGATGGACCAAAAACTGGGTCTGTGGCTCATATCTTCCTCAATATGCGAAGGCAATCATGCCTCCTGCCAAGCTTTGTTATAAGGGTAAATAACGTTATTACAAGTTGATTCCCAAGGCTACGTCCTCACCGGATGGTTGCTTACTTAGCCACTTACCTGTGTGGCCTAAGGCCCAGAGCCTAGCGAGTCACCTACCGAGGCCCTAACTAAAACGAACGTTCTATAATGTTCGCGACCGGCCGCTCGGCTAGTCGATCAATGGAGCCGGTCGCGAACATTCTAGACCGTTGGTTTTATTCTTACTCGCTAGGCTCTAGGTGCTCTGGTCTGAACGGACGTAGCCTATGCAATATTTACGGGTATGAGCCTGCGACCCGTTATAAAAAAAAACATTAAAACATCCATCCAGCACAGTGTGCGTAGTCTGTTTTGAAAGTTATTATGTGCTTCCACAAATCGTTGAAATGTTGTTAAATATTTTATGCACAATATACATTAAATTAAATTGAATTTAGGCGTGTTTTCTTAAGGAGCAAAGGTCGGGGGGACCTTTCAAATTGTATTGAAATGTACGCAAATTTAGTTAAGTACTTTGTCAGATATGTAACGAAGTGATTGTTAAAAATATAATGCTTTTGGTATTATAGAAAAACGCCTAAACGTTGTTAGTGTTAAGAGTAAATGATATTGTAGACTATGATTGTTTGCCACAGCTTGCTGTTTTAAAGTGGCTTCGATTCTTACATAATGTACTAACACTGGCCAAAACTTATAAAAACGTCTGTGGACTTAATACTGCCTGTACTGTAAAATAAAAAAGCTTATACATTCCCCATTCAGTATTTACTCGGCTGCAAGGAAAGGGTTTTGTTTTTACAATTAGTGGACGGTTTGTATTTTAGAAGAAAAAAAATGCTTTTGTTTGCTCCATGAGGGCCAAAGTCAAATCCATCAAATCGACTCAATTTTAGATATTTCCATTGACTTGTATTTATTTATTTTTTATTTACTTTTTTGACATTTAATTCAACATTTGTGACTTTCAAACTAATAAGTAAGTACCTATATTGTAAATTAATGATTATTGGAATGGCGAAATTTGTAACAAAATATTTAGTAATAATACAACAAAGACATTGCATGCCAAATGGCTGAGTAAGGTGATCTGTATAATAAATGTAACACCAATTGTAAAACCCTTGTTCGCAATAAATGAATTATGAATTATGAAAGTCCAGAAAGTTGAATTGAAGACACGAGCATTTTTTTGTATTAAAAAGGATATTTTAAATTTCTTAATTGTTAGGATTGGTTTATGGATATAATAATAACTCAAATGCTTGTACATATTTATTTATATCAATCAATAATTTCACATTATGTACCTATAAATTACATGACCTACTATATTATTATAGCAAATGTTGTATTCAGTACCTTTATACAATATATAAAACAGATAAATGGCACCACCTTAAATTATTTTAGGCTCTTACTAAATAAATATTTCTACTCACTTATGGGCTACGAGTATAGTTTATGAAATTACTAACTGTGCTCCGCGGTGCAAAGTGGTTGATTAATTGTTCTAATATGGCGAGGTGAGAGAAAGAACAAGTCAAAATCTGGTGGAAATTCTGGTACGGTAATATTGTCCTTCTGCATATTCAAAATAAACCAGACTATCAAAAAATGTTACATTAATTGAGTTGCGATTTGTATTGTTTATAAAAAATTATTGTTAATTAGGACTTTTAGTTTAATTTATTGATTACAACTCTTTCATAAAGCTCAGTAACATCTACCTATCTATAGAGTTTTTGTAAGCAGATATTTTCCTTGACTATTATTTTAAAGTCAAGGAAACATCTTATACTTGAAAGATTAATTTGTTTTGAAAAAATCCATTTTCGAAAAATTGCACCCGACAGAACTTGAAACTGCAACCCCGACATTCCGTGTCGTGTGCTCGCCAATTACGCCACAGGTGCTTGCTCTGTCGTTGTGAAATTATGGACCGCATCTTTTCGTTCTTTGCGCCTGAGACACTTAGGCTCAGCAGATATTTTGTTAAAACTTAAAAAGTTTTATGTTCTTTAAAAGTCTGTATAAATAACTAAATGTTTAATTACAGACTGATGTAATAGGCTGTTTAATTATGAGATAATGTGAGTTAGCAGCGTAGACCTTCATTATATTCAAAAAGGAAATTGTTTGTCAATTTGAGTTGCTGTCGACTACGGAAGTTCGTTGGTATGGTAAAGAGTAGAGCCCTACCAACTAAAAATAGCATTATACATCTAGGTACCTATTGTTTTTGCGTCTGCTCTACTTGTAAGCTCTCTTATTATAATGATTACATAATATTACATAGGTAAAATGAATTAACTGCACTGCCATATGCAATATTATTCACAAATTAATCTCAGATCTTGGAAAACATATCTTTTACCAAAATTAGAAAAATGACATATCTGTTGCATAAAATGCCATCACATTTCAGTGAAAGGTACATATTAGAAAAATATTAAAATACAAAAATATTGAAAAAGGTTATCAATGTTTTGACTCAATAGATACAATTTAGATTGTAGGTTTGTATGTTTTCAAGTCACTATATCTTTTTAAATGTTAAGTAACGAATAATTTATGAAGTTCCACTTTAGGTAAGGTTTCGGTATCCTGTTTGGGTACCTATTTATCTACAACGGCTATTAAACTGAATGTATGTTATACCATTATAATCAGTCTTAAGGTTTACAATAAATTATTAACTGTTAAAAGTATATTGCGCATTGATTGTTAATCGAACTACAAATACTTACAAATAAATGAGCAATTAAGATTATTTGTGTTTTTTATTTGAGGAAACATTGTTTACTTTAGTTGTAGGAACTTCATAAGTGCATCGTAAATGAGTCGGGGGCTGGCTTCGCTATCTGCAGTGTATCGCACACCTCGCAAAGCGCCATCCTCATTCCTCACCACGCCATATTCACCTACGATAAAGCCATCCGAGGTTCTCTCTTCAACCCTGTACTTATTGTACTCTCGTCCTTTAACAACGTAACCTACTTTACAATTGTCTTGTTTACATTTTTCAGTTGAGGAATCCTGGATCCCGTGGCTACGTCCGTCGGTGAGAACGCTTACTTTCTCATCCACTTCGTAGTTACGTTCCGGTTGATGTTCTGGTATTCTTTGCGGGTAAGTTACACCTGAATACGTTATCGTTGTCAGAGGGGTGGTATTGCTCGTAATGCTACTGGGTGGAGGTCGCGAATGCTGCCATATACGGTTCCTCGGAACGTTAGCATTGAGGTGTAGCGATGCCGGTTCACTGTAGAACTTTGCTGGTTCACTGTAAACTTTCGCCGGTTCACTGTAAACCTTAGCCGGCTCACTGTATATTTTAGCAGGTTCACTGTATATTTTAGCAGGTTCGCTATAAAATTTAGCAGGTTCGCTGTAAATCTTGGCTGGTTGACTGTATATCTTTTCTGGTTGACTGTATACTTTTTCTGGTTGGCTGTATATTTTTTCCGGTTGACTATATAATTTTTGAGTTTCATAAATGTTTTGTTGCTTGTAGGAGTCGTTGTATGGAATCTGCGAGATCGGTGGATCGTGCACTACGTTGAAACTTATAGTCGTCAGTCTCCCGTTTGGTTCTCTTTCTGTCGGTGGTTTGTTTGTAAATCCTTGGATATAGTTTTTAGACGACGGCGATTGCACCAAAGATCTGGCTAACGGCACATTTTCAATATTTTCGGAACTGTTTTCCTTAATGCTGTCCAGTCCTAAAAGCGACTTAATAGATGGTTCTGCTACAGAATCTTCTGTTTCGTTACTATTATGATTTTCGACGCTTTCATCGAATTCACTATAATCCCCGATTGTAAATTCTGAAGAAAATTGAGCAGCTGTTGTACGAGTATTTGTCTGTTCGTCGTTTGTTTCAATCGGATTTAAACGTTCTACTGAAAGTTTAAGTGCGTCATTCAGTAGAGAAGGAGATTGATAGTTATCATTACTTTCGTGTAACAAACTAGAAGTTGTTATTGAAGTAGTCGTTTCAATAGTTGTCGAATGTCCATAAATATCTGTGCTTTCGTTGAGCTCACGATTTTCTTTATCATTTTCTTCGTTCACATTGTAGTTTTCATTTTCAGATGGAAACTGTGAAGGGTGGTAATAATGTTGATCTTTCACGTCTTTCTTTGCGTGAAGTTGTTTTATAAACTCTATATTTGCTCCTGTTAGGCTCGGTGGATAGTTATGATTGACTTCTTTCTTTTCTTCTTCATTAATTTCGTGTGGAGGTTTCGTTTTCGAATTATTATTAACATTAGTTTGTGTTAGTTTTCCTCTTCCTCGTCCGATAGCCACGGAGGAGGTTATACGAACTGATATCACTTGTTCATTGTTTGGGCTGTTTAAGTGTTGGTAGTTGTGAGTGTGATCTGAGGTCCCGTGCTCTGTGCCTTTTGTTGGCCGCAACTCCACATGGACACTTTGAGTTACCTGCAAATAGAAAAACCAAATTAAATGTTAAAGAAACTTAGGCTTATCTTTTAAATAACGCTTTTGATTTAGCACGGTATGTATCGCAGATTTATTCTAGAACAACAACAAGTAAGATTTAAAGGTACAAAATTATCGTATGCAAAATTAACAGGATCGGTTCCCGGCTGGGGTTAATAACCCTAAAAATCTAAAATAATGGTGATTGTTAAAATCGAGGACGTATGTGTACCTTCTCTCAGCATATTAGCTCTTATTACTTGGGTAGTAGGAAATGCTCCTGAACGCCAGTTAGATAATGACGACCTCTGTGGCGCGTCGGGCGAACGCTTGGCTGCAATACAGAAGGTTGCGGGTTCGATTCCCGCTGGGTGCAAATATTTAAGCTTAAAAAATAAATATTTGCATCTGGTCTGGGCGTATTTCTATGTATAATGTGTATGTATTTACAAAAGAAAAATAAATATAAGTAGTATATCCGTTGTCTAGCCACCGTAACACAAGCTTAGCAGCTTACCACGGGGCTAGATGGCGCTGTGTGTTCGTCACAGGATTTATTTATTATTATTATTTGTTGTTACCATTTTTGGATTCTCGGGGCTATGGAGCACCCGGACCTTTGGAAGGCGTGCGTGGGGCCGAAGCCAACACGTAGAGGCCCGTTTTAGTAACATTTTAATTTCAAAATATGTGATGGACACCAAACCGGCAATTATCCCTGTCTGCACTATAAAATGCAGCCAAGGACAACCCCCGGGTCGGATAGAACTATGAATAAACTACGGGTGAAAACTACTTGGGCTATGGAATTGGGTTGGTAGTGGATCGGGTACTGGAGGGAACTATGGGGAATATGGCGCCTGCCGTCACAATGTTCAACAAACACGTAAAAATGGCAGACGGAGACTCGCCAACTCACAAACTGGGCCACCCTAATTAAGCCGAGCAAATTACAGCCAGGGGGCAACAGGGGCGTGAGAGGCTGAAGGATGGAGGGACCTCACTGGATTTTAAACCATCCTAGGTCGAGATCCTGTGGAGCGGGCCAACTCATCACTGACGTGAGGCGTCCATCCTCCGAGCATTACTGCTCTCGCGACTCCACTCTGACCGGCCGGTGAAGGCAAGCCAAAGGCGGGGGACCGCTTCCTCGTCAGTGTTCACTCCGACCAGCCAACTAAGGCAAGCCGGAGGTGAGGAACGGCGATTTCCCCCTGGAGCACTCGGGAAGCCGCGGGGTCGCTACTCCCCGACACCTCGCCTCAAGGTGCCCTGTATTATTATAATCAGTAATCACTCTGTATTGTGAATTTTAATGTTTCAAGTAGTTTATTTAATGGGATTCCATAGCGGCGTTTAATTTAAAAAAAAAGTTATTTGTTAAGTCAATACATTATCAAGTAGGTAGGTGATGCCGGATTGCAGGTAGTGTAAGTGAATGAACACGGAAATTGATGTTAAGTTGACATCGTAAAGAGCAGTCTCTGCGTTTAATTTAATAAGTTCTCGGGTTAAATTGTGTGCAGTTTATTATAGTAAATTAAGACGACGCACGACGACACCTGAGAAAATTGTCTTATTTATTATTGTAGGCACTTTGGTTGGATACTTCAGAAATATGTGTTTCAATTAATTTAAGTCGGTATCAATGCGGATGCCGATTATTTCTTTAAGGTGACGAGTTCTTTCGATCTTTACAAAATCAATTTAAACGAATTGCGATAATTGATTTTCGTGTATAATATTATACCCTACCACACTTATTATTGGAAAGAAAGAAAGGAACAGTGTTTAAGCACACAGCAACAAATAGGTTAATATAGAAACAAAAATAAAATAATTTCATAAACCAGAAGCCGTGTGCGAATCCTAAATAAAAATACACAGAAAATTATAAGCGTAAAAGATTTATGGTCAAATTTTAACAACAATCTAGCAGCACTAGATGATCAAGTCCTTGATCATTGTAACATGATCGAAACGTTGGGCTAAGGAAAAAATAAGTTAAAATCACGCGATAAGGTCCCGGGAAGATGTGTAATTAATAATTATAAACGTACATACATGCAAACTTTCGCGTTTATAATATTAGTAAGAAGCATATGTTTAACAGGATTCCCAAAACAAATCAAATGTGGCAAAAACGTTAACGACATTTTAACAAATTTTCCCACACCCATATATATTTAGTTGATAACTCAGACTCATAGGCACTTCTTAGATTTTTACCTTTGATATAGTTACTGGTAAATAACAAATGTACGTCAAAACAGCATTGTAAGTACTACTGTATTACAACACGGGGTTTATACGTCGTTCTGTACTCAGGGGGTGTAAATTTGGGTATTAAGTTAAACTACGGATTATCTCCGTAAACCAGGTGTAGATCAGCATAGTACCTACTTTTTGTAAAGTCGTGAGTTTTTCTTTTCTTTCATAAATAGACCGGCGCGGCCGCGGTAGCCTACAGGGCCTTCCCGAACCGCATCCCGGTCCTGCGAATATTTGTCACTAACCATGGTATCTGCGCAAACTTAAAACGGTAGTCCTGTCAATGCGGTAATGTGGTCAATCGATGATGGCGAGTTATGGTACGTAGACAGCTGTCAGTGACCGAGCGTCCTTGCCACAGTGCACGTGCCAAACAACTAGTACCTAGGTAGGTATAGAAGTACCTACCACCTACTCTTTAGCAGGCGCTTGGACACGACAACGTCGCCTATGCTCCACTTAAATTACAGATAATTGCTTTTGGAATCTGATAACTTTGTAGTAGGTAGCTAGAGTTGAGTTGATATTTGATTTGCTGAAAAAGTAGTCAGTGTTTTCGGAATTGAATCGATTAGTACCTACCCGACAGGTTTGGACGCTGTAGCCAAGGTTTATATAGCTACGATATTCCATGCCTTTCCTGAAGGGTGACCAAAAGGGGTTTTTTGTGGGAGACTTGGTGCGGCTTGTTACCATACCACCCAGCCTAAGTCATCATAACACCACTTTGTCAAGACCAACTCATGACTTGGTCTGCCATCTGTTTAATTTCTTCATCAGCATGCTATATCTCAGACCGTAACGGCACTTATTACTAGGTGAGGTAGTGGTCAATCAAACACATTATAAATAAAACGAAACAGAAGAAGCCCAAGTAACATGCAATGGGTAAATACCTACGCAATTACTTGTAAAGTACGAAATTTTATTTTTCCTAACAATGAATAAATAAAGTTGAAAAGTTCTTGCCTAGTTAAGACGTGTGGTAGTCCAAGTAACGTGTAATACGCAAGTCAAGTTGGAAATTTCGGGTTTCCTACTTACCTACTAAGTATAAATCTACCTACCTTAATTTCGTAAAGCGTGGGGTAAGTTTGAAGGTTTTTTTACCCTTATTTCTTCTATGATTTTCGCGATTTTGCATTTTGACCTAGGTTGGGTCAACCTTGAAAAAGCCAACTGTAAAGTTGGCGAAAGCTCGGTTCGTTAATAAATCATGAATAAAACGCGATTAAACCCGGTAAATAAAATGTTTTATTAATTTTATTTTGTACTTAAGTTTAGTTTTTATATTAAAATTATTTTTTTGTTTAAAATAAAACTATGTTTTAATTGTTTTGTTTTAATTTTTTTATATTTTTTTAGTTTTAAGTTTAAATGCTAACCTATAAAGTACTAACTTGTTTTGTGACATTTCAATAGGTAGTTTTGGTAACGTCGATTAAATGCCTGTAATCAACAATAAAGTATAAATAAATAAAAGTTGTAACTACTTGTGATATGTCTCTACGCTACCTCCAAGTACTTATCTACTATTACGAGGTAGGTAGTGTTATCTGGCCGACCTTGTTGTTTTTCACTGTCACTCCTCGATTGCGTGGCTTAAGTCTAGAATAGATACTCCCACACGGGCAAGTATGCTTCTAGCGATATTTAACTTTCCTGTTTGATTGATTATTATGCAGGTACCTATATTGTTACATCAGTGGCGTTTAGTTTAAAGTCCAGCGAGGCAATTTCGACTTCGGGAAATTTCGACTATTCTTAATAACTTGTGTAAACATTTATAAAACAGTGCCATGTAGATATTTATGCAATTGCTTTTTCGCTATTCGAACATAGATGACACTTTTTTAAATCAGGTAAAATGCAGAAGTCATTAAGAATAGTCGAAATTTCCCGAAGTCGAGATTATACCCGCTGAACCTTATACAAAATATAAATTGATTCTTGGGGTGTTACCTTAGAATCTGAGTTAGTAAATAGAATGTATCTACCTAGTAACATCCTTGCCTGGATAAACTACTTACAAGAATAATTATCCCAATAGAATTGTCGTTCAATGAGCCTATACTTGAATATGGGTGGTAACTACATTTATTTACATACTAGATTGGTCAAGACAATAAAGAAAACAGAATTTCGACTTATTTAGGTACAAAGCTTACAACTTAAATATGGAAATTGAGCAAGTGATTTTGTACGATAAAAGTGAAAGAGTTTAGTGAAGTAGTTAATCACATAAAATGTGAGTAGATCTCTCCCTTGTAACAAAACGAAGTCTAACCTTAAACCATATTGATTGTCAGGTTTTAATCATCTACCTTCTACCTATATCTATAAAACGCTTTATACTAATGGGATCGATCGAAACCATGGGAAACCGTTAGTTTTCATAGCTAAATGATTCCGAGAGATTCGCGTAAAACGAGCTACTTAACTGAAGGTGTGCTACATTTCAACATCTCGTCTATCGGAAGCGTTCGGTAAACTAGGGGTTGTAATAACTCCCTATACTTAAATTAATCTCAAATCAGCAATACAATTGCATCGTCAATGACCTTACTGCAACTTATTGTTGCTAGCTTTCGACAGTGCAGCGTAATAACTCTTTATGTAATAGAAAGACCCCGCCGAAGGTTACGCGCCCTATCTATCATCAATCTATGAATTCCAATATAAACGAGTAGGTTGTTAGATTGAAATGTCTACCTGTTTTGCTTTGTGTTCTAGGCTAGGCGTAGTTTGTTTACCTAGGCGTAGTTTATCGTGGAAAGGTTTCTAGATATCGATGAGATAGGTATGGAAGTATAAACATACACTCACGGCAAAAACATAACACTTCCTTTGGTAGTCGTGTATAAATAAAAAGTCACGAAGGCGAGATATATTTTTTCCCCTTGTCGCATGATTTTTGTACGGCATTGCGAAATAATTAATTAGAAGTGAAACTGTACGGAACAGCAACGGCACCGATGCCGTACAGAATCAAATGACCAAAAATACCCTGAAAAAAAAAAGAGAAAAAAACCTGTGACGAACACACAGCGCCATCTAGCCCCGTGGTAAGCTGCTAAGCTTGTGTTACGGTGACTAGACAACGGATATACTACTTATATTTTATTTTTCTTTTGTAAATACATAGATATTAAACATAGAAATACGCCCAGACCAGATACAAATATTTATTCTTAAGCATAAATATTTGCACCTAGCGGGAATCGAACCCGCAACCTTCTGAATTGCAGCCAAGCGTTCGCCCGAACGCGCCACAGAGGTCGTCAAAACTGAAAATCTCTGAACTTTTGAATTCTAACCTGCACTTATTCGGACAGCTTACCATTGACGGCGTAGTGGTGAATCTTATTATTTAATGTCCTTCTAAATTTCTTAATAAGTCTTTTGGTGGTTCAAATGACCTATATTTTTTTGCAGGGGCCTGTAGTCCATTACGTTTCTACGCCTAAACCGCTAAATCGATGATCTGGATATTGCCGCAAGATCGGGCCTTACGCGGGTAATACCGCGATGATGGGAATTATCGTTCAAATTGCTCGCATAGGTACTAGGACGGAGAACATTGAAGGAATTAAATTTTAACTAAACGTACTATATTTGATATAGGTAGGTAGGAACCTACCGACATACCTATATATATATATACCTTGTACAAAAATAATTATAAATTGTTACTTAATAATTGTTAATTAAGCACAAGTTTACTCGTCTTATTGTTTTTTCAATCGGTAGTTAAGTTGAACAATTTAATTGGATAATCGCATGTTTGAAATGTATGAACATCTTAATCAGTTTACGTGCTACAAATGCTTATATCTCTTTAGTCAAGTATTTTTAAACCAGATTCGCCTGGGTACCTACGTAGTATATGTATATAGGTGGTGCTAAAATCTCAAAACCCTCAGTTTTTGGGCTGCCATTTTCCTGCCCGTCAATATTCCCTCTTAACTACTACCTAGGAGTCGTCTAGTCAAGAGTGAATAATGTTTCTTGTAGGCAAGCACGTTACACCGACTACTCCGCCATCGCTTACCATCGTGAGATGAGTGGGGCCAAATCTTAGCCTATCCCATGTAATAAAAGAAAATATTAACCTAAAAAACTGACAGGCGACCTCTGGATATAGAGATTTATTTATATTTAAAATTATGTACTTGATAAGTAATTAATTAATTACCCACTTATTTCCGAATTTAAAATAAATCATCTAAAATTAGATGAAAAGGCCAATTATTATTATTATTATTTCCGAATTTGATCCTACCTCCTTTACATAGCTATGATGTAATCAGGTCAAATAGTAACTACCTAGTGGTATTACAAATACAGAATCTACACCAGATTAATAATAATCAATAGCCTCCATCCATACATCTTCGAGAAGTTGACATAAAATTACTTTAATGTCAAGGAACATGAACTTGAGCCATTCATTGTATTGTATTGTTACAGGCAATGGTCAAGCAATGTCTTTGGGTGCATGTTATTGCCTTTATCGACACACGAGTGCAGGGCGAGGCGAGCAAACCAGTTCTGATTTACCAGATCGTGCGGTATTTTAAACTCGAATGCAAATATACTGAACCGTGATAAAGAACTTGTGAGCACAAAGGGATAGGTACTGTTGGCAATATCCCCCGACTAGGCCTATAAAGTTATCATCAGGTTCTTTGGGCGATGTGGCATCTTTTCACATCATGTCCAGGGCACCTTTTTTTAAATAAAATAAATTAATAAATATTGCACGACATTACACACAGCGCAATGTAGCCCCAAACTAAGCGCTAGTCTTGTACTGTGGGTACTAGACAACGGATATACTAATATTATTCTTTTTTTTGTAAATACAATACGTAAGATACAAATAAGTATTTATTTTTAAGCATACATATTTGTGCCCGGCAGAAATCGAACCCGCAACCTTCTGCATTATAATCAGCCCTTCGCCCGCCGCACCACAGAGGACCAAAATGTCTCAACTATGCATCAGCTCTATTTAATTTAAATCAAAAACTGATCTCAACTTCGCCTTGGAACAGTTCATACCTCGCCTCGAATGAATTTTCGAAGATGATTTTTTCATTTAAAATTAATTCTAGTGGATTTGCCTTGAGCACTATAAACAAATTACAAAATATTTCTTCTTCTTCTTCTTCTTTAAAAATGGCTTTTCCTTTCGGACATTTGCCAGTGTCAAGTATTATCAATATTTGCAAGTTATTTGCATTGAACAAAACAAGTCGTCATAGTTAAAGTCAAGTCTAGGGAATCATTGTAAAAAGGGGGCCATTTTTTACAATGTTTGTTCACGGAGCTTTGGAGACAACACTAAGCTAAAGTACATGTTTTGCACCGGTTTTCACTTTTATTTACACTTGTACACCTTCACGAAACTAAATTGATTAATATGCTCCCGAAATTAAACATTTTACACGCATTTAAACTAAGTTTCACAAAAATGAAAATTTAGTAACACATCTCCTTAACGCATTCCCGCCAAAACTCTACGAAATATTTAAAAACTGTTATTTCAGAATAAATCACTATCACTTTAGCCAAACGTAGTAAAAAAAAAAAAAAAAAAAGTTCAAATATGGAATGTCTTTAGATGAAAAGTGACTTTCAGACGTCGATGCTTTCATGGTTACGCGTTATACGTGAAACAAATTGATGAACACAGCAAAACAAACCTTGCTTTTATTTTTAGATACAGAATACCTACACCTTACTCCATAAAGCTCCAAGGTAGGTAATACCATATTTTAAAAATAAAACCGAGCTTTAAAAAATGAGTAGGTACTTTACTTTGAGATCTATAGATATGGTCAGATATTTCCACACAATAAGCGCCAGCCCGACACATTCCTCAACTACCTACCTACCTACAGGTACATATGTGCGAGTTACTATATACGTATAGTACGTAGGTAAGTACTACAAACACACTTGACGTTGTTTTTATAAAAAAGTAGCAGGAAGTAGACTAGACTCGTTTCGCCCTCAAAAGCAGAATTAGTCTTCGATCCAGTTTGTTAAAGATCAGTCTGACATTTATTATATGTTACTTACAATGATGTTTTCTTTTACTGAACGTTTAAAAAGACAAGTGGCCGGTGCCCTCGATAACTGGTGCGCCTGCGCGTATCAAGATTCCACATAATTATGGGTATTTATGAAAGTTCACACAAGGATGATTCATGAGACAGTTCCGGGCTTAATTCGAAGAGTACCGAGGTATGAATGGCGTCCCGCGGTTTCACCCGTAGGAATATCGGGATCATTATGAAGCCTATTTTACTCCTCGATAATATAGCTTTCTATTGGTGAAAGAGTTATTGAAGTCTTTCCAGAAGTTTTGGAGTGTATTCATATAAACAAACAAACAAATAAATCTTTCCTCTTTATAATATTAGTAAGTATAAGTGTAGATAGCCGGACCTTATGCTTGTAACAATGTTTAAATTAAACCAGAAGAGAAATGATTGAGTGTGGATAAGGTTGTATGGCTGCTATCATGACTATTCATGACTAATGATGACGTAGATAAATATGATAAGTAATTTGTATCTTGGTACAAAATAACGTATCTTCTTCTTCTATCTTGGCTTTATTAAGAAATTCTACATATTTTTTTTACTAAGTACATAAGTTTTTATTAAAGAAACGTAACCGTTTCATATAGACCTTTTAAGCAGAAAGGAGCTGTTCTAGACGTCTAAGCGAACGGCTTTTGTTGTACTACTTAAAGATAATCGATCTCTTCTTTTAAATTTGAGATTATGTTTCTTTAATAACTTCTTATTAACTTAAATTGAAATGACCTCTTACTCTAAGAAACAGCTGATTATCTAGTAGGTGACCTTTGAACTTCAATTTTCGAAAACTACTTCGAATTTTCAATAGTTGTAGAACAAAAGTTGTTCGCATAGACGTCTAGAACAACCCCCTTTCGGCTTAAATATTTCAAAATTATTGGTTTTGACGTCATCAGTATTTTGGGTACCTACCATACTCTTTTTTTGAATTTATCAAGTAATTAAACATAAAATTACAAAATCAAATTAAATTCAAGTAATTTATTTAAAATTATGATGGTTTTTTTTTTTTACATGCCTCCAAAAACGTAAAACAATAAGAAATGCAATCCTTAATTTCGACTCTGTTGAACATGCATCCGTGGCCATATTGGAAAGGCGTTGGGACGGATCCCCAGAGATGCAGGTTCAAGTCCTGTCGGGTGCGAAATTTTTGGAAAGCATTTCTTTAAGTATAGTGATGGTTATCCATATTATTATATATTGTAAGTTTTTAAATGAATAAACCAGACCGTTTAATTAGTAAAGGTACTTAAACTGTACATAGGTAATATAGGTACTGAGGTTTTATCGTTGCAGAGTCAGTTTTTATTTTTTTCTTGAATCGTTTTTAGACTTACGACTTAATTCTACTGACATTTCATACAACACACTTTAATCAAACTCATGATCAGGCCACTATTTTAAAAATATAATATCTCGACCATGCCTTAGCTCTGTTAAGTTCTTATCAAAACGAGTTAATAGATTTTTTTAAATGTTGCAGGTTCGCTAATGCTTTTGAGCTCTACTGTTTTTTTTTGTAAAATTACCAACAATTTCCTGAACCGCTCTCGAAAAAAAAAAAACTGAGTCAATGTTGAAATTTTTTAGTTATAAGTACCATTTATAAGTAGTAAAATGGGTGCCAAATTCCCAAATAATAGAGAACATGCCTGTTGTAGCATATGGTAAGTACAGATGCCCAGATTCGGCATATGGGTCACCAACGCCGGTGGACTAATTGGTTGTTACTCTCGGATAAGTAAAGATGTGTTGTTGGTTCGAATCCCGCTCAGCGTCGAACGTGAGTAGGTAGATATATTTTAACTTTCAAACATTTTAATCATAAGCCATTTTTGGAATGAATTGAACAGATCTGGAGAATAGTTCAGACATCAGACATGTAGCTTGTTATAGAATATGTACCCAGAAATATCGCTTGAATATGGACTGTATAATTTATAGTAGTTCATGTATCAGTGCGAAGCCGAGAAAATAAAGGTACCTACCTATGTCCTTACTTCCAAAAAATAATGGCAATGCAATAAATTACTCGTATTGACATTGTAAATTGCATTTTAATGAATTCTAATAATAATTTACAATGGTCAACTGACCAATTAGTGAAGTTAAAACGAATAAAATTTGTAAAAAGTAGGTAGTTAGGTATATATCTACTGTTTATATGTAGGTACGTCGATACTGCCTAAATACAAAGAACTGCACATGAGCTGGTTTATCGGAAACCTTGCTCGCAATTAGAGCCTGTATTTAAATAACAAAAATTTCATTTCAGTATCATAATAATTTGACTGTTATCAAACAAAATTTGGCATTGAATAATGAACGTTTCTTTGGAGAAATATCAAATGTTATTTAACAACCACCAAATTTGAGATTGAAAATTGATTGAGATGATGTTGAAATGAAATTTTCTTTACCTTCATTATGGGAAAACGGCCTCAGGTAAGTACCTACTTCATTTTAAACGTGGTATAAAAGAGAGTCGTTTCCCACTGTATGTTTGTATGTATGCTTAGATCTTTAAAACTATGCAACGTATTTATTTTGATGCAGTTTCTTTTAGTAGATAGAGTGATTGAATAGGAAGGTTTATATGCATTACATATACTGTTATATACATTATACTGCTGCATTATATTACTGCATTATATATACATTCCCGCGGGAAAGGGACTTACGCGGGTGATGCTCCGGGGCGCAGCTAGTTAATCAATAAATGACGAAAATCTATTACAGATATCCTTATTTAGAGACTAGGTGCGCCCCGCGGTTTCATCCGCGTAAGTCCCGTTTCCGCGGGAATATCGGGATAAAAAGTAGCATATATGTTAATCCAGGTCTCTAGCTACCTATATTCCAAGTTTCATCGCAATCGGTTCAGTAGTTTTTGTGTGAAAGAGTAACATATATACATACAAACTTTCGCGTTTATAATATTAGTAAGATAAACTTCATCTCTTTATAATACCTAATGTGTTAACAAAACTTATTATTTCACTAGCTATGACTCGCTGTTTTATCTGTGGGTGTTTCAATAACCCTTTCTTGCCTACATCTATCTATCTATATACTTATAATCAAGGAAGAGAGGACAATAAGTCTGTACTTGGAAGTAAAATAAAAAGAAGGTGTCTAGGAGACTTATGAAAAATAATAGAATAAAATTAAATATTTTTTAAAATTCAATCTGTATGTTACTCTGTTTGTTCCTAATACAACTAAAAACTTTTATTCCGATTTAAAACTGATTTTCTGTATAGTTTTATTTTCGAGGAAACTCGTGGTATACTTTACATCGAAATCCAATTAGTAGGACCCGAGTAATGCACGAAAAAGTCGGCCATGCACCTATGCACTATTTCTACGCAGACGAAGTTGCGGGTTACAACTAGTTATATAATAAAGAACATACCTACTTTTCAAATTTCAGAACTCTAATATCATCAAATTAGGCTTTGCCTTGATCCAAAAGTCACTAAGTCGGAACAAAGCATTTTATAGATATAAATTGGGAATACTTTGCGGCAAAATTTTCGAAGATATTTTATTTTGTTTCTCAACTTATATCGAAATAAATGGTTTTTTAAAGGCTCATTGGCTGCGTTCAAATATAAACAATATAATTCATCTTGTCACAAAGTTAGGGATACTGTCACAAAGTATAACCCCAATTCACACATTTTAAATAGTTGTAGATTAAAGATTTTAATGGCTTAAATGTCAATCAGTTATATTTCAAAAAACAGTTTATTGAACGGGTTTAATCTCCGGGAATTACATCTCAGTCAACCTTGAAAAAGCCAACGGAAAAGATGGCGAAAGCTCGGTTGTTTAAAAATCATGATCGTTGATGAATAAAACGCGATTAAGCCCGGTAAATAAAATGTTTTATTATGCAAAATCGCGAAAACTATAGAAAAAATTATAGTTATATTTCAGTTCTTGAAAATATTTACATCTGTAGGTAAGGCCGAGGTGATTTATCCGAAGTGTAAGTACTATACTTACATCAGTTAGGTCGCCCGTTCTACTTTGTAAGTACTCTTTTGGGTCGCTCGTTCTACGTTACTACAAGGTACTGGGTCTAACCAATACTTCTATACAACCTGCCACTAAGCCTTAATAAATCTATTTCATCCGAAGTTTGCCTGGAAGAAATCGCATAAGACCGCCCATTTGAGTAACTTTTAAACTCTGTCTATATTCTCTATAAATTGGTGAAGGTACAAAGGTAAATTTCTATCTAGGTACTTTACAACTTTTTTATAAACACGATAGACGAGCCACTAACCTCACCTGATGGTGATTGTTGATATAGTCTAAGATGTAACACGCTCGTCTAGACGAAGGAAGACGGCCGTGGAACAAGATCCGACCAGTTTTCTTAAGTCTATCTCCAAAAATCTATTAACTACCTCATCTACTTAAAACCTATTGTTCGGTTGCACGTAGGTGTAATTATTACAGACAGATTGACAGAACAAAATTGAAACGTTTCATACCAGAATTAATATCCATATTAAGGTCCCATGCATCTCGTAGCGGGTTAGAATCTTCTGGAACACCTGGGGATTCTATTGCGTCCATAGGGACACTTCCACACTGCAGGATGCTACTAACAAACACATTATTTCAAGTAATCCCAGTTGTCTACTCAACACGTTGGCGCCTACTCTTGTTACTCGGTAAAACTAAGCGATATCTTCCGAGTTTGTTCTGATAACAATCGGCGATACGCTTCTAGTACACGAGTGCCCTGCGCGCGCGCCGCGATCAAAACTGCTACTAGTACTAACCACTCAGCACTGGTATGACCTTAACAATTATAAATTTATTTTATTAATGCACTTTCTTATGACGTAGTTACAACGAGATCACGACATAACAGGCTGATTTTAAACCTTTGATGGGACAAAGAACGACATTTTTAAGTAAATATTATGTTAATTTATTGAACATATTTAACTGCACGTAGATACTATCTATACCTTACTTACTATAGGTTCTGAAATTATTTAAAGCAATACATGTATGTAGGACTAGCTGCGCCCTGCGGTTTTACCCGCGTAAGTCCCGTTCCCGCGGGAATATCGGGATAAAAAGTAGCCTATGTGTTAATCCAGGTCTTCAGCTACCGATATTCCAAGTTTCATCGCAATCGGTTCAGTAGTTTTTGCGTGAAAGAGTAACAACCTCACATACAAACTTTCGCGTTTATAATATTAGTAAGATTATGAGGTTAAAAAATTGAACTATCAGGCTTTGCTAAATCGTAATATATGAATACGAATAAAGCCCGTTTTTAAATAACTTTTGATGATCCTACCCTACTAATATTATAAAGCTGAAAGTTTGTGAGGGTGTGTGTATGTGTGTTTGTTACTCAATCACATAAAAACTACTGAACCGATTGCGATGAAACTTAAAATATAGGTAGCTGGAGACCTGGAATAACACATAGGCAGAAAAGTAGCCTATGTGTTATTCCAGGTCTCCAGCTATCCCGATTATCCCGCGGGAACGGGACTTACGCGGTTGAAACTGCGGGGCGCAGCTAACAGTTTATAAAATTAAAATACTTAGTTCAAATAAGGTAGGTACTTATTTAGATAAGTTAAGTACTACTTTAATTTAATTTACAATACATTTTTAACCATTACAGTTTATGTTTTCAAAACTGGGTTTTAACAGGTTAATTATTATGAAACGAATAAATAAAAACTATAATTAAAACAAGAATGAAAAATCTCAATGTCCGTAGTAAGGGTCGTGTTGCGATACCGACGCATATTGTTGCGAAGCGGGTGCGTATTGTTGCGAAGCGGGTGCGTATTGCTGCGAAGCGGGTGCGTATTGTTGCAATGCTGGTGCGTATTGCTGAGCAGGCGCTGAGTAATGTTGCGCAGGAGGAGAGTAATGTTGCGGGGCTGCTGCGTACTGTTGAGCGGGAGGTGTGTATTGTTGAGCAGGGGGTGCGTAATGTTGCTGAACTGGTGCGTATTGCTTAGCTGGAGGTGCGTATTGTTGCTGAGCTGATGCGTACTGTTTAGCAGGGGCTGAATACTGAGTAGGTGGTGAGTACTGTTGAGCAGGGGGGGTGTATGCTGTCTGTGGCTCGTACTGAGAGTAAGAAGGTGCCTGAAATAAAAGTTAAAATTAAGTAAGTATGTACCTACACAAAATTTTAAAAAGCTGCTAGAAAATACGACATATATATATATACGAACATACGAGATGATTAAAAATGTTTATTTCCTCGTTGTATTCAATAAGATATTGCTTTATATACCTACGTTAATAGGTTGAATTGTAGATATTTGATCATGTAATTTTTAACCATACTCTACGCCCACTTGCATCGCACCTGCGGTAATGAAATGTTAATTTAATCGGGGCGTAGGATCAAATGATTGCATCCAAGGAATAACCCATTCTATTAAAAAATACGTAAAGGAAAATCCAATTCTGTCGCACGATAAAAATTCTACGGCCCAGCGGATCCCGTTGATGTCTTTAGTATGAAGTAGTCAAAATAACGGCTTTAGTTGTTAAATACTATGTGTCGCCTAATTACCTTGTTTAATTTAATAAACAAGTCCGATGTTGTAATACGATGGTATTCTGTATATTGTTAGTTGAAACAAATTATTATTTTCTTCGGTTTTCGCTTTGTTAATATGTTATTATTTTTATTTTAACAAGCAACGCTACTGAATCCAATAATATAGTTAAATTTAATAATCGTGTCTGTTAATGTAACTTGCTCTTTTTATGAAATCTAAAAATGTGGTTTTGCTCACGTTTGTCTCGCTCTTGAAAATATTGGGATATTTAATATTCGTTGATTTTATTTTGAATAGTATTTTTCAAAATGCAAGACCTTTTCAGCACCTTACACAGGAAGGCTGAGGTGTATGAACATTATTTAATATCAGCATCGCAATAACTAAGAATAATCATGGTAGGGCACCATGATGTTCTTATAAGTCGTCGCAAAGTGGCCGCGTTAGGGTACAGCTAAAAATAATTAAAAATTAAAAACACATCGAATAAAAAAAACAACTTAAAAAAAAAAAGAATTTTTAAATTATCTGTGTTTTTCAAAAGTATTTTTTATTTAAAATTTACTTTTGAGCGTTTTTTTGAGAGTTTTGGCGGGAATACGTTGAGGAGATGTGTTGCTAAATTTTCATTTTTGTAAAACTTAGTTCAAATGCGTGTAAATTGTTTAATTTCAGGGGCATATTAATCAATTTATTTTCGTGAAGATGTACAAGTGTATTAAAAGTGAAAATCGGTGCAAAACATATGCTTTAGCTTAGTGTTGTCTTCAAAGCTCCGTGAACAAACATTGTAAAAAATGGCCCCCTTTTTACAATGATTCCCTCGACTTGACTTTAACTGTGCAAATATTGATAATATTTGACACTGGCAAATATATCCGAATGGAAAAGCCAATATAAAGAAGAAGAAGAAGAAGAGCGACAAAGGATGACAAGGCATCGAGAAACGATCATGGTAGGTAACCTACTACTTGTTTATTAACTACCAACTAAACTTAGCTATAGCTTAGCTAGCTTCTTTTACTAAAGGTAAGTAGGTATATGAAATTACCTGATAATTATAGGAAGGTTTCTGCTCATATTCCACGTGGATATGTTTCTTCAAAGGCTTCAGCAACTTCATCTTATCGGCCAGCAGTTCTTTCAGTTTCAGCTTAGAAGACAGCATGTTCGCAGCCAAAGCTTTTTCAATTTCTTTCATTTGTAACACTTTCGTCTTGATAGCCCACAGGCCATCCTTGAACAAGTCTAACTTGTTTACTTCCGGTTCTTCGTCAGTATACTGATATTGGTTGTAATTGTTTTGACTGTAGGATGGGGTATCGTACGCAGCCCTGAATAGCATTAGTTCTTCATCATCTAGTTCGTTTATTTCGGGCACGTGACGTGACAAGACTGAAAATAATTTGGTTTTTTTATTCAATACTTGTAAATAACTAAATTACTTCTGTTTCTTTTTTATGTAGTGGTATGGTTCACCTCATGTTAGTGTTTTCAATTCAATACTAGTAGGTAAATGATGTAATTACTTCTGTTTCTTTTTTATGTATTTTCCCCCTAAGGCCTCTAACTTGACCTAACGACTGCTATCAGAGATAACAACCGGAACCAACTCGACTACTTTGATACACTTGATAATACAGGGTGTTCCGACGACGACCATTTAAGACGAAAGGGGTTTGTTCTAAACGTCTAGGCGAACAACTTTTGTTCTACAACTTTTAGAAATTGAGATATTTTTTTTTCAAAATTTTAGAATATGTTTCACTAACCAGCTGTTTTTGAAAACAGTTCAGAATCAATAAAAAATTTTGATTGTAGTAGACCACACTAAATTAAATGACAACTTAAGGTCAATGACCTCTTACTCTAAGAAACAGCTGATTTTCATGTAAACTTAAGAAAACTTAAAATTTTCGACAACTACTTCGAATTTACAAACCCCTTCGGTTTAAATGGTCATAGTTGGATCACAAGATTTACTAAGAAATGAAGGAAGGTAGTCACTTTTTCTAGGCTATGAAGGTGGAAAAATGTTAGTAGAATAGGTAAGTGCCTGGCACGTTTGAGTGGCTTTTTGTAGGGAAAACGTAGTATGAAGCCGCTTGTTACAGACTGTTATCTAAGCGGACAACTTAGACTGAGTATTCATTGTAAATTTTCAACCCAGTTGACTTTTTGTTCGTACGTAACCTACTAGGTACCTACCCAAGTTTTTTGCACGTGCTTTTAGTAGCCACGGTTTAGTACCGAGAGGTTCAAGGCGCTGACAATTAATATTGTCGCTACATAGATAAATTACATAGACAGGTACCTACGTACTCCGGAGGGCCCACTGACATTTTTTTTATAATATGTAAGAATTATGAAGGTATCATTTATTTAAGCGTGTATCTCAGACCACTTCGTCGCCTGCTTACAAAACAGATACCTAGTAATGAAATAATCACCTAACAAAATAAGTAAGAGACAGAAAATAGAAAATTTCCACCGACCACATGGTCGTTATTTGACCACGTAATTTAAAACCTATTAAGTCTCACCTGCAGTGGCGAATATTATGTTAATTACACAAATAAACTTGAAGTACATTATTGTAGTAAAGTAACGGTTTTTTATTTGTAAGTAACAATTTTCAACAACTTTTCACAGGAGGTACCGAATCAAAAACGAAGCAAATGGAATGTGTGGACGCGGACAATGAATTGTAGAATAAAGTCGTGGGTACTGAGTATGCTGTCTATGTGCCATCTACCCTCAAATAAATAATTTCACAACATTATTATTCAACTAGCTGCGCCCCGCGGTGTCACCCGCGTAAGTCCCGATCTCGCGGGAATATCGGGATAAAAAGAAGCCTATGTGTTATTCCCGGTATCCAGCTACCTATATTCCGAGTTTCATCGCAATCGGTTCAGTAGTTTTTGCGTGAAGAGTGACAAACTCACATACATACATACATACAAACTTTCGCATTTATAATATTAGTAAGAAGTAAGATAGTAAGAAGTAAGTTAATAATATTTATGAAAATCCACAATCCACGTCAAATCCTATAAATAAATTGGTGTTTTTTTTTATTGGACCAACTTCGTTTCGTGGGTACCTACATTGTCATTAGCGGATAGGAATGTAATAATTATAAAGTAGCAATATCTACCGACATACTATTACATTACCTGTTCTAAATTTGGTACAGTTCTCGTGGGCAACAGATTTTTCGTCAGCCGATAGTTTTTTGACTTAGCGATTCTACTTTTACCTATGCTTTTTGTTAGCAATTTGAAATGTGACGTCACGTGAGACGCATGCAAGACTTGCTCAATGAAACCTTGGCTTGGGATTGGTCACAGTGCAGAAAGGAAAACATCACCCTGCTGTAATACTATGTTCACATACATAAAAGTATCCATCAGCACCCGATTCTGTTGTGTCAAACTATCAGGCGACAGAAAGTCTCTTGTCTGGAACGCTTCTTAATAGTTATGTATGTAGATTAGGATAAATTACAGAGACCAAAAAATAAAGCAATTACGTTTTAAATATATTATTATACTTTATTTGCTTTTCCTTAATTTATTTATTGAAATACTAGTGTACTTAAAACTAATATGTAATTTATTGTAATAACAATATTTAATGAACACAGTTTATATGAGCTACCGCTTTATCTACTCGTTTGCCATTAAACTTTAAAATTTTAAAGAATTATGATCTAGTTGCGCTCTGCGGTTTCATTCACCGGTTAAAGGGGGATTGTTTAGTTTGGTAGTTAATAAAACCGGTCAAGAGCGAGTTCAACTCGCGCACCGAGTGTTCCGTATTCATGTACGAATGTATTTGATGACTTAAGGGTAACCGAGGCGCTTAGCTAGTTCATTTGGATTTGATTTGATTTGGATTTGATTAAGATTATTTACATAAGTGTAGGTATAAATAAGATAAAAATATATTTGGAAGACTAAATAACTAAGTTTGGTAATTTTTATAACAAATAAGGATACAATTTAGATATTAAATAATGAGTTTTAAATATCCTTATAAATTGAATAATAAAAAACCAGAAAAAATTACATTGGTTTAGATTAAATAAGTAACCATTAGAGGCAAGTTTAAATATGCTATGAAGTAAGTTTTATAAAGTTTTGGTGAATATCTACGATAATCTACTTTGTGATTATAAACCCTAATATTTCCTAGGGTTAGATTACTTTAAGGTGTAAATTTTATTTCAAACATTATTCACTGGTATATTTGGGGCGGTATTGGGCAGTTATCGCAACAAGGGCTTAAAAAGTAAGAAATACAGAACTATCACTAGGTACTTCGGAAGTACACAGTTGGACACTTTGTCGGTTCCATTGTAGCGTGTGACTTTTTCCGATTTGATATGCCACCAGTCGACGTTTTTCTGGTAATTTTTTTAAAATACAAAAATGTTTTTTATGCTAACTGGGAAGTTGCAGGGTTGAGTCCTAGACCTATAGCAATTCTGAACGCAATATTGCATTTTGACACATTGCCCACGGCTTTGTTCTATGACAGGTGCACGGTTTTTTGTAAATCTGTAGAAAAGCAATACTGCTAGCAGAATCGCTATAGGGAACCTTTTTAGATCTACTGCTCCCGTATTAAATTTCGGATCAAAATGTAAAAAGGTTTCCTCGCGACACTCAGTCGAAACGTATTTAAAAATATGCGAACAAGACCCGAGATAAATTATTATGTTTGCAAATCTTGTGACAAACAGATGTGAAACGTCGAAATTGTTATATAACGTGGCGATGCGTCGCCTGTATAGCCCCGCGAACATTCGGTTTACCCTCGCCTATAAATGTGTCACATCAAAAGTTGAATAGCATTTTTCCTGAGAACAAACACGTTAAAAATGTTGATAAACCTAGAAATCGTTATATCGCGTGGCGATGCGTCGCCACGGCGCCACGCCACGCGACCAATCGGTTTACCCTCGCCTATAGATGTGTCACATCAAAACTTAAAAAGCATTTTTCCTGAGAACAAACATGTTAAATTATTGATACAGAAGTAGTAAGTAAAGAGTCGCCGAGCGGCCCGTTCAGGCGTGGCTAGAGGGCTAGAAGCGAGCGCGGCGACGCGACTGTCAGAGTCCGACGCGCGACTTGTACAACTCGTCCTCCAGGTCGAACGCCGGGTCCGCGTAGCCGGAGTCGTCGTACCTCAGCGATCTGGGAGAAGAGAAACATTTGCTAAGTAGATTTCATCCTTTTGAAAATAGAATTAAGAAGAAAAGAGTGAAGAATGCGGGCAGGATACCGCGGCACTCCAGTCTGAACGATGTCATCCGTCGGGCTTTTGGTAGTGCCGGCGTTCCGTCAACTTTGGAACCCAACGGGTTCTTTTTCGGGACGACGGCAAGAGATCCGACGGAATGACTCTCGTACCTTGGAAGATGGGTAGGCCTTTAGTTTAGGGATGCCACATGTGTGGACACGCTGGCTCCTTCCCATCTTCCAATGACCACGACGCGGGCAGGAGCTGCCGCTGATAAAGCCGAAAACCTCAAGCGGCACAAATATAGTAATCTAGATTTAGGGGTTACATGTTTGTGCCGCTTGTAGTGGAGCTGTACAGGGAGTTAGCTAATCAAACTTAGATTCTACGACTCAGGCTGTGCCTTGTGTAGAATCTCCTGGAATCTGTGAAATATGTAACTCTACTTTGGTAAATAAAGAATTTGTATTTGTATTTGTTTGGTGGAGGCATCGGGTGACCGGTGGTAATGCAGGCAGCATTCTGGCCACTTTTCCCTCCACCAAGGGTTTATTAGCTGATTTAGATAACATAGTTTAGTTTTTAATTAGTTTAATTTCATATAAGTAGTTTTTATTTTAGTTTTAATATTATTCATAATAATAAATAAACTTGTACTTTAAAAATAGACAAATTTGTACAACTTATTTTTTAAGCTTTTATTTTAGTATTTAGTGTTGTATATGGGTGTGTTGTTCCCTATGTACCTATATGTTGTGCAAATAATGATGTAAAATAAATCAATAAATAAATGCTGTCTCACAACGCAGTATTTTTTTTTTCAAAATTTATATTAAGTATACTAGGAACATTTTAAAAGGAGAAATGTATAGATAATTCTCCCGTGACAGGATTCGAACTTGTATCCGTCGCTTTTCGGACGAGCCCGTGTGACCCGCTAATCACTGTGCCACACCCGACCCGAGTGATGATGCTGCATATCTCCTTAAAATATTTCTAGTAAAATGCCTTAAACAATGAACATACAAATTATTATCTAAAATTATCTTATTTATTTATCTTTAAGATACTTATTCACAACTTTTAATGGATTGAATGAATACGACTATAACAAACCAACATTTTAAAAATCCGTCAGGCCACTTACAAATAATAGCAATCTGAAGTAACTCCATTTTACATTAATTTTTAGCCTTTAGTTGCTTCAGGCCAAACAACTATCGTCTCTAACAATGACCATGCAAAATGATTAGAACCATTTCTCCACGAAGATATGGCCATTATGGCCATTCTAATAAAGCAACGCAACTATGTTTAATAGAATGACTATAATCAAGAGAAATGGAAAGGAAAGACTGTATGATCATCTTCAATACATTAATTAAAATCATAGTCGATGATTTCAATGATCAGTTTTATTCTTATCGTATTTTTGATCAGAATACCTACAAAGCTCCTAAGTTATTTATGGTCGCTGTAATCGCAATAAGTAGTAGCAACTATTATGTATTCTGTCACTAGTTTATAGGAGTTCGTTAGTTCCTCGGGTATCTTGGTGGCACTGGGTCTTTACCATGAGATGTGTTAATTGCAGAACCTAACTTGTCAGTAACTTTTTTTATTTAGGTACATTAAAAAACATACCAAACAACAACAAAACTCGCCAAGTGCCAGTCGGATTCGGATATGAAGAGTTCCGTAGCATTATTACAAAAAAAAAACACTTAGTACATTAATTTAGTTCTGTTTTATACTCATCTGTGAGAAAATCAACTATCTAGCTATCACGGTTTATAGTGAAATATAGCGTGGTAACAGGCAAATGAAAAGGAGAGCGAGAGTCTTAGGTCCCATTTTTACCCTTTAGACACGGAATCCGAAAAAAACTAGGATTTCATGATGTAGTATGACAAGCCAAATTATTCAAATGCAGGAGGAAATCAGTCCGCAATTTAGAGCTGATAGTAAGACTCCTATACAGTGATACAGTGTCGGTGTCGTGGGAACATGACAGTAATATATTGAAAGAGGCACATGATCATGATCTTTATCCACATTTTTATGTCTACGTTAATTATGTCAAGAGTCCTATTTTTCAATAAACTGACAGGTAGTTGCAGGTCGTTTTTTACAAGATTACAAGGAAAGGGTCATGTTTTTCGCGTCCATTATTTTGATACCATAAATCTATGGCCTTACCTTCGACTATTGTTTTGTAGATTACAATATATGGCAAGTTTTATGACTTTTGTATCACCTATAATACCTACTATTTTAAACATTGAAATTTATTACAATATTTTTTAATATTGCATATTCGAAGACGGTAATGTAAGCCTAGTTGGGCAATGTGTTGGTCCTACATTTCTAGGCAAACTTAGGCAAAAATTCTAGGCAAAAGTGTTTTACCACCCCAAAGTCAACCCCGAAGTACAAAATTATTATTTAATATTAGTTAATAGGTAAGTATAAGTTATTTAATTTCTAATTTTTAAGTCTTTACTTTTCACCATTTACTTTTCATAGTTTTGTTTGTCACATTGTCCTAACCTTTCTCGATTCGATTACGTTATGACAAACAAAGGTCGGTCCGATGGTAAGAACGCAGCAGGAATCAGGAATTTGTAGGTGACATATTAAAGTTAATATTATGGTTTTATAGTACCTACACTTGCATCCTTGGAAATGTTTGCTCTTTACTTGAATAAGTATTAATAACTTTAATTTAATATAATAATTTTGTTGCACTGAGTCTATTTTTATAACAAGAATTTACTTTTTTGCACGATTGCAAGGTAAGGCCTACGCTTCTTTCTCGCCTCTCTTTGTTTTAAATCCCTGCTATAGGTAATCGATAGCAAAGTGTGCGTTTGACTAGTATCTTACCAGGTAACAAGTTTAAGATTTCATCTTACGAAGCTTTAATAATGCGCAGATATTGGTGCGCACCTGCACCAATATCTACTGTTATATGCCGGGACCTGTACCTACTTATCTTAAGTCTGCGACTATTCTATGACAGGACCTGAACCTATCTATCTATCTAGAGTCTGTACTGTTCCATGTCGGGACCTAAACCTACCTGTCTGAAGTTTGCTTCTGTTCTAAGTCGGGACCTGTACCTACTTATCTTAAGTCTGCTACTATTCTATGACAAGACCTGAACCTATTTATTTATCTAGAGTCTTCTACTGTTCTATGTCGGGACCTGTACCTACCTGTCTGAGGTCTGCTTCTGTTCTATGTCGGGACCTGTACCTACCTGTCTGAGGTCTGCTTCTGTTCTATGTCGGGACCTGTACCTACCTGTGTGAGGTTTGCTTCTGTTCTATGTCGGGACCTGTACCTACCTGTCTGAGGTTTGCTTCTGTTCTATGTCGGGACCTGTACCTACCTGTCTGAGGTTTGCTTCTGTTCTATGTCGGGACCGGTACCTACCTGTCTGAGGTTTGCTTCTGTTCTATGTCGGGACCTGTACCTACCTGTCTGGAGTCCTAGTCCGGCACCTGCTAGGTGGCGGCGACCGAGACGCTGCCCGCAGTAACGCGGGGTCGTCGTACCGGCGAGAGACCACCGTGAAGTCATGGTGTGCGTCTATGAGCTTCTGAAGGCGGGACACCATCTCGAAGTCAGAGACTGAAGCTGGTACCACGATCCCGAGGAGTTTCGCTATCGAATTCCTGGATCATAACATGATAGGGTTATATTTTTAAAGTATTTAACTAAGCTTGAGTTAACTAAGTGTGATTTGATGAATCTAACTTTGGCTTTGCGTAGCTTCTTATAACCTGTACTAGGGAGCACGGATTAGCGAGATCTCGCCATTTTGTTTGTCATTTTGTATTTGACATTTGTTAATCCGCGTTAGTTAGTTGAACGTAGCTGTGCAATGAAGCCTTAAAGATTTTCATTGAATAAAATAGAAAAAATAGCCGTAGAATTCTGTTAACATTTAGTACTCACATATGATAACTAAAAAAATCCACAAATTCAACCACGGCGAGTATTGATTTTTAGAAGATATTTTTTTTTAAATCATGTTACGTCATCATAACAATGGTTTAATGAACTGACCGATCGATGATAAATAATTGATTGATCAAGCGGCCCTGTTTGTGAAATTGACGCATCATTTCATACTATGATTTATACAATGGTGCGCGGATGGCGCTTGCGTTGCTGACATACTATGATCTTCATCCTTCTAACATTATAAAGGTGGAATCTTGCGTGTGAGTTTGTTTGTAACTGCTTCACGCAATAACTATAGAAATGCTATTCGACGATTGCTTGATACCCTAACAGCTGGAAAGAGGGCTAATACGAAACGTACCGATGGATCCGATCGAACATCAGTAGGTAGTTAATGTTTGTTCTGAACCAATGATCAACCAAAGATATTTATAAACCTTTAAAAACCGAAGGTTATATTATAAGCTTTATTTAAATTTAAACTATAGGTTCTGTCTAAGGCTACGAGGAATAAATAAAATGGAGATCTAACATCACTATTAAGGACGCGACTCATGTGAAATCCCTTCCGATTGAATAGTTTTATTCATAACCGGTATCAAATAGATCTTTAAACAATGTTTAATGTTATTGTACATGATACAAGAAGTGTCCCCTTCATTTCAAAAACAATAAAAAATAACTTTAAATACCACTATTATACAGGCAAAGTTACCCCTGTTTTACAAAATAAATCAATTTTTCTTCTAAATCCTTAATCGCTATATTTTCTTATAGGCATCATAATATTAGAAAATACAATACCTAGAACCCCTTCATCGCATTTTTTCAAAATATTATTTTAATCTTCGTTAATTATTGATTTTACGAGAAATTGTAGATTTTTCACGCAATTCCATCTCGCTCATTTATATGCAATAGGACAAGGACCGTTGCTTATCATCTATCGCCGCCTTAAATAAATAAAAAACTTGTTACGCGGTCACACAGCAGCAGATGCACACACTGACATAATATGTTCCGTACAGTATTACGTATGATCGACCAATGGCGGACGATCTTTACGGACAGACTGGCGGTCGAATCATCGTTCTAGGAAACATTGCAAACACCGCTTGCGTGGAACATTTTTTCAAAGGATTGCTACTTCCATATACAAGGGGTAACGGGTAAGCCCTTTTAATCCGAAAGGGGGTTATTCTAGACGTCTAGGCGAACAACTTTTGTTCTATGACTTTTGGAAATTCGAAGTACTTTTCGAAAAATGTAGGTATTAAGTTTACTTGAAAATCAGCTGTTTCTGAAAGTTCGAGGTCATTTACCTTATGTTGTCCTTTTATTTGATTTTGTTTATTTATTGGCTGCTTAAGCGGCTTCCTATAATTTTGTATTTAATTAGTTATTGTTTTGTATATAATGTAATTATAAAATTACAATACACTTTTTAATTGATTTTGTAATTTTATGTTTAATTTAATAAATTAAAGTTCTGAATTGTTTAGTTTCATGGTTTACAATCAAAACTTCAATTACCTTTATTTTCAAAAGCTGCTGTTTTTTCAATGAAACATAATCTAAAAATTTTCGAAAAAAAAAAGTTAGAATTTTCAAAATTAGTAGAACAAAAGGTGTTCGCCTAGACATCTAGAACAACTCCCTTTCGGATTAAAAGGGCATACCCGTTACAAATTGTCTATTTGAGTTCGTTGGTCTAAGGTTAATAATAATAAGACAAATCACCTGAAACTAGTCAACTGAGCTTCTCTCCTCTGAGCTTCAGCAAACATCTCCTTCGTCCGAGCCAGCTCATCCCTCGTGATATTGAGCTGGTGTTCCACGGAGGTCCTCTCGTGTTCCAACGTCTCTCCAGTGGCCCGCACTTGATCTTTCAAAACGTTCACCTTACGGTTGTACCGTGCTCTCAATAGATCAGCCTCTTCTAACTTCTTCTGTAGCTCTTCTACCTTGCGAGCTCTTTCTAGTGAAGTTATCTAGGGTAAAAAGAAGTATAATAATAATATGTAGTGTATCCGTTGTCTAGTACCCATAGTACAAACTTAGTGCTTAGTTTGGGGGCTAGATAGCGCTGTGTTTAATGTCGTGCAATCTTTATTTATTTACATTTTAAATACGTTGAGTAAATCAGGTCTTAAGGGGTGTCTCTTTATCTATTACTAGCTGCGCCCCGCGGTTTACCCGCGTAAGTCCCGTCCCGCGGGATTATCGGGATAAAAAGTAGCCTGTTATTCCTGGTTTCCAGCTACCTATATTCCAAGTTTCACCGCATTCGGTTCAGCGGTTTTTATGTGATTGAGTAACAAACACACATACCCAAATACTCAAACTTTCAGCTTTATAATATTAGTAGGATATAATCATCTCTTCTAGTATTATAAAATAAATTCAATAAATGAGATCACGGCGGTTCTATTAAGTAAATCAATTTAACCTTGCATTTGTATTAGCGATTATCTATCAACTACTAGCTGATTACGTTACTCTGTTGCTAACAAATCTCGATTAAAATAACTGAAATCAATTGTATTCAAGTAATTTTTAATTGTTTTTTTTTTTACTTTTTATTTCTGTGTGCTTGTGCACACAGCGACAAACCCTAATATATATTTATTATATTCTATTCTATTATAATTTTTCAAGCCATTCAGTAGCAAACAAATTGGCATTGCAGTTAAAACTACCCACTATTTTAAACCCGCTCCCGCATCCAGAGAGCTCGCGTAGGCTACTTGGAAGAGCACCTGATCAGAGCACGTTCAAACCTCGCCGCGAGTGGATCTTTGAAGGTGTATTTTTCCTTTAAAATATTTGTAGTAGAATTGCCTTGAGCAATAAAAAAACTAACTATTTCATAGAAATATTTTTAGCAAGGAAATATATTTCCAAAAAATCCCCATGACAGGATTCGAACCTGCGTCCTTTCGCTAACAAGGCGAATGCTCTAACCACTGAGCTACACAGGAATCACGTGACATGGTATAATTTTTCGGCCATATCTTTCCTCGCTAATTGTTTGACCAACTAAGGCTTGGTTTCTGCGCCATCTACCGGTCAAGCTTTGCAGCTTTTATTGACCGGTTCAGGTGGTTTACTTTACAGTAAACATACCCAACATGAGATGCGCTTTCTCTCCAATATAATATTTCTTTTTGTTTTTATTGCTCAAGGCATTTTAAACATAGAAATATTTTTAGCAAGGAAATATATTTCCAAAAAATCCCCATGACAGGATTCGAACCTGCGTCCTTACGCTAACCAGGCGAATGCTCTAACCACTGAGCTACACAGGAATCACGTAACATGGTATAATTTTTCGGCCATATCTTTCCTCGCTAATTGTTTTACCAACTAACGTGATTCCTGTGTAGCTCAGTGGTTAGAGCATTCGCCTGGTTAGCGAAAGGACGCAGGTTCGAATCCTGTCATGGGGATTTTTTGGAAATATATTTCCTTGCTAAAAATATTTCTATGTTTTAAAATGCCTTGAGCAATAAAAACAAAAATAAATAACTATTTCATTTCAATTGTTTCAATCGAGATTTACAGCCACAGGGTTACATAATCAGCTAGCTGGTGTAGTTAAATTGTTACGAGCGATGCCGGATAAGTCTCATTGCAAAGACTATAATTTTAATAACTATCGGCACAAACACCTTAAAAATAATTGTATCAGATAGTTATTTTATTACCGACATCATTATGGCGTACTAGCTAAAGTATTTGGTTTCACCCAAATGATTTCTGGTTCGAGATCTAAATAAAAAGAAAAAAACCGGTCAAGTGCGTGTCAAACTCGTGCATCGAGGGTTTCGTACGACTATATTCTATATGCGGGTCCGTTATTGATGACCAGAAATTAAAGACCCTTCTATTGTATCGAAGTGCTCATTCGAACCAGAGACCTTACTTACACTGGTTTTAAGTTTTGTATGGGAAACTTCAGACAAATTTTTTTTTAGAATTTTATCTTTATTTGTGCTACAAAACCTTGCTTTTTGCCAGCATTCGTAGTTACAGGTCAACGGCAAATAACAACCTACCATTTAGGTTTTCGATCCAAAAATATAATTGGTTGACCTGGATTTGTAAATATCGGTGAAAAGCAAGGTCTTAACAGTACAAATAAAGGGGAAAACCTGAAAAATAAATTAAAAATAAAAAATTAAGGTACTTTCATTTGGTAAGTTACCTTATATTCGGCGGCATCAGCAAGTTGCGCGTTGAGGTCACGCAGTTGCGCGCGCGCTTCGCTCAGCTGCACGGCTTGCTTGTCGCACTGTCGCGCCAGCTTCTTGCCTCGCGCCAGGGCCTCGTCGCGTTCCGCTTGCAACACGGCACGGACGCGACAACTCTCCTCCTAGCGACAAATATGTGAAACTTACCGTGTAAGGAAGTAAACGAGTATGTACTAGGAGTTCGCCCCGAACTGAGACCTCACGACCCCCTATCTCCCCAACCCCCCTACCGATCCGGCTCATCTTCGAACTCATAAATTCTATTGACCTAAACTACGCGCTTACCAAAATTCAAAAAGATCGGAACTACGATACTCAAGTTAACGTCGAACAAACATTTAAACATCCAAAGATACAAGCGCCAGGTCCGTCTATATACACTGGACCTAACTCGCTTCGCTCGTTCGGTCAATTCGAAAGAACAACTTCAAAAAGAGTATGTATGTAACTCCTTCACGCTAAACTTCTGAACCGATTGCGATTAAACTTGAGCTTGTCGGAATCCGTTGAGACGTTTTTATATAAGAAATTTTCACTTTTGTTCGAACAAAAAGCCATGACAAATAAAAGAAGGGGCCTCTAAAACTACTTCTTTTATGTCTGCCTAATTGTCTGTTATTTTTAAGGACGCGACTCATGTGAAATCCCTTCCGATGGAATGGTTTTATTCATAACCGGTATCAAATAGATCTTTAAACAATGTATTATGTTATTGTACATGATACAAGAAGTGTCCCCTTCATTTCAAAAACAATAAAATAAACTTTAAATACCACTATTATACAGGCAAAGTTACCCCTGTTTTACAAAATAAATCAATTTTTCTTCTAAATCCTTAACCGCTATATTTTCTTATAGGCATCATAATATTAGAAAATACAATACCTAGAACCCCTTCATCGCATTTTTTCAAAATATTATTTTAATCTTCGTTAATTATTGATTTTACGAGAAATTGTAGATTTTTCACGCAATTCCATCTCGCTCATTTATATGCAATAGGACAAGGACCGTTGCTTATCATCTATCGCCGCCTTAATACTGTGTTGCGTTATGATATTTTTATTGATGTTCATAGGAACTTAACTTATACGAAGCATTCCGGACAAATCTCTGTGATTTTTGGTTTGCTTTTATTATACATATAAAAACTGTAAATGATGAAAGATAAAATAAATAAAATAATATAAATGTGACATATCACTGTAGGCAATGAGCTTAATAAAGTCTAAAAACTACAATAACCATACCTAAATGAACCTACTTAGATTTTTGTTTTAAACTCACCTGTATACTCAATTTTCTTCGTAGCAAGTCGAGATGTAAGTCTTTTCTTTGCAATTGCTCCCTCAATATTCTAATTCGTCGTTGGAGCTGGTAAACCACAGCTGTCTGTAATATAATCTTGATCTTAATACGGTACAAGTTATTTATCAAACGTGTTTCGAAAGGTATGGAGAAGAGTTCGCGTGCTGAACTACTATTAGGGTAGCATACAGGGCGTATTCATACACTGAGTATAAGTTCATCGCGGTCAAGGGATATTCCTTTATTAGAATAGTCAAATTTTATTTCAATATTATGACTGTAGTCGACAGTTTAATGACGCAAAAATGTACGAAAACTAAATGAAAATTTGTCTAACGAAAATTTTATTGACAAATGCCAGATGTTTTTTTGATAAACGTCAAATTTAAAATTAAAGATTGACTGCAATAAAGAATAATTAAAAACACTATAAAGCCAAAACGAAAACTGGTTTTATCGTCTTTGAATAATTAATATAATAGGTACGCAAATTAACGCGTGCTTTTTAATCGCGGTTGATACCAATTGTTGCGATTCAAATGAAATGTTAGACTATTCTGATGCGGGAATCGGAGCTCGTGGTACATGCCTACCAATCATCACTATACCAGCTCATTGCATAGGTCATATATATGTATATAACGTTACTAAATAGGTACGAATACGTGCGTTGGTTTACTTGTCTGTGCATCTACGCAAGTCGTAAAAGTTCGTAGTTTTGTCATATAGTCTTCATAAAGACTCGTATCCATATGGGTGGAAACCCCCTGCCTTTCTCCTCTTTCTTTATTGAATAGTTAGGCAGTTACAATTTTAGGTATATTGCTAACCGTTTTCTATATACATTTTTAGTTAAGCGAATCTACTAAATTAACGGAAAAAACGTTGGTTAAAAAAAAATCTAAGGCAGAACATAAGAATTTTTAATTTAAAAAGTGTAATTTAGATTTACCTAAAAACTACTGAACATTTAAATATTAAAGTTTGATTTTCAAGGCTATTTTCTGTTAAAGTTATGTGACATATTTCTCCATATAACGAAGGTAAAGAACCTCTTTTCTCCCCTTAACGTTATCCAAGTTCTGTTAGTTTTTTGTTTAATTCTAATTATAGGTAGGTAGGTACCGCAAAGAGAATCAATTAATAAACAATTAAAAAGCCTAGGGTCTTGTGAGATTAACACAAAGAACACCAACCACCAATCTATGTTAATACATCGTGTGAATTCAAAAAGTTTATCGAATAATGTTAACGAATATAAGTTTTTCTTTTCATATGGAGAGTCACGTGCCCAAAAACCAAATAGCCCTATGTGTTACAACATTACCATGCCTATTTAACTAAACCATAGTATAGTGCATCATAGATAGTACCTACATAACTAAAAATAATTATAAAAAATAAGCAATTATGGAGCACTGTAGTTTGTGGTGATTTTACCGTTGCTTTACCTAAGTTAATATTGAACGACATGCCAATTTGTTATTTTTTTTAACCTATAGTCTTACTTCTTTTAGATAAGGCAAATCGTGGAAGGACCTTTCTCTGCGCAGCCGCGGCAGGGTACCATAGTATCCATAGTAAAGCATCTACACAAAACACACACACAATAAACAGACATAATATACAAACACACTTACTGTTTAATCTAGTCGTTATTTACAAAAAGTATTCACTGTTTGTTCTGAATTCATTCTTGAAAATTTTAGATAATAAAATTAAGATGAGTCCAAAATTCAAAGCTTCTTCTGAAGCATGGAAAAGTTCGAGAAAATGTTTTTTTATGGTTACGCATCCAAATAATGACCGCGCTAGGCATTGCTGAACTTGCACGATTACAAAGGCAGGTACAGTTAGAACATGGGCTCCTTTTGACCTAATAATTTTGTGATGTAAATCCCGTTCAAATATATTACAAAGAGCGCTACTATGATCGTTTCTTTGTCGTCCTTTAGTCGCTCAAAAAAAAAGGAAATTTTAAATAAAAAAAATACCACTTTACAAAACCACAGACAATAAAAAAAATCAATTGTTTTTTTTTTTAAATTTATTTGATGTGTTTTCAATTTTATTATTTTAGCTGAACGCGGCAACTTCGTGACGACTTATAAGACATCATGGTAGGGCGGATTGTCGTTTAAAATTCAATAATTAACTATTATACTTTGAATTATTATCAAATGTTTTGTGTTATTGTATTAGTATCTCAGTTCCTGCAATACAAGCTTCTGCTTAGTGTAGAGCCGATTTCTAATGTAATTTAATAAATGTTTGGTAAGATTTCATATTAATAAATAAATTCTATTCTATTCTATTTGAGCTACATCTAGGTACTTTAATACAGCACCTGTTAAAATATAACATTGAAAAACTATATACAAATCAACATCCCGTATAGATAGCATCTGAAATTGTATACCTTAAGGGGAACATATCATTTCGCACGATCTGAGAGAATGGGTGCAACGAGAGAAAAATGTATCTTATAGGCAATAGGTAAGTACAATCGAGTTCAAAACTTTCTTTAAAATTAAAAAAATATGATGGACTTAATTCAGTACGGAGGAGTTTAATATTTTCATAACAGTACCAACAAAGAAATTTGAACCTTGGGGTGGTGAGCTGTATTACTGTACAGTAAATACTGTACACTGTACACGTATACACGTGTGTCGTGTACTTTAAAGTTAACAACGTTAACAGTTTAGACATGTTTAACCGCAACGCAAAATATTGGCCCGCGCAGTCGACAAGCCGAGATTGGTGCGGCAATTTTTTTTGGTAGGAAGCCACATAGGATCTGGACTTACGCAGGTGAAACCGTATGTCGTAGCTAGTTAATGTAGATTGGATAAATCGATTTTTATTAATTTAATAAACTAGCTGCGCCCCGCGGTTTTACCCGCGTAAGTCTTTATCCAAATTTTAATTTTTTTCTGGCATAAGATCCTTTTTCTGATCATAACAAATTTATACAATACAAAAAGAATTATCGTAATCAGTCCAGCTAATAATTAACTAGTATCTCATGGTTGGAGTACCTACTGAACCCGACTGTACTAGCTATTATATTATCAGTTGCAAGTAACTCATGCACCGTCTGACCTTGTCAACAATTTTATCGCTCTCGAGTCTGGCGAGTTGCTCGGCGCGGTGTATAATTGATTCAGTGTGCAGGTCTATGCCGATATCCTGGGTCAACTCGTCCATATTCAGCGTGCGACCGAGGCGCTCGAGGAATCCTACAAACTGTAACGATAAATACGCTGCTATTTTTGGTAAATAAATATTTTTTCATTTTTTTCATTTTTTTCATTTACCTCTGATTAAGGAGCATGAGAAAGTGTACAGTTAGCATAAAAAGTTGATAACCATTTTTAGATTAAAAAAAAATTCTATACGTCACAATAATAACTGCGGGGTGTCAACAGGACAGACATTCTGAAAATAAAATAGAAGAAAGGAAATTATTATTAGATTTTTTTTCTCGGTTTGGTACATTGGTACCCCACAATTATGATGTGCCTATACTTAGAGATTTTAATATTTGAACTGACTGTCATCGACGAGTTTTAATGATGACTGAATAGTCTTCAATCCTACATAGTAAGCCTACTAAAATTATAAATGTGAAAGTGCGTGTGATTGGATGTTTGTTACTCAATTACCCAAAAACGGCTAAACGGACTTGGATGAAATTTGGAATGTAGGTACTGGGGACCTGGAATAACACAGAGGCTACCTTTTATCCCGATAATCCTGCGGGAACGGGACTTACGCGGGTGAAACCGCAAGGCGCAGCTAGTGTAACAATAAATACGCTCGAGTGTAAGCTTCTCTCTAGCTTCATGCAATTCAGAGAGGGAATTGCATATTGAAGCTATAGACAAGCTTTCACACTGCGCTAAAACCTTAACATCGTACGTAACTGACGGATGACGGAATGACGGTCGTGATTTGGATACCACTACAATTATGACGTATATATATCGATTTTGATCAGGAATCTTAATGTCTGATATGAATGTGGTCATCGACTTTTAATGCTGACCGTACTTACTTGTATTTTCTTGATTTATCGATCTTACATTCTTAATTTACTGTTGTTTTTAAGAGATACCCTATACAATTTGTTGAGAATGCTTTTATTAAGCTTGTCATCCATTGTTGATATTGATAGGTAAGGAATAAGGAATAGTACGCAAATTGTTGTTATAATTACAAATTCTTCCACTCCAGTTTTCCTCACGTTTAACTAGAAATGTTTCTAGATATACATGCTACACGTTAGACTACACCGATCCTAGTTTACCATTTAATGGTGGGTAGGTATTGTCAAAAAACAGTTACCAATCCACTATTTATTTCGTGATTTGTTTTTTATTGCTCGAGGAACTTCTACTGGAAATATTTAGAGGAAAAATACATCTTCGAAATTGCACTCGCGGCGAGGTTTGAATCTGAAGCGCAAGTTTTTTTTCCTTTAAATACCTAGTACAAAAAAAAGTCGCTCCCGCTGTGTCTGTTTCCATGTATGCTTAGATCTTTAAAACTACGCAATGGATTTTGATGCGTTTTTAGTAGATAGTGATTCAATAGGAAGGTTTATATGTATAACATATTCTGATATTCCCGCGAGATCGATACTTACTCGGGTAAAACTACAGCTCTTTCTAGCCCCAAACTAAGCACAAGGCTTGTATGGGTACTTGACAACGGATATACTACATTATTTTACTTTTTTTTGTAAAGAGATACATAATATTATGATACATAGAATACACCGAAAACCAGAAACTAACATTTATGGTCAGCAGAAATACCTATTTGTTGTATAATAATTCTAATACTAATACCAAAGACCATTAATAGCTCCTAATAATTTATCTATGCTAATACTTACGTTAGCTTTATCTTTTCTCAAGTTTTCTTTGCTAAGTTCTAAAGCAGCGAGCTCCGACTCCAGTTTATGGACTTTACCTTCCAGCATGTTCCTCTCATCTTCCAAGATCCTCACTCTGGTAACGACTTGGTCGTGCATGTGTGCGGTTCTACCCAACTGTTGCGATTCAAGTCCTAGTTTGTCACGCAATGCGTCTATTTGCTGGGGAATAATAAACATTATATAGGGGTGAAAGTTTGTGAGAACGTATCTATGTTTAATACTCTAATATTATAATGTTGCTGAAACGATTTTGTGGAAACTGAACAGATAAAGTTCTGAAATAAAAGATCGGCTACTTTTTATCCTGAATACTCGCACGGGATCAAAGTTCTCGCGGGTAACGTTCTTAATAACTAAATGCATTACTAACTGTGCCCCGCGATTTCAACCGCATAAACCCTTATCCCGGAGGAATTTTGAAAAATGCCTTTTCTTCTTCATCGTGTCCCTACATTACATAAAAAACAGACTCTAAATTGCAGCTCTTTACTATCAGCGGTTAAGCCTGTGGTACCTCCGTTGCTGTGGAAACGCACCCTAACACTTAAAATAATTAAATAGTAATAAAATAGCTATAAATGGTGCAGACTATCTTATTTTACATACCACAGATTTATCCTTGTTCTCGCTTAAAATTTCTCTAATCCTGTCTTTGATGGTGCTTTCATGGGCTTCAACAAACCGTGTAGGCAGACTGAGTAGAATGGCTAGAGATTCCATAGTGTTACGGAACTCGGCTAGAACACGTTGGTATTTCTCATCTCGATGTTTTAGATCCTCTGAAAATTGACAAAGCGATGAACCGGTTCTTAACAGGTAGGTAAGCTCTTTCCATCTTAGTTTATAGTTTCGCTTTCCATCAGGCGAACATAGTCAAGTGCATGCCTAAATCTATGAGAAAATATCCTATGACAGCAAAGGTCCTGTTTGTTGCATCCTTCAGCGACATATTTGTATGGACAAAACACGATTGGATCCGCCAACTAATAAGTCGTTGTTTTGTACCGATGTTCAAGCCATCCTACTAAACTAACGCTCGGTTACTCTTATTCAAAAGTTTCATGATTTTTGATAAAATGATGACACAGTGGAATTCTATAGGTTTTTCAGGACACCAGAATTGAATTGTGCCTTAGTTTGTTTTTATAGGAAACTGGAAAGTGTAACTTTGTGCGTAGTTAAACCACAGTTAAAGTTAAAAGGTTTTTTATATGTCGAAAAACCGACTGTATTGCACAGTGCCTGTTAATCAGACAATCCTGTCTTAAAATGCAACACATACCCGGTTTAAATCGAGTTGTTTTTATTATTTTCAGCATTGTTGCAATGTTTTTCCTGCGTTTCGGAATTTTTATAGAAAAATAAGTTCCATTTCAATTCAGCATTACGAAAACAAAAGAAAAATCTAAGACCAACTTACCCTTTAAAGTTAATATAAGAGACTCATTTTGATTCACGTTGTCAGTTACGACGTTAAGGTTCTTAGCGCAGTGAGAAAGCTTGTCTCTAGCTTCATGCAATTCCCTCTCTATCACACGATTCTGAACAGTCAACGATTCCTTCTCCTGCTTAAGCCTGTCTAAATCAAGCATTTGAGATGTAAGCTGCCGTTGCAGCATTTCCTTGTCAGCGTTAGATCTTTCGAGTGCATCGCGGCAGCTTCGCAAATCTTGTTCGATGGTAGACAAGTTTTCTGTGGTGTTTATACACTTGTTCTTTAATCTAGTAGTTTCTTGTACAAGTTCAGCTGCTTTGATGATTAGGCTTTCAGGTGAATGCGTGTGAGTGGCGTCGCAGAATTCGGCATCCAGAGCGGCGGATAAACGTCTCACGAGATCGTGGAACTGGCAACGTGCGTTTTCTTTAAGTTGCTCTTCATTATTGCATTCTAATTCTAAAGAACGTAACTTCTTCTCCAGATCTTTAACCTTTTCTTCCAAATATCGATTATCACGCTGAAGTGTTTGAACGGCCAGTTCGCTTCTGCCATGAGAAGCTTGAATATTTCTTTGAATTTCATCAAGATCTTGAATTTTCTTTCTGAGGGACGAAATAATAGCATTTTGGCGAGCATTTTGCTCTCGCAAGTGATCTATTTCAACTTGCTGTTCAAGTATTCTTTGGTCACGAGCTAGCATTTGATTTTTCAGGTCACTGTTCTGTAAAATTACATTTCCTATTTGTACGACTGGAACAAACTATTGGGGCAATTACTACAATTTTTAACTCGCTGCACACAAGGTCATAGATTATCATCTCGTCTTTGCACAGCTTCCACGTTGTACGACTTATGTGCAAAGAGTGAAAAACTTTACTATACTAATAAATAACAAATTTTATCTTACTTCGGAAATTAGTTTGTCCCTTTTGTATTGCAAGGCTGCGAGGTCACTTCTTAGAGTTGTGATTATATCGTTTCCTGCATCCGAATCGATCTGTGACAATTAATGAAATAGCTATAATCTATATTTGATAGACGTCATGTTTATTCACAATTCCGAGAAGATGAGCCTACGCAATGTGGCTTACGGAAGTCGACTAAGGGAGGTACATTACACTTACCCCATGTTTCAATGTAGCGTGACACGGCTCGCTATTTCAGAGTTACAGAGTCACGATATCTTATTGAATAGCTACATAAGCGAGCTTCGTGCACCGCGCAAGAGGGGAATTTACATAAATTCGGGAAAACAGCCATGAAACACAATTTGTTTGGATACTGTTCGACTTATCCATGGAACTTGAAAAATATTGATGAAACAAAGATTTCCAAAGAGTTAGCCTATAAGCGTACGTAAAACGGCCTACCTATTTAAAATGTGAGGGGGTGCTATTTATGTAGCAAGCAAGATGCTTCCGGTTCGTACGAGGTACGAAGTTCCGCGAGCGAAAGAGGAGATTTGCATGTAGTAAGGGTTGATAAAATTAGCTGCGGCCTAGAAATTAGGTAAGTAGGTCATCAATTTGGTCAAGGAAACCAAATTAAATTAAATGGATGTATTATGTTAACTTGTATAGTCTGTCATTGAGTAAATCTATATATACGGTTTTGTACAGCGTCATTGTGCGTTTCTCTTTTCGATGTTGAAAAATACGTGGAGTCCTGAATACCCAGAGAAAAGAAAGGAGCCAATTGAATAACGCTATTAGATAATTACGACTCTGATAATATACATAGGTACAAGGTAGGTACCACAGAATACAATTTGTGAATGGTAAGCCTTGTAAGAGATGACTCGCTAAAAATACGAGTAGGGTAAAATGATAACTACCAATTAGTGTGTTTTTTAATGAATGAAGGCCCGCAGATCGTTAGGTTGTCACATGGATCAATGGGTTGTCATAATATTGATATCTACATCATTTTTTTCTTTTTTTTTTATTTAGATCAGAAAAACTGCATTCCTTATTTTATTTCAATAACAAAGTACCTAAAGTAAATTCTGAAGGACCTACATACTTTGGTGCGTCAGGTTGGCGAGACCACGCAATAAATTTGGGGGACTTTTATAAAAAGGAACGCAGAATAAAGAGTTTGGGGAAGGAGGAAGCAATCTGTTTCAAAGACGGACGAGTCCTGAATTAAGATGTCACAAAATACGCTTTGCAAACGGGAGTGGAACCCGCTAAAATACAAATATATTTAAAGCATCCTTCACTTCTATGGGATCAAACAATCATCAAAAGGATTATTTATGATCGGATCTCTAAGACATACCACTAAAATAAATTAAAATTTAAAATCTGAAAAATAAATAAATGTAAGTGTGGTTTTTCAAAAATAAAATATTGTTTTCTCTAATAACTTGCTATTTTTTTAAGAACCTATTTAAAGTAGGTAGTTCTAAATAGGTTCTTCAGATAGTGATTAATTAAACACTCACTTGATCACTGTACTTATTTATTCACTATGAAAGAACACTCGATCGGGAAGCAACAGGCTCCGACCATACTAAATCATCGGTACACAACGCCAGCGCGATTCAGTGTGCGCACTAGCGCCATCTAGTGGTGAGAGGTACAAACTATTGTTTTCATCAATATTAAGATTAAACATGCCGCCGGCCAAGGACGACTAAAGTCCTTAAAAATAAGGTAAAACAAACAAAATGTAAAGGAAAAACAAAACAAAATATACCCACTAAAGTTACAAGTGAGTTACAGGGTCAGACTCATCCAGGGGCAGAGGACACAATTTTACAATTGGTCTTTGAAATAAGTGATTTTTATATTGTAAAGTAACGACTCTCGTAATGCCACCTTTACCTGGGTGTTTCTGAACTACACGTCCCAAAAGCCATTTTCCAGGTGGAAGTTTGTCATCTTTCACTAATACAATAGTATCAATAGGAAGATCAGGTTGATTAGTGTTCCATTTGTAACGGTGTTGCAATGTCGTTAAATATTCGTTTTGCCAACGACGCCATAAGCATTGTACCATACGTTGAATTATATGCCATCGATTCAACGGGCTTAGTTTAACGTCTATCAAAGATGGTTCAGGAACACCGATTAACGGTTCTCCTACCAGAAAGTGACTAGGAGTCAAAGGAGGTTCGTCTAGAGTGGAGTTTACAAGCGTGAGTGGACGAGAGTTAACGCAAGCTTCAACTTGAGATAGAAGAGTAGTTAGCTCTTCGTAAGTGAGGAAAGCTTGGCCTATAACCCGCTTCAAATGACCTTTTATACTTTTCACTCCGGACTCCCAAATGCCTCCGAAATGAGGAGCTCGAGGTGGGATAAACTTCCATTGTGTGCGATCGTTAGCAAGGAGTTCAGAAATTTCAGTTACAATCTGAGATCGTGAATCCTTAAATGCTTGATCTAGTTCACGTGACGCGCCTACAAAATTAGTTCCATGATCACTCCAAAGTTCTTTGCAGTGACCACGTCGAGCAGTGAAACGCCGAAATGCGGCAATAAACGCAGCAGAGGTAAGGTCAGTTACCAACTCTAAATGAATGGCTTTTGTTACGGTGCACACAAATAAACATACCTAGGCTTTACTGGTTCTTTTGCACCGACCAGAATACAATTTCAGTGTGAACGGTCCACAAAAGTCTACTCCACTGGTAGTAAAAGGACGACTAGGGCTTACCCGAAATTTAGGTAAGTGTGACATAAATGGAGTCAGTGGATTAGCCTTTTGTTTGAAACATGGTATACATCTGTGAATAATCGTTTTCACAAGGTTCTTTACTCGTAAAATCCAAAATTTTTGTCGAATGACATTTAAAGTAAGTTGGTGTCCGCCATGCAGGGATTTCAAATGAGCGTTTAGAACGATAAGTCTGGATAGAGCACAATCGCCACTCAGTAGCACAGGGTTTTTCATATCGTTTGGAATCTCTGCATTAGCAAGACGCCCACCAACCCGTACAATACCTTCGTTATCGAGAAATGGATGCAACACATATATTTTACTCGAAGGTTGAACTGGTTTAGTTAATGACAAACGTGAGATCTCATCTCGAAATGCAATAGATTGTGACAACTTAATACATCGATTAAAAGCATCATCAAGTTCAATAAAGGTCAGATAAGTCGGTTCAGTAAACGGCTGCTTAAATATCCTAGCTTGACTAAGTTTAAAATAACGAATACAGTAAGCAGTCACTCGTATCAATTTCGTTAGTGTAGAAAATCGTTTTAAATAAGAAATAGCATCATCGTTTTCGGCAACATTGACATTGCACGATAGTTTAGATTTAGACTTTATTTCTAAATCTGTGAAAGGTATATCAACTGGAGAATATTCAATTTCAATTGAATCATGTAAAAATTGAGGTCCATTCCACCATAGCTTTGACTGCTGTAGCTCAAATGGATAACATCCACGTGAGGCTATATCAGCAGGATTGTTGTGAGAACTAACATGATGCCACTGGTTACTATTAGTAAGTGTCAAAATTTCGGAAGTGCGATTTGCAACAAATGTAGTCCATGTGTTTGGTGTTTTACGCAGCCACGACAAAACGATAGTGGAATCGGTCCAGGTATACACATCATTATCAGGTATGTTTAAAACAGTCTTAACATGTTGTATCATTTTAGCCAAAAGTACGGCACCACAGAGTTCCAGACGAGGAAGAGATATTTGCTTTACCGGGGCAACCTTAGATTTAGCCATAATTAGAGAGACTTTTATCTCATCATCTTCTCCCAAAACTCTGAGGTACAAAACCGCAGCATAAGCAGTACAAGATGCATCACTGAATCCATGCAGTTCCCGTTTGGTAGTGTCATCGGAAACTCCAAACCACCTTGGAAACTGAATGCCTTCAGCGTGTGGGAACTTATCAAGATAAGCAATCCATTCATCTTTAAGATCAGTGGGTAAATCTTCGTCCCAGTCTAAGCCAGCCAACCATAGCTTCTGCATGAATATTTTAAGTAGTATAATGGAAGGAGTGAGCCAACCTAGTGGGTCGAAAGATTTCGCAATAGTAGACAATACATTTCTTTTAGTAATTGTGTCATAACAATGTATTAAATTCAAGTGAAGTTCAAAATTATCCGTTTCAGAGTTCCACGTAATACCCAGGGTTTTAATTGTGTCTTCAACTTTAATATTCACCGAACTTTGAGATTCCTTGTCAACATTTGGAATTTGCGACAACACTATTTTACTATTTGAAGACCACTTGTGCAGAGGAAACCCACCACGAGCCAAAAGTTCCGTTAACCTTTTTTGTAACCGAATAGCATTTTCTGATGTAGATGCACCAGTCATCAAATCGTCCATGTACAGATCGGTTTTAAGTATATCAGCTTCCGTGGGGAAATCATGCTTTTCATCTTCAGCTAATTGATGAAGTGTGCGGATGGCTAAAAACGGAGCACATGAAGTTCCATACGTAACGGTAAGTAGTCTATATTCTTTTATTCGTTGTGTTGGAGATTCTCGCCAGAGAATTCTCTGATAATCGACATCTTCATTTGCTATTAAAATCTGTCTGTACATCTGTCGAATATCTGCAACTAAGCAAATTGTATGTTGTCTCCATCTAGTGATCAAATCTCTAACATCTTGTTGAAGTGGACAACCAATAAGAAGTTCATCATTTAACGACTTTCCTTTTTCAGGTGCAGCGCTTCCGTCGAAGACGACACGTAGCTTCGTACTTAGACTCGTCGGCCTAAGGACAGCATGGTGAGGTAAGTAATAAACTTTTTGTGTTTCTGTTGTTTCAGGTACCATCATCATATGACCTTGTGATTCATATTGTTCTAAGAACTTGTGATATTCTTCTTTGAAATCAGGCTTACGTGTAAAACGTTTCTCCATCTGTAGTAAGCGGCTGATCGCAAGAGGTTTGGCATCACCAAGGTTTGTGGGGGGATTATCTTTAAATGGTAACCGTAAGACATAACGACCAACTTTGTTGCGAGTGTGTGTATTTTTGAAGTGTTCTTCACATTGTATTTCTAAATCGGTCTTCTGTCGTTTGTGAGGTAAATTCTCTTCTATCTCCCAGAATCGTCTGAGTAACTGATCAGTTTCAATCTTAGTTTGCATCACGACCTTATTGTGTTCGTATGCTGTGAAATCAGTATGTGAAACTCTGCCTGATATTAACCAACCAAGCCGAGAGTTAAGCGCAATAAGAGAATTACACTTGTGTAAGCCTTCCAGTAGAATGTATGCATGCACGTCGGCACCAAGCAAAACATCAATAGACCCTGGCTTGTGAAAGTTGGGATCGGCCAGATCCAACTGCATAGATGTAGGCCAAGTATCTTGTGAAAACTCGCGTGCAGGCAGCAACGAGGTAAGCTTCTTCAAAACATATGCATCCACTTTGAAGGTTGATGCATTGTCGTGTGTGGAGCGGACTGTAAGTGTGACCATGGACTTTGTTGTTACCACTGATGTATTTGAAATTCCAGAGATTTTGCCTGTAACTGGAGTGCGGTTCAGATTCAACATCTGTGCAGCTGCTTCGGAGATGAAAGAACCCTGTGAGCCCTGATCGATGAGAGCTCTCAATGTGTAAGTACCACTATTCTTGGAATCTACATTAATTAAAGCCGTAGCTAAAATAACTAATTCATCATTTGTTTCAGCTTTCAGGTTAACACTGATGTTACAAGATGTCTTCGGTACTGGACTATCTTTCTTTGGGGTATCTTTCTCTTTATCCGTATCAACAGACTTGTCATCCTTAGGAGAAGTTAAGTGCAATAGAGTATGATGACGACGTCCACACCTTTTGCAGACGGTACTCTGTCTACAGTGGGATACGGAATGACCTTTTACGAGGCAGTTAAAACATATGTTGTTTTTCTTGATAAATTCTTGACGTTCAGGAACGGAAATTGAGGCAAAAGCTTTACAGTGGCAAATATAATGGTTCTGTGAGCAGTAAGTACAAGTGCTTTCGAATTCAGTAGCAAAACTTTTGACAGTTGTTACTCTGTGTGATTGTGGAGAGGTTTTTGTGCTATTTCTTTGTGGAGGTTGGGATAGATTGACAATTTCCATAGTACGGAATCGCTTTTCTAGAAAACTGTATATATCCTCATACGAAGGAATACTTGTATAATTTTCTAGTGATTGCTCCCAAAGTTTGTGTGATTCAAGGTCTAACTTTGAGACTAGAAGATGCACCACGATTGCGTTCCAGGAATCGATCTTCAAGTTTGCAAGAGATGTGAGACATTGGCTGGAGGTATCTAAAAGATCTTTGATACCCTTCGCAGATTCTGTTGTCAATGTCTTTTGATTTAGGAAACGACTAAGTATATTGTTGACAATCATTCTTTTATTTTCATATCGTTCATTTAATTTTATCCAGGCATCATCATAGTTAGCTTCTGTCAGCGAATAATTTTTCAGAAGTTGCTCCGCTTCTCCAGAGAGACTTGTTTTCAAATAATGGTGTTTTTCAATCTTCGTCAAACGACTATCATCATGAATTAAAGAGCGAAACAAATCTCTGAAACTCATCCATTGATTATAATCACCTGAAAATTGAGGTATTGAGATAGGTGGAAGCTTGGGTCTCATTTTTGGTAGGTTCGAAGGAGTATCAGCCATTGAGGTTTCATCGTCTTTATGTTTCAGCTCGTACAACTTATCCTTCAGCCATGCCAATAACTCCAGGTAATTTTCTTCAGTTTCATTAAAGTTTTCCTCCATAACTAGGTCGAAATCTGATTTTAAAATTGCAGCATCGATCGATCCAAAAATCGAATCATAATTTTTGTTATAATGAGCCCAATAATCCTTAAGAATCTCTAAACGTGTATCCAAAAACCCTCTTGTTCGTTTCTCTTTAGCTGATTTTTTCGAATTCGTAAGTAGTTTTTCAATATTTGATGAGTTTTGAATGATCTGTGTGACATGTTGTTTGGTCTTTTTATCCGCCATTGTATTTGATGTTCACTAAATATGTTGCGGGTAGTTCACAAAATATTCTTATCTTGTAGGTAGTTCCAAAATATTATTGCGGGTAGTTCACAAAATATTTTTAATAGTGTGGGTAGTTCAAAAATATTTTGCAGGTAGACCTCAAACTATGTTGTCGGTTGTTTACAAAATGTTTTTTAAGATCACTATGTAGTTATTATTGTTCAGGATATAACTTAAAGTTTTAATTTCGTAAAAAATCACAAGTCCAAAATCACTTCCAGAAACTATGTTAATTTTAGATCAAATTATTCTAAGTCTTTTGTAGTTCAATTTTTATAAGTTATTTTACGAAAATTTTACAAGTCTTTTTCAACATAAATTTTTCTAAGTCTTTTTGACGCAAATTTTTCTAAGTGTTTTTTGACCGAAAATTTTCTAAGTGTTTTTGATGTAAATTTTTCTAAGTCTTTTTCAACACGAATTCTACTAAGTCCCAAACACTGAATTTATCTAAGTTCGTAACTAAGCACTTCACTTTTCACTTAAGTTTATATTTGCACTTTACTCACTGTTTATCCGGTTCGATGGTCCATTTGATTAATTAAACACTCACTTGATCACTGTACTTATTTATTCACTATGAAAGAACACTCGATCGGGAAGCAACAGGCTCCGACCATACTAAATCATCGGTACACAACGCCAGCGCGATTCAGTGTGCGCACTAGCGCCATCTAGTGGTGAGAGGTACAAACTATTGTTTTCATCAATATTAAGATTAAACAGATAGTCTAACTCGAATAAGGTTGATTCCAAGAATAATAATCTTAATTCTTAATTGAGCCCGCCCTAATGTAGCAATTGTTTGTAGGAGACATTATTCACTTACCTCCGTTGTTGGGGTCTTGCGACATAGGGCTTCATAAACTTTCCAATTTTCAGTATCCTCACTTCCCTTATCATCTTCCATTTTCACTTTAAAGATCACTTCCTACTTCCAATCGCAATATTTCTCGTTTTAAGACGTGTGGGCGGTTGCTATGAATCCGACGGTGTAAACATGAAAATCGATTTTGGTGGTGTTTTGTGAAGACAAAGATTTACAGAACAATATGTTGGCGCGTGAAAAAAGTTGTTTTGATGCATTGTGTTTGTATTGATTTTTTTTTAATAGACAACAGCAAGTAGTCTTTCTTTATTTATCGTCAATTATCTGCGCCCCGCGGCTTCACCCGCGTAAGTCCCGTGCCCGCGAGAATATCGGGATAAAAAGTAGTCTTTGTGTTATTCCCGGTATCCAGCTATATAATTATATTCCAAGTTTCATCGCAATCGGTTAATAAGATATTGCGTGCAGAGTAACAAAGTCACAAAGACATACATACAAACTTTCGCGTTTATAATTTAAGTAAGATTTGTTTACAGGTTCAGGTCCAGGATCCAGTTATGAATATCTAGGTAGGTACTTGAGATGCCCCGAATAGCAATTTCACCGAATATTCGGTTTAGCGATCTAGTTTATGGCATTTTCGGCTGAATACAGAAATGCTAATCAAAATTTGAGTTCCTCTCAAACAGTTAAGCAGCTTTTAAACTCAAATAAATATTGCACGACATACACACGCAATCTAGCCCAAACCAAGCATTAGGCTTGTACTATGGGTACTAGGATAACGGATACGCCTACTACATACTATACTTTTTTGTAAATACAAACATATCTATGAAACATAAAAAATACCCAGACCAGAAACGAATATTTATTTTTAAGCATAAATACTTGCACCCGGCGGTAATCGAACCAGCAACCTTCTGCATTGCAGTCGGACCTGCGCAGGACGCGCCAGCAGAGGCCGTCTAGAATACCCAATTACCAATTTTAAATTTAGAGACAGCATAATTATTTAAGTACACCTCAAATTTTAAGTGGCGTTTATGTATTTGCCTGTATAACCGACAGATATCTTAGGTGAAAAATCAGTATGTTGTAAAGAAAAAGCATTTTTATTTTAGACATTTTTTATTAAATGAATAGAAAATCTTACGAGAATAACTAACTAAAATAAAAGTCAAAGAAAAACTATAACTATAGTAATAAACTTGGCTTACAAGTAATAACAAATTAGGTCGTAACAGCCATCAATAATGGGAGCTTTAATAAGGTTGATTTCACAGTTTTACGGATCATAATATCTTGTATAGTTCGCCCTTATCACTGTCTAAACGCACGGAGCCCGTATTATCTGTGAAACCACCCTAAGAGTTCCATTAGTACACTTACAAACTACAAAGGATCCTTCAACGTCTATTTACTCGTTAACTATAATCAGATCCTGTTTCACTCGGTGGTAATCGAGGTTAGTACTTACATTATTTTAAAGCCAATCATTTATTAGGAGATGACAAGTTTTCATATTATAATATCTCTTGTTTAAAAGTATGCTTTTTAATATCTGTAAAGGCGTGGACTTTCATTGTGTATGTAAACCAAAAAATACACATACCGGCACAGCAAAGTCGCACGTTGTAAAACTTCGAGGTTTTATGCAACAAGTAACTCACACTGCGGTATATTTTACATGGCACGTATTTTAACTAAATAAGTGTTATTATTAGAACTAGAATACAAAAGTAGAACTAAGAAGTGTTCAACTACATTGGCCATGTTGTCCCTTTCTAACAACACTATTTGAAAGGGAAACAACGCTCCATAGAAGCATGCTGTCCCTTTTTACTAGTGTTATTAGAAAGGGACAGCATGCTCAATGTAGCGGAACACTTTTTTGGGTCTACGTGAGCATTATAGTTCTAGTAATATAACTTCTATGTCTAGATTTTTCTCAAAAAACAGTTAAGAAATTAGTCACATTTTACCGGGTCTTACGCGTATTTATTTATTTATTCTCTTACCTCGACGTTTCAACCATGTTGCAATGTTGTGTTGTGTTCGCGAGGTGACCGAGACCGAGGGGCGTGGAATAAATAAAAATAAGCGATTAAGATCCGGTAAAATGTAACTTGAACAAATCGTGTGAATTAAAAAGTTTATTAGTAACGCAATTGTTAGTAATTTTGCAATCGATCACTAACGCTTCAAAAGCTTTAGAAAAACTGCAAAATTTCCATAAATTGTAAACACGTTTTTGAGCAAAATCTTAACAATGAAGATGCATTGTTGTGTCGTTGAGTACGTACCGTACCGACATACATGACAACTAGAACAGTACAAGAATTTTCACGTCCGGGATCAACAGCATCGCTGCCACACCGGTATGTGCTTGCGCTTTTAGCTTTGGTTTCCTCTAATAGCGAGACAGTCGAATAACAGACGCAATAAATGGTGAGTTAATTTTTTCGGGACTTTAATCTCGTCTGATCTGTGGCTCAAATTGGGACATTTCTATAGTTCTTTTCTAAACAAGTTAGTAGAAAGGTATATGATATGATATTAAACTCTTCGGTCAACGCCCGGCCTATCGAGGTCTTTACAGACCTCTGGCTGACAGACTGAAAACTGAGCCGAAAAATGGGTTTAATTTCATGTATTCATCATGAAAATCCAAGAAAAATATGGGAAAAAATACCTTTTCCTGGAAAATAACAGAAAAGAACAGAATACAGAGCAGATACAGCACAGATTACAGTGTAATACAGAGTAGAGAAAAAAATAAGTATAAAGTATAGTGTTAGAATACTTCAGACATAGAAAGAGAGAGAGCATTTTGATAAGATTGTAGGACTCAGAAATGAATTAAGATATCAGAGCTTCAGAGATCTTAAGATTCAGAGCCGATACTAAGAAGTATGACATTACCCGTGTCTTAGGAAACCAAAACTGTATTGCCATAGGATTGTTACATAAACAAACAGGTTTCCGATACCGACAAATCTGTGCGGGTATATTCTGTTCGGTACCGCTTTTGGATGAACTTCAGCCTTAACCTATACACATGACAATGCCCTGATACGTGCAAAAATTTCTTTGATGAAAATGTACCAGATTAAAGCTTGTATTGTACTTATATTCCCGTCTTTAAGAACGAATGTATGGCACTTAATCTGTCATAAAAACTATAGCATATACTTATGTAAAAAATTTAATCTACAACAACCATGCCAATTGTCAATTGTATTCAAAATTTTCATATCCCGTTCTATTGTGTTTTATAAAAAAGACGTAATCTATCTTAGAAAACAATTTAACTCTTAAAATCTATGGAATAGGCCACATTTAGGATGTAGCAACCAGTTTAGACTAGCGCAAATAAAATAAGAATCCATCTGGGAATCTTATTATATCTGTTTCTATATTTCTTTTAATTAAGTACAAAGTACAAAAGAGGTATTGTTAAAAGGTTAGTTTCTTTAAAACCTTTTTATGAGGTATTGTTACTTGACTATGTTTAATTTTATGGTTACTCGACGTAACCTTAGATATAATGGTTTATGAAAATAGTCATTTAAATTAAGACTATAAAATATATCCTTTATTCGCGCGAGAATTAGCTTCAATTACAAATCACATACAATCTAACCCTGCAAGTATACCCGTAGGGGTCAAATAGATTTATGAAAAAAAAAATCAAATAGAAAAACTTGCAACTACAAAGTTACAAGGAAAATCGTTAATTGACTCGTTTGAGTCACACAAAAAACAAGAAAAAAAAACAGGCAGTGTCATCGATAATACGTACCTAACATAACTTTAATGATAATTAAATGTGCATACACACAGCAGTTTATAACCTTATGGGCTTAACACAACCGTTGTCCAGTTTATATCAGCTCTGTGTATGCTAAATCGAAAAAGAAAAAAACTTATTACTAATAATTTGTTCATTTTTTCAACAATTCAATTGCCTCAGATATGTCTCAGCATGGGTCGTTTTTTCATGCTTTCTCTTGAAATCTTGAACAACCAATGTTGTCGGCCATAACCAATGAAATACCTAAACGACACGAATTTCTAAAAAACTTCACGACAAAACTTAAACAAAGATCAAAGAACGACAGCTTGTGGCAAAACAGCGCTGGTTCTCTCACTAAAAACTCTTATACAATTGCAATTTCTCGTTTTTTTACGATAACGGTTGACAACAATGTGTATCACATGATCATAGCAAAAAAAAACGCACCCAAGGGTTTCTTCTTCTCATTGGAGGTCGCGTTCTAGTTTGCTGCCGTTCCAAAACTATAATGCGATATCTTATTGAATATAGAAATTTTGAATTTTGATATATACGCTAACAATTTATAAGTGATTTCCATAAAAATTTGACCATATCCCAACTACCCTGTGACGATAGAATCGTAGAATAAAGCAAAATTTCCCTACGCCCCGATACTCTTTAGTCCGAGGACAAAAAAAAACGAAATGAACTTACAACATCAAGTTACAAGAAGTAAAGAGTGTCAGTGAGCGAGTAATGCGGCTGGTTGTGCAGACTGTTGGCGACGAGGAAGGCCAGCTTGTGTGCGTACTGACACACCGACGGTACGCGCACGTTGCACGAGCAGTTGAAGTACATGTGCGTCAGCTTGTACGTCAGCCGCTGCATCTGGAACAATACGTAGCGGAAATGTTAGCTTACTCTAAAGGCGGATCGAAAGAACACAGAGCTAGAGCTAGAACAATAGCATTCTTTCTTAATCTTTTAGTGTAAACAAAAGCTAGATAGAATGTTTTTTGCTCATTCGTGTCAAATCCAAACCATACAAAAGAGAATGTATTTACTACAACCGCTCAGTGCCGCGAGCACATCCGAACACGCATATGAACGCTCTAAGCAACTGTATGGGTAGTTTAAGTTATTTCGTAAAAAAAACGCGAACGTGATGGTTAAGTTAACGCGTATTTTGTATAGAATCTCAAAAAGTGCCCCTAGCGGATGATATCGAAGTTACCAGTTTCCATACAAATACGCGTTAACTTAACCATCACGTTCGCGTTTTTTTTTACGAAAAAACTCACACTAAAGGTACTGTTCGCGCGCTCTTGCGCCGTTCACATCGAGCAAGAGAGCATTCTTAGAATATTCTATAGAATCTTTGCGAACGCACTAAGAACAATGAAAGAATGGTCTACGCCTGCTTTACACTAGGAAAATTTGATGTAGAGGGGATAGAATGAGCATATGCCCGTTTGAAATGTAAATGAAAGGTGTAAATCCACCTTTAGGTAGCCCCAAGAATGCAGGATTCAACCAATAGAAAACAAGACCATAACCACACAATAACACCCATTGGTTCAGAAGTTGAATCGCGCGCGAAAGTTTGTCTTCGATCTGAGACACGGCACACGAAATCAGTGACGTACGATTATCCTACTTACGCGGGTGAAACCGCGGGGCGCAGCTTGTCTATAATATACATAGCATAGCGAAAAGTTAGATTTGATATGGTATGAAATTGGTTTCGTAACATCAATTTAATTAAATTACAGCAAATACTAAACAATCATTGTTAGCAGTACACTGATCTTTGAGCGGCGAGTTTTTAACAAATTACAGGACAATTTTTAAAGAATCATCTAATCCTCACTATTTACCTAAGGTAAGAAACGCGTATTAAAATTGACGAAAATGTTATTTTAATATCACTGCAGTCTATTTTTGTACGTCAAATAACATTTGCCATTTTTTGATATTACATTCAACCTTAACAGTGGATTTGCGGTTACATAATCGCAAACTCATTTGTCGTTTCAAACGTCATTAATCTACTTATCGTAACTGCGACCGCAGTAATGCACGATAAACGTAACAATAGCGGCTTTTATATGTATTTCGCCTAAAAGTAATATGAAATATGGGACATGGCCTCTAGTAATATGGACAATATCTCAATTAAAAACATAATATTTAATTTGACTCACCCTTTCTGGATGAAGACCAGTGGTGTCTTCAATAACGTTATAGGAGGTTGGTGCGATGGTACCTTCCCGTACGTTTTGTGACACCAAATAGAAGTCATAACTGAAAGAAAACAAATCAACCATTATTATTATCTTTACGTACCTAGTATTTTTCAACACAACAATTTTGAAACATTTAAGAGTAAAAAATATTAACAAAAATTGAAACCACGGCACGATTGAACTCGCGGGTTAGCTTCGATCCCGGAGAAATATGGGAATAAAAAAGTAATCCGTGAGTTATACACAAAGTCTACATATCTACACAGGAGTTTCATTGTAATCGGTTCAGCAGTTTTTGCCTGAACGAACAGCTATCTGTCAAAACTGATCACCTTGTTTTTGTTATAGCGTCCCTGCTTCCAACTTTTGCTTTTGGCTTTTGCTACCTTTTGGTATACCAGACAGGGTACCGCGGTACAAGTGTACAGTAAGTGCTAAACGAGCGCCGTCCTTGATCAGTTTTAAACTGATCTTGTCCTCTATCTGGCAATGGTCCACCAACGGGGCAGTTCCGGTGACAAAACGACTAATTATCGGCGATTTAGAAATATTTTAAAGGAAAAATTCATCTTCAAAAATTCACTTGCGGCGAGATTTGAACTCGCGCCCCTGGATCAATATTCCAGTGCCTATACCGCTCGGCCACGCAAGTCCCCATCTCGAGCAGCGAATTTAAGAATATGAATGTTTCCCTGTCTACTATTTTTCGACTACGGCTCGATTGAGACGCCATCTACAGGATCACTTTCCAGTGATTTATGCTTTGAGCAATAAAAAACAAATTTACGAAATATCGGCGATTTTCTCGCTCGAGAACATTCCGTACATATACATTCCGTGTAAACGAAAGAGATGCACATATAACAGTTGCTCTCCTACTGTTCACACTGCCGGTGATGATTCACTTTACTAGTTTTATATCCGCTGAGCGACAAGCGCTCTTAAAAAAAAACTCGCTCAGTGATGCTCGCTTGATCATCTCTAAATTTAAAAGTTGACGTATGGATATTAACAATTCGTTGCGAGTAATCGTTCGTCGCACTTGCACACTCACTTATGGCGACAAAACTACGGAAAGTACAGTTGCTTCCCGCTAATCGCCAACTCGTTTATAGTTTCGGCGGTGGGACCACTGTGAGAGCGACCCCGTTCCTGAAATAGCAAGTATCACACTGTAGGAGTGTAGTTACCGTTCGGGTAGCGTGACGACGTCGTCGATGACGGTCCCGGGGCGCGGGTTGGCGCCGCCGCGACCGTTGTCCACGAAGATGCGAGTGTTGATACGCTTCGACACTATTATGAACGCCATCTTTATTTCCTCGCCGGCGTATATCTCTGCCAACTTCTTCTTTATCTCACCGACCTATAATAATGAATAAATAATGTATGATTTAATATGTATAATGTTTGTTCAATAAAATCAGTAGGTAGAAAAACTAAACAACTCCAAAAAGATTTAGCTAGTCTGTTACTCTGATTTCTGCTAAACCACGCACGCGTTTGTTTTTGTGGTTTTCAATATTAATAAGAGTTTATGTATAATGGCTCGAGTCTAATTTCTGATACCAAGGGAACATGCGCGGCCGTCTCGTCTTCCTTCACCTCTGATTTGGCTTATTTAGGATTAATCATAGTTGAAATATAAAATATCAGTGAAATTACCTCGTGCGTCTTCACGTACGGTATTTGTCCGTCCCCCACTCCGTCGCGGTAGATAAAGATGCGACCGGGGAGTTGCCCTGAAATCAATAATTAAATTATAAGAAATGCTTTTTATGCAAATACAAATAAATAAACTCATGTTAAGAAATTAAATCACGGTAAATTATCACGATTTGTAAGTTCTTCTATATCTATTTCTGAGGTTTGCGTGTTCATTTAATATTTTTACATTTACCCTCTTATTTATAAACGCTAATTAATGCGCAGCATAGATATGCATCGTTTGTCTTTTACTGTCACATGAAGTTTCAAAATTGACAGACAGAGACAAACGTCGCATAACTTAGTCATGTGAAAAAAATATTTTATAAATAAGGGTGTTAGTGACCATTTAGAAATAAATAATGCTATATCCTACCTAAACCCTATCATCACTTACCATCTGGCGTAATAGTGGTTAAACAATATCAAAATGATAAAACCTATTTTTACAAATATTATAAAAAGGTAACATTGGTATCGGAGATGAGCCCAAACATACATACGTGATGTATGTTTGGGCTCATCTCTAGAAACCACTAGACATTAGGAAACATATTTTATCGTATCTTTGGGAGTAACACGGGCCACATTTTGTCCCGATACTTTTACGGGCTATAAGCGGATGTGAAATCGCATAGCATAAATATAGCATCATAAGATATCTGAAGGGTGTTCACAAACCATTATTCCTCTCCCGGAACTTCTTGATGGCGGTGACCATGTTGAAGGACATGTGGTTGCTGAGCTCCTCGCCCGAGGTGTGAGCGTTGACGGCGGAGTAGTACTGCGTCATCTGCTTGTCGAGCGACGCCACGAACGCGCCGTAGCTCTTCTCCTTGGAGCGCGTGTCGTGGCACACGTCGTACCCCACGATCATCACGGACGGCAGCGGCATCTCCACCGACCACGGGGTGCCGCCCATCTGGCAACGATACCACACTCGATACATGCTATACCCTGGGCCCTACACCCCAGGGCCCAGATTCTCTAACATAGCAGGCGACAAATGCACGAGCATTGCAGAAGTCGATTTGTTGCAGGAGTAAAATAATAGATATTCTTTAACTTCTTTTAATACTGATTAGCAGAGGAACAAGGGGAGTTAAATAATTAAGTTACCCCTAATTTTGAAGGCTACTTTACTAATTAAGTAAAAATAACATTTACAGAATACGAATTAATGTACATCTCCTGCAGGTCGCCTGCATTCTGCATGCTCTGTCCTTACCGAATCGAGCCCCAGGTGATTTTATTGTATGTGATTCTGTTGCTACAAAATCTCGATTGAAATAAATAACATTGTTCACAGTTACATTCGCTAACGAAATAATTATCAAGTTGTATATCCGTAAAATGACGTGAAAGCAACAATTTAATTAATTAGCACGCACTAAAACTATCAGCTAGCAGACTTCAGTAACATAACTTTATCCTACTAAAATCATACTAATGACAATGTTGTAATTATAATATAATACGCCATACGTGTTATGCGGGATATCATCCCAAGTGTAATCGTATTCAGTGATAAAATTGTAAAAAAAGACAGAGCTACCATTGGGAAGAGCTACTGCGTAAGCTGATACTATTTATTTAAAAATACCGGCGAATTACGTGCATAAAACTTCGCAGCTGAAGAAACTATTGCAACATTATATTATTTACATGTCTTCTTCAGAGACTATAAGAATATAACACTCACCTTGCAATTAATTTGGACAATTATTTTAGTTGCGATTGAGAGCGCGTTCTTATGGGACATATTACGTTGGACGACGCATTGCGTTGGTACGGCCCTATCGACCATACATTTCTTTTTTATAGCTTCATATCTGCAAACACAAATCCTCATAATACTCAGTTGCATAAAAATTAGTCATTCATACATATTCAAAAAGGTTCAAGAAATATTTTTATTGACATTCTGATAAATTAGTAAGAGATTCTTATCATATTTTACCTGTCCGTGGCTTTTCTCGCCAAGACACAGAATAATAGCCCAGGATTCTTCCGGGCAATAACATTCTCGCACGTATTGGCATACTCCAACGGGTTATCCCCCCTCATAGTCACTAAAATGAAAACAAAAGTGTAATTCACATCTGTTTTTACGTGAAACCAGCTCTGCTGTTTTTAAAAGCAACTCTTTTAGATCTGAGTACAAAAGTTAATAGTTAGAGACAGAGATGTCGCTGTTGCAAATCTTCCCTGCCTATGGTCAAATCTAGTTTTGTATGCTATCGATTTTATTTCCTTTTTTACTATAGATTAATTAATGTTTATTATCTTTTAAATACAAACACTTTTTGGGATGATTTATATTAGACCGTCACGAGCATGAGCTTCGTTGTCCATTGCTCAGCGAACAGTCGATCGGTCTATTGCAACGGAGTGGCGGCCGAGCAATGGACTACGAAACTCGGACCCGGCCGGTGCTCATGACGGTCTAATATAAATCATCGCTAACAAAGCGAATGCCCTAATAATAAACATAGAAGAGAAAATAATAAAAAATTGACACCAGGTTGTTGTATAGAAGAAGTTTAAAGTTTTGATGTATGAACTTACCGATTTCCGGTTTTGGCATCTCATAGGAAAGTCCCCTGCAGGCCTTTAGCATGTGACCGAGGAAGTTGTCCACGTCATTGCGAGCCCTCTCCGGTGCAATCACCACCCAAGATTTAGGGTTTATGTTCATAAGCATGGGCATATTCCTGTGGATAGTTATAAAAGTCAACAATTTAGAGCTATTTGATGGGCAACTCGATGAGTGATTCTCTATGTAACAAGTGTAAAAAGAATAACCTGTTTTCCACCCCTGAACGTTATTTTTGGTGATAAATATTCCTTTTATCTACAACGAACGAAGTAAATATGCATTTAGGAGAAGAGGATGTTTGTTTGTATGTGTGTAATTATACTTATCTTCTATCTACTGAGGGTACATCCCACACACAATTCAAACATCCATAACCTCAAAAACAAGTTTTTTTTTAAGTCCGAGCATGTGCTTGTGACTAGATTTAAATTGAGATATGGTAATTGTAGAACTCAGGTAAAAGACAAATTAAATTGTGATTAACATCCTACCTCATGTCCTTCGTCCAACCCTCAGTGGATTCACCAGCAGGGTATTTAGCATTTTTCCCTTGGATAATTGCCTCAGTAGGCAATACACGGCCCTTGAATCTGACTAAGTTATTGTCTAACTTTAAATCCCATGTCTTGAATTCCTGAAATTAAAGAATCCAATGGCCATCTATTGAAATCTACACTTATATTTTAAAGCCCAAGAGTTTGTTTCTTTGAATGCGAATCTCAGGAACGACTGGTCCAAATTGAAAAATTCTTTGTGTTTGATATTCCATTTCGAGCAAGGTTATTATAGGCTATATAACTTCACACTACGACCAATAGGAGCGGAGCATCCATGAAAAATGTTCAAAAACGGGAAAAAATTAACCCTTTACAGAGATTGTCTCGTGCGCGGCGACAGTGGGGGTAGCAATACTACATAAATTGTACGCATTACTAATACGCGGACAAAGTCGCGGGCACAGCTAGTAAAAAAATATACAAGAAGAATTATGAGTAACAAATCAGTTTTGAAAATATCTTAGGAATAACCGTATGACATCAGAAGACACAACCCGTTCTCAAACACTATTTATATATGTTATAGCGTCCCCACCGTTCCCACCTTTCGGTATACCAGCAGGGGCCGCTATACCCGAGCGCACACCCCTAAGGGCGACGTCAGGGATCGAGTTTAAGACGGATCTAGTCCCCAATGCTAGACTGGTTCTCATAAAGGAGAGTAGCCTCGTGCCCAAGGACACTACCTGGTTGTCCAGACAGGTACCGGAGCAATAAGGCCGCTCACCACCCGCGCCTCAAAGAGGAGCTAACGACAACCTCGCTGGGGCCGGCAGAGAAGCCACCTCCCACATCTCCAGTGTGGTACCGGAGCTGTTGAGGCACGCTCACTTCCCAGCACACATCCGTGTGCCTACCAAAAGTGACCTACATCCTGGTAAGGACCGGACACATCTAGCCTAGTGTCCTACGCATTAACTCGTCCGGCGTCGATGTCCCACCGGGGTGACACGCTCATAAAAACTCAAAACCGCACTCGAGCGTCGATGTCCCCCCGGTGGCACATCCTACCCAGACCACTTGAAACTCTAACATATCGAAATAGAGTGGATTTTTGTTAGAACAAGTTTTGTTCATTGGCAACTCTGATATATTTTACGTCATTTGGCATTGACAGTAAAATAACCGCCAGTTGAAAAAAAATAAATAATTGGATTTGCAAATTTTTGCTGTCAGATTTTTTCAGTTTCGCCATTTTTTTATGCCGTGCGGGTGAAAGTGAAAATTAATTGTTTCAAATAGTGATAAGTGGGTGAATTTAGTGAAAAACTAGTGTTATTTCGTTTATTTGGTTCAGTCTTTTGGTATGTATTGTATCAAAATATCGATTTTCTTTGTAGAAACACTTTTTTACGAGTTAGAAAACCGCTCGATAAAATACGTAAAATTCGTGTTTGGTTGAGCTCTAGCGTCATGAACGTAAGGGTCACAATGGAATGTAGTTTGGTAGGAATACCGGAAGTATACTTCCGGTACTTTTATTTCAACTTGAATTATTTATTATTTTCCTATGATAGCTATATGTAAATAATATTTTATGGTAAATGGTAGACTGTAATGGACACTTTTTACAATAATTGACCTAGGACTAGATTACAGTCATTGTGAAACAAGCTTCGTAAAGAAAGTCGGAAGTAGAGAAAGTCGGAAGTTGGGAGAAAGTTTTTACTTCAAAGTAAATAAATAATTATTTACTGCTTACTAAATCTCAAATATATTACCAAGTAACAGAAAAAACATTCATAATTACGATATTTTTTACAAAAAGAAGGTAGGTGGTCTAGTTTAGTTTTTATACGTATTTATGTAAAGTACGTCGTAATTATCTATTACCATTTCATATCTTATCAATCACATGACGTAGCTGTAACGTATGCTATAATTTTACCTAAAATTTATTGATTCTCCAAAGGTTAAGGCATAGCGCAGCCGGGGATGCGGTCCCAACGGTCCGACTTACGAAGGTCCGAAGGACACAGCTAAAGGCCACCCCATGGCCTCGCGCACTCGTCCACGACGTGCAAAGCGCTCGTCGCGTATGAGGGCAGCCCCCGGTGACAAGCATACCGGGGAGACGCAAACGTTGCCACCCTCTGCGACTGCAACCACAACCCCCACGAGTCCGACCTCAATGTTGGACGGCGTCCCCTACTAAGCCACCGATAGATGCAGCCTTTCTGGGACGCCGGGCAAGTCCAACCCCATGGTAACCTAGTCACAGGGGGGGACCCGTAGTTCCCCCCCCGACCCGACTGGCTCGGCTACTGCCAGCCGGGGGAACATCAGAAGACAGTAGCAAACGCCCACTGTAGTAACTTTACCACTAAAACAATTCTTGTTTTTGATGTAGTCTTTTATCTAACTTATCTTTGGGTCCGCATTGCAGCGGCTTTTTATATTTATTCCGAGCAACAGGAACATGGAATATGTTTGAGACAATCATCACCTCTAGTACTAATACATAAAATCTCAATGCCTTTATCCTACTAATGTTATAAATGTGAAAGTGTGTGTTTGGATGTTTGTTACTCAATCACGCAAAAATTTCTGAACCTATTGCGATGAAACTTGGAATATAAGTAGTGGATACCGGAAATAAAACATAGGCTTTTAAAAACACATTTTATTCCGATATTCCCGCGGGAATGGGACTTACGAGGGAAACCGCGGGGCGCAGCTAGGCTAATATACTAATATTATAAAGCGGAAATATTAATTTGTTTGTTTGTCCGAAAATACTAAAACGATCGATGTCAAAAATTCTTTCACCAGCAAAAGCTACATTATAAACAAGTTAGATAGGCAACTATTGATTCCGATATTTCCACGGGACGCGTTCGGAACTTTAGCGGGTGAAAACGCGGGATACAGCTAGTCACATTATAACTTCCTTGTTAGACAACAGTTTTGACAAGTCAATATTAACATTTTTACATACCTCAACAACTTCCCGATTCTGCGTAAGGCGTTTGTTGAAAGTGAGCAACTTTTGAATTCTTGTGTCTGGTCCTATTTTAGTGTGAGTGTCTAGAGCTTTCATCAGCCTGAAGTCAGCCCTCATCTCGTCGGAGAGTCCCGTTTGGCGACATAGTTCAGGCACTAGATACACAAACTCTGGCATCCCCGCGCGAATCTCGCGGGCTTTTGAACGAGATATCAACATAGGCTGACCCATGTCATTGATCTTGATGTCGTATTTCTGTTGATAGATAAGTGAGAGTTTAGAAGGTAAGTGATCTAACCAAGCACCTAAGGTTGACTTGCGCGGCTATAATTAGCCCTAACTAACGTGCTAACTCTTATGATTAATGTGCACTGACATTTGTGTCAGTACAAGACCAATCACAAGGGTTAGCACTGGGCTAGCTCACATGTGTACAACAATATCTTTAGGTAGGTGCTGTGGGTGTAACTGAAGTGAATTCTAGGATGATTTTATAAAACATGTTAGAAATATTTTTACAATGCGAAATGTATCATCAAAAGTACTGCTGTAACAGAAATTGAACCCGTAGCCCTCGCTCAATGGTTAAAGTTTCCTAATATTTGATTAGAAACAAACCTTTTTGTAGTAGTCTATGTAAGAGATGTCCTCATCCCTCATTTTGAAAGTGGAGCGAGGAGACTCATTCCAAGCGACATCGTCAACGCGGTAAGTTCGTTGATTGTAATCAGTCATAACAATTTTGCCTGAAAGGAATAATAGGTTAAAAAGGTTGAATTGAAATTAAACTTATTTTTACTCAACTGATATAAAGACAACATCGCATTAAAACAAGTTTAATTTCTTACGAGATATTTTAAAGGAAAAATTCATCTTAAAAATTCCTTTGCGACGAGATATGAACTCGCGTCTCTGCGTCAGCACCGCAGCGCCTCAACCAACTAGGCCACACGAGGCTCGATCTCGAGGTAAATCACTCAAAAGTGAGCCTGTAGATGCGTCTCAACAAAAACAAATTACGAAAAGTTTAATTTCAATTAGAATTACATTATAAACTGTCTTACCAACTACATCTTCAAGGAAAATCTTTTTGTATTGTTGACCTTTGCTGTTGGCATATTCCTTCAACATTTGTAGGACAGTGTCCATTCGAAGAACCTAAAACAGATATAAAATAAAGTAGCTTGAAACCTAAAAAAAATAAATGCAACAATTTTCATTCAACATTGTTGCGTCGGCCGACCAAGACCATCGTACCCTGGTTCGTTGTCGAGGTAAGAGAATAAATAATAATAAGCAATTAGACCCTGTATCATTTATCTATACTTATAATAAAGGAAGAGAGGACAAAAAATCTGTACATGGAATTAAATTAAAAAAAATTGGTCGAGGGGACTTAGAACAAGTAGTAGAACAAAAGTGTGCATCAGAATGGCGGGTGTACAAATGCAAATTATCATGAATCTAATATGGCTCAAATCTACCTTAATTCTACCTAATTCTACCAATAAAGAAATTAATAGTACCTCTCTGTACGCATAGAAAACTCAATAAATATGTGAGCCGCCAATCTGACGTCAGGATGGCGGGTGTATTCCTTTTCTGGGCGAAATATCATTCGTCAATATTTATATTCACTGCCATATAAATCTACCTAATTAGTACCTTACAGTATCGTAAGTAGTAATCAAATTCAGGCAAAGGCTAGAGAGTAATTTTGAAAATAAAATTTCGCAACTTTAAATTTCTGCAATGTTGGTATTTAATAATGGCGGGCGTGTCGAGAATCTGGGCTAAAAAAAAATATACTTTTTTATAATTATGGCCGTTTAGAAAGTAGCTAGTGTCAAGAATTATGTTATAATTGAATCGAATTACTCCATGTTAGCCATTTGACAAGTACATTTTTAAAATAGTAGTAGTATTGATCAATTGTTTAAGTAATAGTAGTATAATTTATAATTATACTTGATAAATACTATAATTTATCAATACTACTACTATTTAAATTCCAATCCATCTTATTCCCATTTCTTTTACTAATTTAATTCCTTGAAAGTGTACAAGTGTAATGAAAACCAAACGTAACTTTCGCGATGTCTCAAACTTCAATAATCAACTTCAAACAATAAATCATTTCATTTCACAAACAATAAATCATTTCATTTCATTTCATGTAAAATTCTTTGTTATTAACCGCCAATTACACTCACTCCACTTTTAACTACGATAACTTGGCTGTTTCTATAATGCAAAGAATAATATTTGCATAATTTATAGAAACAGCCAAGTTATCATCATCATTTACGAAATAATAAACTTTTGACTTTATAGTCAATAAGAAATTTTATTTTATTTTAGTACATTTTTCATTTACGAAATAAAGACTATTGACTATAAAGTCAATAGTTTATTATTACGTAAATGAAAAATGTACTTGTCAAATGGCTAACATGGAGTAATTCGATTCAATTATAACATAATACTTGACACTGGCTACTTTCTAAACGGCCATAATTATAAAAAAAGTACAATCTTTTTTTAGCCCAGATTCTCGACACGCCCGCCATTACTAAATACCAACATTGCAGAAATTTAAAGTTGCGAAATTTTATTTTCAAAATTACTCTCTAGCCTTTGCCTGAATTTGATTACTACGTACGATACTGTAAGGTACTAATTAGGTAGATTTATATGGCAGTGAATATAAATATTGACGAATGATATTTCGCCCAGAAAAGGAATACACCCGCCATCCTGACGTCAGATTGGCGGCTCACATATTTATTGAGTTTTCTATGCGTACAGAGAGGTACTATTAATTTCTTTATTGGTAGAATTAAGATAGATTTGAACCATATTAGATTCATGATAATTTGCATTTGTACACCCGCCATTCTGATGCACACGAACAAAACTATATAATTTTTATCATTTTCATGTCTGTCTGTCTGTTTTTCGGTCTGTTCTTTATACAATTAAAAACTACTAATCCGATTGAAATCTGGTTTTCAATATTGGATAGTTCTATTTTCGAGGAAGTTCGTGTTATACTTTGCATCGAAATCTAATTAGTAGAACTCGAGTAATAAACGAAAAAGTGCAACCGCTCGAGAACCGCTAGTCCGCCCGCACTTGTTATAACGCGTTTTTCACTTCCGCGGGTGAAACCGCGGGGTGCAGCTAGTGTACCTATAACTTTCTTGAAGTCAGTATCATGAATCTCAAAAGACAATATTTACTTACTTTGTGTGCGATTTCAGCCACTAGCAGCAACTGATTTTCATGCTGATTGATAGTAGTCTTATAGCCAGGCCAAATCTGGAGTTTATACTCCGGAATGTCAATCTAAAACACGCCATAAAATTATATAAAACACATCCATAACTCTCTTTTAACGTCCATAAAAAACAACAAATAAAAAGTAAAGAGTATAAACAAATTCACAAAACAAAAGTTTACCTTGGCAGCCATATCGAAATAATCACGGCCCATTAGCTGCAGTTTCAGCAAAGTAAAACATTTTCTGATTATGATGTTGAAAATTTGGATGTAATGATAATCACCAGGAGTCACATTGCAGATTAGCTGTAACAATAAAAAATAATACAGGTACTCTGTTGAAGTAGGAAATACAAGATACTGACTGTGCCTGACGAGATGACAGAAAACAGGCCAGTGCTTGGCTTGTTGCAGTTCAACTTGTATCTAACTGAAATACAGCAAGACATTTAATATGTTACAGTAAATAAATATATATTGCACGGCATTGCACACAGCGCAATCTAGCCCCAAACTAAGCACTAGGCTTGTACTATAGGTACTAAACAACGAATATACTACACATAAAACTTGTTTTTTAAATAAGTACATAGAAAAGACCCATACCAGAACAAATATTTCTTTTTTTGCACCCGGCGAGAACCCAGCGGACCTTTGCCCGACGTGCCACAAAGGTGGTATAACTGGGGTTAAAACTGGAGGTTAAAGCTGCTGCTATCCCAACACATACACAAATTACTTACCTTTATAATCAGTCGCATCTTGGTCCCGTCTTTGCGTTCCGAGTACAGCTCCATAGGATCTGGGTGCAGTCTCTTCACGGTATACAATGCAGTGCCATCATACACATAGCTGTTGGAACAATTTTACTATGTTAAACCGTAGAGACTATTTACAAGAAAGCGCAGGAACAGTGTACCTCACCCCCTTAACCGTATCTTACAACAGATAAATAAAGATCTTGTTGGCCAACTATACCAGGCAATTATTAGCAACATCTTACAACTCAATAAATATATATATACTAATATACTCACTTAATATATCAAGGTAAAAGTTATTTCCTGTCAGATAGCTTTCAAATAAAAAAGCGTTTTTAATCAGTTTATCAGTTGGAGAGTTCAATTACACTTCACAGTGACTAAATTTAACTGTGAGTAAACATTATTAGACTCGATTTTAATAACATGGATAACAATCTATTATATTGCAGACAAAGGTGAACTAGCTTTTACCGACTATTACCAACACAACAGAGAGAAAAAGAGAAAACATAGAAATGAGAAAAGTCGACGGCGCGGGCCGCGGTAGAGAGAAATTAATTATCTACAGAATCAATGACTGTGGAAACAAAGTTTAAGAAACGAAGGTTAAAAAATTAGTGCTCACCCTCCAAGTTTATCCTTGTGTACTCTCAGAAGGCCCTTCCTGACGGCGGTATTATCCTCTTCAGGATTCACATCAACATGGTATTGGTAGAGGCCCCATTGAGGAGTCGTTTTCACGGCAAAATAGTTGGCCAACAAGTCGACTGGGATGCCACTAGTACCTAGTCATTTGAACAAATAGTTATATTAGTTAAATAAGGGAAATGGTGTTATCTTATCAGTTGGTATAATTTGCGACCGCGACGAACCCGCGTCATGTCCTCTGGACCATGCACACTCTTTAGATCTATAGCGATTGCTGCTTGAGTGGTTGCTTGTCAGGCGAACAGCAAAATATAATCTGTTTGTCAAACATTTTTACTAAGAATTGTTTGTATGATAGTAGTAATAGTATTAACGTAATTTAAAATTTCAAATTATATATACTTACTTAATTTAAGAAATAAATTGTGTATAACTTGGGCTATATCTATCTATTTATTATTTAGTAATTGGTAGTTTTCTTTCTTTTACTATTCTGCGGCTGTCCGTACCCGGAATGTCTACATATTAAAGGAATCGGCTGAAAATCAGTGCGCTGCATGTCTTGATGTGTAACGCTTAATGCTGAGACGATTTCCTTTTTGTAGCCACACTAGTTAATCTACATGTACAGCATACTAGTTAATAAGCTATGTGGTTTTTTTTCTTTTTTGTGGTTACAAATAAACGATTTTTCATTTCATTTTCATTTCATTTCATTTCATTTCATTTCATTTCTCTTTATCGACATTATATACTTTTTAATTTCCCTTTCCAGTATTTTTAACTTGAGCCTAGTGCTGTTTTTTTATTAATTAACTTTGTTTTACTGCTGTCGAGCAAAGGGCCTACCTTCATTCAATTCAAAGACGGTTTGGACAAAAATCTACCATGCTTGGGCCAATGCACAGCAATAGGTTACTGAGCATTGCCTATCTCACTCTAGGTTCTGAAACATTGATCACTGTTTCTGAACCTAAAATGTCGGAGTCCAGTTTAGTCTGGATTTAACATGGACCTAGGACAAGGATAAAATTAAATAGTAACCTTTCTTAGACTGTATGGTGTCAGGGCGCGTGCGCAAGATAGTGACTTGTTCCGGCAACACGCGTCCACCGCCGCGGCGAGACCCGCGCCCCACTACCGTGGAGCTGGGCTCGCCGGATCCTCCTGCAGCTGCTAACAAATTATATCATTACTAGTTTTTCGAAATACCCTTACTTATTGGATGCCTGCAACACATAAAAATAATATAGGACTGCTTAGATTAGGTTATCGGTGAAAGGTGTAAAATCAATTTTACACTCAAGGTATAGGTATCACTTTTGCAATTAAATTAAAAAAACCTGATAATGCCCTCATCCCGTGACAAGAATGATCCCTCTCGGGAGCCCGGGATCCGTTCCCATACAAAGAATGTTGACTTGTAGTTTGTCGAACAATTCGCCGTGCTAACTGTCGATTGTTTAGCACAGTGTAATGATGACTTACCAGCAGCACCTCCGATATCGACTGCAGCCATGCGTTGTTGTATATCAATGTCGCCGGGGTGTTCCCTCGTGGCGGGCGTGGTGCGGTGCGAGGCGCGGCCGGGAGCCACCGCGCCGGCGGGGGGACCGCCGGCGCGCACCGGCGGGGCCACGGCGGGCGGGCCCCATGCTGACGGCGGCTGCGGCCGGGGGCCCGGCCCTGAAGACCCCTGGAATTATTGTACGATGTTTTAGTAAAGAAAGCGAGGAAAGTTGAAGCCGATCGATCGCGAATGGTCTTGGCTTGGCGCAGTCATTACATCGATAGAAGACCGAAAATTTGTGTGGCAAAAACCTCTTTCTTGAGCTTCTCGTTCGATGCTTCAGAGGGCACGTTCAGCAGTTGTTCCCAGTCCCGATTGCTGATAGCTGTCGTTAGGTCAAGTTAAAGACCTTATGGCGACCACTAGGTGAGCCACACCACTACACAATAACAAACAAAGCTAATTTTAAATAATGTGCCCTTGGAATTAAATTCCAAGTATTTACTTAACAAACTGAACAAACCTATTCACCATAGTTAACAAATCATTTGAATAGTTCATGTGACTAAAATTTATTAAAATGACTTCCAAACAAAATAGAAAAGTTACAGGTCCAAACCAAACAAGAACAAATAATCAAATGAAATCACAGTGTTCAACCAAGGATCACAGAAGTCGGCTTCACTAAAGTCAGAACCTTAGAATTATCGTGGTCAGTCACTTGGTCAAAGTTAAATGATACTGACTTCTTTCACTGGGCCAATGTAAAACAGCTCTAACTCAAGAATTTTAGTCTTAAAGTAGGGAGAGTTCCAAGCAAATTTTAATATCCACCAGTACCTACCTGTGAAGGTCCCCCTTGGTGCGACCTAAGCGTCTCCCCTGGCTTGCGAGGCTGCTGGCCCGCGTCCCCAGCGCCGCGACCACCGCGCCCACCAGCTCTCCCACGCCCCCTTCCCTGCCCCTTGTCTGCCATATCTATGAAACAAGTCATTTTATCATCACATCTATTCGAAAAGAGCTAATCCATTCTCTGTAAACTAGGTTGGAACTAGTCCTTTGCTGGCGCTTACGCTAACTCGCCGGCAAAACGTTTTGCCTCCCTCTTTAGCAGGATTTTACTTTTCCAGCTACTGATTGGCCGGAGCGATTTGAATTTGTAATGTGAATATTTTTCAAAAAAAAAGTTTGTATGACCATAGAGTTCCAATAGAAATGGAATATAAATAGAAGAGGAATAGACTAGGAGACTAGGAATAGTCTTGGATTGGTCAAGGTTTAGTCTAGGAGTCTAGGAATAGTTGTGGAATAAACTAGGAGTTGTGGAGAGTTGAGTTGAAATAAATTAGGAATAGTCTTGGAATAGACTAGAAATAGTCCAGATTAGAATAGAAAAAAGGAATTGATAAAAAATACCAAAATAACCTCTACATACAGCGCCACCGACTAATTAATCTGTTTTATCATCTGACGTCGGGCAGCCAAACTAAGTACAATATGGAACCATACAGCCAGTAAAACTGCCCGACTTCAGATGATAAAACAGATTAATTAGTCGGTGGCGCTGTATGTAGAGGTTATTTTGGTATTTTTTATCAATTCCTTTTTTTTTTTGTGGTTTTTAAATTTTTAAATTAATTTTTGTTATTTTTTAAGTCGGTTTTCTAATTTTTAAATTATTTTTTTATTTCACCCTTTTTAGTACTTACCTACCTACTTTCGACTGCCAAATAAATTAACTTTAAAATTTAAATTAATTTAAAAATAAATAATTGTTACCGTAATTTTAATTTTTGAGGAGTTTGCTGATGAGAAGGTGGTTTTAGGTGGCCCATCAATCTGTACTTAGTTCTTTAGGGGTCTATTCTTTTTGGTAGAAGTCCAAAACGAGTAATTTATTACATTCTGGGAAGCTATCCTGTCCATCATTCCGAAGATACTCATCAGATCCTGACCAAATTTTTATGGGACCACCACGGGGCTTCCACCTTTCCATTAAAAAAAGAACCATCTCAATCGGTCAAGCCACCTTCGCGTAATCGGTGAACAAGTGAATTGAATACAGGTTTTTGAGGAGCATTCCCGGTCCTTACTTCGAAGATCCTCATCAGATCCTCACCAAATTTTTATGGGACCACCTCGGGGCTTCCACCTTTCCATTAACAAAAAAACCATCTTAATTGGTCAAGCCACCTTTGAGTAATCGGTGAACAAGTGAATTGAATACAGGTTTTTGAGGAGCATTCACGGTCCTCACTTCGAAGATCCTCATCAGATGCTCACCAAATTTTTATGGGACCACCTCGGGGCTTCCACCTTTCCATTAAAAAAAGAACCATCTTAATTGGTCAAGCCACCTTCGAGTAATCGGTGAACAAACATAAAAAAAAAAAAAAAAAAAAATACGCGACGAATTGAGAACCTCCTCCTTTTTTGAAGTCGGTTAAAAATAGTAGTTAGCGTACTATGCAAATATTGGGAAAAGTTAAGAGTTCACATTTTCTCATAGAGGGCGATGAAAAGTAGAATGTCTACCTTGGGAGCAAATACTATTTTTCGCTCGAGTGAGGTACTTTAAATCCCTCGATTTGCTCAGGATTCTACTCTAGAATCCTTCGCTTCTCTCTGGATTCAAAAAACACTCTCGCCGTAAAAATAGTATTTTCCCCCTTGGTGTACAATCTACTATTAACACTTAGTTAGATGATCAGACTAGCTGCATTCCTCGTTTTCAAAGACATAAGTTGTCCTTTAAATGTGTCACTTTACATAAGTCCCGTTCGGGACGGGATAAAAAGTAGCCTATGTGTTAATCCAGGTCCCCAGCTACCTATATATAGTTTCATCGCAATCAGTTCAGTATGTTTTGTAGAGTAACGATATCACATACATACATACATACAAACTTTCGCGTTTATAATATTAGTAATGTATAATAAAGAATTTAATCATTTATTCATTCATAAGTTCTAACAATGTTCGAATTTTGTTTAGACTTATTTAAAGCTGTGCACTTAGATTATATAGACAAGGGGGTCTATGTAAACAACAATGATCGAATTTTAAGTAAACTTTTTTGGAAGTGTATGGATAAATTTCTGAAAACTTTAACTGTGGAATGTATGAAACTCAGTCATCTGAACTGACATAAAAAAGCAGCACTATCAGGTATTCTTTCTCCTTTCTAGTCATTGACCAGTCCATTTCTATGGGTGTGTGATTAATTTCCTGAACAATTTGAGTTTTGAACTGATGAAGTTTAGCCAGAGAGAGAGAGCGTAGTTTAAAATGCTGTCAAGCGACCATTAACCTACTAGTCTCTTATAAGAGACCAGTATAAATTATTTGGTTTAGCATTTTTAAACAACTTCTTTTAAACAGGAACAGAGCATGAGCTAGGTATATTGACTAGGTACATAATAAGGTAAGTACTTGTTACAATCCTCTACAAAAAGGAAGTACATATTATAATTTTACAACTCAAAACTTTATCTCGTTTTCTATGAAAGCATAAGAACTCAAAACTGTATCACGTTTTCTGTGTAAGCATAAGTAAGCATCTTAAGTGAAGCAGCATATTGTTTGTATGGTTCTTAATTGCTCACAGTAAAACAGTAGTTACACAGTAAATTAGACGAAGCGTTATAAGTAACTTACATGTAAGTGAACTTTGATCACAAGAGGGCCAGGTAAGTATGTAGGAGAAGAACACAACACCAATAAAAAACATACATATTTGCTTACAATGTAAATGCAATACTGCCTGCTGACGCAGAACTATAAAGTAAAACGAGCTAACTGTTGATTGCTATGAATCATTAAAGAAGTGTCAACAACACATTAAAAGGAAAATACACTTTTTAAACTTTTTACAGGAAGACAAGAGCCGAGCCTTCCCAGGACCATGGCCGGTATAATCCGTTTGCCAAAATATTGGAGTAATTTATATATCTATTAATTAAATTAAAAATAATTGTGTACTAATATGCAATCTAGACCCGAAATGCTAAAAATAACTAGATGGATAATATATTAAAATCTCATTATATCCCTTGATTTATTTGTCACTGAATACAATTCTCCTGGAAACGCTTGTTTATAACTGGGTAATCTTTAGGATTTGAGTCAATCTAAGTAGAAACTTCTACGAGTACATTGAGATGACCTAGAAGCAAAATTCTAAATCAGCTTCAGTTGTGTGAGGTTATGGAACCCAAAAAAACCCAGTTAAGTGGGAGAGGACTTGCACACAAACCCACTTTACATAAAGTGTAGGTCTACTATCAGTTTAAGTAAGTAGGCTTTGAGACCATTGGGTGTTGGGAACTTAGTAGTAAAGTTTTTATTAGGGAGTTGTCAGCGTGTTTGGTCGAGGCGTCTGGTGACCCCAGGGCTGGAGGCTTCTTGTCCCAGCAGATAAGTTTGGCTATCCAGCGTAGGAACGCCGCCAGCATCTTGAGCATTAAAGTGTAGGTCTACTATCAGTTTAGGTAAGTAGGCTTTGTGACCATTGGATGTTGGGGGCCTAATAGTAACGTTTTCATTAGGGAGTTGTCAGCGCGTTTGGTCGAGGCGTCTGGTGACTCCAGGGCTGGCGGCTTCTTGTCCCAGCGGATAAGTTTAGCTATACAGCGTGGGAACGCCGCCAGCATCTTGGGCTATGCCGCGGAAGCTAGGTGCTGACAATTTCCTTTTGTTTTAGTTTTTTGTTTTCTTACGTTGTTTTTATTTGTGCAGGTATTTGGTTGTGGAATAAATCATATTTTAGTAGTAGGTACCTATGTGGTTAGGTATTGATTTAAATAATACTCTTCGGAGTTTTTTGATTGTTTATATTTGCTAATCAAATTGTTTTATTACTGGTAGTTTCATAACATATTTGTCTGTATGATACAGCGTAAATACTCGTAAAGCGCTTATTGAAGTCTTGTTTGTTTTACCTAGCTACTTATTGATTATAATACATAAGTAGCTAGATAAGTAAAAATTTAAATTTCCGTTGGCGCCTGACATGAAACCACCAGTAACTAAAGCTGAACTAAAGGTACTTTTGAAAATATATTTCCATTCGAAAAATAGGCCTTGAGCAATATTACTTAGTGGAAGTTTTAATAACAATTTAGACGAGAAATTAAAAGTCATGATGTTGATAATGTTCATTTTATGTATTTGGTTGTACTAGTTGTTTACAAAAAAACGCCGCAAATTGAATGGAAAAGGACGCATTTCAAAATAAAAAATGGCGTATGCCAAATACACATGGGTTAAAATGAGGTACAAAGTAGGCACTTCATTCTATGAAAACATTAAATTATATTACGTATCACGTAAAATCGACCTAAAGTAACAAGAACAGTAAAATTAGGTGTAGGTATATATTTTTTAGTTTGTAAACATAAAATCTACATAACAAACAATGCATGGCATAGGTTACAGACTTTACCAGATCACAAGTTTGATGAAGCTTTTCGAAACTCGGGTACGGGATAAAACATTAAGAAAGTGCAAATAAACGGTACAGGTAATATTTAGAAATTATTTTAACTTACCGTTATTTATCACACGGCTTTTACTTTACACGTCCAGAAAAACACGAAAACGAAAAGAAAGTGTCCTACTAGGAATTTTGTTGAAAAGAGTGAAGTTGTTGCAATTGTTTTTTATTTGGTGTACAAATGCAAAAGGGCAGGCAAAATGGTTTTTATCTCGTACAGTGTCCTCCACAGTTCCAATTATTCATATAATTTTTGTTGATAATGCAGTTGATTTTCACGAATAACAGAAAACAGACGAATTAGTTACGTGAGAAAACACTTCTATTTACCAATGAGTCTATTAAAGTTAATTTACCTTTTTTCAAGCCTACTAGTTGTTGGTGCAACGAAAATAAAAAACGAAATACATACAATTCGCCTGATGGCTCTCTGCACAGAATTTTTTATTGCCGATTGATTGCCGCCCTAAAGTAATAATTACTATTGCCGCTAACCAAATTCTATTTTCTGGTTAGTATTGCCAAGTAACAAAAGTTTTATTTTATTATTAGGTACACAAATTTTTTTTTTTTAAGAAATTTGTAATGGGTAGTCATTGCATGGGGATTAATTGTATATGTTTTATAAAATGGTATTTGTTAATAATATACTGTTGATTATTGGTACAAGTAAAAATAATAAAAAAAAACTATTATTTTGAACTAGCAGCGTTCCGCGCTTTCACCCGTGTAAGTCTCGATGCTGTAGGAATATAGAAATATCGGGATTAAAAGTATATTATAAAGTTACTCCTCGACAATTCCTTAGCTTTCCATATGTGAAGGAATTTTTAAAATCAACCGTTTTCGTAGTATCGTAGCTTATTTATTACAAACAAACTAACAAATCAATAAAATCTCTTCTGTTGACTGAGCAAAGTGAAGTATAGATCTGCTTCAAGTCTGGCCAAATTTTTTTTCGTCTATCGGTATTTGGTTCTCCTCGTAAGGTATTCTAAAGATCTTATATTTCTTAACCGATCTTCACAAAACAGGATATGGGTAAATCGGGGTAATAGTTTTTTTTTTTTGCGGGATTTTTGATCCGATATCCCACATATTTCGCCCACTACGAGAATAAATAATAATTTTGTGAGACCGAACTAAGTTAGCCAACTAGATAGTATTGTAGAATCTTGCAACACCATTAACCATGGTCAATGTTAACTAACTTCAGGGAGTTTTGGCGGGAACGAGGTGAAGAGATGAGTTGTTAAATTTTCATTGTTGTGAAAAATTGTTCAAATTAAATTGCTTAATTTCGGAAAAATATTAATCAACTAGCTGTGCCCCGCGGTTTCACCCGCATAAATTCCTATCCTGTAACGTATGTGACGCATCACGTATGTCATACCAAGCGTTGCTTAACCCGTATGATAATTTAAAGTACCCTATATCTTATTTCAAACACTAAACTATCCCTGTACCAAATTTCGTTGAAATCGATTTAACCGTCATTTTTACCCATCACGTATGTCATACCAAGCGTTGCCTAACCCGTACGATCATTTGAAGTATCGTATTTATACCCTTAAACTAATCCCTGTACCAAATTTCATTCTAATTGGTGCGATCGTTCCCGTTGACCCATCACGTATGTGTCACGTCAAGCGTTGCTTAACCCGTACGATCATTTAAAGTACCCTATATCGTATAGATAGCCTTAAACTAACCCTGTACCACATTTCATTCTAATTGGTGCGATTGTTCTTGTTGACCCATCAAGTATGTGTCACGCCAAGCGTTGCTTAACCCGTACGATCATTTAAAGTACCCTATATTTTATTTTAACTCATAAACTAACCCTGTACCAAATTTCATTCCTATCGGTTCCGCAGTTCTTGAGATTTAAATAGTGTAACTAACACGACTTTCGTTTTTATAGCTGCGTCCCGCGGGATTTACCCTCGTAAGTCCTGACCCCGTAAGAGTATCGGGATCAAAAGTAGCCTATAACCTCCCTCGATAAATGGACTATCATACACAAAAAGAATTTTTCAAATCGGACCAGCAGTTCCTGAGATTAGCGCGTTCAAACAAACAAACAAACAAACAATCAAACAAACAAACTCTTCAGCTTTATAATATTATAATAAATAATAAATAATAATAATAATAATAATAAATAATAATAATAAAATAATAAATAATAATATAATAATAATAATATAATATATAATATAATAATATATAATATAATAATATATAATAATAATTAATATAATATTAGTAATTATTATTAGTATATTAGTATAGATTAGTATAGATTAGTTTCGTGAAGATGTACAAGTGTAATGAAAGTGAAAATCGTTGCAAAACATGGACTTAGCGTTGTCTCCAAAATTTGCGTGAACCGTCATTGTAAAAAGCCACCATTTGCAATGACTTGACTTTTACCACGACGACTTAACTGTTTTGATGCAAATTGCAAATAACTTGCAAAAAATTAATGATACTTCACACTGGCTCCTTTCCAAATGGCCATAATCCGTTCAAAACCGATAAATAATAATTATTATAACGAACTTCAGGACGGATATAAGCTTAAGATACATCCGGCCCGCGAATTTAGAAGGTAACCTACCTACCTACATTTTTTTCCGCAAAACTAAACAACTATTTGAGTTTTTTTGGCAGGAATGTGTTGACGTATTCTTGGTTGCTGAAACTTTTTCAGAATAAAGGGCGGCACGTTTGAGTCATTTTAATTATTGTAGAATAGCTGTCTTGGGACCGCGTAATTCCCATCAAGTTCATCTCGACGTCGTTTTTGGAATACGATACAGTCGATAACGGGGTTGAAAAAAGCTACCGCGCAAGAAGCGAGCAGAAATGGTCGACGTTAAAGCCATAGACAATTTCTGATCGCTCCTTGCGCGGTACCTGGCTTTTTCAACCCTGTTAATGACAGCATCAGACAGCAGCGCGTATTCCCAAAACGACGCGACGAGAGTTACGCGGTAGGGTTTTGATTGTTTTGATTATTAATTTTGGAACACACAAAAAAAATTAAAATAGAAAAAGAAACATAAAATACTTAAAACTAGGTGGCACAATGGGCGGCCTTATCGCTTAACGCGATCTTTTCCAGGCAACCTTTGGATGGAAAAGAAGTGAAGAAAGATAAAAGGTGTACCTGTACAGACAGTAAAAAAGTAACTTGAATAGTATTACAATAATATTCTGCCACATACAAATAGTTAAGAAGTGTCCTGTTGTTTAATGTACCTAATTTAAACCAACATCGCGAAGCAGAAGAAAAATCTATTTTTTTATAATATTATCAAGATTTCACTTGGAATTTTGATATCTCACGCGTTCCCGCGGGCATATCGGGATAAAAAGTAGCCTTTGTGTTATTCCCGGTATCCATGCAGCTACCTTTCGCGTTTATAATAAATAATATTAGTAAGATTCTTCTCTAACTACGATAAAAAAGAAACCTGCCTACTGCTAGTGATTTGACTGTGAAAAATGCAGGTCTAATGCGATTCTGATGTTATCGAAAGTGATGTCACGTGTACGGTCAGCGCGGTTTCTATAGAAATTAATGGTATCGTGACTGTTTGACGAATAGGTTGGTCGAGGTACTAGTAGGAAGGTGATATGAAGTAGGTAACTTAGGTTGCGTCCTGCGGATCACAACAAGTTATAAATAAATAAATATTTCACTACATTGCACACAGCGCAGTCTAGCCCCAAACTAAGAACTAGGCTTGTACTATGGGTACTAGACAACGGATATACAAGATGTAACGGGTATGTCCTTTTAATCCGAAAGGTGGTTGTTCTAGACGTCTAGGCGAACAACTTTTGTTCTATGACTTTTGGAAATTCGAAGTACTTTTCGAAAATTTTAAGTGTAAAATTTACTTGAAGATCAGCTGTTTCTTAGAGTTCGAGGTCATTGACCTTATGTTGTCCTTTCATTTAGTTTGGTTTACTACAATCAAACCTTAAAATACCTTTATTTTCAAAAACAGCAGTTTTTTCAGTGAAACATAATCTCAAAATTTTCAAAAAAAAAGTTCGAATTTTCAAAATTCGTAGAACAAAAGGTGTTCGCCTAGACGTCTAGAACAACCCCCTTTCGGATTAAAAGGACTTACCCGTTACATCTTGTTTATTACCTATTATACTTTGTTTTTTTTTCGTAAATATATTCATATTGTAGGTACATAGAAAGACACCTAGGCCAGATACAAATATTTATTTTTAAGCATAAATATTTGCACCCGACGGGAATGGAACCCGCAGCCTTCTGCATTGCAGTCGAGCGTCCGCCCGACGCGCCACAGAGGCCGTCAAGTTTTACAGATAGACGTTTCTTTGCACCAACAACAACACACACATGAATACAAATTATTATCATCCAACTAATGTATATAACTTGGGTAAGTTAAGTTCGCTTTAATAAGGGCATATAAGGGCGTTGTTTGTGCAACCAAGATGTATGATTATATTAGTACAATAACTGCGCCCCGCGGTTTTACTAGCATAAGTCCGATCCCGCGGGAATATTGCGGTAAAAAGTACCCTATGTGTTATTCTAGGTTTTATCGCAATCGGTTCGGTAGTTTTTGCGTGAAAGAGTGCCAAAGTCACATACACACAAGACATACCTACATACTTGCAAACTTTCGCTATTATATTATTATTAGCTATAGTAAAAAGTAAGATAAGATTTATTGTAGGTTACTTACTTAATTCATTGTGTTGTGTAACGACAGCAACTAACTATAAATAAAGTTATTTATCGATTTATCTTTGCGTAAAAATACGAGTACCTACTTCTTACTAATATTATAAACGCGAAAGTTTGTATGTAAGTATGTATGTGAGGTTGTTACTCTTTCACACAAAAACTATTGAACCGATTGCGATGAAACTTGGAATATAGGTAGCTGGGGACCTGGATTAACACATAGGTTACTTTTTATCCCGATATTCCTGCGGGAACGGGACTTACGCGGGTGAAACCGCGGAGCGCAGCTAGTAGTTATAATATAAAAATGATTTCATGGATAGTTATTATAGAATTTTATATTATTAAAATCTGATTTATATACGTAACGTAATGCTTTAATAAGCTACCTAGTTGTAGAGTTTACAGAGGCATATTTTTCTAGATATTCTACCTAGCTAGGTACTGCATGGAGCTCTAAGTATTTTTGAATCGCCTGCGCCACTTCGAGCAATCTAAATACCTCGACTTCTATATACTGATTTTTGTTCGATGTCTGTAATTTTTCTTAATAAATCGCACGACCGTAACGAGTGGTATTAACAAATCTAACAAAATTGAGCAGATATCGAATTATTTGAATCGGCTAAAGTGCATCGAGCGATTCAGAAATAAAGTTCCTGGACGGGACTTTTGCATGGAGCAATAAGTATAGAGTTTCAAATAATGTAAATCCTAGGATTGAAGTAGATAAATCATAATAGGTACCATAAAGCAATCGAATGCTAAACTATTGGTAGGTATAGGTACCTACCTACTAACAGTAAATTTGTAGTATCTAATAATAAAATCACCAACAAAACAACTCACAGATTTCCTTAAGTACCAATTTGATACTCCTTTAGAACTGCACATTTTCTTTCGGCATTTTTATTAGTTGCCGCTTTCCTTTCAGTAACAAGATCTTGCTTCACCCTCTTTAGTGGAAATTTATTTAAATTCTTAAAAGAATATTCCCTTTTCTTTGTCTTCCTACGGTACGTGAGTTCGGAAGTTTTTATCGAGCTTATTTAAGTTGCTACCGATTGTTTGTTTCAAATGCGAACAGATATTATCTAGTTTGAAACGAGTCTTAAATCTTTTTGAATTTTATTTAGTGTTTTAAAGAACCCCCATTTTTTTAAAAGTTTTAGTCCTATGTGTTTTGGGTTTGTTTTTTAAATTAGATTTGTAAAATAGGCAGCACTTGACTGTAGTAATTAAAAATTATTCAAAAAATTACTTGAACTAAAAGTATGCAAGTAACAAAATTTAATGGGTGACTGAAAATGCAGAGTGACGAAAGCGTGGTTATTCCTTTGATCGATAATCTATGTATAGCAAAAACGCATTTTCGAGCTTTTCCGTTCTTATATTTTAGACCCGTCTGTTACATCACCTGATAGCAGTTGTTAGTTTATTTAGAGGCAGACTTCAGTCTTAGGGGGACCTAGGTAAGTAAATGTTAACCCTATGAACCACTATTCGATAATAACTTCCTCAACAAGAAGAAAAGAAGACTTCATCTGCATAAATACAGTACTTATTCAATTTATTAACAAAACGTAAAAGTTTTTAACTCACTAAAATGAGCTTAAATAGGTCTCGTCATTATCAAACAAATTTAGTGCTAATGGAAGTCATACAATTCGACTTTTCAATTTGCAGTAAACAATAAGAATCCGGAGCGAATCTCTGCGTAATATTAATTAAAATCTATCCATACCTACCCTCCGTTCGTTTCCCCTTAATTAAGTGGTAGTTCGTTGTCTCTCGGGAGCGTGGTGACACGGGACATAAAGTATTCATGCAGTGGAACCCGTTAATAGACTGACTGTTTAGAAGGAGTGGTCTTTAGTTAAGTGCTGCTTACATACAATTAGAAATGAGAATAAGAGAGATGGACGTGAGAAATTCTTGAGTTTAAAGTGAAGGTGATGAATGATTTTACTTGGAAGTGAAGTAGGTACTTAGGAAATAAAGTTTTAGAACTGTTTTAGTGGTTTGGCGTTTTGAGTTAGATTATGATCTACTAACTGACTATTGGAAGCAACAATGTGTAATTATAAAATTTTTAGAATAGCATTTATTTATAGTGTTGCTACACTATAGTCATATTTATATTTTGTTTCCAAAATTTAACACCCAACAGGATTTGAACCGCCTCTTCAAGTCTGTTGTAGTAGGTACTTCTACCGTTCGGTGCATATCGTTTATTTACCGATGAAATGATTTCAGCCCGATGTCTCTTTCTTCTTTTCTTTAAAAATCCTATTTTATATAAGTATTCAGTTTATTTAATACTTTTCCTAAAACAACAAAAAACAAGTTATTACCTACTCACCATAATCCGAATGTAACGACATCAAAGCAAACAATATCTTCGCAAATTAATCAAAGTTTGAAATAATTTAAATATTGATCTAACTCCAATAAGTAGCGAGGGCCGACCGAACCGTTCAAATATTTGTTGTAGGCAAACAGCAATATCGTTGCGCCTGTAGGCAACGAGTGCGTGCAAGCTAAGTCTGCGGGTGGTCAAAATCAGAACTAATCGCTGTCCGCAACGAGTACTACCAACAGCTATTAGGTAAACTGTGCCTAATGTTAGGCAGTGGCGCCCCCAGTCGTGTACACACTTATCTGGTACGCGCTCTACATCCCGTTCCGAGTGCCGACGGCTCGCAGATGAACGAAATCATCCCTCGATATGTTAATGATGGTTGCATTGCACGTTGTGAATGCTGATGTGTCTAAAGAGTAGGATTAAAAGGGTCTGAGTACTTACACTGAATGATATTGGTAATACCTCTCCCTATAGCAATATAGTTCGTTCAGTGTCGTGTTCAGTCTGGCAGAATAAAGTCAGCGTACTTTATTCTACCAGATTATTACCATAAAACGGTGCAGCCTGTACCTAATCTAGCTATAGCTATCTATAGCTAATCAATAATCACTGATAAGATGTAGGTAACTGTTATTAGTTTTTATTAAGCTTCATTTAGAATTTAGATTGAGGAGTCGATTACTTGTGTGAGCTGTCATATGTCTGAAGTGGGTGTGCCTTCAGTTACACACGCGAAAGTTGAAAGTTCCGTTTCCGCAAGAATTTCGGGCTAAAAAGTATAAGTGTTTGGTAATCCAGCTATCTGCATATTACGTTTTATCGCAATCGGTTCAGTAGTTTTTACCTGAAGGAGTAAGAAATACACTTAATCACACACAAATTCTCACATTCCTAATATCATATCAGTACATTTTTTTTTTCTGCGATAGGTATTTCGTTGGACTAGATAAAGCTTTTTATTTTAATTCATTTTTAAGGTTCCTTGTAGTTAACACTCGTAGTCCTTATTATTGAGGAGTTTCCTGATAAGGAGGTGGTTTTAAGTGCTCCATCAATCTGTACCTAGTTCGCTAGGGATCGATTCTTTTTGGTAGAAATCCAAAAATGAGTAATTTACTGCATTCTGGGATGCTATTCTGTCCATCATTCCGAGGACACTTATCAGGTCGTCACCAATTTTTTTACACTTTTCAATTAGAAAAAGAACTATCTCAATCGGTGAAGCAATCTTCGAGTAATCGGTAAACAAACATTAAAAAAAAGAAATCGAACCTCTTTCTTTTTTTGAAGTCGGTTAAAATAGGTTGCTAAAGCACAAGTTACATACCTGAGCCTATATTGTTGGTAATACAATATCATTGTCACAGATCCCTAACGACATTGTCGGTATTATAATGAAGGCTGAATTAAAGTTTAAATTAAGACTGCTAATTGACCGAACGAGCGTAGCGAGCGAAGCGTCTGGCCAAATTTTCTTTTGTCTTTCTGTCTGTTGCTTTTCCTTTACAGGTTGTATTTCTCAACCGACTTTGATGAAATTTGGTATACAAGTTCTATGATCATATCGGTATTTTTTTGACCGAATGAGCGAAGCGAGTGAGGTCCAGTGTAGACGGGCCTGGGGCGCCTTGTATCCTTGTATGTTTGTTCGACGATAACTTGAGTATCGTAGCTCCGATCTTTATAAATTTTGATATGCGCGTAGTTTAGGTCCATAGAATTTATGAGTTCGAAGATGAACCGAATCGGTAAGGTGGTTGGGGAGAAAGGGGGTCGTGAGGTCTCAGTTCGGGGCGAACTTCTAGTTTATGTCGTGGAGGATTTTTGATTGGTGGGGTATTTCTCCCACAAAGAGGGCTACTAGTTATCTTCGCACTATGAGATCCGATTTTGATGAAACTTGCTATACAAGTTCTATGAGTATAAAGCTTTTATTTTGTCGTGGAGAAATTTTGATTGGTGGGGTATTTCTACACAAAGAGGGGTACTAGATGTCTCCGCACTATGATATCCGATTTTAATGATTCTTTCTTTATTTACAAGGTAGTAACTTCCACTTAGTATAAAAAAAAATTGGTAAAGATTTGATGAAAATTTCAATGAATGAATGGAATGGAAAAGATTTTAGATACAGTAAGTTGCTCAATTTTCAACTTCTACCTATAGAATGCCCTTTATCTACAAGGTATTATGTCGTTCTCCTGGAACCACCTTTTCATCATTAACTCCCCTAAGTAATAAGTACTTACTTATTGTAAGTATGAATAGCCACATGTACATAATATATATTATGTAAAAGTAAAGTAAGTTCCTTGAGGTGTATATGAATGACAATAATCTATTTTTGCTTTTTTATAGTGATACACAGGTCCTTTCAGTAATTAGAGCTCGCGAGGTCTGTTCGCTGAACCACTAGTGAATAACTTTGTTTCTAAATGATGCTAAATAATTATATAAAACAAGTAAAACTAGTAGTTCGCCCCGAACTGAGACCTCACGAGAATCCATTTACAGAGATTTTGTTTTTTTTGTAGGATTTTAACACCAACAGCTTTATTTTTTTACAATATAAGAATTATTATTAAACGAATAATATAACGAAAGACAAGTAAAAACGATAACACAACAATAATTATTCCTTAATTACGTCGCCATCTATTGACAAATTTTTAGAACTTGATTTTTTTCTCTTTTTGCACCCCCTATCTCCCCAACCCCCCTACCGATCCAGCTCATCTTCGAACTCATAAATTCTATTGACCTAAACTACGCGCATACCAAAATTCATGAAGATCGGAGCTACGATACTCAAGTTATCGTCGAACAAACATACAAAGATACAAAGTTACAAAGATACAAGCGCCAGGCCCGTCTACACTGGACCTCACTCGCTTCGCTCGTTCGGTCAATTACATTCGGTCTAAACGGCTTTTTCTCTAAAGGGCAACTTCAAAAACACCCTGACTCGACCTGAGAAAAAATTGGTTTGTTTGTTTGTAAGTTTGAGATGTCTTAACTTATAACACTTATCGTAACTCATTTTATTCATGTCCTTTTATCTGACTAGCTGCGTCCCGCGGTTTCACCCGCATAAGTCCCGTTCTCGCGGGAATATAAAAAGTAGCCTATGTGTTAATCCAGGTCCCCAGCTACCTATTTTCCAAGTTTCATCGCAATCGTTTTAGTAGTTTTTGTGTGAAAGAGTACATACATACATACTTACATACAAACTTTCGCGTTTATAATATTAGTAAGATGTATTTTATTTTGTTTTAGTACTTATTTTACTTTTTAGATAAAACCCAGAACCCTAAAAAGTACAAATAAAGTAAAGCAATAGTTCAGTACTTATTCTAAACAGATGAGTTGCAGTTCTAAGCTCACTACGCGATAAAATCGAGGGAGACTATAACAAGGATCATCTTAAAGCTTGTTCAGAGACTAAATCGAAGTTTTGTGGAGCCAGCGACTTGGTTCAGGGTAATGAAGACTTATGAGTCTGGCTGTCTCGTCTCGTGCTCGCTCCTCAAACTCGGTAATTGTCATCTCTGTTATTAGGGGAGCCCCGCTCGTTATCAGACAATATCTAAATTGACGTTGACGTATCTCGTTGACGATTCGAGCTTTTGTAATTAACTTTATTTTGGTAAGTAGATGTGCCGCGTGGGTTTGCTCGCGTAGCGATTTCGGGGCTATTATTGAAATAAGTGGAGTAAAATGTTAATTGTAATGTGCCGCACTTTAACCGAATTAAAAAAAAGGATAAGGTTCTCAATTCGTCGCGTATATATATATTTTATGTGTGAAAAAATAAACATAAAAACACAATACGCGATTCTAAAGTTACACAATATTCAGAAATTAGGTACCAATGGGTACGTTTGATTTTAGCATTAGGAAGTAAAGGACGTTGCGCACACCGCAATCTAGCCCCTAATTAGCAAGGCATGGGACTTTTATTGTACCCATAGTACAAGAAAAAGTCAACATCCGAGGTTGCATCCCTCTCGGGATCCCGGGGTCCGCTTAAATAGTTAGTCCCATAACACAACATGACTAATTGGTAAATTATTTTTTGGAATCGGTTCAATGGTTTCAAAGATATACACAAATACATATATGTTAGGAACGTTACCTCTTTATAATATTAGAATAGATATGCGTAAATCATGCGTACCTACAGTTTTTTATTTTTTTCCGTGTAGAAGAAAATGACGGTTTGTTAAAACGCTAAGCACCTAGGCGTAAAGCTGCTTGTATACTGTCGGTAATGCGGTGATCATGGTTCCGTATGAACGGGCATGATTCATCAGGGTCCATTCAGAGCGATCTCTGGATTCAGCCGCGGTTTAGATAGTGAGTTACTACGATACGACAAATAAAAAAAATATATCGATATTTTTTTGGCAATTATAAAAGTAGAGTGAAATCAATCATTTTAAAATTTTATTTACTAGTGAAGCATTACATTTTTTAATATTTTACGTTTTAGAATCGTTTTCATCCGAAGAGAAAGGATTTTCCGAAACACCCACGAGATTGGGATACTGATGTTTAGATATCCTACTAAATTTTACGCCCTAGTGATCCATAATGTAAACGCTATCTTTATCAGCGACTCAAGTATTCTGGCCTACCATGATCGTTTCGTTGTTTTGTCGTCTTTTTGTCGCTTCAAAAAAAATATTAAAATAATAAATACCCCGACTAGTTTAAAAACCAGAAATAGTAACAATAAAATCTTTTATTTTAAGTCGGTTTCTAATTTTTTTTAAATGTTTTTTTAATTATTTTTTTGTTATTGAACGATATAGCGACGACTTTGGTAGGGCAGATTAGGTATCTTAAAATGTTCCGTAATAAGCAATACATTTATTTATTCCGTGATGTTAATTGTGTTCAGTCTTTAAAAATTTAGTTATCGACATATTTTTAGTCAACTATCGATAACTTCACATCACTATATATTTTTCGAGAGATTTAGCTGAGGCCCTGTCGACGGGTAGGATTACAGTGATTTCCCGGGGGGCTCGGACCGAAAAGACACCTCAGTTGCATCTACGATATTACTTTCCCATACTTCGACAGCTGGTGCGAATACCGTCAAATAATTAGTGGGAACGCGTCACTCGCTAATTGTTCAATGTTAAGTTGATTTCGTGGCTTAATGTAATGGATTTCTAAGTAGATAGATAAGTATCCAAAGTTTGTATAGGTATAGCATTGTGTGGTATTTTTTGCTGTTGTTTTCTATACTTACTTTGCGTTGTCTGCTGTGATTTTAGCTTTCTTCATTTACTGCTTTAAATCACTTCTTCAATGTTGGCTTCACTTTGTTGTTCGGCGCGCTTTGTCTGGAAATGATTAAACAAGGTGTAACGGGAAAGCCTTTTACTCCGAAAGGGGGTTGTTCTATAAGTCTAGGCGAACAACTTTTGTTCTACGACTTTTAGAAATTCGAAGTACTTTTCGAAAAATTTAGGTGTAAAGTTTACTTGAAAATCAGCTATTTCTGAGAGTTCGAGGTAATTGACCTTATGTTGTCCTTTTATTTAGTTTGATGGTTTACAATCAAAACTTCAATTACATTTATTTTCAAAAGAAGCTGTTTTTTCAGTGCAAAATAATAATCTCAAAATTTTCAAATAAATAAGTTTGAATTTTCTAAAGTCGTAGAACAAAAGTTGTTCGCCTAGACGTCTAGAACAACCCCCTTTCGAATTAAAAGGACTTACCCGTTACAAATTGTATAGTCTGAGGTTGTGTCAAAAGTTTTGTGGTATTTTTTGCTGTTGTTTTCTATTGATATGATCTGAGTTTTCTAAACTTACCTACTTTGTTGTCTGCTGTGATCTTAGCTTCCTTCATTTACTGCTTTAAATCACTTCTTCAATGTTGGCTTCACTTTGTTGTTCGGCGCTCTTTGTCTGGAAATTATTATATAATATGTATTTAATCTGAGGTGTGTCAAGCATTTTCGGTCGCAAACGTAGGTAACATTCCGAAACAAAATTCATAATGAATTTATCTGATTTACCATTAATGACCCTTTAAGAATGTTAGTATCTATAAATAAGGATCAAAAGTGCCTTTCGGAAATATCGAAAACAATGTTATCCCACTTAATCGGCGTGCCTGTGTTTCGTAACGGGTATCAACCAACAGTCATAAAAATATGGTAGAGCGAACATTGTTTGCGATGAAAATTCAAACATCAGTGTCCACCCTCGGAGGCGTCGACAATGCATCACGAGGCGACTTCCGGCGGATACTGCGTAACGAGGTCGTCCGCCCACCCTTAGCTGCGTCCCCGAACGTTTTTATACAAAGACCATAAAACCAGTTGACTGTTCATAAATATACTTCTCACAAAAATAGTACATCTTTTTAGTAACACTGTCATGCAAGAACGTCCAATCACAAAGAGTGAGGTAGAGGGGGGAGGAGAGAGTTTTATTAATAAGGCTAAAAGAGCCTAAGGCTGAAATGTATAGTCCGTACTTTGACTAGGCTTTTAAGTAGTTGTTTAAGTAGCCCTCAAGTTTTATCTAAAGCTAATTAATATTTAAGAGTTACTTAATTATTTAAGTAGATTAATCCACTTAAAATTTGAGAGACACTTAAATATTTAAGTAGCCTTAGCAGTTTCGACTATAAATACTAATTCAAAGTTTTTGCTTAGCTTGAGCTAAGTCTGAGCTAAGACAAAGTACAGACTATAGATTTTAGCCTAAGTATAGATAGGTAATGCAATGGCAAATCACTACGTTTGATTATTACCTCAACTCCTGCCCGCAACGTTGAGATGTGTATTGTGGAAAAATACGCGGTATGAGCAGTCAGTTGGCTACATTGTCTTTGTTTTTCCACTACCCTACCGAGATTATTTTCGGATAGCATTCATTCGATCTCAATACCATGGTGATGAATACTGGTTCGTATTAATAATTTGTCCGCGGGCGTCTTATTGATGCTTTGAAAGCGGCTCGAGCTAAATGTAACAAATACTTATGTACCTACATGCGTAACTACGCAACCGTAACAATGGTACAGAAAAATGTTTTCTAAATTTATTTTTATGGTTTTGCTATCCGAACACGGTCGAAGTAGGAAATATTATTTTTCTTTAATATGAACTATAGCTGCGCCCCTACGGCTTCACCCGCGTAAGTCCCGTTCCCGGGATTATCGGGATAAAAAGTAGCGTATGTGTTATTTCAGGATTCTAGTTACTATATTCCAAGTTTCATTGCAATTGTTTTTTTTTATACGTAATAGGCTAGCATTTAGTACGCAAGCAGTTGGTTTAGCAATCGGTTCCGTAGTTTTTGCGTGATTGAGTAACAAAGTCACATACATACATACAAACTTTCGCGTAAATATTAGTAACAAGTAAGAATAATTCTACAATAAATAAACCACTCCTCAATTTCATGATTGTACTGTTTTACTTTGTTCTCTAACAATATAGATTTTTCATTTGTTTTCGCGACTTTGTAATGAAATAAAAGTCACTTTACAGTCTTCTTTTTCAAGGTAGCCTGAGATGTAAATCGTCATTAATATTAATATTGGTACTAAAAAGTTAGTGAAAACTACCGTCTTATCTTATATTTGTATCAAAAGTCTGCGTTCACAGGAGCGTTTTTTGCCCTTTAACAAACGATTAAAACCGTAATAGTAGTTTTATGCACCGAGGTACTAAAGTCCTGTCTTATATAGCGGGCGTCATATTGAATCCAAAGCGTACGAAGGACTCTAGAGGGTTAACTCCCGAGCGCAGCGAGGGTGTTAAAAACTTAACTCCTGAGCGAAGCGAAGGAGTTATGTACCTAGAGTCCTGAGTGAAGCGTGGGATTCAAGCGCCCAAGATAAAGACAGGCTTTAGTACCGAGGTGAATACTTTACTTTACACATCTACTGCGAGACAATAAAAGGGCTACAAAAATAATCATTTAACTAACAACAAAAAAATAGATTAATGCAACGTATATGAAATATATTGACAGCTCTATATTAATTAAATTTAAAAATGTTACATCAAAATGACGAAACCACACATCGGCCTTAGCTGATGAAAAAAAAAAGTTGGGGCTTTATACTTACCAAAACTTTTTGCTTTACCCTTTCGTCCGTGAAAATAGAAAAAATAGCCTACTTTTTATTTTTTTAATGTGTTATGTGTAGGTGGCCAGTTCGAAATGGTCGTATGCTACCAGAACCTTAGTTCCAAATTTAAATTACTTTATGCCCTAGGTGCATAATGTGCACTTTATGCACCTAGGGAATAAAGACTCGCTTTACGTTGACCTTTTTAGTCAAATAAAGTAACTTTGTAGAGCAGTAGGTGTGTAAAATGAGTTTTATTTCTCTTTAATTTAATTTAGAAAAATCACTTTCTCGAGCTCGTTCGTGATTCAGAGGGCACGTTAGGCAATTGGTCCTGGTTGTTATCTCTGTCGTTTGGTGAAGTTGTTAAGCGCTAAAAGTTAAAGTTAAGATAACAGTAGGTGAGCCACACCACTATACGAAAAGAAGAATATATGCGAGCTTTTATCAATAGAAAGCCACATCATTGAGGAGTAACATAGTCTATTTTTGATCCCTACATCTCCACGGAATCGGGACTTACGCAAGTGAAACCGCGGGATGCAGCTAGTTCTATATATAGTAGGTACGCTAATACCGGCTTACCTTACCTATCCCTTTCAAGGGTTTTTTGAAAGCAACTCTTCAAAGAAAAGCGGCTTACGGCTCTAATTGGCGCTTCGAGACATCATACGGCTAATGATCGATTATGTTTTTCTCTAACATCGCCATCTTTAACTTGGCTGGAATTAAATGTTAACTGTCAATTGAATAATAATTAAAAGTTTAAGCATTTTTTCGAAAACTTATGGGTGCAGATCATTATTTTCTAATCATTTGCACAACTTTTCAAAGACAATAAAATAAAATTTGAAATTCAAATCGAGTTTTTCACCGACAGATTAGGAGCGATCAAAACTTAACACAAAAATACCCATTTTTGTGGGTTACTTTTCAACATTTATAATTATAAGTATTATTATTGTTTGTTTCTCTCGAGGTGTGCGAGGCTTGGTTGGCTGCTGTCTTTCGCATAGCTATATGCGGGTGGCGGCTGCTTGCTCGCGCCTCGAGTGGTCAAAACCAACGATGTAACTTACCTATTTTATGGTATCGTACATACTCTGTGAATGTAACTATTCTAAATCGAATCATGGTTGTAGATGTTATTATTGTGGAGGAATAAATAAAGATTATTATTATTATTATTATTATTGTAAATTATAATTGAGTATAGTAATTATTTTACTACAATTCTAAAATAAAAAAAAAGGATTTTATGCTCTAAATAACTCGTTTTTTTTAGTTTAAAATATTTAGAAAGGCCGACATAAAGGCCACCACAGCAGGACACCAAAAAAGGGTTAAGTATAATTTCGTAACTTTTAATCAAATCCATTTCTGTTTTCACATTTCTAATCTCTATAATCGAATAACAAAGGGTCAATCTAATAAAGAATTTTAGGGTAATGTCAAACAAAATATGTTTTTTTTAATATATATTTTTTAAACTGCACGAGATAGCTCCTGCAATTCAGAGCTTGGGTTAGAGTAACGCTCCTGTGTGTAGGTATGGAGTTTATCTAATATATATATGTAATTCTAATCTACCTACTCATCAAAATGTGATGCTTTATTTATTTTAAGTATTAACCAAAAAAACTATGTATCCCGTAAAGTTTTAGGTATACTTACTTAATCTTTCAAATAATTTTAATTTTATAAAATATTAAAACACTTTATTTAACGGGTTTAATTCATGACCGAGCTTTCGCCAACTTTTTAACAGTTGGCTTTTTCAAGGTTCACTGTAAAGTTGGCGAAAGCTCCGTCGTTTTAAAATCATGAATAAAACGCGATTAAACCCAGTAAATAAAGTCTATTATCATGCAAAATCGTGAAAACCATAGAAGAAATTAAAATAAATATAATTTAGCTAATTTTCCCGGTTTTCATCGCGTTGCTTTTATTATGTTTCATTAGCATATCCCAATAGGAAAAATGAATTTAATTTCTATTCAACATCGCGAAAATAAAAGAAAAATCTAAAATAAGTAATTATACCATTAGAGCGGTGTTGGTCTAGTTGTAGATACCCCGACTTTCATTTCGAAGGTCGTGGTTTCGAATCACAGCCGCGCACCGAAACTTTTTTATTAAAAAAAATATGTGAGCTTTTAACAGCGCTCTTACGGTAAAACATCGCTCTTACGGAAAACATCGTGAGGAAACCACGACCTAAAGTCACGCACAAAGGCGCAATTGTAGGGCTAATTGCGGAAACACACAGGTAAAACTTTAACTTTTTACCCATAATAGTTCCCATTCTCGTGGCAGAACCTGTATGTGTCAAAACAGATTAAAAACTGCCTCTATGCCAAATTCCAGCCGGATTCGTTAAAACGTTTGCGTGTTAAAAACACACACATCTAAACTTTCTAATTTATAATAAATAAATTATACACGACATTACACACAGCGCAATCTAGCCCCAAACTAAGCACTAGGCTTGTACTATGGGTACTAGACAAGGGATATACTATATTTTACTATTTGTTTTTGTAAATACATTCATAATATGTAGAAAAATAATAATAATAATAAGCCCGCAGGGCACCTTGAGGCAAGGTGTCGGGGAGTAGCGACCCCGCGGGTTCCCGAGTGCTCCAGGGGGAAGTCACCGTTCCTCACCTCCGGCTTGCCTTAGTTGACTGGTCGGAGTGAACATTGACGAGGAAGCGATCCCCCGAGTTTGGCTTGCCTTCACCGGCCGGTCAGAGTGGAGTCGCGAGAGCGGAAATGCTCGGAGGCTGGACACCTCACGTCAGTGATGAGTTGGCCCGCTCACTGGCATACCAGTGATGACTTAAAATCCAGGGAGGTATCTCTATCTTTCAGCAACTTCCCTGTTGCTCCCGTGCTGTAATTTGCTCAGCTGATTAGGGTAGCCCAGTTTGTGAGTTGGCGAGTCTCCGTCTGCTATTTTTACGTGTTTATTGAACATTGTTATAGCAGGCGCCATAATCACCATAGTTCCCCCCAGTAGCAAATCCACTACCATCACGTCACTATAGCCCATTTTGTTTTCATCCGTAGATTTGTCAATAGTTCTATCCGATCCGGTGGTTGTCCTTTGCTACATTTTATAGTGCAGACTGGGATAATCGTCGGCTTGGTGTCCACTTTATTGTTTGCGAGTAAAATTGTTATTGAAAAGGGCCTCTACGTGTTAGCTTCGGTTCCACGCATGCCTTCCAAAGGTCCGGGGCTCTATAGCCCCGTGATACTGGACGTATAACAGACATAATAATAATAATAAATTTATTTATTTTAGCAAATACAGTACAACGTCTGTGCCTGAACTAAGCGAAAAGCTTGTATCTCAGGCTACAGCTCTCTTCATCCAAGTAACCTAACATTTACTAAAATATAGACAAACGTACAAATATTAAGCTTAAAAATAAAAACTAGTTCTAGCATTTATAAACCAGAATATACATACATAGAATATAGAAATATATAATATTAGTGGAAAGTAGGATTGAAAATAGTAAACTACTTTATCAAAACCAAATAACGTACCTACCAAAATAATACCTTACAAATGTAGTTATTAAAGTGAGTGGTGGTTGCGAAATAACGTTTTTATGACGCTAATCTCCTTATCGAAGTTTCCAGGCCAGCGACCGTTCACTAAATGGGTACCTATACATACTTCATCATATAGCTTGTAGTATTATAATAGGTACTGGCTGTACTGATATTCGGGGTGTTATTTATTTAAAGCTTAGGTAGGTAGGTATATGTAGATAGCTCAAAATCACATCCCCCAAAATTTCATGCCTAAAGGTTGTCTGGGAACCTTTTTCATGGGAAACTATGTACGACAGGTAAACGCGCTCAAAAAAGGTAAAGTCGTTTAGTTGAATTTCTTTTTGAGAAATATATTTTTTAAGCCAAACTAATACATAAAAACTTCTACACACATAGTAAGTCGATGTTCATTTTTTTTAATTAGGTAGGTAGTTAATTAAAAAAAACTTAATACATTTTTAATTTGTCACAGTAAACTAATAACTAACCGCTCTCAGCGGTAAGGCCGCCTATTGTGTCACTCTAGATTTATGTTTCGTTATTTTTGTTTACTTATTATAATTGTATTTTTGGTGTCATAATAAAGCGTTAAATAAAATAAATAAATAATAATATTAATTAAATATGTAAACTTATTCACAATCTAAACAAATAAAAAAAAGCTTTCTCGTCGATTTTCCAATGGGTACCGGAAAAACCGAAGTATCCGCAACAGAGGGGTAAGTTGGCGGGTGGCTGGCTATGCCGTGAGAGGGGATGTAAACAGAGAGCTCCGCCGAGTCCGACAGTCACGTGGCGCGCTGCTCGGGGGCGCATCACTTTTACTGTACTATTCAAACTTATACAAAACAACCTCAAACCATCATATTCCAGCATTATTATCAAAATAAAACTTAAAACAATAATTAAAAAAAAGATGCAAAGCCTCTTTCGATAATACGCCAACGCCAATAACTAAAAATAAAAAAACTGTTAAATTAAAATAAAAGTAAACAAAACAAGTGCCGGCTTCAACATTGTGATAGTACGTTAAAAGTGATGCCCCCCAGCATATTATCTCTTATCAATTTCGACTCGATACGTATCAATAACATATAAAAATGAATTAGAGTATGTCTGGAATATTTCAACAACTCTAAGAATATCAATACAATGAAAACATATCAAAACTAATTTAATCATATCTTCATATTATTGTAATCGAATTGTATCATGACGTACCTATATCGTTATTATAAATGTAGTATTAGTAATAGTAAACATTTGATCTTGGATTAGAATAGTTTTAGTCTAACTCTACTGTATCCTGTTGCTGAAGATTTGCAGGTAAGTTTTTTGTTTATTTGGTCTTATACGTATAGATACACAGTTATATTGCTTTTTTTATGTCTAAATAAAATTACAGTTTAAAGATAAATTGGTATATACCTACAACTTAAATCTAGGTGGCACAATGGGGGACTTATCGCTTAAATAGATCTCTTCTAGGTAACCTATGAATAGACAAAAAGTGAAGGAAGATTTAACGGCGGGTGTTCAGCCAGGAGAAATGTTACCTAAATAACAGAAATATTTGTTTTCAAAATATTGAACTCAATATTTTTTTAAAACCTTGATTTTTGTCAACGCCAACAACAATTTTAACAATAATAATATGTCGCTGTAGAGTTATTTATTTATAACCCAACGTAATTTTAAAGAAACTTGAAATTCTCTATGAATAATTTTAGTATTTATTATCTTCGTTAGATTTTTCACACACACCTAATATCAATCTTTGTGTATAAAAAGTTATTATTTGTAAAATGCCACTAAATTTAAAAAAAAAACTCTAGCCTATATTTAAAAACGTTTATTAACCCTGCTTTAGTTAAAGTTATCACGTCCCTTTCGTATTTGGTAAATGACAGACTTATGCTTATATTATAGTACATAGTACATTACTGCAGCGGCCGGCATTGATGGACGAACGTGTGAATGTGGGCCGAGGCAAAGCCGAGGCACACATACGTAAGTCCATCAATGCCTAGTTGAGGCCAAGGCTTGTATAGTACTTTTCTCAAATAATGCGCGGAAATTAAACTAAGTTAGTACAATGAGTACAATTCAGAACTTTTATTTTTTCTTCTTCTTTAAAATGGCTTTTTCCATTCGGACATTTGCCAGTGTCAAGTATTATCAATAATTGCAGATTATTTGCATCGAACGAAACAGTCAAGTCGTCATAGTTAAAGTCAAGTCGAGAGAATCATTGTAAAAAGGGGGCCATTTTTTACAATGTTTGTTCACGGAGCTTTGGAGAGAACACTAAGCTAAAGTCCATGTTTTGCACCGATTTTCACTTTTATTTACACTTGTACACCTTCACGAAACTAAATTGATTAATATGCCCCCGAAATTAAACAATTTACACGCATTTGAACTAAGTTTCACAAAAATGAAAATTTAGCAACACGTCTCCTCAACGGATTCCCGCCAAAACTCCAGAACTTTTAATTGAAAATAGTAAGTATTTTCAATTAAAAGTTCTAAATTATTGAATGTACAATTCTTAAAATTTAAGTTTTTTTTCACTAAACTGCTTTCTATGTGCAAGCCAGTTCAAAATTTAAATTAAACCTTTGATAAGTTACCTCTTTGGTCGCCACTTTGCGGAGTAAAAGATCGTTCCATTTTCAAATTACAGGACAAATATGATTTTACATAGGAGAGTTTGGGCGGGAATGCGTTGAAGAGATGTGTTGCTAAATTTTCATTTTTGTGAAACTTAGTACAAATGCGTGTAAATTGTTTAATTTCGGGGGTATATTAATCAATTTAGTTTCGTGAAGGTGTACAAGTGAAAATAAAAGTGAAAATCGGTGCAAAACATGGACTTCAGCTTAGTGTTCTCTCCAAAGCTCCGTGAACAAACATTGTAAAAAATGGCCCCCTTTTTACAATGATTCCCTCGACTTGACTTTAACTATGACGACTTGACTGTTTCGTTCGATGCAAACAATCTGCAAATATTGATAATACTTGACACTGGTAAATGTCCGAATGGAAAAAGCCATTTTAATGAAGAAGAGATTTTACATAGAAATTTATTTGGCCGATAAACACGACAGACATGGATTTTATTGCCGGCCGCTGCTCGACTATTGCCGGTCGCTGCTCGACTAGTACAGCAAGTTCGATTTATCTCGAAGGTTGTCAAAATAATGCTCAAATTTCCAAGCATGTTTGAGAAAAAAATATTTGCTGTAATAAAAGTTTATGATAAAAGTATTAATTGTTTATATTAATAATATAAAAGCTCAGTTAAATTATCTTAAATATTAACCGGTTTCAATAAAAATAATTGGCAATAGGTAACAGTGAAGGGGACCTATTTTTACAAGCTTTTTACTTGAAATTTATATACGATTATGTGTGTTATTATGTTTTTTGCAAGTTAAATTAGATCCACTACTTCTAAACATAGAACTTTTAAATTTTACTTTGTTGGTTTCTGTTTCTTGTGTCTTTTGTGCGTGTCTGTCTAAAACCTACTAATATTATAAAATTTACGCGAAAGAAATCATAGGGTGCCATTCAGTAGGTACAAATATTTATAATTTACTAGCAACGTCTCGCGGTTTCACCCGTGTTTGTCCCCATCCCGCGGGAATATTGGCAAAAAAGTATCAGTGTAAAGAGCCGATGTATTAATCCAGATTTATAAGTATCTGCATACCAAGCTCCATCACAAACGGTTTAGTAGTCATTGCGTGACTGACACACATACATCTAAGGAAACAAACATCTATCTAACATTTCTTATAATAGTAAGATATAGAACTAGAATATTAAATTTCAAAATAAACAACAAAAATCAAGCTCAAACAGTTGATTTCATTACTTTCCAGCTGAGAACAGCACTTTGTTCCCCCTTTTGCTAAACGAAACTAATTGCATCAGCAGCCCGCCCCAAATATCCACTAAACCATAGGAGTTGAATGTCAGAAGTTGTTTGCATCAGCGAAACTCTAATTCAGTTATTAAATTTATCGTTAATTTATTCAATTTGAGTTTGGTTTGCGAAGGACAATGGCAGTTATGGGCGGAGCTTTAGTGGGAGACGCCCGCCCTCACCTGGTATCTCATTAACATACCTATCTATAAATAGGTTTATATACATGTTATATAGGTACTGCTACATTGTTAGGCAATCGATAGAGCTTAGGTACAATTCTTGTGTATCAATGGCTGCCACACTATATAGATGTAGGTATGTATTTTTGCTTCAGTTTGACTACCTACCATACAAACTTCATTCAATCAACTCGTCTATAGTAGAGTCCATCAAATTAGGTTTTGCGACCTTCTGAAAATGGGCTAACTAAAGCATCGTTTAGGGAGTCAACGGTAAAATTTATGTCGTGGTGTCGGAGCCGTCGATTAAAAGAAAACCGCAATCGAATTATGATGTGATGTAATTTACAGATGGGGAGTACATTTTAGTAAAAGCAGAAACATTATCTTGAATCAATAAATTCCTTTACTTTGTCTTTACTCTCTTTCTCTCTCTCACAATATCTGATCTGTAGTCAAGGTGTGAAAAAGGACCAAGAGGGTCTTGATACCATAAAAGCCTATGGCTGTACTTACCTACACACTCTAATAATCAGTAGTAGCAAAAGCACGTCACCATAGTGTCGCAAAACCCATATGTTATTACCTATTCTATGGTTAAGTCAAAAGGATTCGCGAAGCTACGGTGAGGCACCTCTTCCACAACTTACTAACTCATTTGTATATACTTCTGCAAATAGTTGTTGGTTCTTACTAATAAATAAATAACTTATCGTATAACCTTAACACAAACGAATGAGCCCGAAAAACTAGGTACTTGTAGACTAGTAATACAAAATCTAATTTATTCTTGCTACGCTAACGCTACGAAGCTACGAGTAATAAAATATATTAGGACTAAGTAGATAGCAATAAGCGTAAATATTTTCAGTGAGTTCTCAATAAATATCGTTGAGTTTAGGGGTAAATTTTATTGCTTTGTGAGAGAAACTGGTTGAGTTGCCTCCCCAAGGAGCGATCGGTTGGCAAACATCGCAATCCTCCACTGGAGGATACGGATTGTTGCCGTACACTTGAAATTTTTATTTCGTATTCGAAACAGGTAATGTTTCTCCGTATTTTATATCGTGGTCGATATTGAAAGATAATTCTATCTAGATTTTCTGGCTTTTTTGATTTTTCCTACGAAATAGGAAAAGAATATGGACGTGACGGCATATCCAATTATTTATTAAAAGACATCGTCATTTCATTTTGAACCAGCTGCACCTTACTGTTTTGCCCGCATCTGTCCCGTTCCCGCGGGAATATCGGGATAAAAAGCTGCCTATATGATTTTCCAGATCTCCAACTGTTCGTGAAAGAATAACCAAGTCACATAATACATGCAAACTTTCGCATTTATAATATTAGTAAGATAAGATTTTGTTTCATCGACATTCACAGTTTGGATAAATCAAACAAAGCAGTGAATTAGCGTATATCCACCTATATCTATTTGTTCTGACTCACAGACTGACTGTCAAACAGATGGGTTAACGCACAGACTAAAGCGCCCATGGCAGAGAGCTGAAATTTGAAGAGTGTGTTCTATATTATGATGATGAACGCTTTCCATTAGAAAAAGGTTTTTGAAAGTTCCACTATTTTGCGGGACTTACGCGAATAATAAAATAATAAACTTTTTAAACTAACAGGATTGGAATTCATATTTACAATTTTCCCGCTCTTAATCGCAAAAGTTAAAGTCACGCGATTAAGACCCGGGAAAATGTGTAAATAATAAAATAGGTTTCGGCGGGGCCCAGCTAGTCTAGACGCCGCCAAAACCGCGGGCCCAGGTAGATTTTGCGAATATTATAAAGAGGTATAATTTATTTTTGTTCGTTTGTTTATAATAAAATCATTAGACTTATATTCAAACAAACTTTCACCAAATGAAAGCTACATTTTCAAGAAGTAATATGGGCTAATTTTGATTCTGATGTTCCCATGTACTCACGAATTACGCTGGAGAAATCGCAGGACACAGCTAGTTTGTAATAAAATTGATATGGAAAAAAATAATATGAAAATCAATCAACACAATCTTACAAACTCAAATTGGATCCATCATGAAGTGAATCAGTAAAATTGATTTCGACGCAGCACGAGTCCACCCAATTTAATAAACTGTTTCAATGTTATTTTCGCTTGACTTCACAATTTTCTATATTAAATCGTCGAGCGGCACGGGAGAGGTTGCCATGATACCTCAGAGGAGTTAATAAGTCATAAATAGCAAGGTGGAAAGAGATGGGGAGACGTGAAGTTGTTTGCGAGGGATAGGGACCCACTCCCCCAGGTGACAGTGGTGGTGTGCAATCGTCTGGAAAAAGGTAGTTGTCGATGTGCTGTGAGGTGTCGTCAAACGGTGATTTTGTCTGTAATTTTGTTGTAAGCTGATTCGATTATCAATGTTGTTACTAAACATATGTATGTAGGTACCTATACTATAAGACAACATGATGAAAAGAAAAAGATTACGAAACCTAATGTAAAATTGTTGATCATTTTATTCTAGAATAGGTACTTAGGTGGGCGTGTTCTTACAATCAAGAAGATAAATTAAAAATGTATCAAAGTAATGAATATCAATTTTTACCTCATATACTCTAATTGAAATCGGTGTAGGTTAAGATATAGGTCTCCGAGTATATGTAAAACTTACAATGATTTTTTTAAAATTCAACCTGTATTTTTTATGATCCAGTAACAAATAATATAATAATGCACATATACAACATTTAATCCGTGCTTGTGTGATGACCATTTAAGTTTGCGTAATTTTACTTTCTCGGGCCTAATGGGCCTTCTCGGGCCTTTAATGAAGCTAACCTGTATTTTTTATGATCCAGTAACAAATAATATAATAATGCACATATACAACATTTAATCCGTGCTTGTGTGATGACCATTTAAGTTTGCGTAATTTTACTTTCTCGGGCCTAATGGGCCTTCTCGGGCCTTTAATGAAGCTATCACTTTGAAATTTAGGGACCAGTTAAATAATAGAAAAGCTTCTTAATTCAAAAAGAGTATTCCATACTATTTAAAACATACATTTTACAGTTTACATAGTAGTTGGCGCCTCAGCGCTTTTTTTATTTATTTCTTATCCGTTGTGAACCGATTATGGTCATTAGGAAATTAGGCAGTGTCAAGTATTATTAATATAAATACGCAATTTATTTGCATTGAAACAGTCAAGTCGTCATATTTAAAGTCAAGTTTAGGGAATCATTTGTAAACACGGCGGCCATTTACAAAGATTGTTCACGGAGCTTGTGAGACAACACTAAGTCCATGTTTTGCACTGATTTTTACTTTTATTCCACTTGTACACCTTCACGAAACTAAATTGATTAATATGCCCCGGAAATTAAACAATTTGCACGCATTTGAACTAGGTTTCACAAAAATGAAAATTTAGCACCACACCTCCTCAACGAGTTCCCGCCAAAACTCCGCCTCAGTGCTTGTTACATATTTTTGAGTTTGACAGCTGCTTAATGGTTAAAGTGCCCCTCAAATTTTAAGTAACTTTTCAGTATTCAGCCATGAGTAAAACCAAATTCGCATATTCCACTAATATTATAAATGTGAAAGTTTAGTTGTCAGAAAGCAACAGCGTCAGACCGAATTTGGCTGAAATTTATTGCACACAAATACAAGTATGGTTTATAATCTGAATTATCACATTGGATAATTTTTATCCCGATTTTCCTTTATTAACAGGTAATACGTTGTTAAGCCGTACATCTGTAGGATACAGTAAGTTCCCAATATGGATAGAAACCTCTATCAATACCGTTGCACTTATTTTTCATCCTCAGTCGTCTATCGGAGGGCATAAGCTGCATTGTTTAGAGATTGTAAGTGGCACACAAGGGCCGATAACAGCTGAGTGTGCTTTGCTGAGTGCTCGATCAAGGGCCGACGGGATCGAGAAGAATGCTCGATTGCGAAACACGCGTTAGCACTTTTACGACAAAATAGCCCCTGTCCCTTATAACATAAAGAGTTTTATAATGGTCGGTGAAACATTATACTTCACTGCTTAGTATTCATAGGGAAATATGAAAAAAAGGTCACTTTTGGGAAACGATAGCTACTTATGAACCTAGTTAATTTTAACACAAATGTAGGTTTCAGGAAATAGGTTGTAATCGAGTGGATTTCTTTCAAATGACTTAAAATTTTGGATCCAGTCACTAGTAAATACTATCTACACTGACTTGACTGACTAGCCTAACAATGCTTACTCTTCTTAAATTTCACCTGCCATAAGCTAACAGAAAAAGCGGCGAGTTAGATCTCCACCAGGTCCTCTAGTAAGACTTACCAAAGCTGAACTGTGCCCCAGGCCCCAGCCTTTCTATGTACTGTGTGTGACTGTAGGTACTATGAAGAAAGTAATACCTAACTCTTCTTCTTTTTCTTCTTTATCTTTAAAATGGCTTTTCCATTCGGACATTTGCCAGTGTCAAGTATTATCAATATTTGCAAGTTATTTGCGGGAGTCTTGGCGGGAACTCGTTGAGGAGATGTGGTGCTAAATTTTCATTTTTGTGAAACCTAGTTCATATGCGTGCAAATTGTTTAATTTCGGGGGCATATTAATCAATTTAGTTTCGTGAAGGTGTACAAGTGGAATGAAAGTGAAAATCGGTGCAAAACATTGACTTAGTGTTGTCTCCAAGGCTCCGTGAAGATTGTTTGTAAATGGCCGCCGTGTTTACAAATGATTCCCTAGACTTGACTTTAACTATGACGACTTGACTGTTTCGATGCAAATAACTTGCATAATATATTAAAATACATGACACTGGCTAATTTCCTAATGGCCATAATCGGTTCACAACCGATAAGAAAATAATAAATAAGTTATTTGCGTTGAACGAAACAGTCAAGTCGTCATAGTAAAAGTCAAGTCGAGGGAATCATTGTAAAAAGGGGGCCATTTTTTACAATGTTTGTTCACGGAGCTTTGGAGACAACACTAAGCTAAAATCCATGTTTTCACCGATTTTCACTTTTATTTACACTTGTACACCTTCACGAAACTAAATTGATTAATATGCCCCCGAAATTAAACGATTTACACGCATTTAAACTAAGTTTCACAAAAATGAAAATTTAGCAACACATCTCCTCAACGCATTCCCGATAAAACTCTCCCTCTTCTTCTTCTTTTTATGTAGTGGTGTGTCCCACTTAGGCTATGGCCGCAAAGGGAAGCGGCTTGCTTAGCGCCTAGCGCTAAACAGCTAGACGACAAGCGCTCAGTGTGGCCGGTCGCGAACTTTCTAAACCATTCATTTTGGTTTAGTGACTCGTTAGCCTACAGGCGCTAAGCAAGCCTTCTTCCTATGCAGACGTAGCCTTGGCGTTAGAGTTTTGAAGCCGAGCTAAGGCCTCCAACCTGACCTAACGACTGCTGTCAGAGATAACAACCGTCTACCTCTGTGGTCGGCCTTTTTCATGACCAGGGCTTAAATGGATTATCTACTCTATTACCAAATTACTGATCACGTTTGAAGACCAAAGTTTTGAAAATATAATAAAAAAGGGTTTATTCGGTCCGATATCAGACAGATTTTCCTATTCAAACGCGTTCTGCTGACGCGACAACGTTGCAATATAATTGACATCGAGTTAGGAATAAAACAGCGATTACAGTATTTAAAAAAGTATAAATCTCAAAATCATTATCCTAACCTAACCAACTTGACTGTCAAAAGAAACATTGATTAAATCGCGAAGAGTCGCCAAAAAATATTATAATTGGGATTTCTTATCTATCTATCTATACTTATAATAAAGGAAGAGAGGACAAAAAGTCTGTACTTGGAAGTAAATTAAAACAAAGTTGTCTAGGGGGCTTAGAAAAAGTAGTAGAACAAAATTTATATACTTTTTAAAATTCATGTCTGTCTGTCTGTTTCTCTGTTTATCTGCCTTCCTTATACAATTAAAAACGACCAATCCGATTGAAATCTGGTTTTCAATATTGGATAGTTCTATTTTCGAGGAAGGTCGTGGTATGATTTGCATCGAAATCCAATTAGTCGAACCCGAGTAATGAACGGAAAAGTGCAGCCGCTCGAGAACCGCTCGGTCGCCCGCGCCCGTGGATAACACGTTTTTACTTCTGCGGGTGAAACCGCGGGGTGCAGCTAGTGACTAATATAGGTAGGTACGATAGTAAACAAGAAGATTAGTTTTAGTAGATTTAGTGTATTGTTTTATTATTAGACATACATATATTTATATCAATATAATCACACAATAAGTATAACATCCGTATCTATCAGTAGTTTCCATGATATGAAATCGTTTAAAATCAGTATTCAGTTTGGTTGCCACATCCATTCCCATAAATCAGAGAGCGAGATCCGTCGCGCTCGGTGGACCGGGGAAACTTCATTTGCGAGTTCCTCTGTCCGTGAAATGAACTGGGCCCGATATTGCCATGATGCTTAGGTATGGGCAGACTCCCCGTGAGCCTGATTGTGCACCCGTTTTGTTCAAACGGTTATAATATCTTTTGATTTCTCTTTTTTTAGGGAGTTCTTTTACCTACTTTGCGAGATGTGGCGTGATAGAGGAAAGTTAGGGCTATATGAAAATTATTATCCTATAAGAAAATTATTTTGAAAATGCGATTTCAAATAATTCGATTAAATTTAGTGTGAAAACAGAACCCTTTTAGTAAGGCTCCAATGTCTGTCTGTCAGTATACCTTTATCTTATGAACCGTGATAACTAGACTGTGAATTTTTTAGAGATCATGACGTTTTAACAACATTATACTAAATTAAATTAATTTATTTTCAGATGTCTTTGATACATTTGTTAGTAACAAATTTCCTTAAAAGCTATGTTAGTGATAAAAATTGGAAATATGTCAATATCAATAAATCATTTTAACTCATACTTAACTTCACATACTCATACTTACTTTCTCATACTCTTCTCATACTTTAACTCTAACTTTAAATCATTTTTTGGGTTTTTTTTGGAAATATATTTCTTTGCTAAAAATATTTCTATGAATAAATCATTACTTACATTTCATTTCATTTCACCTTATAGGTACCAATAGAAAAATAAAACCAGAATAAAGTAAATATTTAATAGGCTCCCATACAACAAACACTATTTTTTGTGTTTTTGTACGCGAGACTGACTCGCACTTGGCCGGTTTTTTACGTTAATTTTTCCACGGAATTGGATCCCATGAGTTTCTTGAAGCTTCTTGTCATCGGGGGTGCAATCTGAAACCTCTTAGTTAAAATAAAGTGTTCTGTGTAGTTAAAGTTAAAAGTTAAAGTTTTAACTGTGTGTTAAAAAGAAAAGGGTACAAAAAGAAGCATTTAATTAGCAACAAAACAATAGATCAATGCTACGTGTTTCAAATATATTACAGCTCTTTATTAATTAAATTCACCAATGTTACATCAAAATGACGAAACCAGACTTAGGCCTTAGCCGATAAAAAAAAGGTAGGGCTTTAAATAGGTACCTAATATTAACTAAAACTTTTTGCCTTACCCTTCTGTCGAAATAAAAATAGAAGAAAAAAAGGCTCGTTTTTCAGTTTTTTTATGTGTTATGTCTAGGCATTGTCTAGGTGGCTAGTTCTTCTTCTTTAAAATGGCTTTTCCATTCGGACATTTGCCAGTGTCGAGTATTATCAATATATTTACAAGTTATTTGCATTGAACGAAACAGTCAAGTCGTCATAGTTAAAGTCAAGTCGAGGGAATCATTGTAAAAAGGGGGCCATTTTTACACGACTGCCAAAGGAAATGTTATGTTTTTGCCGTGAGTGTATGTATGTATGTATGTGACCTATTTTTTACAATGTTTGTTCACGGAGCTTTGGAGACAACACTAAGCTAAAGACCATATTTGCACCGATTTTCACTTTTATTTACACTTGTACACCTTCACGAAACTAAATTGATTAATATGCCCCCAAAATAAACAATTTACACGCATTTGAACTTTGAACTAAATTTCACAAAAATGAAAATTTAGCAACACATCTTCTCAACGCATTCCCGCCAAAACTCCTGGTGGCCAGTTCGAGATGGTCGTATGCTACCAGAACTATAGTTCTAAATTTAAATTCCTTTAAGCCCTAGGTCTATATAAATAACGCATACTTTGAGTTTTGGCGGGAACGCGTTGAGGAGATGTGTTGCTAAATTTTCATTTTTGTGAAACCTAGTTCAACTGTGTGCAAATTGTTTAATTTCAGGGGATATTAATCAATTTAGTTTTGTGAAGGTGTACAATTGTACAAGTGTATAAGTGCAATGAAAATCGGTGCAAAACATGGACTTTAGCGTTATATCCAAAGCTCCGTGAACAATCTTTGTAAATGGTCGACGTGTTTACAAATGATTTCCTAGACTTGACTTTAACTATGACTTGACTGTTTTGATGCAATTAACTTGCAAATATTAATAATACTTGACACTGGCTAATTTCCAAATCGGTTCACAACCGGTACGAAATAAATAATGCGCACTTTATGCACCTAGAGAATAAAGACTCGCTTTGACCTTTTTGCTCAAAAATGTAACTTGGTTAAACCGTAGATGTGTCAAGTTGATTTGGCAATTTTTTACGGCCAACCGCTTGCTTGACACCTACCCTCCTTGGGACTAACAGTTTACCCGCTACCGTGCGGGTTAACTACAGGTTTGCTAGTGTATCCCTCAGATCTCTTAGTCGTCTTTAACGATAAAGTTTGAATTGTGGAGCCTAGTACGTATTTTGCAACCAATGTCTTATCCGAATTTATAGGAGAGAATCGAGGGGTAGGTATAAGTGCTTAATTTTCGACAGTATCATATCTTTACTAAAGAAACGGCAAAATGAAACAGTTTATAGACTCGTCCAATAAAGAATAAATAAAATGAAATTAAAAACTCCAAATAGGTAATAATGTAATAATTAAAAACCTAATAATAAATTAAAAAAATAAATAAAAAATTAAATATAATATTTTGAAGTGTTTCCTACACTCATCCACATGCATCCGTGGCCAAATTGGAAAAAGGCGTTGGGACGGATCCCCAGAGATGCAGATTCAAGTCCTGTCGGGTGGGAAAATTTTTGGACAGCATTTCTTTAAGTATAAAAATTAATATTTTTTTTTAATTCTTTGAAGATTTTTAATCTATTTGGGTATTTTTGATTAAAAAAAAAAATAAGCGGGGCGATTTAGGTCCTGCAATTAGGAAATATTAAAAATATTGAAATATTAAAAATGTATGCAAATAACCCCGTATCAGTGAGTTAATTTCGTCTTTTGGTCTACAGACCTGTGAGGCTTAGTTATAATATGTGTAAATTGGTTTTCGGACAAAATTACTGGATTTACTATTAATTTTGTTGGCGTCGTGAAAGTGTAACAAGTGTATAATATACTAAAAATGAAAATCATGAAGATTTTACTTTGTTTCCTAGTTATTGTATAAAGGATTCTGTCTTGACTTGACTAGCTACGACGACTTTACTGCTTCTGTATCGAAATAATTTGCAAATATTATGTGAAATATTAGAAAATACAATTCCCAAATGTCATAATTCGGTTTATGACCAAAAAGAAAATGAAAAAGGTGTGTGCTGTGCATTAGACTAATGTGAATTCATGGGCGATTAGGCGAATATTAAGAAAAAAATATCAATATTTTTCCTAGTTCCTAGACTGCGATGGATATGGTAATTATCGGCTCTTGTCCAGTTGTATAGTAAGAGCGAGATGAAATTGCCTGAAATAAAATCTTTTTAGTAAAAGGTATGATATATGTAAAATTTTGACACAGTTTATACGCATTAGATTTGGAAATAAAGGGATTTTATTTGGACACTAGACATTGTGATTTTTGTTTAGATACCTACCTACCGTAAAAAATGTAAGCATTGATGTTTTCAACAATCACATTTAAAAAAATAGTTAACTCTTCACTACTTGAATATATCAATTTCTATCATTTAAATATGGGCAGTCTATAAGTATAACAACAACAGGTGATTTGTGGCTTATTATGACGTATAAAAATTGTACCTTAGATCGTCATTTCAATCACTGTCTCTCAAACAACTTTCAATAGCATATCAATGCATAGTAACCAAATAAGTGAAAATCAAAATTAAAAGCGACTTAAAAAATATACAAAAAACATTTAACAGCATATATACAAAAAGGCTCTCTTTGTCTTCGCTCCCTGCTTTTCCATGTGGAAACATTGATGGGGTTGCAGCTAGCAACTGTATCTAGTAGTATCTACATATTTTGGGTACTTCTGAAAATTTTCTGAAAACTGGAAAACCCCGCCCCTGTACAGGAAGGCTTGCGATTGGTGGGGCTTTATCTACATCGAAGTCGTGTGCGGCCAATGAGAGACGCGAGCTCGCGCAGTCGTGGCGGGGCGAGAGAGCGGCGTGCGGGGAGCCTCGGCCACAGACGCCACGGAGCTGCTACGAAAGCGATCCAAAAAGTAAGAATCCATCGTTTTTTCCCTTACCTTTTTATGTAATTCACCCTGTGATTTCTAATTCTTTACGCCTGCTGCACTGTGCGTAATTTCCACGACTTTTTTTGCATTTTTGACAACACCTTTGTATTTCATAGGTCGGTATACATAAGTACACACGTACCTACCTATAGCCTTCATGTTACATAACGGATTTCAGTATTGATTTTTGATGTTTTTCCTTTAAGAATTTGAAGTGAACTGTTATTGTTTCAGATGTGGTATCGTGTAATTTGATGTTGGAGAGTCGGCCGCCGCAATGCAGGGGCTCAGCGCCGCGAAGGAGAAGGCATCGGGCCTCTTCGCTAACAAACCCCTTCTGTTCAAGTAAGTCATTTAATTAAACTACTCATATCAATAATTTAAACGAAAACTGAATCTTGCGAAAATGTTACGTAATAATAATGTAAATTTTCTAAACTTACGGATAGCGCTGGTCTGCGGTCATCTTATGGCCCTTTACAGGGATTATGACGAGCTACTGTTGAATGTAGACAGCTTTTGTATTACATGTCGTCCGTGCCCTGTCAGTGCCGCGTCCTTGCAGTTTTCATACAAAAGTAGCCTGTCCCCACCCCAGCCCGTTCTAACTGAGAAGGTACACCACCGTTATTTTTGAAGTCCAACGGCTAGTATCTACGAATGTGTATTCTATAATCTTTACATGAGAATAAAGAATTGAATCCACTCTCATAGTAGGATTTAAACTGCAGGGTTTAACCGCTGAGGTTTTTTTGTGAATATGTGTGGCTTATATATACCTAGTGCTGTAGCACTATGTGAGCATTTTTTACAAGAAGCAGCATAGCAGTCAACGACTGCTCTCATAGATAATAACATAAATGAATACTCGAGATGAATATAGCTGCAGGGTTATTCCTGTTTTATAATTGTTCAAAATTTCATTTCAACATAATTACAATGGCAAACAATACACTCAAAATGAAAGCATAAGCGGAATGCATTCGAAACTATATTGACTCAAAAATGAACTAAAAACGATAGGTACCTAGGTATTAACCTAAGTATATTTTTTTTTCGAAAAAATAATATGATAAACATCACGTCATCAAATTTTAAATTAACTACAATGATGTTGTATAGATGTTGAAATGATATTGTGGATCATTTTAATACACGAATGAGACATATCTGCTGTGTACCATTAACAACATTTGGCAAGGCGACCTGCGGCGGACTTAGGAATTATTTATATTAGACCGTCACAAGCGCGAGCGGGTCCGAGCTTCGTTGTCCATTGCTCGGCCGCCACTCTCTTGCAACAGACCAATTGACTGCTTGCCGAGCAATGGACAACAAAGCTCGTGCTCGTGACAGTCTAATATAAATTATCCTCTTACAGTGTGGTTCTACAATTATGTTGATAGTACGGTAACTATACTTATTAGGTGCCTACTTATAGAACAGTTTTATTTAAAGTTATTTGGAACGAAAACGGTCCAAAACGATTTAATTATAAATTTAAATTCTGTTACGTTTCATTTCACTTGCAATGAATATGCTAAATATTACTTACATTCTCGTCATTCAATCGATAGTGATTTACTGTAGTAAAAATTTAGTTAAAAAGTAGGTACCTATTTTATGATGAACTATACCCTCATTTATAAACGATGATTAACAGATGACCAAATTATCTGACGTCTGTCTATCAACTTTGAAATTTCATCTCGCATAAAAGACAAACGATACATAGCTAACCAGCGTTTATTTAAGTCTATAAATTGTATCCGATTTAAAGTTTTTTTATTTTTTATGTTTCATTCGTTTAATTTAAAACATTAGTTTCGGCGCATACCTACAATTCGTGATATTTTGTCAAAAATCCACTATATAAAAACATCGTCAGTAAACAGTAAACAACATTTCGCCAATAAATAGAACAAATAAAAAGAATCTCGTACTCCTGAACAGTAAATCAATTTCGTCAAACTGAAGAGCGATCACCGATAATATTGACAGCTGGATGTGTAAAAAAACAAGGGGCAAGAAAATTGAAGTTATTGGTAGAGCTTATTTCTACACAGTTCTTTTCTCTGGGCACGGTGGCGGTGAGAGGATGGTATAGCGCAAATTTGCAGTAACTATTAGTTAAACTGTGGTGGTGCCGGACTAGTTTACTCTATCTGGCCCAGGCACTACAGTATTACTTTGAATAGCAGGGATCAAAGTATTTGGCGTTTTTTTAAATAAAATCTAGATTAGATAGCACTTACTGTTAGGTACCACGATGTGATACCTAGTGGTCAAACATTAGTGTTTACGTACGTATTAAACAATTTGCCTATGATGGCCACTATTAGAAAATCTATACAGCAATCTACTAGCAATAATTGGACCCAATTGTTACTCATACAATGCATATGTATGTCTAGGAAAAATGATTCTTAGGTCCGTATTACTTCTTATTTCTTCACAATTCGGTGATGCAACTACAGCCAGCTTCAACCCTATTTTCCGCTTCTCAGGTTATAAATCTTTCATGACTCTAGAAACCACCGCTTATAGGTTTAAAAATCAATAATTCTTCAAATAACTCTGCCATACATAATTTTGTTTTAGGGTGTCTTAGGTTTTCGCAATTTTGCATAATAAAAACCAATATTTACCAGACTTTACTTGCGTTTTATTTAATAACGGCATTTTTACAAAGTACCTACCAGGCTACTACTACTTTGTCATAATGCCATTATTAAATAAAACGCGATTATATTTTATTATGCCATAATTATAAAGTAAAATATTGCAGAACAAATCAATATGACGTTACGCCATGTGTAGCCTTAAACGAAGCAACTAACTAACTATACATGTCTTTGAAAATTAAAAAAACCTTAAGCTCATTTCTATTTTATATACTTAATACCAAAAATTATATCGTAATTTTTGAAATAAAGTGTATGGGATAAAATAATGCGATTTTACGGTGGGTGGCAGCCCTACTAGCAGCCGACTGCTCAGCACTGATAACAAACAGACATCATCCGGATTTGTGTCTTCATGCGGATTGAGATTGCCGTGTCGGATCGTCTGTCTATACCCTATACCGTTGTGGGAGGTTACGGGTATTGTGCGATTCATTGTTTGAAAGCTTAGTTTTTCGGTACGTAGTTACTACCTACCTATCTAAGTATGTATTAATAGTAACGATGTTTCGGTTGTAATTTTAGCCTTAGGAATGATTTATACTAGACCGTCACCCGACCGTGCCAGGTCCGAGCTCGGCCGTCACTCGGTTGCAACAGACCGATCGATTGCTCGCCGAGTAATGGACAACGAAGCTCGGACCTGCATGGCTGGGTGATGGTCTAGTAGTATACTGTTGTTTTTTTATCATATACTATCTATGTGCAATTATTTGGTTACGAAACTAGGCTGTGTTCCGGTTAAATTACGTTTTCTTATTATTTGGTCGCTAGACATGGATAATTTATCATTTAAAATCAAATGTATGAATTATAATAATTGTCCTTATACAAAAAAGTATGGCTAATTAAATCTCCTTAGAGTGGTCGATTTTAATAGCGATTTGAGTAAGTTTGTCCCCCGAAATTATTAACTGATCTGTGGATTGATCAACCGAGCTAACAGTTATGTCAAGAAAACCTATAAAAAACGCAAACAGCTAGAAGCACAATTAAGGGAGTGATCTGAAAGGGTCTTTTTTTTAAGGTGAAAGACCATTATAGTAAATCTGATGATAAATCGATTATTAATTTCCAGTTTAGAAGCAATGGGAAATTGTTAAAAAAACAATTTAATATTGATTTCCGCCTTCAATAAAGAAACATTTTCACTGATAACAACAAATGCATTCCCCTTCATAATAATTATTTCAAATCTCTTTTGTGTACTACGATAAGGCTACAAAGCCTGCTAATGTCTTTTAAGGACTTAGTGATTTAAACGGACTAAATAATGAACCGTCTACCCTTCCTCTGCCGTCGCTTCGCAATTTATGAGCTTAAAACCTTAGGGTAGCGAGTTGTATCTCTATCAACGAGTATATATTATAATAGCTATGACTAATAGGTATTACTGCAAATTAATACATAGTAATATGTTGGTTAGTTACAAATATTGTTCTTAATTTTTTAAGATTACGTAAAAATAATTGATGGTAGATAGATCTATTTAGTTATTCAGTTCTTGATAATGTAGGCTCTGAAATCACAAAACAATTAATTATAAAAGTAAATACTTTTTTATTCATATTCTCATTAGATCAGCAATGTAATTGCATAAAACTAAAACATCAGGGCCCTTATTAGGTACCTTTGTTGCAATTGTCATTCAATGAAATGGATAATGTTTCATCACAGAGATATTAATAGTCAGAGTAAGTAAACATTATCTTAAGTCTGACGACGCGTCTCAGAGGTCGTTAAATTCAAGCTTTTTATTCACAAAATATTCGAAGGTGAAACCTTATTGCGGCCCTGTGTTTTGGGTCTGCATGACTAACGTTTGCTGTAGTGTAATTGCCACGCATTTGGATAGCTAGTGTTTACTCTGCTACTATTCATACATCTATGATGAAATGAAACATTACTCATTTCATTTTCATATTATTCGATAGAATACCAATTTGAAAACTCACGTCGAAATTCACCAAGAGATGTCCGTGAGTTGTCTATAGAATCTATAGGCAGTAGTTACGGGCTGAACAAAAACGTATAAATAGTTTTACATAACTTTATAACGTGCTTAATTTTATGAATCGTAAAAGTGTTTTTTCTTGTACAATAATTTTAACCGACGAAGGCCGACGATTTATTGATTTTCTTATGAATGATATCAAACGATGGTGATGAAACCCCGCAGCTTGTCAGCGATTTATTTTGTGTTACAAGCGGATCAACTTGCATCACTGCACACTTCTTGATTTCGTCAGTCGGAAACTCATGTGTAAACTTTTCGAGGAATAAAAGATCGAAATAAACATGTGTTCGATTTTAAATTAACATGTTGTTGGAAAAATTATTTCATAATGGGTGATGGCCATGGCGAAATATCGCCCTCAATTAAAACAAATGAAGATGTGTGACAATTACCTCATGTACCCATATTTTGTAATGAAATATGTTACATAAATATTATGTTAAGAATGTATTTTTTTTATAAACAATAGATGAACTATTTATATACTACTATCTCACCTGATTGGAAAAGATGATATGGCTTAAACCGTAGCACGCTCGTTTAGAAGATCAAAGACGTCAGTGAAATAAGATCCACCTTCTTAGTGGCTACACTAGATATCCACAATATGGCATCTTAATTATATATTATGCAGTTAAAATTGAGAGATTTCGCGCATACATTAATCCCTTTTACAAATTGACAATGCAAAAAGATTTATTGTTTTATAACGTCATCAGCTATAAAGTTCGTGTACAGCACTTTCACTAATTGTTTCCGCCATTTGAATATTGCAGTCGACAAATTAACCGATTGGTCCATCGCTAGAGGCCGCTTTTGCATAACGTCCCCCAAATTAATTGCTCTCTCGCTTTGTTTTATTTTACACTCGCCATCATATTGAAAATTGAGCAACTAATGGAATTGTTTTCTTTTTGTTTCAACAAGTTATTGTTCTAGTGCGAAGTCAAAATTAATCATTCATAAATGTAATTGTCGTTTTACTTACCAAAATACTCGACTATTTATTTAAGTAAACCCAGTGGCGGAATGAAAATTATTAGGTTATTAATTAATAATTAGTAATAAGTATTACTTAGTTACTTATTCGGAAAAAAAACTTTCCTAAGTGTAGGCTAAACACTTTTAAAAAGAAAATATTGAAACGTATATTAAAACAAAAATAATTTTCTGTTTTTTAATCGCGTTTTTAATCTTCACAACTTTTTTTAAAAACTTTCAAAACAAAAAAAATTTTTTTCATTATCTGTTGATTTTAAAAGAGATCGGGGTATTTTTATATAAAATTTACTTTATTTTTTTGAGCCACAAGAGGTCGACAAATCAACGAGAAACGATCATGGTGGACGGATTTTTTTTATTATTCGTATCAAATATTTACAAATATTACTTACAAAACCACACTTAGGTACTTATCGTTCCTTTGTGTTATTTAGTTGAAACTAAAACAAATTTAAAACTTAACTAAATGTATTAAAAGTAAACAGAAACACAATATATTTAAAAGTAAAATCTCTATTGACTGCGTCCATTATGCAAAAGTAATGTTAGCCGCAACTATTCGTAGCTTTAATATATAAAAAAAATGAAAGTTTAAACTTCTGCCTAAAAATGCCCTGCAGAAATTAATAAACGAATGCAGCTATATCAATAATAATTGTGTACAATGCATTTGATAGTTTCGACAGAAACATAAATAGGTACAGTGCATTTCTTGCTATTGTATAGGTACATAAAAAGAACACAAAATACAACATAAACATTAACACAGCAACATACACATACATACATGTACATAAATAGAATTAATTTCTTGCTATTGGTTAACATACAAAAGCAAGAAATGCATTGTATTTATGTTTCTGTCGAAACTGTCAAGCATTATCACGGTTTGACGCGTGGTGTAACGTTACAACTTGTTAAAGCATTTGCCTGAGGGTTTTTGGATGAAATTTTAATGAGCGTGAGCCTTTTGTGGTCCCGTTGCGGACTATAAACGGCCAATTAGTTGTTCACATTAGGGATGTTTGTAGGTACTATACTAAGGCTTTCTGAAAGCCTCTTGTCTTCTAATTTAATTAAGAGCAAAATTTTCACACAAAAGATATCTGACCAATAAAAGACCATCGAATAAAAACGTCAGAATCTTTTAAAAATAAATCAAGTTTTCAAAGCTTTTTCTAAGCTAAATTCAATAGTTATATTTTATTTTAGATTTAGATTGTAAAATCTTCCCTAATTTGTATTAATCTTAGACGTTTTTATCTAGAACTACTATAACCTAGACGTTTGTAGTAGGTATAGATATACTAGCCAATATACAATAGGTAAGTACTTAGTATATTATATCATTCTTACGGATTCACTTTTGATTTTTATTACTGATTTACGAGGACAATATGTTATATATTACCTAGTCAAAGTTCTCTATTATTGTACACGCGTTATAGCGCCGAGGCGCCAACCACAAGGTACTTGTACACTAACTATAATTCCTCGTTGTTAGTTAATTTTATAGCCCATTGAGATCTTGTATACTAATACAGAAAATCTTAGTCACGATTTTAGATAACGTTTACCAAATTAAACCACTCACTAACAACTCACAACCAAATTAAATCACATTTACCGGGTTTAATCGCGTATTATTCATGATTTTTAAACGACCGAGCTTTTTTTTGAGCTCGCTAGGTATAATAACAATTATAAATTAAATATAAAACTATAACAATAACTCTATAGTCTGCGTACACTGGAACGTTTTGATACAAATAATTATGAGGCGGTAGTTTACAGTAACTTTTTAACGAATCACATCTCAGTCAACCTTGAAAAAGCCAACTGTAAAGTTGGCGAAAGCTACGTCGTTTAAAAATCATGAATTAAACGCAATTGAACTCAGTAAATAAAGTGTTTTATTATGCAAAATCGCAAAAACTAAAGAAGAAATTATGTTAATCAAATTATTAACAAAAGCCAAAACTTCTCACAAAAAGCGACAACTTCGCCGTCGTGGTAAGGCGACGTAGTCTAAATCTCTTGCGATAGCGTCATCTCATCTCCTGAGATCGATGGCATGGTGCGGCGTGTCGCCAGAAAGTCTGTCCGTCGGGACGGCGCGGCGCCCACCGTCTCGCCGCTGAAGGCGCCAGGGGGACGACTCTTGAAATAACGCAAACACACCAATCTTGCAATCATAATTCTAGTTTATTTATTTTCTCATGATTTTTGTTATTGATTAGCTTATTTGAATTACCTACCTACCTATTTGTTTTTTTTACATTGGTATATACATTTATAACGAATTGACGAGGCGATTAATTATTTTAATCTATATTTATAAGTAGGTACCTGCGAATAGAAGTGTTTTTATTTATTTTGATGCAACCAGCAAGTGCAGGTCCACTAGGGAGGACCTAGAACCTCAGCGGCGGCGGCGGGAAAAAATCTAAGAATACCTTCAGTTAATTTTAAAGCCTTCTCTTATTTATTTAAATACGGTTATTATTCAATTTTTTCCCGACTTCTAAAATAGGGGTATATGTTTTTCAAGCGGATTAAAACCTGCACGATTTTTGTTAACTTAAATATTTTGTAAGTTAATTTATTGGAATTTCGGGTCTACGATTCCGTTGTAGATAATTTTATTTTAGATATACTTACTTACCTAAATTATATTGACGTTTGGCACAGGTTTCCTACACCGCAAGGCAGACTCACATCGAGGTCAATTAAACAAAAAATATTCGAAAAAGTCATCGAGAAAAATACCTAACCATTTTTATTAAGACTTGAAGAAATTATACATATTCCCAAATAATACGTATCACTACAAAACGTGCAGCAACGCATTAATTACAAAGTATCGAATCTTGATTTCTCAACAAATACCCCCCTTCCTCATTAAGGGAACTAAATTGCTCTAATGAGAATTTTGTGAGAGGACAAGGATTTAATTTCGCCGTGTGGACTTTGTAGCGGCGAGGGCCAATATTAATCCCACTTCAAAGGACGCGCTGAAATTACAACCTACTGTATGAAGATAGACTAGTAGGTAGGAATTATATAGGTATATTCAAAGGTACTTTAGGATTAATTATTTTTCATTTTGGTATCGATCTATCTAAAGTTTCAATTCAATGGCATTTGGGTTTTTGACTTCGACTTTGTGTCGTCGTGAGATTACTGGTGACGGGTTCGATTCCCGTCGGGAATAAGTATTTGTGCTGACCATGTATGTTTGTTTCGGGTTTTGGATGTGTTTTATATTATGTATCATAATATGTTTGTATCTAATAAAAGAATTAAGTAAGTATAATATTTCAGTTGTATAGTATCCGTAGTACAAGCCTGGTTGCGTAGTTTAGGGCTAGATGGTGGATTTAACATGGTTTGGTTTCACTAATCAAACGAACAGGACAGATTTGCCAACTAATATCTATGTTAACCGAAGAAAAGACGAATGGAGGTTCTCAAGTCGAGCCGTGAATATTTTTTTTTAAATCGATGTTTTTTTTTTTTGTAAAAAAGTTTTTGACGTAAGTAAGCATTCGCAAGCATATATAAGTTTAAAATACTATAAGTAAGGGTTTCTTATAGACTAATACGAAACCCTAAAAACACGAGATTATCCTATTCTATAACTTTAAAGCTAATTGGTGATGGTTTCTGAAAGCTGGATGTGTTGTCATTAAATAGCAAGATGAATGTCTGGCGCCAACCGAAACGTTGAAGAGACTATGGGGCGCCTTAATAAAATATGACAGAGAACACTGTAGAGTCGCATTAAGATAACAATAATAAAAAAGTATATTTACAGAACACTCAACTGTTTTGATGTTGGGAAAAAATAGTGTAGTTATACACTAGTCGCTCACATTAACTCATGTCCAACAATATAAAAGATATATATTTTTGTAGCGCGACGGGTGTTACCGGTGAGGGGGGAGGAGGTAGTGAAACTTTGGTTGAGGGACGAAGGGAGTTTATTTTCGTAGAGGGTCTACAGGGGTCGTAGGGTGGCTACGAGCTTCTCGTAGATGTCCGGGAAACCGTACGCTTTACGAGAAGGCAACGAATGCAGGCTTCAGGTACTACGTATAGGAAGGTCCAGGGAACCGTACACAACATATACGCAGTACCAAAGCCAGTATTGGATTCGATCTGATCGATCTATTCGATTCGATACAAAACAAAATCTTAGCAGACTACTTAAGCAGAGTGCTCGACGCAACGATACCGCGATCCAGAAAACTGCATTCACCTCACTAGCGCCATCTCTTATAATTATTCGGAACTAAAGTTTCTTTGCAATTTCTTAGATGATTGTATTCGCGTGTTCATTCCGTGTGTTGTTCTCATTTGTTTTGTTATGCTTATTATTTATTTATGTTACATACTCCCCCTCTGTCCGTGAAGGCGTCCCGACGAACAGGACAGTAAAAAGGAGGGTATGGTTGGTGTCGTTCGGACTCTCACTCGCTCTCCTTGCATGTTTTTTTTTTTTTTATTGGTTGATAGGTAAACGTTTGACCACTATCTCACCTGATGGAAAGCGACGATGTGATCTAAGTTGTAGCACGCTTACCTAGAAGAAACCTATTCACTCGCGACTTGAAGACCCCCAAGTTGTATACTACCGGGAAGACATACTCAGGCAACCGATTCCATTCCCTTGCAGTCCGAACAAAGAAAGACGAAGCGAATCGTTTCGTTCGGGTGACGGGTATTTCAACCATGAACCGGTGCCGCCTTTCAGTTTGCCTCGATGTAAAACGGTAGAATGGAGAAGGCAAAACCAGATGGTGCAGTTCCGTGGCACACTCCCCGAAATGTATCCGATAAAAGACCGACAAACTTGCAACCCTACGACGATGTTCAAGGCTTTGAAGCCTTTTTGTCACAAGTTCATCGTCGCCGATGAGCCTCTTGGCTCTCCTCTCAATTGACTCCAACGCCTCCAGCTGGTATTTTGCCGAACCGTCCCAAAGGTGGGAGCAGTACTCCATGCACGATCGGACCTGTGCTAGGTACAAGTCAAGCAATTGACCCGAACTAAAGTACCGTCTCACCTTGGCAAGAACACCCAGCTTTTTCGAGGCTAGTTGGGCTTTGGATTCAATGAATGAACCAAAGTTGAGAGATGGTGATAAAGAGACCCCAAGAAGCTCAAGGTGGTCAGTTATCGGCACGGACACATCCCGAAAAGAAGGAGTCAGAGGGAATTGACTCCTTTTAGCGGAGAACAGACACGCCTGGGTCTTGGACGCGTTGAACCTGACCAGATTGGCTTCACCCCAATCGGAGACCGCCTTTAAGGTCAAGCTCATGCGCTCGACCATCGCCTCCCTAAGACACTGGATCTCACCTGCACTGGTTCGCGCACTGGCAGTGAAGCTCTCAACAACTGTGCTGTCATCCGCGTACCCATAGATATGCTGCAAACAAGCGTCAAGGTACTTTATATCAATAGTAGTGTTATTTGTTTGGTCTCATGAAGACGGTTGTGTCTTCGTGGAATGGGGTTTATATCTACAGTTCTCGTGGATCGTCGCCGTGTCGTCGACAGTCGCGATTGCTGCGGATAACCTTCCCGAGCTCTACAGGTGTGGCACACGACCCTGTTTGCTGTTGGTAAGGGCTTTCGTATCGTCGCAGGCGTTGCTGTGGCCGCCGATAAAGGCGTCCTCGTCTCTGTACTGACTGGGTGGATGGGAATCTCCTTCCGCTCCCCCTGCACGAAACTACTCCGGAACTGAGATAATAAAACTGTGGAGATAAAGCCTGCACCCTTGTCGTCCCGCGCATCGTGCTGCACCGTCAGCGCGCGGTTGGTTGCAGACTCTACGGCTGCTGTGATCAATCTTAAAATCTGTTGCAGCTGCTGCTCCGACGTCATCATCACGTTGATCATGAATTCATTAATTCGACTCTCTCGTCGACACTAGGGTGACTCTCCCGTTGACTCTGGGTTGGCTCTACCGACGATACTACTTCGGCTTTACCGTCGACTCTACCTCGACTCTGGGTTGGCTCTACCGGTGGCTCCTCCGACGACTCTTGTTGTTTTATTGTCTCCGGGCTCCGAGGATTCGGGACCGACGACGTTGGGCGCCAGTGTAGCGAGGGGGGTTTACCGGTGAAGGGGGAGGAGGTAGTAAAACTCGGGTTGAGGGACGAAGTAGGTTTAATATCGTAGAGGGCCTACAGGGGTCGTAGGGTAGGCTACGAGCTTTACGTAGATGTCCGGGAAACCGTACGCTCTACGAAAAGGCAACGAATGCAGGCTTCAGGTACTACGTATAGGAAGGTCCAGGGAACCGTACACAACCTATGCGCAGTACCAAACCCGGTATTGGATTCGGTACAATTGATCGATTTGATTCGATACATAACAAAATCTTAGCAGCCTACTTAAGCAGAGTGCTCGACGCAACGATACCGCGATTCAGAAAATTGCGTTCACCTCACTAGCGCCATCTCTTATAATTATTCGGAACTAAAGTTTCTTTGCATCATCTTAGATGATTGTATTCGCTTGTTCATTCAGTTTTGTTATGATTATTGTTTATTTATGTTACATTTTTATTTTTTTAATTTGTCACAATCTTATAAACGCCTAAAGTAAAGTCATACAATATTTTAAATTGCAGGATACTTCGGTAGTATGGGGCCTTTTAAATATAACTAAGCAGATTTTTGCAATGATCAACTCCACCTCCTCGTAAGCAAAGTAAAATTATAAATATTGCTGAACTATTGCCCCATGTCCTCAAAAATAAGTAAAATAATACTTGAACGACTCCTATAAAGAAACAGAGCAAACTATAATCGGCGGCGTATTTACAACATGTTTTAGTTACTTATACCTTTGGGAAATTAAATTCGATGCTTTATGCCGAAGTTTGGTAAATAATTGGCCTTTTATCTAAATTTATATGATTTATACGGCGCAAGCAACTTTTAAACCATAGTACCTAACATACAGTAAGTACTGCCCGGAACATTGTTTGGTGGCTTAGGCTTACCCAGCACAAATACCATTTTCCTAGTCGCCCAAAGGGTAAAAATGGGGCCCTATTGCTGAGACTTCGCAGTCAGTCATCACCAGACTGTATCTCATGAAGCGTGATAGCTAGACAGTTGGAATTTTCACAGACGATATATATCGTTTGTGGCTATAACAACAATACTGAAAAACAAAATTAAAGAAATATTTATCAATATTCTCAAAACAATTCTCCTGTCAAGGAATCTCTAATCTTTTTCTGTCTTTGTTAAGACACACTAATGTAAAACTACTCAACTCATCCTGTGTTCGGAGTTCGGACGGCCATCTCGATTCACTCTCTAATGTGCGCGATGTGCAAATATTTGACTTCCCCAAGACTTATTGATCACGTGATCATGACGGCGCTTCCGTCACGTTTCGAGAGCTTGTAGGCTGTTCGTGGAGCTACGCTCTTACACTCTCTCCGTGCTGCTTTCAGACTCTTGACATACTTTTTGTTTGTATTAAAATGAGAAAAGTAGAATACTGTGCCAAGTTGTTTTTAAAGGGTTGGTAGGAGTTTTTACGTACAAATATTTTTAAATAATGGGGTATTTACCACGTTTAATTTTGTTAATGAAAACATTGTATTGCCATAACATTACTGCTTGCATGGTGCTTGTTGCAACATAATTTTGCATTTTGTTTTGTTTTATTCCGTCATTTAATAATATTTGTAGTGACAACAACTTTGTAAGTTTAAAATCGTATAGTTTTAACGTTGTTTTGTATTTAATTTTCGCAATTTTGCATAATGAAACACAATATTTATCAGCCATAGTAAAACTCAGAAAATATTGAAGTTCTGCACAAAACTGGACATAACGATTCTTGAACGCGTTTTAGCTTAACGTGTTTAGAATCGTTGAATTTTCAAATTACTAATAAATGTCAAAATATGACTAATAATAGCAACTTTAGGCACCTTTATGGAAATATTGTTCAGCATAAGTATCGTTAAATTTTTAAATTGATTTAGCTAAACAAATTTTTAAAATTAGTCTTATGTAAGTGTTTTGAGTTTTTGACATGATAAAATAAGGAGAAAAACGAGAATGCTTAACATGCCACAAAAAACATAGGAAGAGATACTACAAACGATTTCTTCAAAGTCAAAGTCAATATAGTTTTATATGTTAATAACTTATTTTCACATAATCGTTTGATTTTATAATATAGGTCTTCGGAACGCGACCTCTGATAAAGAAAGACACAAGAAAATCATGGTTTTTCTTTCGCATTGATCAACGTATCATTGTTAATTTTATATTATAATAATAATAAGTATGTAGGTTTGTTTTCTCAAACTACAGAGTGATTTTTCATGGAATTTAGGGTGAGTGTCGTCTAGTCTAATACAAGAGACGTTCTAAAACTCTATTGAATTTCCGGCCGGTAATGAGATTGTAGGCCAAGCGCCACCGGAAATACCGTTAATGCATGTCAATTGTTGTGCCCCTAACTCTGTTACCATCACCCTCAGGCCTAATATTGCTTAAACATCTATTTAATTTTGGATCCTTCGCTGTTATAACAAAAAATAGTGCAATAAGTGATGTTTTACAGTTACAAAATTATGAATTACTATCACCGCCCCGTGGTTTAACTCGGTTTAGTTAAAATGGGGATAAAGGAGTCTAAATCAAAATCAAAATATCTTCAGTCTTTTAAATTTTACCACATATTTTTAGAAGACACATGAAACTCATAGGGGAACTATGTCAACAATCTGTGTTATTCTAGGTCTCCAGCTATCTATATTTCGTGGCATTCTATAAGTTTCTTGACAATCGGTTCTATACTTTTTGCGTGTGAAAGAGTAACAAATCACATATTATATATATACTTGCAAGCATTCGCGCTTATAACATTAATAGGACTTATAGATGGATATAGATACTCGTCATCATATCCTACTAATTATTATAAAATAAATTGCGATGGAACTTGGAATATGGACGCTGAGAGCTGAGGACCTGGATTAACACATAGGCTACTTTATATCCCGATATTACCTCGGGAAAGGGTCTTATACGGGTGAAACGGTGGGGCGCAGCTAGTCTATTTATAAGGTACCCAACAGCTAAGCAAGAAATGTGTGACACAGTTAATCAAGGTTATTTTTGTTCATATGTCTTCATAACCTAATTCAAAATTAAGTTGTTAACCGTAAAACCAAACAAACAAAACACTTTTGCAACATTTCACAAAACAATAAAACATTTTTGTCAAGCCATTTGTATCTTTTTAATTCATTGCCGTTCCAAAAATGAACAGTATTGTCGCCGTACGGCGTACGTATGAGGTTTACGGCATTACGGCTTACCCCATAGGGTGACGACTGACAAAGGGTTGCAGCTAGGAATTGCTTAATGGGCAGTGAAGGCTGAGATAGCACTGTGATAAATCACCGTCGTGATTACAGAGCCATTATCTAAAATACAATCTCGAGGGTGACAACTTTCATCTCTAAGTAAAGTTGTTGATGTTAATTGACGTTGAAGAAACTGAAAAAACTCCGCCTCTGAAATATTACGTCGTTATCGAAAGAAATGTATCAGGTTTATTTCGTTTTGTAGGGAAAGTGAATAATATGCGAAATTATTTTTAAACGTTTTGTAAGAGAAAGTAGGTAAAGTAGAAGAAAAGATATTATTAGATAAAATTACGTATTTACTAATGTGATGTTATCTAAACAATTAAGGCAAATTATGGAAATCTCTGTGCTGTTCGTGTCTTAACAAAAGTATTAATATTCTGGGTATTTCTACATGTACACAAGATTACCTTACGTATAAACACCTAGTGACACACAAACTTATGCTAAAATATGTATATATCTTGCAAATCTATATCGTACCCTCAGTTTGAGGTTTCGTGTGATCAATGTCGAATAATCTTTGAAAGAAGGTATCTAAAATATCTTGTCCTTATTCTACTAAACACCAACCGTACATTGAACACACTATCTGAATATCAATAGAATGCACAAAACGTATCTATACCTACATATAATTTTATCACAAACCTACATGTGTTTCATTTCTGAATACGCGGCAAGCTCAAACGCTTCTGACATAGAAACCCCTAAATTACGTTTCTCCCTCGGAGTCGATCAACGACAAACAAATAAATGTATCGATGGTTCTACCAGCAGTCTATATTCGTCTCTCTACCGGCTCAAGGAGAAGCCTCTATATTGCAAAGGATCGCTAGTTACAAAGACTTACTCGATACGGCTTTGCTACCTACACGCATACCTACATTTACTCGTATTCAATAGAGCAATTTAAATGCACTGATTCGTTCTTTGAAAATATTAATTGCCTACGTTCTAAGGCATCTAAAATTGTAATATCTATTGAAATGTTTTTAGATTCGAAGAAAATTAAATTATTACCAAAGAAACCAAAGAAGTATTATGCGAATTTACGAGAACGAAGCAACAATATTATGTCGTGTTCAATCGTGATTTATTTTTAGTTTCATGGAAAAACAGAGTTAGAGTTCAAATTTAATTGGGTAAAAAGCATGGGAAAAGCATATGAAATAGAGCGAAACAAGGAGTTCTCTTTGAATACATACTTTAATAAAATATACCTGGCCTTAGACTAATTATAGTAGTTAAAAAATAGAAATTGGTATCTTAACGTAATCTCGGAATAATCCTAATACTATTTCCTATAGTAGGGACCTAGTCCTTACACACTATCGTTTAAAAATACAGGGTGTTTTGCAATCACAAGTTCACAATAGGAGGTATTGAAACGTTGGCTTAGTATTTAAATGGATTCCCATTTGTACCGCCGAAACATGAAAATAGCGTGGCTCTTAGACAGAGAGGGGTTTTACGTAGAGTTGATAATATTTAGAGCGGTTAAACCGTACATAGATTGTGCTAGGCGCTGGGTTTTAAATTTTACTTCCAGGTTTTGGATACACTGTGTTATTTGCATATTATCTCCGGTGTGTTTAAATTCTAGTTTAGGTAAAATAACATTGGCTGGCGCAACGATACCTGAATTTAGAAAAGTTTTAAATTTATCCTTTTTTTGAAATATATTATATATTTACAATATACAACTACATACATATTATACAAAAACAATGAAAATGACTCAGCCAAACAAGCCAGCTTGCAACGTTCCCGATACAAAGCTGACGAGCATACTAAAATTTATTTGAAATACTATATATACATTTGCAGTGTTTAAGCTTGGACTTAGGTATCCTGGCTATCTTATTTTTTTTAAAGAAAAATACATTTACAAAAACACAATGCAAAGCAGGACACGAACCCTAAAATGAATAGACGCAGATAATTGGTATTCACTAAGTTTTATTTTAAGGCAAACATTCATTTATTTATAAATCGAATAAGTCAGTGCAGCTAGAACCATAAAATATTCGTTTTACACTACGTAGCAACTTCGTAGCAAATTCGTAGAGTTACCTACGAAAGACAGGACTGAACGACGAAGACTGTGAGACATTTTTAACTCTATGGAAATAATACTTTCAAAGTATATTGCGGATCCTAATACATACGTATGGAGAGGGTTATTGTTGTTTTTCAAAGCCCATGGCTTGAGCGAAGTTTTGCTGAAAGGGGTCTCTGCGCGTTTCCGCCCCGTTCTAACAGATTTGTAGCGCTTCTCACATTAACCGAGCTCGGATTTATTGAGTGTTTAGTAACCATAAAAATGTAAATGCGAATTGTAAAACGTTTTTTACAGTGATAAATTGTGATGAATCAACTTTTTTGTGGTTAGGGCTTATGTTTATAGCTTTCGTAATAAAGAATAAGTCGATATCGTATTCAATTTTACTTCATACTTTTATGAACTTTTAATTCTATCATTAATACCACAGTTTACCTAGAAGTTGGCGTTTTTTATATTACTTATCCTTATTACTTATACTAGCACTAAGTATACTCTATGGTTATTTTACCTTCATTTAGCTTTGACGTCATTTCATGAATTTTATCTCAATATTAAGTTTCATCGCAATCGGTTTAGTAGTTTTGATAGGACCGAACTTGAAAAAGAAAAAAAATCAAGTACGTGTGACGTACTTGATTTTTTTTCTTGGTAAAAAATCCGCGACGCTATGTCGACGCGCCTCTGCCGAACCTTTTAATACACGCACACGCACAGCTATAATAAGAAAAACTAAATTTTATAACGTGACAAAAATACTTTGAGATAAGTTACCTTTTAAAAGGGTTTCTTTTTTACCCACGACGGAACGGAGCAGGATATCCTACTAATATAAAGCTGAAATGTGTTTGTGAGTATGTGTGTATGTATGTGTGTTTGTTACTCAATCACGCAAAAACTAATGAACCAATTACGATGAATCTTAAAATATAGGTAGCTGAAGACCTAGAATAACACATAGGCTACTTTTTATCCCGATATTCCTGCGGGAACGGGACTTACGCGGGTGAAACCGGGCGCAGCTAGTATTTAATAAATAAACATGATTCACTTTCCCAACATGCGATACTATCAAATGTTACCAACTTAAATACGCATTAAGAAACATTTTTCCGTCCTCAACGGAGATAAGTTCAGACTGATCCCTGGCCATTGTGATAGCCATCTGTATAAAACTGAGTGAAAAGCCCGGCTTCATTCACCATTCATGGGGCGATTTGATTTACTTAAGATCTTTAGCTTGATATCGTCTATTAAGCGAACGGGTCCGCTAGACGTTTTTGTTAGATTCATGAGATACTATAGCAATGTCGTAGAATCAAATATACGAATAGAAAAAGATTATTAGAAAAAACACACGATTTAAAGTACAAATATTAATAAAAAAATAAAAAAAACTAGCTTTTTAATATGTCCCACTGCATGGCAAGGGCCTCTTACGATAAGAATATGAATATATATTTTTTTATTAATTCATATGGCCTTACAGTATACTATATTATGCTTAAAAAATAAAGAGACTAAAATAGCTATTACAACCTGGAGAACTGTGTGCAAACCGTAAACGGATTGTAGGCTACTTTTGATCCCGATATTTCTACGGGATCGGGACTTACGCGGATGAAACCGCAGGACGCGGCTAATAAATTATTAAAAAAAGTTTTAGTTTCCCAATTCATTTCGATGGCAATACATAGATTAATGCATGACATTGAAATCAAACCATATATTTTTAAACTTGTAAAATACTTATTTAGTCAACTTTTAAAAAGCAAACTGTAAAATTGGCGTAAGCTCGGTCGTTAATAATTATGACGTTATTGATTAAATCGCGAGTAAAACCCGATAAATATTGTGTTTTATTATTAAAATCGCGAAAACCTTAGACAAAATTATACTTCTTCATGTTATTTTAAAAGCTTTTAACTTTATTTTTATGGATTGGAGTGTAGTACAGTTATTTGAAGGAGGGTGAGCTAACGCATGGTTCCGGGCGGGAGGACGGACGATTTATAAAATGAGTTTGCGGTGCAACCAACCCGTGATACCCCATTGGTTACGTCTCACTTCTTTAATAGAGATGTGCTAAGCAACTAAAGAATATCGATATTTATTATTGTTTATTTTTTTCGTAATAGAACCTTGCCTTGCTTTAGGTACCAAGCCTTTATTTTATTTATTTATTTATTTTAACTCAAATTTAACAGTCAATATTGTATAGATTAATCTATTTTACATACCTTGAACTTAGACCGAACTAAATCTATATTTAGTAAGCTTCACTGTTACATCTAAAAAAACATTTTTGTCAGGTAATTATTTTAGAAATTAGACTTTTCAAATATTTTTTTTTATTATTAGCAGAACGATTTAGTTTCTGCAATAATATGGTCATGGGACCCTTGCATTTTTTGTAATTTTTTTGCGCAATAATTACCTTTTAACGACATACTTTGCATTTATATTAAATTTGCAATTACGACTAAGTAGGTATCTATAATAATATGCTGTATAAAACAAAATTTCTTCATTTTGTATTAGTACATAGAATTTATGTATGGTGTGACATATCCATTGTTACATAACTTCATTAATTTAGCAACAATGACACTTTACAAATACGAAACTATTTTAAAAGCATATAGGCTAGAACTTAACCCGTGGTTAGATTACTATACCACCAGCTGATAATAAGTATTGATGCGGTCTAAGATCAAGTATTCTAAATTAGAAGACTTGATTCAATTCATAGTTGAAATGACAGATGTGAAATATCGAAATTGTTTTCATATAGCGTGGCAATTAGTCGTCATGGCTTGTATTGCCACGCCAACAATTAGGTTTACCCACGCCTATAGACTTTTTATATAAAAACACAGACATTAAAAAAAGTAAAAACTTTATCGATACGCTATCCGCCTGCCCTTCAGTCACGGGCATTTGTCGCGGCGCGTCACCATTTTTCCCTCCTTGTGCCACCATCAGTGGAAAGTTAAAAGCATTGAAAGACATATCGCGGGTTCCTTCCAGTATTCATTGTTCTCTCGCCCTTTGTCCCGCGCCGAATGTTTTAATGTAATTGGCTTTGTGCGACGGGTTTTTTACCCTACTTTCACTTGAAACGTTCTGTTATACCGTCCGATGGATACATTGTTACGGTTTCTTTTACAACATATACATTGGAAATTAATTCATTAGATATTATTTCATTGTGTAGTCCATCAATGTATCTCCTTAATAAAAAACGATGGCTTTTTACACATTTCGTAGTTTGTATCGATTCTATGCATTTATATTTTTTAATGAAAGGTAGCGTCGTCAATTACTTAATGTATAAAGTTTAAAACTAAAGAAATCGTAAAGTTTTTTTTGTCAAATTGTTTAGTTTTTTTCTATCTGTTGTAGCAACCTATTATAAGCTTTTAGATTTCGGTAGTACTAGTTTGTTTTAATAACTGTTGGTAGAAAATATCTGTCGACTAACTAAATAAACTCGCATTGTGATAAGAAGTTAAAATGTCTATTAACTAGCATCCTTCCTACCCGAACCTCGGCGCCTCTGACTACACTAAGTGAGTTGGATATAAATTGGGACATTGTCTGTGAATCTGGAGCATTCGCGCGACTTTTGGACTTATTCTGCAACATCAAAGAATAAAATGTTCTCTGATGTGAGCACCTCCCGCTCCGATGAACACGTTTTACCAAGGGTGCGATAAGGAGCGATAGAGATTGATTATGAAATCGTCGGGAAATTTTTGCAGAACAAGAAAGCTGATCTTGAATGAGTTCTCTTTTGTTTTCTCACTCTGATGGTGTTGTCCTTTCGCTCTAACGTACAGGACTTAGCACTATATGTACACTTCATCACCAGAATACAGGATCAATTTGGCGGGGTATTCTGCTATTTTCTCGGATTTTATTTGATTGTTTGAAATTATTTTCTAGGTGCATAATTTTGCTATTTGCAATCTAACAATCAAATTTCGAGAAATAACAAGTATAAACGAATGATGTCACAAATTTATAACTTGCAAAATTATAATAACATTTGTTTTAAAGCATTTACTGCAAAAGTACTTTAGTAGTAATTTGGAAAAGCCCCTTGCGATAGTGTGAATGTTTTGCGCTACTAAAGAAACTGTAATATAAAACCATATTCAGAAAAGAGAAAAAAAAAACTGCTTGGGCATTGGCACCTAGTAATTTGCTTACTACTACGTTTAAAACGTTACGTTTACTTCAGTAATAAATCTTGAGAAGTTAGTATTTTGACAATGGAGTTTCGTTAGAATCACGAACGAAATATAGATATTTCAGAATAGAGCCCTCAACGAGGACAGAGGGAGCGTGGAAAGCATTTCTGGCTAGTTTGATATCAGCTCCCGTGACGTCAGAACCGTTTCTTGATCTTCAATTTATAACACTTTAAATACGTTGTCTTTATGATAAAACCTCGATTCAAAACTACGGTTTTTACAACGAAATAACATTTACAAAAGACAATTAGCAAAGAAAGTGCGCAAATTCAGTGACACAAGTTGTATAGACGAATTTGGTTCTGGTACTTATTTTGGTGTTTATGTGAATATGAACTAAGGGGTTAGCTACAGGTTGTTCACTATTGCCAAATATCTTGGGGTTTTAGGAATTGGATACTGAACCGAATGTGAACGAGCGTAAGGTAGATTATAGTCTGAAATAACTTGAGGGTGTGAACTTGTTATCACCTGTTGATTCCTGTGAAGAAATCCAGTAAAAATGTTTTGGCGTTGGTTGTGAGTATATTTTCTGAATTATTAAAGTAGGTACATTGGTACAGAGAAAAAAGTAGAGTTAGATAGATGATAATCAAAAAAGAGAAAAAGTGAAAAAAATAGTAACAAAAAAGTAAAATAGAAAAAATTACAAGTTAGGAAATGGTAAATTAGTAGGTAAATTAGTAGTTACATGTCTAAAGATGGTTTTTAATTATCATTTTTCGTAAGGTATAAATAAAAGCAATGAGCTTCAAAATTGTACCTCACGAGTAAAACGTGTGACAAAAAGTCTCAATAGATATTAATCATATATATTTTTGAATAAAGGTAAAAAGATATTTAAAGTCTAAAAAATGTCCGAATTGGTATAATAGGTAAAGTTTCAAGACTGATTTTTGATATAAGAAATATCTATAACAATCGTCAACATACAAACCTAACCATATTTTTGGAACTTCTCAATTTACATTATTTGTTAACTGACGCGGTTCAAGATTTCGTTTTGGTTAATAGTTTTCAGATACAAACATAAGACGATTGAATATTACAGCCTTTACAGAATTAGGTACCTAGACTAGTGCTCTCGTACTATCGACCACTGTTGTAAGTAACATAGACTAAAAGTTTTGGTAAAATCATCCAAACCACTATCTTGACTTGTGTGAAATACTTAATAATAAAATACTGAAAAAATATTTTTCATAGTAGCTTTTCTACTCTCGTAGCGGGTAGATCTAGGCTTGATAAGCCTAAGTCTATGACTTTCATTCGCATCGCCTCTAACTTGTTAATCTTACTAATATTATAAACTCGAAAATTTGTGTGTAAGTATGTGACTTTGTTACTCTTTCACGCAAAAACTACTAAAGCGATCGCGATGAAATTTGGAATATAGGTAGCTGGAGACCGAGAATAACACATAGGCTACTTTTTATCCCGATATCCCCGTGAGAATAGGGACATACGCGGCTGAAACCGCGAGGCGCTGCTACTACCTCTATATGAGTAGAGTAGATTGTCTTTAAGGAATTTGGAATTAAAAAATCTAAAAATCAAAGTGTTTTAAAGAATATTTTTGCAACAAAATATTTTTTTTAAAATAGCATCAAAAGTGAAACCAACATAACTACTGTCTTACATTGTTTTCTATAAAATAATGTTTCATACAATACAATACAATGAGAAGTCCAAATTGCTACATCTCTAAGGATTTCCTCTGAGTGATTTTGCCCTTCGTCACGGCACAATAAACCCTGGTTATGCTTATGTCTTCATATGTCATTATGCCCCTTCGAACCGCTCTCTAGAGACAGAATTATGATGTCACAGGTACGCCAATTTATTTTTACGACTTTACCATGAAGAAGGTTGAGCTTAAGTTTTCGATAAAATAGTTTGATAAGTACCTCTTTATATTTTAGTTGACATTGAGGGTATTTCAACTGATGCTTTGTGACTATGTGGCCTGAAATATAGCAAGCTTAATATTAACTTACGTGTTGATCAAATTGGACTAAATCTCACGAACGCAAGAAAACAAATAATTCCTCAAAACTTAGTACGCACTCTTCATTTTTTGTTGTGAAATCAAACATCAATTCTATTGAGTTACCTATGAATTTCATTGTGGCATGGCACAATAGCTAGTGCACTAGCTGCGTCCCGCGGTTTCACCCGCGTAAGTCCTGTACCCGCGGGAATATCGGTATAAAGTAGCCTATGTGTTATTTTCGGTATCCAGCTACCTATATTCCAAGTTTCATCGCAATCCGTTCAGTAGTTCTAGCGTGAAAGAGTAAGAAGGTCACATACAGCCATATATACAAGATCTAACGGACAAGTCCATTTAATCCGAAAGGGGGTTGTTCTAGACGTCTAGGCGAACGCCTTTTGTTCTACGACTTTTGAAAATTCAAACTTTTTTTTGAAAATTTTGAGATTATGTTTCACCGAAAAAACAGCTGCTTTTAAAAATAAAGTTAATTGAAGTTTTGATTGTAAACCATCCAACTAAATAAAAGGACAACATAAGGTCAATGACCTCAAACTCTCAGAAACAGCTGATTTTCAAGTAAACTTCACGCCTAAATTTTTCGAAAAGAACTTCGAATTTCCAAAAGTCGTAGAACAAAAGTTGTTCGCCTAGACGTCTAGAACAACCCCCTTTCGGATTAAAAGGACTTACCCTTTACACCTTGTATACAGACACATACATACATACAAAACTGTCGCGTTTATAATATTAGTAAGACATTGATACGTAGAAAAAGATAGATCGATAGGTATTTTTTTTGCACCGTCAAAAGTACAAATGTTACTACAAAGAAAACAAAACCATCTTAGGTGGTACTTATTGGGTATATAAGGCGGACTTATCGCTGGCCATCCTTCCCAATTTCTATTTAAGCTTCAATTTACAAGTAAATTAATTAAAGTGATAATGATCAATCAAGGTGACCTCTTTTTGATATAATTACAATCTTTTGTAACCCTCCGTTTGTTATTAAATTCAGTATGACCTAATAAATTGTTCTATTACATCGGTGTGAGATCGATAGAATACTCTAGGGTACGGTGACACGAATATTAAAATCATCTACAACGATTTCTTCCCTCCTCGTTTCTATTAGATTTTAGCAAAAAATATCCCAGGGGATCTTCATTCAATTGCCTTGGACCTTTTATTTGTTACTATTAGAATTGGCTTGCTACTACTTATTTTCTATAATTTTCTATGTGTATGACATAGGAATATATTCAGTAATATAAATCCCACATTTAATATAAATAGTTACCCAATACTTTGTTTTTGACTGTAATCTTTGAAACTGCATAGGTACATATCGTCTGTGATCTACTGAGAACTTGTTGATTCGCTTCAGCATGGCATAACTATCCATCACTTGTAAAGCATGTAAAAATACTAAAACAGATTAATAACAAAATGCAATTAGATATTGTTTACTATTGAGAAAGAAAGTTAAACAAATTAAATTCACCCCTTGAGTGTAAACGCTGTAACCCGGTTTAAGTTTAACGCTACCAAAGCCAGGGTATTTGCGTAATTGATATTTACAACTAACCTGGATTTGGCAGGCTCTTGTCGGGATTAAATGGGAATTTGTTTGGATTTCCCTTCTTAGAGAATTCACTCTAATTTATTTAATGCTTGCTGTAAGACTTGAGAATGGTGATAACGTTTACAGGTTATCGTTGAAACCTTTCCGATGATTGTTTCTAGAGAAAGGATTATTCATGGACTGTTTTCTCGTTAACGGTTAATGGAAGCAAACGTTTTCGACTTAAAGACTACCTGAACTAACCCTACTCCGTGGACTAAGGCGACCATCTAAAGCCCAATTTATATTACGCAACTAGTGGCATGCATTATAGGGTCAATTTCACAAAAGCAGTCTGTTATTTTATCAAATAGATAAACAATACCGCGGTGTCTACGCATTTTTTATTGTTGTGAAAATTACGTAAAATTGCATGCCACTAGTTTTATTTTCAAATTCAATTTGTTAATTTCAAGAGCCTAATTATTATTTACATTAAGAAACTAGTGTCATGCATTACTATAAAGTCAATTCACAAAATCAGTCCGGCAGCAAATTTTATCAATTAGATTAATAGTACCGTGTCTACGAATTTTATTTGTAAAATGACTATAAATTACATGCCACTAGTTTCGTGATGTAAATCCCACATAACTTTGTACAGAAAAAAAAGAACGAAGAATAGTACCTACCCACTAATCCGGTCATAAAAGTATCTATCTGTCTAACTATACAAACATAAATCTTACATTAAACAAAGCGGAGATAAATGAGCGTCGGCTTATTTTCGTTAGTAAAAATAAATGTAGAAGTAGGCAGTGGAAAATCAAGAAACAACAGCGAGTAGCCGGGACGTGAGGTCTGGGCCATTGGATAGATTAGACCCCGCCAAAGAGAGTAAGAATCTACGAACAATCGCAACCAAATCAAATACAACACCCGGTTGTTTGCTATCCATTTTTATTATATTTGTCGTTCTCGGTGTGCAAAGAGAAATACAAAAATTGATATTTGAAATATCGACTGAAATCACGTTTTGCGTTTGTTGAAACTTGAAACTAAATATAATTTTGATATTTGAGAGGAAAAATATTGTGTACAAATGTGATGCTGGTTGTTTTTGACCTTTCCTTTTCAACTGATTTTGTTCCACTGACGAGCGTGTTGTATCTTTGAACATATTATTATCATGACACGCCATCAGGTGAGCCAAACAAAACATTTAAGGTATCAGTTCCCTACTTCTACTGATCACTAGTAAGCAAAGCTAAACTCTTCAAAATTGCAAGTGTTACCTGCATTACTGATAGATATCTAATTATATAGGTAGGTCTAGGTAGGTATAAGACCTCGTATATTTTTGTCATGCAGTTGATATTTTTTATTCGAGTCTGCCTCCGCTGGTCCCCTATTCGATATCTTTCAGTGGATATCCGTGAACGGTCATAAAATAAATCTGGCCATAAATAAAACGGGAAGACGCTAACAAGCGTCTCGGGTTCGCAACAAATAAATATTCCTTGGTTCATCTCGCCATGTTTGTCATAACTCTATTATTAAGCGAGTGTCGAAATGTGATATTTACCGACTGATTTACTACTAAAAATATTATCAAGGAAAATAAAATCTACTCATGACGGGGTTCGAACCTGTAGCTTTCGTTTACCGGGCAAGTACTATAACCACTAATCTACACCGGAACCCGTAACGGGAGGGTTTTTTGATGACTCAGCATAATGACGCATTCCTTTATAATATTTTATTATATTTCTAGTAGACAACATGCAAAATCAAAGCTGTCAAGTACATACAAAAGTAGCCCGTCCATACGTCCCAGTCTAATGACAAACATCCCTTAATCTTATTCGTTATTTTTGTTAAGTAATTAAATAAATAAATTTTGCACGATATTACACATAGCACAATCACAACCCGCAACCTGTTGCACTGCAGTCGTACCTTCGCCCGACGCGCCACAAAGGCCGTCAAGTGGTTTAAATATAATGATAGTATAATATTTAGCTTCTTCTTTCATTATTGTCATATCGTTACTTCTATATTTCGTGAAGCTCCCAAATCACAAACGTACAAAACTCACAAAATCGTTACGTTACATTGGTTACATTTATTTATTACATGTTTTATTCAATTTTCTCGCCGCCTCACTACAGTTGACAGACTGACTGACCCACTCCCGTATCAAATACCCAAATAACGAAAACTCTTTGTTGGTTTATAACATAGTTCTTAAGAGACTGCTGAGCACTATTTATTTCTATTTACCAACTAATTTTACTTTTATCGTTCATTTATTTTTGGTTGAAAACAGTAGGTACCTCCTACTTACCTAAAAGTACCATCTTGGAAATTATAAAATACATGATAGGTACTTAAAATTTGTTGGCATCAACTTTTTAGGTTGGTTTTAGGTACATGTCCAGTCGACCCACTTTTGTTAGGCATGACCTATACAACCCTAATAGCGTGACAGAGATAAAGCCAGCTAATTTAACTTGTGTAAGTGAAGGACGTAAGAAGCGACCTTGCAATTTTTTTGTGTGTAAAATCAAAAAATTGCTAGTTTCAAGATAACTAAATGTTATCCGTGAAATTCAAAACATTCACTGCCTGTATTGAGCTAAGCAAAACAACGTTTTTAAATAGGTATGTATCTACCATACTTATCTAAGTATTCTAAATGCATTTTCGATCGGTGATCTCTGGGGGTGGACGGGAAACAAATTTAACCGACAATTGTAAATCAATTAGAGAGGGTGGCTTTATGGGGTGTAATAGCTACCACCCCGTTTACAGGATCGGAATCGAAAATGAACCACATTTATTGTGCAAAAGGCGAAGTGCATAAACACCTTAACATTTTTTTAAATTTAAATAATAATAAATAAATAAGTTCTGTGAACAACACATAGAGCCATCTAGCCCCATGGTAAGCTTCTAAGCTACGGTGACAAGATAACGGATATAATACTGATATTTATTTTTCTTTTGTAAGTACCTAAATATTTTTAATAGAAAAGTAGGTAGAAAGATACATATTAGAACTTTGTATAACGCATCAGATAGTAATTTGTAACCTAATTGTTTTTTAGTTTAAGTACTCGAACATGGATCGTGTAGTTAGTTTTAATTAAAACTCAGCTATAATTAAGTTCCAGCATTCCTCTCTAATATTGTACGATATTCATAGCGAGGAATATTCGAGTGCATATTGTGTGCAGAGTAAATGTTAACACAGCTCTTATTTACAATGCATTAAGATTCAAATTCGAATCGACAGCTAGTAGTGTTTATACGTAACACCCTCTCTTATTTTCCTCTCAGACTCTTAACGTCGGATCCAGGAGCTCTGTCTTCGAGGAGTCGCGGAAACCTGCATGCTTTCTTGCTAATAATTATTGACTAATATTTCGAAGGACACTTCACTACCTCTCAAAATAATACTTGTCGATGAGTTTTGTTTTATTGAAGAGGTAATGTTGTAGCGAGGACAAATTTATTAAGTGAAATCTACCAGCTATTATTCTTAACTTAGTTATTGCCAAGCAGAATTTCGTTTACTCCCTATGCTACTAAAGCTGACTTAATATTGATAAGAGTTTCTGTAGTAAGTAGAAGGATGCAGGATGCACTGACAAAGTATCGTAACTAAAAGGAAAGTTGGTTGCGAAGTAATCCCCTCAAAGTCGGTCAGCTTTGAACCAATTCATAACTCAAACGAACGCAGAGGCTCTGATAATGTTAGTGAAACTTTTCATATCATTAAAATATCTACGTTTACATATATTTTCTTACTTTGCATAGGTACGTAGATATTTTCAAGCTACTACTGTCTGTTTGTATAATAGCTGAATACAGAAACGCCTTTTAAGATTTGATAGTGGCTTAAATAATCGAGCTGCTAAATTTAAAACAATTTAAGTTTTTTTGAGTTTGAGAGCAGGTTAATTGTTGAAATATATAAGTCAAATTTAAAGTAAGTAGAATAATACTTTTGAATGACATGACAATACAGTTTCAAAGTTTCGTGAAACCTAAAAACCTTTCACTTTAATGTGTTTATTATCACGATTCTAAGTTTAAATAACATAGATTTATCGTTAAAAATGCTATATCCATTAACAGGGCGTACAGAAGCAGTGAGTAAAACTGTAATTATGTCATTTGAGTAACATCACATAATTACACGGTAGCGTGTGGGGTGCATTAGCGGCACAATAGGGACCCGGTACACGGAAAAATGTTAGATAAAACATTGTGATTTGTTTTAAAATGGTTGTTTCTACCTATTTTATGTATCTATATTACCTATATAACATTTATACGGAAACGCAAAAAAACATGACTAAAAAGCAAAAATATAAAGTAAATAAAAGGGGGTTACCATGGTCTTTTTTTCGCAAGACGCACTGCTAATAAAATAAAATAAAATAAAATAAGGAATTCCCGACTAGTTAAAAAAAAATCAAATGCTTACCTACTTTTTTTTAAGTTGATTTTTAAATGTATTTTATTATTTGAAGTTTTGGTAAGGTTTTTTTAATTTTAATTAATTATTTTTTTATTAACGGGAAGACTTAGGGCCTACAATAAGGAAACCATGGTACCCCCAATATTCAAGTAGGTACTCTGCCTATTTGACTTGCAAAAGCGTATGTTGATCTAGCCTATTTCGAAAAAGTAACTTCAAAAAGGTGCCTATCTATACATTTAACATCTCACTATTCTCGTCTTACCTAATAACATAATATAATAATTAACGGGTCCCTCAATTCATACGTCATACCACGTCCAGTGAAGCTAAACGCATTACAGAGTGAGGGAGGGCCGCGTCGTACGTCGTTTCCACTTGGTTTTGCCTTTTATACGACGATTCATTATCAACAACGTTTTAAGGGGACGGGAACAGATAGCCGCGTTTATTACTCTTGTCAGCGGAAAAATGAATTTACACCCGAACGAATTCCGATTTCATTATTGTAATCAAACTAATATCATGAATTTGAAAGTCAGTGTATTAAAATTTCTTTGGTTCTTCAGATGTTTGTGTTGGCTTTACTGTAAATCTGTTTAACCGATTTACATTAATATATGTATCCTGTAAATCGATATCGTTGTTTTTGATACTACAGAAGTTGGAAAGTTAGATATACTTATGCTAAAATGGTAGGATCAATTGAATCACACATTTTAACAACAAAAAATAAAAACAGGATTTACGCTGATAAAACCGCGGGGTGCAGCTAGTCTAAAATATTCCTTTTCAAACAAGATTTTACTTAATGAAATACGAGTATATGCCTGAACCAAAAAAATAATCCAGTCTGTCCGTCATGTATTTTATAAACGGGGATGATAATAAAATTTCAACTTTAAAACCCGTGCACTCTCATCTAATACAATACCTACATATACTCGTAACATCAGCTTGCAAACAATGGATGACGTCGACGCGACATAATTCAATCTTGGGAGTTGATGGCTCTTTGATTCTAGGTGCATACAACATTAACAGGGGTGATACTCCTGCAACAAAGTTGTACCTACACTTATTATATCTAGGTACATTTAGATTTTCTTTCTGTCATTTAGCCCGTTTATCGATGATACATTTAACAAAAGTTAAATTAATCCGTGACAATAATTTGCAAAAACCATAGATACCTACCTGATAATATAATATTGGCTTCCTACTGTTACAATAATCTTGATAAATATATAAATGAATCTCTATTTCCCTTGGTCATGGCATAACGTGTGGTCCGATTTGGCCTATTATTTTTTTTGTGTTTGTTATCGTCAGGAAAGGTTGTTATGAAAGAAAAATATCGATATTCCCACGGGTTTGGAGTTTGGGACTTACGGTGGTGACATCGCGAGGCTTTTATGGCGAATTTATGAGTAGTTGTTGAACTTCCTAATAAATAAATATCGACACGACATTTCTGTGGCAAAAAAGTACTCTATATTCACCTTATTTAATAACTATTATCGGAGCTCATCATTCTTGAGGTTTGATTCTCGAAGATCTCAAGAAAATTGCTGAAGTTTTCCTAGCAATTGACAATGGGAAGTTCCATAGTCTTATTTCCTGAGTACCTGTGGAGAATGTAGAGATGTTTCAAACAATGCTATTGAAGACTTGTGGAGTACTCGAGTAAAAGTTTGTTCATCGCTTTACGTCATTAATGAGCTAAGTTTCCACTTAGTAACTGAGTTGATAAAGAGATTCTTTATTGGGTTGTATCATTGAAATATTGGCTTCAGAAATACTGACGTAAATAACTAAGGTGAATTTATGAAATATTTGAAAATATCATCATGTATTTTTTTTCCTATTTCATTGAGTTCGTAAGTTGATGAAGTCGTCGTCTGCATGCAATTTACACTCGAACGCAACGCACGCAGGTGTGATCGGTGCGTCACCCCGTCACCCCATCTCGGCGCACTTTAATTTTATTTCCTCTGAGCTTCGCTTCCCATCAGTTTCAATTACGAGTAAAACTGGGACACTAAATTTACCTACTTTAAAATACCATTGATACTTTTGGAAACTTCTCATGTAAATATAGTTAAAATACACAGGAAATACAGTTCAACCACCTAATTAGTTACGTCTAGATGAAATAATTTAGACAGATCTCAGAGATTAGAGAATGGAAGGTTATTGGTTGCTTGACATTGAAACATTTTAAACTCGGCTCTAATGGCCGAGCTTCATTAGTAAGTACCTACACCTTTAAAAAAGTCGGAACAAAAGCCAACGATGTTAGAATAAGCACTATATTTTATAATCTAAGATCTATAAAATTTGTATTGCTTTCTGTAAACGTTATTTTTTGTTTGTTATAGAAACGCTCAATATGAAAACTTTCACATTGATCAGAAGGGCTACGATCAAATGTACGATGGTGAAGATCTGGAAACGCCACCGTCACCTGATCGACCACCACCGAGGCCCATTGGTAAGATACATATATCTCCTACAAAAATACCATCGAACATGTATATACGATTTTAAACTTACAAGGTTATTTCCACTACAAATTTTCTTAAATAACGTAAACAAGCCAGTTAAAATTACTGGCGAAATACCGATGTAAAAAATAAAGTTAAGCATGTTAAATACGCCGTTATTTAATAATACTTGTTAAGTATCAACATGATTTAGACACATAAATACCTATTATATAAAATAAATATTTCACAACATTACACACAGCTATCTAGGCCCAAACTAAGCACTATGCTTATACTTTGGGTAGTACCCATACGGACTACGGATATACTACATATTAAAGTTATCTATTCATATAATAAGATATTACATTATCGTTTTGAAACGTCAACAGCAGTACAAAATACTGTCTTTGGAACACCACCTCCAATAAGAAAAAGATTCTAGAATCTCATGGGTTTTTTTCTAATGATTATGTCATTCACATTACCTCATATTTAGGACTATAGTACTCGTGTTACTGGAGCAATCATCTATACTTTAATCTTTACAAACATTAATAGTGCAACTTAACTATGTCTGTCTATATCTGTCAGTTAATATAAATTCGTAAAAGTTGAAAACAAAAACACTACCACATCCACAAACACACATAATTTTTTTGGTTTATAGATAAATACGTAAAAGCAGAGTTCCCGTGCCTAAGCGCTCGGTACACTGTTGCTCTCCTGGCCTGCTTCGGTTTCAGCATCATGTTCGGTATGAGGTGTAACATGAGCATGGCGAAACTGAAGATGACTGAAAAAACTAGTGAAAATGTGAGTTGTCTTTTGTCTTTATCAATGTATTTTACAGCTTAGATTTACCTTTTTACGTTTGAAAACTACGAGGAATAAATAGAATGGAGGTCTAACTTCACTATTCAGAAAAAACATGTTCCACGGTCACTCAGCATCAGATGCACACACTGACATGTTCGGTACGTATGACCGATCAATGGCGGAGGATCTTTAGTGACAGACTGGCGGCCGATTCATCGTTCTAGGCCTCGCAACCACCGTTTGCGTGGAACATTTTTTCAAAGGATTTCAGCTGCCATAAATATTTCAGTTCGTTCTTATAATAATAATAATAATAATAAAAGCCCGCAGGGCACCTTGAGGCGAGGTGTCGGAGAGTAGCGACCCCGCGGCTTCCCGAGTGCTCCAGGGGGAAGTCACCGTTCCTCACCTCCGGCTTGCCTTAGTTGGCTGGTCGGAGTGAACTCTGACGAGGAAGCGGTACCCCGCCTCTGGCTTGCCTTCACCGGCCGGTCAGAGTGGAGTCGCGAGAGCAGAAATGCTCGAAGGATGGACGCCTCACGTCAGTGATGAGTTGGCCCGCTCCACAGGATCTCGACCTAGGATGGTTTAAAATCCAGTGAGGCCCCTCCATCCTTCAGCCTCTCACGCCCCTGTTGCCCCCTGGCTGTAATTTGCTCGGCTTATTTAGGGTGGCCCAGTTTGTGAGTTGGCGAGTCTCCGTCTGCCATTTTTACGTGTTTTTAACATTGTTACGGCAGGCGCCATATTCCCCATAGTTCCCCCCAGTACCCGATCCACTACCAACCCATTTCCATAGCCCAAGTAGTTTTCACCCGTAGTTTATTCATAGTTCTATCCGACCCGGGGGTTGTCCTTGGCTGCATTTTATAGTGCAGACAGGGATAATTGGACATAGTTATGCAGACGAGAACCAAGCCACAGAAAGTTACTTTCGAGATAATTAGGTTTTTGTTTCAAAGGTGTGTAGAAGCAAATATGTAACTCGTAGGAGATCAACAAATAACAATGGTAAAAATAGTATTAAGGGCAATGTAGAATTATTAAATTTATAGATTTTTTCTTTTATTTAGTATTTATTTTAGGTCAAAAACCTGATAGTTCTTTTTTACAAAATTTCTATTTGGTGGGTTGGTTCTTTTTAGCAATATGTTTAGGATTATAAGGTAGGCCCTTTAATTCAAATAATTTTAAAATACATATGTTTTATTTATTTTTTAATGAAATTTAAGCTTATGCTATAGTTTTACTTAAAATATATAATCACATGAACAAAATATGCTGATGTTTTAACAAACAATCCTACTAAAATCAGGTAATCCTAATCGACTTCGTCCACTTTGACGGCAATGACTAGCGTCTGTGACGCGTCGATGCCCTATGTCAAGTCGCGAGTTCGCTCGTGGATTGGTGGTGTGCAGAAGTTGCCTCCCTCCACGCTACCTGCTTAGCAGCGCGCCGCCAATACCAAAGGCACCGGAGGCGTCGACACGGTCGACCGCGGGAGCCCGAAGGAGACCCGGTGAAGGACCGGCTGTACGAGGAATGGCAGACGGCGATGAAGGCCCTCCGAGCGGCCATAAGGGCCACGAAGGACCGTGCCCGAGAGGAGATCCTGGCGTCACTGAGTGAGGACCCATGGGGGCGCCCCTACCGTGCTGCTAGGGGCAAGTTCAGACCGTGGGCTCCTCTTACGCTGACGCTCGACCCAGCTCTCCTCGATAACGTCGTCTCGTCGCTGTTCCCACAGCGAGAGGAGCACGTCCCGCCAAATATGGCTCCGCCACCGGTGACAATCTTGGTAGAGAGAACTCCGTGGAGGCAACCCCCCCCGGAAATGAAGATGGTTCTCCGTCGCCTCAGTGTGAAGAACGCCGCCCCTGGGCCCGATGGCATACCGGGGCGCGCGGTAGTTCGAGCCTCGAAGCACTTGGGGGACCATCTTCGGAGATTGTTTACTACGTGCCTAGAGCGAGGGGAATTCCCGGCTCAGTGGAGGTTAGGCAACCTCGTCCTCTTGAGAAAGGAGGGGCGCCCCGAGGACTCTCCGTCAGCGTACCGGCCGATTGTCCTGCTCGACGAGTTATGCAAACTCCTCGAGCGGATAGTCGCCGTGCGCCGCCACTTTGGGAAGTTAATCTCAAAGTTGGTAGGAGCGGCGGGGCCACTTGCCTGGCTCCTGCCTAATATTGGATGCCCGAAGGCATCCACGAGGCGGCTGTACTTTGGTATCATCCACTCAATGGCACTGTACGGTGCCCCGGTATGGGCCGCGAATATCCCTGTTGGCGTCATCAGGAGACTTTTGCAAGTGCAGAGACTGATGGCCATCAGGGTGACGCGGGGATACCGTACCATAGCGGGTGATGCCGCCCTGGTACTCGCTGGTTCCCCGCCATGGGACCTGGAAGCGAGAGCCCTCGCATCCCTTTATGAGTGGCGCGAGAAGGCGGGTAATCGGGGTGACCGAACGGCGCTCAGGGTGGTGGAAGAGCGCCGGGAGGAACTCCGCCAAAACCTCCGCCAAAACCTCTTGGCGGAGTGGATGGTTCGGCTGGAGCAGCCAGGGTACGGCCGAACTTTAGTAGATGCTATTCGTCCTTGTCCTTGCCTTGCTATTCGTCTTGGGTGATTGGCTCAATAGAGCCCACGGAGCATTATCGTTCCGTTTGACACAGGTACTTTCCGGACATGGCTGCTTCGGAAAGTATTTGTGTCGAATCAAGAGGGAAATTTATGAGAGGTGTCACCACTTCTTTTGCAGCTGTGACACCGCCCTACATACTCTGGCGGACTGCCCTGCCTGGTTTGGGCCTAGGGTTGAGCTAACGAGGGCAATTGGCCAGAACCTGACGCTGTCAGCCGTCGTCGCTGCCATCCTTGGCAGCGACGAGGCCTGGCAGGCTCTGCGCCAGTTCTGCGAGATCGTCTTGCAGGCCAAAGAGGAGGCCGAAAGAGCGCGAGAAATCCTTCCCGGCACTCAGCGCCCCAGGCGCACTAGGCCAAGGCGCAACGACTTGTTGCCGCCTTAACTGCCCGCTCTTGGCGGCGAGTTCGGGGGAGCTCGTCGCCAGCCAATGAGCACCGAGATGGCGGCGGCGTGTCCACGCCGCCTCTCGTGAGGGTTTTTCCTTTTTTCAGGATTTTGAATTTGTGTGGTGAGGCCGGACGCGGCCATTCGCTGTCGTGGTCAATGGTAGCAATGCGGTAGCAGCGCCCTGTTGACTCCAACACTTGCGGCGTGAAGGACATCCTGGGTTTTTTAGTAGGTATACCCCTGGCACACAACACCTAGACCAGGGGGGACCCCCACTCACCGGACCGCTCTCCCCCGGGAGCGGCCTGAAGGTCTTGATCAGATTTTTCCCAGGTAAAAAAAAAGGTCTTCAGCTATCTACATAGGTACCAAGTTGAATAATAATAGGATAATTGCGATTGACAGAAAATGATTTTTCTTCATCACGATATTACGATAAATATCAATATTTTTTCATTTGCATTTTTTAGTTATTTTTTAGTAGTTTTTAGTTTTTTGGTAGATTTTTTTAGTTTTTTAAGTAGATAATAGTAGAATACGGTAAAATATCAAAATTATTAGGGAAGAAACCATTATTAAGTAATGGGTACCTTTATATTTGCACCAATCATTTTAATTTATCAAATGCAAAATAAGCCCAACCTTCTTAGTTCTTTACTTTAGTACTGATTATTCAAAATTTTATTACCTATAAGGAACTAAGCATCTTGGTAACTTTAAAAACCTTTTTTATTTGATATGTTAAATAGAACCAAACATCATGGTTCCCATTTTTCAAACAGAATTTGTATTTTTAAGAACTATGTGGCTTGGTTCCATTTAGCTTAATGAAAATGCTGAAGTTTTACAGGAACCATGTTACATGGGTCTGTTTATCCATTCAAAAATCACTCTAAATAGGGTTAGTACCCTAGACAGCTGTCATTATCTTTTTTGTAGGTTGGTATTTTGACTAGGATCTTTTCTGAGTCGGTAAAGAACATTGTTATGAGACCATCTAAATATATAACTCAATTTCACTCGAAGTGTGGCTTGGTTCTCGTTTGCAGAACTACGTCCAATTGCCGGTTTGGTGTCCATCACATATTTTAAAATTAAAATGTTACTAAAACGGGCCTCTACGTGTTGGCTTCGGCCCCACGCACGCCTTCCAAAGGTCCGGGTGCTCCATAGCCCCGAGAATCCAAAATGGTAACAACAAAATAATAATAATAATAAATATTCCACCACATTGCACACAGCGCAATATAGCCCCAAACTAAGCACTAGGCTTGTACTATGGGTACTAGACAACGGATATACTACATAGATAGAATATATTAGGGGTTAAAGTATGAAATTGCCGATTTGTACTGAAAATCTTAATTGTTTATTTTTTAAATTTTTAACAAATTTATTTTATCAAAATAGTTGCCATTATTATCTATACATTGCTGCCATCTAATGGGAAGGTTATTAATGCCTTTGCGATAGAACTCCGACGATCTAGACTGCACAAACTGTGTGAAAGCATTTTGTACTGCCTCCTGGGAAGAAAACTTCTTGTCACGTAGATAATTGTCCAAATCACGAGAAAAATGGTAGTCTGTTGGAGCAAGGTCTGGTGAATAGGGAGGATGACGAATGGTTTCTAAGTGCAGTTCCTGAAGGATCAAAATGGTTTCTCGTGCTGTGTGTGGTCTCGCGTTGTCGTGGAGCAATAATGGTGAAGATCGATTCATGAGTCGGGGCTGTTTTACTGCTAGTTTTGTCAACATGGTTCGGAGTTCGGCACAATAGACATCTGCCGTAATTGCTTGACCAGATCGAAGAAAACTATAGTGAATAACACCATGCTGAGACCACCAAACAGTTACCATTACCTTTTTATTGGTAAGTTTTGCTTTAGGACACTGTCGTGGCATTTGACCTGGGGTCAGCCATTGCATTTTTCTTTTCCGGTTATCATAAAGAATCCACTTTTCATCACATGTTACAATTTGATCCAATATTCCTTCATTTCTGTACCGGTTCAACAAGGCAACACAAGTTTCAACACGCGTTTCTTTCTGCAGATCAGTCAAATCATGAGGCACCCATTTTTCGTATTTTTTTATTTTATTGATTTGACGCAAGTGAGTCAATAAAGTGGGTAAGGTAACGTTAAACCATGCCGCTAATTCCTGGGTAGTTTGACTAGGATCGGCTTCCACTATCTCTCTTAATTCATCGTTATTCACCTGTGTGGGCGGTCTTCCTCGTGGCTCGTTCTTTAAGTCGAAATTTCCATCACGAAAGCGTTTAAACCAAAATCGCACGGTGCGTTCATTAGTAGACCCCTCTCCAAATGCAGCATTGATATTGCGGGCTGTTTCTGCCGCGTTAGTTCCGCGTCGGAACTCGTATTCAAAAATTCGAATCGAATTTTCGCAGTATCCATCTTCTTGTCTAAATTGAACAACAAAAACAATTGAAAGTCGATATTCAAATGTTTCACATTTTTTAAAAAAAGAACATCACAGAAACCATTTGAAAAAAGTTTCATTCGAAAACCTCAAACCATGAAGATTCTATGTCAATTCAAAGAACCTATTGCAATAAAACGGCAATTTCATACTTGAACCCCTATTACTTTTTTTCGAAATACATACATATTGTACATAGAAAGACACCCAGACCAGATACAAATATTTATATTATTTATATATTTGTTTTTTTTTTTTTTATTTTTTTATTTTTTTTTATTTTTTATTTATATTTTTATATTTGCATTTATTTTTTTATTTATTAAGCATAAATATTTTCACACGGCGGAAATCGAATCCGCAGCCTTCTGCATTGCAGTCGAGCGTGCGCCCGACGCGCCACATGGGCCGTCGTATATCATAAGACGTCCTTTCTGTCACTATAGGTATCCGATTTGTGGTCGCGTACTTATTATTTCCGATAACTTCATCAAAAGACTTCGTCGATTAACCTCCGCGATTGTGGTAGATACATTAGAGGATGGTGCAATTAATAGGATTTCACCTCAAAATCCTTAACTTTTCTTTCAGTGAAAAACATCGAGTCCCTGTCTCCTTTCACTGATATATTATAGTTATTAAAAGAACAGATACCCAATAAATATAAGAATTTCAGGATACCCGTGAAGAGCCCCCATTCAACTGGACCGTCAGCGTGGAGTCATCGATAGACTCTTCCTACTTCGCCGGGTACCTCATCACCCAAGTGCCGGGAGGTTTTCTCGCCTCAATGTACCCAGCTAATAAGATATTTGGTGTCGCAATCGTGACCTCAGCCATTTTCAACATGGCGATACCTGGGGCTATGGGGATGGGTCCTGCTGCTGTGGTCATACTGAAGGTTGCTCAAGGATTTGTTGAGGTATGTACTATATGTACTACTATTATAAACAGGAAAGAATGAAAGAAACTACTGGATTAATTTAAAAAATTCTTTCACCAATAGAAAGTTCAATTCTCAGATTTATCAAGGAGTAACATAGGCTACTTTAGATCCCGTTACGCGGGTGAAATCTCAGGGAGATGCAACTTTTTGTACTAATTAAACGTTCACTAAAATGTGAATTAAGCATTTTATTTATAAAAAACATGTATGATTTTCTATACACGTTTGTTGTTTGCGAAATACAATATAATTATGTAAAAAATGCAAAAAATAAATATTTTATAAGATACAGCCCGGTGAAATACAGTCGTTTTTATCCTTTTCCTTATCCAGAATTCTAAAAAACGCATTAAAATTATGTTAATTTCATAAATACATCTATCATCTAATGATTATTGAGATTCGCGCCCTGTTCGAGAATATCCGAGCCATTAGCTAAGTCAATAACAATACAGAAGGGGTCGTTATAACAGAAAACGCGTCACATGTCCAAAATTCAAACGTTTCACATTCAGCACGTGATGACGCATGATCAAGCTTATTATAAATGTTTCGAAATTTCTCACTCGAAATTTTCAGTTGTCACGTTTGATACTTGTTCTCCCTATGTAGGTACAGTAGTACTTCTGACATAATTTATGAATCTTACTAATATTATAAACGCGAAAGCTTGTATGTATGTATGTGAGATTGTTACTCTTTCACGCAAAAACTACTGAACCGATTGCAATGAAACTTGGAATATAGGTAGCTGGGGACCTGGATTAACACATAGGCTACTTTTTATCCCGATATTCCCTCGGGAACGAGACTTACGTGGGTGAAACCGCGGGGCGCAGCTAGTATTATATATATTTATTTCACACAAACAACTCGATTTCGTACGGGTATGCCTGCGTACAGTGAATGTTAAGCGGGATTTACATTATGAAACTATTGGCATGCAAACTATAGATAGTCATTTTAACAAAAAAGAAGTACGTACACTCACTCAGTCTTTACTATTGTCAAATTGACTTTGTAACGCATGACACTTGTTTCGTAATGTAAATTAGGCTTTACGGGTAAAGTTTTGTGCAAGTAAATCTGGGTTTACCCAATTCCGTTGGGAGCACATACCATACGTTGTACCACTTGGAATGTCACGGAATAACTGATGTAATGTGATCTTCATAGAATATTCCTAATAAGTTTTATCATACAAAAAATACTATTTCATATACTGTAATACTAACAATACCTATGTTTTACATTCCTACTTAGTTATTTATCAGAGTAATCTTCAATCGTTTTCGATTATTCGACATCGTTGCTAGGTACCTATATCTGCTGTATCTATAGGCACCTACCTCTTTAGGATTACCGGGACCCCGTCGTCATGGCTACGTATTTATTCCTCTACATCCCGACTTATCTCGATACGATTCCTATCCTATTACACGAATTGTACGCGATAAAGCGACTGATATCAGCTTTAGAAATTATGAGAGGTTACATTGTGTGTTTTCAATACGATGATACGATTTTAGAAAGATGGGTGGGATGTGTCTTTCTAAATAATATTCTTCTAGTTTATTATTGTTTCTTTGTGTTCAACATTTTTACTGATATCATCATAAATGTTAATAAAAAATAGTTTTTAAGATTATTACGATTCATGTATCGGTATTTTCTTTTTCTATGAATATTCCATGCGCTTTAATGTTAAAGTATCTCCTGGTCGTCACCACGGACGTAATTTTGTTCTTGTTTTATCTCACGATTGCGTCTCGGTCTTGGTTATGTAAGTACATTTATATTCCTGTAAACATATTGTTGTTGTGTGCGTGAGCTGCAACGCTAACAATTCAATCTCACGCACACAGACGTAACGTGTAAATGAACGGTTTGAATCTGCTCGCACAACCAAAACGCAGTCATGAGATATAATAAAACAACTGTGCCACAAAATACCACAAATACTGAGGCACATTACACGTAACAAGAGCTTTAGCTTCTAGTTTCAAATGTAATTCAAGTGTTTTCTCATGAATTACCCAGGGTGTAACATATCCATCGTGCCACGGTATCTGGCGAATGTGGGCTCCTCCAATGGAGCGGTCGCGTCTCGCCACGCTTGCTTTCTGCGGCACCTACGCCGGCATTGTCATTGGAATGCCGCTCTCTGGTGTGCTCACTGACTACATAGGGTGGCAAGCCCCTTTCTACTTTTATGGAGTGTCTGGTATTATATGGTAAGTTTATCTAAGAAAAAAAAACTTATTTTTTGGTTTTAATGTCTTGGTATTTATTATTTTTAGCATTGTTTCAACGCTCAATATCTTAAGTCCTTTACGGTCTCTTCTTCAGGATAGACTTAGATGTAATTTGTCTTTGTACCAAAATGCGACCACCACTCGATCAAAACCAAAAATAGCTTAATATTAGACCAACATAGGGAAACAAAAAGAAAATCAAGGTTTATCTTATTTTTAAATAGGTTAGATGTTATGTTGAAGATATATAAATATGACTATTGTATGAATTTAATAATCAGCAATCTTCTTTTTCTTCTTTGAGCCCAAAACTAAGCCACAGCGATGGAAGCATCTTGAAGGCCCTGACTAACCAAACATTTTACAAAAACGCCCCTGTATCGTCAGCTTAGAAAAAATACCTGCAGTCTCTTGTGTTGTAAATTAACTTCATAACTTTGTCGATTAGGTATGTAATGTGGCTTTGGCTGGTATTCGAGAGGCCAAGCAAGCATCCTTGCATCGCCTCCAAGGAGCTCACCTACATTGAACAGTCTCTAGGAACAGCTACTCAAGCCGCCATGCCTGGGTTCTGGGCTACTCCGTGGAAGGCATTTGCCACTTCACCACCAGTGAGTTAATCTAAGTTATTCCCGCGAATTAAAAAATGTATTTCGGAAACTGATTGGTTTGCCGATCTCATTTTTTTTTTTCATTTTTTTGATACAGTCAATGTTTGCTAACTACTCGCACCTAACCCGATGGAACAAGATAAATCTAAAAAACAGCTTGAAAATATTGCTGCTTTTACAAGCAATTTTCATTAAAACTTAGCATTATTTTAATGGCTTCTTATGATTTCAAAATATTCCTTAGGTATCGTGTTTTATTCAATGAAAGTACCTTCCTCGTTAACAAAACATGTTTTTTTAGGTGTATGCGATCATCGTTGCAAATTTCTGCAGAACTTGGAATTTCTGTCTTCTAGTCATCTTTCAATCTGCATATTTCAATACGAGGTTCAATATGCAGATCACTGAGGTAAGCAATAATTACGATTGATTTTGGTTTTGATTTTTGTAAATCAGAACTGGGAATCCAACTCAAATTGAGAATAATCAACATTTATTTTCGTTGTTGTTTATTTATTTAGGTTCTGATAGGTTTGTTTTGGCTTCCCTTGACTGTGTGTTCTGCTGTAGTTTTAAAATAATCAATATTAACTTCACTTATTATAAATGCAACTGATTTCGGCAATTATTGTCTTTTAGCCATTCTATTTTTTTCTATCCGTATCTCTACTTGCATTACTTCTTGCTACTGTTTTACTTTCAACTTCTTCTCATGTGTTGTAAATTTTGATATCCTTCGCGTCTTGTTTTGTAGTTTAGTTTTAGTTCTTGAGTACCATTCTGCTTTGAAATTGAAATATCTAGTAAGTAATTCATCGTGAGATACTACTGTGAATTAAAATTATTCATGATTATTAGACAGGGGAAAATACAATGTAGTATAAGTGGATTAGATTGGTTGTCATATAAACATTCTTTATTTTATAATTGATCTTAAATACCTACATAAGTACTTACTTTTGTTCGTAGTCTGGATTCGTGGGTGCGATTCCTCATCTAATAATGACGTCACTAGTCCCTATCGGCGGAATGTTGGCCGACTACCTGCGCAAGAACAACATCATGACCACGACTAATGTGAGGAAATTGTTCAACTGTGGGGGGTTCGGACTTGAAGCGTTCTTCTTTGTGCTCGTCGCTTATGCCAACAATAAGGTGAGATATTTAAAAAAAATGGCACGATATAACACACAATCTAGCCCCAAACTAAGCACTGGGCTTGTACTATGGGTACTAGACACTTATTTTGAATAGTACTGTTATTTCACTAGAGCAAGTCACGATCTTGTCTACTTATTACTAAAAATCATAAATGTAAAAATTGAGTTACGTATAAAAGTAATAATAAATAGTGAATATTAATAGAGACAGACAAACAGAATTACTTTCGCATTTATAATATTAGTAAGGATAATTAGATATTCAGCAAAAAAAACAATGCAATTCCCTCTCTGTATTAAAGGCACCGCTGACTGGAGAGCCGGAACTATGATGTCGAAAATACATGTGATAACAGTTTTTTTAAAGGTATTTTGCGCCGCGTACTTTGTGCATAGTGAGCGTCGCCATTGCAAATTAAATCGGTTGCAGTAACTTCTTTACTGCAACCGATTTACGGTTTCACGCCTTTTCCAATTTGGCCATTTTGGCAAATTGGAAAATGCGTTGGGACGGATAAGTGGACAAGCGGACATCCAAGTGTAGGAAACACTTTAAAATATATCAAAAACATAGTTAGCTGAAAATGTCTACAGATATATACTTACCTAGCAAACACTTTCAATTAAGTACAAAAATGTTGCCGTTATTTCAGTACGTAGCAACAATAGAGCTGACTCTAGGCGTGGCGTGCAGCGGCTTCGCCATATCGGGGTACAACGTGAACCATCTCGACATAGCGCCGAGATACGCCTCGATCCTGATGGGCTTGTCGAACGGCATCGGGACCATCGCCGGCTTCGTCGTGCCCATCGTCATCGATAATATGACGAAAGATAAGGTAAATTAATATATATATATATATATATATTTTTAAGAGCGGTGTTGGTCTAGTGGCAGGTACGACTTTCATTCCGAAGGTCGTGGTTTCGAATCCTGGCTGACCGCGCACCAATGTCTTTTTCTTTGCGGAAAAGTTATGTGCGTAAATAACATCGCTCATACGGTGAAGGAAAACATCGTGAGGAAACCCACGGCTTAATTAGCTCCAGACATATCATGACCAGTTCTTTCGTCTGTGCATGGCTGACTAGGCTGGGTGGGTGGTATAGGTGCTGGGCAAGCCTACTCTACCTAACGATGTCCCGAGCACTACAGCGCCATAAATAGCATGGATTAAAAGTTGCTTGCGTTGTATAAATCATCTAAAATTAGATCAAAAGGCCAATTATTATTATTATTTTTTAGGTTTATTCGCTTTAGGACAGATTCGCTTTAAGGTAAAAGTACAGACAATGCGATATTTCTTATTTTTTTATTGTTGTTAAAATATTATGGGTTTTCGTAAAAAAAATATTGCTGAACGCAAATCTACTATAAATAATAAAAGGAAAAAGAAGTGAATTTTTGAAGAAGTATTTTTCCTTTACATATTTTTAGTTATTTCGGTTTTGTTCGTTGCTTTCTTGTAATGTGTAGGTACTAATGGTTTTTTAGGCAATTCCAATTTTAGTGAAGTAATTAATGTCAATATAGTAATGTTATGTGTGTAATGTTCATAATTGATTTTCGTAATAATAATAAATGATATATAAATTAGGTTTAGTGTTTTCTTCTGTTTCGCGACTTTGTTTTATAATAAAACTCATAAATTTTCCGGTTTCAAACAAACCGAACAAATCGTTGAAGATAACTAGCAAATCGAATACAAAAAAGTTTTTTTATTTAGGAAAACCTAAGTAGAAAATCATCTCTTTCTTTATTAAAAACAGAAAAGATTGTGCAAAAGATACTTAGGTTTACTGTTAAAATTACCTTTTAAAATAATTAATTTATTCTTTAAAATATTAAAAATAACGATTACAATCTTTTCTGTAATTGGATTTTATTCATGGGTTCATACAAATTTAATATTGAATCAAACGAATCATTTTTCAAAAGAATCCGAAACCTTTCTCAATTTCAATTCGCGCGTTTTATCGCAAACTTTGAAGTGACACTCCCCACGAAACTGTGTGGGGGGTTACTAAACAAAAAAGATATTCGGCCGTGGCTAATTTTAAAATAGGAAATCGAGCAAGTGCGATCGCGTACTGAATATGAAATGAGTACCGGGTGCGCGACGATGCGTTTCACCGCTCGCTCCGTATACCTACAATATTAGACCAAGAGCCTTTGAACGCCAGACCTTCGTTATTTTGTAAGAGTTTTTCAGCGCATGCTCCCAACACCGGTAAGAACGATGGTAAAAAATAATTATGAAGTTTGGGTAACAGTGACATTGGCAGATAAACGGTTTTAAAAGTGTGTAAATAAATCACTTAAAATATTTTAATCTGATTTTTAGATAATTACCATCAGAGTTGGAAATAGGAAATATATTTCCAAAAAATCCCCATGACAGGATTCGAACCTGCGTCCTTTCGCTAACCAGGCGGGAAATGCCTTGAGCAATAAAAACAAAAAGAAATACCTTCAGAGTATTATTCATAATCACGTCAGTCATTGCCAGTCACTTAACATCGTGGCAATCCCATGCCAGACACTCATAATTTTACCCGCACCTGTGTTGAGAGCATAAGCTAACAAATTTTTAGAAGGAACAAAATAACGAAGGTGTGGCGTTCACGGGCTCTTGGTCTATATTATGTGCGAGTCTCGAATTGAACACTTTATTAACGCCTCCCACATAAAAGTATCGCGCACGACCGGTTACCACATTATTAAGGGGCTACGAATTTATAGCCACCTTTATTTCTTTTATGAGCTGTATTGTTTGTCGCCGATATAATAAAACTCTATGGCAGACTAATTTGAAACTGGACTTCTTATGTGAAATTTACGGTCTCTTAATTATGATTTTGGGGTAAATACCTTAAATTTTTGAAGTTTTGTTTGTGAATATTAGGTACTTACCAACTAAGTGTAAATCCTAAGACTTTGATGTCTTATTAAAGTCGAATTTATTACTTTTAACTCTTATTTTACTTACTTTAAAAAAAAGTCACATGATTCTTTATTTTTTTTATGATTTCGTAACAAGGATCCTTTATAATTTGGACAAGTCCGTCTGTATGTCTGTCTGTTCGCGGCTTTGCTCAGACACGCCATAAATCAATATGGGGTTAAATTAAATCTTTCTAAACTTTGTAACAAACACTTATAGAAAATGCTTTCTTAGTTTGTGGTTGGCTTGTATAGTACCTACTCGTAGCAGAGTGGTCTAACGAGCTGGTTCGGATCACCAGTTATTATTAATAACGATTATTAAGAAACATTTTATGACAACAATGTTTCTTAAGTACTTAGAGTATTGTCAAGGAATAAATAATACATCTTCAAAAATCCATCCGCGGTGAAGCTATCTTATTCCCAGAAAATACTCTACTCCCTTACTTATAAAATATTATTTACACATGACTTATGTGACGTTTGTCTCTGTCTGTCAATTTTGAAACTTCATATGACAGTAAAAGACAAACGATCCATAGTTATGCAGCGCATTAATTAGCGTTTATAAGTAAAATACTTCTACTCCCTTACCTATAAAATATTATTTACACATGACTAAGTTATGTGACGGTCTCTTTCTGTCAATTTTGAAACTTCATATGACAGTAAAAGACAAACGATGCATAGTTATGCAGCGCATTAATTAGCGTTTATAAGTAAGGGGGTTAGTGGATATGTCTATACTTGAACATTAAAAATAAAAAATTAAAATGAAAGAAACGAAATCTTCGGACAAGCACACAACTATACACTATAATAGAAAAAAATATAACAAACACCGACATACAATGTTTCTTCTTTATTTTTTAACCAGGATAAATACGAGAAAGCGATAACGGAATGGCGCGCGGTATTCCTAATGGGCGCGACGGTTCACTTCATCGGTATCACGATATATGGTATATTCGCGTCGGGCGAGCTGCAGCCGTGGGCTGAGTCCACCGTGGAGGGGGAGCCTTCCATCAAGGGGGTGGAGCATGAGACTACTTTCGTGAGTCATTTTTGTATTTTTATCTCCCCGTTGTGTCACCAGCATAAGTCTCAATGCCACTGGAATGTCTGGAACACATCCATACACACTCTCAAATTTTCACTTTAATAATAATAGTGAAACATACGTCCAGTATCACTGGGCTATGGAGCCCCGGACCTTTGGAAGGCGTGGGATGCCAACAAGCGAATAACAATTTTACTCGCAAACAATGAAGTGGGCACCAAGGCGGCGATTATCCCTGTCTGCATTATAAAATGCAGCCAAGGACCAACTTTCAGCTTTTACAAAATAACGAAGGTCTGGCGTTCACGGGCTCTTGGTCAAACTAACATGTTATAAACAACAACAAAAATTGCGACAAGATAAAACTAAAAGTCACCAAAAACAGAGGTACCAAAATGAAAAAGCAAAACTATTCTCAAGCATTTCACGGAAACCGTTAATATTTACCGGGATGTTCGAAATTCAATTATCTGGTTTGTAAAACATTAAAGTACTTAGGTTCGCTTGCACTGCTATACTTAGCCAGGGCTAACTAAATAACTAACGTGCTAAGTCTTGTTATTGGTTGTGCACTGACATTTGTGTCAATGCAAGACCAATCACAAGAGTCACTAGAGAAATCGCTGTAAGCGATAAGGCCGCCCATTTGTACAACTTAATTTTTAAGCTTTTGTTTTAGTATTTACTGTTGTATATGGGTGTGTTGTTTTCTATGTATATGTTGTGCAAATTGAAATATAAAAAAATAAGAGTTAGTATTGGGCTAGCTCACTAGCCCGGGGCTAAGTAAAAGCAGCGTAAGTCAACCTTAGATACCTAAAATCACTGTTACCTGTACCATTCCAGACGGAGCGACCATCAGCTCCACTGAAGGGCTCCGACCCCCCCGGGTACGGCGCCATGGCTCCCCCCCCGCCGCGCCCCGCGCCCCCCCCACCGCACCACGTCCCCAACAACCCCTTCGTGTCCGGGGCCTACTTCCAGACAGAACAAGTACAACCACCCACGCAGAACTATCCAGAATTAACTGACGATGGCACTTATTAAGTTTTCTATCGCTCCACGAATGCTCCCAAATGTCTGACTCAAAAACAATTCACTAACGGTCAATTTCTTCGTCGATAGCAAAACTATAAGTTTGACAGCTAAAAACGGCACAAAGGATACGCTTGCTTCTGGACATCGCTTTAGAGGTTAGCTGGAACTTTGACATTTATTATGAAGAAACTGACCAAATGTCAAAAGCAATTTACTAACGGCCAGCTTCTTGGTTGATGGCAGAAGTCAAAGTAGCACGTGAAAGTTTGACACCTAAAATGGCTCTAAGGAAACTTTGATTAAAGACATTAGGTACTTTAGCTGGTACTTTGACTTTTAATATGACGAAAATCTGATACTTTGACTTTTAATCTGACGAAACTGACTGAAAATCTATCAGCACTCGAATCAGAATTTTGTCTGAAACATATTCAACGCTTGAATTGATATTGTGATAAGAAATCTAAATTCAAATGGGAGCTACGCCATCGTCAAACAACTTCTAGTCATATTCTAGTCGATTTGTAAATTATAATATCGATCGATGTACCTGGTTATTGTTTCTAGCTAATTTTTCGAATTTGTGTGACTCCAAGTTTAACGAAATTCATCATTAATTAGCTTGTAAATTATACCTTAGCTCGTAAGCGTTAGTAGATATCTTTTTGTTACTTTTATATAATACAGTGTGTGGCGTTATGATTGGATTACCTCATTTTATTGGTTAGTGGCAACATGCTAGCTCCAAAAGTACTTGTAAAGTAGGTTTTTTTATACTAAATGCCTATAATATTAAGAACCAAGAAGATCTAAAATACGTTTAATTCTTGTGCATTTTTATAATCACAAAGTGAAATCTTGTTTTTTTCTCCATGTTGCGTGTCTGTGACTTTTTACCTCTAACGTTGTCTTTCTCGCTTTTGTGCGGTCTTACAGACCACTCGATTAAGTCCTCTTTCCATTTGTCTTTTTCTTCCCCGTCATATTATGGCCTGTCGATTTTCATTTTAGTATTTCGACAAAGTATATCAAATTCGTAACTCTAGTTAACTTCACGATTTATTAAGATACAAAAACATATTATCAAAACTTGAAATAAGACAATTTAAAAGATTATTTTTCACTAAAAACAGCTGTTTTTTGAAAATAAAGACCATTAAAGTTTTGATTGTAGTAGACCAAACAAAATAAATGACAACTTAAGGTCAATGACCTCTAACTTTAACAAACGGCTGAGTAAACTTCAAACTTAGAATTTTCGAAAACTACTTTGAATTTACAAAAGTTGTAGAACAAAACTTGACGTCTAGAACAACCCCCTTTTGGGTTAAATGGTCGTCGTCGGAGCTCCCTGTATGATTCTCTGACCATATTGATGCCAACTATCCGAACATTTAAGATTATCCATTCAGAACGTCACACCCCATAATGTTTTAGCGTCTGTGACATTTCCTATTTGTTTTGCTTTTTAACGTTATTTATCTATCGCTACGATAGACCGAGTAATTGTAAAAATTATTGTATATAAATTGTATTGCATATCATAAAAATATAGATTTGTTTTCAGTCGATCATGTGATCTGGTTAAATTATTATTGTTTTGCTGTATATCGATCCTTCATCATTATCACACCTTGTTATAACTGATTTTCTTGTTGTTGTAAAATGTTTATAAAACTATATTTACGAAATAACTAAATTGTTCTTTAGTATTACTACATTTGAATGTAATATTATGTATCTATCTACGAATAGAGTAGTCAAAACGTTATAATAAATTTAAGGGAAGTAATGTTATCATTCAATTTATACCTAATATAACAAAATATATTGGTTTTATTGTTCTATATAAAATTTAAAAAATAAATCACTTAGGTACCAAACTTAAGATATCAAAACTATTTTGTAATATTTCTTTGAGCACAATAATTATTGGGATTATCATTTTAATGAAAAAATCGTTTAAACTAATGTAGGCGCTAAGTTTTTTTTTGATTCGAATGCTTAAAATATTTTGCGGATATAGTCGAAAAAATATAGATAATGTAATAACAAGACAACAAAACAATTGAACAAAAATGTGAAAAAAATAGATTGTAAGTTGTAGGTATGCTTAGGACATCTTTTTTACAATAATATCCCAATAAATAAATACTTTGACAGATTATTTTAATCGACAACATAGATATTTCGCAACATAACAATTGAAACAAAATTAATTTCACCATAAAAATAGATTGAACCGCGATTTCTACATCTAACTCTATAAGTAAAAAACTTTAAAACCGTGAATTTAATAATAGAAACAAATGTCGAAATATCAAGAACTAAAAAACAAATTTTTATTATTCTTTCGGCGAACCGAGCTGTTGGTGAAATAGGTATTGGAAGAAAATACTCTGTTTGTATCGTTCAAGGGTAATTCTATATACAGTTCCGAGCTCAAAAACAATAGACACAATGTATATGAGAAATGTGATCAATATCCCGTTTTAATTATTTTTTCTGACGCACTAATTGAAGCATACCTACCTATTTGTAAGTAGCTATTATAAGTCTAGTCAGGTAAAATATAATTAATGTAATCTGATGAGATATAGAGTATGATATCGTTTTAGTATAAACGCTTATTTCTAGGTAAGTAAATATTTCTAGATTATTTAATAAGCATAATTTAAAATTTAAAATACAATCCAATGCTGAGGCAAGAGGTTTGCGAAATGATTTAAGACAATAAATAATGACTGTTTGAAACGAGACCAATAATCACTCGTTATTTCATGCACAACTAGGAAAATGTTAGAAGGATTTTGCAATAGTAAACATCTTAACATTTAAATTTTCGGCTTTAAAATTGCGGCTTTGTTATAGAACTAATAAATTCCATTAAAACCATTATTTATTTATGTTTTAAGATATCCATTAACACAATCACAGTGATATTTGGTAGACACATATATTTTAGAAATGCCAATTTTTGACAACAGTAAACACTAAAAATAAAGGTTAACACCTACTTTCGTAATCGGATAAAAATAGCAACACTGCCTAAGATAGTAAACTTTTAGTTTGATTGAATAAATTATTGAAATAAAGGGGTTGAAAGAGATGGATATGGAAATCTTAAACAAAGCAATCGTGTGAAAAATACAAATAATCCATTTGAGTACACAATAAATAGGTAATATAAATAAATCTAGTGTTGGGCATACCCTATAACGTGTACCCACGTGTAGTAAATCTCTATTTAAAAGAATTGTACAAAACTTTTGTCTTGAAATTGACAATAAATATTTATCCCTACTACTAGATTTTAACTAAACATATACAAATGTTAAGCTTATTAATTCATTGGACATCGGTGAGAATTATCATCAAAATAATACACAGCTTTTTAAAATTTACAATATTGAAGTAAAACTTTGAAACAGGTAACAGAGAAAAAACCTCTAAAATATAAATCTGACATCAAAGAATATCCTATAAAATTATATCAATGGAATCATATTTTATAACGTGTAATATCATATCCGAAGTCAATAGAAAACGAATTTATGAGATCGCATTGAGAAATAATTCAAAAAACTCTCGCTATTTAAGTAACAAAATGATCTATTCAACAATTCGTCATAACATGCATCTCTTGTTGCAGTAGTGGCAACATAAAAGATATCAATAGAGACACATTTATTTTATAATATTTAAGTAAAAAATCGAGAGAGTGAGTAAAATATCCTTACATATACAAAAAAACTGTGATTCCGTTGGATAACTAATAACTTAAACTAACGATAGAATATAATACAAGTATGTAAAGCAATACAATTGTTTTAAAGACGAATCTCTACGGCGTCAATTCAGTGATGTAAATTATATTTTGTATTAATTGAATTATGATAAATTCAATGTGTAGTGTTTTACCCTTAATGTTTATACTACTTATGTTATAATTCGAATTATGTTACACTTAAAAGTAGCATAAAGGTCATGGAACTTAGTTGAATTTAAAATTAGATAATTGTCGAAATAATTCAGTTGTTTTCTCGAGATACTTAATGTCATTCGTAGCTATTTAATTTAAAATCATCGTACATATTATAATTAAGAAGCAAATCAATTCCTATATTTTTACAAGGATAACAAAGAGATCTGTAGAAGATTAGTGGCCGGGAACGTGCATTTTTTGTCTTTTTATGGAAATATCTATAATTAATGTCCATGATAATTTTCACAATGTCCAATTACCTACATTGCGGTAAGGGTATAACGATCCCCCATGCACTTGTTACTTATTATGTGCACCGTTAATATATATTTTCATATTGTATAAATCATTATCATATAAATCATTTCAAAATTAGCGTCTAAAAATTATAGACAGTTTTATGTAAGTAAATTGTTGTATTGAAACCTGTAGACAACATAAACAGAACAAACGACAAATAAGAAAAAATCTGTTTTGGATCTCAAATCCATAGACATAGAAATTTATAAAATACCCCAAAATAAAATAAAAATGTTGAACCATTACCAACCAACCAACTAGTTATTGACACAGTTTAAAACCAAATCTATTTAGATATCTTAATAACTTTAAACCAAACTACTTGTTTTAAACTGCTGTACATTTCCTTGATCCACTACTATGAATTTGTTGTATAAAATACGCGTATAGTACATTATAATATATAAGTCATCAATATTAATAATCATGTATATCGTAAAATATAAAAGCAATGTGATGACATCTGTAAATCGTAAAGAACAATAAATGTTAGACAATAATGTATATTAATATGGGGTGATCTCACTCTATAAGGCTGTGCGGACAATAAGCTTCTCGAAGCGCAAGTAGTGATAATATAAAAATATATAATAATTTATAGGTAAATAACTTATTAAAATTAAGTACCTCTAATTTTTAGTTTTTACGTTAATTGCGTTCTGCTTTTAAAACTTTATTTCTGGATATTAATCAAAATTATGGTAAACTATATTATTTAATTTAGCTGTATTGTAACTTCTTTATTTTTTCAATCTAGTTTCTTTTACCTTTAATTTGAATAACATTTGATGAATATTTCCACATATTCCCTAACAGAATATAATAGCCAAAGTCACTTTTGCTTTGTCCAAATTGTAACCAAAATAAAAAAAAAGATTACATTCTATTATTTAAATTATATTTCATTTTTTCATTGAAATAAGTAAGTATCACAATATTTTATTACGATATGACAATATTAATTAAATAAATAGAAAAATTAGTTAACTAAGGGAAGGATAATAATATATTTCTCGAAAAATTAGAATACCTTAGGTTATTGTTAAAGTTAATCTTATAATAGTATGTATAGGTTCAAAATATATTATATTACAATTTGTAAGAGCTATTGCACGCTGTGTAGACATAGGTACTTATCCAAGTCAATAAATTCGATCAATAAAGAGAGATATGGAGAGAAGAATATCGATATAATTATAATCTGTATTTGTACAACATATATAGGTATGGGAATCACAACAACATAATTATGTACAAAAGTGAATTACTAAAAAAGCTTTAAATAAAGTTGTACAAATAGGTGGCCGTATCGCTGAGAACGATTTCTTCCAAGCAACCTTTGATTAAAGAAGTAAAGATTTAGTTTTCTTTTGAGCATGATATTGATGAGTTTGATATCTATGTAAATGTAACCTCAACACTTGAAACTTGACCTACATAGCGTGCGACACATTAATTGCAAGGCACTGATTTGTCAATTACTGATTAGACTCATGTTTAAGGATTTGCGTTCAAATTCCTCATTATAACTGCTGTATATACTTGCGATGCTTTTCATGCTTTACTGTTTATAAATATAATTTGTTTTCTGAGTACTTGCGATATTACAATGAAACTAATTTTCCGATTTTAATCGCGTTGTTTACCCTGAGAAAGGAGACTGTAAAGACTCCGAAACGTAGGGACAGCATTAGAACAATTCTGAAAATAGTATAAAAAACAATATGATAAAAATCCGAAATAAGTTTCATTTCAATTCGACATCGCGAAAACAGGAGTAAAATCTACTTGCGTTATATTTCACTAATTATTTTTCCGTAAGTAGTATCTATACCTAACCTTCTTTTGTTACTTTTTCATTCGCATTCATTAAACTTAGGTAGTATGTAAATATATGTCGATAAAAAAATGTTTTATTAAGTAAGAATCTACTTTAAATTACTAAGTATTTTAGGAAATCTTTTGGCGCTATAACTTGATTCTCACTTATCTGTATCTTCGAAATAATTAATAATGTAAATTTTCATATTTCAGTGCTCTTTCGTTCCATTGTTATATTACTCCATTTTGTGTCTAGTTTTGGGCTCTATAGTAACTGTGCTACTATCCGTAGAGTTAAGAAATCGTATTTCATCAGTAATTATGTATTTTATTAAACTTGATTGAATTAAAGGAATTACTTTCAGTTCTAAAGTAAGTTACAGTTTGTAAGCATGACGGATAAGGTTCTGCATTAGAATTGTTTGGCTTGCCAAAATTGTTCACAGTTCAAATACAACACGTACTAATTCACCGAAAGACATAAATGATTTTTATTGTTTAGAATGTCATTTATTTAACTTTAAATTGGTTTAAATAAATCTACGGTTAAGAACAGTAACTGTGCGAGCTACAATTTAGAACCGAAATTAAGAACTGAACGTAAGGCACCAGTAATTTATTTAACTTTAGGTTTAAATTTAGGTGTCATCTAGTATACCAGTTTAAATACTTGTATCCAAAGACATTAAAATATATCTTAGCGAAAACTCTAGAGTTTGTAATTTGTCACTTTATAGTATTTTGTTTTTATTCATTGCGTTCTTTTTAGCTGAGTTTCGAATAGGCCTACAAAAATATAATGTAAGTAAATTCATTAAAATTCAAGTATAGTTGATGGGTATAGTATTTAAGTCGATCATCCACCACCAACTAAACTAATTTAATCTTAGTTAAGTTTGCGGTGCACCATCGCGATCGGCTATAAGATTAGAAACTAAGGAAAGGTAATGAAATAATGATAAGTTTTAATATAATCTACCATATTATAATACTATAGGAATATATAGAAATTGGTATTCATGTATATCGAAAATGGTTACTTCGGCACTGTTAAAATTATTGATCATTTTTTGAAATTTTATCCTCATAAAAACATAAAACAAATATAAAAATGCTTTTATTCATATATTATGCAATGTTCTTCATAAATGATAACTCGTCTTGTATTTTTTTAATTGTATATGTATTATATTTGTCCCATTTTACGAATTGTGTTAGTAGATTCTGAATTTATCTTCACTTTATAAGATTTTGTATGTATGTATGTATGTAATTAAATAATAATATATATTACGTATTAGGTAAGTTGAAATGATGACATTATCTTCCTAAATATATGTTGAAAAATTTGCTGAAGTTTTTTAATCATACTCATTTTTAGTACCTACTAGCTGCGCCCCGCGGTTTACCTGCACAAGTCGCGATCCCGCGTTGTTCTTACACCTACCTACTGCAGTGCAAAAATCCACACTTAAGGACGCGACTCATGTGAAATTCCATCCGATTGAATAGTTTTATTCATAACCGGTATCAAATAGATCTTTAAACAATGTTTTATGTTATTGTACATGATACAAGAAGTGTCCCCTTCATTTTAAAAACAATAAAAAATAACTTTAAATACCACTATTATACAGGCAAAGTTACCTCTGTTTTACAAAATAAATCAATTTTTCTTCTAAATCCTTAACCGCTATATTTTCTTATAGGCATCATAATATTAGAAAATACAATACCTAGAACCCCTTCATCGCATTTTATAAAAATATTATTTTAATCTTCGTTAATTATTGATTTTACGAGAAATTGTAGATTTTTTCACGCAATTCCATCTCGCTCATTTATATGCAATCGGACAAGGACCGATGATTATCATCTATCGCTGCCTTAAACGGTCGCCCATTGAAGTACTGTTGAATATTGGCATCATCAGTACTTCCCTGGTCGTCCGTTTAAGTGTGGATTTTTGCACTGCAGTAGGTAGATGAAGTAAGGCAAAATTTGTATGTCAGTAAAGTGATGATGACGATGGATGACGATCGATGACGATCAATGACGATAGATAACGATGAATGCCGATGGTTCAATAACAACAAAATTACGCAATTTTTATTTTTAATACGGATATCCGGACTTGATATCCGGATAAAAAGCCTATATGTTAATCGAAGTCTTAAGCTATCTGCATACAAATTTCATTGAAATCGGTCCAGTCGTTTCCGAGATTAGCGCGCACAAACGCACAGACAAACGGACAAACAGACAAACAGTTAAACACGGAAATGGGGTCTGTTACGTTATTACATACCTCTTAAAAATAGTTTTTTCAAAATATCTTTCAAAAACAGACACCGCTAAGTTACGATTTTATTATAAGTATAGATTAATCGCATGTAGTCAACACTGAAGATTAGACTTGGAAAGGTCTTAAAACATTGAGAATTTAAAAAAGACTAAAATTAACAACTCTATTGGCTGATTTTTCAAATCGATAAAGATATCTGACAGATAAAATGTAACACCACCGAATGAAAAACGTCACTATGATATTTAGGAAGATCAAAATTTGAAGGCTTTTTAATTTGGTCGGGTTCGAACTTATTCGACAGATATCTTTTAACCGTGGAATGAAAAATCAGCCCTAAATAAAGTAAAAATAGAACTAAAAAAAAGAATTTAATGTCGATCCAACATCGTGAAAACATAACAAAAAACTATTAAGTTTTTTCCCTTTGCTATTTATTCACATTTTTCATTCCGATAGGTACCTAAAGTGGAACCCTATTGTTATCATCGCCTCTTCTGTGGTTATGTTACAGGGATCCACGACGTGTCTTGTCCGCAACTTATCAGTGCACGTACCTATAGCCTAAAGGGGTGACTCCTTAACATAAAATTCAGAGACGTTGTTATATTTGCTGCCAAATTTATTTACTTTTATATTAAAACTACTTATAGCCTAAAAATTACCTATATAATAATTTAATTGATGGTAACCAATTTGAAAAGGTAACGATTGAGTATTTAATGAATAGCTAAAACTAAGTGCAATCCTAATATTGCAATGTATCACAAACACTTAGAGCCATAAATAATATTACAAGGTAGGTACCTAATTTAACTTCCTTGCACCTAAAGACATATTAAAGTAATTGAGCATTTTTCAAGATAAATATACCAATAAGTTAGTGTTCTATAATAAAATTTAAACAACTTCCCTTAATTTACTCCTTACTTATAAACGATGATTAACAGATGACCAAGTTATGCGACGTTTGTCTCTGTCTGTCAACTTTGTTACAGTAACAGACAAACGATACAGCTATGTATCGCTATATGCAGCTGTTAACAAGCGTTTATAAGTAAGGGGGCCATTATCTAACTACAAATTACTTGATTCTTCTTAATAGTCTGAAAACAATCTATCATGCATTACAACGGGAACTCAAAATGTATCCTACTAATATTATAAAGCTGATAGATTGTGAGTATGAATGTCTGTTACTCAATCACGTAAAAAGCACCGAACCGATTGCGTGGATACTTAAAATATAGGCAGCGGAAGGATACTTTTTATATCCTGAGTTTCCCGCGTGATCGGCAGGAGTTTCCAGAAATAACGCTGGTGAAACCGCGGGACATATTAGCAATAACTTATTGTTCCTACAATTTAAATCCATTTTTACCTTAATTTATTCACAAAGATTTAAATATTACTTAGGCATACAGTCCCCCAAGCAGGCAATCAAGCGTCGACTTCCAAGCCGACAACTCAAAGTTTTTCAAAGACCATACTTATTTTATATAAACAATACTTATAAAGCATGTTACTGGCAATTGCAACTATTTTTACGATGAAGTACAGAAACGACTCAAATATGAGAATCTGTTCAAAAGAGATATTCGAATCGGTTCTGCTATATCGAAGTCTATCTAATCTTCTAACAAATATAACTATTGTCTACAAAAACATGGTTCAGCTGTATGGTGTTATTGACCTGAGCCTTCTTGATTTTCCGGGGAAACCTCTAGCATACGGGGGCTTCGCATTTGTAGTCACGTAGTAGACTCCTCTAGCGCTGAAATTGGTAACCGAAATACTCATATCAATTTTTATTTCAATTACCGATGGGTTTTTTCACTATTTGTTTCACCAGATGATGACGATGATGTTAAAAATGTGGCACGCCCATTAAGAAGATACCTGCGAGACTACCTGTTAAAAAGGGTAGTTTTGCCGATTCTGCTAGCTATTCTGATTTTATACGCAGTCACTGTAATTGTACACTTGGCCCTCACGGGTCTGAAAAGTAGGTTCGATTGCGCCCGCTACTATAAAAAGGTGCATTATTATTGTGACTGTGTCAAAAAGAAGAATTGCTTCATCACCATCACAACCCAACAAATAGTAATCATAAGCCACCTCCATAGAACGACTCCGACCGCAATGACGTCGGACCGAGTGGAGTTCCAACACTCCATTTCGCATTGCATCGTGGTCGCCACTCCCGCACTGTAATCAGTCCTTCCAATTGCTTGCAACATCTATTATAACACCCTTGTTTGCTGTGACTTATTGATCATAATAAGAGTAAGATGAGAGAGTGAATGATATTTCATATATTAGGTAATGTGTCTGCGCATCATGTGCATCTGTTTGGACTAGTACGTGTGACATAAATGTTTTTCAGCCAAATATAGAAACGATATTTAAAATTTGAGGAATCGTTAATTAATTCAGCAGCTTTTAAATAGTATGGGAATTTTTGATTTTGAGAGCTGCTTTATTGTTCAGTAAACTTAAATTTGAATAACATTTCTGTGTTCGTCCGTTTGTCAGACAGTTTACTTACTTATTTGTGACATGTTCTCCCATAAGGACGTACTCGGTGTCCTTTGGTTCGCACCAACCGATGAGATAGGAGAACAGGCTGGGACAGGGCCCGGCCCAGAAGCCGGTTCGGCTATTGATTGACTCTATGAAGTACGGTGTCACTTTTGTATGGTCGCATGATAATGTTTCTGTGAAATTAAACGATACATAACTAAATTTAAAAAGTTCTAGTTTTAACTGTGTGTTTCCGCAATTAGCCCTACAACTGGGCGATGTTTTACTTCACCTTAAGAGCGATGTTAATAGCGGACATATTTTTTTCTTAAAGAAAAACACATTGGTGCGCGGCCGGGATTCGAAACCACGACTGACCATGGGTATCGACCACTAGACCAACACCACTCTCACGAAACATTACCTACTATCGTTAAAGTACTTATTACTTAACTATTCTGATGGTTTTTGTAACTTATTTTAACTATTTAAGAGATGTACCAAACTTAGATTGTAAGTCTTGTCATGTATTATCAGATTGACTGCGAAATTAATGAAATTCTAGGTACTCAAAATTGTGATACAGCAGCTTCTAAATTCAAAATAGTTATAAGAGTTTATGGGTTTAAGAGCTGTTTAATATTTAGGTGCCAAACTTTCAGTAGAGCTTCAATATTCGGAGGTTAGCTTCAATTTTTAACCGACTTCAAAAAAAAGGAGGAGGTTATCAATTCGTCTGTATGTATAAATTTTTTTTTTTTATGTTCACCGGTTACTCGAAGACGGCTTGACGGATTAAGATGATTCTTTTTTTAATAGATAGGTGGGAGCTCCAAGATGGTCCCATAAATATTTGTGGATCTGATGAGGATCTTCGAAGTGAGGACCGGGAATGCTCCTCAAAACGCTGTATTCAATTCAATTGTTCATCGATTACACGAAGATTGACCGATTGATATAGTTCTTTTTTCAATGGAAAGGTGGAAGCTACGAGGTGGTCCCATGAAAGTTTGGTAAGGATCTGATGAGTATCTTCGGAATGATGGACAGGATAGCATTCCAGAATTCAATAAATTACTCATTTTTGGACTTCTACCAAAAAGAATAGACCCCTAAAGAACTAAGTACAGATTGATGGGGCATCTGAAACAACCTTCTCATCAGCAAACTCCTCAATAATTAAAATTACGGTAACAATATTGTTGATTTTTAGGTAGGTAAGTATACTAAAAAGGGTAAAATAAAAAAATAATTTAAAAATTAGTTTGCAGTTGGCAGTTTTACTGGTTGGTTCCATATTGTACTTAGTTTGGCTGCCCGACTTCAGATGATAAAACAGATTAATTAGTCGGTAGCACTGTAACTATGTAGAGGTTATTTTGGTCAATTTTATCAATTCTTTTTTTTTTTTTGTTTTTTAAATTATTTTTTGTTTCTTTTTGAAGTCGGTTTTTTAATTTTTAAATTAGTTTTTTATTTTAAATACACTCTTGTATCTTTATATTTGCTACGTGATCCAACCATTTAGTAGCGCCATCTATCAATTTAAACTTTGTAAAAACACACCTCTGTACTATAAAGCGCCATCTTTCACAAAATGTTAGAACTGTTAATAGCCTTTCTCTAGCTTTAAACAGAGATGGCAATGTAGAGCTAATTCAGACTTTACGGATGTAAAATATTCTGGCATCGGCATCATTTCCGCAGGTATTGCACTCATGCATTATTATCGGAACCGGTTTGTTTAATAACTCAGGTATTTCCACTATTACTTAAGAGAGCGATAACCTAGTTATGAAATGTGGCTTAAATACTTCACTTTAGTAACAATTATTATGTGGTATCTAGATAGTAATGCCAAATTAACTTCGCGATTTTAATCGTGCTGGTCTATGGATCATCGTTATTAAAAAAAATAGTTACCTACTACGCTGTACCTACGCATGTACAAAACAAAATTTAAGGAATTTAAATTATTATTGCTCTGATGGAAACAGTTTAATTTATACGTTTTGATGGGAAAAGCGCGAGATTCTGTTAAACATCAATATTAAATATGCTAAAATATACATCAATTGGATTCAGTTGGATGTAAGACCTTAATACCTAGTAATTAATTAGCTAATACATATTAGGCCGCCCATTTGTGCAATTTACGTTTAATCTATGTCTTTACTTCATGTAATGTAAATATTTGTGTTTTGTTGTAATCTTAGAGTATATATTACTACAAGTAGTAGTTGTAATGTTGTACAAATAAAGTTATTTATCTATCTATCTATTACTTAATAATTAATGCCTACTATTTATACTAATTTAAATAGGTACTTATATCCACTTATAATACTTACGAAATATGGTATCATGAGCGCATCCAGGTTGGCTTGATCCGCCGTTGACGTAGAAATCTGCATGTCCATTAGGGCCCCATTGGCCCAGGATCCCAGCCCCGGTGTGCAGTATGTCCACGAATAATGCGTCAGTGTGGTCCAAGTCTCGCGATCGATTATTGCCCATGTAGAAAAAGATTGTTGGGTCTAGACCTGAAAAAGGACAACACATATATGTTTATTTTAAGATATTTTTTAATTATATAACTATTTTTGTTCTATTTTAAAGTGTTTCCTACACTTAAAGAAATGCTTTCCAAAAATTTCCAATTTGGCGTTGGGACGGATCCCCAGAGATGCAGGTTCAAGCCCTGTCGGGTGCGAAATTTTTGGAACAGCATTTCTTTAAGTATATATAACTATTGTTATTGTAAATAAAGCTATTTATACCAGAGTAAATTGGGTACTCGAAAGAGTAAATTTTATAAACTAACACGAACAAACAAATAATTTAGTGATTAAGGCGCGATTAAGATCTGGAAAAATATGAAATAATAATGTGTCAAAAGAGTGTTACGTTTTAAAAGCCTATGTAGTATGTTTACAAGTGTTTATGTTAATACCGGGCTGAGAAATATCTCGATTTTTCTAAGCCGGCTCTACTGTAATATGTGGTTATTAGATTACATAACAATTTACTGCCTCCTTGGTAATCCAAACATCTGTCGATTTATGTTGACATTTTGTAAATGGGTTTGTACTTAGTTAAAATCGTTTCAAGTTTAGTTTAAAAACAATCAAATTTATTTAACAAACAAGTACCAGAGGTAAAAAGTCTCATTGGTTATTTTAGTAAGCTGATGCAAGTACAATTTTATGCAACCTTTTACTTTACTAAACTGGTTTTGTTGTTGTTAAGTTATTCAAGGATTTTAAGTTTATTTCCGTAAAGATTGTTGTTATGAAATCATACCAAAATAACTAGGTTTAAAAAATAACTACCTACTGTATCTTTTTAGGATTTCGCAGTTTACAAGAAACTTTTATATTAAAGTTTCGTCATGTTCGTCTATCTAAATATATTATATGACTTAAAGGTGACTGACTGACTGACATAGTGATCTAACAACGCACAGCCCAAACCACTGGACGGATCGGGTTGAAATTTGGCATGCAGGTAGATTTTATGACGTAGGCATCCGCTAAGAAAGGATTTTGATAATTCTACCCCCAAGGGGATAAACGGGACTTACGCGGGTGAAACCGCGGGGCGCAGCTAATTTTTTATATAGGTATTATGGGTCAGCTTCTGACCGCGGTCACTATTTCAATAGATGGTAAGCGATGATGCAGTCTAAGATGATAACTTGGTTCATTGGGAACTTATCTTCAAGGGTCACGAATGCTGATTTTTAGTTAAAGATACGAAAATACTTAAAAAATATAAATCATTGAAAAACAAAAAATAGTGAAACACTTTATTTACCGGGTTCGATCGCGTTTTATTAATGATTTTTAAACGACCGAGCTTTCGTCAACTTTACATTTGGCTTTTTCAAGGTTGACAACCCGGTAAATAAAGTGTTTTGTTATGCGAAACCGCGAAAACCATAAAAAGAAAATAATAAATAATTAAAAATTTTACCGGTTATTCTGCCAAGTTTCCCTCGAGCAAGATTATTGGCCACCAGACCGAGGATATGGGCTCCAACACTGTATCCTATTGTATGGATTTGCTCAGGTGGTACCGACTTTACAGGGTGATACTGCAGGTATTCTATCAGCTGCGTGATGCAGAGTCCAGCGAAACGGGGCCCCCATTCTATCTGAAATAAAAAAAATGTCTTCAGTATAAAAGCAAGCTATGAAATTTATATCATACAGTTTAACTTCCCATCTAGAGTGTCTTCAAATGTCGTCATCTATGTGGTCATGAGCAAAAGCTTGGCGACATTACCCCCTTACTTAATAGTTAAATTCTAATATATATAATGCCCGGCATAGAAAACGGCTATTCCATCTATCCCGTGGGTGTCGTAAAAGACAGCTAAGAGATTTGGGACTAAAGAACCTAGATTCTCCCCGCCCGGGGACGGGTAAACTTCTTGGTCCCTTGGAGGATTGGTGTTAGGCGGCCGACCGTAAAGCATTGCCAAATCTATTTGCAGCAGGTATGGTCAATGATGACTAACCTACTGTGCCTACCCCAAATAATGAATGAATTAATGCTTTATTGTACCAAAAAATTATGTTTTGTTATTATTACCTTTGTTTACCTTTTATTACCTTTATTGTTTTAATTTGTTTCTAATTATAAGTGATAATTTTAGTTCGTATTGATAGCCATTTTCGCCTGAGATACAGGATTTTCCTAGTTCAGGCATATGAGTTACTTAGATTTATGATTTGATATTTAGACTTTAAGAAACTTTGTATATACAATATTTTTGGAAATAAATTATTTATTATTTATTTATTTTAAAAACTTAAATTAAACAATTATTTCAAAGACAAAACTAGTTTGGTACAATAGGTGGCCTTATAGCCTAAGGGTGATCTCTTCCAGACAACCTATGGATGGATAAGATTTAAGGAATAAAGGAGATGCGTAATACTAATAACTTTAAGAAATAATTTAGGGTTTTCGCAAACCCCGGGCTTCCTAGAGGGAACATGAGCAGAGAAGATGTCAGTTTCGAGTAAAATTAAGTACTAAAAGTCCAAGATCTGCAACTACGACCCCTAATAGGATTGTAACCGACCTTGACCGACCCAACGTTTTGCCAATAAATTTTGCTGTTGGTTTTGTTACGTTTTGTAAACATTTTTCACTAAACTTGACTTACTAGGCCTACACTTGACCTCGCCTTACTGGTGGGAAGCGATGATGAAGTTGAAAATGTTACATGAGCTTGCGTAGAAAATAGTAGATTTGGTATACCTAGGGAAAATAGACTGTTTTGCCGGCGACAGTGTTCTTTGAATCCAAAGAGGAGCGAAGGCTCTAGAGTAGAATCCCGAGAGTACCGAAAGATTCTTAAGTAGAATCCTGAGCAAATCGAGGCATTCAAAATGTGTCACTCGAGCGAAAAATAGTATTTACTTCCGAGGTAACCATTCTACTTTTCATCGCCTTCTATGTGAAAATGAGTGCCTTACTTTAACTTTTTTAATCCAATGTTTACGTCCAGCGCTAACTACCATTAATTCTATTATATTTATATTCTATTTCTATTCCATTCCTTGTCTATTCGTAGTCGATTCCAATCCCTTCCTACAGTTTATTCATGGTCTATTTCTAGTCTATTCCTAGTCAATTCTTATTCTAAACCTAGTCTATTACTATTCTATTTCTATTGGACCTCTTTGGTGATCGAAACTTTTCTAAAATATTCACATTAATAATTAAAATCGCCCAATCGGTTTTCGGAAAAGTAAATCTCTGTTAACAGGAAGGCATAGCGTTTTGCCGGAGAGCGCAAAGGGCTTGTTCCTGCCTAGTTTACAGGGATTGGATTAGTTATTTTTGAATAGACGGGATGAAAAATCTATTTACTCTAGATTTGAAGAATCTAAGGCTGTAGGTTTCAGGTTGCATAATTCCGAGGAGAGTATAAAATAGCTTGCTGGAAGTTTATTTTATTTCATGATTTTCCATAAATAATAGGAAACTACGTGAAGAAAAGCCGCGATTTATAGTTTGCTAATAATTTCATTGTCAACAATTTTTTTCATGACAGTTGTGATTTGACGACGTAATAAACATTATGCACGACAACAATAAAGTAAGTAATAAAATTACTTAGGTACTAGAATAATCGCAAAAATACAAAAGAATTACAATTCTTTTGAATTACAAAAGATTTATGCGGAACAAGCGCCTAAAATTACTATAATGGAAATGGTGATGCAAATCATAGATAAACGCTTCTACCCAGTTACGCAACCTTCGGTGACAAATTATATCAAATTGTCTGCATCCATCCATTCATTCATTCTATCCATTCAAAATAGGCTTAGTCATCTTTTATCTTATCGTACAACTCATTTTAAAGTTATCCAATATCTTCACTCGTGACGATATTTAACTGTTTCGTCATCCCATCCCTTCGTTCACAGACTCCCTCACAAAACACAACCACTTTTCACCTTTTATCCCTTCAGTGCATTTTTGTTACTTAAGTTGGTTTAATACTTGCGAGTAAGTAGGGAGACTTGTGGCTCGGCGACGTTTTTCACCTATTATGTTTCATCTTAAGTACGCTTACTTTACCGAACGTTGTGCCGAGTTAGTTCGCGATTTTATAAACTTACTTAAAGTTTATCCGTCTACAACTCACTTTACTCGTACGAGTACATGGTGCAGAAATTTTATTGCTATTGCTCTCTTATAATTATAATGCAATACGGAGCTTATCCACGGATTTATCGGTTGAGTTAATTAGACATTGTAAACCTATAGGTTTATACCTACCTATAGGTTGGTACAATAATCACACGATATTCGTCTTAAAATTCTCAGGGTAAAACGCACTAGTGTAAAATAGGTATGGATAAGGCATGAAGTTACTTACCTGACTCAAACAAGGCTCCTTGACGAGCGACCCGTAGTCCACAATAATAATGTTATAGTTCCCTCTGGTAAAGTAGGCTTTCCTCATATCTGTGCTTGGAGACAAATTCCTGCCTCCGCCGAAGCCATGGACTACCACTTTCGTCGGGTGCTTTGGATTGAACTTCGAGTACGTTAAAGAATTGCTATCTAATGTGTTTAGGAGCTCCCCTTTTGCTTGTGTAGTTCTGTAAAAATAAAAGAAGTAAAATTGAAAGAAATAACTTGTCATTTCTGTGATATCACTACTAAATTTGATTTTAAATCTACTTTGGGTTTTTACATTGGTATTCTACGAAAACAAATTCCATTGGGTAAATCGAATTCACCCTAACAGCATCATTGCGGTTAGTAAAATTTGAGCTAAAGTAGGACAGTTATTCAAGGTTATTTAAAATCGTGGGGGAAGTGTGAGTGAATGCAAAAGTGACTAGCGAAGTGTCGATCGCAATTTATAAGCCGATCTTTAACTATCAACTAAACGGCGCAGGCGTTAGTTTAACTTAACTCCACATAATCGACTCAGTTTGCCAGCTATGCTCATTTAAACTGGCGAGCTAAACTAAACTAACTTAGTATAAATAGCGGGAGGCGCTTGGCTATAGAATTGACAGTGTGGACAAACAAATTACATACCAACCTCGTGTATATGAAAAACTGCATTCTTGGATGAGGACACCGATATGGTGGCTGTATGCATGATGTCGTATTAAGAAGGTCTCTGACTGACTGAGGTTTTTTCTCCTTTTGTGTGTTTATAGCGTTTGGTTCTTGACCCTGTATTGCTGAAATGTAGAGCAAGTTGTATCAAGACGTTTTCAAGGTGTTCAAACCCAAACTTAGACAAATATTGATTTAAAAATTCTAAATTTGCTATAGAATTTAAAATCAACTGTAACCTAAGGAGTGGATATATCAGACTCTATTTCCCAAAAAGAGGCCAAAATGTTGAAATCACTTGGTGATTAGTTCACTCGGTAATATAATCCAAGTGAACCGATCGCCGAACCGCTTCAACGGAAACACATTACACTCGAATCTCGACGTAATATATAGTAACCGGACACCATCTAGATATTTTCACGGTTTTCTACAAGTTGTACGTTTATTTCTTTGCAAACAAATGCATAAAATTTAAAGTGGAAATAAAGAGATCGCCTTTAAGATGACCTGAAAACTCTAACAGTAGATGAGCCACACCACTACACGAAAATAAGAAGAAGAACTTGTGAAATAATCATAAAAAAAATGGTTTTAAGTCTTTAAGTTTCCATAAATGACGACGACGATTGACTAATTTTGTCTGTTAACGTTTAGGATTATTTATATTTATTCTGATTACCAACTTTTTGTAAGAATCGGTTAGTTTTTATTAGTATATAAGCTCATACCTACATTGTTTTTTGTTCGTGAGATCCTATAATTGGCTTATTGGTGATACACGTTAATTTATACTTCTGTAATAGCTGTTGAATTTCCTAAATAATAAATAAATAAACAAGACTTATTGTACTAAATGACAAAAAAACCTAGGCACCTACATAGGGTAGGTTCATAGGTTTGGATTGTAATACAGAAACATTGTAACTGGTATCACAAAACTACTAAAAAAATTACAAGGTCCATGTATATTACCATAGTGATTAAGGTGCCATGGTAACTCAAATTACAGTGAGTATTACCAAAACAATTTAGTAACATTAAACAAGTGCAACAAGGCCGGGCAATTTGACGATTAAACTGATACTTGCGCGCGCGCACACGTTCCTGTTGTTTGCAACAAAAGACGCGCAAGTCTTAACATTTTGCGCTCTAATTGCATTAAACAATTGAAACTCACTTAGAATTCCACAACTTAGCAAATTTGGGAATGTGCAATAGAGTTCATGTTAAGGTTCATATCAATATACAGAGTCACAATTTCAATTAAAAAACATATTTTACTGAAACTTAGAAATGACAGAAAATATACCTACCGTCTTTAAAGAGAACCCACTCGTAATAAAAAATAACAGCACTTCATTTGATAATTACCAAAATTAACTTCTTGTCCCGTCTAAGTAATCGTTTAGTTTTAGCAACTTTTTATTAAAGAATAAAATGCAATAGTTAAAATAGTTAATTTATTTACACCCAAATAACCTATCCTACTGTGTTTCTCAATCAATTTCCCAAGATTTTCTCGACATAGATAGGTAAGTACTTGCTACTTACAGAATCTTTTTAATTCGTAATATGCAAAATACAGTATGATAAATAGATTATCTCAGGATAGGTCGGGGTATGCTGAGTGGTTGGTTGTAATTTGTGCATAATTGTATAGTACCTATGTACAATAGTGCACATAAATGGCACCGAGTTCAATCAAGTTTTACATAACAACTTGTACATAACTGGATTAGTTCACGACATAATACTTGGAAAGCAAAGTGAATCCCCTTGTAGTGAAAGTGTTACTTTACTGACTCGAGTAACAACTATAAATTGATTTGACCTCTCCTACTTTGTGACAAACCTGTCAAACAGGGTCTGATTACGTTGGACGACCCCTCCGTGTTTAATATACCTCTAAGAAACGTAATAGTCAATCTATTGTTGAATTTCTTGTGGCCTTCTAGATGTATATTAATTAGGTATTCTTTGTGAAAAAACCACTTCATTGTGACTATCGGTGGTTCCCATTAAATAGCTTGAAAAAAGACGCATTCAAATAAAATTTACTTGACTTTTGAATTAACACTAAATTACCTATGTATCTACTGATTCCTGAGGTATTTCTCGCTTTATGAAACGAATAAGCGTTCCTACGTATGCCATTTTCTAAGGATTTCCACTGAGTATTTCCAAATCATATTTATCCTGAAAAAAAATGGCCTGTAGAGGTTTTGAAACGTTGAGTATCTGAAACAATGCTAAAAGCCGATAAGAAAGAAGAAGACAGAGAAATTATATCACGACACGTGATTCCTGTGTAGCTCAGTAGTTAGAGCAGTCGCCTGGTTAGCGAAAGGACGCAGGTTCGAATCCTGTCATGGGGATTTTTTAGAAATATATTTCCTTGCTAAAAAATTTTTTAAGTTTAAAATGCCTTGAGCAATAAAAACAAAAAGAAATAATGCTAAAAGCAATAAACATTACACGTTAACCCTGAAAAATAAGTTCAATTTTAACTCAAAACTATTCAAATGTCGCTGCGGAATAAATAGCAAATCCGGTAATGTCAATGGTTTTTGTATGGCAAAATTGTAGTAAGTACTAGTAGCTTTTGTCCCTAGTAGTGCGATTTTAAACAATGTATCTCGATAAATTATTTTAACTGTCGTCTTTCGTTTTAGTACTATTTAATTCTGCCACTTATTAACAACGTAACTAATATCTACTCCGTAGTATCATACCGTGATCTACTGTAAGATACTCTAATGTAACTATATATTTTATGTGGAGTAACCCACTACCTAAATGCTGGATGCTGTAAGATTTTTATTTTGGGCACTCCGTCATAATGTGGTTTCATAAAATAATATTCGCAATACTATAAATGCTTAACTGCGAATATGCAGCGATTGCAGAAGTTTCATCAGCGACGTCGTTATTTTGGTAAATGGTGTCATGTCCATGTTTCAGATCCGTTTATATATAGTGAGTAATGTTTTTCATTTTGAGTATTCTTAATATTACTTTGTTTAAAACCACCTCATATTATTTTGCTCAGGTTATAAAAACAATATTAAGGTTTTTGGGGTTGTCGTAACGTTAAGTAGTAGGTTATTGGCACACAATACATTAACTTCTTCTATGGTTTTCGCGATTTTGCATAATAAAACACTTTATTTTTCGGGTTTAATCGCGTTTTATTCATGTTTTTAAACCAACCGAGCTTTAGCTAACTTTACAGTTGGCTTTTTCAAGGTTTTCAAGGTTGGTTAGACTTTGTCAACCGTAAAAAGGCAACTGTAAAGTTGGCGAAAGCTCGGTTCGTAAACATGAATAAAACGCGATTAAACCTGGAAAATAAAGTGTTTTATAGTAGTGGTTCTTAGTAGTTCTTAGTGTTTTTACAATACATTCATATACCATGAGGGTATTTAGTGTTTCTTTGACACACTTTTGATCATCCAGTGAGGATTAAAAGTTTTTAGTGTGAAAAAAAAACATTAAATCATCACATCTACCGAAAAATCCAGACTTTTTAGAAATAAAAAACGAACAGGTTTTAGAATCTATAATAATTAAAAAAATACGTTTAGTCTCTTCCACAATTATTATTAAACTTAATTCTATGTACCTACCTATATGTTTAGGTCTTGTTGTTAACAATTAATTGTGAGAAACTGGTGTCTGAAGTAGGGGACCTGTTATACAGAACACCAGGTTCCCGGATCCGGTTCCGGATTTCGTGATCATCTTACTAATATTATAAACGCGAAAGTTTGTATGTATGTATGTGAGGTTGTTACTCTTTCACTCAAAAACTACTGAACCGATTGCGATGAAACTTGGAATATAGGTAGCTGGGGACCTGGGACATAGGCTACTTTTTATCCCGATATTCCCGAGGGAACGGGACTTACGCGGGTGAAACCGCGGGGCGCAGCTAGTATATTATAAACCTTAAAGATACTAGTGACTTGCATAAATAATAAATTCACCGTTTTAAAAAAACTTTAGTTGAGTAAAACGCCGCGAGAAGCACATACTATTAGGTAAACTGTGGATAAACTTAAATGCTGGCTAGGGGACAGGGGACAATAAGTAAATACCTACCATAAATTCATATAATCTCTAATTCCCAAACCCTTATACTAATTTACTCTTCACGAATGCCTGTACACTAATCTAACCGATCGCGGTAGCGTGTAGTGAAGCATCGCGGATTCCTTTGATTTATTTCATTGCCTATGTCTACTTAATCCTACAATACGAGTAGAAAATGTCCTGACATGCACTAATGAGCATGATAGTGATACGCCTGCCCAATGATTAATGTCTTCGCCGATCGCTTCCTGGGTACTCATGTATGTATGTGCTTCTAACGTAAATCATTTTATACAAAGATTTCACATTATCCAGAAAATTGAAGATGTCCATCTATCTATCTTTACTATTTGTATCAACCCATTTAGGTCAATAAAAAGGCAATTTATTGCAATAAATGACCTTTTGACAGAATGACTTACCTAAACATATATCGTAATGTGGTTAACATTAATTGAAATATTTGCTGAGTACCTACGTAACAAATAAAATAATATTTGCAATGCGATTAAAATACTTTCAACATTTTACTCTAAAAGTTAAAACAAACATTTAAAACTTCTAAATATAGAGATCGAATAATCTGCAATCGAAATATTTGCTTTAGATCCCAACTCATATTTTATCCATAGAGCCCCAGCTGGTATACACTTGTCTGTCCCGGCCGTATACAGAAAGAAACCTGGCAACCTGCGCCGATCTAACAGCGCCTAATTTAACCAGCCAGCGCGCGGGTAATCTGCGCAGGTAATAGGCGCCGAATTGCGCCGGTTCCGATAAGCGCTGGTAGATCGGCGCTGACTGCCAGCCAGGGAGAACGAATTAACAGTTACTGTGTGGGACCCTTTACAAGTACCTATATGTATATATTTTGAAGCGTCAAAAACATACTCGATTACTGTGAGAATTAACATTATAATAAATTAGATTGTCATTCAAAGTTAATAAACAAAGGTGACAAAGTTCACGGCTGTATGTTTTTTGCCTTGGTAACTGCTTTACAAGCTATACAACATACCGATTAGTTAATACGTAAAGGTACCTATATTTTGATGTTCAAATATTGGTTAGAAATTATGCAAGATTTAGGCGGGTCTATTGTGCAATAAGTAGGGCCAACGATCACCGATCATGGCCAAAGCTGTAATAGATAAGGTCATTTTCGTTCAAAAATGTTAATTATCATTTGTATTTATTTGAATGGGTGATTAAATGGTCTAGAAACAAGTATTATCATGATAAATTGCACTAATTAGATATTTCATTAACATAACCTTGTAACTAAGTTAAATATTAATTAAAAGTGGAATAAACCGGTAATGTGGCTGCAGTTGAACTTCCTATCAAAGCGCGATCTGCACTTAATTAAAAACCTGCCAAAATTTATAACTCATTTAATTCCTTTATCTAGCTACTAGCTGCAGCGTAGGGGCTGCAGTAGCACCCAAGTAAGTCCTAATCCCACAAGAATATCGACATTAAAATAGTTGGAATTCTGGAATGTATTCCAGCTGTCTTCAACTACAAAGCCACTAAAATTCAACTCTAGGAAGTTCTGGAACTGCTGAAAATTTAAATGACTTGGAATGTTCCAAGTTTCATCGTAATCGGTTCAGAGGTTTTTCATAAAAGAAAACCAAAGTATATCCTCTTATTTTGAGTTTGATGGAATGAATAGGTATACCCCTATTCATTCCATCAAACTATCGCCTTTATAAAATTAGTGTCCAAGATTTATTTCAATGTGAATCAGGTCAAAGACACAATAAACCAATGAACGACAGTAAACGAGGTAGTATACCGAATTTATAAATAAATTATAATATCAAAACTACGAAACGTCGAGAGAGCATAAGAGGTCGTCGAAAGGTTCTCAATTATGTAACGCGAATGTCGGTCGCTCATTTCGGAAGTAGGAAAAAACGTGCGCGCGCGCCGGTGTGTGCCGACTTAGAAATTGTTAAAGACAACAATGGGACAGTCTTGACATATTAATATGTAACATATAGAAATTATACCTACCAACCAACTTACAACAGGTACATAACTCGATCTTATATCTATTTTATACGTATTCCGTGAAACAATTTCAAGGTCATTCTTTATGTAAGTAGGTAAATTGTAATATGTAAGCATTTTCAAGGTTAAATAAAAGTGTAATGGCCACAATGTATATATCCAAAAATTGATAAGCAATAACTAATGAACAAGTTCGAGCATTTTCCTAGATGACTTCTTAGTTAGTCGAATTATATTTTTACTGATGCTCACTCGATATTAGTACAAACTAAAACAGATACTAATTACTATTATACAACACCAAAAAGCTACTAATATTAAACATTTGAATATTTGTGTGTAAGTAAACGAGTGGGTATGTTTGTTACTCTTTCACGCAAACAATACAACGCCGATTGCGATTAAACTTGGTATGCAGATAGGGAGATTTAATGTTTTAAAGGCATCAGCTTCAAGCACCGTTTTTTACGCATCCACAGCCTAAAACTGCATCGATAGAGACAATTTTTCTTCTTGAAAACGACATTTTACCGCATAACCACAACACGAATGAGGAAAGAGCAGACTACAAAACAAACTTACGTATTATGCAATTACGAATGGGTTACGTTTGCACATTTACCTACACTGCTCATAACATTAATGCAGTGCCTGAACTTGTTCTAGAATTTTATCGTTAATTTGAGAAGGCAATGGACTTGATGTAGGCTATGATGAGGTAGGTAGGTGACTATCAAAAAAGTTTCAATATTTAGTTCACCAGTTAACCCAGTAGATGGAATCGTGCGCGGCGTATTCGTAAAAAAATAAATTCTTAGTTAATTTTTATAAATTATTGGGTGTGTCTGTACACTTTTTACTAGCATTTATACAAATGATCCTCGATCTTTCAATTCACATTTAAAATTTATTTATTCATACAAAAATGTCATGTATTTGAAATTAATAACGTCGGATCTAGTTTTTTTTTATTAGGTCTTCTTATTCAAAACTTATAAATACACACTTGTTATAGGTGTCAGAAAGTTAGTCACTATTAAAATATATAGTGAAATAAATAAAAAACATTCCAGTACTTGATCCTGTACCAACTTACGCCAATAAACTTAAGAGATTGAAAGTGAAACACCGGTAACAGAATATAGCTCTACATCTAGTATAACAACTTCCTTATTTAGGAAGCTAACTAGCAAGGATGAGTAGCTGATATACTTGATACTTACTTGATATTTGTATTGCAATAATCCCAACGAAAAACAACCACTTTTTACTTAAATACATTTTAAACGACTTGAACTAAACTATAATCACAGTTGAACATCACAAAGTACGTTAATTATTAAAATAGTGACTTTTTTATTTACAAATTTCAAATACGATATTGTAATGACATCAATCAAACTGTTTTTCTACCAATGTTTACTTTTTGTTTGTGTTAGTAGATTTGTAAACGCGTGTGCCAACGTTCTATCCGATTCAGGTACTGAGAGCGAAAGTAGAGGTGGCTGCAGTAGGTTCAGGTGACCCTCGTACGGACTTCCCTTCTTTGGGAGACACAAGTAACTTTAAATTGTAGTTTTACATAATAAGGTAGGTCCTATTTATCGGGGCATTTTATGCCCTTACTCTATAAAATCAACAGAGAATTAGGAGATTGCCAATGATGACTTGATGACATATAAAACGATGTCATTTATTTAACTAAAAAAAAAGGTTATTAAAGAAAGGTTTAACTAACTAATATTTCTTCAAGTGTAGATTTACTATGTGTACATAATTAAAGAAATCGATTAAGCCGTTTTGAATAGTTATCGCATACACACACACATAGGTACCTATCATTCAGACATGAACGCCAAAACAAATTTGTATTAGCTTGCTTACTACAATCGGCTAAAAATACAATCTAGAAACCTATTAAGTAAGTACTAATAAAATCAAAGATATCCAAAATATCACTTGCCTTTACGATGTTTTACTAACTAATATGGATCTAATTAACATTTTAAACTCACACAATTTGAACTCATAATATTTTTTTTCAGTCCCCTCGCGACGTCAAGATCATTGTAACATGATCGAAACGAAAGAGAATTAAAAAAAAATACGCAAATAAGACCCGGAAAAAAAATTATGATATGAATCTATAATTAAGGTGTGAAATAAATTCATTTTATTATTTTCATTTTACATAAACATTGTGTACGTTATCCAGAATACTAGACAGACATTAAGTTAAACGTAAATAATATCAATTAAGTTACTATTATTAACATTGAAGGATATTTCCAATTGCTATATCCCTTACAATTTAACATTCGAATAGATAGACTATAATTTACAAAATGACCGTCAGAAGGAGGTTAATAAGAGTGACGACAACGATGGTGTTAGCCAATACGGATGCTGATGGCTCTGGTGGACCGATGCCACTTACATGTTTTGCAAGAATAAATTGTCGATGATCAAGGATACATGGTCATTTTAGTCAATAACAACGCATTGTCATCGTCATCTGGTGTTTCAAAATACAATTGGATTTACCATGATCGTCTCTCGTTAGTTTACCGTCTCTTTGTCGCTTAAAAAAATGTAAATAAATTAAAGAAAAAAATACTCCGACTACTTTAAAAAACTACAAATATTAAAAAAAACCTTTTCTTTTGTTTTAAGTTGGCTTTAAACATATATGTTTTATTATTTGATGTTTTTTTCTGGACGATTTAGGTCCAATTTAGGTCCTGCAATAAGGAGATCATGGTAAGGCCCAATATCTGGGTTTGGCTTATACCGGACACGAGAAGGGCGTCCACTTGGTCAAAATGACGACCTCTCTTTCGCGGTGGACGAGTAAAACCGAAGGTTACATGTTCGATTTTTGCTGTCAAGCAAAACATTTGTATGGTATAGGTACTTACCTACATATTATTACGATATAATAGTTTTAATTTAATATTCAAGACAAATGTAGTTTGTAGTAAAAACTTAAAAATGTATTTCTTTTGTAATACATTTTTAAGTTTTTAAAAATACCTACCTACATCTTACATTTTTTATCAGTTTTTTGTACCTGTATTACAAGTTTAATTTAGTTTAAGCCTAGGAGCAATATGTGCAACGTCGTATAAATACCTACACCGTATATGTGTCTTGAATTATGTACCTACCATTAAAAAGCGTTAAATGATAGGTAGGTATGTCTATAGCATTACCATTTTCCTACACATAATGTATGGTGGATGATTAATGATGAAGCAATGTCTGTTTTTTACTGTCTGTTTTGGCGATTTATCCAATGTTACTACTGTAATCAGATAAAACAAGAGGTAAAAACTTAGCTCTTTATTAAATTAGTTAAATTTGCTTAGCTTAGTTCCGCCTATAGCTGAGTCAATTTATAACTAAATATCACCTATGTCCACTTAATTTCTTCTATGGTTTTCGCGATTTTGCATAATAAAACACTTTATTTATCCGGTTTTATCGCGTTTTTATTCATTATTTGACCCGAGCTTTCGCCAAATCCTCAACCTTGAAAAAGCCAACTGTAAAGTTGGCGAAAGCTCGGGTCAAATAATGAATAAAAACGCGATAAAACCGGATAAATAAAGTGTTTTATTAAGTCCACTTGTTTGAAAAATTGACGAGTTAGGCTAAACTAAATTAACTAAAAATACAAGTTTCGTTGTTAGTGTACGATTGGTTAGGTATATTTAAAACGTGAAGGGTATCAACCTTTTCAAAAAATAAGGATTTTTTATTTTTCTTTTCCTGTTCTTAGTACCTTCACCTTTTATTACATTTCCTCATCTTTATTTCACTTTATTTACCGGGTTGTATCGCGTTTTATTCATGATTTTGAAACGACCAAGCTTTCGCCAACTTTACACTTGGCTTTTTCAAGGTTGACTGAGATGTAATTCGTCTATTTCAACATTCTAAAAAGTTACTGTAAACACTCCTGCTACTATACAACACACTATTACACTACTACTATTGTTACTGTGAATAAAGTGTTTTATCATGCAAAATCGCTAATGAATGTTTACCTTCCTATTTGAAAAAAAAAAGAGAATTAGATACAATCTTTGAGTTATTTATTTCTTACTAAACACACGCTTAAAAATATTATTTTTCCTTTTGAATTTTGTCACCGGTTTTTCTTGTTGGACCCTTTTGCGTACGGTTCTTCGTCGTTTGTCGGAAAGAAATACAACCCTGATGCACTAAAAGAAAAAAATGTACAAAATTAACAATTAGTAAACAATAAAAAATATGGCAAGATACCTAACGAGTAATATAATTGAAAAAAAAATATTACAATAGTTATTTGGGTGAGCTTTTTGTTTTTAGAAAAGGTTTTTTGTTGGAAAAAGGTTATTATTTTAACATGAATTTCTACACAAGTCCTATACACTTTTGAATTACTTTTTCTATCTTTAGTACATTTCTTAATTTCAGACTTTAATCTGACTTTTACGTTCCGTGTATTCGACATTATTTCTTTATAAAGAAGTGTCAAATCGTAGACTACAATTAAAAAAGGAGTTCAGTTCAATATCAAAGGTTACGACGATAGCCAAATCGTATAGGAAGTGATAGCACATAAAATAGGGAGGAAAAACCAAGCTATTCTTTGAAAAGGGCTTACTTTCTGGGTACATATTCCCCAAACAGTATATCGTCATCGGAGCTAAACATCTCGCACCATCCTATAACGTATGTTATCCAAGAGTAGCACTTTGTAGCATAAAATCCAACTTCTGTGACTATTGATTCCGCATACAAAGCAGGCGCTCTCGCGTGGTCACAACCAGATTTGGCTAAACGAAAAAATAACAAAGAATTTGACAATGCTTCTGGAGTCAACTTACCCTCAGTTTCTCGAAATTTACAACACTTTGTTATGAAACACGTTTCAGAACTTTTATGGTAGGACTAGCATCTGCGAAGTTACCACGCAACTTCCGTCGTCGTAGCATCAAAATCCCACTGCGCATAGGAATAACCTCCGCGGTGAAAACAACAGCGTTGATTTGCATGAATTTGAAGCCGGCACCGTCGAGTTGAGCTGTCATTGAATGCAAGGTCTCTTGAGGTGCTGGTTTCAATGACAGTTGAACTCGACGGCGCGGCGTCGCTTTCAAATGCATGCACTTTAATGCATTGGTTTGAACCGCGTAGGTTATTCCTTTGCTCAGTGTAATTTCGATGCCGATTACGATGGAAGATGCGCGGTAGCCTTGCTGCACTCCGCGGTTTCACTCGCGTAGATTTATAATAGAGAAGAGTCTGGCATTTCCGGCCTCTTGTTCTAATAAAAATACATCATCAGTGAAAATTTCAACTGTCTAGTTATCACGGTTCATTCTCATGAACCGTAGAGCCTCGTTACTGACAGACAGACAGTCCTACCGACATTAAAGCTTAATAAAAGTCTACTGTTTTTATCCTTTGGCCGTAGCGCTAAAATCTAAAAAATAAAATGAGTTAAGGATTGAAACAAGTACTTTGTTCTTTTGTAGATTTGCAGCCAGGTTGCGTAAGGCCCCCATTAGCGTAGAAATCAACTTGCCCACATCCTTCCAATTTCCCTTTTTGCAAGGCGTTTGTGTGAAGGCAGTCCACAAATATTGCATCGGATGCATCTACTTTCCCATTATTATTTGTTGTTACGAACAATGGCAATGCTGGGTCTAAGGCTTGAAAATAAAATAAAATAAAAAGATTATGGGCATTACCATGGTCTCCTTATTCCAGGCCATAAATCGTACTGCTAAAATAATAATAATAAATTAAAATTAAACTTCAAACAATACCTAGAAAAAATTTAAAAACCAACTCTAAAATAAAAATAAATTAATTATTTGAAGTTTTATAAGTAGTTGGGGATTAACTAGAAATTTTTCTTGCAAAATATTAGGGGTTAAAGTATGAAATTGCCGATTTGTACTGAAAATCTTAATTGTTTATTTTTTAAATTTTTAACAAATTTATTTAATTAAAATAGTTGCCATTATTATCTATACATTGCTGCCATCTAATGGGAAGGTTATTAATGCCTTTGCAATAGAACTCCGACGATCTAGACTGCACAAACTGTGTGAAAGCATTTTGTACTGCCTCCTGGGAAGAAAACTTCTTGTCACGTAGATAATTGTCCAAATCACGAAAAAAATGGTAGTCCGTTGGAGCAAGGTCTCGTGAATACGGAGGATGACGAATGGTTTCTAAGTGCAGTTCCTGAAGGGTCAAAATGGTTTCTCGTGCTGTGTGAGGTCTCGCGTTGTCGTGGAGCAATAATGGTGAAGATCGATTCATAAGTCGGGGCTGTTTTACTGCTAGTTTTGTCAACATGTTTCGGAGTTCGGCACAATAGACATCTGCCGTAATTGCTTGACCAGATCGAAGAAAACTATAGTGAATAACACCATGCTGAGACCACCAAACAGTTACCATTACCTTTTTATTGGTAAGTTTTGCTTTAGGACACTGTTGTGGCATTTGACCTGGGGTCAGCCATTGCATTTTTCTTTTCCGGTTATCATAAAGAATCCACTTTTCATCACATGTTACAATTCGATCCAATATTCCTTCATTTCTGTACCGGTTCAACAAGGCAACACAAGTTTCAACACGCGTTTCTTTCTGCAGATCAGTCAAATCATGAGGCACCCATTTTTCGTATTTTTTTATTTTATTGATTTGACGCAAGTAAGTCAATAAAGTGGGTAAGGTAACGTTAAACCATGCCGCTAATTCCTGGGTAGTTTGACTAGGATCGGCTTCCACTATCTCTCTTAATTCATCGTTATTCACCTGTGTGGGCGGTCTTCCTCGTGGCTCGTTCTTTAAGTCGAAATTTCCATCACGAAAGCGTTTAAACCAAAATCGCACGGTGCGTTCATTAGTAGACCCCTCTCCAAATGCAGCATTGATATTGCGGGCTGTTTCTGCCGCGTTAGTTCCGCGTCGGAACTCGTATTAAAAAATCACTCGAATTTTCGCAGTATCCATCTTTCTTGTCTAAATTGAATAACAAAAACAATTGAAAGTCGATATTCAAATGTTTCACATTTTTTAAAAAAAGAACATCACAGAAACCATTTGAAAAAAGTTTCATTCGAAAACCTCAAACCATGAAGATTCTATGTCAATTCAAAGAACCTATTGCAATAAAACGGCAATTTCATACTTTAACCCCTATTACTTCAAGTAGATATGCCTTGAGCAATAAAAACCAATTTAATTATGAAATAGTTGGGGATTTTTTATCATAATTTACTTGACTAGCAGGGCGATTCAGGTCCTACATTCTGGAGACCATGGTTTAGGTAATACAATAGTAAAAATTACTAACGATGTGAGGACAGCTAATGAGAAGACTAGAAGAGAATGGAAGAAGAAGACCCCTAATGAATTAGGTATGTGTAGGATGATGATGATGATGATAAACAAAATACTAACCAGTTATACGGTCTAACCGACCACACGTCAAATAATTTCCAACAAACCCCGCTGTCTGTCCTCCTAAACTAAATCCTATAATGTGGAAGAGTTCCAGATTAAACCCATAGTTTTTCACCAATATGTCGATGAATTGGGCGATACACATTCCTACAAGTTCTGTGTTTCTAGCGGCTTCGATATAGCACGGTTCGCGAGCTATAGGATTATAGTCCACTGATATAATATTGTAATTGAATCGCTTCATATAAGCTGGAAAGTTATAAGTATTTAGATTAGAGGGCGTTGATGAAACTTAGGGGTTCATACATACAGGTTCTCAGGGCATATAGATTTTAATGTCGTGGGTAGGAAAAACAGGCAGTTATTTTAATTTGACAGAATATTTCATCCACAAAGGGGCTAGTTGATATCACCGCACTATGACTTTCATTTTCAAATGATTCTTTGAATATATGAAAGATTTCAAATGAATTTAAAAAAAAAATTGGTGAAGAACTTGATGTGATGAGCAGAATAGTTTCTATGAATGTCATATGCTACTGCCTTTGCATTAGTGATCACTTGTTTTTTTATGTTATCAACGTCAACTTTTTATAGTAAGTTAAAAAGGTGACGTTGATAAGATGGAATAGGAAGATGGAAGTAAGATGGAACTCTCTTACGGTGAGAGAAATCATCGTGAGGAAACCCACTGCTTAGTTAGCTCTAGACGTATTAACCAGTTTTTTCCTTAGGGCATGGTTCACTATGTTGGGACTTAACTGACCCTACCACCCGGAGGGTCGGTTAAATTGGTGTTACAATGAATTAATACCTGGCCTAATTTCTGTATTAGGAGAAAAGTCTTTGTAACCGGTATAACCATGTATCAATATTTTGATTGGTTCATCTTCGCACCATGGAGCATTTATGATCGAATCTGTATCATTTTCAAATAGTTGATAAGGATGGTCTTTATTTTCTCTGTAAAATATCAATGTGACTATAAAAATTTGTGCGTTTAAATAAAAAATACCTTGTTTCATTAAAATATTGAAATTAGTCAACAACATTAAAGTTAAAGTTAGTCGTACCTCGTATAGAGCCAAAATGTTATATTTTGATTTGGACATTCCATTGGCGGTTCTACACATTTCGTATTTACTTTGTTATCTGTAACATTAAAAAATACCAAATAATCACCGTTATATATTTCAAATATCTGAGATTCAGAAATACCTAGTAGGTAAGGTACAGTACTCATTTAAAGCACACTATTTTCAAAATCGCTTACATTTTACTTTTTAATAAAAGTACCTAATCTAAGTTTGGCACTATGAAAAATAATCTTTAAAGAAACGCATTCCAAAAATTTGCAACCGATAGCACTTGAAGCACTTGTGCTATCGGTTGCAAACAAAAAACAACACAAGCGTATCAACGCCTCAGTACCCATGTAAGGTCCGGTATTAAAAAGGATGTTAAGAATAATATGAATATTTCCAAAAACATAAAAAGATTAATTTATCCTGGAATACTTATAATTATTTTTCATAATAGATAGACCCATGCGCCAAGTCAAGTCTATCAAATTATAAGTACCTAAGTGAAAAATAAAACATTTCGAAATGTTTTTTTCCTACAGAAAATGTTGTTTTGTCAAGTTCACCTATCTTTCATTCAGAAATGCATTCAGTTAACTGATAAAAAGCACTTCCAAGCGAAGTATAAAATAATTTAAATTAATGGAATTGTTTTTAAAAGTGGGCCTTATTGAGGCGCGGATCATAAATGAGTACTGTAGGTACCTTACTTAACCGAAACAGTATGCAGAATAATAACTGAATAAAATATTTTATTGAGCGAACATCCCAAAGAGTTATTTGATAAAGTATAGTTGAAAGTTGAACTGTCTGTCTGTTTGTAAATAAAACGACTTTTTATACGATTAGAATTAAACGACTTACTTAACACAAGAAAATAGAAAAAGATAAATAATAAAACCATTATGTTTCACTGTGTCAAATTTTCAATTAGGTAATCCCTTTCTTGTTGCAGCCTGTTTTGATAGATCTCTATTTCGTGTTGTTAACAATAAAATTGACACTTAACGTTTGTGACGCTGAAATATGACTGAATATTGTGTTGTTCACTTATCGCACATGGTGTAAGTACTACAATGTAAGAATAACGAAAAAAAACGTCATTGTACTTAGCATCCGTAATTCCACAAACTAATTGCATTTGGCTGAGTATACATTGTCCTTACTCCGTGCTGGTAAAGGTTCTGAATCGATTCGATTCGGAAACGTTAGGTAAAAATCGTTTAAACCGTTAAATGAAAAATTAAAGAAACAGTCTAGGTGAAAAAAAACGTCACAATATTATGTACTAAATTGACATTTTTCATTCTTTCTTAGTTTGCAACGTTTTTTTTTTCTTTTTTTATTACAAACATTTGAACAATAACATTTACTAATTTACACTTTTATCTATTGTACCTACATTGTTATTTGTTATAGATATATCAAGAAATTTGACGTTACCGCTCTGCAGGCGCTGCATAGTCCAAACTCAATGAGTACGGCTCCTTACAAAAGTCGTTTGAATTTTATTAAAACATGTAATTTTTTTTAAACCGATAACAACCAATAGCACGCCAATATTTCTTTTGATAATGTACAATGTTACTGAAATGTCACTGTTGAATTATTTAGTTCTGTGTCGGGGCTCTATCAGTGTGCATCAGGTTGGTCAGACCACTTAATAGTTTTACACAAAACTTCGCTTATTGTTTTGTATCTTTATTTATATAATTGGTAAAAAAATTGGTTGTTTCGAAAATATGAAAGACTAGCAGTGCCCCGCGGTTTCACCAAGGTAAAGTTGTTCCCACTGGAATATTGGGATAAAAAGTCTATTTGCTATTCGTGGTCTTCAGCCACCTATATTCCAAGTTTCTTCGCAATCGGTTCAGCGGATTTTACATCATTGAGTTACAAACATATACAAGGTGTAACGGGTAAGCCCTTTTAAGCCGAAAAGGGGCCGTTCTAGACGTCTAGGCGAACAACTTTTGTTTTACAAATTTTGGAAATTTTCAAAACTCGTAGAACAAATGTCTAGAACAACCCCCTTTCGGCTTAAAAGGGCATGCTCGTTACATCTTATATACACACTCACATACATACCTACTCACAAACATTCAGCTTTATAATATTAGTAGAATACAAAGTAGCTCGTTATTTTAACGTCAGGCAATATACATGGCAAGATTTACTACATTTTATAATTATACCATCTCGTCCTTGTTTCGATACAGTGGTGTGGTGGTGTGGCTAAAGTGGTGCAACAACTGAGGAAGCAGGGTGTTCCACACAGCGCGGTGGAATACGTTTTAAATACCAAATATGAGAGCTAAGGTACCAAATAGGTACTATGAAATGAGCATTTGAGCATAGTTTGGTGTAAATAATAGGGGTTAAAGTATGAAATTGCCGTTTTATTGCAATAGGTTCTTTGAATTGACATAGAATCTTCATGGTTTGAGGTTTTTCGAATGAAACTTTTTTCAAATGGTTTCTGTGATGTTCTTTTTTTTAAAAAATGTGGAACATTTGAATATCGACTTTCAATTGTTTTTGTTATTCAATTAAGACAAGAAAGATGGATACTGCGAAAATTCGAGTGATTTTTGAATACGAGTTCCGACGCGGAACTAACGCGGCAGAAACAGCACGCAATATCAATGCTGCGTTTGGAGAGGGGTCTACTAATGAACGCACCGTGCGATTTTGGTTTAAACGCTTTCGTGATGGAAATTTCGACTTAAAGAACGAGCCACGAGGAAGACCGCCCACACAGGTGAATAACGATGAATTAAGAGAGATAGTGGAAGCCGATCCTAGTCAAACTACCCAGGAATTAGCGGCATGGTTTAACGTTACCTTACCCACTTTATTGACTCACTTGCGTCAAATCAATAAAATAAAAAAATACGAAAAATGGGTGCCTCATGATTTGACTGATCTGCAGAAAGAAACGCGTGTTGAAACTTGTGTTGCCTTGTTGAACCGGTACAGAAATGAAGGAATATTGGATCGAATTGTAACATGTGATGAAAAGTGGATTCTTTATGATAACCGGAAAAGAAAAATGCAATGGCTGACCCCAGGTCAAATGCCACAACAGTGTCCTAAAGCAAAACTTACCAATAAAAAGGTAATGGTAACTGTTTGGTGGTCTCAGCATGGTGTTATTCACTATAGTTTTCTTCGATCTGGTCAAGCAATTACGGCAGATGTCTATTGTGCCGAACTCCGAACCATGTTGACAAAACTGGCAGTAAAACAGCCCCGACTCATGAATCGATCTTCACCATTATTGCTCCACGACAACGCGAGACCCCACACAGCACAAGAAACCATTTTGACCCTTCAGGAACTGCACTTAGAAACCATTCGTCATCCACCGTATTCACCAGACCTTGCTCCAACGGACTACCATTTTTTTCGTGATTTGGACAATTATCTACGTGACAAGAAGTTTTCTTCCCAGGAGGCAGTACAAAATGCTTTCACACAGTTTGTGCAGTCTAGATCGTCGGAGTTCTATCGCAAAGGCATTAATAACCTTCCCATTAGATGGCAGCAATGTATAGATAATAATGGCAACTATTTTGATTCAATAAATTTGTTAAAAATTTAAAAATAAACAATTAAGATTTTCAGTACAAATCGGCAATTTCATACTTTAACCCCTAATATAATCCGTTGCTTGTCCAACCTGACACACACACTTAAATTGTCTTAAGGCCGCTATACGAGCTAAACTGAAAATCCCTGTCGGATTCATCGAAAATTGTTAATTATTTTCTGACGCAATGTTTTAGAACACTTTGTACCGTTTGTGAATGAGATTTTCCCTATATTTTGGTGTAGATTTTAAATAAAATGTCGAAAGGTGTTGAAGCCTTAGCACAATTAAGGCAAAAAACTTATTTTTTAACTAAATGTGCTAAGGCTTTGAAGCAATAGGAATTTTTACCTTGAAACTACACTAAAATGTAGGAAACAATGTCATTTACAAGCGCTTTAAACGAAAATATCCATTACCCGACAAGGATAATCAGTTTAGTTCGTGTATACCCCTTAACAAACTATTTATCCCTTTTATCTACCTTAGTAGCTTATTTTGTTTTATCTTATGGAATTAGCATGTATTTAGGTCTGCTATTTTCGTGTACGATAAGCTGACTACCTACATATAATTGGATTATCAGTGAACATGGAAACTAACTTTACATATTAAGTATCACACCTAAGTATCTATTTAAAATTTAATTAATTCAGTACCATAGTCTATGGTTAATTGATTTGGATTTAGTAAAATTATTCGTTATCCAAGCATAAAACCTAAATACCTTTGGATTTTGTTTTGTAGAAATCGAGGAATGAAACAAGCACTTCTGAAAAAACTGTTCTTTATTTTAATATAACTTAATCAGTTCTTTATGTTCACATTTGGCACACTTATTTACTAAATTAAATGGCTGAATTAAAGTTACATTTAACTATAATTCATATAATTTGAGGTTCAGATATCGTAAAATTAGTGTCAAAAAGTATCACATTTTTTGTGTTACATAGAGATTTTACTTCAATTAATCACTGTCTGCTACAAAAAATACTGTATTTACAAATGACTTAAATAAAAAATACAATTAAACAACTATTTACATCATTTTATGTAAATTAACACACAGTTTGGGGAATATCTATATTCATTACTTACATGCATCTATTTATATTTAGTTAATAAAAAAAAATTAAATACTTTTCCTTGATCACAAAAAATTAAATAGCAAAAGACAACATACGAAAAATAAATAAAAATTATTCTTCTTTGAATTTGTCATGATATTAATATTCCCCAATGATATGGCAAGGATTTAGAAACCTTGATACAAGATTTCAAAAATCTGTAAGTCTATAATAATACACGGCCTAATTCAAATGTGATTGCATCTTAAAATTTGATACAATCTTGTGTAATTTTCGTTATTTAATGTATCAAAGTAAAGCCAATACCTTACAAACTAAATTCAACAGTTATTTACAAGTTATCATACATATTCTTCAGATGGTTTTGGCGTCCCGTTTTGAAGTCTTAACGAAGACGACATTCGCCCATTTACATTGTCCGGTAATTCTGCAATATCTTTGAACACTCCTATCATGCTTTCAAAATTTGCACCCCAGTTAAAAGGATGATCCCATCCTAATGTTCCTGATGCTGGTGATCCATTAGCTTGTCTATATAATGCAGAACTTAAACGTGGAGCTAAATCGTCATCAGATGCGACTAGTGTGCTCAAAGAGCCTCGGAAGGACGAATCAAAGCTCTCGTAAGGTGGCGGTAACACTGGTTTTTTCGGATTACTTCCACTACTAACATTTTGCCTTCTGACATCTTCTAATTTATCAGCGTTTAAACTATTATTATCGTATTCTATTTCTGAACATGTAAAACTATCATTTCCACTCTCATCATCAGAGGCTGAGGAACTTCGATTATCATCAGGAGGAGAATGGTGTCTGTGTGACATATGATGACCGACCCCCCCACCTCGTGGCGCTTCACTGGAACTTGAAACAGCGTCTAACGTCGACACCAAACTGGATGTTCTTTGTCTAGCATTCATTCTTTCTATTTCTTCTGCTGTTAGACCAACTGCACCTGGACCCACCGATACAACTTGTGGAACTTGAGGAGGGGCACTTGGAGTCTTTCTTCCTGCAGAAGAGCTCTGTCCGCTTAATTGAGACATAACGGGACTATTTAAACTTCGTTCACTATTACTATGTAAAGGATCCTTGCCGACACCTCCAGAACTCGATGTTGTTGCTAGAAAGGCGCTTTGTAAAGGTTTGCCAGATATATCGTGAAGAGTCAATATTCGCGGCTGTTGACTTAATTCACTGCTAGGTGAAAGTCTTGCAAGTGGAGTAGTTTGAAGTTGTCTTGTTGGTTGTGGGGGAGGTTGCGAGCCTTGAGGCAATAATCGAGATGGATATCCACTCGGGTGATGTGGTGAATGCCTATGCTGAGGGGCTTGATGTTTGTGATGATATCCAGCAACAGGGGGTGGAGTAGCCTTATATTTTCTGACGCCAGCTGCTTCCCGAAAACCTTTGTAATGATATACAATATCTATATCTGATGGAGCAATAGAACTAGCATTTTCAAGATCGTAGTGCTCTGGGACTTCTGAATTTAAATCTATTCCATTAGAATGATCATGAGTATGATGTGATGTATTAGTAGATGGGGGTGGTAGTGGATGATGGTCTTCTCTAAGTGCTGGGCTTTTTCCAACTACTTCTCTTTCTATAATATCTGGTCGCTGGGGCCTTGGCGGATCAATATTCATTATATCACGATCTTTATACTTTTTGGACAATAATTCTGGTCCGACGATATGCCCTATATTTCGCGTGATATCAGCATTTTCCGACATATAACTATTGAGGTTAGTATCATTACCATGTATATTTCTATTCATAATACTGTCGTGAGTGCCAGCTATTAAATTTGGTGCATTTAACATTGCAGGTCCACCGTTTTGTTTCGAATGCGTGATACTTGTTTTAGTATTAGGACCTCCGCTTTTCTCTTTCTTTTGCTTTCGTAAACGATAGTAAATAATAGATGACAAAATAGCAGCCATCAAAATTATAAAAAATACTAGAACCAATGCTAAGCCAACAGTTAATGGAGATGTATTCTGTGTAATGCCACCAGCAAAAGAACTTTGACAACCATGTAGTATTTTTCCTTTATAGATTGTATCCATGAAAATACTTCCATTACCACTAAACGGTTGTATCTCGTTGTTTACAGTAAAATTAGCTAAACATCCTTCAAATTTATTTTGTACTGAATTTGGAAGCCATTCGGCCTTCACACCTCCCAATGATATGACTGTTAGATAAGGATCCAAAAAGTCATGGACTCCAGCTGCGTCTAGTTCTTCACCAACGTTCTCACCATCTACAATTACTCGTATACTTCGCCCCATTGAAAATAAGGTAACGTTATGCCAGCTTCCATCAGATACGTCAGTATGTTCTGTTTGACTCATATTTACCACCGTATTCTGTTTGGAGGTGTAACTGACTTTACCACGTGATAACTCTATCAATGTATGATATTTGTCGGTGGCAGCATACAATAAGATGCCATCCTTTCTGTGGGTTCGGAAGAAAAATGACAGAGTTTTAGATAAATTGGTCACTTTGGTCATCGTTTTAGTAGATGATTTAAGTATTGATTTATCCCATATTGTAGATCCACTATAGAAAGTCTCTAACAATTGCATTCTTCTATGTTTTTCACTAATTGTATAAATCACTAAACCACTTTCTGCAACTGATATCGAACGTAGAGATGAACTACAGTCAGGAGCAATAATTTTTTTATCACATTTACATAAGCTATTACTCCATCTATCTTGGCATTCTCCGTGACCGCAAATATCCTTTTTATAACACGCGCCCTTTTCTGAACGTGCACAATTTGCTTCGACACCACGAGCTTGAATTGGACTAGTTAGATTTAGTAGGCGACCATTGACTGTAATACTGTGCATGCATCCAACGAAGTCATCTGTGTGTAGTTGTCCAGGACGTTCCAGAACTGGATCAGCCTTATTTAGCCCACCAATCAGTAATGGCTCGTTGTTGAAATTCAAGGTCCTGAAAACAAAAGATAAATTAATTAGTACCTACCTATTTCATTAATTTAATGATTTTTTGAAATTGTTTTAACTATCGCGAAAACTATAGAAGAAATTTTGTTTTAACTACTTAATTTATTTAACTTACCCGGCTTGTCCGGTGTCGTCCTTGTAACAAGAATCATCTCCAGGTTCACAGTCTGTGCATACATCGCCATGATCGGTACAGGTGGTGATACTCAGCGAGATAACTCGTCCATTTCTTGTAGCAGTCAATTTGTACCAATTGCCATCAGCCAAATTTTTACTAAGATTTGGTATCGAAACAGATGTGATTGAAGTTCTAGCTCCACCAAAAGAAAATACTGGCTTCCCACTTATTATTTCAATGGCTATAAAATCCGATCTTCCGCTTGTTTGAGCACCATAATTATACAACAACAGTGCATCTGGTTTGGTTGTAGCAAATATAATTGTGATATCATTTGTCGAAGCATCAAGAGCAGAGAACTGCATATAAGATAGGTCACCAAATCCAAATGTAGTACTCTCACAATGTGTTCCGTAACGACCATTGGTACAGCTACATTTATATCCTGGTTTTAAGCTAATACATACGCCACCAAACAAACATGGGTTAGGTCGACAAGAATCAACAAGAGTTTCACAGTGATTTCCTCGATACCCAGGCCGACAAAGACAGAAAAATGAATTTCTGTCAGCACTTTCTTTGCAAGAGCCACCGTTTTTACATGGATTACTACTACAAACATCATCTCGTTCAGAATCACAAATTTTGCCTTGTCGGCGTGGAACACAGTTACAAGTAAAGTCATGTCCCTGTTTATGACAAACGCCTCCATAACGACAGGGATTCGGCATGCATGGATCTTGTCGTTTTTCGCAATTGGCACCCATAAATCCATCAAGACATTGACATTTGTATTCATGGCGCACTAAAGGTGATGACAATACTAAAGTAGAGCTTTCTGTTATTTTGGTTTCATCTAAAACTTTTATTGCATTAGTACATAATCCACCATTTTCGCATCTATATGTTACACATGGATAATAAGGTATTACAATGCTTCTTTTCAAAATCTTGGATATATCTGATTCTTTAGATTTCAAATACTTTTCAGTGTTTTGTTTTTTCCAAATAGAGTGGCTATCTTGAGTTGCTACCGTTAAATCTAAACTATGCTTATTTTCGTTGATGCTATAAATCAAAATATTTTCCTTATTTCTTAATCCACTTTTTAGGGTCTCCAATAAACTACGATAATAGTGACTTAAGAAATCTGTTGCACTAATATTTAAAATTCTCAAAGTCACTGATTGTTCAACAGTCATGTTATCAAATGAGAAAAATTCAACACTTATCGATGATATTACGTCTCTGTGTATTCCATCATTCCCAGACACCGAAAATGAATATCCTTGACCTGGTTTTACTGCATTTGTATAAAGATCACATCCAGTCCTTATGAAAAGAGTTGATATTGTATTTTCTGAAGAAGAATCCTTTATAATTTTGCATTTGTAGTCACCAACAATATCAGGGTCATTGGGTTTAACATTAGCGATTTTCTCTCGAGGAACTTTGTTATTAAAAGTGTAAGCAAGAATGTGAACAGATCTTGAGGTTGGTGGATTATCATTTTTATCCATAACTTTAATTTGTATTGAATAGTTAGATTTCATGACAGGAGTTCCGCTATCTTCTATTTGTATGATGATTTCCAGGAATGGTGTTAATTCTCTGTCTAGTCTTTTCGTTGTTACTAATACACCAGTGTGCCTGTGGACTTTGATATAACTTTGATGTTTACCACCAATTATTGAATAGGAAAATGGCGCACCGTTAGGAGGTAAATCAGGGTCTTTAGCTGACAGTGTTGCAATGCTAGTATTAGGTGGTTCATTTTCAAATACTGATCCATCAAATGCTGTGGCATCAAAAACTGGCCCGTTATCATTAATGTCTGTCACTACAACTTTTACAGTCGCCGTACCAGTCTGTGGTGGAACACCGGTATCTATTGCTCCCACAATCAAATTGTACATAGATATTTTTTCTCGATCTAGATGTCGTGCTACGTCAATTTCTCCAGTTTGTGGATCAATTTTGAAGTGTTGCTCAATATTTCCCCCTATTATTGAAAAACTAAACTGGTTATTTTGAGGTCTGACGTCTTTATCAACAGCTTGAACTTTTAGAACACTTTGACCTATTGCTGCGCCTTCGGATATTGTTGCTTCATAATTATGACGTATAAATTCAGGGGGATCATTACCGTCTTGAATCGATATGATTACTTGTGCCTCATCTGTATCATTGCCTCGTATACCTCCAGCGTTTTTAGCTAATACAGTTAATACAACACGGTTCTGGGTTTCTCTGTCTAAATATCGGGCAACTCGTATTACTCCGGTCTGTGAATTTATGTTAAAACCTTTATCGTTACTGGAGCCAACAAATAAGTAATAAATGATACCATCGTCTCCGCTGTCCTGGTCTGTGGCTTGTATAACTCCTACATTTGTCCCAACTTCAGCAGATTCCGATACGTCAAAGTGAAAGACAGGTTGTTTGAATTTTGGATAGTATTCATTCACGCCAGTGATGTGTACAATTACTTCAGTTGTATTGCGCATGATTGAATAAGGATTTTCAGCTCTAACTTTGATTTTGTATAAATTATTTTCTTCATAGTCAAACACTTCGTTTGAAAATATTTCTCCCGTGTTCTCGTTTATTGAAAAAAGTGACATCACATCGTTGTCAATATAATATTTAATTATAGCGTTCTTAGGAGAATCTATATCGGTCGCTTTTATTTTATATATAAAACTTTTTATCGGAGAATTCTCTGGCAAATAAGCTACGTATTGTGTTTGATTAAACTGAGGAGAGTTATCATTGATATCAGTTAAGATTATTGTCAGAGTTGCAGTTGCGTCTTTGGATTTAAAGCCTAGGTCTCGTGCAGTAATATTCAAGCGGTATTCTTGTATGGTATCGTAATCCAGTGGTCTTAATATACTGATTGCTCCCGATAGAGGATCAATTTGAAAATCTTTTCCAGCATTGCCAGAAGATATCGAATATCTCACAATTCCATTTGGGCCATTATCTTCGTCACTAGCTTTTACAGTTAAAATTGAAGATCCCACGGGTTCATTTTCTGGAACAATAACTTGATAACTCAATGCAGTAAATTTAGGGCTATATTTGTTTTCTCCAGTCACGACGAACGTTATTTTGGTCTCGTCAGATTGTGGGGGAACACCTCGATCGATTGCTTTTATTTTAAGTTCGTAATATTGTCCCATGTGATAAAATTTTCTGTTTACTTTTAACCATCCTGTGAATCTATCAGCGTTAAAGAAAGACGTTCCATTACCACCACTAACAAAATATTCAACTTCCGCATTAATACCATAGTCAATGTTGTCCTCGGCAATCAATTTGATGACTTTCTCGCCTAATGCGGCATCTACTGGTACCGGCACAAATTTTTCGTGATGTTTAAATTTCGGAGCATTATTATTAGCATCTACTACGTTTATTGTAACCAAACATTCGGAGGACATAGGTGGTTTACCGTTATCAGTTGCTACTACAACGACGGAATGTGTGTTTTCAGGGGAAGAATTTACAGAAGTTCTTTTGTATTTCATAACAAACTTGCTTGCAATTTCTCCAGTTGCTGGATCAATCGAGAACAAATCAGAAGGTTGTTGAAGCGAATAAGATATAATAGAGTTTGGACCTTGTTTATCTTTGTCATTTGCAATAACTTGGCCAACAAAACTACCTTTTTGTTGCAACTCAGGAAAGTTAAAACTATAAAACGAGTATTCAAATTCCGGAGCATTGTCGTTTTGATCCTGTATAGTTATTGTTAAAGGTGTTTCCGACCTCCAAGCTCCATCAATGGCTGCTACCTTAAGTACATATTCATCTTGCATCTCACGATCCAAAGGCCTTGCTACCGTAACGTTACCACTGACAGGGTCAATTGTAAACTTATCTCCAGGATTTTCTACAAAACTATATGTTGCATTTGCATTTGGTCCGGAATCTAAATCTGAGCTTGTAACTCGAATAACAAAAGACCCAATATCTGCATTTTCAGTTACGTTGACACTAAAAAGTCGAGTAAATCTTGGTGGATTGTCATTTTTATCTAAAACTGTGACAAGAACCGTTGATGTTCCAATGAGTTGTGGTACACCGTGATCAACAGCTTCAACTAAAATTTCGTAAAATGCTATTGATTCTCGATCTAAAGCAATATTTGTGTAAATTTCTCCATTCTCTGGATCTATTCCGAATGTTTCATCGTAATCGTTCATAAGTTTAAATGATATTCTGCCATTTTCATCAGAATCGTCATCATGTGCGTCAATTTTTATGACTAGTTGTGGTGGTGATTCTTCTTCCATTACAGTTGCATTGTATAAAACTTGTTCAATTACTGGAGCATTGTCATTAGCATCTGTAACCTTTATTTCAATTTCAATAAATGATTTCAATGGAGGATTGTCGGAATCTTTCACTTCAAACCAAACTTCATAAATTGGCATAGTTTCATAGTCAAGACCTTTACCCGTAATGAATACTTCTCCACTTGTTGGTTCTACCTTTAAAGCATCACCAACATTCCCTCCTGCAATGCCATATTGCAAAAGGCCTGATGGACCTTTCTTTGGAGATGTAGCGGAAAGTCTCGTTACCAAGACTCCTTCAAGAGTATCTTCCGAAAATGTAAAAGTCAGTTTATTTGTTACTGTAAACTTAGGGAAGTTTTTAACTGATTTAGGTATCAGGATCAATTCTGCAGTACTTTGTTTTGGAGATTCCCCGCAGTCAGTTGCTACAACGATTAAATTAAAAGTCATCTCTTTATACTTCATAAGGTTTTCTTGTGCTTTAATAACGCCCGTTTCTTCGTTAATAGCAAATAATTGCTGATGTTCCCCTCTTAATTTATAAAGAATCTTTCTGTTAAGTCCAATGTCATTGTCAGTTGCTTTCACTCCAAATACAAAGTCGCCTTTTACTGTTCGGTCCGATATATGGGCCTCATAAACAGGACTGGCGAATGTTGGTGTATTATCGTTTTCATCATTAACTACTATTGTTAGATTTGCGGTTGCTGTTCGTGGGTCAGTTGTGGATGAATCTTGTGCCATAATAATCAAATAGTAAGTATCCCATTCTTCTCTATCTAAAGTTGCGTTTGTTGAAAGAACTCCAGTGGTTGAATCGATTTGAAATCTTTCCGATTTGTCTCCAAGGATGCTATACCGTATTTTAGCGTTATTTTTGATATCTTTGTCTGTTGCTTTCGGGGTGAGTATAATTGTTCGTGAAGGTAAATTTTCTTTTACACTGGTTTTATAACTTTGCCGTTCGAACTCGGGGCTATTGTCGTTAACATCTTGCACTATTATTTTAACAGTTCCTGATCCAGTCAAAGGAGGGGATCCTAAAAAAAGAAAAACTTGTAAGAAAAGAAAAACAAAATTAAATTTTTAACCAACTTCAACAAATTATAAGTGTCTCAATTCAGTCTACTACACAACTGATAGCAGCAATATTTACGAAAAAAAAAACTGTAGCAAATACCAACCTGTATCCATCGCTACAAGAGCTAATGTATATTCATCTTGTGCCTCTCGATCTAATGTCCGTAACAAGGAAATTTGCCCAGATGAAGCGTTAATTTTAAAAAGGTCCGCATCACCTTCCTTTATAAAGTAGCGCACTTGATTGTTGAATGGAGGTGAATCAGCATCATACGCATGAACTGTTATTATGTAGCCACCATTAGGTGGAATAATATTTTCCATGACATACGCTAAGTACGGTGAATCTAGGAATGTAGGTAGATTATCGTTAATATCTTGAATAGAAATAGATAATTCAGCAGTATCGAATCTAATATCATCTTTCCCAGAATCTTCTGCTCGGATCATTAAAATGTATCTAGCTTTTCTTTCATAATTTAAATTTTTAGCTACTCTCACAATGCCAGTATCTTCACTTATACTGAAATCTCGATTTTCATCACCAGATGCGATAGAATACCTAACTCTTCCATTATTACCCTCATCAATATCTGTAGCAGATACCTGAAAGATATAAATACATTTTTTGTAAATAAAAAAAAAGATACCACATTGCGTTGACAATCGAGAAACTAAATTATTCATTCTGTTAATGCTTATTATACATTACTTATTAAAATAATATACTCACTTGCAACACACTGGCTCCAATACTAGCATTTTCAGGCACAGACGCACTGTATTGCTTCGGGTCGAAGACAGGACTGTTATCGTTTTCGTCCAAAATATTAATTTTTATTTTGGTTTTAGTGACGTTTGGTGGATCACCCCTGTCTTTAGCTGTCACTGTAATTGTGTAGCTTGATTTTAATTCTCTATCCAACTTTCCAGTTACTCGTAGAATGCCGTCAACGTTTCCTAGAGAGAAGTAGCCATTTGATTCTGGGTCAGCTGCCATAAAGTATTCAATATAGCCGTTTCTTCCTTCGTCCTTATCTACTGCTTTTATTGTCATTACTACAGTACTTAAAGGAATATTTTCAGAAACAGAAGTAATATTAGGAGTAATAAATTCAGGCGCCATATCATTTACGTCTTTCAGTTGAATCGAAACCTGAAAAATAATCACAATAATGTTAATAATTTTCATAAACACATTTTACTAAACTACAGAATATACACCTCCATAAACTGGCAATCATAAACCCTATTCTTAAAATGAATACATTGTAGCTCTCACAATAGTGTAATTTAACAATAGGTAGTAATGAGCACTTCCTTTGAAGATTTTTCTTTATTCATGAACCGATATTATTATTGTAACTTGTTTGGGCTATTTATAACTAAATGCTATCCAAGTTTAAACCAATTTATTTAGAAAAAAATGCAAATACAACGAAACCTTGTTAAAATCATAGACAACATGAAAACACACAGTTTGCGTAGGTCCACCTCCGCGTAAATTTGTAGATATCGTTTGCGATGCTATGCGTTTTAATTGTATCTATACTGCTTTATTAAGAAAGTAACAATTATACGAACTAGAGTACTATATAAAATAGAACAGAATAGTGGATTTAAAAAAAAACCAGAAGACACTATAACGAGATAGTGTATATTATAATGCAATGCATACGAACTCATCCATACGAGTATAACAAAATTTTACTTACTTGCACAGTTGATGACAGCCGAGGTTCCGGCGGTTTAGCCATATCTTTCGCCGTAACAATTAAATTGTACATTGGTATTGTTTCTCTGTCCAACAATTTATCGGTGAATATTGTTCCATTTTCCATAATTTTGAAGTCAAGGTTATCATCTCCAGATGTAATGCTGTACTCTATTTTTCCATTGAGGCCTGAAATAGTCAAATAACAAAATAATAACAATACTTTTCACATCATCTGAAAAATGTTGAGTCTTACCATAATCCTGTGAATGCTTGCAACAATAAAAAGAAAAACATTGATGATAAAGATAAGTAACGGTGGAGCGGAGGCGAGACACAGTGCGAAATCCCTTTGTGACTACCGCCTATCGTTTGCCTGCCGCGCCTCGCTTTCGCTTTGCCGCGACTTTTCATTGCGCGTTGCGCCTATGTATTTAGGATATTATTAATTTGCCTTGCCCCCAGACAATTGGTTTGATTACAGGAACAAATAAAGATTTTTTGTATTGGATCGCGTTATCAGGTGTGAAGAAGTATGTCAAGAGACTATCATATTTTTATAGTGCTGGTCCTGGTTGTTATCTCTGATAGCAGTCGCTAGGTCAAGTTAGAGGCCTTAGGACACTCTATAAACTCTAACACTAGGTGAGCCACACCATTACACGAAAATAAAAAGAAGTGCTGAGCACGAAGTATTGTCGGTAGTAGCAGTCTTAGGAACTTTTATATTCGTTTATATTTTATAAAGGTAAGATAAAGGTAAAGATAAAGGATAAAGGTAAGGTAAGATATTCGTTTATATTTTATAAAGGAATATTTGCATATTTAAATTTTAATTTTAATTAGGTACCTATATATTACTTACCGGAATCCAAATCCGTTGCGCTTACAGTGACTACTGACGACCCAATCGGAACATTTTCAAGAATTTCATTGGAAAAACTCATGGGATCAAAAATAGGAGCATTATCATTGAGGTCAATAACGTTGACGTAAACAGTTACTGTCCCAGACAAAGATGGACGGCCGTTGTCTTGCGCTTGCGCCACCAATATGTAGTGCTGCGTCTGAAAATTACAAAATAAAAATTAAAAAGTCTTTACTGAAAAATAACATAAACTCCTAATGAGAATACAACAAAAGTAATTTAATAAAAAGTAACGTCCAACGAACGATGATAAGGCATTCAGATTTTCCATATAATAGGACACCGAAACTTCCCAACTATGACAAGCTCCTTTATTCGAGGATCGTGAAACGAGATGACGATTTAAAAAACAGGCAGTGGTCGCGGAATCCGGCCCGGGGATGTTTTGCGGACGGCCGCTTTGTCAGACATTGTTCAAGCCTTAATTTCGATGGTGGATCGAGCGAGCAAATGCCGAATATGATGCGCGCCTCGAAAAAACGGTACCGGGATGAAATTAGCAGGTCTCTAGCGGGGTACGTGGAATTGGCGGGCGGTCGAGCCGTTGAGAGCACGAATGTACACAGCGAATTGTTTTTACTAATTAGCAGGGCCGGTCGACTTGATGAGTCGCTTGTGACGCGAGTTGTGCACGCCTGATGTGTCCGCGATCTGCCTTCACATTGTGTCCGGAAAGGTAAGTTGACGAAACGTTTCAACATTTTTAAAAACAATGAAACGAGTTTTTTGTTTTGTTTCGTAAAAACTGTATCAGATAATTTGTTATGAGCTCTTTATACAACCTACCTACTGTAGATACAAGCGATATTAACGAATTTATTTTCAGTATCAATGTAATTTTGGACTGTCCATAATAACCTATCATTACAGTCTTCCATGTTAGAACCGAAATCGGCCACTTATTGTTGCCACCCACCAGCCTAAGTCATAGCGGACTCCTCCGTGTTCCGATTCGTAGACCGATGCAGCCACCAAGGAAGACGGATCGGAACTTATACAACTGTCTCGACATCTTTCTAGATTCTAGAGCAATGTGCTACATCTTAGACGTATTAAAAATATAAATACAATTATGTTACCTATAGAATTCCTAAAACAGCCCTATATCACAAAAGTTGCCAATCAATGTGTAGTAAAATTTATAATAAAATTCCTGAGGAATTTCAATCACTTCCTCTCCATTTATTTACCAAAAAGCTTCGTGCTTGGCTAATAGATAAATGGTTTTATTCGGTACCGGAACTCCTGCTTTGAAAATGACATTGTACAACCCATTTACGAATTCTATGTAATTTATTCCTGACATTTAAATTTCCTTTTTTATTGTAGAAAAAAGGAAATCTTTTTATTTATTATTATTACTATTATTTTCTATCTTTAATGACATATTATAGTTTGATTGGAATTTCAATATTTATTTCACTGTGTTTGAAAATAGCTCCTGTGTATCCGATTTTGACAATTGTGGTTTGCATGCTGAATATTGGCAAAGTATGTGAAACTTGCTAAATTAATAAACAACTATTATGATTGAACTATTTTCTAAGTAAATAAATCTTTGAATCTTTGAATTGACCATATTATCATAACTAACCATAACATAATCATAACTTACAGTAGGTTAGTTAGTGGTCGAATGCACATGTATCCTTTATGATTATGAGAAATAAATACATATTATAACTATTTATAATCAGATTAATACCTATCAGCGAAATTCGAGAAATAATTTAAAATGTGAAATTTGATTTTATTCATAAATGGTTTGAGTTAAGGGTGGCTAAGAACTTATCAATGGCGAAGATAGTGAACTACAGGCAATGGCAAAAAGAAATATGTACCTATTCTATAACATCCTACCTAAGTCAATTAACAAATACAAATGGAATCCATTCCATAAATTGAACCTCCTTTAATTCCCCTAGGGCATCATTGTCCTTTGCCTGCTCATTGCTAGTATTTTTTCAATATTACTCACAATACCTTTTAATAATAAACATGAGCCTTAATACATTTTCTTTATTTTTGCCTAAAGGCATCTTCGGTTATCATACAAAAAAATGAATACAAATATTCCAAGATCCGTCGACCTTGTAGAAAGGTAGTTTATTGTGTTATTGCATTTTTATGATCGTAATTTTAATATAAGTAGTGCTTGTTCTTCAATACCTACGATACGAAAATTTTGCTGTTAAGAGTTGTTTAAGTGTTCGTAGACAGTTTAATAACATGAATTTAAACGCTGCACTTTTGTTTAAACCATAGTCGAATATTTTATCTTTTTCTTCATATTTTATATATAAAAATGAAACCTTATTTCCCTTGGTCACGGTATCATGCATAAACGGCTGGACCGATTTGCAATTATTTTTTGTTATGTTATTGTCAGGAAAAGGTTTCCAGGAAAGAAAAATATCGATATTCCCACGGGTTCGGGACTTACGCGGGTAAAACCGCGGAGCGCAGCTAGTATTTTAAAAACTTCCTTTCATATAAAATATAATTACCTATTAAAAAACCATTTAATTTACATAAGCCAAGTACCTACTAGTAAATATAGACCATTGCATTCAAAAGCCTAACATAATATTAAGCTCAGGCGAAAAATGCATTATACGTAGATATAAGAACTATGCTACGGACAAATTTAGTTTTATCTGGTCAAATATACTTTTAAGCACTGTCGCAAACAAATTTAAATAAATAAATATTGCACGACATTTTATACTCAGCGTTATCTAACCCCAAACTAAGCACTAATATAATTAAGCATTCTATCTGCAGGCATAGTGTTAGTATTAGCACATGTTTTAGGTGGTTCGAAACGGTCGTTGCCCTAACTCTAGATCTATGTTAAGATAATAATTATTTGAAACGCAATGTATAGCCTCGGGCTGTAGGGGCGGCATGTGAATAGGCACCTACATATTGCAGAGAGCACCAATCACGGCTAATATGCAATATTTTAAATCCTTCCAAGTTTCTTTCCCGGTAAAAACAGATATCGTATATGTTACTACTTACTACAAATGTTAACTACTTTATGAGAGGGTTTAAAGAATCGCTAAAATGTTTTAATGAGTCGTAAAAGTTTAATGAAGTGACGTAGGTAAGTAACTTAAACAATTAAAATAATCATAAATAAACGTGTTAAGCAATTTATGTTAAAAATATTTTCACTTTAATTATATTTCTAGCTACCTGTTACTAATTCAGAATCTTTATAACAAATAGTAATAGATATAATTATAATAAGTAATAACGAGTACCTACTCATATTGTATGTTCTTTTGATTTACTTTAGATTTACTCTGCATTTCTTGCTTAGGAGTTTTATTAACTATTCATTGGTATTTATTTATGTTACTTTTATTGTATGTTATTATTAATTTCAAACACCAATAGGTACTATAATATTGGCGTTATTAGTTAATAGCAATTCATATCCATATTAGGTAGATCAAGGTCTAAGCAATCAGATTTATCAACTATAAAACACACCACTACCAACTTTATACATAATCAAAACGTTTTAAGTGTTTTTATTGCACGTTTTTATGACAGTTTCGTGCAATATTAAGCCAGTTATTTTAATGTGTGTAAAAATAGCGTAATTTTAAATTATCTACTGTGACTACTGTGACCCGTTGTTGGCATAGGAATAGCAAGTTGCATTTACGGCAACAGCTTCACGCAACTTGCTATTGTAAGTAATCATCAATAATCAATTTAATACCTATACTTGTCCTTAGTAATAACGTTTGTTTTGCTCAAATTAATTTATAAAAACAGACAACTTATATTACCTTAAGAAACAAAACAAATAATTTGAATCGAATTAGCTTTTATAAGAGGTATACATTCGTACTTAAGACTTGACACTAAAGAATTTATTAATCTTTAAACGGATTTTTACTATCGTAGAAAATACGAGTAAAAGTACATACCTCTTCGTAATCCAATCTTGCAGTGAGGGTAAAGATACCAGTCTGTGGGTTTAAAGAAAATACATCATTTGCCCAATCAGATATCACAGTATATGTAAGTTGAGCGTTTGCTCCTGAGTCCAAGTCGAAGGCTGCTACTGTACCCACGATTGAACCTCTGGCTGCGTTTTCAGGAATATCAAAGGAATAAGCGCTCTCCTTAAACGTTGGTGGGTTATCGTTTGTATCTGTCACCTGAAATTTAAATTAATAAAAATAAAGCAATTACAACTACACCTCACAACTAAAAATTGACACAGGTTAAGAGGAGGTCTTTCCTATACCATTCAACAAAAACAGGAGATATATAAGATAAAAGAAAAAATAATTTAACAATTAAAAAACCGACTTCAAAAAGAAACAAAAAATAATTTAAAAAACAACCAAAAAAATAAGAATTGATAAAAATTACCAAAATAACCTCTACATAGGTACAGAGCCACCGACTAATTAATTTGTTTTATCATCTGAAGTCGGGCAGCCAACCTAAGTACAATATGGAACCAACCAGTAAAACTGCCCGACTTCAGATGATAAAACAAATTAATTAGTCGGTGGCTCTGTACCTATGTAGAGGTTATTTTGGTAATTTTTATCAATTCTTATTTTTTTGGTTGTTTTTTAAATTATTTTTTGTTTCTTTTTGAAGTCGGTTTTTTAATTGTTAAATTATTTTTTTATTTTACCCTTTTTAGTATACTTACCTACCTAAAAATCAACAATATTGTTACCGTAATTTTCATTATTGAGGAGTTTGCTGATGAGAAGGTGGTTTCAGGTGCCCCATCAATCTGTACTTAGTACTTAGGGGTCTATTCTTTTTGGTAGAAGTCCAAAAATGAGTAATTTATTGAATTCTGGGATGCTATCCTGTCCATCATTCCGAAGATACTCATCAGATCCTTACCAAACTTTCATGGGACCACCTCGTAGCTTCCACCTTTCCATTAAAAAAATAATCATCTCAATCGGTCAAGCCATCTTCGAGTAATCGATAAACAACTGGATTGATTAATGCGTTTTGAGGAGCATTTCCGTTCATCACTCCGAAGACCCTCATCAGATCCACATCAAATTTTTATGGGACCATCTTGGAGCTCCTACCTATCCATTAAAAAAAGAATCATCTTAATCCGTCAATCCGTCTTCGAGTAATCGGTAAACATACAAAAAAAAAAAAAATATTATACATACAGACGAATTGATAACCTCCTCCTTTTTTTTGAAGTCGGTTAAAAATAGTTTTCTGGCAATATAATACCCATAAGTGTGTTGTGGTTTGTTCTCATGAAAGCGCGCGACCACACCTCATTAATAATAGTTCTTTAGACGAGTCAATGCGAGTAAATTGAATTAAATAGACATTTTGTCATTCTTGTTGATTTGTTTAAATTCTCGGAAGTTATTTTAAAGGAGTTAAGAGTATCTCCTTATCAAAAGATAACTGTGTTGTATTACGGTAATACCATTTCAATAATAAAACATGTGTCCGCTGCTAAGATCTAAATGGTTGAGTGATTAGTTAATCGTCAGTGAACAGACGACTAGCGACTAGCGACTATCTGGACGTAGACGTAGCGATAACAATTTGAGTGATTGAAGCCGACACCGCACTCGACCGAGATGCAGATGTATCTCATTCATATCGTCATCGACAAAACTGTTAATTCCTCATTTAATAACTACATTGTTGCTATCTCTAACAATATTATTAAGATGATCTATATGCCTATATATCCATTTCATTGAAAAACGTATTTGCATTAACTTCAAAACTTCTGTTATTAAAAATTAATGTATCTAATTGCTATATTTCCGTATTGTGTCAGCGATTGTACTTGTTCTAAACCTATCTCACTCTACTAATCTTATTTTATGCTCATGTCTGATAGTTACAAATAAACTTATATGCTAGCTACCATCTTACGAATATTTTAGTATGTATTTAGTAATGTAGGTACCTGTACAATGACTGTGGCATCAGTGAACTGTATCCCATCGTCGGCTCTGATAATGACATGATATTCCGGTATAGTTTCTCTATCTAAAGGATCTTTTAGTTTTAGAACTCCTGTCGTAGGATCCAATGTGAAAGGAGTCGGCAAATCGTTCTGAATACTATACGTAATAGTTCCTATTGTATCAGGATCTTCGGCCACGATGGTTGTAATAATCTGTCCTGGGGCCAAATCTTCTGATGCCGTATAAGCTGGAGGAATGTTTTTGAACTCCGGAGGGCTGTCATTTTTATCCAGGATAACAATTTCGACCTGCGAATAAGAAAACAAAGTATAAGCAAGTTTTTCGACGAATATTTATAAAACGTGGTAGTTAAAGAAACAATAAAATCTCAATAAATAAACAATGATACAGTTAATAACTAGTATACTGGCATGTTGGAACTTTGAACAAAAATATTTCAAGTAAATGCACATGAGTTGATCAAAAGGACTTAAACCGAAAATAATCCGAGCAGAATGCATTGGAAGTTAGTCTGTAATACTAAGTGCATTCATCAATATGATTAATGGAGAATTTTTTTTGTTTTCTGTCATAATATAGGTGGATACCCTTTTGTTTTTTTCTGGGCATCGTTTTTTATCTTCATTTTGGGCAGTAGAAGTTTTGATGAGTTTTTGTTTGAATATTTCGCAAAGATTGATTACATCGAAGCGATCACGTATTGGTAATGAAGATTTTTTCTTATTAGTTTCCCGGTATATAATACACATTGAATATTAAAGTAGATCATGTCATTGTTTTCCTATTGTAATTCTTATTTAAGTACCGAGTACATTGAACAGTCCTAAACTTACTGGTGCTTCGACAAGATCGTATAGATAATGTTTTAAAGATTTTAAGTTGAGCTTTAGAAACGAACTGAGAACGCTTACAAAAACTATTCGAAGTGAAGTCGACAAGTCAACAAAGGAATAGAAAAGCAAAAGAGTAAAACCGAACGTTTCATCATTCATGTGACGAGGCACGAAGTGTAAGGGACACAATGATCGAAGCCGTCACAGATAAGAAGAAGCAGATTGTCCGAGTTGTATACTCTCGGTGAGGAAAGGACAGCCTGCGCATTTGTTATGATGACTCAATATTTTCTTTGTGTACAAACGAGGGTGCGTTCCGTACTGTAAACTTAGACTATAGAATAGTGAAGCACTCGACGAGACGCCCACGATACGTACCCATAGCCACGTAAGAGGAGCAGCAATTAACGTTGATTGTAAGATGGCGCGTCTCGAGGAAATAAATTGTGATGTGTTAATAAAATTTATTGTTCACAAAAGGAGAATGCATGAGAAAATGTGGATGGTAAATACTTTTTAGAAGATGTTCTTTACAAATCGTCGAGAGGTTATTTTGGCTTTTCAATAGAGTTTATTTCATACGGAAATGATAATAGCTTGGTCCTTTCTTTTGGGTCTAATTTATTTTAATGCAATTAGATGCTAAGCTACCCAAGTGATGAAATTTGTTTAACATTTTTGTGAACATACGTGAACAATTTATGAACTATGACTTTAGTATTAAATACAAACTCTATTTATATAATGTTGATAACATTTGAAAACTTTTCCAATATAAAAATACGGCCTTAAATAATTCAAAAGCTTATAATAAAAAAGCATTAAAAGATTTATTATTCGTAGACAAAATACTTGAATTGGTTCGCATAGCTCGGTTACTTTGGACCCCTGGAGTTCATGTTAGAAATAATCGATATAAGGAAGAGAAATGACAGAATGTCAGTTTATTGGGAGCGGTGATTATTTAACTCTCGAAAATTGATTGCGGTATGCTACTAGATTAATAGGTGATATCATGTGTTTTTGTGTAAAGCTCATTTTAAAACATGTCATTTGATTTGTATAGGTATTATTTTGGATTTAGGTATATACTAAAGCAAGATTTTGATTACGAAACTGGTGGGATGCATTGTAGTGGTTTGTAGAAAAAAGTTTAGTTTAGTTTAGTCACTGCCGTACTATCATCTACCAAAGTTGCTTCGAGTAACAACTGCGAGACTGCTAGTATGAAATTATCTCTTTATTTAACAATGCTACTACTTTCTTAATTTAAAATTCGCCTGTCAGTTTTTCCTAGTCGTTCAAAACTTATCTCGATTCCACAAAAATGTCTGCAGCTGTTTACATACTTAGTTTCATAACAATCGATTCAGCAGTTTCCACACAGTTTACTTTAAGTACATGTTAATAAATGTTGGGGATATTTTGAATTAAATGTGTATATTTAATATACTTTATCAATGTAATTATCTACGTACCTACTTAATTATAATTATCATTAATTTCACCCTGAAACACGACCACACAATGTTCCCGGTGAACTGACTTGGTAATTTCACGAACATCAATCATTCGAGTCCTTTAACTCAAAAATTTCAACGTTCCTCCCTTTATTTCCCCATAATTTACTTTTATTTTTCAGTTTTGTATCTTCAATGCGTTGATATTGCATTGCAAATTAATAATTAGAAAGTTACAATAAGTTTTCGTTAGCTCTAACCAAAACAGAAATAATGAATGAATATCCATAAATCATAATTTTATAGAATCGAAAGTGTTTATTAAATTTTTATTTATCTACTATGTGCTTGAGAAATATTTAATCTAATATTTTCTTTATAGGGAATTGATAGAAAAGCGTTTGACCCCTATATCCATGAATGGTATCTATCAACATAAATACGAAAGTACGACGTAGTACCGACAGAAAAAAAACACTTTCCTTGAAGATTTCCTAAACAGAATGTTATTATAACTAGAAACAAAAATCTGTTCTGTGGCTAAATGACTTAAAATTTCCAGTAATAAAATGCATATACTTTTCTACTAATATTATAACATAGTAAGGCGAGTTAAGGTAAGATGTTATATTATGCGTGATCGATGCGGTGAGGTAGGTCTCTGTGAATTAGTTGCCTGCCGACGGATATGGTGGCATCGTTTAGGTCTAGAACTCTATGTTTAGAGCGCGTCGTGACCGCAGTCCCGCTCCGCTATACCCCCGGGACTCTCCACAATTATGTTATGGTGTCAGAGATTAGTGGCCACGACCAAAGATACGGATCTTTGTTGCTTATATTTATTTTGTAGCTAGTTTGACGTTAGCGAATGCGTAATTGGCAAAATTTCTTTCGTAGTATGTTAGGCGTAATAATTATTGATAAGTCGCGGTCTACTCTGTAACGATGCCTATTCAGTTGTTCGTCAATTTAATTTCACGACGCGCCTCAAAGGACATTGCGCCCGGCCTTAAAAAAAAGGTCTTTACAAAATAGATACAAAGTAAAAATACCTATACCTACGTCGGTTATATATTTTAAGTGTTCATTTTGTTAATTTCTCCTGGAAAATAATTAGTCCGACATAAAAAGAAGAACTAAATGTCAGAAACTTGAACTTGTAAAACAATCTGTAGTTTTTTTTTAATTAGAGCATCACTAAGTCTAGTTAAGTAAAGTATGATTACAGATACGTTATGTGAATTACACCTTTTCAAGAAAACTGATAATATTATATTTTAACACGTGTACAAAACTGTAGACCGAGCAATCCGATCATTGTAATAAAATTATTTACAAAGGTATCCTAAACGAGATTTCCTAACAACACGCACCGCAACGGCTACCGGTAACTATCGGAAACCATGATTGTGATCCCATCGCGGTTTGTGATTCACATCGCACGAATGCGATCCAAATGTTGGTTAATCTCAAGCTAGACTGCCTGAAGGTGTTCTGACTTAGTGAACCACAATCTAGGCAAAGCAAATTAAAGTCCCGAGACTGTGAGGCAGTTGACCGTGCATTAGCATGCGGGCACGGGCACCGCCTACACCAGCTATCGGTCGGCCGCATCCCGGCAAATATATTATGTAAAATATGCACAAAAGTACCCCGGATAAGTGCATCGATAAGAGGCGACGCAATTTGCATCGCCCTGAGCACACCGTTGAATATTTGGTCCTGTGTTTACGGTAAATGCTCCGTCCGCGTCACTGCAAGCATTAGGCTCTGCTCACTTAAACATACAGTTGGATTGTGGGGTTCTAGTCTGTGTTCTACACCATTTTGCAAAATAATATGCACTTAGTCTGGTAATATGAAATAATGTATAAATTCTAAGTTATTTTATTGAATCACCGATAAAGTATTGGAACATGTATGTTTAAACATTGGGCACAAACAATTGGTGAAAATCTCCCAAATAATCACGTTTTATAAAGTTCAACTTAAGATCTACGGTAGTATTTATCTCGAAGTAAAGTACCTACATAAAATCTAAAAGCGTTTTCTATAGAAACTATATCTACATATTAAACGACAATAACGATCAGTGTGCTTTATGGCGGATGTAAAAATTAAATATTTTTAAAACGAGTAAGATGATTCAGGTTGTGCGAAGGCACGCAACGCTGGCACCCTCAATTTCTCCTAAATTCGCCCCCCGAGGGCACTATCCTCGTATTATTGCCTGATCGATAGTATAATTTCGTAATAACAACGCGCGATGCACATATTTTTTGGAAAATCTTAAATAACTGACATTTTAGCGAGCAGTTTGATATGAAAATACTATCATTTCAACAAATTGAGACAGAATATCAATATAATGCAAATCGTTTACAAATTAGGGATTAAAATGTTCAACGTTTTGTTATCATTTTAAAACAATAGCTCACCTTTTGAGACGACCTTAGCATTCAGCCCATAAAACATTGTGAGAGTTTTTCACGTAATGAATGTTTAATCTAAACAGAACCATCTAATTGTTAATTGTAACAATTCTAATTGTAACTAGTCTAATTGTAATTGCACTTTTATTATTATTTCTTATAGGTTGGGGACCGATTATGGCCGTATGGAAAGTAGCCAGTGTCAAGTATTATTTTAATTTAATAAAATAAAATATATAAGTTTGCATCAAAACAGTCGAGTCGTTGTAGTAAAAGTCAAGTCGAGGTAGTCATTGTAAATGGTGGTTATTGACAATGACAACGCTAAAGTCCATGTTTTGCCCTTTCATTACGGTTGTGCACCTTCACGAAACTAAATTATTCAACTTGCACCCAAAATTAAACAATTTACATGCATTCGAATTAGGTTTCAGGAAAATGAAAATTTAGCAACACATCTCCTCAACGGTTTCCCGCCAATACTCAATTGACGTGAGTTCTCTTTCGAATATTTTTATTAATTTGACAATTTCAATGATATATTACTATATTGTAAAAAAAAACATGCACAAAGTTACTGTTGTACCTATATTAGACAGGGGCGAACCATTCATATTCTTAAATTCGCCGTTCGAGGTGGGAGCTCGCGTGGTCTACTAGTTCGTTAAGACGCTTGGGATCAGTTCAAGAGACGTGAGTTCAAACCTCGAACTTTCGAAGATGATTTTTTCCTTTAAAATATTTGTAGTAGTAATTTTATTGTATTACAATTACCATTATATTGTATTACATTGTCATTTAACTAGTTTATCAATGTAATTTTAATTTCTTATTATTAGTAGGATGACTTTCTTATGTTATTTTTAATTTAATTTTAACGATTTCTGAATTTTTATTTTAATAATTGTAAAACATATTTTATACTGTTTTATGGTATTGAGTTATTGAAACTTTCAGGCTTTCAACCTTTCGTTTAGCCTTTCCTTTCAGTAGCCGTAGTCAATACACAACGTTGGTGACCGATAACTAGGCGAGGTGGCTACACCGGCCTACATATTGGTATATGTTTCTAATGTTAAAGTGAATTTGTGAGCGTGACGCCTTAAGAGTTCTTTTACCGTCAAACAATATTCCTCGACCACTAAACAAAGTACACGAACAAAAATCACGAGCTCTGAATTTTTCAACGTCGCTCGCTCCGGCATCAAGATTGTTAAAGCGGCGACCACAAAGCATCTAACTATTAACGAACTGAAACGAAACGAGATCATAACGAATATTCGACTTGTACTTTGTTTATTTTAATCCTTTTCGAATACGATTTGACATTCACCTTAAGACTATATTCTCGAACACAAAGCAATCACAGAAACACAATGCTTCGCTATTTAAGATCGCATTTCAAAACAAACGGTATTTCTTTTTTAATCATCGACATTATCGGCGATCAACAAACGCAGCAAAAGTCACAAGTCATCACAATGGAAATAATACCAATGGCAAGAAAAGAATTATAATGTCCGATGCCAAAACTGTAAAAACAAGCGGTGGTATCGTTCTCATATTATCGCAGGTGGTTGGGTTGATTCTAGCGATTTATCAATGGGCGATGCGAGTTTTCGATAATGACGGCTGAGATCGGCCGACAGAGAAACGATGTCGCAACCACATCGCCGATTTCGGTCTGCCCGTCGGTCATCTCTAACGATGGAGCGATAATTAAGATCGGACGCCGGCATTATTTACGCCCGCAGCATCCAGGCTGACCCGAGCGAGAGGCGGTCACGACTCGAGACCATGAGACGGCCGGACTATTGTTACTTCGCTTGCTCGTGTTTCGCTAGATTTCCTTGAATGTCTAAAACGTGTACCTTAAGCCATTGACATCATAAGTATAATAATGGTGACAAAATAACATTTTATAATACTGTCTAGGTGATTTTTAAAATTTTATTCGTAAGTTTTCCGCAATTATACCTACTCGGTACGCACGTAAACTGCTACGTTGTAACGGGAGGTCGTGAGTTCAAACCCCATGGAAAGCATATTTTATTTAAATAATTTTAATTATACACTTACCCTTTCTTATGGAAAAGTTATAAGAAAAGGTAACGATTTTGGCAGTCTAAGTATTTTTAATTGAGAATTTTATTATTCAAGGTTTATTTTGAGTTCCACTGCAATATGGTGTTTGTTTTCTTTTTTTAGTTTTTTTTATAGGTACGTATTTACTGCTAACATAGGCGTCGTTAAGTGGACTGGAAACTTAACGACACACGTCAGTGTTGGAACACGGGTAATAGGACTATTACAAAAAAGTATACTAAGTAGTAACAAAGTAGCAGTAATTATTTTTTCTTTTAATAATTTCGTACAGGGAGTACCCATAGGTAAGCAAAACGTATAAAATGTAACTATTTGAGTTATTAGTTTTTGGTGCTCGCCACAATCGTTTTTCTTTGTTTTATCGTTCTCTTATAGCGTGAGAACATATTGCCTGCTAATAAAGGAAATGATCATGAAAAATCCCCGAATACTTGAAAAAACAACTAAGTAAAAAGAAAGTTAATAATTTTTTGTGTTTTTTTTAACATATTTGAAGTTTTTTTTAGCCGGTCGATTTAGATCCTACAATAAAGAGACCACCACTCTTATTTAATTTGTAGAATTTCATAGACGTGCCCGCCTCAGCTAATAATGATGGATGGTGTAAATAATAATTATTACAAGTATACCTACATATTTGTTAAATTTATGCACATGTTATTGGAATAAATTTTACTAGCAACATGTTCACACCTTTCACATTCACGAACATTAAATAAGTTTCTAAATACCTACATACCTATGAATGACAATAAAAATATATACCAAAATATAAATTATTACAATATAATAAAACTAAAAGTACAAAAATAAAAATAAAACTTACTAAAAACTAACTAAAACTAATTTACCTTAAAAAAAAAACACTAAAAGAAAAATACACGAATACAAGAAAAATAAAAGAAAAACCTAAACCACTATAAAATATAATTATAAAATAAAAACTCGCGCTACATATAAAAATATGAAAAAAATAACGAAAAAAAAAAAAAACGAAAATATTTAAAATATATACCTATTATTTTATATAGACATCATGTTAAAATCTAAACGAAAAAACACTACAAAAGTAATGGTAGAGCACAAGTATAGGTACACATTGTCCTGGTGTTCAGTTCAAAAAACGCAGTGCATTTATTACTAGATTTTGATATCTGTTTAAAGCATAATAAGACAATAAACAGAAACTTCATTCACTGTCCCCTGACCATTAATTTAAGAAGTACTACGTCCTCTGGCTAAGTGAATTGTTAAAATTAGGTTGATACTCTATAGTATAATATTACCTACTACCTAGTGTTTTATCACGGATTCCTAGTTCGTATAATAATATGTCACCAGTTTGATATCTTTTCTAGAGTTAGAATTTTTGGTAGGTACCTATTAAGTAAGTAGTTATTCGTAACAGCCTAACAGTAAAAAAATGATTAGAAACATGACACTACATCCAACCACCGGAGCTTTGGGAAACGGGTTTGTTGAACTTCTCACATAGGTAGCATACAAACACATAGATACCTACATAATTTATTATTAGACACCTAAAACTATCGAACGTGTTTGGACATTCACTAATGGACGACGTCTGTGTAGGCGTATATTATCATTATTACAGATAAAAAAACAAGTAAAATAAATCCACAATACAGTACCATAGAGAAGTTATTGAGTAAGGAGGTTGCAATTTATTTGGACTAAATAGAGCTTTGAAGTGATTGTTTTTTTACGAAGGTTTCAATTAATTCCGATTTTAATTAGATTTAAATTGATCTAAGCATTGCTTTGCTGACGTATTATTAAAACTACGATATCACACGGCGTTTTCTATTCTAAGTTTACATGGAAGAATTCGCTTTGATTGATAAGTCAAATGTTTGATCTCTTTTCATTCACGTTCCATTTTACCCACGACCACAGAGACGTTAAATGCAGCACCGAGGCGTGCTATTTATTAAGTATACTTTGGTATATTTTATGCGTTTAACTTGAGAAATCTGAAGGCTGTGTGTGCCGGTTACAATTTTTCTCATGTTGTCGCCTGCAATTATAGCAGTACATTGAATTGACCTACATTATAGTGGAGAAAAGTATTTGCTATGTATGCACGTTAACCTGCATGACGATTACGTGCCGTAGCGTACCAACTCATAATCTTTCCAATGAACTTCAAATATAATTAAAATTTGATCACAGACTTAACAAGGACACCGCTTGGTTCGAGTTAATTGAAAAATCTAGAGTTTTGTCATTAAAAATCTCGTTTTAACAGTAAATTGGAACGTTATCGAGTGAGTTGAGTACACAATGGTGCGAGATCTTTGTCTCGTGGCACGACGGCCGGCGGCCGCGGGCGCGGGACCAAAATAAGGCTAACGAACGGCCCTCGGTACTCTTGTTACCCAAATACCGTTTTTGTAGCTAGTCGTAGCTTAATTACAACCTTGATAAAATTAAACCATTGTAACCGCTATTACGACGCGCAATAATAACTAGACAGGTAATCACGATTTCTAGACCTATCCCCTATGAGATTCCCGTTGGCTAGATTTATCTGATCACTGGAAAACCTGCTTTTTATAAACTATTTAAAATAAATTGTTAATCAATTGGTAAAGTTAACAAACATGTATTTTATTTAACTTTGTTTGTAATACCTTTTTAAATATTTTATACCAAAGGGTTTAAAACACGTTCATTAACTATACCTCTGTTTAATCAAGCTATAACATTATTCATTAACAAACTAAATCAATTTTATATTACAATAACTTTACAGCATTTTATTTAATAATTTTTTACCGGACTCTTATTCAAACATAATCATAATTAACAGCAAACTTCAAATTCAGTTTAAAATTAATAAAAATAACTTAAAATTCGCTTATAACATGTGACATGATATTATGTATGTCCTTGGTTTACGAAAATCAACATACCTAAGTCGCAATGGGGGTCGCACCTTACTTAATTGGCCAGACCCCTTGCTGTTTACCAGCACACATTTTGAATAAAGAACTAAAATAATATATAAGACATTTATTTTTACTAATTTTAAACGATCCCCTTTCCAATGTTTACTTAAATTACAATTTAAAAAAGTAAAAAATCACTTATATTATTCATTCATTTATTTCAAATATACACACCTACTCAAAAACAAAAGCTATAACTTATGTTTAAACCCCGATGGACAAAGAAGGGTGTAATAACTTTGAGGTGTCTGTATACATACCTATACAAGATGTAACAGGTAAGCCCTTTTAATCCGAAAGGGGGTTGTTCTAGACGTCTAGGCGAACACCTTTTGTTCTACGACTTTTAAAAATTCGAATTTTTTTTTGAAAATTTTGAGATTATGTTTCACTGGAAAAACAGCTGTTTTTGAAAATAAAGGTAATTGAAGGTTTGATTGTAGTAGACCAAACTAAATGAAAGAACAACATAAGGTCAATGACCTCTAACTCTAAGAAACAGCTGATTTTCAAGTAAACTTTACAACTAAATTTTTCGAAAAGTACTTTGAATTTTCAAAAGTCGTAGAACAAAAGTTGTTCGCCTAAACGTCTAGAACAACCCCCTTTCGGATTAAAAGGGCTTACCCGTTACATCTTGTATAAGTATGTCTGTGGCATCGTGGGTCAGGCCCTTCGAAACTGGGACCATTGACTAAATGCCCCCTTCTCCAATTAAGGCAATTTATCCCATGTTAGTTTAGCGAGTGAAAAACTGTACTATGGTACTATAGTACAGTTTACGATATGAATACTATCAATATCTGAACAGATATTGTACGGTACAGTATATTATAATACAGTACAGATATTAATACTATAGTTATATAGTTGTTCACTCGCTGCACACATCAGCTGTGCACCGGATTGTAAACGTGGGAGCGGTGCAGAGAGAAGCATCCATTATGTATGCGCCTCACGTATCGGGGCTAGAAAAGTAAGGCTTTCCTCGACAACACGCTTTCATAACAAACTGTGACGAAGCTGTAGAGGGAGACAGAAAACTTTCTATCATCTAATCATTATGCACTAAACCGATGGTTATCTTAACGGCTTAATTAGCGTTTACCCGTGTTAGGGTGTAGTGCACCTTTCACAGAACCGATGCCGTTTTAAACTGTTAGGATGACAAAGTCATTGATGATATATCTTACTAATAATATAAACGTAAAAGTTTGTATGTATATGTCTGTATGTAACTTTGTTACTCTATCATGCAAAAACTACTGAACCCTTAGAACAAGCGATAAACCTTGGAATATTTATTTATTCGGAGATCCAACAGCTATTATATACTTATAAAACATTGCATAGCAACAGAAAGCCAATAACAGAATCTCACGGATAGAAAATGATGTGAATAATAAAAATTTAGGCGTGAGCGTAAACCAACTATCACTGTAAACTCTAAAGTGGAATAAAATATTTTAAAGAAATTGAATTTGAAATTTGTACCTATATGCCTATCTCCAGGTCCTTTGGAATAACACATTGGCTACTTTTTATCCCGATATTTCCGCGGAAACGGGTCTTACGCGGGAAACCGCGGGGTGCAGCTAGTTTTAAATAAATGATATTATTATGCTTACTCTAGGTAATACATAATAACATAACATAATTATTAACCCCATTACTTATTATAAACGATGATTAATAGATGTCAGCTTTGAAACTTCATGTCACAGTAAAAGATAAACGATACATAGTTTATGCGGCTGTTAATCAACGTTTATAAGTATAGGGGGTTAGTTATATTTGCCCTTACTAACAAATGCTGGTTAATAGCTACATGTAGTTTCAAAGTTGACAGACAGAAACAATCGTCATATAACTTGATCCTCTGTTATAAAATAATAAAAAATAAAATAAAATAAAATAAAATTTATTTCATTGACCAAAATATTCTTAGGTGTAAACAATTGTGGGAGCCACCTTTTAAGTATCAAATACTTGTGTTAGGTGGCACCGCTCTTCTATATCTATTGGTACATTATAATTATGGTCTTCTCATTTTACAATATTTTACATTGAAATAAGAATCAATTATATATTTTAATTATAAAAGAATGTACTTAAATTTAATCAAGTAGTTACAATAATCAATAATGTATTTTAATTCAATTAATATTATTATTTTCCAATTTAATCTAGTATAATACCTAACAGTTATGCACCTGTTATGCATCGTTTATAAGTAAGGGGGATTATGTTTAAAATAGCCGTATCCTTTCGGTTTTACTCGCGTAAGAATTCAGTACAGTACACTTAGGTTGACTTGTGCTGCTATACTTAGCCAGGGCTAACTAAATAACTAGCGTGCTAACTCATGTGGTTGGTCTTGCACTGACACAAATGTCAAATGTTTAGTTAGCCCTGGCTAAGTATAACAGCGAAAGTCAACCTTAGCCTGCTTTCTTTTTTTTCTGTCAGTTTATTCATACATGTTTCGTTTTATGCTAGAAATATATGTAAGCATGGAATTCAATTCATTGAAACGCGGCCAGCACAGATTCGAACTCGCGACCTTCGACCGACACGACCTTCGAAAGAAAGTCGAAGTTTTAACCACTAGAATAACAGTACCCGTTCAAAATCATAAATTATTCGTTAACAAATTGTATCAAAGGGAATTTCTGTAAACTTCTCAGGTATTTCAATTAGAATTTTATTCTAATCAAATGTTACCATTGACAAGCGCCTGAGCAAAGCAGGTGACACTTTATCTTTGATCGTTTCCACATCCTATTAATTTATTAGAGTACCTACATCTAACGAATAAACTTTATAATGTACCTACACGAACAAAATTTTAGAACACTGATAAAAGGGTTTTAGTTGGAAAACATATTTAATTAGTGACTGCCTCAATTTATTTTATATCGGAATTAGGCAAATTGTTTAAGTGGTTTTAATTTTAATGAAAGGGCAGTGTGAAAAAAATGTTTATATAAATTATTGAATTCCGGATCCGGTTGAGCAACATTGGATAAATCATCTATTACATGAAAAGGCCAATTATTATTACCTATGTAGTGAAGTAAATTTAGAAGTTAGTAACATATTCTTGGTTAGTAATTGAATGGTGTATACCCCAGAGAATGTCGAACAAGCGTTGCTAGCTTAGCCTGAAAAGGGACTCGACTGTATCTCTGCAATGATCCTTATCGTGACAGTTTTACGCGTTGTGTCATGGTCTCACTCCCGATGGACTCTAACTGACTATATTTTCCTTAAATCTAATCGAGAGAGAGAGATATACGAGCTAAACTTAAAATCTGGTATTAAAAAAATGGTAGTTTCATCGAAATTGGTTGACTATATTTTGAAGGTTGTTGAATATTTATTTGTGTATGGATCAAGTATGGATTATGCATTATTTGCTTCATTTTGGTGTAGTTTTAAGACAAAAACTTTTTATTCTTTCATAATCACGCATTTAAGTCAATAATTGATTACTACTTTAGTTAAAATATTTCGATAGTACTCTTCGATATACATTTGTCTAGAAACTACACTAAACTATGGGAAATAATGTCACCTATATACAATCGAGAATTGAAGACAAATGATCAAAATGTAAAAGGTACCGAGTTTACCGTCCGCTCTGATTAAATCTTAATAAATGTTCTATCCGTGGAATGCAGAGTTAAATCAAGCATCAATGTTGCTCTTGCTCGTCTACATATAATATCAATGGTCGGTAAAAAAAGTATTGCTATAAATAAGTATACGTACATAATAATCATTGTATATTATAACGTTTATTGAGACATCATTCGAGAATAGCAACATTTGCAACTTTGTTACTGGAATCATTTGATCTGAGTACTTACATTTTTATCTACTTTAAAAGACACTTTGAAAGACGAGTTTGTTTCTAAGTGTATTTTATGTTAAGGCCGTATTCCAACTAGATTTAAAAGATTATTTTAATAGAATTTAAATGTCATCTAATTATATGATTATGCAAATGCGTTTTTTAAAGTTTACTATCATAATCAGCTGAAATAAGGTATTTGCGAGTCTTAATAGCGTTGTTTTTATTATCAGCATTGTTGATAATTAAAATAGTATTATTAAAAATAAAAATAAATACTAATAAAAAAAACGTGGCGTCTTACTGCCTAACCCCTCTACGAGGAGGCCCTCGCCCTACAGTGGGATAAATAAGGGGCTGATTATGTTGTTAGTTTTGCAATGCCTCTCCGATGTAAATAAGTCTACTATCATTACCAATATTTAGGTTGGGATTAGCGTATTCTACGTTGTATCAAATTTAAATAACAAATTGTTAGTCAGTTGCCTCAGGGCACTACGTACTCGTAGGTTGAATGACAAAATTATTAAATGGACACGTGTAATTTAAATGAACCTTTCTATCAGAGAGATAAACTTTCAATGATAAGTGCGTCCGGTTACATATAAATAAAGTTTATAAGAAGATAACATCTGAAATCAATATTCAAACAAGTATCAATAGTGGTTCCTTCACTCTTTATAATCCCTGCTTATTTATTATTTAATGCAAAATCATATTTATATAGGTATTTAAAAAAGACTTGAAATGACATTTCCGGTGTAGATTGACTGAGCCTCAGTGAGGTCTACCGTAAAGAAAGAGTCTGTAAAGGCTCCGAAATATTAGAACGGCATTGAAATAATGCATTTCAATTCAACATTGCGTAAACAGAAATAAATATCTAAAAAGAACTTATTTAAAAATATCAGCTTTACCTTATGTTAGTTTAATAAATCTCCAACCAACAGTCGATTTTAAAATAAAAACAACACCTAGTTATACACAGAAACTACGGCTACTGGCCAGAAGTATCTTGTTACTTGTTTTTCCACGAACAAACTCTAATTGCGTTTAGTTCACAGCGAGAAGATCGATAACGAAATCTACGCGTTTGCGAATAGCATTTAAAAGAAGAGAAACAGCGAAGTTAGCGTTAAAAGCATCGATAGATAAGCGAAGAATCTTAGGTGGAGTAAAATCAGGGGAGAGACGAGTGATAGTACTAATGAACCCATGTCGACGTCACAGAAGTAGCACGGCTTGAACGATGCTATGGCCATTAGAGGGAAACTCAAGGCCAGTCGAGGGCGGACAGCTAACTGTAATTATCTCAAACAAACCAAACTGAAAGCCGGATATATCGCGCCAACGTTCAATTACTTTTAACCGCGACTTTTCGCTTAATGAAGAGTTACTTGTAATTGGTTACAAAGATAATGGAACAAAACAGTTCTGAAGAACGTGTAAATTACCTACCGTTCCTATATACATTTCTTTACATAACCATAACAATAATATCCGTAAAATACTTTTCTTGTAAATGTACCAATTATTTTGATCGCAATAAGTAGATATTATAATTTAAATTAGTTATTGACGTAGTCGCTGAGGTGATTGTATGTTCTTCATCGGACCTTGAAAGTTCACGCAACACCAATAGCTTTTTAGTGGGTCTGGTAGCTTAACTCTAAGCCAGAAAGAAGGATCTTAGGGTGATAAGATGCTGTAGCTAATTATCATTTACATGCTTTTTCCCAACATTAAGGTTCAAGGCGAAAATTTTAAATTAAACCTTACATGATAAACGTAAATGATAGGCAAACTAGAGGAAACCTTATTTAACCGATGAATAACAAGAAATAGATTTCATTTAAGAAAGTAACCATGCCCCATTCGATTTATAATTAAAGATAAATAAAGTAGGTAAAGACAATTTGAATTGCAATTTCAATTATAACTTTTCCCTATAAAACTCAAACGAAGTAGTTTCATATTTCGATACTTAGTAAGATATTATGTTTAACGACATCCTCAACAACATTAAGATACGATAACTTTTACACTTATACAAATACTAGCTGCGCCCTGCGGCTACACCCGCGTAAGTCCCGGTCCCGCGGGAGTATTAGGATATGTTATACATATAATCCTTTCTATTGAATCACTATCTACTAAAAACAGCATCGAAATCCGTTCCGTAGTTTTAAAGTTTAAACGGGTGCGATACGTGACTTCGAAAAGTGTCACCACGAATATCACGACAACGAATTAACGCAACCACGAGTATCATGTCAACGAATGAACGCCACCACGAATATCACGTCAACGAATGAACGCCACCACGAATATCACGACAACGAATGAACGCCACCACGAATATCATGCCACCGAATGAACGCCACAACGATTTATCATACATATAAACAGACAGACAAGAAAGTTATTTTATTTTATACTATGTAATGATATGTCTTTAAAAATTGGAAAGCACTCAGGTCTAAAGGACGTAAACAAATTATCAGTCGAAAAATAAGTTGGGCTACGTTTAAAATTAGATAACTAGGTATGGAATGGGCAAGCCGTTTAAGTGGTCTGTGTCGGATGGGCTCGTTCCTGTTCAATTTATTTACTTTTTTCTACGGTGTAGTGTTACAGCTATAAAATTGAGTTTTTGTTGGTCGGGCGCATAGTCGGGTAGATCTCCCGTCGCGAGATATGTTGATTTACGCTTAACGCGCGTGACCTCCCGACAGTGCCGATCATAGACTCGATAGACGATTCGAACTGGCGCGCTCAAGATATCGCCACATCGCACTCGTGCCGATGTATCGCGGGAAATATTTCGCGTTGTGCTACGGCGGCAGCGGCTGACTCTAGGTACCCATTCGGACGAAGATTTCATCATTTCTTTGTGATTCACACCCACACGATATTTTTTTGTGGTTTATTCGATAATCGTATCTTCTTCTTCTTTTCGTGTAGTGGTGTGGCTCACCTGGTGTTAGAGTTTTTCAGATCGCCTTAAGGCCTCTAACTTGACCTAACGACTGTTATCAGAGATAACAACCGGGACCAACTGCTTAACGTGCCTTCCGAAGCACGGAGGAGCTCGAGAAAATTATTTTTTGCCACACAAATTTTAGGTCACCCATCAAAGTAATGACCGCGCCAAGCGTTGCTTACCCTGCACAACCATTCAAGATCGGCTGGTACAGCTAGGCCAATGAGTATAACATTATGTGAGTGCTGATCTTTGTGACGCTAACATACTAAGGTCTATATTGACAAATTACCATGCGTAAACTCAATTTTTGTCACATTTTCACTGACGTTGATTGTCCCTCACAAGAGCAAGACAAAGAATTAAACCACGCATACGGTCGTTTGTGATATGGAGCTAAGAGTTGTGAACTTACCTGTAAAAAGGAGATGCGTTAGCTCAGAAGGCCATACGTTGTATGATTTTTTCAGTAAAACATCGATTTAGAATATAGTTTTTAATATAGTTTTTGAAATAAATACAATGAAACATAGGTATCTACGCTGAATAGCAATGGGCAGTCTCTGTACCAGGAACGAACCCGAGCGGTAGTCAAAACCTCGGTTTCGAAAACGGCGCCCGATTATCGAAAAAATCTAACGGTTTTGAATTTTTCTAAAACCTTAAGTATTGGTTCACCACTTAAAACTTTCAACTCTTTGCAGTAGGCAGGTACTCCTTATTTGCCAAATAGGTACATATATACGCTCAACAAATTCACACCACTAACAACTTCCTAACTTAAATATAGAAGTTGTTACTTAGTCTGTGGTACGTCAGTAAAAACGGAGCCACTTACCACATACAACTTTATTTGCTCTTTACTTGTGTATGCCGTTTTTGTAGTTTATCTACCTACTGCGAAACCTGTTAACCGCATTATAAATAATCAGAGTTTATTTAATTAAGAGACCTATGATTATGTCGGCCGAAACAACAGTATGAAAGAGACATGGACGATTTCAATTAGTTGTGGCCACAACAATGTATTATTGTATGGAAATATTGGTCTGGTTGCATTAAATTGCTCTCTCTGTTCGAAATCTGAGACGTTCGACCTTTACTCCACGGAACCCACAACTCACAAGTCTAGTTTACGGTATAACGTTGCAGGAAAATTGTTTTGATAACTTTCAAAGTCAGAATTGGGATTCGAATCAAGTCCCGTCCCATTTGTAACTTGTAGATATAAGTAGAAATGGAGAATAAGAGAAACCCTAACTTTTAAATTATTTAAAGTTATCTAGCAGAAACAACATTAAATGTGAAGGCCTACGTGTTTACATGTTATATTTAAGCAGCATATTAGTGGGTGTTCGCTTTGAACTCAATCTAAATAAAGTTAACCTATAAGTGCAGTTCTTTACAAAATTCAATATCTCAGAGACGGCGAAGTTAGAGACTATAAGGCGACCTTAAAACTCTAACACTAGAAGAGCTACATCAGTACACAAAAAAAACGAATACCTATCTCAAAAACATTATCACCCACGACGTAAATTTCGTAATCGTTCAAAGAAAATTAGCGTTTCCTACGTGACGAAACTGGAATCAATTCAATTTTGTATTAAAATGAAATATTTTCACAAGTTCAAAATCTCCATTGAAGTACCACGTACCGTAGCGTGCAATCACAATAAAGCACGTGAAGTTGGACGTCTTCCGGCATTTTGTGAACGGTCTGAAGTGGGCAGCGATTGCGCAACTCGCCACCCAACTAGTCGGGACACGACAACCTCCAAGCCGGGACAATTGAGCGATTTGTCAACCGTTGTATTAGGTAACCGGTCATTGAGGACATACACACCAACCGAGTTATCTATGCAGGTAGCGGTGGCGCTAGTATCCTACAAAACTACAAATTTCTTTAACCCGATCTTTAGTTCCTCATTGTTCCGTCTGAACAGATAAGTCAGTGGCTATCTAACAAACTGTTCTTCGTTCACTTGGAAACGTATAGAGTTCCTTTCTTCTCACGTTCAGTCGATACAGATAAAAGACGACTCGAAGCAGTAATGGATGCTTCGTCAATCAATAGTGACGAGCATTTAGTAGCGTGGGTGGAAGCACAAAGCTCAACAATCGCAAGCTCCTTAGTCCTTACGCAAGATTTATCTGTAAGGCACACAATGGCCAAGGAATGCTTGCAAAACAAGGTTTTTGGATATTTATTGGATGGATATTGAGTGGGATGGATTTGCTTTTGCGAGTTGCACGCACGCACTGTCTAACGCTATTCGTGTTACAATAAGTTATATTGGTAAAGCACAGTTAATATTCAATTTAAGTAGAAATGTACAGACAAACCCTCTTTTAATCTGCCTATACCTTGAAATTAACTTGAACAAATTGGTGCAAATACAATTTACATGTCATACATATATTTTAAGTGTGTTACAAAATATGTGGAATTTAACCACTTTTAATATTTATTTTTGAATATTTTTTAGCAGAACTCTATATTTTAGCGTTAGCAAATACATATATTTTTCACGAGGCTTGCGTCATATTTTTTTTAATATGACATGATTAAAGTCTGGCGTCCAACGGAAAAAGAGGGGTGTCATAAGTTTGACTGTTATGTGTCTGTGACGTCGTAGCTTATGAACGGATAAACCGACTTCGATGTAGTTTACTTTTAACTCTAACAGAACAAGAGCGCTTTCACTATGACATTTCTAAGGCCTCACTAAACTCGTTTAGATACACGGACAACCGTTTTCTCACCGAATAGATAAAACAATAACTTAAATATCTCTGGGTAACAAGATATGCAGTCATAAAACAAATTATTTTACATAAACATGACAAACTAAGCCCGTGAATTAATGACAACAGGCGTCTAGTAAAAACAAACTGCTTACTAACATTATGTAGTATCACATTACGTTATATAGTAGATAGGTATTAAAAATATTCTCATTAGAGCGATGTTCCCGGTTAGATCTCTCTCGGGAACCCGGGGGCCTCCTTCAAAAACTCTCATTATTTTCGGCGCGGGCAAAACTCAAGGTCAATCAATTAGTCGCTTAAACAGGGTTATTTCTTTCCAAATAAAAACCGTGCAGGGGTACTTTTCTACTCAACATTTGTTCCACAACTTTTGGAAACTCGAAGTAGTTTTCGAAAATTTTAAGATTAAAAATGACATTAATATAAATAAAAACTGGGAAGTTTCCGCTCGTTAATACTATTAACGACTGGGAATGTTTTGTTCCAGTCGTTTATAGTGTTCAAGAACGCGTCATTTTTATCTCAATCGCTCATAGTCTCTCGTTATTCGTCTAGTTAGGAATCAATGTAGAGAAAAGTGAAATCAAACAAATGATATAACGGTTATTGAAAGTGCTTTAATCAACTTTTGTATTAATTACCGATTTAATCATCTAGTTTTATATCAATTGAGTTAACTGAGTAATAACAACAAAAAATCCAAACTATGAAGTAAAAATTATTGTAAATTAAGATGATCTGTGATACAACTAAGTTTATAGTGCTATTTTTAATAATAAATAGTATTGTAAAAAATGTTGATTACAAAAACTAAGAAAAACTAAAATACATTTTATTACATCACTTTTTTTTTTATTATTGAAAATAAACTTATGAAATTACTTAAAAAACAAAATGCAGGCCATAAATCTCGAGGATTTGTCTGGCGTGCTGAAAATCGTTTAGATCTTATGACTACACTTATAAATAAAATAGTTCATTCCACACTCGCAAAATAACATAATGGACATTGGACAGTTTATCAATAGGTAACAAATATTGTATAGATTTAGGTATTAAATAGGTAGGTATTAAACTTAAGATGCTACTTTTAATTATTGTAAATTAGGATGATTTCTGTTATAGGTACCTAAACTACGGCATAGTTTTGTTGTTTAATTATTATTTTTAATTAACACAATTGATATAACACTAGATGTTTAAATCGGTAATTATATAAAAGTTGATATAAGCACTTTTAATAACCGTTATATCTTTTGTTTTATTTCACTTTTCTCTACCTTGTCTCCTAACTAGGTGACTACCGTGAGACCTGTGTGAACGATTTGAGAAAAAATGTCGCGTTCTTCAACACGACACTTCTATAAACGATTGGAACAAAACATTCCAGTAGTTAATAGTATTGAAGACGGGATATTAACAAGCGGGAACTACCCAAAAAAAACTAAAATGAAGGAAATGGTCCTAAACAGTCTAAAGTAATCGCTGATTCGACAGATATTAAGTTTCTCTTACTTCTTTAAGTTTACCTTTTAAAACGGTTATAAGATCTACCTATATATTTAAGAGTTCATAAGAAGCTATTGTACCTAAAGGAATGAGGAAGCCTCAGGGTAATTCTTAATTTAAAATATATGTTAGGTACTAAACTGATATAATTCCGAATGAATTTATTATGATGAGTCACAACAGAACAGCAGAAACCATTAATATTACTGTTATTTCTAAATCATAAATTTTAGTGCTGCACCTCTACCACGAGTGATAGTAAGTCCTACTATTATGACGGGGTATGCGGAATGTTGATTTGTATCTCTATATTTTAAAGGGACCGGACCGGGTTGAAATCGCGAGACACATGCACTACATACATACATATAGAGGTAATCCGTTGCCCGATTTTATTTAAAGGTGTAATTTCTTGGCTCTATGTTCGCACAAACTAGTCTTGGTAGCTTGCATGAGTCCTCATCCGGGTCGCTTGCCAATATTTACGTTTTGAACTTTAATGTTTGAGCCGGAAGCATCGTAGGAGAGGCGCGAGCGTTCGCGTCTATGTCTCACTAATACGTAGCCGATTCACGTCGAAGTCTCACTAATGTTTCCTTTTCCTTTGCTAATCCTTCGCTGATACGCTCAAACAATTATCAAATTTCACCAAAACCTGTGGCAGTGGTACAGGCTCTGGTATGTCATGTAATATTAAATTTCATTATGGTCTTATTTATCCGACCTCTGTGAACCTTTTGCTACTCGATACCTCAGTGTAGGTCGCGGTACCAGTAACTCGGTATCTGCTATTTGTACCGTTCAGTCGAGCTTAGGGTTACATGTGTTAAATTTAATACTAATTTACACTATATTAGGTATGCGGTTGAATGAAATTAATTATTTGTTTTTTTCTCACCGAGGAGCGAAACGTTTTTTAATCGGAGGCCATATTCCGAAACCTTATTTATCTTTAACTGCTATTCAGTGTGATTTAGCAAGTAGCGATTTGGCGACAACGTGTGCGTTTTCAGCAAAAATGGTTAAATGTTGATTTTAAGACATTTTAAAATGATCACGGATATCCATAGGTATAAATCTTTAATGAATTAAATGTTTAAGTATTAAGGTTGTTAATAGCTCCATTAATGGCTTGTGTTTGGAATGTGAGTATTGATTAAATAGGAAAAGTTGAATGTTTTCAACTGCTGAGAAATGCAATATGGGGATTGCTTCGGATTGGCGAGAGTTATATGTCTTTGAACCTTGACGGGGTTACGTTAGTTTACTCACAACGTTACACTGCTATGGCAATGGAAGGGCGTTTGTTTGTTGTTTATTGTACTTACTAAACCTAATTTATCGTTTAACTACAACGACTTTTCTAACAAAGGCTTTTCTGAAATAAACAAAATAAAAAATGAATTAACTAATGAAATCCTTACTTAATTTTATAAATGCGAAAGTAACTCTGTCTGTCTATTACGCTTTCACGTCTAAACCGCTAAACCGATTTTAATGATTTTTTGGCTTGGAGCAGGACATGGTCTAACTTTTATCTCGGTATTCCTGCGAGATCGGGACTTAAGCGGGGACATTGCGGGACCCAGTTAATTAACTTTAGAACAAATTGGTCCAGTCTATCCAAAACAAGAAACCTGTAAAGTTCTCGAAACGTTAGGCATTAATAAAATGCTAATCAAATTACAACACAACGCTCGTAAAATCAGAAAATGAGTTTAATTCAAAAGTACTTGGTAATAATAGTTTGATTCACACATAAATCCCGTGTTTGTTATGAAATTGAGGTCATACAAATATCTATCTACTCTTATCAAATCATTGATTTGTTCTGAATCTGTTTTTCCTTCATTTCATGCTATTAAAGATAGCATATTGTTTTCAAGGTATTGATGCGGTCTAGAAAGGAGTGCAAGCGATCCGAGCAGTGCCCGAGCGACGCAGAGCGGCGCAGGCGCAGCGTCCGCCTCGCCCACTCTGTAGGTGTCGCTAGTCGCTAGGCATCGAGGCTATTCCCTCCCCTACGATTTACGAGACATCTTGTACTTTATTGAACACCACGATTCCCATAAATTCAACTACATCCAACGTATAATTTTTAATGCAGTGTAATTTATTTTTGATATTTTTATTGCATAGCTTCATCTGCCTCTGGGTACCTAATTGATATCGTTTTTTTACGATTAGACAGCAGTGTTTAAAGTGTAAATATTTTCATCAAAAATACATCTTTGAAAATCCAAAGTTCAAACTTGGGTCTTATTTTGCGTCTGTTTGTTTATGTCAACTATATATACCTAACATATATTGCCCTCGCTTCGTTGAATTTTAGAATGTTTCCCTGTTCTACTATTTTTCGATTATGGCTCGTTGAACGGCATGGTATGAGAGTGTAAAGTTTACTTAGCTCCGTGTGTACAGTTATTTGTTGAGGTATAATCTAGTGAAAGATTGAGTGACAGGACAGAGTCGTCGGCGGACCATCAACAGGGCAATACCAACTCTAGGTTTAGACGCATCCGTTAGGCATTCAGACTTACCTACACAGTCTACCCGGAATCTCTCTAGATTTTATCGTGCCGTTGCTTGTTATTTGTTCACTCTAAAATGGGAATAACATAAAATAATGTGTCTTTCTATTTACTTTCTAATCGCTAATCGATTTGAAAATGCCTTATAAAATCACCGATGTAAACCTTCTTGGAATCGTTTGAACCAAAACAAATTTATAAGGGTTTCTTGCTAACACATTATACAGATTGGAAACCGAGTTTATAAACTCTTAGGTATCTACCGTATCTAGTTTGCACGGGTCAATTAAACTGTTCAAGTGGTAACACGATTAATCAAACTTGATTTAAATGGAGCCATCCACTTTCTTTTCCGCGACATTGTCGGAGCGGGGTAAATACCATGTCCACATACAACAACATTAGCCAGAATTATCTCCAATACCCTGACAATGGTGCTTACCACAAATGGTTTCTAGTTTTTTATCGTCCTTTTGTAGCACGAGAACTAGCCTGCTAATAAAATAAATTTTAAGTAAAAATTCCCAGACTATTTTAAAGAACTCCAAATGAAAAATCTATTTTTTTTGGAGTATAGGTTTTTATTTTATTTTTATTACCTACTAGCTGCGCCCCGCGGTTTCACCCGCGTAAGTCCCGAGATTCAGCTTTTTTTAATAAGAACTTTCTCCTGATCATAACAAACACAACACAAAAAGAATTATTGAAATCGGCCTAGCCGTTCAAGCGTGATGGCGTGACCACGCGAAATATTTTAAATATATAAGATTAAATGTTTTTTTTTTAATTTCAATTAATTTAACTTTTATAGGAGACCATGGTAAAACCTATTGTCAGGGCCGGGTAAGTACCATGTTTACCTTCGACAAGATTAGCCTGAATGATCTCCAATATCCTGACAATGAGTGTAGCCGTATTATTGAATGAAAGTGCCTCCATAAATCGGTGCCTGGCAAGACATCGTGATAACGCCACAAATCAAGGCGGAAACTTAATTACTGGACGACTGTGTTTAAGTATTAGAGCGGGCCTCTACTAGCTTTTACCTTGTAAATTTAATATTGGTTTCAAGAACAAACAATAAAATAACGTTTACAATACTGTTAGATGACTGTTGTTTCCAAAAATCAACCATCATAAATCAAGGCTTTACAAATTATAGTAAGATTTATTTTATTCGTTGTTTCATTCGTATGTATCTCGCCAGAATTATTTTTTTTATTTCTTAAATTTTGCTTCTGTTTTGGCGACTTAATTTTTATTTTCCCGTTTTAACCGCTTTGTTATCATTATTTGCCAGCATTAAAACAACGCAATTGTAACCGGAAAATGAGATTTATTTCTATTTCATATTAATATTATTATTAATCATATTAAAAAAAGTTTCCTGCTTTAAACAAAAACTGTAAAACATTGCTAAATCAAAAATCAAATGTCGGTGCAGTCATCATAAACGTCGTGCAGCATTTTTAATAATTTTAGCAGTAGTAGCCATAGGGCTACTAGACTTACCAAACTAAACCAAAGACTTTTTATTGATAATCGGCATTTTTAATAATTGTAGTTATAGTACTAAAATGATTAAAAATGCCGATTATCAATAAAAAGTCTTTGGTTTGTAGCAATAAGAATTTCGAGACTTTGAAATGATAATCCTATTATTAATTTTGTTCCGAATTTTTAAAGATGTTTGAGTGATTGCCCAAAAAATTGACTTCAGAACTGATTAAGCTCGCCCTCAGGACCGGGTTTGAAATGCTTTACTATCAAGGAACTATTAACCTTCTAGTCTTTTATAAGAAAGCTGTCTAAATTCTTTAGATAGCCCTATTTGAGATGTAAAATATATACACGACTAATCAAACAGGTATTTTAGTTGCCGGTTACGAATCAAACTGCCGACACGTCTATGGCCCTATAAAATATTTGCTGTTATTTTAATAATGTGTGCTATTATCACAAATAATAAAATAGTACTGTTTCATAATTAATTAAATTAGCTTGAAATTCTTATGGCAGGTCAATAAAATTGATTGGTTTGTTATATTTTATAAAAAGACACTGATGTCGGATTAAAAGAGCTGTATATAGAGTAGGTAGGTAGGTAAAGACATTTTTTATATTATATTAATTTATCATCCAAAAAAAAACGGTATCAAAAACGCTTCATCCGTTAATTAGCTACGATGCCACAGACATACAAGCCAAACTTATAACACCCCTCTTGTTGAGTTCTTGAGTTGAAAACATTTGATTAAATCATATTTACACATTTTCCCGGGTCTTAATCGCGTGATTTTAACTAAACTATTTAAAGGGAAAATGTGTAAATATGAGTTTCAATCGTGTTAGTTTAAAAAGTTTATTTAATTAAATCATTAAAAAGTTCAAAATTTAGTACACGGAGAAAAACTACTAACCTTAACAAAAATGGTATATACTTACAAACGATTCAATTTTAAATCCAAACCGATAAATTACGATTTATAATTAAATTCAACACTTCTCTCACATTTTTCTAATCTTTATTATGACAGCAAGAAGATCCACGGTATCGGCTAGTAAGGTAGTATAATTGAGCTGAGAAAAAGTTACAAGTCTCAAGATATCTGTATCTACATCGTAGATAAGCTGTTTTCTAATCGGGTCAAGTAACGTTTAGTTTACAAACTAGTTAAGTAAACGTTGGTAAACTTGAAAATACAAATATTAAGCTGATTGTTCCGTGTAAAATTACGGCACAAGAAGAAAAAACAGATAACATTTGAAAAAAATGGTAATTTAGGTTGAAAGCTAGAACGTCCGCGTCGGTTCTCTCAGTAAAGAGACAAAATAAATTACACATTTTATTTGAGAAGACAAAATCTACACACCATCTCTCCATTTATAAATTAGATCTCCTAATTTGAATATTTATAAATTAATTTGGTCAGGTTTCCTATCTTTGTTTTGATCTGTATTTAATTCCTAATTGACAGATTTAACAGATAAACTAGCTTTCCCCACGCGACTTCATTTTAAGCAACAAACGAATTAACCTATTTGAAACGAGGTTTTGTCCCTCTTACCAACAGGATTGACAATTAACAAAGACAGATACACACAGAAAACGCAAGTAATGGATACATTAGAAAATTTGTTAACTAAAATCAAGATTATTTATATCAATACACTAGTCGCATGAATTACTGAACAGATTGACGGAAAACTATATTAGGTATGTTAAATAAGTCCCATTTTACCGGGTCTTAATCGCGTAATATTTTTTAGTTGACCTCTGTCTAAGGAAATTGTTGAACTTCCTTATAACAAATTTTGTAGGGAAATGAAAGTTTGGTTAATTGATCACAGCTTCTATAGTGTTAAAGAATTTCTGAACAAGACATCTTTAAGATTTTATAAATATCATGACAGGTAAATGACTGGATTTCTAATAATATTTTTTTTTCTCTCTTGTTTTATATAATTAATAATTAACAAATGTATTTCGTAAATTTGTTTTTATTGCTCGAGGCATATTTACTAGAAATATTTTTAAAGGAAAATTCATCTTCAAAAAGCAAGTGAATTTTAGAAGATGAATTTTTCCTTCAAAAATATTTCTAATTAACAAATGTATTGACAAAAATTTAATTTTCTACATTAATTGACATACTGTACTTGTGTTTCCTATAGAACTATTGAATACTATTGAATTGTAACAAATTATTATATTATTTTGACAATTGGTTATTGTATTAATATAAAACTTAATTTTGTTTTGAGCTAGCTTATAATTTTATTATAAACATTGTAAATATTTGCGCACCATGATTGGTAGAAATTGTTGGACCTAATATTTGTAACACCATATTGTACCTCTTTCTATGCAAATAAATAAATGAATTAATGATAAAGACTATTGTAACATGGTTGAAACGTCGCGGTAAGAGAATATATAATAATACGCGATTAAGACCCGATAAATTGTAGTTACGTTAACAAATTGTGTGAATTTAAAAAGTTAATTGTTAAATTATATCTAACTAAATTTTTTTTTAAAATCAATTATTACGAAATAAGTAAAGAATACCGAAGACGATTCAATTAATATAAATATAATTGAAAGGTGTTTGAAAAACAATTTGAAAGTTTTGGCTACTAAATCAGAAATTATTATACTTAACCGTGTTTTATGTTATGCGGGACGATTTATGGCTTCTTTCAATGTTCCCAATACCTGTTGTACACGCAAAGCCCTTAACAATAAAAAATAAAAGATTTTGCAAAACAAGGCCTGCGGTCGGCAATCTTTTTATATTTATAATCGTCATCGACTATATCCTAGTAAAGGTTTTCCTTTTTCATTGGATCTTTTTACCCGATTGCCAAGGAAAGGTTATATTTTTCGCGTGTATCTTGTACATATTTTACATCACATTTGAATTAACTAATGAATATCAGCGGCCCCAGCCAACATTCTTATCGAATAACGAAATCGCCAATCGACAGATTTTTTTGTATGAAATTGACTTAAGGTCACGTTTGATTTTTCGCGAGCTTATGTCAATTTCATACAAAAAAATCTGTCGATTGGCGATTTCGTTATTAGTAGGTAGTTATTGTTCTTTTTGGACCAATAGATAACTCTGAAAAAACTCTATTCTTTCAAATTTTGGTCAGCCCCCGCGCCCTCGCTGCCCAAAATTTGAAAGAATAGAGTTTTTTCAGAGTTACCTATTGGTCCAAAAAGAACAATAACTAAAAATGTGAAACAAAACTACAAGTTTCCAACGAGTGCCAGGACACTCTTCGCATCGGGGGTTCTAACCCAAAGATCAAAGAATATATTTTGGATTATTGGTCTACAACGTACAATACCTAGAATGTGAAACAAAACTACAAGTTTCCAACGAGTGCCAGGACACTCTTCGCATCGGGGGTTCTAACCCAAAGATCAAAGAATATATTTTGGATTATTGGTCTACAACGTACAATACCTAGAATGTGAAACAAAACTTCATTTAATATTTTAGTGCTAACCATTAGGGTTTATTAATTACAGACCTATTGGTCTAGAACGAACTATAACTAAAAATGTGAAACAAAACTACAAGTTTCCAACGAGTGCCAGGGCACTCTTCGCATCGGGGGTTCTAACCCAAAGATCGAAGAATATATTTTTTGGATTATTGGTATACACTACCTAGAATGTAAAACAAAACTTCATTGCTTGTTCCAGGCTAAAACCACGCTTTTGTATGATCATGTATTGTTATCATAGGTTTATTTAAATTTTTAACCTCCTGTTGTTTATAGTCATGTCAACTTCCATTGCGGTAGTATTTCTGTTATTTAATTAAGTATTTCAATTTTATACGTGCAACTTTTTTACAGATTTCAATAGTTTTAAAACAAACGAGGACCGATTAACAATATAATTCACGTAATATTCGACCAAATGTATTCCGTCCATATGAATACTTTTCGCCCATGGTAAGATCGTTTTAGCCAATATTATGAATTAAATCGAACAATCAGTCAGAAGATTAAAAAAAATATATTTCATATAATATTCGGTTGGTAAAGACCGCTTTTAAGCACCGCCAATGTGTGTTTGTAAGACCGCTTTAAACCGATATTATGAACCACATTTCGTTTTAAAACAATCAGTCGGAACAATCGAGAACCGATTAAAAATATAATTCATGATATTTCAGTCAAATAAACACCGTCTGTATGTGTTATTTTCGCCCATGGTAAGATCGTTTTAACCGATATTCATGAATTATAACAATCAGCCGAAAGATTCCAGTACCGATTAAAAAATATATTCCATATAATATTCGGTCGGTAAACACCTCCTATGGGTGTAAGACCGCTTTAAACCGATATTAAGAAGTACATTTCGTTTTAAAACAATCAATCGGAACAATCGAGCACCGATTAAAAATAAAATTCATATAATATTCGACCAAATGTATTCCGTCCATATGAATACTTTTCGCCCATGGTAAGATCGTTTTAGCCAATATTATGAATTTATAATAATGAGTACCGATTAAAAAATATATTTCATATAATATTCTGTTGGTAAACACTGCCTATGTGTGTAAACCACATTTCGTTTTAAAACAATCAGTCGGAAGAATTAATTACTTATATTCTTAAATAACACAAATCCACCGCGTACTTTTCTTGTTAACTTGAAATTAATAAAACAGAAATAAATTATATCTGACTATATACAACTGTTGGTTGTACTTTCAGCATTGAACTAATATTTAAATAGAAATTGATAAGTACGATACAAAATCAATATCTATCTAAATTTCGTACTTACATTTTTTTATTTTTTCCTAGAAGAATATAAACACTAAAACTTAAAAAACCACCACTAAAACAGTATTGCACAAAAACATAATGAAAACTGGGTGTTATTTCCCACGAGGAATCAGGCGGAGTATAATTTTGTACACCTAAGCGAACTGAAAACTTAACAGTTGTAAAGTCATGAGCAAATGTCCAGAAACACTTTTAACCGACTTAGGAGGTTTTCAATTTCCAAAAAATATTTGTTCTGGTAATGAAGTCATGCTATTCCAAGGAAGAGATAGATAGATAGATTAATTTATTTATTGCAACACACCACAATTGAATACATACAAAATAACTAAAATGTAGGTAACACAATGGGTGACCTTATCGCTTAAAGTGATATGAAAGTTAGGGTGTTTAGACAAGGAACACTACGGTACTTGACACATGCAAAATTATTAATTAATAATCCTACGATAAAATACGGTGGATAAAATACGGCACTTTTAGCATTAACTAAGCACTCAATGTCGACTCATCATTTATAAAACAAGTTCATTCTTGTTGTTATGAAAACTTACCTACCTGTATCATATTATCTTGGGAACTTTATTACGAAATCGAATAATATTCTTAACCGATTTAGAAAAAAGAAGTAGGTATTTGCTTTTTAGAAATCCCGAACTCATACCAATATCTAGATAAATAAACAAAATATTGCATGACATTACACACAGCACAATCTAGCCTCAAACTAAGCTCTAGACTTGTACTATGGGTACTAGACCACGGGTATACTACTTATAATATTATGCATAGAAAGAAACTTAGACCAGATAGGTACAAATATTTAGTTTTTGCGCATAAATATTCACAGCCTTCGGCGTTTTTAGACCAAAAAATGTAAACATAGAACTGCTAATCGAAGTACTTGCTGTGTCCCGCAGGACAACTGTGTAAGTCCAGATTCCGCGGAAATATTTTAAACATTTAAGCAAATATTAATATTAGCACGTCATTCTCTGGGCGTTGCTATCATTTTTCTTTTAGGCTTAAACATAAATTTCTTTAATTTCATAAAAATACGAAACGTATCAACTAATTGCCTCAGTTATTATAACTATCGTAAAATTAATAGTAAGTAAATTGACTACACATCTTAATTTGATGTTCTGTTATAAAGAGAAACAAAAAATTTTATAAACTTAGTTTTTGATTCTCTGAAAATTTTATTAGGCGTTTTATCGAATGTTAAATTCATATTGTTTTTTATTCTATACTAACTGCATCAAGCGGTTTCACTCGCATAAGTCTCGATCCAAAATTAATTTGATACCTTTTCTCTTAGGTTATCCCGTAAAACATTTACATTCTATCGAATAGAAATACATTTTAATCATTGTAAAAATAAAACAAAAGAATAAAATAAGTAAGTTTAATCTCAATTGGTTATGTAGTTTTAAGTTAAGTTAAGAGTAACAAACAGGCATACTAACTTTATAATATTACCTATAAAATAATTGAACCCACGGCTTCGGAATGGAAATTGCTGTTTCACTCGCATAAGTCTCGATCCAAAATTAATTTGATACCTTTTCTCTTAGGTTATCCCGTAAAACATTTACATTCTATCGAATAGAAATACATTTTAATCATTGTAAAAATAAAACAAAAGAATAAAATAAGTAAGTTTAATCTCAATTGGTTATGTAGTTTTAAGTTAAGTTAAGAGTAACAAACAGGCATACTAACTTTATAATATTACCTATAAAATAATTGAACCCACGGCTTCGGAATGGAAATTGCTATATCTACCACTATACCATTTAAGCCATCGACTAAAAAAAGATATTCATTTTTTAACTAATAGAGTAGACATTACATCAAACGGATTTGGTAGGAATCCAAACAATCTTTTACCTCTATCTCTACGATATTTATAAAATATATAATTTTGATGACATTTCAATTTTGTATTCTTTTGTCTTTTAGAAAATGATTCTTAATGGCTTTAAAATAAAGTAAGTAATAGTATTTTAAATAATTTTCTTTGTTTATACCGACGGAAAACTAATAAATCGATCAACATTCCACGTTTAACGTAATTTATTATTATTGATTTTATTACATGATTTTGTCGGTCGACTAAAAGTTTTTGGTTGTAAAATAATTATTTGCTGACAATTTGTTTTTTTACGATATAAATACGCTTTTATGTCATGAAATAGTCATTAAAATCTGGAAAATTGCGCCGAGAGCCTGCAGCTTACTTACCGTTATTTACCCTAGTTACGGTCGATAAGAAGTACTTCTTACTCTTCAAGCTGAAGCTGACCTCTAAGCAAGGAACAAAGCAGCTGAATCCAGCCACTTGTCTACTTTGAAGATCACATTTTTTTTTTTCAAAGCTAAAAACAATCATGTAAGTGAGTACATACGATCTTTCTTTATTTTTCACGATTCAAAAAGTTTTATTTGATATGTGATATAATGTAATTTTTGTTTTTTGTTTTTTTAGGTCTGATTACGAAAGCAGTTCTGAGGTCACAGACAGTTGGATCGCTGCAGTACCTGAGAAAAATAAGAAGCAGGCCAGCGTCAAAAAGGCGACTAAGAGGAAAGCCAGCAAAGAAACTTCTGAAGCCGTTTGTTCGAAGTAAGTTCCTGCTTAGTTTCTGTTTTATCATTGAAACTGAACGTATCGTAACGTAATTTCATTGTTGTACAACTTAAAACGTCCAGATGTATCCCCTCAGGTAGTCAGTCGATACCAATCGTTTTATACGGTTCCAGATAGCTTTGCGAAGTCCAATTTCATCTAACTAATTATTTTTATTTTTGTTTACAGAAAATCCAATATATTTTCTATAATTGATGGAGATAAAGCAACCTTCAGTGAAAAAGGAAAAACAAAGGCCGGCGGAGCTAAACCCCTGATCTCTGCTTTTGCGACACGAGTCGCAAATGGTCAAGTGTATCGTACTGCTGACTCCAGCGGTGATTATTATCTAGAGCTCAGGCTTTATAATAAGGCCGACATTATTAACGAAAAACCTGAGATACGGTATAAAAAAGCTTTATCGTCTTTAAAACTGATTTTGGATGAGGGGCACCCGAGTTGGGATCCACTCCAAAAACTTTTAGTCACATCTTTTGATGTTTTTAAAGCATCAGAGGCAAAATTTTTTAAAGATTCTAATTAAATTAGATTCTTTTTAAAGATTTAAAAATAATTATTATAATTTTGTAACACTTGAGGCTTTTTTATAACATCTTTATGACTTATCTTTTAAATTTTAAAGATTTATCATCACCAGCCCGTTAATTTGTCCCACTGCAGGGCAAGGGCGTAGGACATGTCGGTTTCCTCACGATGTTTGCCTTCACCGTAAGAGCGATGTTATATATATAAGATTATAAGTTTAATATTGTAACACTGTAAGCTAGCTAGGCTCTCTATGCAATTTTCCAGATTTTAATCACTTATCTTTTTCATCTTGTAAAATTTATAAGATTTACATAAGATAATAAATAAATAATTATTTTACGTCCTTGATCATTTACTCTATTACCATGCCTTTCTGTAAGACGTGTGACTTAGTAATTAATAATCAATCCTGGGTAGGTCATTTAAGAAGCAGGGTTCACAAACAAAAAATTTCAAGTCTTTTGGTTAGCGAGGGGATTGAAACCATTGAATCTGCATTTAAATGTAGAATTATATCTTATAGAATTTTGGCTCAGGAGACGAATCAATCTAGTATTGAATTATTTTTAAAATCGATTCGTGGTAAATTACAACGTCTTTTAAATGATTGCATAAAGTTACATATTTGCATAAAAGTTAATTTTGAACTTTACGCAGGTTTTATAACGTTTAAGGATGATCACATAGATATTAAATCATTTTGTACGAAAAATACACCTATTTACAGTAATTATAAATTCGATATGTTATTTTCTTCACTGCTTCAAACTTTGAAAAACCAAGTGGAGGAATTTGAAGGTCGTGACAGCGGCTGGTCATTTTTAAATTGTATTCACCTGGAGATTAACGTAAATAAATACGAACCGATCGGTGGTTCAACGTACATTGAATTACCTAATCAAATAAAAAGCAAAAAGGCTTGTATAAACGTTCGTAATACCGATAAGTATTGCTTTTTGTATAGTATTTTAGCTTATTTATATCCTACAAAAAAACATGTTGATAGAGTTTCATCCTATCCGAATTTTCGTGATGTGTTGAACTTACAAAACATGTCATTTCCAGCGACTTTTTCTGATATATCTATATTTGAAAATAATAATCCTGGTTTAGGTTTTATAATTTACGGATTGAGTAAAAAGAACACTGTTATTGGTCCTCTATATAAATCTGATAACACTGTTAATCGACGAATTATTCATTTACTTTATTTAGAAAATGATAAAAAGTCCCATTATTGTTTAATTAAAAACTTGTCGCGTTTATTACGAAATCAAATTACTGCAAATCATAAAAAACTGTTTCTATGTGATACTTGTTTAGTGTTTTTTAAAAGTGCCGAACTAGTAGACTTGCACACTTGCAGCGGCTTAGCTACTGTTTTGCCCGAAAAGGGTTCCAAAATAAAGTTTAGACATTATGACAGAAAACAAAACGTTCCGTTTGTTATCTATGCGGACTTTGAGAGCTTGCTTGAAGCGAGTTGTAATGAAGAAATTAGAGGTTTACATACTTCTACAACCCATCGACATGTACCTATTGCATTTGCTTATTACATTGTTTGTTCGGAGAATTCAGAGTACAATAAATTTGTAACATATCGAGGCATGGACTGTGTAGACATATTCGTATCTAACATATTTAACGACGTTCGCGAAATTCATGATATATTGTGTCGAAATGTGCCTATAATTTTTACTGATCTTGATGAGCATAATTTTAAAAACGCATCGAGGTGTCACATATGTAACAATTTTTTATATGGTGATAAAGTTAGAGACCATTGTCATATAACTGGAAAATTTAGGGGAGCTGCCCATAATTATTGCAATCTACAATACAAAATTCCAAATTTTGTACCAATTTTTTTTCATAATTTATCTGGTTACGACTGTCATTTATTTATCACAAAATTAGGTGAAGCTCCAGGGTCTATAAAAATTATCCCAAAAACTAAAGAGAATTATGTATCATTTACTAAGTACATGTCTTTTCCTGATGGAAAATTAATATTGTTGCGTTTCGTTGATTCCTTCAAATTTCTAAATACGAGTATTGATAAATTGGCGAAAACAATGCATAATGAAAAATTTGTGCACTTAAAAAAACATTTTTCGAATGATGCACAGTTTCACCTTCTTACTCGAAAAGGAGTGTATCCTTACGATTATATGAATAATTTACATCGTTACAATGAAACATCACTCCCAAATAAAAAAGATTTTTATAATTCTCTTACGAATGTGCATATATCTAAAAAAGATTATGCTCATGCGCAATTAATTTGGAGACAATTTAGATTAAATAATATGGGTCAATATACAGACTTATATTTAAAAACGGACGTTTTATTGTTAACTGACGTCTTCGAACAGTTCCGTATCACATGTAAAAGCTTTTATCAATTAGACCCAGCGTTTTATATTACCGCTCCGAGTTTATCTTTCGATGCGATGTTATACAAAACACAAGTCGAGTTAGAATTGATAAATGATGAATCTATTTATAATATGATACAATCAGGAATTAGAGGCGGTATTTGTTTAGTTTCACATAGATATGCCAGAGCGAATAATAAATATATGTTGGATTATGATCATTCGATTCCACAATCTTACCTCATATATATAGATTGCAATAACCTGTATGGTCATAGTTTAAGTTTAACTTTGCCGTTATCTGAATTTAAATTTCTATCTAAAGAAGAAATCACTAGTTTAGACGTAAATAGTGTACCGGATAACGCAGAATATGGTTTTATTCTTGAGGTTGACTTAAGCTATCCAAAATCATTGCATTTAACCCATTCAGATTACCCTCTAGCTTCACAGCGATTCATTGCACCAGGTTCAAAAACTGTTAAACTAATCCCAAATCTATATGATAAATTCTATTACGTTATTCATTACGTTCATTTAAAAACATGTTTGAAACATGGTTTAATATTAAAAAAAGTTCATAGAGTCATTACATTCCGTCAAAATGATTATTTAAAACAGTATATTGAATTAAATACGCGTTTGAGACAACAAGCTAAATCGACGTTTGAACAAGATTTTTTTAAATTACTTAATAACAGTATATTTGGTAAAACATTAGAAAACAACGCAAAGAAAGTGAATGTGAAGTTGGTTAATACATGGGACGATAGTCTAAATTTAACTAAAAAGAAAAATTCTGCAAGGAAATTAATATCCAGTCCTTATTACCACAGTAGCATTATTTTTAGCGAAAACCTAGCAGCTATTCAACTGAAGCCAACACAAATAGCATTAGATAAACCAATTTACATTGGGTTTTCGGTACTTGAACTTTCTAAAGCTCACATGTATGATTTTCATTATTCAGTAATGAAACCACATTATGGTGATCGATTGCAAATGTGTTATACCGATACAGATAGTTTTATCTATCATATTAAAACAAATGACTTCTATAAAGATTTAAAAGAACATTTTGTTAATTATTTTGACACTAGTAACTTTCCAATAGACAACGGGTATGGTTTATCTTTGATTAATAAAAAAGTACCAGGGTTATTTAAGGATGAAATGGGTGGTAAAATTATTTTGGAATTTATAGGATTACGGTCAAAACTTTATTGTTTAAAAACTGTCGAAACTGAAATAAAAAAAGCTAAAGGTGTCAAATCATGTGTCGTTCGCGATTTAGAAGTGTCTGACTATAGAAAAACTTTATTTTCTCAATCAATTTTAAGGAAAAAAAATAAATTGTTTAAATCAATAAAACATCAAGTTTTCACTCAATGCGTTGACAAAGTCGCTTTATCCAGTAAAGATGATAAACGTCTAATATCATCAGATAAGATATCTACAAAAGCACTGGGTCATGTTGCTTTTCTAGGAGTGTAAAACATTATTTTGTAGCTTATTATCGAGTTGACATAATTATTATTGTAACTCTAGTTATAATAATGTAGGCAAAACAATGCCATGAGTTATGAGTGGCTCTTAAGTATTCATTCTGAACCCTTTCCAAATCAACGTCATAAATTCAAAATTAAGAATACTATTTTGTTAAAATACCTACTATTTTGTGAAAATAAAAATACAAGGTATACCTATACCACGCATAAACTACCTGCGGTAAACTAAACGCGATGTTAAACCTATAAGTTATTTTTTGTAAAAATCAAATGGTAACTACTTTTTTGCTAGAGAGCCAGCTTTTAGAACAATACACGATGTTATAGCTATAAGTAATTATAGTTTAAGTTAAATAAGAATTATATTATTATATTATAAAAGCTGCATTTTATTTATCTCTTTCGAAATGAAATAATTATTTAGGTACCTATCCACTAATATTATAAACAAAGCAGTTTGATGATACCGACCAGCATGTTGCAACACGTTTGTTTGCTTTAAAGGAATGAAACTCGAGAACAGACACCTGCGCTGTTTCTTTGTAAAAATAGCAATATCAAGTATCATTGCATCAATGCATGATTTTGTCGAGTAAACACTAACTTCCATTAAGTGTTTATAATGTTAGTGGATTATTCTTTACTTGTACGTTACAGAGGCAAGACCTTTTGAGCTAATTAAATAAATAAATATTGCACGTTGGTAAGTTTCAAATTTTGACTTTTCTGTTTTCAATTCGAAATACTACCTATTTACGTATCTTAATGTGTTATTTTTATTGTTTCAGATAATGTCGGACATGGTACTAAGAAATGATGTGGAAATACAAGAGGGACTCTTAGGACTCGACACCCAAGATCTATTCTTTCAATGTGCGCAAAAATTTCCAGATTCGGATTATGAGGAAAACTTGCCTGTAAAAAGTTTAAAGAAAACACCACCAAAGCAGCTAAAACGAAAATTAAAGAAGACGACTAAGAATAATTACAGTAGCATCCAACGAAAGTCTTCATTTGTTTTGAACCGCGAGCCCTGTAAAGGGAGGCGGTTAATACAGATTAAAATAATTGACATTAGTGATGAAAACTGTGAAAATGAAAGCGACGTTGTTGTTTCGGCTCAATATGTAGTAAAAGATTTTGTGGACAATATATTAGACCAAACGGAGAGAGTGATCAAAAATATATCAGAAACTATAATCGATAATTAATTAATGTATATTTTAGTTAGTAAGTATTGTTTAAATTAATAAAGATAATCTGTTTTTAGTTAATTTTATTTAAAAATGTATTAGTCATAGATTATTTTGAAATAAATCCTTGCTTATCTGATTTGTTCAAATAATGTATTTTATTTATGAAATAGGTACCTTATTTGCATAGACGAAATAATAATAATACAAAAGTAATGATTGATAGAAATATATTTCAGTAAAAATATTAAGTACAAGATACAGAGTTAAAATATTTACATAAATTAAATTTAGTATGGTTATCAATATACCATTTTTTTATACACATAACATTTTTTAGAGCACACATTTTCTTATGATGAACACAATTTAAATTTACATTAGACTCCTCATATTGACTATATAATTTTAAAAGATTAGGACAGCCTAGCTTTTCTCCAATGTCAATTACTTCACAGTTCTCACAAAGATCTTTAATCCATTTGATCTTTTCAGTTCCTTTAATTAAAACATTTTGACAATTCAGATACGGTTTAACATTACGTTTGAATTCACTGTAGTCGATAAAACCTTCACTCCAATAAATTCCACGATTAGCTTCTATCCATCGTACCTGTTTCTTTTCTTCCACCGATAAGTGTTTAAAATGGAAAGGAGGTTTCACAAGAAAAGTTTGCGTACATTCGTTTCTTATAACGGCAAATTCTTTTATAATAAATTTATTATCTTTATCCTTAAATCCTTGTAAGTCCACAATCACAAATTCACTTGTGTTGGAATTCATATTTATGTTATCTTTTTCACTATGTTACTCAACGGTCTGTATTCAATGATGGAATCGTTTAAAATGAGACAATATGCAGCGGTGTGATCAGGTATCTCTGAATCGCATTCAAGCTCAATACGTACACTGACTACTGGACCGGACTTTAGGTTTTCACATTGTCTAGAGCAATCGATGACAAACAGTGGAGTTTTTTCATTAAATTCTTTTGGACTTAGCAGTGGTTCACTTCTACGTCCGTAATAGGATTCTTGGAATTTGATATATTGTTCATATAATAACGCAAATTTCTGATCTTTAAAACTTATATTTAAATTTTCATATGGAAAATAGACAGAATTAAGATACACTTTTACATCTCTCAAATTACAATGATCGAATCGTGATATATCTTTATCTGACGAGTTTTTTCTATTTGTTTGTAAGCCTAATACTACATATCTCGGTTTTTCAATCTGCGACGATGTTTTGATTGCCCAAGTATGCTTAGTTGTTTTTGGTACTAATGGATACTCATATAAATCCCAATTCCTAAAAGCTAAATGGAGGGGACGATCTTTTTCTAATATTTTTAATAAATATACTTTTTCTTTGTCAGACACTTTAATGTGTGGGACGCGCCAAACTAATTTTTGAATTGTAATGTCTTCGAGTGATTCGCCGGTTGGAATTTTCAAAGAATTTAAATCTGTATTGCTGCGTAATAATATTAGTTCATGTTTGCAGTTCATAATAATTTTCTTATAATCTTCAGCAAAGCCTAAAATGTTTTTCAAGGGTATTGAACAAGAAAAGTGTTCACCATGAGTTGTCTTTGTCCCGTTTACATCCCAACCCCAAGCTTTAGCCATTTTAGCCTCATTTTCATTTAAAGATAGCAAATTTTTCATTGTTGTTGTCATTCCTGCATTTTTTATTCTATCGATTTCTACTCCATTGAGTTCATAACGAACATCTTGGAACATAAAAAGAATTGGATTATTCGTGAACTCGATAGTATTAACTTTTTCTTTTCCAACACCTTTTACAATGTTTACCGTTCCTTCGATATAGAGAGTACTTGCTGATGGTAATATGTATAAATCCTGTTGGTTAATAGGGATGCGAATTTCGTCATTTCTGTTGAAACTTGTTATGTAGGGCTTATATGAATGATATTCTATACCATCTATGGTATTATCGTATGCCGGTGAACTCGTTATATCTAAGATGTTCATTTTAGTAGTCCGATTAATTTTAAGAACTGTTTATTTTCTTTTGTAATATTATTATTATTATTTTTCTTAGTTGTTCCTTTACGGATTGATCGATGAGTACTGATGTGTTTTATTTTCTTATTACCGTATTTATTAAAGTCTATCATTTTTTCTGATGTGCATATACAATTGAACTTCTTCACCTCGTAGATTTATCAAATTATTATTTATGTCTAACAATCTGATATTTATAGTACTTATGTTATTTTGATTAATAGGAAAATAAATTATATTTTTTGGTACTTCTATTATTCGATACCCTGGTGGAACGTTTGGAGCAAATTCATGAATTATATGGCTTGATTTTCCATTAATATATGATCCGCTCACTATGTCACATTCGATTCTTACCACTGTTGTAGATAAAATGTTAACTGGAAGCTGCGACTCGTGTATTATATTGGCTTTAAGAGTTTGTTTATCAAACCCTAATAATTTTCCAAGAGAATCATTTTTGTCGAATCGTATGTTTTTAGAACAAAAAAGAAAAGTTTTCAACGTGTTATTGTTACAAAATAAATTTATGTTTGTACCATTTTTTACGTTTGATTTTAAATAGTCCGAAATATCTTGGAGTTCATAAGCACCTTCGGGTATTTCTAAGACTTCATTGTTGTCATAATAAAATTTATTATTTCGTTTATCAATGTTAGGGATCGAATTGAATGTTGACAAATACAGAAGGGCACACTCGAATTCACCGTCAAATTGCAATGGTGGATAAAAAGTAGAAGATAAAATCGAGGTATTACCAGTTATAGACAACGTGAAAGACATTTTACAAATGAACGTAATTAAAACAATTTTATAATTATATAGTCAATATAATGATTAATAATCTATCACTAAAACAAAAAAAAAAAAAAAACAAAAAAACACTCGTAAGTTAAAGAACCACACACTTAACATATAAAATTCTTGTTTGTTAGATTTACAATAGCGTACTTATCACCTAACTCTTCTTTCCAAAACGTTTGTAGAAACTTTAAACATAAATGACCGCAATTAGATGTATTAAAGTCTTGATATCTACAATAATTATATGTGATGCGATATTTCAAATATTTAGCCAACTCTAACGGTGGCTTTAAATCACCAAAGCTATCAAAATATGCACAATTTTCGAATAGTTTTACATAGGCTACCCAATGAGTTCCATCATTTTCTGAACTATCTAAATTAACAATCCCACACTCAATATCCTTCGATTTTGACGGAAGTTTATTTCTCATAAAAACACCCCTAAAGTATGGAACATGTTGATTAGCATAATCTAAAATGTCAAGATCAGTAAGTGCGCGTCTGGGTAACCTTTTAACTAGTTTTTTGATTTATTTATAAAAATACCATTTCCTGTCTTATAGGGTTTTATATAGAGGCCTTTCCCAAGAGCAATTGATTCTATCATTCTATTATGACGTTGAGCTTCTTCCAAGTTCTTTTTAGCTGATTTATGATCGTTTACAGCTTTCGTTATTCCTGCTGCGCCTCCAGCCATTGCGCCCAATGCGGATAGTCCAGCGAATATTGGAATGAGCGGTAAAATACCTCCTATTTTCGGTAACGGTATAACACGAGGCACATGAACTTTTTTCTTATTTTTAATGAGTTTTTTAGCTGCAGAATAAGCTTCCTTTATTGCTGCAGCATCACTTTTCGGTTTTGACCTTTTCAATTTTTTATGTATTTTTGAAACCAACGACTTGAATGATCTCCCGCCTGCACCGTACTTGACCTTAGTTTTCATCGTTTTGTTCACAAGCCACGAAGCCAATTTCTCACCTGTTCCAGCGTTTTTTGATTTCATTCTCTGTTTTGCAATATTTATGAGATCTAAATCTGCTTTGTGTCGATCTTTCAAACTGTTTGAATTATTATAAGCAATATCGTGTCTCATACATGCGTTATCAAGCTCATTAACTCCTTTATCCCCTCTTAGTAATCGTTTCTTTAATCGTGTACCGGGTCCACAATAATTATAACCAGGTAAATGCAATTCAAATGGTAATTTATTTATAATACTATTTACGAGACCTCTACCGCGCATAGCTGAATTATAAATGAAGTAATTTCTATTGTCATTCGCAATTTTATATTTTTATAAATCTAATAAAACAGAATTATAATATAGCTTGTTTATCAATCCAACTGTTTTCACTTTTAGAAAGACCCAACCACTTGACAAAGAGTTTATTATTCTTTTTTCTTAAAACTTTTTCAATAAGGTATACGTTCGGACAGTTGGTTTTCAGCAGTTCTTGTTCATAAAAACGTCCTAATATTGGATGGTGGTACAGATCTTCTATAGAATACGTAACTGGTACAGAAAGATAAACATTTTTAACTAAAAACAATTCTGTAGACCAGTTAGGGGTATATCCTTTTTCGAAGCAGCTTTTATATTTACTTATACGAACATGATCTCCGATTTTTAGTTTATTGGATTTTGTATGCTTATTATTAGAGTTCTGGAATTTCATAATATTTTTCATTACAGCATTTTGATTTGAATGGTTAACATCTTTAGGTTTATAATTTATTGTTCGATGTATTGTGTTGTTATATTTTGATATGACACTTGTCAATGACTCTCCAATCCATTTATAGTTACCATTAAAACTAAAAACTTTAAATAACTTATTTTTCAATGTCCGTATTAGTCTTTCAACTATAGAAGCTTTTTTAACAGAATATGTAGAGTAATGATTAATGTTGTACTTTGCTGTTACTTTTTTAAATTCATCGTTGTAAAATTCGGTGCCCATATCAGTTTGTAAATTAATGGGTTTTCGGTGGTTTTTATCTAATACACTTTGAAACGCATTTGCGATTTCAGTTTTTGTTTTAGTTTTAACGGGGATAGCCCAAGAAAACTTAGAAAAACAATCTATTATCACCAAAATATATCTATAGTCACGGTTATATCTTTTTAAACTTTGAAAATCAATTAGATCTGCTTGCCATAAGTCATCGATGCCCTTTAATAATACTGATCGTCGATTAAAATTCTTGCGAACAGCTTTATGAATTTCATTCACAATTTGAAGTTTACTCATTTTTTAGTTCTAAGTAAATCAGCTTTTGTACAATAATCTGCAATAATATTATCGAAATGTTCTTTTACAACTGTTTTTAAATTATTTACTATTGTTGTGATCTCTTCCTTCTTTATATACAATTCATTTTGTGTATCTACGTACTCCTTGTTGACAGCATCAGAATTTTTCAGTGGAATTATAATACCGGTTAATCTTGTATTATGTAAATCAAATTCTCCGCTTTCGGCTTTCATTAAGATTTTATCAAAACTTTCTATAAAATCTGGTAAACGCAATCGTTTATGAATGTGATGTCCAAACTTGTCCATCATGGTGAACTGACAGGTGTCATCGATAAAGTTGAAATGAAATAACTTTTTAAAGTCATGCTATTTATTATGGTATAATCCCGCTTTCACGCAATTCTTCTATAATAGAAATTATTTCATTATCCAACCCAGTGTTACCAGCATCTTTTGAAGCAATCAAAAGCTTTAATCTATCTACTAATTCATTAGGATCGTCCCAGTAAACGTAGTCAGCATTTTTCTTCCAAGTTTTCATAAGTGGTAAACCTTTTCCTTGATGTGTTGTATCAGGTTGACTACTATCAGTGCTTACTGAAACTTTACGTAATTTGAAAAGTGGTTTTATAATAGTCAAGTATTTCCGACCTTTATTACTCTTGATCGGTTGATTTGGACTAAAATTTCTTCGATGAGCATTTGTTTCTTGTAACATTAACTTATAATGAGTCAAATCTTCATTATTTATTACGTCCAAGTTAGGGACTTTTTTAAAAAGTAATTCTTTTATTCCATTCGTAAATTTGTACTTCTTTGTGCCAACTTGAATATAACCATCGGTCAACACCACACGCGAAGATCCCATCATGAGTTTATTTCCGCGATCATTTCTAACACCAAACGGAACACTATCTAAACTATCTGAAGCATCCGGAGTAAGGGACCACGAAGAAATATCTAAATTTGCATCGGTTGAACCCGAAGACACTGTTTTAAAAGATTCGTCTTCTTCTTTATCCATTTTGATTGTATCACCATCGTAATCGTCATTGTCACTATCCTGTGACTCACTATATTCTTTTGGGCTTATAGACGCAATACTATTTAATCCAACGTTAGATTGTCTCTTTAGAGTTTTATCGCTACCTAATGGACTTGAAGTATTGAATTTAACATCATTTTTTAAGGCTTTGGAAAAATTAAATGATTTTCTTTTGACCGGAGACTCTATTAATAAAGAACTGTCTACCATTTTATTAAGCGGTTCTGTGATTGGTTTAAAAACCGATTCCAAAATATTACTTCTTTCCATTTCAATATTTCGCATTTTTCGAACCTTCTTTTTAACAGCTTCCGCAGCTTCAACAATTTGTTTTTTTAGATTTTTTTCCATTGCATCAGAGTCGATTGAACTATTAACAGTATTCATGTGAAATGATAGCGTAGTTTATGTATTTAGCTATTTATAGTCAATTTCTAAATTTAATAACATAATATTATTTACATAGAAATACAATCGAATAAAAATCGCCTAGAGAGCCACAGCATGACCATAAGCAATGAATTATGCATTCACCCTTTCCTTTAACAGCGTTTATAAATCGTTTTTTTAATTTTTGTTTCATCATATTCGACTTTGCTGGTTGTAAGTAACCTCACAAAATGATAGTACGAGTAATATTCTCCGCTATTTATAAGGTATAAAAAAGATAGACTTATTAAAAAAATTACTTTTTTCTTTATTTATAAAAACAATCTAATAATTTTTTCGAATACTTTTCTACAAATCGGACATTTAACTCCGACAGATAGAGAACACTTTGCACACGCCACAGCATGACCACAAGGTATGAAACACGTATTTAATTCTTCTTGCACACAAATTTTACATATAATTGACGATGGTATTGCGTCGACTTTTATTTGCAGAGTTTCAGGTTCAATTTGACTGCATTCTTCTTCGAATTCTTCATATCCTCCATTTTGTACATTTTTTACATAGTCTTCTCCTTTCATTACCAATACATACGGACATTTGTCAAACCAGCGTGCATGCTCTTCCCATGGTATATCGTGGGGGCCCCAATCTTTCATTCTTCCGCCGCAGTAAAAACAGATGACTCTGTCACCTCTTTCGGTATAAAAAAATCCTGCTTCAGCCATTTCTTTTGGTTTCTGTTTCAAACCTATCGGCCAAGTTTCAAAACTGCGTAAACGTTCCTCTTCATCAGCGAACCGACGAAAAAAGGGAATGTAGGACATTATTAAAAACACTGACAAAACATGTATTTTGAACCACGGATCGACGAACAATGATTTAAATAATAGCTATGCTATTCAGTTTCATAAGTCCGCTAATGAAATAAAACAAACGTATCAAATTTCTTTCGATAACAACCTTTGTTTTTTTCACAGTCCTTGTTTATTACAACATAACTATAAGGTTCTTTCCATATCTGAGCACACATTTCTCTGAATTCTTGCCATGTCATATCAGTATTAACGTGCTCATCATAAATGTGTCTCATGTTTATATCATCTTGCTTGAACAATACTATTAAATTTGCATTGTCTCTTATTAACTGTTTTGGTATTTTGCTATATGTCTGGTTTAAATAAAAACAGTCTATGTATTTGTGTCTGCCCATTGCAAAAAAATTACGCATACTGTTTTGATTTTCACAAGAGACATCATCAAAAATAATTACTGAATTACATTTTGCTACTTCTGGAGTGATTACTTTTTGATTTTCATAAAACTTTGAGAAAGTAACACCAGGAACCCTTTGTAATACCTGCTCTAAGTACTTGTACTTCGGTTGATAAAGAGTTTTTGAATATACATAAACGTTACGATATTCTAAACCATTTTCATGCAAAAGTAGACCTATAACCAAATTCGTTTTTCCACAGTTCGATGGACCGCATATTATACCGCGAACTGTATTTGGTAATAGTTTTCCATGACGAAAATTTTGTTGATCAGACGAAAAGTTGATATTTTCAAATTGTAAAGATACTGGTTGCTTAACGAACTTCATTCTAACAGTGCACCTAACGAAATGACTAAAGATCTATAATAACTGTAATTAATAAACCCTAATGGTTAGCACTAAAATATTAAATAAAGTTTTGTTTCACATTCTAGGTATTGTACGTTGTAGACCAATAATCCAAAATATATTCTTTGATCTTTGGGTTAGAACCCCCGATGCGAAGAGTGTCCTGGCACTCGTTGGAAACTTGTAGTTTTGTTTCACATTTTTAGTTATTGTTCTTTTTGGACCAATAGGTAACTCTGAAAAAACTCTATTCTTTCAAATTTTGGGCAGCGAGGGCGCGGGGGCTGACCAAAATTTGAAAGAATAGAGTTTTTTCAGAGTTACCTATTGGTCCAGAAAGAACAATAACTACCTACTGTTATTCGATAAGAATGTCGGCTGGGCCGCTGATCTGCAAACCCCCAACGCCATCTAGCCTCACACTAAGTACTATGGGTTTTAGACAACGGATACACCTTGATGATTCAACTATAAAAGTAATCAAGTTACTATGGTTTTTTTTTTACAAAGAAAAAGGCATCAGGTAAAAATATTCCATGCCACCACGGCATGTCACCGCATAGCAGAATACCTTGACCAATAATCATAAGAAATATTAAGTTACTAGCTGTTGCAAATAGACTCTAAGTCTAACTTAATTAGATACTTACATTTGCAAAGTAGTTAATATATTTTTTACATTAAAGTAATATTAAAAACACTACTCTGTTGAATTACCATGATTATAATGACTTTTACGTGTCAATGATTGGCATATTAAACATTAATTCAAAGAAATAACCCGTATTTCTCATCCTGCATTTATCAGAACACAACTTAAACTATTAAAGTTATCATCACAGAACTATGATTACTAAAATGATTTAAAATTTTATATCTATAAAGCCATAAACAGTACGTACTAATTAAATTATTAATTTTTAAATACCGTGCCGCCCGTGGACCTCTATTAAAGTTCGCATTAGGTTTAGCTTCAGGCAAAGTGCAATAGGAGGTGCTTAACCAGAGATAACAGTTTTATAAATGGTATAATTTATTTCAAAAGATGTATGAATAAATTCATAGAGAACTGTTAGATGGTATAACGATAGATGTATAATAGACAGCCTACATTATAAATTGGTACAAGATTAATTTGAGGTATATAAAATGACAGGTTTTCTCAGCTGTTGTCGTAAATAACGTGTTTTTTTTTCGAAACCTTACTTTTATACCTATTTGATTTAAGAAACTGATTTATTAAGAAATTTACAATTTGTTCATTACGAAGTTAGTTGATATTAAACAAACCTTTTGGTTTTAATCGTGTGATGTTTATTAAATTTAGCCTTTACTGGTCTCTTCTTCAAAATAAACTGATTAAACGATCGAAACCGAAAATAAAGTTTAATTTGAATCCAACATTGCGATAACAAAATATCTAAAAAGTTAGTTAATAAAAACTTACAAAAAGACATTTGCAAAAAAAATTAAATTGGCAAACTCGTTAGAATTTTTAAAAAGAGCAACATAACATTCATTGTTACAAATATTCTCATTACGTATGCTACAGACTAATTAGTTACAATGTTGTATTATAAAACTAGACATCGACTAGATCATTTCGCAGTAGGTACAGTTCAACGGAGAACATTTTAAACAATACAAGCGGCATAACAGCACTGTTTATTATCTAGACAGATGGACAGAAGTGTGTCGGAAGTAAATAGCATTTCGTGATAGCTGAACGGGCTGCGTGTGAACCCTGCAACTTGGCTCTTCCTATTCTTGGGTAGCAATGTGTTCTCTTTAACTCGGTTAAGTATATGTGTGTGTGTGCTGAAGAATTTGTTAATCTTTCAGGAGTTCGAATTCTTCCTTTCTTTCTACTTCGATGATTCTCTTTCGATCCTGTTTTTTTACACACATAAAATGATCGTTTAATCACTATCTCACCTAATGGTATGTAATGATATGGTTTAAAATGTAACACGTACAACTAGAAGAAGGAATACGACAGTGGAACAAGATGAGACCCTTCTTCCTTAAAAAGTGTATTTATACTTTATGTAGATAATTAATTATTAGATAGGCACTGATTATGGTGCCGATTTGATTTGCGCCGTCTTGGATTCTTGGCGCTTTTGTCTATTGAAAGGTGACGGTGAGCGTCCATGGATCTAATATTTCAGTTCATCAGTAATAGTTCTGTGGACGTTCAACATCACTTTCCAATAAAAAACAGCGCTAACATGGCGCAAATCGAATCGGCACCACAATAAAGGATCATTTTGTTTAAATAAAAATATCATCAATAATATCATTTTGCATTTCCAGTGGTATATATTTGAGTTCATATATTAAGCCGAGTTCCTACCGCAAGCGGAGCAGAGTCAACAGTGTATCAGCTTAACTTCGTAGCCATACGACTCGTTTCGCGCTATAAAAACGATTGGTAGGTGAACTGACACATTAATAAATCTGCACTGCTTACTATGGGAACTTGGTTTTATGCTTGCATGTTTTTTTTTAGTTTTACCGCTAACTATATCGATCTTCACTGATAAGGAAGCTTTAAATGACTGCGGGCAAAAATACTAAAAAAAATAATTTGATTTGAAGTTAGTCATTTTGCCAGCGGGTAAATCTTTTCCGCGGGCGAAACGACTCGAATACTTGCGCATTTAAAATGCCCATGGAGGAAGTGTTACTAATGTACATACAAAAATAACTTTAATAGAAATTGTGAAATGCATTCGTTTAATTAAGTTTTTAGGGTTTTGTAGCCAACAAGAAAACCTTATAGTTTCGCCATGTCCGACAGACCGACGTCTGTCTATCCGCGGATTAGTTCTAATATAATTGGTTTTACGTAGCACAAAAGAAGCTCTCTTTTTCCGGTTGAATTACGATGCGAGTATCTGCGGTTGCAACCTAAACCCATTTTATTTATATTGATGACGCAGGTAGCTTCCAAAACCAAATGATCTTAAATGATTAAAAAGATGAAACAGTGGGTCTGTCATCGGCGACATAATTGAAAGCGTTGTCGGCGATATTAACAGGCCGGTGCAGCCGTACGTCAAAAACCACAGGCGGCAGTGTGTAATAAGGTCCCACAGAACAGGACTGGTCTCTTAGATACTAGAAGAAGAAAGGCCGCCTAATAGTGAAGCTTTTTTATCTCGACCCTGACGGTCGAGTTTCATACGTTCCAGACGATAAACTGGTCGGAAATTTACTCACTCTTTTAAAATAGATGACTCAAAATTCGAACGTGCGTCGTTATTTTATTACCCAGCACTATCTAGGGTTCACCTTTATCTAAAACCCCAAGAAACTTCTTAATTTTATCACTTCTTATCTTATCACCTTATTAAAAATTAACCTATGTAGTTGACACATAAATAGACAATGCAAGTAAAATAAACAAGATCGGTTCGCAAGTTAACTCGTCGTGATCTCCTGGAGGAGGTGAACTAACAAAATTTGATGAATCACCACCACTGCCCGCTTGGTTGGATGCATTTACCCCACCATTACCAATAACCGTTTCCTGGCCGCCATCTTGGTTCACGATTTACCTTCTATCGTGTTCTGAAGCTTTCAGAAAGGCATTCCAGTAACAAACAAAAATACAATTATGTATATTATAATGTACCTATTCTTTAGTTTGCGTGTATTTCTCTGCTTATTGTGTTTATTTATACTTAACGTATTGTATTTAACACACTGAATTTCTTCTATGGTTTTCGTGATTTTGCATAATAATAATAATGTAATTTGTCTTTTTTTTTATTTTTATTTTTTTGAAAATAGACAAATTACATGTCAGTCAACCTTGAAAAAGCCAACTGAAAAGTTGGCGAAAGCTCGGTTCAAATAATGAATAAAAACGCGATAAAACCGGATAAATAAAGTATTTTAATTAACACACTGGTTATAGAAATAAAACTTTAATCTATCCATCTATAAATAAAACACTTAGAAATTATTAGCACCTAAATTGCCAATGGAATTTAGGTAACTAAATTAATTTCTAATTAATTTATTAATAATGGATAATTTCTCTATTAATAATGATAATTGGTAACACTACGCAGACAAAAAATAATAATCCAAATTAACATAAAATACTCCATAAATATTGTCTAAGAAAGCGAACATGTGCGTAAAACACATGTTCGCTTAAAACATTAAAAAAATAATACTAAACTTTTAAAAAAATGAGAACAATCAATATGTTAGAGGTAATTTTAAACGTAAATAAAATAAGCTTATCAATGTTTCCCGCGCCACAGTCTCACATTAAATACCACAAGTACTTTCATAAATAATCCCTTAATCCTATTGTTGGTAAAATATTATTAATACAATAATTTACCGTAGGTTACTATAATAACTTAAGTTGGTGACTTATGTTTATATTCTCATAAATTGACGCGTTATATGCACCACACTAATATATCTATAGATAGATTAGACTACCCATTAAAGTGTTATGTGTTATGAATATGCCGATATAAAATGGTTAGCATAATATTTTTAAGTCACGACTTCGACACAATGTAATGTTCAAAAGTTCTTAACTCTGTGTAGATATTCTTGTGCGCAACAAGAGATAGGATCGGACTCCCCGTCGCCTTATTGATAAGGTTTCCATACTTCCCGTGTGTATCGGAATGCTTCTGAGTTTATTTAATGTGATTCCTATACGATTGAACCTTTACATTAATTGTGTAAATACATAATAAAGAATAAATATTGACTCGGATATTGTACAAAACTCAAAGTTAGAATATCCGTTCGTTATACCGCGTAACAATCCCATTTGAATGTTTATTTTATACGTAAGTTTACTTTATTATGTATTAAAATCAATAACTTAACCTATTTTCTTCTGTGTAGCGATTATAGTAAACTTTCCAATACGGTAACTTATGGTATTCCACTGAGTTGAAACCCAACTTCAACGTTGTGAGCACAGTTTTGAGGCACAGTAGTCTTTTCAAGTCAAAAAATTGAATATTATTTACGTATTTTGAAGTAAATGATGCCTGCATAATAAAGAAAAACTTGATTCATATATAGCATAACACAGCTCAACTCTAATCCTGTATTAACTCACGAAGCAGGTTTTACTAAAATGATAAACCATCGTCGAACATACTAACACCAACTTTTCCCTTGAAAAGACTTCAACGCATTCCTTTTTCTATGTTTGAGTTTACGATTACAGACGACCATTGTTTGACATTGTGTCAAACAACATCAAATAAGCGAACAGCTCAATACATCACGATAGAATAGCCACCGTAAATTGAAAGCAGCGATTATGATGGGTAAAATAGATTCGCCCGAGGTCGGGGCGACATCACGACCGGTACAAGGTTAAGGAGCAATCCTTCTAAGCTAGTTCGAGTTATTGGCTCAAGCCGACACAATGGCCAATTTCATAGAATTTCCTTTGATGGATACCAGTTAGCCCGGAACAGTTAACGGACTCTAACAATAGTTTAAAGTTCCTAACTGTTTATTTAATACTTAAATTTTAAACTGTTTATAGGTCAATTAATGAAAGGTAGGATCGGAATAGTAAAATACTTACTAATTAATTTATTGGTAAGTACAACAATCAAAAGAATTTTAATTATTATTAAAATAAACATATTTATTATTTTTTTCTTTCTTATTAGGTACCTTGGTGGTGTTTACGAGTATCGTCTGTTACGTTGACATTTGTTGCAAAAATTGTTCAAAATTAAACTCGCGTTTCGGTTATATTCACGATGTTTTTTTTACTAAATTAAGCATTTTTTCAAACGTTGGACGTTGGAAGGTAAATTTAATAATAACAAAAGACTTTAGTTTCATATCCGCATCGCGAAAACGGAAGAAAAATCTAAAATAGTTCAATTATGATTTCTTATTTCACGGCACATGTTAAAAAAAACTTGAAACTATAAATTACATTTACGTAAACTAAATCTCCCATCTCATCTCAATCATCCATATCAATCAACAAACCATTGTTTACGAGCTCAAAAACATTTGAAAGCATAAAAACACAGAGAACATTAGAAGACAATTAAATGAATTTATTACTAAAGCTCGGTTCGAAGTCGTTGTTTAAAATATCCGTAGCAAGAAAGGGTGGTTCTATTCTTTTTTGATATTTGTCACGGTGGACGCGGCTGGCGCTGCGCTTGCGCCGGGTACAATCACGACCGAGACGCTCGACTCTATCGGAAACTTACCGGTAGATATTAATGATTTCTTTAAAAGTACTTATTTCAGTTTCAAATAACGAAGGTCTGGCGTTCACGGGCTCTTGATCAATTTTACATTTGATGAGCGAAAGAGTATTTCCAGTTTTTCTTAACTGCGTAAGTTGCAGAAGTGTAAATCTATTGAACAAAGCATAACGAGAAGGTATACCAACTGTTAAAAGAAAAATTTCATTCAAATACAAATACAAATTCATTTCAAAAATGTAGAATTACTATACTTCACAAGTTAGTGTTAAAAGGACGATAAAAAAGTACACTATAACTATTTTATTTGTCGAAGCAGTACTTAGGTAAAAGTCGATAAATTAACAAAATAAGCAAAAAACCTAACCAAATGAGCAAATATAGGCAGCTAAAGCCGTCGTAATGTTATTAAGCGAGTGGAAGAAACATCACACCGACAATTCGACACAGTACCGACTGGGCCAGCGATCACAAAGCGTTCTCATTAAACCGTCACCGAACGAAGCCGTGACACTAAAACTCATTTCAATGAGAGAAAAAAAAGCTCAAACTCTTTTTCAACATTTCTCAACGCTTGGGAAAAAAGCACAAAAGCTTTTCGTAGTTGAAGCGTGACTTTTGTAATTAGGTGTCGAGGACTAACCTTAAGGTGAAGGATTGATAAACTAAATCATACTAGTTTCGAGTTGCGACGTCTCGTAAGCACCAAAACAATATTACTCGTTTTATATTAATAATGTTCGAGAGACTATTATGCGACAATTTTATAATCCGAACGGATATAACAGCGAATGAAAATTGCAACTATACAAAGTGGGTTCTAGATGTCAATGCGAACAACTTTTATAATAAGTCTTACAGAAATTCGTTTTTTTTTTTACAAAAAACAACACCAATTTAAAGTACAGATTACTACTAATCAATACAGGCAAATCTAATGTTTAAATATAACCCGTTTCGTTGTAAAATGCAAATAGGTATATAATTTTAATGAGTAGTTTTAATTAATTTTTGTTGAACTAATCGACTAAAGAAAACTACCACAATTAAGGCAAAAGAAGGATAAATTAAATTCAAAAATATTGATACGGTATGCTTCGTAATTATTGAGATAAATTGACATATAAATCTACAAATTCTTCGATTCGTCCTCTTAACCTCTGCAGAGCGCGGGTAAACAGGAATTTCTTACAGATAATATTGCAATAGCCTAGTGTGTTTTATACACTAATATATACTGTGATATTGCAAGCAGTTTGCAGTATCATGTATGAATATACGAGTACTTACACACACCTTATGAACCACTTAAGCAAGATAATCTTTTAAATAAACCGTTATGAAACAACTTGTCGTCTGGGCCACAATCAGTAAAGTTACTTTTAGTTTTATAATTAAACATTCATTCAGTAAATTGTTTATAAGGAGATTGCGTTCTATTTTATTTTATTATAAGTAGATGGCTGAAATGATAGGCAATTTTGAACATTAAAATTATAATATTATGTCTTAAACACAATAATTATAAATATAATATTGCGGCCCGTTGCTGAGAATATATAATGTGGGAGACACCTATGTTCAGCTGTGGATACTCTATAAATCTATATAGGTACTTATATAAAATTTATAAGATAAACCAATGTGAGTATTCAATTCAATGTTTTAAACTAAACTTGTAATATGGCGCTGAACCTACAAAGGAAACGTAATATATGTATGTACATATTTGTAAATAGAATAAATTGTCGGTAATATTCGACGTAAAATTAGGTAGGTAAGTTGTTTTGTTGTCAAATGTACAAAATAATAATAAAAAAGATTGCAGATGCAAGTGCAGATTAGGTTCATAGTCGGTCTACAAAAAATATATTTATTATCACATTTATTCTTTTACATTATACATCTACATAATGCAATAAATAAAATATTGTGCCAATCAAGTACCGTCGCATAAAACTGAGAGTTAATAAGTTGCTTCCAATTTAAAATCAAAATTATTTTAAAGTCCGCTGTCCCTTGGAATGAGAGTTGTCGGAGGCTGGATTATAAATCATAACCGCCACTCGGGCACGTTAGCCGGCGGACGGTCGGTCGCTCGCTCGAGTATCAAAATTATCGCCCGCAAGCCTCGCGTAAAATATACAAAACAGTTTCAGGTTACTGCGACTCGCCGTATTTCTTTTGCGTTTGTTAAAAGGACGATGACTCATTTGCAAAATTTGTTAAGCTCTACTGCTTTGTAAAGCGTCAATGTCAAACTCTATTATTCATAGCGCTTTGAAAGCTACTGAACTGAATTCGTTGAAAAACACAAAAGATTCGTTGCAGAAACGCAGGTAGACCGTACGTTTTGAATATCCTTGATTGTAGTTATAACACGTTACATAGAATCGTAGTTGTAAAACATTAAATAGACTTGACGTAAAAAGAGACTGTTCGTTTTCTCAGATTAGGCCATTTGTTACATAATCAGTGTCCAATCTTTAGTTTTTGGGCTAACATTTGTACTCAGGATTACATAGGCTAGTGCGGCAATTTGCAAAAACAGCAGTTTGTCCTTCAAATCGTCGAGCTATTATAACCCGGCTGCAAGGAAAGTGTTAAGTTTTTATAATTTAGCGTTAGAAGATAGATGATTAAATAATGATGACTATTAATTTAGTTCAGACCGTGTTTATGACGGCTTCATTACGGAAGTTGCAAATAGATTTCTCATATTTTAGTTCTATAGAGACAGTTGTAACCTATTATAAAAAAAAAACAAAAAGCAGGTAGCTAAAACTAATCGAGAAAAATGATTAAATAAATAAAATGGTTTGAAGGTTACAGAATGAAACGATGTGTACTTAAATAATTTATGTCACAGATTATACACATCAAATACGCAATGACTGAGATAAATTTAATTGAGTCTCATTAATTAATCATAGAATGGACCTCCCATGTTAAGTGTATTTATTTAGTTATTGAGTATAAGTAACCATGCCACTTTTACTTGTACAGCCTTGCTTCTGCGTTTTAGTCAGGTATCTAGCTCTTGACTTCCGTAAGTGTTATGAACATCCGACAATTACAAAAGTGACGTTTGAAAGTGAGATTCGGCCAACATAAAACCAAAGAAGCTAGAACAAGAATGCTCACGTAGAACTAATATGTGGGCGGCTTTATTGTAGAATTCTGCCTCTTTCTAATAGTGTAATTAGAAAGGGAGGACATGCTCAATGCAGTGTTCTGTCCCTTATTAGAAAGGGACAGCATGCTCAATGTAGTGGAACACTTTTTAGTTCTACGTGAGTATATTCTAGTTCTAGTAATATAACTTCTTTGCATAAAACATAAAGTGTTAACGTCGGTTAAACAAGATAAACCTTGTTGTTAGGTTAAACAAGATTAGTCAGTTTTTTATTCGCAAAGTTGTCAAACTGATTCCTCGACTATATGTCAGTTCATAATATCAAATGTTATCAAAAAACTGAACTAATTGAGCAAAAAGTCAATTTGGTGTCATGTTGTCCGCCTACAAAAAAAGTTTAATAGACGTTTTTGTAGCTAAATCTTAACTTTTAATTAGTATTATTTTAGTCTAAATGGATTACAAGTCATATTTCATAACATTAAGGAGGTATAGGTACAAAGGAATATCTAAGCAGATATCTAAGCAGATCATTTAATTTTAGAAGCACGCGCGTAAGTTAAATTTATGTATAGATTTGAGACTCAACATAATATAATGTACTAATAAGGGGAGTTGAAATGAAACGAATGGCACATATTTTAGTTGCATAGACACTGCGGTACTATCTTCCTTTAATAAAGTTGCTTCCAGTAACTGAAAGACTGCTTTTGTGAAATTGACTATGTAATGCATTCCACTTGTTTCTTAATGTACCTACGTCTCGTTTTACTACATTGCGCGCTTCATAGAAGAAAGTCGCGAAGAAATAGCGGGACAAAACCAAAGACGTTGCTTATACAATTCAGTAAAGAGAATACATCTTACTAATATTATAAACGCGCAAGTTTGTATGTGATCTTGTTACTCAATCACTTAAAAACCGATAAACCGATTGCTATGAAACTTGGAATATAGGTAGCTATATTCCAAGTTTTAGGCGGGTACGGGCGGGAGGGTATATTATGTGTTGTATACAAGATGTAACAGGCATGCCCTTTTAAGCCGAAAGGGGGTTGTTCTAGACGTCTAGGCGAACAACTTTTGTTCTACGACTTTTGGAAATTCAAAGTAGTTTTCGAAAATTTTAAGTGTAAAGTTTACTTGAAGATCAGCTGTTTCTTAGAGTTCGAGGTCATTGATCTTCTGTTGTCCTTTCATTTAGTTTGGTCTACTACAATTAAACCTTTAATTACCTTTATTTTCAAAAGCAGCTGTTTTTTCAGTGAAACATTACCTCAAAATTTTCAAAAAAAAAGTTCGAATTTTCAAAAGTTGTAGAACCAAAGTTGTTCGCCTAGACGTCTAGAACAAACGCCTTTCGGCTTAAAAGGGCTTACCTGTTACACCTTGTATAGTATTATATATTATAGAAAATTATAGTATGTGTTTATATGTCAATTCTAAAATAATATGATCGAACTATTCTAGATACGTGGGCAGATCGAAACGAAGCAAGTATATCACGTGATGTCAAAGATTTGAAAATGTATGTCGCACATAACGAACACGAAACTCTTGTCATTGAAGCTCGGGACATAAATCTGTTAGACTCATTGTTCAGAAAGGTAAATGATTAATGTATTTTCATCATCCTTGTCCGGAAAATGTCATCATCCATGTATTATATCTAACGAAAAGCGGTACTTTACCAAGATAGATTTTTTAATTCAGCCAGGCAGCCCCTCAAAAATTTAAATAATCTTCAGTTACTTTAGTTTTGCAACATCAGCAAACTACCGTGTTTTCGAAACTCGACTTCTAATGAAAAGAAGACACCAGAAACTCTTGGGATTTTTTGCAATGGTCATATGATTTATATTGTCCTATAATTTCAATCGTATAAGCCAGTATTTATTTCATTTTTCCTTGTGATTTTTGAAAAATTACGCCCTACTGTCATACTTATATTTAAAATAATATTAATTAAAATTAGAAATCCAAAAATGGGTCTCTACGTAAGGTACCCAAAAGGCTGGCTGCATTGCCTCTTTTAATTAGATGTATAGCGAAACCGGAGCAATAATCTATAAGTACTATAATCCTTATTAACATTAGAAGTGCGAAAGAAACTTTGAATATCCTCAAAGTAAAACTCTTGAATTTAGCAACTTATATACACAGTAGTATGCCTAAGTTGTTAATTTAGATGTGTGCAATGACAATGACATATAATACTTATCTATACTTATATACAAAGTTACTATTGTGTTCTCAACCTGTAAAAGTAGATCTATTTAGGTAACTTGCGGAAACCTCGAAAGTTGCTCTGGTATTTCTAGTAACCATATTTAGCAGCCAGCAGCTAAATTGGTTTTAGATTAGAACATGGTTAGCAATTTCAAGTAATTAACATTATATAAGGAAAGTATTAACATTATCTATTTATGTAAATTACGTTTCGATATTAAATTTCAGAACATCGATCTTGATTCAGAACCGTAGTTAAGTAGACATTTAAAACGATGCAATAGTGGGTTCTTGATGCATTTTAATTAAGGATCGGACTACTTCGAAGGATGACAGTCACAAAAGGGAGGCAAGGTAGAAATACCTTGATTAGCTCTTGTAACCATCATCCTCAACTTAATTTTCACTTATGGATATTAAATAAATAAACTACGAATGCTGATTGCATATGTAAACACAAATACGGAAATTAAACTTAATTCTAAGTGAGATCATGTCATATTGATTCCCTCTTTAAAATATGTTTCCTACGAAACGAAAACAAGTTGTTTGCCTACATACCTATAAATATTGTAAATATAATATGAACGTGGTAAGAAGCATTTTTACAGTCACGTACGGAATACCTTAGAAGAGAAGTAATTCTAAACGTTATGCTAGGAAGCTAAATGGCGTGCCCATTTCATCCGTTCCATGATAGATAATATGTCATTGGGCTGTGTCGGTCGTCGCAAAAACTTAGTGTCGATCTGAGTCTGTATTCAGCAAACCTCCATAGCCGACGCAACAAAAACCATTATAACATTCACCTACAATTACAAACCTTTTACGGGTCGCTACGTGCCTTACATAATAGTTTATTCTAACACTTTTATAAAAGTAATAAGAATAAATATCTAGTTTTTCATTCGTACTAATAATAGTTGGATGCGGATTGAATTTTATTTGCTTGTTAGGTTAGATATGTTTTTATTCTTGGTTTGACAAATAACTCAGCGATAATTGTCTTTCCGATTTTATCTGTTTGCCGTTATATGTATATTTTCTTTATGGCTTCCTTTTTCTTACTATCTAGACTATTAACTGGTCTTGGGCTACTATGATTAATAAATCGATTCATAAGTCGAGATATCTGAGACGCACCTTTTAAAATATAAGCTTACGTATACTAAGCTATACAAAGTAATAATCTATGGGTACATATGTTTGTAATTTCTACTCTCATCTCTATATTACGCTATTTTATAGAAATATGGCCGGGAGCGAATAACTTTGCAATTACAGACGAGCGAGCACTTGTCTTTTCGTCTGTCCGTCGGACAAGATGGCGGCCGCATACCAGCCCAAGATTGACTAGTAGCTGAATCCTTCCCTGCCAGCGGCGATCTAGCTCGAGCGGATCTATCTCAGGGCTTGTGGCATGCAGGAATGAACCTAACTCTACGGTAAATTAAAATACATTTTGTTTGATAAGTGTGCTGCAATTATCTTAATTGAAAACAATTCAAATGTTCCCAACATGCCTTTATAAAAATAACTTACAACAATTTTACTCGCTTACTTTCCGATTGCGTTCGTTACCTGAAACAGAAAATGTTTAATTAAACGTGGATTTTTAATATTTTAATAACATTTCGATTCGTGACCGATAATATAATGAAAATGCAACGACTGAAGTAAAGATAGGTACATCAGTTCCAATTCATTTATTTCATTTGAATTAGCTACCGTGAAAAAAAACATCGATCAATAAATCACAGACGGGTTTGTACAAATTAAAATGTTACCAAACAAATCATTAATTCCAATGATGCTTTAGAACCATCTAATAATATATGTTGCCAAATAGCTCGGGATATAACTTCTTAATATTTAAACTTAGATTAAAACAAAAAAGGGTAGATAAGGTACCTAGTCACGACAAATGTGAAAATAAAACTGCGTCTAGCTGACACGCTAGCTTCAGTTGAATACTTGATTCGGATTTCGGTTGAGTGGTTGCTAGTTCTTTCGCGGTCAATCTGGAACGTCTCACTATCTCTGTCATTGGTTACAGTGACAGATAAAACCGCCTCCCCCTCTCTTAGGTCGCGCCAAATAAATCTGCACACGACTGAGGGCGCCTAACATTCGGAACAAATTTAGCGATTAGGTAGTTCCCATGTTGACCACGTGCAGACCTATCTGGCACGCACTCTACACGATGCTGGAAATGTTTATGTAGGGGTGTGTATTCGCATGTAGGTGTTTCTAGCTCATTTGGCAAATAGTAAATGTTGGAATCTTCACTTTTTTGTTTTAATCTAAGGATTTAAATCATTTTAGTAATCTAATCTTTTTAAAATTGTAACATCCTCTAGAAACATAATAATAATGTTCACGCATTTAAGCGTCCACGCCTAAACTGCACAAAACCAGTAATTACCTAGTCAGATGCATGCCGTTAACCCAATACCACATAAGTCACATTTATCGCCACATCAAAAAGCAATCAAGCGACAAAAGTAGGGACGAGTCATTCAAAGGTCCTCCGTGGAAACGTCTGAGACGCACCTAATCGATTCTAAACAGAGGTCCCAGGTAAGGCCAACTCTGCCATAACTTACAAACGTGTACTATAAAACTTATGGTTTGAGGCTGTTATAAAATAGTAGCTTATAATAAAATAGGATTATTTAAGATAATATTCAAATGGGACTACTATATTTTTTTATAGTATAGAGTTTAGAAATCCTTTATGAAAAAAAAAACAATGCGTGGTGGCTAGGCCTCAAATTTTAAAGCGACAAAAATGTTATTTTTTTTCTATTGTAATCTTGAGTCTAAATACATAAAGTTGGTTACATATTGTAGAACACGAGCAAGTCGGTAATTCAATGACTGCTACTCATTGCTCCATGAATTTGCGTAACATTATTTATTGATGCGATAAAACTGTATCAACTCTATGAATTATAATTGAATTACAGCGCTGCATTAGCAATATCGGTATAATCAAGGACAAGATTGAACAGTGATTTAGCATAAAGCTGCTACTTGCAAAAAAATATGCGTGTCATTTATAGATCGATTTATCATTTTGTTCCTTTATTTTTAAACGTTAATTGAATCAATTCGAAACAATGTATTTTCTTGCTTTTGACGTAGACGTTTAGCCATAGCTATTACTAATTAGGGTACTAGCTATATTATTCGAACGACCAAACAATCGATACAATTTTGTCCTAGGTTTCGTGATTTCGCAAAATAAAACACAATATTTACCTGGTTTTACTCGCGAAAAGGTATACAAATAAATAAATATTGCACGACATTACACTCAGTGCATTCTAGCCCCAAGCTAAGCACTAGGCTTGTATTATGGGTACTAGACAACGGATATGCTTCATATTATACTTTTTTTTATAAATACATACAATTATACATATAATACATAGAAAGACACCCAGACCAGATACAAATATTTATTTTTAAGCATAAGTATTTGTACCCGATGGGAATTCAATCCGCAGTCTTCTGCATTGCAGTCGGGTGTCCGCCCGATGCGCAACAGAGGTCGACAAGCTTTACTAACCTAATTTACCTGTATATTTGGAATACATCATATACCTACGTAATATATAGATACCACTATATAAACTTAGTTACAATGAGTAGCAGTTATAGTTTGGGTCGGACACCCCCCGCTGCTCGGAGGCCACGAGATATATGTTACCTGCCCACCAAAGGAAACAAACACTTAAGTATTGACGTCGCTATAAATTTATAAAATAACCCTGCATCCTGATTAAGAAACTAATTTCGGTATTTGAATGCAGGTTTTTATATCCATGTAGTTTTATTTTGAAACCGATAAAATTTTGTTCTGCTAATTTTAACGTTTAGATGTAAATATATAAACGTTATGGCATGCGCCATCTGGCCCTAAGTTCCAACTAGCCTTAAATACCTTTAAAAACTGAAATATTAAACTTTATTTAGTACTAGCTGCGCCCCGTAGTTTCACCCGCGAAAGTGAAAAACGCGTTATGTCGGGCGCGGGCGGCCGAGCGTTTCTCGAGCCGAAGAAGAAGGTTGCACTTCTCCTTCCATTACTCGGGTTCTATTAATTGGATTTCGATGCAAAGTATACTACGACGCGGACGTTCCTCGAAAATAGAACTATCCAATATTGAAAACCAGATTTCAACTTTTATTTGTGTTGTAAAAGTTAACCAATCTTATAAACAAAGTGATAAAATAAAGAGAAGAGAAGGATAAATTAAATATCAAAATATGGATTCCGTATGTTTAGTGATTACTGAGATATATATTCGATTCGCCTTTCATAATTGTTTGTATTGATTGTTACGTCATCACGAGGGGCGGGGACTCTTAATCATAGGTTTGAAGAATCAATAACTCATTGCTTGTCACTCAAGTAATTGTGAAATTCGCTTGGCAAAATAAAAACTTTAAAGGTTCGATGAATATTTTTTAGTTTTTTGCATTCGTATTTCATTTAGTAAATTGATTTATAAATCTTACTAGGTATACCTATGCAATTGATGAGTCAGTTAGGACTTGGAATTTTATGTATGTCTGTTAAAGCTTGTAACTTTAATTACAAGGGTTTACTCAATTCGATGTTAAAGCACAAATAATACAATTATTAAAAATTACACTATGAAATTAAATTAATAGATACCTATTATAAATTTATTAATTATGCCAAATTTGTATCAAACCCAAAATTTCTCTATTTATTGGTTTGAGATTTGCGTTAATGATCAGTCAGGACAAACGATTTCTTAAATTAAAAAAAATATGAGAAGAATAATAATTATAATTGTATAACAAAATTAAAGTTATAATACTAAGTTCAATTACCAGAACGATAAGAAATCATATTTTATAGGTATTAATAGATCGCATACAAGGCGATTCAGTAGGAGGTCTCGAGAAAGCTTAGCAGCTTACAAGCCGGAAGCACCCCGATACCTGCAGAGAATCTGTGACTGTAGACCGTACTTAACTACAAGGTAACTTAGTTAAGTACAGCCTTACTTTTGATTAGACACCAATTATGCAACTGATTGGCAGTCAAAGGCGTCAGTTTAACTACGAAGTTGAATTTTACAATGACACGATTTACATGATATCAGGGGTACTCTTTTAGACCGCTTGTGCCAATTCGAAGGATTTAAATAGCTCGATTTCTACTGACTTTCGTTCGATTACGGTATTTTTTGTGCGATTCGCACGATATCAACGAGTGGTCTCAACTACTCGACCTAGCAGTCCGACATTGAGCGATAATCAGCAAAAATAGAGATATTTAAATCGCCTTTTAAGTGGAGTCGTGCGATTGAAATAGCACCATTTCTACAGATTTTCGTTCGATGTCTATTTTTTCTGAGTGGATTGTACGACCGCTATGAGTGGTCTCAGGCACTTGCCGCAGAAGTCAGACATCGAACGAAAAATAGAGTAGTAGAAATAGAGCTATTTAAAGTCTGTAAGTGATTCAAACCTTAGGCTCCAGAGATTTCTCTAAGTGAAATTTCTCACGCTTCTAACACATTATGATCGAAATAGACCATATTAAATAAGGTGTTAATGAGTCTAAATAACGCAATCAAATAGCTTAATTTATAGAATATCTTAACTTGATAGATGAAACGGAACTCCTCGAGGTTCATTAATAAGTAAGTATATTAAATTTTATTTACATTTTAAGAAGGTAACTTTACTTACTTGCTTGTATTGGGAGGTTATTGAATTTTAATTATGTTTAATATTTTCAAAGGAAACGATACGTTTTCGTCTTTATTAGCCCTATTATCCTATTATTTATTTTATTTTAAACCCGTTTTGTAATATTATAAGTGTAAATTTAAAACATTATAGGTATACGCAATTAGCAGTCATTAATTATCTACTTATAAAGGTAGTTAAAATCTATCCTACTGATTTATGTTTGATCTAAAAATGACTAAAAAGAAACTATAAGACATTAAGTGTTTTTTTAATAAACGACCATAATCCACCTGATGATAAGGTGCTACATCAGCACACTGATCTAGAAGATAGGCAGACGGCAGTGGAACAAAATCCAAGCCGTCTTCTTTTCTGACTGCACCGATCTAAGTACCGGTATAAAGTTATATTCCGTTGCATTGCATATAAAGACAACCTAAAGAAACATAACAGATATTTTACTGCACCGTTAAAAGTGTATTTACAAAAGGGCAAATGCGACATGGTCTTAAACGCCAAAAAGTAATAAATTTGCAATACTAATCATTGTTTGCATTTTTTTCTGTTTAATACAGTTTATAATGTTATAGCAGTTTATTGTGACATTCGTATTCGATTAATAACCTATTCGTAGCGTTAGTGGAGACACTCGCGTGTTGCGCAATGTCACCTATCAACGACGACGGTCGTATTGTGAGCAAAAGTCGTAGGAATAGTTTCTGTTGGACTATAAAAATGTTTATAGCTTTTCTTCCCACTTGTTCACAAGTTCGTCAACCTCATATATTTTGTTTTTAAATTTACAATACATCTAAATATGTACATACGATTACCATCAAATTAATCAATATTAAATTATTTTTAATTTACTTCTGAAAAAAATCTAAGTACAAAAACTTAGTAATATAAAAAAGGTATCTAAAGCCACATAATCTCACAAGTTTTCTATAAGAAATAAATTTGTATTAATAACGTTTAAAAACGTGAAATTAAAAAGCAATAAGTATAATAAATATTTAGGACATTTGTAATAATTATAATGTATTTACCCAATGTGTGAAAAATATGATTTGATTTTTATCATAAGTGCCATTATCATGTTAAAATAGTAAGAGGTATATCGACTTCAGAACTAGAATGTATTAACATAATTTGTATATTTTAATTCTTAATGGTTTTATCACACTTCAAAATAATTTAATAAAATAAAACACTCATTAGAAATATATCAGTGAATTGAAAGCTTAAATTGAATTCAACAAATTGAATATTCAGTTTACTAATCTTGAACTGTAAACATTATAACAAACGCTTTTTGTTATGGGTACCTACTTATAACTCTACTGACTACACTAGACTATACTCGCACGCCAGTAGCTCGGCCCGCCTTAGCTGTCCACACATTATATGGAACTCGCACACACCGTGCGAGTTCAGCCGTGCAGCTACTCGACAAGCTGAATGGTACGCTAGCTCGCACTGACTAAAGGAGCTAGTTCTAGTATGGTAAAAAGTATACAAGAGCACCTGTTTTATTAATAAACGCTTATACTAATACAAAACCGTGTTAATACTTCTTAAATAAAGGTGCTAAAAGTTTGAGATGTCCTTGGTATGTGTATGACGTGTCAGTATACCTCTGTGTCTTTGGCATCATAACCCCCGAAGGGATGAAACGATTCTGCCATAGTTTTTTTTTGTTCATCTAAATATAGGTAAGTTTATAAGGATTTATTAGGCGTCTATTTATTTGACATTTTTTTAAATTATTTAATCAAAGATCAGAAATTCTAAAAAACATTCATAACACCATAAATCACTAAAACTTGTCTGGTGTAAGTACGAAAGTTCATGACTGCATGCGTAAGTCTACAATAATTATAATAATAACTTTTATTATTCACTATTAAAAATAGCTACAGCATTAAATTGGTACTTCGGTTGCTGCAATACAATCTTGTGCTTAGTGTAGAATCGATGACTGATGTTTGTAATTTGAGAAATGTCTAATAAGCCTTATAGTAATAATTAATAAATATTTGATTTGACTCTTTCAAATTCCACAGACAGAAACCAGACAAATTTCTGCTAGTACGACGTTAGTGCGCGTTTATTAATTGCCGTGTTAGACCCGCCCGCTTTCAACACGTATCACTAACACAACTCAATTTATCACACCTCGAAATCTTTTAAAACGATGTTTAAGCAATTCATCATGAACACTTTTGTTTGACACGGCTTGTTTGAATGGCGATGTGACAATTATTATTTGGTGAAATAGTGAGAAAAGTCGTGAGAAAAACATCAACTCAACGTCAACTCGTGACTGTTGATACAACGAGCTTTGCCCAGTTAGTTACGTAGTTATTGGTTCTGACTGAGCTTTCTATATGTCGAGATAGGGGGGTTACCATGTTCTACTTATTCATCATCATCATCTCAGCCCTAATCCGTCTACTGATGAATAGGCTTCCCCTATACGTGTTACACATTAGCGATCAAGAACTACCTCCATCCAACGACACCCCGCGAGCGCTACAATGTTGTATATTGTATCGTCACCGCTCATAACGTCCGTCCTACTAGAAGAAAAAATAAAAAGTCGTTTTTATTTATTTACTTTAATTTAATTTATTCCTTTTTATTAGCAGGAATATTTAGGTCCATCAATAAGGTGACATACCATCGTTACTCATATTTCAAAGAGTAAAACCCCGGCCCTAGCCAAAATTCTTATCGATTAACGAAAACGCCAATCGACAGATTTTTTTGTATGAAATTGACATAAGGTCACGCTTGATTTTTCGCGAGCTTATGCCAATTTCATACATTTCGTTATTCGATAAGAATTTTGGCTAGGGCCGCTGGAAACCATACTTTATTGGTTTCCACATAGACTTGTCGCTAACGTCAGCTTCCGACGCGACGACGTTGTTATTTCTAATACTCAATTCCATTCCATTGCTTAAGTTTACATTGTTCCAATAATGAACAAGACAGCTATCAAATAGATAGCGTACTATTCGTTATTACACTGCCAGGCAAATGTCAATATATAGATAGTATTTTAACAACTAAATGTATACAACGATACTCGTCGCCCTCATCATAAATTGATGAGTTTATATCTTTACGAACACATTATAAATTTCTTGTTTTTCTACTCTTGGTCTGTACCAAGCGTCAGTAATAGGTGTAGATTAAGTTTCACTTCTCTGTGTCGCTTTAATTTTATAGATACAATATGTTTTCATATCGCCCTGGAATAGTGCTTCAACAATTTGTCGTCTGTAAGTAGGTGTACTCCGAACAGTGTAATTCTAAATGGTATTTATTGATTCATCTAAAGAAACGGCTCTTCGTAATCTCATTTACGTATCGATCGGTTTGTTGATATTATGTGAAGCAATTTAATACATTTCTTAATTGTATATTTTAAGTGATTTACATCCGAATACAGATACGCCACTTAAAATTTGAGAGCTACTTATATAGTTGAACAACTTCTATATTTAAAATTAGTATTAATGTTTTTGAGTTTGAAAGCTGCCTAATTGATTAAATAGAACTCAAATTTTAAGTAGCGTTTCTGTATTAATGCAAGGTAGGTAAATATATGGGTCTACCTATATAATAAATCACACTATTACACTAAAATTATAATATGCTAAAGTTTAGAAGTTCGAAGTTTGTGTTCTAATCACGCATAAACTACTAAACCGCCTGCGATGAAACTTGGCACGCAGATAGTTGGAGATCTGATAAAAAAAAAAGATTATTTCAATTTGCCGCGCGGGTCGGGACTTACGCTGGTGAAACCATGAGATGACGCTAGTCAATAATAATTAAAAAATTAAGCAAGCTTTTATTTTGTTTTGTATTACTGGTTTCGTGGTGTTTACGTTTATGTTACAATTCCTAATTGTATGGGAAAAAGGATCCTATTAAATCACACAATTCAAAACATGCTACCGGCGGCGCAGAGGACTAATTGAAAATAGCGAATAGGTACTGGCTAGATTCAGCGTATTAATTAAAACTAAAGATTCTCGCCTCTCCTGGTTTACGCTCAAATGCCTACTCACTTGCTACCAGGTCCTTGCCAGCATAAATTAAACATTAACACTCGACTTTATGGATTAAATTCCAACGTTCTGACTTTCTGATTCAACGAACCATTCTCAACCATAAACAAGTGTTTCAAAGTCCATTTTCTAGTGAAAATTGATAAGTATGAATGTTAAATCAAACAAGGAGCGTTGTTAATAATTTATTGATATAAGACATGCAAAGCCCATAAAGTTACCTTTGGCACACGTCTCGGTCTCTTTTAATTTGTAACTCGTTAGCATTAAGCAGGCTGTGTTAAGGCGGCACCGTACGGGCGAAGGCGCGGTCGCAGCTAAGATTAAGATTTCCTCTCAGAAATGATTATTCAACTATAGTCGTATTTCATGACTTTCAACAATAACAACAGAGATGCGTTTAAGTTATGTCGACTAATAATGTTCATAAATTACTTTACACAAATTAGAAATATGATGTAAATTGTATAAAATAATTATTTGGGAACGGCGGCGGTGGTAAAACTGTCTTATTCAACGTTTAACCACAACAAATGGAACAATAAGTCTCAAATTTGGCATACAAGTAACTATTTCGGATCAGACGTCGTCTATGAATGAATGAATGAATTCTTTAATTTACACACCATATAAAATTACAAGATAAATAGATAGAAACAAATACAGCTTAAACTTAGGAGGCACAATGGGCGGCCTTATCGCTGAAAGCGATCTACATAGAATATTTTATTGGACATTCCTAAGGAATCGGGATGATCCAAGTGGGACCACGAGACAACAATAGTAATGTTTATCAAAAGATTGTTTAAAAAAGTACCTAATATAAACATAATTAAATAAAAACTGTTCCCGATCACTTCGTAAATAACGAAGTGGCAATGACAAGCAAATGGGTTAAAAAACGTAACGGAGCATTAAAAGTAAATAAATAATTAAGGTATACGGTAACAGAACTTCATTAGGTAAGCAAACACTATAGCAAGCGTAACAAGCATCTGTGTGTTGGACAATAGACATAACTGTTGAACAAACACAAGTTATCGCTCATAGTCATACATACACAACATAACACAGGCGTTTGGCCGAAATGGAGGGGCGGGCGCGGCGCGGGCGGCGCAACCGGAGAATGTTAGAAAAACTTATAGAAAATGACAAGACTCTGACAGAGACAGTGATAGTACCCCCATAGATAAGAGAAGGACGGATAGAAAACTCGTTCTCCAACATTCCGTCGCATGGTAGATTTAGGAACGGGGGCATAACGATAGGATTAAAAGGTTAAAATGATGTTTTATTTTAAAGGATAGTTTAACTAATATTATAGTATAGAGGATCAATTTCATATTATTAATTATACTTAGGTATATGAATAAAAATAAAAATAATTATGAAAGCTTCATGAGATTTACATCCAAAATTTTGGTTTAATGACAAATTTACACACCTACCTACTTAGCTAATTGATTTATGAGATCAGCATCGGCAAATATAATGGTAAAAATATGTTAAGAGGGCCATTTCACGGGCGAGTCAATGCTTTATTCTTCATACAACAAGGGCAAAAAGTTAAAGTTTGCCATCCCTTAACATTAACCGTTTCCGATGTTGTTTTTTTTGTGTAATTATATCACACAAAATATGCATTTTTAGTAGGTAAATAAACCTAAACATGAAACAAAAAACTTTTAGGCCTAGGTTTTATGAGATAACTCCAAAAAAAACACCATCTCTGGTTAAAAATGAATTTTGTTTCATAATTCTTGTTTTTTGGTGGAATCTGTAATATGAAAGTTGTCGATATGCGAAATGTGCGCGGGTGCAGCGCGATGCGGCAACAACAACGGGATGCAGTGCGGTTGGACAGTCGCACGCAACTTGACGCAACACGCAACAAGGTCCAGTCATCTTGTAACATTACCGGCGTGTAACGAACCTCGTCGCGACAACTTATGACACGACAACAAACGCCGACATACTTCTCAGATAAAACCTTTTATTTGTACTAGCCAGAGCCCCACTGTGTTCCTCACTCCTAAAATATAACAACTATTAAAACAAACCCGATTTACTGTACCATATAAACCTGAGCGAGGCGTGCATCTTAAATTAAATATTGAATGAAAGACAGTAAGATAAAGTTTTAAAATAAATAAAAATGAAACTTACTTTTTTAATGATAGAGATTTGTAAAATAAAAAGATTACAGGAAGTCTAAGCGAGCGATACGGGCGGAGTGAGGAGTAAGCGCGCCTGCGCCTGCGTCTGCGCCGCATGCCTACATGCATGCGCACCGTTTTGTATGCAATCATAACCACGTAACTACGTATTTAGTGCATTAACATAAAATAATAAAAATACCCATAATAAACTCAATCGATACCCCGCTACCCTCGAGCAACAAAAACGGTAGATCTTTTTTTTTATTTTTTTATTAAGATACGTATAAATTCCGTACATGGGTGCGACAATCTTTGATCAGAAAAGTGTCGTAATAATATGGCTGTAAGTCATAAAATACCTTGAAATTAGGCTTCTTCCTCTGATACTCATTATGAATAATTCGTCTGCGAAAACTTTTACGAAAAACTGTGTACACAACAAGAATTCTTAAACAGAATCTCCATTTTTTGTGCTCATTAAACGATTGTATCGCAAAACTGTTTCTTAAGCATTAGTGTTAGTTTTTGAATTTAAATTTTATTTACATAACAATCATGTAGTTAAGGATACTATACTGCAACCTGTTCGACTTGCATTTATTTAGCAAGAACAAACAAATACAAACTGTGTATAGCTAATGTTTACTCGTACCTTGAGAATGGCTAACACGAACTGCGTAATACGTGTAATTGTTAACTAAACATGCAATTATTTAGCCAACGAAGAGACAATTGATGACAGAATAGACTAGTTGTAATTGAATGAATGATCGATTTGATTACAGTTAATAAGTAGACACATGGAATAATGATTTCACATAAATGATCGCAAATAACAAGATGTATTTAATGCTTTTACTAATCTACAAAGTGAGGCAGAAACTGAAAGTAGTTAAATGCAATTATACATTTTCAATTAAGTATCATAATTAACTAGCTGCGCCCCCCACTTTTCCGCAGCGCAAAGTTGAGAGACACGGAGCGGCTCTCGTCTTCATTAAAAATCGAAGACAGACTTTGAACTGACATAGCGATCCCCAACCTACATTCACAGTTGTACCACTCCATAGAAAATTGAACGCACTCTAAGAGAAGGTGTACTATAGTTTAAATATGAGTAACCGAATCGTATAATAATATATTTACAAAATATATAATGTATCATAAAAAAATGTATCATCAAACACACTATAAAGATATCTAGTAAGAAGTAGAACCACGTGTCACATATTTAATTAAAATATGGCTAGCTTCTTTCAAGGGGTGTTTAGATCCATATTTATGAGATGCGTGCGAAGTGGTAAATAGTAAGCATTCTTGCAACAGGTCCGTAGGTGAAGACAATGCTGATGTTTTTGTGTTTAAAGCTGAGCTAGCTCCTAGCCTAGATCATACAATGGCATAAAGTAGCAGTTATGAAGCAAACCCTGAGAAAATGCGTCGGGTAACCGGTTCCTACAGTTTGCGGCTTTTTGTGCGAAAAGGATCATTTGAGTTGAATTTTCAAATACTATAGTTAGTCTTAATATAAGTTCTTAGGTAAGTAACTAGCATGAACTCACAATAAAGCTTATTGTACATAATAAAAGGATTGATTAGATTTCAGTTAATAATGATTTAAGCTACCAAAACAATAGTTTCAGGCCTAAAAAACTGTTAGTACCAACCAGTGTAACAGCTGAATATACAAAAACACAACTTTATTTTTGAGGGCTACTTACTAAAATAATTGAGCATCTTCTAAATTCAAAATAAGTATGAGATTTTTTGGTTTATGAGCTGCTTTTTTGTTTAAATAGCTCTTAAATTTTGAGTATTTTCTGCATTTGGCCGTAAACGGAAATGCTTCGAAAGATAATTTTACAACATGTTAAAGTGCGTTATATAAACGAACAATCGCGCTAGCATTAGAATTTTAATTAGCCATTAGTTCGATACATAAACAATTACCGTACCAGATTAGGAACCTATAGGGCTATATGATACCTTTATGTAGAGAAATATGATACCTATGGCTGTATTCGTTCAACTTAGCTACCTGTAGAATTTCAACATAAAAGGTCGATCTCGAAATTATCGATATACCGCGAACAACCGATCCATAAAAGTCGAAAAAGAAAAATGGAATATGTATCGTATAAAATCGTATCGGCAAAGATAAGGCGGAGGACGCGTTCAAGCATCCATACACCGAACGTTGCCTACGGCTGCTACTCGATATTTCATGAAACACTCCATTTATATTCGCTGCCGTGGTTAAGCAAAACTTTAACGTTCCCCGTACGTAATTACTGACAAAAAGTGAATATCAACAGTAGATGGGCAGAAAAAATATATAAAACTGTATTTATTTATAAATCTCTATAGGCACGAAACATTGATCAAAATAGAATGTCAGGTTACACATCTTACTAATATTATAAACGCGAAAGTTTGCAAATATGTATGTGACTTTGTTGCTCAATCGCGCAAAAACTACTGAACCGATTGCGATGAAACTAGGTAGATGAAGACATGGAATAATACATAGGCTACTTTTATCCCAATATTCCCGCGGGAACAGAACTTACGCGGGTGAAACCGCTGGGCGCAGCTAGTTCATAATAAAAATAAAGGGATATTGCCGGACGTTGCATACAGCGCATTCTAGACCCAAATTATACAACTATAGGCTTGTATCATAGGTATACTAGAAAAAGGAAATACTTAAATCTATTTTTTTTTTTGTAAATACACATATTGACACACAAAATTAAGAAAAAAAACAAGAAATAAGCATTAGTGGTCAGTTTCCTCAGGGATAGGTTAAAATACCTATCCCTGAGGAAACTGACCACTAATGCTTATTTCTTGTTTATACCTGTCCCTGACAAAAATCGGCAACCTTCAAACATTAACTGTCACTCACAAGAGCCTGACAAAGCATCAAATCACGCAAACTAATTTATAAAAAACGAGTTCGAAAATCCATCGTTGACCAAGGGCAGACACGACTTAAGTACAAATATTATGAAAAACTACATTAATTCGTATTAGCACGTCTGTACGAATTAAAATTGCATTTTCATTTTTACATGCCAGTATAGTACTTGATCGTCAAGAGGTGTATAGAGTCATAACGTTAATCCGGTGCTATTCATTAGGCAATTTCAATTTTATTACCTCGCCCAGTAGAATAGGCTCCACACTCACAGACGTAAACAAGGATTGGAACTGTTTAACTCCAGTCCAACTGGTATTATGGTGATATAAATTTAATCCTTTTTATACTAATAAACTTTTAAAATATTATGCAATTTCATAGACTTTGCTTCCAACAGAGCGCAGGTATCCTGATAAAGTTCCCTTGGTTAACTTTAGTTCTTTTTTTATATTCATACTAAATGTTACCTGCGACTTCGTCTGCTTAGAAATAGTGCATAGGCGACTTTTTCGTTCATTACTCAGGCTCTACTAATTAGATTTCGATGTAGCGTAGGGAATACCACGAGGTTCCTTGAAAATAGAACTATCCAATATTGAAAACCAGAGTCCAGTTTTTAATTGTATGAGGAACAAATAGAGAAAAAGACACACAAACATGAATTAAAAAAATGTATAATTTTGTTGTACTACTTTTCCTAAGTCCCCTTTTTTTAAACTTACTTCTAAGTACTGACTTTTTGTTCTCTCTTCCTTTATTATAAGTAGGTATAGATAATTTTTATCAATTTACAAAATTTGGGTAGATTTTTTAAATGTTTTGTACTGAAGTTTTTGATGGTATCAAGAGATATTGACCAAAATAAAACAAAGTTGAACCTAAATAATTGAAAATGTAGTTTTTAAAGGTTTAGTTTATTTTTTATTTTATTTTTTGGTGTATTAGTAAATTATGTATCTAAACAAACCAAATAATTCAAATACAAAACCTAATCAGTATTACTTCTCAATTGCACCAGTAATTTAGTGCTGCGAGTTATTCCCTGTACAGTTATAAACAAAATCCTTTTAGTATAATGACTTAATTCTAAGTTATAAACTTATGTGCGAGCTATGATGAAATAGGTATATGATTATTTTGCTTGTAAATCAATTTAATAGTTTCAATTGCTCCTTACAACCTGTTTTGGACATAAAAAAAGCAAATTCTGTAATGATTATTGAATTACTCATCTAAAAAAATGGATATGTTTATAAATCAATTTATTTGACCTTACAAACGGCCGAATATAGGAACGCTAGTAAAAATTTGAGCTTTACTTATTCAATTAGGCAGCTCTCAAACTCAAAACATCTCATACTATTTTTAAATGTAGGAGAGGCTTCAAATTTTAAGTAACGTTTCTGTATTGGACAGAAAAGTTGACTTTATAATTTGACAATGTAGGGATAATTAAATCATTAACTACAAATACTGTGTCGATTTTTTATGGAGATTTATGCGCACAATGTCAATGCAGATGTCCCGTAGTCATAACACGTCGTTTTCTTATAATCGCCTCATTTGCATAACACTTGGAAATTTTACTATAATTAGTTTTAATCTTTTAATATCACGCCAACAATTTAGTGAAGTCATTTTTATAGATATTTAAATTAAGAATAGTATAGAAGACGATCCCAAATTACCCATTATTTTGCTCCGAAGATCTACTGAACCCATGTCATTACGAGTGTACTGCATTTTTTATTTTCGTTATCTTTTTTCATGTATGAGTCAAGCTTTAATACTTCTTACTGTGACAGGTATATGGTCTTATCTCGGTCCCATGTCTGATGGATCGATGCATTCTTGTTGTTCGTGTTCATTCTCTAATCGACCCCTCTTTACTGGAAGCCGCAGAGCTTTATTTACGTCTACAAAATAAATGCCGATTACCGACTCTTCTATTAGTTAGATCATACTGAACGTGATGGTTTTGTCGTTTTGTTGTTGTATTGTTCTATTCCTTTACACTGATCAATTACTTTCGATGCTAAAAGATAATTCATTAGTAAATGAAATAAATAAATATTGCACGACATTACAGCGCAATCTAGCCCCAAACAAAGCACTAGGCTGGCACTATGGTTACTAGACAACGGATATACTACATATTATACTTTTTTGTATTTTTGTAAATACTTACATAATAAATAAATAAAAATAAATAAATTCTGTGACCAACACACAGCGCCATCTAGCCCCCGTGGTAAGCTGCTAAGCTTGTGTTACGGTGACTAGACAACGGATATACTACTTATATTTATCTTTTGTAAATACATACATAAACATAATATACATAGAAAGACACCCAGACCAGATAAAAATATTTATTTTTATGCATAAACATTTGCACCCGACGGGAATCGAACCCGCAGCCTTCTGCATTGCAGTCGGACGGTCGCCCGCCGCGCCACAGGGGCCGTCGAATAATATAACCTATAGATCTCCATCTAGATGTAAAAATAGTTTAACCTAAAAGTAGATAAAAGTAGCCTCAACGAGTTCTTCCATTTTGAGGTAGGTAGTATCTCAATATACTACTATAAAAGCACCTCAAAAATATTTACCTTAAGGAAAAGCAAAGGCAGGTAGAGAGACAGAGAGTCGTTGAAATATAGTGTTAGTAAAACCAGCTGTTAATGTTAATAAATAGCTTGAACCACAAACTACCTCCCATCGAACCTACCTGCTGCCGACCACAATAGAAAACGTCAGATTAGAAGATAAATGGTTTGGATTTGGCGTCTCATGGGCCTCTTCGATTGGAAACTTTTTCATGTGTGAACGAAATAACACAAATTTTCAAAGATTCAATAGTTATTCTATCTGTTTACCTGTCTCAATTAAAACTAGATTGAAATTTATAAATTAAAAGAATATAATTATGCTTTTAAGCTTTAAAAAGTTGATCAAAGACTTTTCCAAAGCTAAAAGAGGCTTATGAATATTTTTAGACTAAGTATACGTTATATTGAATACTAATATTTTATATGGAACCCTATTTAATGTAGTGTAATTTATACATGTAGGTAAGTATATGTATCTATTTTCTAAGAGCAAGTATAGATCAACATTCCCGACTTAATCATAGTCTGCGCCAACTCGTTTTTTGTTACGAATTCATGCAAAATCTACTTAACCGATTACGATGAAACCCAATACAGATCAAGATTTGTCGCGGGTGAAACCATGGAACGCAAATAGTAACAGATAAGTATAAGTTGTTACTCATAAAATGTTTTACTTTAACCGACGTTATCGTAAAATTCTCAGTGAGCACTACAATTAAAATAAATATTCTCGAAACGTTTTCCCCAATTGAAAAAGGTTAGCGCCAAAATGATAGGTTTGAACAAAATGATGTATGGTTAGTTTATCCTTTATTAATAACTCGAAAGATAATTGTTTGATTCTGTTTCATTAATACACAGTGGGCTTATAAACCAGTTTTAAGCGCTATTGTGTTTTTAGGATTTGATAGAGGTTTGTTGCTGTTTGGGTATAGGTACACGTCTTATACGTCAGTAGGATTAATACCAGTATTTATAATCCTTCCTAAGACAATATATATGATTTTTAATTTTGTCAGTTACTATTTATTATTATTCAGTAACAGATATCTGTTCAATAAAATGTTAATCCAACGAATAGTTAAATGCCATCATACAAAATGTTGAAAAAAACATAACCCTTCCTTTTGGCTTCGCCGTAGTCGGGTTGTGTTTTTACAACTTTCTTTTAAAAAATAAATAATAGATTAACAGCCGAATTAAATTTAGTTGTGTTAGATTGAATTCGACACAATTTATTGTAGCACTTATTACTTATCAGCTGCAACCCGCGGTTTCAGACGCGTAAATCCCGTTCCCGCGGGAATACTCAGATATTCCCGTGGGAACGGGATTTACTCGGCTACTTTTTATCTAGATAATAAGTAGCCTATGTAAAATCTACCTATATTCCAAGTTTCATTGCAATCGGTTGAGTAGCTTTTGCGTGAAAGAGTAACAAAGTCACATACATGCATACATACTTTCACGTTTATAATATTAGTAAGATTTATTTATTTATTAACTATTTTGCTAAATAAATGATCACGTATTTAGCAAAATAGGTGCTAAGTAAAGTAACGAACTATTTAAAACTTCTGAAAGGGCCATAACTAATTACAACTTGGTTTTAATTTCAAAATCGTAAAGTATACTTAATGGTGACGTTAGATGGACCTGTGTACCTTGACTGCATATTAAACCAAGTGTCGGATATCCGTAGTAAATACTTTAGCTGGTACAATCAGAAACAAAAATCACAATCTACTAATTAAATTAATTAACGATTATGTGTTCGAATATTTTAATTTCTTCATTGAGTTATTGGGTGAATGTTATTACCATAATATATGTTAATAATGTTTAAATAAGAAAAAAATGTTTATCAATTTAATCCTACTAATATTATAAATGTGAAAGTGTGCGTGTGTTTGGATGTTTGTTACTCAATCACGCAAAAACTACTGAACCGATTGCGATAAAACTTGGAACATAGGTAGCTGGATACTGGAAATAACACATGGGCTTTTTATCCCGATATTCCCGCGGGAACGGGACTTACGCGGGTGAAACCGCGGGGCGCTAGTTGTTGAATAAAACGTTTAGTTTAGTTTTTTTAGGGTTATTTTGTGCCAATATGCCCTAACCTCATAACACCCCAATTTTTGACAGTCAACATGACGTATCATATTTTTCTAAATTTGAACGCATCTAATGATCCTTACAAAAATTAACAATTTATTTCGATGTTAGTTGAGAAACAAAAATTAGGTATATCTTTGAAAAATGCTGTCACAATGTATCCCCAATTTACGATTTTCAAAATGTATCTTTAATATCTACCGTATAGAAAATTGTTTTAATATTATGTATTAAAAAGGCAGCAGTAGACACACCATTTTTTTTACGTTTATTACTAAAAAAAAATAACTTATAAAACATTAATATTTCCTGTGTAGCTCAGTGGTTAGCGAAAGGACGCAGGTTCGAATCCTGTCATGGGGATTTTTTGGAAATATATTTCTTTGCTAAAAATATTTTTAAGTTATAATATAAAACAATAAAAAAAAAAAAACATTAATTCACTTTACATAACTAAACCACTAATGTTTGTAGAAATATGCTTAGAGATAAGTCTAAAATGAATAGCTGAACATGAACAGTTCACGTGTTTAATTAAATCAGCCTTTTCAAAAGTAAGTTACGAGTAGTCTATTTAGCCGTCGAATAGCGATCGAGTAGGATCGAGTGAATGCCCAAAGCGTTTTGTCCTTAGCTGCCGACTGTACCGAGCAATCCGAACAATGCTAATAATAAGGTGCACTGTATTTATGACCATACGTGCCCTAAGAACTCAGACGAGCAAGACCTATTGTGTTCGGACCTCCTATGATTATTTCAGTCAGTCGCACTTTTCCAGAAATCCCTATTTCAAGTTTAGATTTTATGGCTTTAAGATGGAATGAATCCGGCATTTGCATTTTGCGTAAATCTAATTTACGATTTACCGTAACGTTCTTGCTTTGAAGTTGAGTTTCCAGTCGTAAGTCAAAGTTTTTATATTATTGGCATTAGGTACTGAAAAGACGTTAAAAATCAACAAGTGAAAAATATTAATATGTACATGCCGAAATAATACAGCCTGAAAGGTGCAGGTTCATAACATGTTGGGTGCGAATATTTTGTGAATGCTTTTCTTTAAAAGCGCGGAGCTGTATTGGTCAAGTGCATACCCCGACTTTCATTCCGAGGGTCGTAGGTTCAAAACTAGGCCTTGCCTTGCAGTGTGAAAAATTAACGGGCTGATAATGATGATTATGATTTCTTTAAGAATTAGTCATACAAGTGTAGGAAATCTTTTAAAATATATCAAAAAGGTACATGTTTAATCTTATGTAATGGTTTATAGTTTGTAGACAACTTCTGTGACGCCAGTAACCTTGTATAACAATGATTTTCGATTTGAAACAATTCTTTTACCTAGGAATTGTTTCATAGATAAAGAATAAATCTTCGGTTTCGAACCGAAGTTCTCTGAATTCGTAACAAAACCTAAGCCTAGTTGGTTGGTATGGGAAATATTAATGTTTTTTAATGTTGATACATTGTAAGTCAATAGGTAAATAGGTTATATAGTATCCATAATAATGAGTCAATACATTACGCAACTTAGCCATGAATAATTTTGTTTCTGATTACAAAAGCTGTTGCTAGACTAGACCTACGCTGTGACCTAAATAGCCAAGCGCCTGCGCACCCGGCGCCCGCCAATCACAGGCCACCGTTCGAAACATAAACTGGCGCCGATACTTTACTATAAATTCGAATGTATTACAAATTACACCGACTATACTATTAAATTAGCAATTATTTGCTAATATTGTTTAACTAGCTGCGCCCCGCGGTTTCACCCCCGTAAGTCTCAATCCCGCGTTAATATCGGGATAAAAAATAGCTTATGTGTTATTCCCGGTAGTTTCATCGCCATCGGTTCAGTAGTTTTAGCGTAAAAGAGAACAAAACACAGAACAAAATCACATACAGACACACATACACATATAATATTAGTATGATAATTGAGTTTATTAGTGTATTGCTTTCGGTAACGCTTGAAGCCGGGTCTCTGTGTTGTTTTATTGGCTATGTGTTCGTTTAAACTCCATGAGTTTCTTGTGGTATCTTCTCATCCGAAGGCGCGTTCCGAAACCACACTGAAGTCATGTACTTATAAGTATGATCATGTTATTTATGATCTCCTTATATGGCAGGATCTAAATCGTTTAGCTAATAAAAAACAAAATAAATTAAAAAATGGATAAGTCTAAAATACTTAAAATAAATTAAAACCCAACTGCTAAAAATAAACATTTTTTTTATTATGTGTGGATTTTTAAAGCAGTCAGAATATTTATTTTTGCGGTACAAAACAACGATAAAATAACAAAAAACTATCATGTTAAGGCCCATTATCAGCTGTGAGGCGCTTCTTCAGTTATTCATTTGTAATAATATTTATTTATAAGTCTCGAAACAAACACTAAAAGCTTACTTAATTTACAGTTACATAATATATTTACAGTTAGTAATCAAAGTGAGTTCCTATAATTTATAATTGTAAATTTAATAGCGTGTTCGAGCAAAACCTTTTATCTAATTTTTACGCTACAAAATGGAGGTAGCGAATATGTGCGAACTAAGCGTCGAATACTATGCGTTACATAGACATGTGAAATAACGCGCCTACGGTTCTGGTATGCAAAATTACATTCAAGCTTTATAAGAGAATACAGGATGTCTAAAAAATTAAAAATCTAAAAATTTAAATGGGAAAAGTCGTTTTAACTTACAACTTAACTACTTACTTAGTATGTAATTAGAAATATTTTAAAGGAAAAATCATCTCCAAACATTCACTTGCGGCAAAGTTTGAACTTGCGTCTCTGCGTCAGCACCGCAGCGCCTTATCCAACTAGGCCACACGAATCCTCACCTCGAAGGGAATTTAAACGCATCGAATTTAAGGATATGAATGTTTTCTCTGTCTATTATTTTCCGACTAAAGCTAGATTGGGACGCCATCTACAGAATCACTTTACAGTAATTTACTTGTGCTAATGTTTTACTTTACAGTTAACATATTTTCACATATTTGTTTTACAGCAGTTTTTTTTAATTAGCAGGACTATAATTTCTTCTATGGTTTTCGCGATTTTGCATAATAAAACACTTTATCGGGTTGAATCGCGTTTAATTCATGGTTTTAAACGAACCGAATTTAAAATTTAAAAAGACTGTTCTTATAAGACACCCTCTATGAGTGCACTTACAGCAAAGTAAAACGTAATACGCGAAGACATGTATGATGTTATGAGGCCCGTCGCTCAAGGGATGGACAAGTATTTTAAAATGTTTTCCGAAGTAGAGCATTAAGGCGAGGTGAAGATTAAAGAAGTAACAATCTCCCGACAACGATGTTGCGTTGGCAACACCATAAATTCTTTTATCTACCCACTTTGCTTTTGTTTTAATGATAAAAAGCTTTACTAGAGCATCGTTCTCGGTTAAACGCTGTCAAACGAGCCGCGTTTCTATAGTAAGTAGGTAAAGGTGATAAATAACGAAAAGTTTATTCAAGAAATGTCAAATACAAAAATTACAATAAATTAAATACATTATTTAAAAAAAAACAAAGAAAAAAGTAATTATATTTTACAGTTATTTAACTAGAATATTTAATTAGTTTTTCTTTGGTTATAAATACAAAATAAAAATAAATATTTTACTTCAGAAAAAAATATAGAGTTTTAAAGGGGCATCCCTATATTTTAGTTAATCAATAGGGGATAAATCGTCCTGCAAATAAAAAAAAACAAATTTCAAAACCTAAAAAACTTCAAATAGACTTTTTAAACTCACACGATTTGTACTTAGTAATATTTTACCCGGGTCTTATTCGCATATTGTTACTTTTTTCTCTTACCTCGACGTTTCGATCATTTTACAATGATCTTGGCCGCGATGGGACTGGAACTTCAAATAGGTAATAATAAAAAAAAACCAGACTTAAGTAACCCTTAATGTCACATACACCAACCTTCCATACATAAAACAACAACATTCCGTCATGATAATCAACAGTCAACACATTTCAACTAAGGTAAGTATAATAAAATGCAACTTTATAAATGAGGGAATTGTAGATTAATCTAATTGTACAACTGATTACTGTTTTCGTTTTACAATTTTAATGTAATTATTTTTTACATAATTTGTTTTTTTTTATTATTAAGTAAATTAATATTTAAATTAAATTGATTAAGATAGTTATGACCCTTATTAGATGCTATGTGTCAAAAATTTGTTTAGTGCTTGTAAAGAGCATAAAAATCTTACTAATATTATAAACGCGAAAGTTTGTATGTATATAAGTATGTGAGTTTATTACTCAATCACGCAAACACTACTGAACCGATTACGATGAAACTTGGAATGTATTTATCTGGATACCGGAAATAACACATAGGCTACTTTTTATTCCGATAATTCCGCGGGAACGGGACTTACGCGGGAAAACTGCGGAGCGCAGGTAGTAATGTATATTTTCACAATTCCCGTCAACGAAAATAAAAATAATACCTACTAGCAAACAACAACGAAATCTCCTTCGATCCGGAAACACATTCTTAGGTCTAAAATATATGAGGCGCTTTTAAGCAAAGTAACTTCGATATTTCAAGCCGAGGTTAAGTTATTGGATGTTATTAATAATACGCCGTTCCTAACTTAATCTGACTTGAAAGCATTGAGTCGCACGTCGTGTAGCCAATGTATTGTTCAAATAACAAATATAATACTTTAGAGGGACTGCGTGTAGATTGTAGGTACTAAATCGTACTTAAGTGCAACTACGTCTGTCTATTATGTCAATAATAAAGAAAATAATAAAAATATTGGGGAAAATCCACTTATGCGAGTATTTTGCAAAAAAAATGCCCGTGAGTGATAATATTATGTGAGTATATTATGGAAATAATTCTCTTGACAATTAATTAATTATGATTTTACATCAAAAAATAAATAATAGTCTAATATAGTTCGTTTTACTATAGTTTTTATTGACATGTATATAATACCAGCTGCGCGTGACATGTAAATAAATCCCGTTCCCGCGGGATTATCGGGATATAAAGTAGCCTATGTATTATTCCAGGTTTCAAGCTACCTATATTTCAAGTTTCATCGCGTTCAGTTCAGTAGTTTTTGCGTAAAAGAGTAACAAAGTCACATACATACATACACACATACAATTGTATGCGAAAGTTTAAACTTTTGCGTACGTGCTTCCTCGTACACAAAAGTTTAAACTTTCGCGTTTAGGCAGTAAGATAATAATTAGGGTATAAAATCAAATCATAAGAATCCATCTAAACTAAGCTTTTTAAACTTGTGTTAAACGACTCTTTTACAATAATTCTTTACATAAGACTGGGTAAGCACCGGATGCCAATGAATTCTTGGGACTTATAAAGATATTCTTCATGTGTTATTGTTATGTGGATTTATTTTTACTAAGTATTTCAGAGCCCGCATGTCTCCATTGTTTTATAGCATCTGTGGTTTGTCAGAGTAGGTTGTGAAGTAGGTACATAAAGTTGAAACATAAAACTTTCTTTACCTATCAAGACCATATTTAATAATATTGAAAATTCCACTTTAACAACTATAAAATTGAAATAAATAACAAAAACTCCTAACACTAAATTTAAAACTTACTGAATCTAAAGGAAAACATACTAAACAAAACATAAAGAGGATGGATTTATTTGTTGGTTTGTTTATTTGTTTGTAATGAATATCGATATCATTTTTTTTTCACCAATAAAAAGCTAAATTATCACCAGTAACATAGACAACTTTGGATCACGATATTTACAGTAGCTAGCAGAAATTCGTAGTTAGTAAATAAATATTGAGACCTGAAAACAAAATATTTTTATATTTTTTTTTTGTATTTGCATACAACGGGGCAATGCAGCCAGCATTCTGTCCACTTTTCCCTCCACCAAGGGTTTAGCTGATTTAGATATAGTTTAGGTTTTAATTAGTTTAATTTCATACAAGTAGTTTTTATTTTAGTTTGAAAATATTTTAATAATTACCAGCTATTTAATATAGTGAATATATAGACACATTGTTCATTGTGTGTGTAATAAAGAAATTACAAATCTTTTTCTATTTCGTAATTTGTTTTCATCTTGCTCAAGGCATTTCTACAAGAAATATTTAAAAAGGAAAAACACATCTTCATATTCGCCGCGAGTGAGTTTCGAAGAGGGAGATATATTTTTATTAAAATATATCTTCTTATTGTTTTTAAGGTTCCGCTATTTCAAATCTATGTTATTTATAAATCATTAAAGCGTCAGGTGCTTATAGTTGAGAGTACTCAAGTCAATCGTAACTCGTTAGCGTTAGCCTTCGTGCTTTCGAACTTACCTTCTATAGAATCGAGAATCACTTCAAAGTTAACGCTGTGTCATTGCTCATAGTAAATAGAATATGAAATTCCATTGACTTGGTATTCTTTAAGATGATAATTATTTTACCGTACCGTTATTCCAATACATAATATTATTATTTTACTTACATAGGTTTTTTTCATGTAGACTAACTATGGTACCCATCGCTACTCTCATTTATTTATTTTATTAGAACGGCCTAGACCAATTTCACTTATTAATACATATTTTATATACATTAGAAGAATAGAAGAAGAAGAACACGAATGCAAGAACGCGTTCGAAGTAGTGTTTGAGCAAGTACCTATTACTATTTATAATTTATTGACATAGGCTAAAATTTAATGAAATAACAAATCAATGGGTTTGTTACGAAGCGTAATTCGGTTTTCGATTTAAAAAAAACATTTGTTTTCTTAGAAAGACAAAAACGCCTCTCCGGTCATGTATTTTGTTATTTCTTTCTGTTTTTATTGCTCAAGGCATTTTATACATAGAAATATTTTTAGCAAGGAAATATATTTCCAAAAAATCCCAAAAAAAACAGCAAATTGTTGCAAAGCTACACAGAATTCCTGTGTAGCTCAGTGGTTAGAGCATTCGCCTGGTTAGCGAAAGGACGCAGGTTCGAATCCTGTCATGGGGATTTTTTAGAAATATATTTCCTTGCTAAAAATATTTTTATGTATTTTGTTGTTTATTACACAGGCTAAAGCTGTGTTTGAGATTATAATCCAGCAATTTGCTGTTTTTTTGGTTTTGTTTTTGATTTTAAGATGATTTGCGATTTCAATGTCACTGAAGTGAATAATTCGGCGATAATCTACAGTGGTAGCTAGTGAGCTAGATGACCACCATAAAAAAAATTTAAACCTATTTGTTTCTGTTATTTCATAACGAATCATAGAAAATAAAAAACAAAATGCGACTCTATATAATTATCTGTGTGTACGAAAGAAACGATTGAGTGGCCAAAGGTTGGCGTGTGGGCTGTGGAGGACTATTGAAGTTTTTCTTTCTTACTTTTTTCTCTCTGAGTACGCGCTTTGGAAAGCTGGCGCACATCGAACACCACCGGTGTTGTCCACCGTATAAGTGCTATAACAAAATATTACTATCCAACAAAACTTATAGGTTATAGGCATTTAAATTACAAAACCTTTAAAAAAATAACCTTTAAAATTAAAATGTAAAAAACGGTTAAAAAAAACCTCGGCTTGAAATAGCTAAGGGGTCGTATTCTTGAACAAAAACTTGTAGCTTCCATGCATGAGCTAGTTACGCCATTTTGGCTTACAGGAATCATAATTATTAAGATAGGCATAGTATGGTTCGGACTACTATTTGCTTACGAAAGTGCCTATCGCTAAAAAAGCTGTAGAAATTGTGTTCCTTGTCAAACTTGTATCGGAAAACCTTGAAACGGATGTTATATTGAACTTATCTGTCATTGAAAAAATAGGAAAAGAATACACCTTAAAAATAATCGTATTTAGCATCAAAATCTAAAATAAATCCATATAAATCACTTTTCCATGGTCAGATAGTCATTATCTGCACTATTCTATAACTCAGCACTAGGTAGGTACCTACATTAGAGAAGTAAAGCGCAACTTTATCTCGTCTATGCCATTGTCGTAAATACTACAACGTACTTTAACACCGCGTTCTTGAAAGCTTATTTACAATTTAATAATATTAGTCGCACGTGAATATTCTTAACAAGTTCATGCACGGTTTCTATATTCATAAAACGGTTAGATTTAGTTAGGGATGGGAGAGAGGCCATACATTACTATTATATCTAGAAGTACCAACAGCATGTCAAGAAATAATAACTTGTAGCTTGAAGCTTCCGTGCATGCCAATTGCGCTATTTTGGTACAGAAATCTAGTTATTGAATCGCTATAAAAATGTAATAAAAAAATATGGTATTTTTTTTTCTTCATTTTATATTGGTTTATAAAAAGTATGTTTTTGTCTATTTATCATGTTCGATTCACATGCGTAATGTATACATATATTGACCCGAAACAAATCGATTTATATACAAAATTTTACAAACTTATATACAATTACCCTTTTCATTTCGTTACTTTTACTTTTTTTATTACTTTTCCTAACATTTAAACCAGTTTTGAGATCCGTATTGCACAAAATTGTATGCCTACCTACAGTCCGTAAGTAAAACGAATTGTATTATAAACATAGAAATCCAGCCTAATGAAAGTAATAGTTGAACGAACTCAAAATTCTAATCACTATAAACTGCATTGTATAAGATCGCTGGGGTTACTGCTGGGTTACTGCTGAAGTACAGCTCTGCAGGGGTATTAAGAGAGCTTCGGTCTGAAACCAATGTCAATAACGGTATCTCCGTCTCGCTCAACGCGACTTAATAGAACAGTGACAGATGTATCAAGTCCATGTTTGGTTTTGAACAGAAACTCTCTAAATAGGTACCTATGAAAATTGAAATTTTCATTCAGCACCTGTATTATACCCACCAAAAACTTAAGCGAAACTTATTGTGATATCGAAAATAAAACTTCGACATTAGGTAGGTACTTATATATTATAGACAATAGGTTTACATACGTAAGTTTTATAGCAAGCGAACCCGCAGGTAACGTCAATAATATCTACCTATTTAATAAACATAAAATGCTAGCAGATAGGTCCATTCGCCCCTATCGTCTGGTCTACAAAGAGGCAACTCGCGCGACCACTACAAGAATGTACCTAATTGGTTGTTGGTTTTATAAAGGTATCAAATAATAAAGCAATAAAAGTCCATTTTTAATTTTATTAAGTTTAACACTTTAGTGCTTATTACGCACGCATATAGACTTTGTAATTAACATTTCAGAACTGTGTTACGTTATAGTTATTATGCTAATAACATCACACAGTTCCGGTAGTGCGGTGAATAATCTGTGGTACCTGGGACGCAGTAATGCTGGTTTGATACCCGCCATTAAAAAATGTGTTTATTTATCAAACGGCATAAAAAATAGGTAGGTACTTATGATCCAAAACTTTTTCTCTCTCTCTCTATTTATTTTCGGCGAGTTTAAAAAAAAGGAAGACGAAATTGTCTTAAAAAGTACTGGGATTCTTATAATCTTACGCACAATCAGTAAACTACGCTACAACATTGCATTAAAATTGGCATCATATATAGTAATTTGTTTCCTCAGTGGTTCGTTTCAAAAAAATATGAACATATATTTACAGTTTGTGCATACTTATAAGTTGTCTTGGACTCATATAACAAGCCTTTTACATTAGTTTGCCGAGAACAGGCTTTTATTACACACTTCAATATTCTTAATGAAATGAACTTTTAGTGTAAAATAGCAAGAAAAGTTGCATTATTGATCAGTAGGAAAGTTATAAACTTATCGTTTGGTTAGCAGCACCTTTGATAAAGTTTTATAACGATAAGATCATTACGACTAATAATATCTCTCAATCTTAACAAAATTCAATTATTGTTGTTATCAAATTAAAATTTTAATTAATGGCACAGAAATAATTACTCGCTTCACAAGTTGAAGAGAGTATAGAACTTCTAACTATGCATGTTGGTAAACCTCGATAAAATCAATTTTGTACTTTACTATCAGATGTCATAATAAATACAGCTATATAGCGCTTCATCACCAATTTTATTTTGACACAACAACCATGCCGTGGTACAAAGTAAACTGAACCCTATAATCTATCCGTTTAGTTCAAACATTGATAAGCAAACGTTAAAATATGATTATATTACCTTTCTCATGTTCCGTGGACAGTATTTATTTTTGTGTGAGTCTAAATTCTTGTTAGAATCAAGTGGCGAGAAGAAACTGGTTTTAAATTGTATCTGATATAAATATGTAGACAGTAACGCCCTCAAGGTGATCACTGCTTCTATAAAGTATTTCAAAAATCACCAATTCAAACGCTTCGAATTTCAACCACTGTTGTAACTCTATTATAACATGCCAATTAATATTTTCAATTTACGACTTGGATTATTTCCCTAACAAACGTAGACAACGATATCAAAAATGGATATAGGTTTCTTTCAATTTGGGAAATTAATTTACTTATCTCCCATTTTGTATAAGAGTATGGTATAAGTATCACACATAACAAAACTTTCATATACCTATAGTCTAAAAGAGGACAGTAGGGCTAGACATATTTGAAAAACATAATTAGAAGAAAGTAAACGCCCATAACTTTTCCGAAGCCACACATCATAACTACTAGTTTTTAAGAAAATTATCTTAATGAATAAAATAATTGAGCATTTCCCATGTAAATTAATAGTTGTAAAGGTCATGGCACACTATTACAGCACAGCAACGGCTACAGCACGGCGCGGGCGTCGTCGCCTCGAATTCAGGCTACGACTAGTCGTCCATGTGTCGTCTGCGAGATGCAAGCTCGCAGTTTACGCGCAAGACATCTGGCCCGTCTGTCTAAGCTGCTCTGGAAGAATCTACATATGCACATTTTTAAAAAGTGACATTTTGCCGGCAGGCTAGTTTTTGCGTTGGTTAGATGTCCCTTAATCGCAGGCAACAAGGTGTAAGATTGCTATCACCGCCAACACAATTTTTATATGGCATTTGATATTGAACACGCCGCGCAGTAAGCACGCAGACGGCGTGCTCGAAGCGCAGGGACTGCAACCCCAGCTAGATCGTAGCGGCAAACACGCAGACAGCCCGCCGTCGACTTTTTTTATGTTGATATTATAACATGTATTATATGACACACGATTTAATGCTCTAAATCGAATGACAAGGTAATTGCTGGGTTAAACCCGTGCCGTTGCTGTACTGGGATAATGTGCCATGACCTTAAGCCGTATATTATTAGAAAAGAAAATTAATAAAACCTAGCCCTTAGAAGTTAATTTTAATACAGGTATGTCATTAACCCTTTACATCAATCAGTATTCAAGGCCCATGCGGCTGTGAGAAGGAATTAAGGGCAACATTTTGTGATCGGACAGAGAACAATAGAAATGGAGCCGCGCAAAAACTGCGAACAAGAATACAGACCGGTGCTCGACAGAACCCTCAACCGACGTCGGGGGTATTAATTAGTTATATTACAGTGACAATGTCTTACGAACAATCACAAACTTTTTGTAAGAGATCATTGTTCATTTCTTAAGAAAGCAGCGAGTTAGTGACATTAATAATAGATTAAGATTAACAAAGTACGAACAATTTTTACTGACACTTAATAAAATATGCATTTAAGCGAAGACTGCAACTCGAAACTTTTATTTGTAAAGTTCGTTGTCCGGAAAATTAATGGTAATCATGGTTGTCCTAATTAACGAAAAAGTGTCGTCATTTCGAAGCGCCAGAAAAGGATGCCCGAATTACTCTTGCATTGGCCGCTTTGAAACTCAAAAAACCGTTTAAAAATGATTCGCTCCGCCCACCGTCCGCCCAGCAAGTGTTGTGCACTTATGATTTATCATTACGTGGACAACTTGCCCGCGCCCCAATTATAACTACCGAGCTTCTGTTCCGCTAATACACGTACACATTGACCTCTTAAGATGACATAAGAATTAGTAGATTTGGTTGTATACATTATGTATTACAAAACATATGCAAACCATATTTTGGTATTTAATTTATCCTTCCCATCTTTTGCCTTCACTTTGGTAGTTTTATTTAGGTACATACACGATTAGTTAACTTTTACAACACAAAAATAAACAATTCTATAAAAACAGTATTAGTAGTAATCTGCACTCCAAATTTGTAATACCACGATTAATACAGTTTTACCTAATAAACAATATAATTAATACTAATTAAACGAGAAATACTGCATTAGAGCTTACGAGACGTAGCAACTCGAGCTATCTACCCATAGTAAAATAGTATGAGTTTATCAATCTTTCGCCTTGAGATTTTTGCTTCTGTCATCGGTAGCTTGAATCGACGACGATAATCGTGTTGGACACGGTTTATTCGTCATATCGTTTAACTCCGATTTACGTGCTCTCCACGTTTGATTTCTTTCGGCGGGAGCTTGTTATTTATCTTGATGATTATAATCAAAGCGATTGTCTTGTAATTTTAATAACAGAATACTTTGATTGTTCTTCTGTTTTGCGATTTTGTTTTGAAATAAAACTCTTTTTCCGGTTTTAATCGCGTTGTTTTTATTATCAGCGTTGTTGTAATGCCATGCCTATGTCAGTGAGCCTTAAAATATTGTTCCATATTGTAGACTGAGATGTGTACGTTGATCTTATCTATATTTTGACAAGCTTTAGTAATTTTTATATAGTATCAAAGTTTAGTAAAAAAAGTTTATTTTTTACTAAACTTTGATAGTAAATATTGTCTTTTATATACCTAATGAATAATGACAGATATTTAAAATAGTATTAAACGAAGTCGTCTTAGAGAAAAGGTAAACACGAAGTGTCGGTTAGCATTACGTGCGAAGTAAAATAATAAGTAATTCTTAGGTATTGTTACTGATTGAGTACCTGGTCACGCATCAAGGACGTGAATCGAACGTATTCGGAATAATTTTGGCAGAGGACATGAAGTTTCTCACGCTATTGGCATACTCGTTCGGTGGACAGCGCATATTTCTATATGCGTGTGCATTAATTTGTGATAATTCTTTAATCTCGAATATCCATACCCGCATTCTTTTTTACCGGGTTCCTTACCGAATGAGTAAAAACGGGATCCTATTACTGAGACTTCGCTGTCTTCCGTCTGTCACCAGGCTGTAACTCATTCATTTTCTTAGTTATGGCTTACTGTCAGCAATATAGGACAATTTAGCCTGTAGGCTGTAGAAGGCTGTAGAAAAAATGGCGACGATTTTCTTCAACCCCATGGAACATTTGTTTGTAACGTGCTAATTTCGTGTTTGGCACTGGTATTTTTATTTTCACTACACTCGTTGAACTTCGCGTAACTAAAGTGATAACATGCCGCCGAAATTAAACAATTTACACGCAATAAAACTAGGTTTTGCAAATATAAAAATTCAGGACGACGTTTCACTAACGCGTCAAAAACAAAAGTCCAAGGCTGTAACTCATGAACCGTGATAGCCTGACAGTTGAAATTTTCATAGATTATGTATATCTGTTGCCGATATAACATAAATAAAAAAACTAAAAACTTAACTTAAAGGGGACTATACTCATTCAAAATACGTGATTTAAAAAATAGAAATTATTTTTACTACTGGCGCCATTTAGTGATAAATCGGCGTCAGTTACGAGTACGTTCTGGAATTTCGCTTGGTCCAGTGTTTATTGTGAAAATGGTACGTAACCCTTCATGCGCGATTTCGACTCGTACTTGACCGGTTTTTTTTAATCTTTAGTTCCAAAATTATCGTCGTAGAACCGTGACCTTCTACTCTCAAGCAATTAATATAACCGATAAGCTTTCATAAATCTTTCAAGACTTAATGGCTTGAACAAAACGGATTGAATACATAATTTCGTCCGCCAAATGGTTTTTTAAATGACACGGCGACAGATTTAATTTAATAGACGATTAAATGGTTAAGTGTTGATAATTATAGGTAAGTATAATAACGCGATATCACCATATAAGTTTCAACTCGAACACTGTACGGTTGATATGTGCCGGCTTTAAACTTGAAGGTGCGCTGTCGGCAAAAACTAGTAAGCTTAGTTAGCATCAATCCCGTAGTAATTAGTATGAAGAGACTTGGTAGGTGGTAGAGGTTTTTAACTCAGTCGAGTAGATCACAATTTAAATCGTTCTCGACCAAGTATAGTAGAAATTCGAGAGATTCTTGAGATGTGTTTTGAGTTTTTGCTATCAAGGGTGTATGTATGTGTCGTTTATGTTTACTATGCGACAAGAACCCTACGGAGATAATATCTTAATTTGCAGATTCGATAATTATGACGAGTTCCCTACTTGTAGATTATACTTTTTTGTCGTTCTGTAATAAATTACAATTCCAGGCGTTTTTGTAAAAGATACCGGTTTACCCGGTATCCGTTTGTACAACAGCTCGATTTTTTTTGATAAATTGTTAACAATATGTTTCAGGAAAAGTGATATAAGCCAAAAACTGGCAACGTCTAGTACAAAACTTCCATACGTCTAAAAATAACTTTTTTTCTTCATTTTTTATAATAGTGTAATTCGAAAATCAGTTGTTTTATGGAAGCAATAGTTCTAAAGTAAATAAAACGTCAATTTGTAGTTAATGACCTACTAATTCTAAAACAACTGATGATTTCATGACTTCGAATTTTCAAAAATCAAAAGTTGTTCGGCTAGACTTCATGAACAATGCCATTTCGGCTTAAATTACCGTCTTTAAAACACAATGTGTATCACAAATACATTAGATACCTATTTACAAGTTGCATAACATTTTATTTTATTCAAAACATTTGACGCAATATTAAAGAAAAGAAATCAATGAAACTAGCCTAACGCATCACAATTTCATATCAAACAGAGAATCTTTACGTCGAGTTCTGTAATGAAAATATACGCGAAATATCCGTGCAGTTAATACAATAAACGTAAGTCATTTCATTCATTAATTTATAGTGCCTTTTAGCTCGAGCACATGAAGTAGTCAGAAGTTATCTTCAGATAGATAGGAAATGGTATGGGAATCAATATAAATAAATTGCCCAATAGAATTGCCTGAGGTACATGCAGACTTGAGATCAGATCCTATAACTCAACTAGCAACGTATCAATTAAGGGGTGTATGCAAAGACGATACAACCAGTTGACTGCACTTAAATATTCCCTCTCATGAAAAAAGTACGTATTTTTAGTAGCACTCTCATGCAAGAACGGCCGATCATCACAAAGAATCTTAAGGAACAGGTAACGCATCAACCAATCCCAAAGAATATAAGTATAGATAGGTAACGCTACAACCAATCACAAAGAGTCTAATTATAGATAGGTAAAGCATCAACCAATCCCAAATAATTAAAAATATAGATAGGTAACGCAACAACCAATCACAAAGAGTCTAAGTATAGATAAGTAACGCATCAACCAATCACAATGAGTCTAAGTACCTATAGATAGGTAACGCAATGACCAATCACAAAACTTGATTATCAACTTACCCCCTGCCCGCAACAGTGAATGGTGTTTCGTCGAAAAAATCGCGCTACGAGCAGTCAACTGGGTTTATCGTCTTTGGGTGTATTAAACATCTCGTCTTAATACACAGAGTGTGACTTAAATGCGAATGTACGCTTCACGACAGCACTGAATCATACTTCTTAGACCTTAACACCTGGACTTAGAGAGTATACATTTTAGCAACAAGTACACTAACCGGTATATTTATTTAACGCATCGCCAACATTGACAATTCAATATGTCAGTGCTGTGTTGGAGTTACTTTTCATGTCAAATTGATATATCCGACACAAAGCCTTTTATGTAAGAAACTGTTGTGGTTAAGTACATATTATTCGAATAGATTCTTCTTATGTATACTTGATTTTTGTAACAGAAAACCTTTTATTTTTATTAAAATTCCAGACACATAATTTTATAAAAAACTTAAGTTTGTTTGTAACAAACATATTTTTGTTCTTTGAATTCAAAATTGTGGGTAGATCGGCATTAACAGTCTAACTAACTAAAGACTCAGATCCTTATTAATCTATCAAAGATAGTGGGTATTCCAACAACAGCGTTTTAAAGGTATGTTGGTAATTTCCCGAACAATTAGATTTTGGAGTTGATAAAGTTGGTCCGTCAGCGCCGAATCTGAAATGCTTCAGGCGATCATTCTCCTTTTCTCGTTTCACTCGCGAAAGTCCCGTTCCTGCAGAAATATCGGGATAAAACCTATTTGTTACGGGAGTAAACGGGAGTAGCCTATTTGTTATTCCAGATCACCAGCTACCTATATTCTAAGTTTTATCGCAATCCGTTGAGTAATTTTTGCGAGAAAGAGTAACAAAGTCACGTAGTAACATTTATACAAAATTTCACTTTTATAATGTTAAGTAAGATTATAACTAGAGACGTGTCTAAATTCTTTGAAATTAACACAACTAAAGATCATTAAATTTTACCTATAACTTGGATTACTAAACTATAAAATAAAGTCACAAATCACAGTAAAATTTTGCATCTAATCAGAAAACTCATTAAAGAAAAGCCGATAAAGGAGATGTAATTGATTTAAGACATCGTCCGCCTAATAGGACAAAAGGTGGTCATGCATTCTTAGTGTATCGTAATAGCATTGTCGTTGTAAATCACTAAAAGATATTGATCGTAAATAAAGTTGCAATTTATGACAAAACAGAGATCTTGCGGCGTTAGTGCCGCGTGCGAAGAGATAGCCTTTGCTCCTTCCTTGTGGAAATAGCACCTCTCAACTCAATCAATATCGCAAAGTGCCTAGGTTCTTACAATTTAATTTGTTTGTTCGTACTTACTTGTACATTGATAACATACAATAACACATATTTTTCTATGCTTTTCGCAATTTTGCGTAATAAAACACTATTTATCAGGTTGTCAACAAACTGTAAAGTTGGCGAAAGCTCGGTCGTTTAAGAATCATGAATAAAACGCGATTAAACCCTGTAAATAAAGTGTCTTATTATACATTAACACGACTACGTTTTATTTATTGAGAGCAGAGTCCTGCGGTTTCCCCCGCTTAAGTCCAAATCGGGAATTATCGGGATAAAAAGCCTATGTGGTAACCCAGACAAAAAAGACTTATAAAAAATTTTAATTGACCGCACAAAAACTACCTACTGAAGTTCGGTCGAGTTAGAAATTTCGGAAGTTACGTTTCGTAATAGTCCTCCAGTTGTAGGGCTAATTGCGGAAATACACAGTAAAAGCTTCAACTATAACTAAACAAACGTATAAATAAATCATGTATAATGTATAAGCGCAATTTTTTTTTATAAAAATAGACCTATTGGATAAGGTTCACAAATGTTTATGAAATAAGGTGGTCAACTATAGTAGGTAATATTATTTAAGGCCCCTATACGCGCTAAACTAAAAATCCTGTCGGTTTCATCAACATTTTTAATTATTTTCTGACACAATGTTTCAGAATGTTTTCGTTTGTAGCTTTTGTAAATGACATTGTTCTCTACATTTTGGTGTAGATTTTATATAAAAACGTTAAAAGGTGTTGTCTTAGCAAATTTTAGACCAAAATAAATATTTTGTCCAAAATGTTCTAAGGCTTTAAAACAATAAGAAGTTTTTGTCTTGAAACTACACTAAAATGTAGGAAAGAATGTCGTTTACACCGACTGCTACTAATTTCCTTTGTAGTTAAGTACTATAAAATAATGACGGAAGGTTTCAATGGACAATTAAAACTTTCGTATGAAAAATACTAGTAGAGCTGCCTGCATACGTTATTCATGAACTATTCTTGAAAAAAATACGGCGCCTGCGGCACTACTGCGAGCTTTCTGGAATATAATTGAACAACTTGATGAGAACGTCAGAAATCAATTTATTATCTTGTTTTAATAGAGAATGTTATTATATTCATTGCGACGAAAATATGTTGGTTGTTGTCCTTTTTTTTTTCGTTTTTTTACAAAACGGTAAAGAATTATCGTTGATCTGGGATTAAGTTTAATTTCAGATAAAATTGCATTTATTAAATTAATAGATTACATATTATGCTTTGATTTTAGACGGATAGATACAAAATTACCTTGCGCTTCGTTGCATGCTTCTCGGGAGCCCAGATTCCACTGTAGTCTTAAATTATTTGGGGTCGGCACAGCAGGTTAAGTCATCAACACACCTAAATAGATTTAGCGATATTTTACGATTGGCGCCCTTTTTATTAACAATCATCTTCAGGATCTAGATAAATTTGAGGGTCACCAGTTCTCCCCCGACCCCTTAGTCGCCTTTTGCGACACCCACAAAAATATGGAGTAGCCTTATTCTATGTGACTTTATACTAATATTCCTAAACAAATTTTATACAATTTGTATACCTACAAGCTTATAATACCTATTCGATGTAAAAATATGTGTTAGGTATATGAAAACATAATATATTTTATTTGAAATATCATTCTAAGTGTTGGATTCGACAATTTATTTTATTGAAATAACCATTAGGTACAGTTAATTTATTGCCCAGATAGCCATTAAGAAAGGTTTAGGAAAACTTATCTAAAGCTTGGTTTCTAATTGTAATTTCTATTCATAAATTCACTTATTATAATTTTCTATGGTACACTCGTAAAAATTTATTAGGACAAACACGGTAAAATAACTCATTTGAAATAGATAACATCCATGTTAACAACGTAGGTACCCACGCACAAAAACCCCGGAGAAGTATAGCAGATATAAATTCCAGTAAATCACGCGACTATCGGAGATTACTGTTATCTAATGTATTTTAGGAAATGACGTATTTTAGGAACCACTTCGCATAACACTAAGTAACAAAAAAGTAGTTGATGACACAAAAAATATGATTATTGTGTATGAAAATTAAATGTCTTTGACAAACTTATCATCCGAGCAATGTCCTACGAGCACGTAAATAAATGGTAATCAAACCGTATTTAGTAGGAAGTAAAATGGACCGCATTTCGGATCAACGTCCTTATACTTGAAGAACTATAGGTATCAAACAACGTCTATTTGGTTTGGTTCAATCGCGCATACTAAAGTTTTTCGCCCATGTTTCAAGGCGGAATGAAGACTCTGTTGAACGCCTCGTTGTTCAGGGCAAAGTTGAAGGCACTAGGCCAAGAGGAAACCCATCAACTGCTGGACCGACTAAATAAAATCTTTGGTCCGAAGTGATCTTCATACATGCAGTTCACAAAAAAAGGATTTATGTTATTAATAAAAAAGAAAGCAACATGACAAATGTATCAAAAGTTTTGTTGTTTGAAACATATTGGGTTAAAAGTAGCATATGTACTTATCGATAATGTAACTTTCAATACCGGTGAAAGAAGTTTTGAAATTCGTCCAGTACTTTTAGAGTCCATTTAATACAAACAAATAAATCTTTCCCCTTAATAATATAACTATAGATGTAAGTATAATCTCGTGACAGACAGGTTAATAGACCAGTAGAGATAAAACGAAAGTGCAAAGTTACTTAAAAGTTTCATACAATGGAATTATCCTTTGACAGAACGCTATTGTCCTGCCTATTGTATTTGGTAGAGCAAGTGGCCTCAGTTAAACAATATTTGATTTTAAACGACACATTTATTCACAAATATTCTATAGTATACTTACTTATACTATAGTCAAATACAATTAACCAAAACGTCTGATTATAGTCTGAAATCAAAAACAAATATACGGTAACAATTCGATTTTTGAACCTATTAACAATTTGATCGGAATGTATAGGTACCTATTCTATCGAATCACACAAACATGCGTTCTCAAAAAATGTACAAGCTTATCGTGACTAGTCTCACATCGTGTGGTCATTTAGATCATAAAACAATAGAACGGTTGCAAGAGAATGCATTGCGCAGTTATGCAAATAGTAAGAAGTCGCGACCTTAAGCATGAATATTGATACAGCATTGTCGAGATTACAGATTTCTCTGGCGATAGCCCAGCCCTATACTCTCCAAGAGCACGATTTGTAAGCGAATTAAACTGATTCTCCGACAGAGGTACTCGATACAATAGATACAATAAAGATGGGTACCATCAAATCGAATTAAACGTAAAAACGTTCGTTCGCAATACTATAATTCTTTAGAATAATAAGAAAGGTGAAGTGAGCGAAGTGGTCACGCAGCCACAATGGCCGGTCTGGGTAAGAAATGACTTCGAAACGTATATAACTTCGTCAAATGGTCATAAACTGAGAGTCGTTTTATGGCGCACCTTTATAGCCGCCAGGTAAGTAAGGATGAGCGGCGTCTGCTTGCAAACTGGGACCGCAGCCAGGCTCGGTGTGTGTACAGTCGGCAACTTTACTGGGTGACCACCGTCTGATTTCGCTTGTAAGGTCCTTCACTTAGTAAAGAAACCTATACGACATAATTGCTAATTGTTACCTACTTACTTGCCATCTGCTTGCCTGTGACACCAAACTAATCCTTAAATTGTCTTAATACACACTAATTATCACATCGTGTGCGAGTGTGTGTATAATATAATTATTCGACGTTTGGTTCAAGCTAATTTTAAGCTTTCTGTAAACCACTTATGGCGTTGATAGTACATACACGTCACTTTAAGCAAGTAGAACGATAGAGTTCAGATAACTGACACTCGGGTCACCTAGGCGTCTTTGAAGTTTTAATTAAGTATTATTTTATGAAGACGATGCCTTCTTACTTATTCTTAATCTTTGACTGTCATTTATCCACATAAAAGAAAAGCTCTTTTTCACTCCTTCACAGTATCTGATTTAGGTGGTTTTTACATAAATATTTTTTTATGAAATTGATGATAAAAATTAGACCTACTTCATTGTAAGATAACGGTCATTTTTCGATAATTACTGACGATAAATGACCGAAATGAGATAATGTTAGTCAGTGTAAGTATATTAGTGATACGAAAAACGAGGAACAACTCTGAGTAACGCTTCGACTAGCCCGTCAAATAGTCATCTGAAGTTGATTTACTTACCTCCATATTTCTGTTTGTTTATTTACCTATTGGTAACCTTTTATTTCATCTACGAGTAGATATACCTACGTATAAAATACTAATTACAATAAATTGCAAACCAAAACTGTACAAATACGAATCGTTTTATAATTAGCAATGAAAGTTTAATCTTAGTATTGTTTAATACAGTTGATAATATCGTGTTCTCATTATTCCGTAGACATTTTAATACATAAATTGTTTTGATTTAGAGTCCCTTTAAAACATGGTCTCGTAATTATTTATAGTTTAAATGAAGCAATGTCGTAAACGTCTCACTGATTTATTTACGTAGAAGTTATTAGCTCAAACTAAATGGAATAGTATTTTTCTCTACATATTTATTAAGATTTGTTGGCAGGCAAAAGAGTTAAAATGATCGTTGAGAGCCTTTAATCAAGTTATAGGTAAGTAGAAAAGATCGATCAAGTTCTTACATTTGTAGGTAAGTTAAAGTTATTTTATAAGGTATTAGTGTAGATTAGTTGCGTCCCGCGGTTACATCCGCATAAGTCCTGATCTTGTGGGAATATCGGAATTGAAAGTAAAGTAATTACTCTTCGGTAATGTAGCTTTCTGTTCGGGGCAGAATTTTAAAAATCGGAGCCTATATTCATTACAAACTGGATGCGAGAAGCCGAAAATAGAACTAGATGGCGTGCAATTGGAGAGGCCTATGTCCAGCAGTGGACTGCAACAGGCTGATGATGATGATGATGATTCATTACAAACAAACAAATAAATATTTTTATAAATTATATACATGCAATTAATAGCCATTTTGATTATTTGCAAAAGTTTTGTTGATCACGGGACGATGCTAGTATTTAATTATTATGTAATGTACAAAAACATTCCAAACAGAAATAGGTACTCAAAAGACCCAGACCCTCTTTATATGATTGAATAAACTTATTAGTTCAAACAAAAGGTGGGTATTTTGTTTCGCCGACTGCGTTCTCACACTTGTCTTAAACCTGTACTGAACTGTAGGTAATGAAATATATAATTAATTCGCTAAGCAGGCTTACATTAAACAAAAATAGTAGAAGAAATGTTTTAACTACATGAATATTTAAACAGTGGTAAATGACGATAAATTTTATCTATTTTATTACCATAGAACAATGCGGTCGTTTAACGCTGGAAAACCTTTTTTTCTTATCATCTACAATAAATATAAGCAGGTTACTATTGCACCCAAGTTCTAAGTTTCGAACAAACTTCCTTGAATATTTTATTACATAAAGTACAAATTTTAAAGACTATCTAAGTTTCAATTCCTGTTTTTTTAGAAACTACGAAAACCTACACTGCCCGTGGCCCGACAAGGCACGCACTCGGCCAGTTTTTTTTAAATCAGGTTAAGATAGATTATTTCTTTATCTAAACTTTAATATTTCGTATTTGTACCTAAATAAGTGATTCCGAACATAACCTCACATAAAGATTGATTTAAATGTAAAATAAACCGACAAAATGCATAATATGTAGGTACACTAAAATAAATTACATTCCTTAACGGCTGTCAATGGATTCGATTCCGTCGTTTTCATCAATAACGACTTAAAATTTTAGATAATCCGTAGGAAATCGAAATGTATACCGACGCCGCGACGCTGTGTGAAAACACCAAACACCAAAATGAAATAAAATAACGGTGCTAAACCTCGACGTGGGCGTAAGATTCTTAAGATTTCACTAGTGCCATTTGCATTTTACAACTTTTATCGTTGTACTAAACGAGACTGCTGTGGAAGGCGAGAATCAGTGCGTCTTATGCAGCTTACATTTTATATTATGACCCGTGGCGTAAAAGGATTAGTGCTAATGCACTTGTTATGCAACTATACCTAATTAGGTGATTTGTAATCAGTCTTTATTACCATTGATATAAGGATGTCCAGCTTCGTCAACAACAACTACAATTCAGCGTTTTATGCAGGTGAATTGTCGTAATTTATAAATAGCAGTGCGGTGCTGTAAAAACATCCTGCTTTTCTTGAATAAGCTCTTTATAAATAATTTATTGAATATTTTTATAATCCATTCAGACTTATTTTTTTATATGCTAAAGTAACTTTGTTATATTTTCGTTCCTTAAGCACCTTAAGCAACAAAAATAAATGGTACTCTAATTCGAAAAGCGAATGAACAAAAAAAAACTGTCATCCAGGAAGAAAACCTGTCATAAAAGTAGATACCTATTTTGACAGATTTTTCGTTCGTTCGTAGAAATAGAGTACGGTCCAAAACCGAAGATTGACTTGATGTGCCTGTCACTGTCTTATTGAAGACTATTGAGCAAGATGGAGATATATTATCCTTTCCGACATCGGATTCGGGCTGAAGGTGCCCTAAATACCCCTACAGACTCTGATATAATTTCGGATTTAAGTGTCCAAATTGAAAAAAAAACTTTTTGTATTCTTAAATTATACGCAAGCAATGCAATCTATTCACATACTTTAAACTCCTTGACTTCCTATCTAAATGCAATTGGTATTGAGTTTCACCATATTTGAATTATATGATGTCTTTTAACGTTAAATGGCAATGAATAAAGTTGACAAACACTGAATACAAGCTGTTTTGTTCAACTTTAATGTTCATCTTATAACTATATCAAAGATTTATGAGTTAATACAGCACCTACTAACAGTTATATACTTTCCTTCAAAAACTTCAAAGAAGGTACTTATAAAACTTTATTTTTAGGTTATGACCAATTAGTAATACATGCAGGACAATTAAACATACGGTGCATAAGCTATAAATACATACGATTGTGAATAACAACCCGCAAATACCTGTAAATCCACCTCCATAGTAGCTAATACTTACTGCCTTTGCAATACGATTAATGTATGTTTTGTATGAATTGTCAATAGAAGAAGATCGTAAGTCTAACGATTCAATTAAATATTTAAAAATAAACTAAATATAATTACAGAATGGGAACGACAAAGTCGCGTCGCGAAATCCCTTTGTGACTAACGTATATGTTTTTAGTTTACTAGCTGCGCCCTGCGGTTTCACATGCGTAGGTCCCGAAAGAAGCATATGTGTTATTCCCGGAATCCAGCTACCTATATTCCAAGTTTCATTGCAATCAGTTGGATAGTTTTTGCGTGAAAAAGTAACAAAGTCACATCCATACAAACAAACTTTCGCATTTAATAGGGGTTAAAGTATGAAATTGCCGTTTTATTGTAATAGGTTCTTTGAATTGACATAGAATCTTCATGGTTTGAGGTTTTCGAATGAAACTTTTTTCAAATGGTTTCTGTGATGTTCTTTTTTTAAAAAATGTGAAACATTTGAATATCGACTTTCAATTGTTTTTGTTATTCAATTTAGACAAGAAAGATGGATACTGCGAAAATTCGAGTGATTTTTGAATACGAGTTCCGACGCGGAACTAACGCGGCAGAAACAGCCCGCAATATCAATGCTGCGTTTGGAGAGGGGTCTACTAATGAACGCACCGTGCGATTTTGGTTTAAACGCTTTCGTGATGGAAATTTCGACTTAAAGAACGAGCCACGAGGAAGACCGCCCACACAGGTGAATAACGATGAATTAAGAGAGATAGTGGAAGCCGATCCTAGTCAAACTACCCAGGAATTAGCGGTATGGTATAACGTTACCTTACCCACTTTATTGACTCACTTGCGTCAAATCAATAAAATAAAAAAATACGAAAAATGGGTGCCTCATGATTTGACTGATCTGCAGAAAGAAACGCGTGTTGAAACTTGTGTTGCCTTGTTGAACCGGTACAGAAATGAAGGAATATTGAATCGAATTGTAACATGTGATGAAAAGTGGATTCTTTATGATAACCGGAAAAGAAAAATGCAATGGCTGACCCCAGGTCAAATGCCACAACAGTGTCCTAAAGCAAAACTTACCAATAAAAAGGTAATGGTAACTGTTTGGTGGTCTCAGCATGGTGTTATTCACTATAGTTTTCTTCGATCTGGTCAAGCAATTACGGCAGATGTCTATTGTGCCGAACTCCGAACCATGTTGACAAAACTAGCAGTAAAACAGCCCCGACTCATGAATCGATCTTCACCATTATTGCTCCACGACAACGCGAGACCTCACACAGCACGAGAAACCATTTTGACCCTTCAGGAACTGCACTTAGAAACCATTCGTCATCCTCCGTATTCACCAGACCTTGCTCCAACGGACTACCATTTTTTTCGTGATTTGGACAATTATCTACGTGACAAGAAGTTTTCTTCCCAGGAGGCAGTACAAAATGCTTTCACACAGTTTGTGCAGTCTAGATCGTCGGAGTTCTATCGCAAAGCCATTAATAACCTTCCCATTAGATGGCAGCAATGTATAGATAATAATGGCAACTATTTTGATTAAATTTTGTTAAAAATTTAAAAAATAAACAATTAAGATTTTCAGTACAAATCGGCAATTTCATACTTTAACCCCTAATATAATATTAGTAAGATATTAATATCAATGGAATTCACGATAGTACTACGAAGTTTTTATCTTATTGAGCTACTACCCGCAATCGGTCAAAATGTCTCAAATTGAGAAGCTTCTCCTTCGAATTTTAGGAAGTCGGTTTAAAAAAAACAAGCATGAATGCTTCATTGATTCCAAACAGCATAACGCGCGATTACAATTAGTGAACACTCAAAAATCAAAACATACAAAAACATGTCAAGATCGGAACATGTGTAACAAAGCGGATTGTCCAAAACGTTGATCGTAATTGTAATTTAGTAGGAACCTCGGATCCGATACCACTATCGTAAGGCCAACTTCATGTCAGATTTTCCGAAATTTATTTTAAGTTATGTGATGCGAACCGAAACGCCTGCGCATGCACAATAAGGCATTAAATCATATTAAGACATAATGGAACCGAGGTGTGTTCGAAACGAAATTAAAACGCACACCGTACCTGTAATTGTGGCTGGGCTCGGATCTTTGGAGATTATCGCAACGCATTTATTTATACAACCTTCCCTCAGGAGGTTAGATAGCATCAGGAAATCAATTTCGCCACAAAACCTTACGAGGGCGTGTAGGAATAGTGCCCTGTAATATAGGTACAGGTGTTTTATTACATGAAATTCTGCAAAAGTGTGTTTTTTAATATTCTTTCTTTTAATGAGTCACAAATATTTTACCTGGACCATATTATTAATGTGGTCAAGCAGAGTTTTCTTTGTACCGATTCGTCGGTCGGTGCAGCCATTAAGAAGCCCATTATGCCTTTGGCTGTAAATTCTAGGTCAACCGCAAGCAACATTTTTGATCTCATTGTCCGTTACTATATGATAAGAAAGTTGTTATACACTTAATTTAGTAGAAAAAAAATCATATTTATGCAGAGTTTATCTGAAGATGTTGCCGTGTCCCTTACTAAGACGTATTGGGCAAGCTTATTGAAGATAATTTATTGTATTAGGCGTTCGGAACTCCATATCAACTATATTAAAAATTAATATCTAGTTTTTAGTCCCTATACCTGACTAGGATCACTACGTATCATGCGGTCTGCCGCGTGCAAAGAACATAAAAATAAATATTAATTAAATAAAAAATAAACATTTTTTTTTTATTAAATAATTTTTTTTTTTTTAATAAAAAAATAAAATAATAATCCAATTCCAGTTACCCCTCAGGAAATCCGAAAGCTGATTCGCGAACTAGATAGCAGAAAAGCACCAGGTTATGATCTAATAACAAAGGAGATCCTGAAAGAGTTACCCCGGAAAGCGATAATACTGCTAACAATACTCTTTAATGCTATGCTCCGAATCCAGTATTTCCCAGACCTGTGGAAAATATCTGAAATAATAATGATACATAAGCAAGGGAAGCCACCACACGAAAAAACCTCCTACAGACCGATCAGTCTCCTACCCACGATGTCAAAACTCTTTGAAAAAGTGATCCTCTGTAGAATCTTGCCCATACTTAAAGAGCGCAACATCATACCCGACCATCAATTTGGGTTTCGAGAGCGTCATGGAACGACAGAACAGGCCCATAGAGTGTATGAGCATTTGAGAAAGACCTTGGAACAAAAAGAGTACTGCTCATCTGCCTTCCTCGACATCCAACAGGCTTTCGACAAAGTGTGGCACGATGGTTTGCTATGCAAACTAAAGCAAAACCTGCCTCACGCCTATTATCCGTTGTTCAAGTCCTACCTCACTGACAGGTATTACTATGTCAGAGAGAGCAACACAAATTCATCTCTTCATGAAATCCGCGCTGGAGTCCCGCTAGGTTCTGTACTGGGCCCAATACTATACACCCTGTATACGTCAGATCTGCCGGTCATGCAAGATATAACTACGGCAACATTCGCTGATGATACAGCCATATTGGCAAGCCACAGGGATCGTACGATAGCGACAACGAAACTTCAGGAGGGTCTTGACGCGATCCACAGCTGGTTGCTAAAGTGGAGGATCATAGCAAGCGCTAACAAATCGGTTCAAGTGACATATACGCTTAAAAAAGAAAACTGCCCACCTGTACAGCTTGGCGATAGTACACTACCTCACCAAGATAGCGTAAAGTATCTGGGATTACATTTTGATCGAAGGCTGACTTGGAAACAACATATCCAAGCAAAGAAAAAGGAAATTGACATAAGATACAGAAATCTGTACTGGATGCTGGATCGAAACTCGAGGCTTTCCTTGGACAACAAGTTGCTGCTATACAAAATGGTCATTAAGCCAGTTTGGACATATGGCATGCAATTGTGGGGTACTGCATGCGACTCCAACATTGCCATCCTGCAACGTCAACAGAACAAAATTCTGAGAACAATTTCCAACATACCATGGTTCGTAAAAAATACAGAAATCCACGATTGTTTGAAAGTGAACACGGTCATAGAAGAGATCAGAACATCTACAAAAAGATACCAAGATCGGTTGGCCAATCACCCAAATAGTCTGGCCCGACAGTTGCTGAACAGAATTTATGAACCTCGCCTTAAGCGAAAAACAACCTTGGGGTTAAGTGACAACTGACTCCGTACATATGAGCAGAGTCTCAATGGAGGCCTCGCTCCCACGCCAGATCAACTCCTAGAAAACATCTGCTTATAGTTTAAGAACTGATCGCAGATATCCCCAGAAAAGAAAAAAAAAAAAAAAAATTAAATAATAATTTTTAAGCTTATTGAACCAAATAATTTTCCGGGCACTAAAGCGACACAAAACTTGATGGCGCTGTACAGATCATCTAAAAACTAGATTAAAAGGCAGAGAATTATGGAGAGACAAATTAACCATTTTAAGGTATTGGATTATGGATCCAAAAAACACTACAGCTAAATTGTAAGCTATTACATGACAGTTTATAACTGTACGTTAAAACTCTATAAAATATTCCGTCTAAATAAATATTTTAAATATTCGAAACTAATGGTATCGTAAATAATGAAATCCCTTTTCCGTTCGATCACTTCTTTTATCTTCAGAATTATTTATACAGAACATAAAAACACTGTAATTGTGTTACCGTTCAAATTAAAATTCCACGCATTGAGTTCACCTTATTTGAATAATCAAAACGCATAATTTTCGAAAGGTAAAGAGATAAGATGGTTTTGAACACTTAGGTTGTTACACATTATGATTTACATGGGTAAAACACCGCAACACTAAGCCTAATGATGCATAAAATAACCTCTAGTTATTTATTGATTTAGCGTACCAAAATTAATGATCACCCTAAACAAATACCATCAAGCGGCTATGTAATTAAGGATATACTTTACTGCAGAAGAGGACGTCGTAAATACCATTAGGTAAGTTAGTTTTTCTTGAGTTATAATAACCGATCTCCGTGTACAACATGAGCCGGATTCTACTAGAGAAATAAACATAAAGCAGACAGGTACAACGTAGATACAAGTCCATTCCAACTAAGCCCCAATCACGCCTCCGTCAGTGATACACAAATCATAATAAACTTCATATAAACCTATGAACTACGGTCTACGAGTTGGTACGTACATACCTACATGCGTTCTCATAACTATCCATAAACGTGTATGACGTAGCACCAACAGAACAGAAAAGACCGGTTCGAATGCACACATGTAAGTTGTCCAATTATGGCAGGCCTGTGACAGCATGATCAGTGTCCCCTCGGAGGCGTATATGGAAGAATACACAGAGAGGCGGGGCAGGTCACGCTTCACTGGTCGATATCATCGGCACCAATATGAAAGCGGACTAAGTCGCCGGCTGTCTAGAATAGAAACAATTTATATTGTGATCAATGCCAATGTTTTCTCTATAAAAATCTCTTTTATAATCCTCAGCAAAACGTATTTTACTAAAAGGCGTGTATCGTGTCAAAAGTAATAAAAAAGGGAGTTCCAATAAACGTAGTTGGTAATGATTTAAATTTAATATATGTACCTCAACTAATAGTAATTTCCTGGGTAAATAATAACAAAATTGACCTGGAAAATGAGATGTAACGAGGAAATATTCTCAGGATTAGAAAGTAAACATCATCAGTTTAGTAATTAACAGAACCTTAGTAATAAATATTATCTTGTATTTCCAGTATTTATGTGCGATCTGTCACGTTACTTAAGATACTTGTAAGTGGATCAATAGAGTATCAGAGAAATCGAGACCAACGATTTTCTATTTTCTCAATCAAGTGGCGCTCTGCTCTTGGTGAGAGACATGTACTTAAAATGAATCAACATACACACCTATATGTATAATTTTTAGCAAATTAAGAAATTAAATAACTAAATTGAATATAAATATTATTGAATTAAATAGTAATTGTATTGAATTACTAAAAACCAAAATATAATTAAGTTATCCACCAATTTTAGTTGTAATATTTTAATTTTATTAATTTATTTTGTTAGATGTGAAACTACGAGGTTCACGGATTATTAATAAAATAAGAACTCACTCAGCAACAAAGAATTAGATACCTACAGTTTATTTTAAAGGTATGTTATTTATACTCTACCTACCTTTTAACTGTAATTTTAAACTACATTGTAAATTATACGCGAAGAAATGAAATTGTTTAATGCATTAAAAATAGAAATATTTTTGGGCAGCCACAAGTTTTTTTACGATAACGCGGTAATGTCTGACCGAAGTTGACCGAACCACCCAAACTTCTTATCAGTCGGTTTTCGGTTTGCATTTAGGCAGCTCTCAGCTGGTTTAAAAACAAACGTTGATTTAACGTTTAAAGGCACAACGTAATCAGCAAGTTGGCTTGCCCACCAATAAATTTATTGATAAAAAAAAGCGAAACGTTAATGCGTCAAAATGTCTCGCATTAAATTGCCAGTCTAATATCGACGGATATTATCGGTATTTTATGTTTTTTTACATGACATACACACTTTAGTAGGTAGGTACCATAGCAGTTGGTCCCGGTTGTAACATCAAAAGTCAAAATAGTTTATTTTCTTTAGGTTCTTGTACAACAATAAATGCACATGATCATTTGGCTACATCTTAGGTATAGTGATTATAGTGTAGCTTCGGATCGCGCCCTCCGATAAGAAGTCACAAGAAACTCATGGGGTTATTTTTGTGATCATGTGTCAAATTATAATCGTTATAATACAGATTCACTCCCTTATTTATAAAATATTATTTACACATGACTAAGTTATGTGACGTTTGTCTCTGTCTGTCAACTTTGAAACTTATGACAGTAAAAGATACAAGTTTTAAGTTTCAAGTTAGGTATGCAGCGCATTAATTAGCGTTTATAAATAAGTGGGATAATATATAATTCGAACTGGAGCAATCATTGTTTACATGATCATTGTTACATAGCAACCGGAACCAACTATGATGATAGCAGTCTTTAGGTCAAGTTAGAGACCTCAGAGGACCTGAAAAGTTTAACACCACCACCACACGACTAAACGAAAAGAAGAGGAAGAAATAGGTTTTTTATGAAAACTCTTGCTAATTCCAGAAACAAATATACTTATACCCATAAATACCTAATGTATCACTAAGTTTACTATTATATGGCATTATGCTGGTACTGTCACACATTTAGACGAAAAGATGATCACGCCCTGCATAAAACATTCAACATTGCCGTAAAACCGAGTGATAGAGGAAAACCACCAGATACATGGTGGTCGAACATTGCAGAACCGAGGACCATTTCAAAATCAATATAAAAAGTTCATTTTCACTGATGTATAAAGTTTTTCTGAAGCCTCAAAAACTTAATAAAACTTTTAAGTATCTAATTCAAGGATCTAATTCAGTAATAATCACCAATTAGTCACTTACATTAGACACATCTTTAATTAACATGAATTCGAAATTTATTGTTGTAAAATCACTATTCGATCATTTTAACAATAAAATCGATTCTTCGAGACTTAACAGTCTAACATCCGTATTCACAAACTATGCGAACTGAAACAGTGCGAACTCATCTTTTGTCACATTTTCGCTGACGTTGATATCAATCACAAGAACAAGACAAAGCATTAAACCAGACATAAGTTCATTTATGAATACGGCAAAAGCCCCAGCTTGTCTAGATACACCTGCATAGGCACTTTAGACGACTTTTTCTTAACGTACATCACATTGACGCAGATCTATTAGCATTGGCGCAGAATAATGGAAGCCATTTCACAGTATAACGTAACATGTACGTTCATTAAGGCGAGTGTCGATGCCCGCGCCGCCGCCGGGTTGCAACTTGCATAAATCAGACCGAGAATGCAGCCAGAGCCCTAATGCGCTTTTGGTGTTGCTTGATAGCTCGTCTCCTTGCCCTTCGCTGAACAGTTTTCTTTGATAACAATACGGAAGCAACGAGATTAAATAAGATATACAAGCGTCTGATTATCTGTATGACTATATTCGTAGTGTGCTTTGAACCTGTTTTGTTGAAAACTAATTTAACTGAGAGCATTTGTTTTCAAAAATATAAAGGTGATATAAAAATTACAAAAGTCTAGAATTATAAAACTTTGTTGGCAACTTAAAATACAAAACATAATCAATCAAAAAATTCCACCACTGATCGTATACCTAGCTCAAAGAAGCAATGTGATATACCTTTGACATTTTTTAAATACTAAGATACCTACTTATGCTTGTTCTTAGAGGAAAGAAAATAGTCGATTATCCGTTATTTAATTAACTATAATATCTAATTATCGATAATCCAACAAACATACATAGTTACAAAGACTTTTCATCTCATACCAAAGACTACTGGATTTGTTCAATCGGTCAATTATTTAAGTCTTACAGACATATAACTCGCGTGCATAAGCAGGAGACTTCACATCTCGAATCGTAATTCGTGTACTTATTTATACTGATACGAAAATTAAAATACTTATCGCAAGTTGCAACAGGATAATGAGATGCGAATCATAAAATGAAACAAAATCTTGAACCAATGTAAATCAACGTATTGATATAACGAAAGAGCCTCGTAAGAAAATAAAAACGTTGTTATTAAGTATATTTTTATGACAATATATGAAGTAGTAAACGAAACACTTCTCACTTGGTCGTCCAATCGGGACTCGTCGATTACATCGGCCATCCGATCGGTATACTCATACTTGTCTGGTATATTGAAATAAGCTGGACACAGTTTTATTATATCTCGTAGTTTTAAAATTTTTACAGCGGGCTTGGTATGAGAGCCGTTTTGAACAGCGGTTTAAAATAACGGTTGTGTCAACCTGATATAACTCGGGCAGTTTTATGGGCATGCAGATGATGTCAATGACGCTAAATTATTTACATTCTCTCGCACTTAATTACTGTGTCTAAAATCTAAATTTTAGTACATTAGCTAGGCAGGTACTCTATAGTATAAAGTAGAAAAAAATCAGCAAACAAACCAAAACCTAAGTAGAGAGGTGGTAAAATAAATCTATATAAATAGTGTAAAAGATTTGTAGAAACATTCTTGCTGGAAGCAATGAAGCATATAATATAATTATATCCGAAAACGAGATTTTTTAGTAATGTTCGAGTTTCTATAGACCATGTCACGCTTCATAACCGCTTAGTATGTGTGTGTCGTGCCTTGGAGTCAAATATATATATATATATGCTAGCCAGTAGGTAAGATGTCTTTTTGTTTATTCTTTAAGTTCAATATTTTTAAGTTCGACGAGGTGAGGAGCAGAATCGTAACTATAATGCGACGAGCTCTTTTACGAGCACTCGACCAGTTTAGGTACGTTTTTATTTCCCTGGAGCGACAAATAAAACTATATTTAAAACTTGTGTTGTAAAATGTCTGTTATTGGTTCGGAGGTTAAATTGTTCTGAGGTGAATTAATGATCTTATAGACACTTGATCTTGTATATCTAAAAGTTGTATAAAGTTAAGGACTTTATTCCTACTTATATAATAAATTTGAAAGTTTGTGAATAAGTAAGGAAACGAGTACGTCTGTTCTTCACGCAAAAATGACCGAACCGATTACGATGAAACTGTATATTATGCAGATATCTGGAAACCTAGATTAACAAATGGGGTATTTTTAGACCGATATTCTTACGAGATCGGGACTTACGGGTATGACCCGCGGGGTGCAGTTACTTTTTACCTACATAAGTACATTGTTATTTTAAATATATATGTAAAAATAAAATCTGCAATTTTAACAAGGTAAAAATCCAAAGTTCTAATTAAGTGCTACGAGACAAACAAAGTCATGTTTGTTACACACATACGTAATCTTTGAAAGGTTTGAGAACGAGTGTTCTGATATCTTTTGCAAGAAGCGACTTATCGTAATTTAGAGCCTCCGATTAGACTCCGCCGGCCGCTAACGAGCATTCGTTTCAATTTATATATTTTTATTTTAACAACAGTATAATATAGTGCGGAGGTTTTGTCTTCCGCCGACAATTGTGCTGATGTTAATTGGATTGTTCGAATAAAACGCCAACTAAAGTTTAAAAGTAGGTATCTACTCGATTACAATCTAACAATGCGAGTTCTCTTGTTCGTTTGTTGACATGTTTGGTTTTTACAACACAATTAAATCGTAAGAAAGAAAATGTGTCTCACCTTTGTTGTAGTTGTTTTCAATGGTGTTCCGAATGACACTGCGCAGATTTCAACCTCGTAGCGGTCGACACCTGTCTCACGATCCAATGAAACTGCCGTAGACAAAATCCCTAATCCTGAATCAACATCGAACAGCCTGTCCACTTGTTTACCATCACCAGTCACATTCACAATATAGTACTGTAGACCCGACTTATAGTTATTAGTTAAATTAAGCACAGCTGTCCCTGGGGGTTCATTTTCAGCCACAGACACGGAACGATCGTTGGTCCAAGTCACTCCTTCTAACCGTGTACCACCTATGATTACATTGACGTAATTTTCCGTACTTTTCTGTTCACTTAAAACTGCCTCATCTGTAGCTTTTATTACAAGGTTCCATCTAGCCTCAGGTGATACTGGTTGGTGTCGTAAAGTCAATGCCCCATTGCTTCTATGCAAATCAAATGAGTCATTTCCACCTTGGATTAGTTTATATGTCACTAACCCATTTGTTCCAGAATCTAAATCACGAGCCAACACGTTCATTATAAATAATCCTCGTCCTGTGGTCTTTTCTATTCTTTCTGAGTTGATCACTGCTGCATTCATTGAAACGAAAATCGGAGCATTGTCGTTAATATCTTCTACAATTACAGTTACTAACTTTTCAGCGGATAGTCTTGCTGATGGTGGCTCTGCTCTGTCATATGCAACTACAGTAATTCTAAACGTGTCAATACTCTCTCTATCAATAGGCAATAAAGTATGAATAACGCCAGTAACATTGTTTATAGCAAAATGTCGCTTGTTGTTATTGGGTTCTTGGTGTGTTATCGAGTAGTAAACTTTTCCATTCAACCCAGAATCCGGGTCTTCTGCAGTCACTGTTACGATAGGGGTATTTTTTGGAATACCTTCTCTGATTTGACGAACAATAGCAGTGTTTGTGAAGATTGGTGCGTTGTCATTAGCGTCAATCACGTTAACAGTAAATGCGATACTCGAAGACAAACTTGGATTTCCACTATCAGTGGCAGTAATGTTTAAACTATATGAAGTAATGTCTTCGTAATCCAGTTGCTTGTGCAGAAACAACTCTCCAGAATAACTATCAATAAAGAATGCATCTTTCCTGTTACCAGATGAAATAGAATATTGAAGTTCTCGATTAATTCCTAAGTCGTCATCAGTTGCGTGAAACTGTGCAATCTTTTTATTAACCGGTTCAGTTTCTATTACTGAAACTATCAGTTGTGTTTGAGTGAATTCGGGAGCATTGTCATTTTCGTCTAAAACTGTGACATATATTGTTGTAGCAGCGGAAAGTTGAATGTCTTGTCCCGAATCGTGGGCTATTATTTGTAATCTATACTGGTCTTTAATTTCTCTATCTAAGGGTTTATTAACTAATAGCTGCCCAGTAGCTTCATCCAAAGAAAATTTTCTCATTTCATCCCCTCCAATTAACTTATAATAAATATCTCCATTCAAACCTTCATCAGCATCAGTCGAATACACCCTCATAATAGAAGCACCGACGGCAGCTCCTTCAGATACCTCAACTTTATAGGGAGTTCTTTGAAAGACAGGAGGGTTATCATTGACATCTGTAATGTAAATAGTGACTCTTACAGAATCAGTCAATTTTACTTTTCCGTTGTCGCTGACCGTAACCGTCAATGTTATATAATTTTGTCCAGTATTAAGTGCTAAACTCTCCCTGTCAAATGATTTTAATGTTTTTATAAAACCGTTTCTAGAATCTATTTTAAACTCATTTTGTGCAATCGGTAAGGAAAATGTAAGTTCAGCATTTCTTCCTATGTCTCTATCAGTAGCGGTTAATTTTCCAACAAAAGTGTCTGGAGGCTCGTTTTCTTTAATTTTAAATATAAAGGTTGTATTCGTGAATTGAGGACTGTTATCATTTTCATCTAAAACGTGGATGACAAGTGGTACTTGTGAAGATCTTGGAGGACTACCTTCATCGGTTGCTAATATTGTTAAAGAATAATAATCTCTTTCTTCTCTATCTAATTCACTCTTTACATATAAATATCCATCAGGGAAAATGCCAAACTTTTCATCTGAATTGCCTTCGGTGATCAAATACGAAATTCTTCCGTTGTAATTAAGATCTGAATCCGTAGCCGATATCGCAAAAAATCTTGTATTGACTAACGTTGACTCAAGCAGAGACGTTTCATAGGATGTGTGATCAAACACTGGGGTGTGATCATTAACATCATCAATTATAGCCGATATGGTGTGTTTAGTAGCTAGAGCTGGAATCCCGTTATCTGTCGCCGTAATTTCTATAGACAAAATACTGTTAGGTTCATTTCTTATTGGTCTGTTTAAATAAATTACTCCTGTGGTCTCAGATATACGAAATGTGTTGTCAGGGTTGTATGTTAATGAATAAAATATAGTTCTATTCGACCCAGAATCTCTGTCAGTCGCTCTAGCAAAATAAACTTCTTGGCCAACAGCCATGTTTTCAGGTATATGAATTTCATCTTTATCTTCTATAAATATTGGGTAATTATCATTCACATCCAATACAGATATGTTAACAGTAGTAAATCCAAAAGTGACACCAGTCTTTGCCATAATTTTCAGATGATATGTCATTTTTTCTTCGCGATCTACTACGGAATTTGTTTTTATCACACCTGTTTTTTCGTCTATTTTGAACACATGCTTAGAATCACCTTCTAAAATATAATACGATATAGTGTCACTAGAAATTCGAGCATTAACTTTACCAACATAACGTCCTACATCTGTGACAGAAGTTCCTTTGTCCTCGACTATTTTAAAATTATATCCGCCATAAGCATCAAATTGTAAATTTTTCTTTTGAGAATTCTTCACAATGTCCACTACAGCATCGACTGCTGCTTTTCTGTTCCCCTTATCTTTACAAGATATTCGAAGTGAAAACATAGTGTCGGGAGATTTTCTTAAATTGTTTTGTAGTATTACGTTACCAGTCCATGGTTCTATTTCAAAATATCCATTACCGCCACTTTCAAGTTTGTACATAATACGCGCATTTTCATTCTCATCTAGATCAAAAGCTTTTACTTGAAGTACAGTTGATCCCGGTAGCGAGTCTTCATTGACACTTTCTATATACCTTTGTGGATAAAATTCTGGATCATTGTCATTAATATCAAGTATTTTTAAATACACGGTTGCTGTTGAAGATTGTGGTGGGAATCCTTGATCTTTGGCTATGACAGGTATTTCGTAAAATGGTATTTTTTCTCGGTCTAATTCTATATTTGCGTTTAGTTGTCCAGTTATTGGATTCAAAGTAAATGTATTGGGATACTTTCTTTCAGTACTTGACAATAGATAGTAAGACACCGATCCATTGGTGCCTTGATCGTAATCTGATGCCGTCAAAATTAATATTTCTTTATCAGGTTTAACGTTCTCTGGAAATGATGCATTGATAATCGACTGTGGGAAACTTGGTGCTTCATCATTTTCATCTAGAATTGTAACTTTTAGCCTCGTGTATGCCCACTTTGGATTGGGTCCACCATCTCTAGCAGAAACGTTTAACTCAACAGTTCCCTGAACTTCACGATCTAAAACTGACTTAGTCGTAACTAATCCTGTTAAATGATCTATCATAAACCATTGTTGTTGATTACCATCATAAAAATCGTAAAATATTTCAGCATTTACCCCCGTATCTTCATCAGTTGCTGTTATACTCGCCACATAGGTACCTATAGGAGCCAGTTCAGTAAGTATTGCTGAATACTCCGATTTCTCAAAAACAGGCTCATGGTCATTGACATCGTTTACATGAATCACTAAAAATGAAGTAGCCGTTCTAGAAGGTGAACCTTTATCAGTTGCAACAACAGTCAAATTGTATTTACTAATTTCTTCTCTGTCCAAAATTCCATTAACGTAAACAATATAAACACTTGAAGAGTTTTCTAGACGAAAATGGTGTAACTCATTGCCAGCAACTATTTCAATACTTGTAATACCATTTAAGCCCGCATCTAAATCTGTGACTGTAATTGCAGCTACTAACGAACCATTTTTTGCATTTTCATCAACTGTAGCAAAATTAGCGGTAGGCGGTACATAAGTAAAGGTAATTACAGGATCATGGTCATTAGCATCTATTAGATTTACTGTTACATAAGTTCTTGCATCTTGTCTTGGTACACCGTGATCTTTTGCGATTACTGTCAAAACACAAGTCATATTACAAGTAGTATTACTGCAATATTTAGGACAATTTATTTTTTTTGCTGTAGTAATGACTCCCGATTCAGGATCTACTGCAAATTGCTTTTCAGTATCGCTTACTTCATAAGTAATTTTACTATTATCACCTAAGTCACTATCTGTGGCAGTGACTTTCAGCACTACAGTTCCGGGAGGTACACTTTCATTCAAAGACACTGAAAAGTCACTCTGATCAAAAATTGGTGGATTGTCATTTACATCTAAAATACTAACATTGACTTGAAGGTATCCATACTTAGGAGGATTACCACCATCACGAGCCGATATATTCAATACATAGAAATCGATGGTTTCTCTATCAAGTTTGCCAGTTGTTTCCAAGTGTAGATACGAGGTTTGTCCACTTGGGTTAACGGTCACGTTTAGTCGGAATTTGCCTTCACTGTCGCCTTCTACTATACGGTAGTCGTTTGCTATTCCGTTTTCTCCTAAATCCTTATCAGTTGCAGCATCAAGTAGTAATTTAGTACCTGCTGCAGCACTCTCGGAAAAAGCAACCGCTATACTGGGTTCGGGGAATTCCGGATAGTTGTCATTGACATCGGTAACCCGTAGTCTCACTTCGATGGGATACGTCGGTTGACTTGATAGAACTACAAACGCATAACGATCAACTGTCTCCCTATCCAGAATTACATTAGTTCTGATCACACCAGTAATTGAGTCTAGGACGAATTCTTTCGGTGGCTCATTGAAGCGATAAGTAAAGCCTGGTTTGATAGGTATTCTACCAACGATCGTGCCAATAGGCTGGTCTTCCGCGACACGAAGATCGACGCCGGTATCAACAGCCCGGGACTGCATCTGTTCGGCGGTGGCGCCTGCGCCAGCCCAGGCTAGCAGGGCCAGCGTGACTAGCGCCACGTGCCATCGCCCCATCCTCGTCATGACACAGATAAAAACATTGCAGGGTCCGTTCCTCGTCAGCAAAAATTGACTCGCCCCGTAAACTATAGTTGCGTCCCGTTCGCGCAGACTAGCGCACTCGCTCACTTCAGGTATGCAGCATGGCCGCGACGACCTGCGCGCGCACGAATATCTCACGAGAGTGCGACCCGCCGCCTACGCCGATACATTCATTCGTAAACACACGTGACACAACACTATCCAACGTCACTTTCGATCCGTCCTAACACATACACTTCAGTTTAAGTCAAACTATGTACACAGAATGTAATTTAACACAATATCAAAGTTGTTTTCAGCTATATTTTGTTCGCTAAACAGATGCAAACGTAGCGCGAAGCGGCATGCGGTCGGATTCGTAGCCGGCGCGGCACTGGCAAGCGAAGGCTTTCACGGATCCGCGCCCCGCGTCCCTCGGGCCTCAGACTCGCCGCAGCTGAGAGCTCCTACTGTGGCTGCGTGATGATGATGCCGAGATAATGGCCGCCGAAGGATTCTACTATTTATTGTTCAATACAAGTCACTAACCATTCTCAGAAAGGCTGACAGGAGCCCAGGTAGAGAAATCTCTTGAATGTGTAGGTACGTTTATGCATCATTATTTATATTAGAACTATTTTTAAGACGCTATAATAATAGATTAAGCTGTTCAATTCAGAAAATCGCTAGATTTCGCTAGATTTTCTGAATTTGATTACTACTTAAACAAATTAGGAGCTGTTGAACAAAAAAAAACCTGTATCCTAATTTTGAACGTTTAACTAGCCCACAAATTTTACTATTAGACCGAGTTTTCCAATGAAACGATTGTATATGCATATCATTCTTAAACCATTTTTATTTATAATGACTAATGAGCAATAAAATTAAAGTAACTTATACTTAGAAAATAATTAGTAACTGAAAAACAAATAAAATCTACAGTAACGAAATAGTGAGTATTGTTGGCAAATATTTACAGTAGAAAAATTATGTATTTGTTTCCTTTAAAACCTATTGCTTGATACTGTAATGAAAGTAGGTATATTGTATTAAAACCAGAAAACTGGCGTCGTCGCCAACTTTTAGCATAAACTTTTTTATCCTAAAATCAATTGGCAGAACACATTTAGCTTGATTATACGTTATGTGATTTTATGACAATAAAGTTTAAACGAAAAGTGGGCTCCCGTAAAACAGAAGCTAGATGCAAGTATCAATTAAACACACCCAAAAATTCAGTTTAAAAGTAGGTATATAATTATTTTCCGAAACGGATAATAATGTTCAAGCAAATATTACGATTTATTGTCGCGGGTTTTGATTTTTTTTTATTTTTTTTTACAATCGTTTTTAAATGTTGTCTAATTTGAAATTACATGTCTATCCCCTAGCGGTCACTCCGGTTCGTAAAGGCAGTTTATAATTATTTATTTTTTGCATAGAACGTGGTCCGAACAGTAGTTATTAGTAGACACCCGATTATTATGAATCTACTAGCTGCGCCCTGTGGTTTCACCTGCATAAGTCCTGTTCCCGCAAGAAGATCGGGATAAAAAGTAGCCTATATGTTATTCCAGGTCTCCAGCTACCTATGTTTCAAGTTTCATGGCAGTCGGTTCAGTAGCTTTTGCGTGAACAATATGTATAGTCATGTAAAGTTACAGCTTCTTAGTACCAAGCGTCTCTGAGCTAAGCCGCGGATAGACGGACGGACGGACATGACGAAACTATAAGGGTTTCTTTTTGACTAAAAAACCCTAAAATGGAAAACAAAAATATCTCGAGATTTGGACAAGCAGTCACTGCAGCAGACGCATAATCTTAAATCTTATATACCTAAATCACCACTGGGCTATCCAGCTAGTTAAATAGAAGTTTTAAATTACTGGGGCTCTATTTTTGAACCAAATGAGGCGTTTCGAGCGATTTTAATACCTCGATTTCTACTGATATTCGTTCAATTTCTGTAATTTTTCTACGTGAGTCGCCGTCCACAACGAGTGGTATCAACCACTCGCAGCAGGAGTCCGGTATCTAAACTATAATCAGCAGATACCGAATTATTTAAATCGCCTGAAGTGAAACGAGCGTTTCAAAAATAAGGCTCCTGGTTACTTGATTTGCCCCAATGTATATCACTAGATAGTAAGTATTACATAAGTTACTAAAATTACTTATTAACGGGGTGTTTACCATGTTTAATAACTTATTCGCAGAGCTCGATATTTCGCTAGCGAGAGAGTCTCGTGTACAAAGTGGTTGAAATAGCTAGCGAAATATCGAGCTCCGCGAATAAACTATTAAACATGGTAAACACCCCGTTAATAAGTAATTTTAGTTGTGAAAATAACCATGTTAGTTTAAAATCGTATATTACATAAGTTCTTCTATGGTTTTCGCGAATTTGCATAATAGAACATGCACCAGGTTGTCAGGTTGGTTGAGGTTGGTGTCAACCTTGAAAAAGCCAACTGTAAAGTTGGTGAAAGCTCGGTCCGTTTAACAATCATGAATAAAACGCGATTAAACCCGGTAAATAAAGTGTTTTTAGTAGGAATTACACTTGTTAAGTATATTAAACCCGGTAAATAAAGTGTTTTTAGTAGGAATTACACTTTTAAAGAATATTAAACCCGGTAAATAAAGTGTTTTTAGTAGGAATTACACTTGTAAAGTATATTAAACCCGGTAAATAAAGTGGTTTTTTTTTAGTAGGTATTACACTTGTACTCGTAAAGTATTATTTGGATAGGTAGAAAGCAGTGAATCATGTTAGCGGTATTGTTTAGTTACACTGCATGGAGTACGTCTGGGTGTGTTTAAATTCTAGTTCATACGCTTTTCAATGACAATGGATTAAAGTCTTCCTGCTCTACACGTCGTTGGATAATATTATTATGATAAACAGGATTTGCGCATAAACACGTATAATTGACACATTGGTAGCAATTCTGTAGTGCATTTATCTAATCTAAACCTAAAATTAAAACTATTTTTAAAGAAAATAGGTATATATCTACAAAATATCTTTTATATAGTTCTATATATAAATAGTTGTATGAACGCCCAGTGCAGGCTTGAGCACTTTAAATAAAATATAATTTAAACCCAAAATTGTTTAATTTTAGTTTAGAAATTCCAAAAAGCTTTTCTGTTGTTACGTTGAGGTAAATTTAGTACCACAAAATGAATATTAAAACTGTCAGCCTAAATTTAAGTTAAGGATGGCACCAAGATAATATGAAAACTGTCTAAACAACCTTGTTTTTTGCCAAAATCTGTTTATCAAATTATCCTATGCCGTGTAGAGCTGGAAGACTTAATCCATTGCCACCTTAAGGTTGAAAGTCGCATGAAATATATTAAATTATCCTACGACAAAGATAAAGATTAATGGAGCGCGTTGATGTCTTATATAGTAGCGCAGGCGCAGCTGTAGCAATTGTCGTAGACCTCGCTACCACGACCAATTACAATGAAACTTATTTAAATTTAGTTTTAGAATAAATGAAACATAGTTTACACATTTATCTATATCTATACTTATAATGAAGGAAGAGAGGACAAAAAGTCTACTTAATAAATAAAATAATTATAAATAAATTCTGCGACCAACACACAGCGCCATCTAGCCCCATGGTAAGCTGCTAAGCTTATGTTACAGTGACTAGACAACGGATATACTACTTTTATTTATTTTTCTTTTGTAAATACATAAATATTATACATAGAAATACAGCCAGACTAGATACAAATATTTATTTTTAAGCATAAATATTTGCACTCAGCGGGAATAGAACCTGCAACCTTCCGCATTGCAGCCAAGCGTTGCCCCGACGCGCCACAGAGGTGGTCAAAGTACTTAGAAGTCATGTACTTGGAAGTAAATTTTAAAAAAGTTGCCTAGGGGACTTAAAATTAAAAAAAAACTCACCACTAAACTAAACTGACTAAACTTAGGAAAAGCACCTAGTACAACAGAGTTATATAATTTTAAAAATTCATGTCCGTCTGTTTATTTCTCTGCTTGTTCCTTATACAATTAAAAACCACTGATCCGATAGAAATCTGGTTTTCAATATTGGACAGTTCTATTTTCGAGGAACCTCGTGGTATACTTTACATCATAATCTAATTAGTAGAACCCGAGTAATGAATGAAAAAGTCGGCTATGCACCATTTATATGAAGCCGAAGTCGCGGGTAACAGCTAATTTTAGAATAAATGAAACATTTATCAGTCATCATACATAATACCATGATGACTTTTATACAAGATGTAACGGGTAAGTCGTTTTAATCCGAAAGGGGGTTGTTCTAGACGTCTAGGCGAACAACTTTTGTTCTATGACTTTTGGAAATTCGAAGAACTTTTTAAATTTTAAGTGTAAAGTTTACTTGAAGATCAGCTGTTTCTTAGAGTTCGAGGTCATTGACCTTATGTTGTCCTTTTATTTAGTTTGGTCTACTACAATCAAACCTTAAATTACCTTTATTTTCAACAACAGCTGTTTTTTCAGTGAAACATAATCTCAAAATTTTCAAAAAAAGTTCGTATTTTCAAAATTCCTAGAACCAAAGGTGTTCGCCTAGACGTCTAGAACAACCCCCTTTCAGATTAAAAGGACTTACCCGTTACATCTTGTATAAGTCGTCGCGAAGTCATCGCGTTATTGTTTATAGCTAAAAAAACATCAAATAGGTAATTTAAAAAAAACAATTTCAAAAAGAATATTTTTTAATTTTTTATATATAAATTTATGAAATATTTGAAAATTTAATTTAAGCTTTCTGTTATTTATTCAATAAAATGTATTGATATATATATATATATTTAACACCTATATAACCTATATAAAAACATTTTAAATTTACTTTATATTTTTTGAGCGACAAAATGACGACAAAGCAACGATAATGGTAGGGCGGATTGTTTTTACCATATTAAAATATGACATACATTTATTTTGTAACACAGTTTTCTTTTTAAAAGATAAATTAATGAGTCTAATGCAAAAAAGAAACAGCCGAATACATAACCCCCTCATTTTTAAGAGAAGTCGGTTAAAAAGGTACGAAAGTTTACCTAACCAGCCATTCTATTTATTATCAAGTAAGTGGTGCCCTCTAACAACAGCGAAAGCAACCTTGATAATTTTGGGCAACACTCTTCTGCAGGTAGGTAAAGCTTACAAGCTTTCCTCACAGAGCTTTTTGGTTCACTACCTGGTTAAGTTTTACCTATCTTTCTTCAGAGATGGCGCTGTTATCAAAAAAAAAATTTGATAATACACTTTTACATAGATGTAATATTTAGTACTTTAGAAACTACCTAACTTCATATTACTATCTGGTCAAAATATTCCTGTTTAGAAACTATTCCTATCAGTATATGTAGGTCTATAATTACGAACAAGTATATACCTAGATATCTTTTATATGCAAACGTTCATTTTAACACATATTTATTACTAGCTGCACCCCGAGGTTTTTCCAGCATAATTCCCGTTCCCGCGGGAATATCGGGATAAAATGTAGCGTATGTGCTATTCCCGGTATCCAGCTACCTATATTCCTCACGATCTGTTCAGTCCATTTTGCGTGAAAGAGTAACAAACTCACATACAATATAAAAACATACATACAAACTTTCGAATTGTAAATATAAGGAAGATAAACACGACTAACAAGCTGTTGTTAGAATCGGCAATTATGAGAAAATTCGAAATCAAAAGTAGATTAGAATTAATTTTAAATTCCCAAAACAACTCATCAAGCCTCCAGCACTTTGCCTTAATTCCACACCAAAAGCTCTTTCAAGAGTCGGCCTCTGACATCGATTGACTCGAGTGAGAATCTTGCCTTTTCAGGTACTTAGTTAAAAATAGCCTTGTTCTCATACCTAGATGGCTACTACATTTTATACACACTTGTTGCACAGTTTTACGTCACTCCCCGTTCCAAGCTGGCCGATTGCTTGCCAGAGGGGGACGCCGCGCCGCGCCGCCGCCTACCCCGGCCCCGCTGACGTAAGGGCTAAATTCATGAATGGAATCGAGCTCAGAACCATCATGGACTGACTCATATAGGTACCTAGCATATTCGCATTCTGTTCGTTTCTGTAAGTAGGTATCTACCTAGACAGGGCTTTGTCAACCGAAATGTATAGCTGGTGTTACAATGACATTGTTGTTGACTCTATAGGTACATAGCTTGTTCGCCTATTCTTCGTTTCGATAAGTATCTAGACAGGGTTTTGCTGAAATCTATAGCTTGTATTACAATGATATTGACTCTATAGGTACCTAGCATGTAAGCATTCGTTTCTGTAAGTACATAGAAAGGGTTTTATCAACTGATATGTATACCTAGCATTATTACATTGTTAATGTATAGAAGCTCTAATTCCAGCGTGGGTAGATAAAAGCTGGTACTTATATTGAAATACACAAACGTAACATCAAATAGAATTAATAGGTAATGAAAGCCTTGGTTTTATATATTTAATTAGAAAATAAATCCAAGCTAATTTATTATGGACAGTTAACTTAAAAAGAGTGAGTTCAACAAGTCCTGTTAGGAAAAACGGAATTAATTTACTTTTAATCGAAACGAACCTTATGAAAAAATTACAGTTTTTTTATATTCTATTCAATTTCAAGAACAATCCTGAAACGGTACTCATAATTTCAAAGCTACTCTAAACTCTAAATCGCACATAAACGCACATACCTACCTACTAAGCCTGAATTTAGAAACTACTCAATTATTTAATTAGCTTAAACCCGTAGCATAGTTGACGGTATCCATCTAGTTTTTAATATTTATTTTTTGTTTTTATTGCTCAAGGCATTTTAAACATAGAAATGAGACATAGAATAGAGAACATAGAATAGAGACAGGATTCAAACCTGCGTCCTTTCGCTGGAGCGAAAGGACGCAGGTTCGGGGATTTTTCGGGGATTTTTTGGAAATATATTTCCTTGCTAAAAATATTTCTACATCTAGTTTTTTTTCAATATGTTGTCGCACCGACAGAGACTTAAGGTCCAAATTTGAAATAGCTTTTCAGCGGAACTAGCCAGAATTCTTATCGAAAAACGAAATCGCCAATCGACAGATTTTTTTGTATGAAATCGACATTAGCTCGCGAAAAATCAAGCGTGACCTTATGTCAATTTCATATCAAAAAATCTGTCGATTGGCGATTTCGTTATTCGATAAGAATGTTGGCTAGGCCCGCAGGTTTCAACTGTAGAGCACCAGCTAGGCTCCACGAGCGTTAGGACGCGGTGGTGCGTTGTATAGAAATAAAATAATACTGCTGCGATTCTAACGGTCGTGGAGACGGTCCCTAAGCGATGAAAACTGCGAAGAACTCAAACCAACTCAAGCCAAATTTCCGTCTTTAAATAAATAGTAAACAACGACGATGTTTTCCTAAGACATTGTAACTAAAGTAAATACGAGAGTAGAGGGCAATAATAGGTACATCCCTACAAAGGCTGTGAAGCGACCATCACAATCCTTAAGGAAAACTATAAATAGTAACGGAAATACAAAGATCGATCCACGTCGCCGCCACATTTGTTTTCCAGACTATTGCGCAACTCGTCGGTAGTCAGTTACGACACAAATACGGTACTATAATGGTACATATAGTTTACTGAAATTGAAAGAGAGATAAAACCAGAATCGCAATTCCAGTTTCTTACTTGAAAATCTGAAAAAACCTGCACATTTAACACTTTTTCTATGCCGCAATACCCCTTTATTTATGACTTTTAATTACTGCGCTTACTAATTCTGTTCCCGTGGGAATCCGTACCCAGCAAACTATATTCCAAGCTTCATCGCAATTCGTTCAGTAGTTTGTGTTCTTCAGAAACCTGGAATAACACATAGGCTACTTTTCATCCCGATATTCCCGTGGGATCAGAACTTACTCGGGTGAAACCGCGGGACGCAGCTAGTAATATGTATAGTAGTATATATACATCACAAACAAAGTAATCTACACATTACCTGATATTATCTGTTAAAGTGCGTTATTTTACTTTATAAATGCTGATTCTCGCACTTTACCTAATTAATTTGCAGAATCGTCTGGTACACCGGTAAAATGTGAAAGACAGTGAAAAAAATAATCATCTTTCTGGGTAGTTTAAATAAAAATCGAGAAGGCTAAAACAAACCTCGCTCGCCATACTGGCTGTTGGACAAAAATGGCTGTTGCATTAAAATATCTACAAATACCTAAGTACAAACTACCTATAAATATTAATGTCGTTAGTAACAGAAAAAGTTCTCTAAATAAATAATAATGATTGCTGGTAAAAAATTAAAGTACTTAAACTGCGTAGGTGTCTGGTAAGAGGATGTTATAGGTACAGAAACGATTTACCCAGACGTGCTAAAAATAGACTGATCTCTGGCTTTCGCAATACCCACGGGATAGAAAGGGACAGATGTATGCCTATACCTAACCTACCTACTCATATTTCATGAAAAGCGGCTTAGTTGCCCTCCCCGAAATAGTACCTATATCATTTTCAGTATTTTGCTATTGTCTGTCAACAAGTAACAAGATGATATTTAAAAATTATATTATTATATTTTAGTGCAATCCATACTTTGAACCTACAACTATTGCGCTGTTACGTATAATAAATACTATTGTAATAGAATAAAAATATATTTCTAAAAAGAAATACAAAATAATGATAAGTACAAGATTTCAATGGGTTTATGGCAACTCTGTATCCCGAACTTGAGGTAGGACTTACATTGATAATACAGAGCGGGGGGGGGGATACTTTCAGCCATATGTTATTAAACGAATTCGGCATGTCACTCTTTCAACCTCAACAATGGGACGATTGCAGTAGACTTGCGTGGTTAGACATTAGGTAGATACAGAGAGGGAGAACAAAAACGAGGTAGAGGCACTGCGTTAGGGAGGATATGAAGGAAAAGTAGAGTAGCGATTCTGCTATTCACTTACCTAACCTAAACGAAACCTATTGTTTTAAATTTGAGTATGGAAATTCTAAAATGCTATTCTGTTGTTACGGTGAATTCACTAAAATTAGGTTGAAGTTAGACGCAAAATGTTAGTTTTACGTATCTTTGACCAAACTGAATAGTTTAAGATTTGATGGCAGCAGAATTGCCACCATGACTGGGAAATTGCAGTGAAAAAAAGAAATCAGACCGCACATAGTGGGATAAGGGCAGCAACAAGAAGTGCAATGCAATGTAGCGTTTGCTACCTCTTTATGCAGAAATACAAAATCGATTGCGATGTAATAAAAAGATGTATAGTATCAAATAATACTTATTATTCTTAATATTAGTTATACTTACGAGTATAAGTTGACGTTTTAAATCAATCATATATTGTATCAAAGACGATACAATTAGTCGACCGCTCATAACTATTACGTTTTTACGAAACTGGTAAGTTTTTAATAGCACTGTCGAATAAGAACGGCTAATCACTAACCCCCCTTATGAATGACAAATTTTAATGACCAAATTTTTGACGTTTGTCTCTATGTCAACTTTGAAACTTCGTGTCATAGTAAAAAACAAACGATACATAGTTAAGCATAAGTAATGGATGATTTATACTGTACTGTCACCCGGCCGTGCCGGGTCCGAGCTTCGTTGTCCATTGCTCGGCGAGCAGTGAATCGGTCTGTTACAACCGAGTGGCGGCCGAGCAACAGACATAAACCTCGGACTCGGCACGGCCGTATGACGGTCTAGTATAAATCATCCCTAAGGGGGTAAGGGTCTAAGTATAGATAGAACGCAATCACAAGGTTTGATTGTTACTTTACCAACTGCCCGCAACGGTAAGTTGTATTATGTTGTAAAGTTCGAGGTATTAGCAGTCGACTGGTTTTATCACCTTTGATTTGTATTTATTATTAGGTACTCTAAGTGAATAAATGAATTTTGCAATCATTTATATTGTTTTTTATTTTTAATTATAAATGAAATCATTATCTTAAAGACTATGAAGAGGCTTAGAATTTACAGACATTAGAATGTTTTACAAGTAAATGTATAGATAATTAGCAGCGCCTAGCGGTTTCCCCAGAGTAATTCCCGTAAAAAGTAGCCTATGTGTTATTCCAGGTCGCTAGCTACGTCTATAGACGTTTTTATTCTAAGTTTCATCGCAATCCTTTCAGTAGTTTTTACGTGGAAGAAAATCACATAGATACAAGCTTTCGCGTTTATAATATTAGCATATTAGTAAGATTTACAAGCCATGTTCATTTGGTACGAAAACTCCCACGCAGTTCAGAACCTGGCCTAATTGCTTGTTATATGACTTCGAGTATTATATTGTAGCAGACAGATATTACAGAGATGTAACCATTTTTATTTAAATTTGAAAAGTATCTAGAACATATTTATATAACCCATGATATTCACCCGTCAAATTTTCGGTTCACCGACGCGTGACCTACGGATACTTAAAGTTCACTTAAAGTTCGTTTAATCCTTCCGACCTTTCTCGAAATAACTAGTGCCACCCGCCACTCTGGTGGATTGCATTTAATCTGTCACTGTCTCATCTGACACCTCGATGGCAAATCATGATCTATTCTCATAACCTCAGACTCCGCTAGGAGTAATAGTGTTCTGTGACCTCAGATTACTTTAATGTAGTAGGGTCTCATGCGCTCCACTGGATGCGAGAAGCCGAAAATAGATCCAGGTGGCGTGCAATAGGAGATGTCTATGTTCAGCAGTGGACTGCAACAGGCTATGTTCATCATAATGATGATGATGAGGGTCTCATAACGTAAACGATATTATCACTAAAAATTGAGAAAAATCAAGAAATTAAAGCAAAAAAGAATCAAAAATAACCTATACACACAGTGCCACCGACTTATCAGTTTTGTTATCTGAAGTCGACATAATAATTAAGAAATTTAAAAATCGACTTTAAAAAAGAAGGAGATCTTCAATTCGTCACGTATTTTTTTTAGGGATGTTCACCGATTTCTCGAAGATGGGTAGACCGATTGAGAAATACTTTTGTTATAGATAGATAGAGCCGAAGATAGAGACAAATTTGGTTTTAAATAATAACCAAATTTGGTTAGCAACCATAGAACGTACCCAGGTTGGTAGTGTAGGCACTGAATATTATGATTTCTTTAATATGAAATAGCCTTGTAATTTCACAAAGCTCCACCGCGTGGGTGACCGGTAAATTATTTCAATATCTCACTGATGTTGGAAAAAAACCTAACTTAGAAGTAGGTATTTAGTTACTTAGGTAGATATGACAAGTGGTTACAGAACCACAAAATAGATAAATAGAAAATAAGTAACTACGGACTATGACTGCATCCAAGCAATATTCCCGGTTGCATCTCAGTCGGGAGTTCGGCTGACAAATACCTTCTGTATAAATTTGGTAATGTTTCCGGGCCGACCACCGCCTACACGCGTCTGCCTAATAAAAATCCTTCTTGTGACCAAGAAGTTTTCATGCCACTGCGCGAGGATAATTTTACTCTAGATTAAACACGGAAATGGGGTCTGTTACGTTAGTACATACCCTTAAAAATAGTTTTTTCATAATATCTTTCAAAAACAGACACCGTTAAGTTACGATTTTATTATAAGTATATAGATATGGCGAATATAGATATGGTAAGGGGATCTCTCCAAGACCCCTTATACGCCTTTTACGACACACACGAAAGACATGAGAAAGACTTACTCTTAAAGGGGCTACACGACAAATAATACGAACTATGACCTCAGTTAAAAAGCCCATAAGCAGTTAAATTGCCTAACTTTTCAGAGAGGAAACCAGAGGAAACTAGCAAGACAGAACTACAGTACGACATGAATCTTTTTCGCAAAAAATCGAAATTGTATTCTATTGAATGCCAAATATTAGACTTCCACAACTTAAAAAAGATGTTCTGCGAAGCGTATGTACAAAAACTTTATTGTTACGATGTAAGTACTTACGTCTTCAACCCCTAATGCTACCTATTGAAAAAATTGTTTTTCCTTTTTGAGTAGTGGTTTACACCTAGTATTAGAGTTATCAGGTTTATAAGGTGTGACAGGTTGACTTTATTAACCTTCTCCATCCAAAGGTTGCCTGGAAGAAATCGCTTTTAGCGATAAGGTCGCCCATTTGTACAACTTATACTTTTAAGCTTTCTGTGTATTTGTCTTACTTTAAATGTAAACTGATTGTATTGTTGTTGGTTGTGCAAATAAAGTATTAATCTATCTATCTATCTATCTTGTTTTTGATGAGTTTTTCTCTTTATCACTCCGAAGACTTTGTAATAAAAACAACAATCATTGAAATCGGATCCCATGTAGAAGGATCCTTTCTTGGTGGAAGAAATACGCCGAAGAAAAATCTATCTTTCATGAATCGGTTTAGCAAGTTTTGTCAAAATCGGTTGTGAAATACGACCAGAGAAGAGTCAAGATACAACTACATATATACTTACTTAACTTTGCCAAAGACGCTCTCGTTACGCTCGCTCGGTCAAAACGCAAAAGCTACGAGAATTTCTCAACTGCGCTCCATCGTCGTTCAAAGTTCAAATACTTTGTAGGTAAACAATTTCTTGATCATCGTGGAATTTTTTTATTCAAAACCCGGGATCACGTTGTAGAGCTAAACAAAATATTGAAAAGGGAATTAATTAAAACTTTCGGTCACGTTTTACATAACAATCGTTTGAAAATGTTTAGTTGGATATTTTTATGAAACACGAGGATTTCATAAATTAACCTTAATATATTTTTTCAGTCAGACAGTTTGTTTGTTTGCTATTCGACGACCTCTGTGGCTCGTCGGGCGAACGCTTGGCTGCAATACGCTTGGTTGCGGTTTCGATTCCCGCTGGGTGCAAATATTTATGCTTAAAAAATAAATATTTGTATCTTGTCTGGGTGTATTTCTATGTATAATATGTATGTATTTATAAAAGAAAAATAAATATAAATAGTATATCCGTTGTCTAGTCACCGTAACACAAGCTTTAGCAGCTTACCACAGGGCTAGATGGCGCTGTGTGTTCGTCACAGGATTTATTTATTTATTCATTTTCTTTTTCGTCTACCATAAATAAATATTGTACGATATAACACGAAGACCCTTCACACCAAAGCAGTAAGGCTTGTAATATGACTGCCACATTGGATCAAAAGATATGATACCTTAGTAATTACACTTTGCGTTTTTAAATGCATACTGATGCGATTGTGGTATATCATTTTAAAAATGTTTTTTTTTATAATATTGCTTATTGAAAAGATAAGCTTGGAAGTCTAGAGCATCATCCCGGCTTGGCAATTTTAACTTTTTTTTACCTTAGGTATATATTTAGAAAGTGTGCTTATGAACTGCAAAACCTAGCCTTACCATATCTATTTTACGAATAAATTGCACACCTGAAATTCCCAGAGCGCATCAAAAGATTACTCGCGCAAAGCCGCCGAACGTAGCTAGAGTTGACCACTTTGCGCAACTTTTTGTCGAAGAAACTTGAAGAAACCTTTCATTTTAAACTTTTTAGGTACCTTTTTGTTTACGGTTTCTTTTTGGTCTGGAAAGAAGTAAAACAAAGTTTTTTATATAACTCCAAGTCACATTTCGATCAAATCCAGAAGGTTCGAACTTTGCGTACTTTACCTACTCTGAAATTTATACCAGGAATTAATCAGCCACTAATTAATGTAATGATTATAAGCTTTAGTAGATTGTATAATACAGGTAACAGCGGTTTCGTGGTTTTCTAGTACCTCCTCCCCATTGGTTTGTCTTCGGTAAAAATGACCTCGATACTATTTCAGAATTTCCGAGTCTTTATAGCTTTTTATTTATAGAAATGGACAAAGAGGTTTATTTTTGAAACGAACGACAGACGTGGAATACTAAATAATTTGTTGAGGGGTGGGTGTTATTGTACCTTGTACCTACGTATCTTTAATCTAAATACTTATTGTATTGTTGTTGGTTGTGCAAATAAAGTATTAATCTATCTATCTATCTACTTACCTACCTCATATGCTTAGAAAATAAATTCAGTGACTGATAAGTTCTCAGTTTATAATAATACTAGCTGCGCCCTGCGTAAGTCCCGCAATCCCGCGGGATTATCGGGATAAAAAGTAGCCTATGTGTCATTTCAATTTTCCAGCTACCTAAATTCCAAGTCTCATTGTAATCGGTACAGCGATTTTTACTCACAATCTTTCAGCTTTATAAGATTAGTAGGATGGGATAGGATAGGATGCTACGAAATATAGATTTAGATATATATACGTAACATGACGTAAAACAGGCTCACTTTTATAAAGATCTTGGGCCCTTCTTACTTTTATGTACGTTATATGCAACTTATAATACTGAAATAACTCACAATAAAGTAATATCTGTGCCGTGGTATTAATTTATCCTCAAATTGAAAGTTCAGGGGCACGCAGTCGTCTATAACGTAATACGTATTTGTAAAGGGTATATAATGATGTGCCGACTAGCTCGGTTCTAAAAGAATATGGTACGGTATCCCGTCCTAAAAGGCGACTAAAAACGTTTTCGTTTACCAGGACAAGTTGTAGCGCCAAGCGGACTCGTCCGTGTTCCGATACGTAAACCGGTGTAGCCTAAATTACCTCGATGGTGGATAAAAGAACAACGACGTCGTTCGAATTTTAAGTCATCCTTTTGTTTTTAAACACTATGCGTCCTTTCGCAGCGAAAGGACGCCGCAGGTTCAAATCCTGTCATAGGGATTTTTTGGAAATATATTTCCTTGCTAAAAATATTTCTAAGTTTAAAATGCCTTGAGCAATGAAAAAACAAAAAGAAATATTACCTCAATGTCAGTAAATTTTTAAAGGTGTGTAAGTAAATTTCCGAATAGTTTAACTGTGCAACGTATGAAACTAGGCCGTCGGGGCGGACATAAAAAAGCTTCGCTAATTTACGGCCTATATATTTGTAGTTTTTAATACAAAGAAACCAGTCCAGTTTTATGTCGTGCAGCATATAGAAGCCCAGTCTGATCTTGTTCCACTACCGTTTTCCTGTCTTCTAGAATGAGCTTGACAACTTAGACCATATCAACACTTACCATCCGTTATTCAAACGCTCAACCGTTGTTTGCAAAAAAAAAACGATGCGAATTGTCAGTTTTTTCTTGAAAATGGTTCAGAAATTGTTGGTAGTGTTGCAAGATGTTACTAACTCTTCAAAAGTGTTAACATAACTTTGCATACATAATTTCCAAAAAAAGAAACAGAAAGCCAGTAAAAAGGATCAATCTACACATATACAAACGAAGTTTTATACAAAGTCGTTATATAAGTCGTCGTCATCGTATCTAAGTAAGTACAGGTGCCAGTAGGGACATACAATATCAACTTTTTTTCGATGGTTTGTTTTCAAAGTGTGTTCTATTGTAGCATGTCGGCTTGGCGCCAAGCGGTCGACGACCCCTTGTTTGTGACTTCCGTGCCGAATTCTGATGCACTTTGCCTGCACCGAATAACCCCCCTACTGACTTCTACACATTTGAGAAACCTCCCTTTTGGCGTCTACCTGATTTGACGATCTATCTAGGGCGGAGGCGGGCGAACACCCACACGCAGTGCTGAATGTTCTGGATTCTATTTCAATAGACTTCTTTGTCTTATTGCATCGCTTTATCCTGCACCTGTACAGCATTTTCGGCGGCGCAACTTTTTTTTTTTACACACGATAGATGAGTGTTTGAACTTTAACCACTATCTTATTTGATGGTAAGTGATGTTATGCCTAAGATGTAATACGCTCAACTAGAAAAAGAATGCCAGACCCGTCTGCATCTCTACATGGAAGGTCCTACAGATATCATTTTCTCCGAGTTTGTGTGTCTCTTTTTAACCCCCGACGGAAAAAGAGGGATGTCATAAGTTTACGTGTTTGTCTGTCTGTCTGTGTATGTTTGTGGCATCGTAGTTCCTGAACAGATGAAGCGACCTTGATGTAGTTTTGTTTATTGTTTGAAGGGTGACCTAATCGAGCGTGTTCTTAGTTATGTTTTAAGAAAATCGGTTCACGTGTTTAAAAGTTGTGGGGGGTAAAAGTGGGGGTGAAAACTAAATGTTTCCAAATATACCCGAGTGGGGGTATCAAATGAAAGAGCGAGTTACCTACGTTATAACATGTGGGGTAGGTACCCTACAAAAGGGTGATATTTTTTATTGTAGCACTTTTTTCGCGTGAAAAATATGTACCTATAGTACCTACTCATGCAAAATTTCAGCTTCTTAGTACAAACCGTCTCTGAGGAAAGCCGCGGACGTACGGACGGACGGACAAATAATTTTGAAGGTGAAGGTTAAAAATGACGGTTTTATAAAAATTGGTTAAGCCATTCATTTTAACTTTATATCTATAGGTTTATAGTTGTTTATAGGTTTATATAGATCTATGTATATATAATTATTTTTTAATTAATTATAACCTTAACACCATTTGTTCACCATAACACATGGGATGTTTGAGTTGTCCTGGGAACTAGGGTCATGGTCGATCAGAGTTTTACCTGCTAAAACTCCACTATTTCCCCACTGGCTACTTGCTTCTATGCCAGGTCTAAGGAAACCTTAAAAAACTCAGTAACGCAGACCGCGACAGTCCATTAAAATACTCCGAATAAATTCATACATTTACGACTTTTAAATAATTAAAAAATAAATAAATATTGCACAACATTGCACACAGCGCAATCTAGCCGCAAAAAAAACACTAGGCTTGTACTATGGGTACTAGACAACGAATATACTATATAATATTATAGTTTTTTTGTAAATACATACCATATTACACATAGAAAGACACCCAGACCAGATCCAAATATTTATTTTTAAGCATAAATATTTGCACCTGACGGGATTCGAACCCGCAGCCTGCATTGCAGTCGGGCGTTAGCCCGCCACCGCGGCCGGCATTTAAATTATGCTTTTGTTACAAAAACATTATTAGCCTTCGGTCGGAGTAGTGAAAACTCTTTGCCTTTTTCTGTGACAAGAACTTTTAAGACTATCAAGCAGAAACAAAAACTCGAAAAACTACTCCGACCTTAGTCTACGTTTAACATTAAGACTAAATATGTTACTAGGTACTTCCACTTTATTATTTAGGTATATTCGTTCTTTATCTTAAACAATTCAGTTAAAATCTAGAGATATTATTAACAAGGCGAACTGTTGCCATCCCATCAAGTATTTAAGGAAAATGGCCAAGAGCTGTCTGGACTATGACGCAATCCTAGAATACTGAATGGAGATACGCCGTATTATGGGTAGTCGAAAGCACCATAAAATTGTTTATGTTACGTTAGTATCTAACTTGGCGATAGTCTACCCTTTACGACACTAGATTTTATGACTTCGTTATTTAGGATAAAGTAGGAACCTATTTTAACTATAAAAGAAAACCAACTTATCTAATAACTCTTACTACGAATAAATCATTAATTTTACATTTCTGTTAAGTACTTAAATTTTCTCAATCAAAACATATTTTAAAACAGAAAATAATATGTACAGTCTACAGTTAAATAAATTAAAGACCTAAGTAAATAAATTATCGAATTAATAATAAACGAAACTGTAGGAACCCAAAAGGTTACAGTCGTCGTCTCTTTAGTTAGATAGGTCCCTCTTAAATAGCACTGTCGTTTTGTTAGCTACAGGAGCAGCCAGCTTTTTTAATAAACTATTGATACTTCAGTAATAAAAAAAATAAATAAAACAAAATTAACAACAACGATCAAATTTATCATTTAGAAATTATTAAAAATAGACAAACTACTATTTGATCATAAACATTTATAACCAGGACGAGTAAGATGAATATTCTGTGACGCGATCGATAGCAAAATACGGTGGGGTGGGGTACTGGGGGATTTGCGGGGGTGTATTAGGGGGTACTAGGAGGGGGGAGACGGCTGGGGTGGTTTCATTGAGAACGTGTGGGCGGCGAGCGTGGGCGACCTCTTATAAAGCCGCCCGCCCCACTCTTCCACGCACAGTCGTGTTCGGATCGCGTTCAATCTAACATCGAAAAGTGAATAATATTCATCATGCATCCTTCTAAATCAAGGTAGGTTTAAAATTATAAGATTTTAATCATAATAAACCTAAATTAAATATTTTTGATTGCTTTATTTTTGAATTGTGTGTGTGTTGCAGTTTATACCCCTTATTAATTTCTTTTACCATTTTGGTACATATTTGATAATTCCTCCAATTGTAATTTTAATTTAAATTTTTAAGTAGCTTCTCTGATAGTAACTTAAAATAAATAAAGCTATTTTTCATTGTTTTAGGCTACTAACTATATTACTGAGCTACTTAGTGGCCCAGGCAAAAACATATCCGATGCAAACATGGCCTATGTATCCTCAAAGCCCAAGAGAATATACTGATGATGAATATTACTATTCACCAAAAGTACAATATTATTACGATGCTCCGGCTCTCAACATACCGGGACCAGAAGGTCATGGCCCAATACCGTATTTTTACGATCCTTATGGTCATTTTGTACCAAATGAAATACCGAAAGAACAGGAAGAGAGGCTAGCGGCACTGCCTATCGGGCAGGAGACATGGTTCGAGAGCGACACCACGCCTCGATGGCGCTCTAGCGACGACGATGACGTCAGTGCGGCTTTCCTTGACAATTTAATTCTTACCCATATGGCTCAGGACGCACAAAGACGCCGGGAAAATGCCCGCGCAGCCTTCCCGCCTGTTGATTACGAAGACAGAGACGTCGAGGACGAAGATGTCAGAGAACTGAAAGCATTAGCAGGAAAACCTCTCTACCACGTACCGAAAACGGTACCGAGATACGACGAAGAAGATTACCCCTCTGATGAAGGCTTCATCAATTGGAATGGCAACAAAAGGAGCGTCACTACAGCAGCTCCTGTAACCACTACTCGAACACCAGTAGCAATGAATAAAGGACAAGATGAAGTGGTCCTGCCTAGGCCTAGCCAAACCCATAATCATCACAACCAGAAACAAATGAAGCAAAGCAATTTTTATGATACCATTGCACAGTTATTGGCAACCAAATCCTCAAAAACACTATCCCAAGTAAGTTTTACGATGTCGTAACTAAATTTTATTAATGTAATGTATTTCAATAATTTATTTTGATTGTTACATAACATATTATTAACATAATATGTGTCCGCATAAAATAATCGGAATTATAGAAACAGGAAACTTCGGATTCTAAAAATAGAGTTACCGGTCCGGGGGTGGCGGTGGGTGACACAGTATGGGCTCGGGGCCGCCCCGGGTCAATCGAGCGGGAGTCGTAACTACCACCGAGAAATCTATACTATATGTAGCTCGGCAGCACTTTCCAAAACTGACACAACACTTCAACACTTCAATGACATAATTTCACTTACTAATATAACTTGTTTTTGTTCAATAGGAACCAGTGAAGGAGAGAAGAATTGAAAAACGATTTGTCGCTGACGATTCCGCTCTCGTCTTGGAGCTTCGAGGACTAAAACATCGTATTCCAACTTAAACTAAAAGCATCTGAATTAGCGCCAACTAACATGAGACTGATTATGTAAAGTTTGTAGAAAAAACTGTCCTATTTGAAAAAAAAAATGGAAAACGTATTGCAATTATTTTACTATCGCGCGCGATAATGTTTTTCACCTTACCTTACTTGTCCTAAATAAGAGGTATTTCATAAAGTAAGAGATGTCATTAATCTCAATATTTTCATTGCAGTTTTTGTCGTAGTTGTGTAAAGAGAAATTGTGGGCAAATTATCGTACAAATTTGACTATAACCAATGAAAGACGTGTATTGCGCATTGCATGAATTAGATAGATATTTACCTATGTATAATACGTAATTTTTAAGAACTGATGTTGCTCCCTTCAAAGTGCAGCTAATTGTTGAAAAAATGTACCGCAGTTGTCTGAGCAATTGTGTATTGTAAATATTTTGTAGATAACTATTTTAAGATTACTCCTCAACTATAAAAGAGACACATACGTTAAATAAAACTAAAGGCCAGTTTCAATGCTGAACGCGGGGTATATACCACATCTGTGAAAAAAAAACTATCAGTAAAAACTGTAAAATACTAAATAGCTTTTCGTCTAAAACTGGTAAGAGAATATATTTAGGTATATTCTTATGGCCTAATGTTGAGAACGGAAATTTTATATTTAGGTGCTAATTTCATTTTTAACTCAACGTACCTACTTATGGTCAACGCAGACAATACCATAAAAATCTTTTGCAAAGCAAAATCTTATGTATACTTACCATAATATCTAAGAGGAATGGATTCTCTGGAAGAGAGGAGAATTGAGTGATAACTTTAGCTTTACAGCTTCTAAACGATTTTATTGAAATAAACAAACGGTCTAAGACCTTTTTTAAATAAATTAACTTTTATATAATCTTAACCTTTTGTTAAAATTTGCATCTGTAATTTAAGATATGTACCTATTAGGTACAGTTGTATTTTACGTCCTAATACTTTTAGGCATACCGAGTGTTATATATAAATGAGTCCCAAGAATTATAGTAATTTTGACTTGAAGTTTTTTTTATATTGCTGCTTGTATTTTTACTGTAGCTATTCCTAAGATTTGGGCCTAACCCCTACAGTACACTGAAACCCATTTGGTACAAGGATTGTATTTGTACTTGTAAATTTTTGTTTTTCACTCATTATTCACCCATTGAAAACCTTTTTAGCTACCTTCATCATAATCTATTTTATAAATTTTTGATAAGAATATCTTTCCAAACCACATATCTACCAACTTACATTGTAATGTCAAATTACATAGGTACTTTATATGTGTTAGATAATAAAATTGTAACCAAATACTTATTACCTAGTTTAGTTTATAATATCAATTACCTACCTAGTGAACCTGTCAAGTATTATTAGACTTGTTATTAAAACATTGTTAACATTTACAAGAAATGCAAAATTTTGTTAATTAACATAACTATCTACTTTTTCATTTTATTGTAAAAACAAATAAAATACAAAATAAAATCCGAACGATTGTATCGATTTTGGCACATTAGAGATTAGCTACTAATGTATGAGGTGATAACAGCAATCTTTTTACACGACTGCCAAGGAAGGGTTATTGCAACATAATAATTTGTCGCTCAACATTCTCAGAAGCTTACACATATAATGTTGCAACATTACAGCGACATGAGATTGAGTGTTATGGAGTCATGTTGACAGACAAGATGTTCCCTATACTATCCTACTATATCTGCGACTTTAATAACCATTCTTTCAAAAACAGTACCATTAAATTGTTTCCTATAACAGTCCAGCTACGAGCCTAACTACAAAAGCTACGGCCCAAAGCTCCTGATTAAATATACCTACTATACATGTAACAAATATGATATCTACTGTGCCAAAATTACATCCACTGAGTCGTTCACTTGAACCTAGTTTCTTATTGACTTAATGGTTATCTACTTGCTGTTCCTAACCTATTATGTGTCTGAATTATTATCATTATTGTAAAGAATTTCAATTTTATATTCTCTTTAAAGGCTATTACTCTAGTTATAGGTACGATGGACTTAAACAAACATACCTACTATAGTTGTGTAAACCTAAATGAAAAGAAATAAATTGATCATGAAGTAATGTTTTGTTTTGCTTTAACCCAATAATCCAATTATAAAAGTTTAGACATCACCTACTCATTTAACCTATTCACTAAGTGGTGTACAACCACAGTACAACCATTCAACTTATACAATACATTTAGGTTGATGTCACCCCAAGCTTTGTCCCCGCAGGTGGCGATTGAAAAAAATTTTAGAATGACAAAGCAAGACTTGTTTTTAAATAAGGTTTGATATGAACTCGGGGTAAGAGAGGACGCAGCTAGTTTCTTATTAATATAGCTGTTTTCATTAACAAGATTAGATTAGATTAGATAATAACTTTATTTGCACAACATACAACATTTAAACAAAAACACAAATAATTACATTACATGAAGTAAAGACATAGATTAAACGTAAATTGCACAAATGGGCGATACAATATTATGTACATACCTATACTTAATTACCTAAGCAGGTACTTATATTAAAGTTTGTTTTTTCTGCATTGTGTCCTTTACTTTAACTTTCAAGAGTACTTAAGTAATTTTTCCATCGTTTAAAGTAATTTAATAGAAATACTTGACTTTGATTTGTTATCTCTCATAGCAATATAACCATTGTTAGCAGAGATATAATAAGGTCAAGTTATAAAGACCGACCTTAGACTAACTTAGGGCGACCTGGAAACTGTAACACTAGGTTGAAAATTTCAACTGTCTGGTTATCACGGTTTATAAGATACAGCCTGGTGACAGATAGACTGACAAGCGGACGAACAGCCAAGTCTCAGTAATAGTAGGGAACTGTCTGTACCTTTTGGGTACAGAACTCTAAAAAACAGGAGACTATAGAATATCCTATTAAGTACGTAGGCAGGTATCTAATAATGCAGTTATTGGAAAACTATTCTCGGCAGCTCGCTTCCACCGGGTTTGTGATACCTAAGTATGACCTACTTATATTGCGTTTGCGACCTAAATTCTCAGTTCTGTCCATTACCTAACCAACCAAACCATGGTAGCTGAAATTTTTTCGGTTTTCCTCTTGTGGCCCCGATCCGCGGCGGCCCCGTTCAAGTAGGCCCCGATTTTGATAATTTTGATTTCATTTTATTTTGTTATTCTGCTTGTAGCATTAACATAAAAAGTGATATAGGTAATAGATTTTTCTTCTGTTTCGCGATGTTGGATTGTTGCCGAAAAATGAGTTAACGGCTCTAAAAAGTTCCTTTACATGACCAATAAGTCAACGTAAAGCGAGTCTTTAGTTTTAGGTCTAAAATGGGCAGTAGAAATTATAAATAAAATAGAGTAGCTACGTAATAGGCTGCCAATATTACTCCTCACAGCTTTCATCCACTATTGCTTTTAGCACGTAGCACATAATTTCCTGCTTTTGCTATCCACAGCTGAACAAAATTATCTTAAACTCAGTTTATGACGACTTCGCCACAGTCGCACACCGTGTCCGATCCAGAAAAGCCGAATTTTGTTGTGACTTTTCTAAAGGTGTGTGAGTAGGATTTACCGAACAATTTGACTTGAACTGATAAATATCGTACGAGCCGAGTTTAAAATGTTTCACTATAAAGCGACCATTAAACTTGGTCTCTTATAGAAAACTCTAAATATGTGTTCAACCACCCAACTATTCAAGGTACCTAGATGAAAATTTTGTAACTTAAAGACTGATAGGTACCTATTTTATTTAGTCTTTTTTAACGTTCCGTAACCAAAGGCTAAAAACCGGACCTTATTACTAAGGCTCCAGTGTCTGTCTGTCACCAGGATGCATCTCATGAACCGAGATATCTAGATACTTAATTGGTTTTTTTTTTCTGAAATAATGTAAGTAGGTATATCTATAGCAGATATATTATGGGACTTGGATACCGTCATCCTGCCAGACTATATGCATTAATTTTCCTATAATTTATGCACCTACAGTTACAGAACCTATGTAAGGTGAGGTATTTTTTTATATAAATACAAAAATTTAATTACTCGGGACTCTTAGAAACTTAAATAAAGTTTAATACCTTATCGTAAACGGATTATTGTTATGTAATAATGAAATAAACATTGTTTAACAAGGTAGGTGCTACTTAACATTATCTTGTTGTTTTATTTACCTGGACTTACAATAGCCAGCCTACACTTGTAGACCAACAACTCCCTCTCTCCCCTTATTACCTTTGACCTTTTCTCCAGATCGCCACCTACACAGTGTATGTAAGCCGATCTGAAAATCTCTACAAAGCTGTGGTATAAGTAAGTACTCAGTATTTTTGTTGAACGTAATTTTTAGATTGAGAAACCACATCTAAATCGGCTATGGAGATAGATAGACTGGACAAACAAACAAAACCTCGCATTCTAAATCTACTTATACCTTAATGCTTAATCCTGAGTGACTGTATAACTGATCAACGCACAGCCTTAGCCGCTGATGGTAGAAAGCTGAAATTTAAAGAACGTGTTCTTTATTATGATGTACCTACGCATCTGTTATGAAAGGATTTTTAGAAATTCTCACTGGATCGGGACTTTTGCGGGTGCAACCCAGCTACAGTACAACAGCACCTATAACCTTAGTACATAAATGAATTAAAAATTAAGACTAGGAATTCCCGGGAAATAGAAAGTAATATTGTAATAACATCTCCTTTCCGTAGCGGCTAAGAATATTATAATTCCACTTATCCCATTAATATTCTAAATTGGTAAGTTTTAGTTTTTGTGGCGTTTCAATCACGCAAGAACTACTGAAGCGGTTGAGGTTACCTATACTTGGTATGCAGATAGCGGTAGATCTGGATTAACACTACTTTTTATTCCGTCAGGATCGCGACCTAGGCTAACGACACCGCAGGCCGTTGCTAATAATTACTAACTTAACCCTCTCCAGTCGGGTAATTAAATAAAAGTGGTATGATGCACGGTCGGTCATGCGTCTTTCAGACCTATATATCTTATCATACTAATATTATAAACGCGAAAGTTTGCAAGTATGTAACTTTGTTACCCTTTCACGCAAAAGCTACTAAAGCGATAAAACTTGGAATATCCAGCTGGCTATATCCTAGCTGGAGACCTGGAATAATACATAGATTACTTTTTATCCCGATATTCCCGCGGGAACGAAACTTACGCGGGGCGCAGCTAGTACCTATATTGAGCATTGAGCTCGTTTTTTTTGCCGTTTCAATCTTTGTCGGGTATCGCTTCTAACATCGGAGTAAGCGTTTCAGTCCATTATCTTGTAAAACTCAAACATATTCTCGGGTTCCTCAATAATTTTAAAAAATAATTCAAAAATAAAATCTTTATTTCATAACACAAGTAGCATAGCTTTCAATAGTTTAGAAAATTGGAGACTCCTTTAAGGCATATAAAATACCTGTGCCAGTCACCACTCAGTACCTACCTAGGAAGGCACATTTGTAAGGTCCCGGTTGCTGCCCGGCTGTTGTTAGGGTTTCGTACCCAAAGGGTAAAAAAAACCCTTTGATATACGAAGACTCGACTGTTTCTTTGTAGACAGTTGAAATTATTGAATAGATCATCTGTGAAAATTTCACTGGCTACAGTTCTGTTACAGCAATATCTGTAGCCGCTATAACAACAAAATAAGTAGGTGCCTTAATAAAATTAATATTTAATTGGGGCTCTTATATAACGGGGCTCCCCATGGGAACTGCGCACTTATAATCCTCTGCGCGAGTTTCCGCCGCAGGCGTACCGCACCCGCCTACGCTCCGATCCTACCTACACTAACCTTACCTAGGGTAGCTGCTAGCAGGTCACCTTACCATCATCCGCGTGATATTATGTTCCCTGTTGTAGATATCTCTCGAGAGCCCGGGTCCGCTTTCCTACTCATAGCACATGGCTACTTTGCACGATCTTCGGCATTCTGTGTTACCTATACCTAGCATTTGCACGCATGTCAGCTCTTACTAGGTAGGTACCTACGACTTTTTGGTTCATACTTACAAGACATCATGCATGGGGAGTCATTGTAAAATTGCTGCTTTGAGATAATCACTAGTAACAACCACCACCCAGTGAAGAAGAGTTACGTCTCAAAGTTCTTAAGAATTTTAACTGTTATGTCATTTGTCAACTGAATAGTTAATACGGGTGGTATGGTGAACTTCCCACTCGGACACTGGCTTTACGCTCAAATCATTAATGTAAATAAATTAACGAATTCAGCACAGGCGTCAGGTACTGGATTGACATTTTTGTTTACATGTAGACAGTAATTGTGGTAATTTCTTTAGGGTGACCGCACGTTTTTTAATCCAGTCGGAAAAAAATGGATTGACGGAAATGCATTTTGAATAATTTGTTGAAGAAATGTTCCTATTTTGCTTTTAGAAATGTTGACGGAGACATTAGAAGACTTATCTAATAACTTAATAACCTTTTCCTTGCAGCCGCCTAGCCGGCTAAAAATAAACGGCTTTGGGCAAGAAAATGTACCTATGCATTTCTTTGTTTCGGTAGCTAATGTAGGGATCTATGTCCCACAGACATTCACCATAATATTATAGTCAAAAATCGGTTTTAAAAAATTATACAATTTTAGGTTTAGTCTAATTTAGGTAAATAAACAACAGAATTGCTACAAATGACTGACTCCGACTTGGTTGTTTAGACGATTGCAGTAATAAAATCCAGCACCCGGTGGCGGTGGGGGGAACCCACTGCAATGAAAAATATAAATATTATAAAACTAATGACTATCTAAGTAACAAATAATATAACTTACTAACTGCGCCCTGCGGTTTTACCCGCTTAAGTCCCGTTACCGCGGAAATATCGGAATAAAAAGTAGCCTATGTGTTATTCCAGGTATTCCAGCTACCCATACGGCTGTGTATTGCGGTAGCAATGTCCCGTAGGCCCCAACAATTGCGGAAAGACGGAAACCGTGGGTTTTTAGTGGATATACCCCTGGCACACTCCATCCAGACCAGGGGGGACCTCCACTCACCGGTCCGATCTCCCCCGAGAGGGGCCTGATGGTCTAAGGTCTAATTAGATTTTCCCACGATAAAAAAAAAATAGGTCTCCAGTTACCTATGTTCCAAGTTTCATCGCAATCGCTACTGAATAGTAGTTTTTGCGTGAAAGAGTAACAAACTCACATACATACATACTTACATATATACAAACTTTCGCGTATATAATATAAATAAGATAAGATGATACTGGAATATTCCAGTGCTGGATTGCCTCGTCACTGGATCCAGTAACTGGATCAATGTAAACCAGCTCTAGGAGTTTTGGCGGGAATGCGTTAAAGAGATGTGTTGCTAAATTTTCATTTTTGTGAAACTTAGTCCAAATGCGTGTAAAATGTTTAATTTCGGGGGCATATTAATCAATTTAGTTTCGTAAAGGTGTACAAGTGAAAATAAAAGTGAAAATCGGTGCAAAACATGGACTTTAGCTTAGTGTTCTCTCCAAAGCTCCGTGAACAAACATTGTAAAAATGGCCCCCTTCTTACAATGACTTCCTCGACTTGACTTTGACTGTGACGACTTGACTGTTTCGTTCAATGCAAATAACCTGCAAATATTGATAATACTTGACACTGGCAAATCTCCGAAAGGAAAAGCCATTTTAAAGAAGAAGAAACCAGCTCTAACTGTCAACGACAGTGTCAGTATTGGAGTCTTGGCGGGAACTCGTTGAGGAGATGTGGTGCTAAATTTTCATTTTTGTGAAACCTAGTTCATATGCGTGCAAATTGTTTAATTTCGGGGGCATATTAATCAATTTAGTTTCGTGAAGGTGTACAAGTGGAATGAAAGTGAAAATCGGTGCAAAACATTAACTTAGTGTTGTCTCCAAGGCTCCGTGAAGATTATTTGTAAATAGCCGCCGTGTTTACAAATGATTCCCTAGACTTGACTTTAACTATGACGACTTGACTGTTTCGATGCAAATAACTTGCATAGATATTAGAATACTTGACACTGGCTAATTTCCTAATGGCCATAATCGGTTCACAACCGATAAGAAATAAAAATAGTGTCAGTATTATAAATTTGTTGAGTCTTGGCGGGAACTCGTTGAGGAGATGTGGTGCTAAATTTTCATTTTTGTGAAACCTAGTTCATATGCGTGCAAATTGTTTAATTTCGGGGGCATATTAATCAATTTAGTTTCGTGAAGGTGTACAAGTGGAATGAAAGTGAAAATTGGTGCAAAACATTAACTTAGTGTTGTCTCCAAGGCTCCGTGAAGATTAGTTGTAAATGGCCGCCGTGTTTACAAATGATTCCCTAGACTTGACTTTAACTATGACGACTTGACTGTTTCGATGCAAATAACTTGCATAATATATTAGAATACTTGACACTGGCTAATTTCCTAATGGCCATAATCGGTTCACAACCGATAAGAAATAAATAAAAAAATAAAATATAAATTTGTTATCTGCCAAAGTCAAAAGTTTGGTTTTGTTGATTTTCTATACCATCAACAAAAAATATTATTAGAAATAAATTACATTTTCAATCAAATGTTCTTCAAAAGTATTTAATCATAACCGTATTTTACATAGTCTCCCGCGTGTACAACCAGCAGTTCTAAGTAATAGCATAAAACTAATGGCACCCGTTACTCTAAGTTCCCGTTAGGTATCCACGTCAGTAGTTATTGTTTTGTAAAGTTTTCTTGTAAACTTCTCGAGATGATTCGGCGTGCTAAAGGATATCAAGATCTGGATGATAGCGCCGTGGGGCCCCGGCCTTTAGCGCCGCAAATGCCACCACCTCAAGAAATTGAGATGGCTTCGGTGTCGGTGGTCCCGGACGGTAAGTTACCATGACGAATAGTTTATGTAAGTACACTGATATATAAAAAAACAAGCAAAGGAAGTTAAAATTTATAATAAAAACGTATCAGTTCAAAGTTTATTATTAGTATTACGGAGAAAACAATGTATAGCTTATTAAATAAAATAGTTAAGTAGGTACCTAACCTATTTGTATTTAATATCTATGTCTCTAAAAGGGATGCCCAAAATTGGGGCTTCATTACGTCATTGAGCCCTCAAAGCTCCATTCGTATCACATTGAAAGATAGAGTGCATGCCAGATCAGTCTGCATTTGGTAAATATTGAAACTAATTGCTGTCCGCTAAAGAGCTATTAGGTAAACTGTGCCTAATGTTAGACGGTATTACACTTATATTGCACTAACAATAATTCATCTGACATACTTAGTAATTTATTCTTGTTTCCATACAGACACATTCACAGTAACGCAAGCAGTAAATGCGCTTGGTTTTGGCTGGTTCCAAGTGAAGCTATCTCTATGTACTGGCCTCTGTTGGATGGCAGACTCTATGGAAATGACTATACTGAGCATTCTGTCGCCGGCTTTGCATTGTGAATGGAATATTAGCAAGTAAGTTTTTAACAATATGAAATTTGTTTTATTGTGTTTTTTGACAAAATACAACTACAATGAAATTATACTCATGACTCCTGCTTGTTGTGTGGACATGGACAAATTATCTATGTCAGTTAAATATGATGGAAAAATAAATAAATAATTTACTCTACATATTTCTTAAGTCTGTATTTGATATGTAACAGTAGTGTGCCAGTGTATAGTTTTTTTTAATATATACATTGGCGATAGGAAGTCCACCAATTCAGCTATAGTGTCCACATGAAATTAGGAAAGTATATAGAGCATTGTAACCTCCCTCAATTTTTTTAAGATATTTAAAATATGCTTAGAACCAGTTAATATTAGGTTTTTTATTAAATAATTTTTGTACTTATTCTGTTTTCTAGATATCAACAAGCATTGACTACAACAGTTGTGTTTTTGGGAATGATGTTAAGTTCAACATTTTGGGGCAATCTCAGTGACAGATATGGAAGAAAAACCGTAAGAAATCTTGACTTAAAATAATTATACAAATACAGTAGAACATTGATTATCTGAACGTTGTTTAATAAAACAACCACTTAACCTCAACCTGGACAAACACGCTTTGTTCGTATTTGTAAAAATTCATAAATAAATGTTATTTTATGGAATATCTGAATGTATATAATAGTATACACTGCATCGACTACATTTTACGTATGACGCTAGCATATAATTAAATATGTATGTCTTATGAATATAATAATTTATTTCCTAAGTCACAAAATACAAATGTCAAAATACATAAATTGATACCATGTCCAAATGTCAATTATAGTCAAACTTAAATCTATTTGTATCAAAGAAGTTATATTACTAGAACTCGAATGCTCAAATAGAACTAAAAAGTGTTCCGCTACATTGAGCATGCTGTTGCATTCTAATGACACTATTACAATTACACTACACTTAGCCAACAAAAGCTAAGTAGCTTACAATGGGGCTTTATTAAATGTTGTCCATTTAAAATTTATTAAATGTTGTCCTCAGGCTTTAAGTATGTGTGGTGTATTGCTGTTCTACTATGGATTACTCAGTTCCATAGCGCCTAGTTTCTTGTGGCTACTATTTCTAAGAGGTCTCGTCGGCTTTGCTATCGGTTGTGTTCCACAATCGTGAGTACCTTTATGTTTAGTGCAGTATTTTTGTCTATCCATCATGGCTTTTTGTAATGTTGAATCAATGTTCATTCATTCATTTGATTTCAGTGTCACATTATATGCTGAGTTTTTGCCAACAAAACAGAGAGCGAAATGTGTTGTTTTGCTAGATGTAAGTTTTGATGAAGGTGCCATTTTCGCTTTCTGTCTCTCTGTCATTCCTTTTATTTTCTTTCTTTTGCACTTTCTTCTTAATTTTTTCTTTCTTTCCTCATAACTCATGAACCTGAGGCTTTATTTTTGAATCGCTTGTGGCAATTCGAGTGATTTAAATAGCTCTCTCGATTTCTATTGACTTTCGTTTGATGTCGGTAATTTATCTATGTGAATCGCACGACCGCAACGAATAGTCTCAACCACTGACTGTAGGAGTCTGACATAGCACGAAAATCAGCAGAAATCGAGCTATTTAACTCGTCCGAAGTGGTACAAATGATTCATAAATAAGGCTCCTGAACCAGCGGGCCTGTCAATTTAAGTATTCATGGTTATGGGGCAGAACTTACTAACTTTACTTACTGGTTTTCGTGTAGAAACTTACAAATACGGACGAACAGACAACCTGCCTATGCTGCCTGTGGATACCTATTCTGTAACTAAAATGTCTCAACTATGCCCAGCTCTGTTAATTTTTTCAAAAGACTTTGCTTTTCACAAAAATTGACAAATCTAGCTTTAGAAATATTTTAAAAGAGAAAATACATCACATCAATACATCAATCATCGCTCCGTGTGGGGTAATGTTTAAGCTTATCGCTGGCAAGCGAGAGGCACGGGTTCGAGCCCCGTCACGGTAGGATTTTTGATGGCACATTTCACCTTGAGCTATATTAGAACTACATAGTTTTTATTTTGTTTGCATTTCAGTGTTTTTGGGCGTTAGGTGCGTGTTTGGAAGTTGCACTGGCCCTCGTCGTTATGCCAACTCTAGGCGTGCATTGGCTCCTCGGACTATCCACTATACCGCTGCTTATCTTCGCACTGATCTGCCCTGTAAGTATTTAAGTAAAAAAATTCATACGTAGCCTTATAATTGAGCCATTCTACGTGATTCTAAAATGCGGGTTTTCTGGCGAAAAAAGACAACGGTGTACTTTGGGCCAAGATTTGAAACCACGACCCTCTGGAATAATAATCTATACTCTATACTTAATATTATAAAGCTGAAGAGTTTGTTTGATTGTTTGTTTGTTTAAACGCGCTAATCTCAGGAACTGCTGGTCCGATTTGAAAAATTCTTTTTGTGTTTGATAGTCCATTTATCGAGGAAGGTTATAGGCTATATTACATCACGCTACGACTGATAGGAGCATCCATAAAATATGTTGTGAAAACGGGAAAAAATCCCCCTTTTCCGAGATTCTGTTGCGTGCGCTGAGTAAACGGTCAAAGTTACATAAAAACCATTTATGACAGAATCTTTCTCTAAATAGGATCTAATAAATAGTCCGCGACAGCATATGTCTAACTCTTAAGGCTGACTCAATATAACATATTTTAGAGTAATGAAATTTATTGTAGAACAATGCATTGTTTCCGAAGGTAATTTTGTAAATATGATATTAATCCTTATCCAAATAAATACGTTATTCATTAAAAGTATTTAATTTTAAACATAATTGTCCTTAACATCACTTGATTTCAATGAATATCTCACGAGATATTACAGTTTTAAAATAACTCCACAATAAATAATTAATAAGTACCAAGCGTGCATATACATATACACGTAGCGGGCGACGATGATGAGGGTGGCCAGCCAACTCAGTGAGGCATCATGCCGCGCGGCTCAATCGGTCGGCTCCATGAGAGACGGTAGTGTCACCAAACTGCAGTGCTTTTTAATAATTATTTTGCAATATCTCATTGTACTTTTGATTCTTAATATTTTGTTTTATGTTGGTAATTAATATTATAAAGAGGTTACATTGGTAACATGTATGTAAGTATGTATTTTGGGGGTCATCTCAGAAACTTCTAGACCTATTTCAAAAATTCTTTCACTAATAGAAAACTACATTATTCAGATATGACATAGGCTACTTTTTATCCCGATATTCCCTCGGGATCGGGACTTACGCAAGTGACACTGCGGGACGGCAGCTCTGAAAAATAAAGTCGTGTATTTCTATTTCTAACTCAACAACCCGTAAACCGATATGAATGAAATTTGGTACAGGGTTGGTTTAGAGGTAGAAATAATATATAGGGTACTTTGAATGATCGTACGGGTTAGGCAACACTTGGTACAACATACGTGATGGTTGAAAAAGAGCAGGTGACCCGATATTCATAAACTTGGTACAGGGTTGGTTTAGAGGTAGAAATATTATATAGTACCTTTAAATGATCGTTAAGCAACACTTGGTATGACATACGTGAGGGATCATTAACGTTACGGGATAGGAAGTTACGCGGGTGAATCCGCGGGGCGCAGCTAGTAATAATATAAAATAAATTCTGTGACCAACACACATCGCCATCTAGTCCCATGGTAAGCTGCTAAGCTTGTTAGATAAGCGTGTTACGGTGACTAGACAACGGGTATATTTATTTATTTTTCTTCTTTTCTTTTACTTTTGTAAAATAAAATAAGAATGTAAGTATTTACATATTATACATAGAAATATTTACACCCAGACCAGGGGGTCGATGCGGTAAGGACATAGCATGCGGAATGCCGGCGAAATGCAGGCAACGTGTAGATGTACGTTATATGAGGAGATGTACGTTAATTCGTATTCGGTAAATGTTATTAGCCTTCAAAATTAAGGGCTACTTAATTATTTAAATAGCTCCCCTTGTTCCTCAGCCAATCAGAATTAAAATAAGTTTTAGAATAGCTATAATTTTTACTCCTGCGACAAATCGACTTCTGCAATGCTTATGCATCCCGCCTGCTTGTCGCATGCTATGTTTTTAGAGAATCAGGGCTCTGGGCCCTGATTCTCTATATACAAATATTTATAACATACAAATATTTATTATTTATCTGATATACAAATATATAAACATTTTTTAACATTTTTAAATATAAATATTTGCACCCGGCGGACATCGAAACACATTCCTTAGATAGGTGCAGTCAATATTCATATCACATGGCTTTTCCCCCAAGTTTGTATCTAATGTTTATTAATTTTACAGTGGCTTCCCGAATCAGCTAGATTTCATGTGGCTTGTGGTCAACCCGACAAAGCTCTCGCAACTTTAGAACAGGTAAATAGTGTAAAATAATGATATAATATATATAAAAATGAATTCCTATTTTGCGTGGTCACGGCATCACCCATGAACGGCTAGACCGATTTCGATAATTCTTTTTGCTTTGTGTTTGTTATGATCAGGAGATGGATATTATGCTATAAAATGGATAAAGACTTACGCTGGTGAAACCGCAGGGCGCAGCTAGTTTATCTATAATATTCATTAATCAGTTAGTTTAGCATTTAGTATGTATGTAACATACATACTAACAGACGAATGGAAGTTTTGACACTCTTGAATACTGCGCTCGCTTAATTATCTTTAGTTTGAAACCAGAAAAAGTCTACAGTAATACACACTTTGGTCACAATTATATCAAAAATGTGTGTAAATTAGCCCCCAACACCGAGTATACATATAGTCAGTCATACACAGAAATAGCTTCATACAAGAGCGTGGCGTAAGTACACCACTAAATTTGCAGCTATCTGTGTAACCGCCTGAAGAGTTTTTTTATATAATTATCAGTGTTATTTTTATAAATTGAAAATATAAATCTATAATTACCCCGACGTTTCGGCAAACGGGTTACACCGGCCGTGGTCGCGGGAAGACTGGAGCGGCGAGCTTCGTTTCCCGTCGACAGAGTACGTAGTTTTACAATTACCCTTAATTTCGCAAAATTTATAAGAAAGAAGTGTACAAACGCGATCTAGACCCGAAGTTTTAATAAAAATAACAATGAACAGAAATCGTGTAAGTTTTGAAAGTGTGTAGATACTCAGTGCCTTAGGTCATAGCTCTACGGCTAATAAAAATGTATGCACTTCCAGATAGCACAAGACAACAGACGCCCCATGTTGCTAGGCCGGCTGGTTTGCGACGACTCGGTCGGTATCGGCCAGCGAGGCCGGCTGAAGCATCTACTGATACCGCAGCTGAGGAACACCAGTCTACTGCTGTGGTTTATATGGTAAGAAGTCATAGTTTATCCTCGGAGTCTTTCCGTGATGGAAAAGCATTCTTCTTCTTCTTTTATATGGCTATATTCCATTTGGACATTAGCCAGTGTCGAGTATTATTATTATTTGCAAGTTATATGCATCGAAACAGTTAAGTCGTCATAGTTAAACTCAATTCGAAGGAATCATTGTAAAACGGCGGCTATTTACAATTATTGTTCACGGAGCTTTGGAGACAATGCTAAAGTCCATGTTTTTCCGATTTCCACTTTTACTACACTTGTACACCTTCACGAAATTAAATTGATTAATATGCCTCCGAAATTAAACAATTTACACGCATTTGAACTAGGTTTCACAAAAATGAAAATTTAGCAACACATCTCCTCAACACATTCCCGCCAAAAAACTCGATGGAAGGATTGCTAATCGTGTTGGTGTTCTTATTACTGTAATTTTAATTATGGTAAATAATTGAGACATGATTCATTGCAACAGTTCGTGTAACTCTTTATGGGCCCTCGGAATATAGTTTTGGCTCCTCGGACGGAATAGAGTGCGCAGCCGCTAGCTAACAGTGTTTCAAATTCTAACTAACGATTCGATTTGTTTACATACAGTAGGTTTTTCCACTACTACTGGTATTAAAACATTTTGGCCATCCATAAATTACGTGACATGTTGAGGGGAGGGATGGGATTCAAGATGTATCCCTCCCACCCCCTTACATTGTGTCAAAAGGGGTGGAAATTTAAGGGTCCTAAACTTCGTGGCGCCACATTTCCAAATCTATTATTATAAAATGTTATAATCTAAGTTTCTTGTTTTGTTAATTGTTTGAAAAATACTTAAAATTTAAATAAACCTTATTTCGAAACTGCTGTGTTAATTCTATAATTTCTAAATGTAACATTGATAAATATGACGTCACTCAGGGAGGGAGGAGTCTCACTAATGTGACTAGTTGTGGACAAGATCGTTGGTCAAAAGATTATGAAATTCGTGTGAAGACTTAATTTATTTTCAACTAGCTGCGCCCCGCGTTTTCACCCGCGTAAGTCCCGTTCCCGCGGGAATATCGGGATAAAAAGTAGTTATTCCCGGTATCAAACTACTTATACTCCAAGTTTCATCGCAATCGCTTCAGTAGTTTTTACGTGATTGAGTAACAAACATCCAAACACACACAATAATATTAGAAGAATGAATGATATGAATATGAATGAATATTTATGGCCCCTACTGGTAATCTGAGCTAACGCTCCGCCTGCGCCGCCGGGAAAACTGTACCCTGTACCAGCCAAACCAAAATGAAGTTTGTTTAAGTCATCATGCCTATGTTGCGTGGTGTTCAGGATGTCCTGTGCGTTCTGCTACTACGGGCTGGTGCTGATGACGACGGAACTGTTCGAGACGGGTCCGGGCTCGCTGGAGGAGGGCTGCGCCGCCGACTGCCGGCCGCTGCAGACCACGGACTATATGGACCTGCTCTGGACCACCTTAGCTGAATTCCCGGGTAAATATACACTTTAAATTATTTTTTCCGGGTCTTATTCGCGTAATTCTCTTACCTCGACGTTTCGATCATGGTACAATGATCTTGGTCGCGATGGCGAAAATAATTATGAGTTCAAATCATGTGAGTTTAAAATGTTTAATATACACTTTCTTCTTCTTTTATTAAACCGCTATTTTCCATTTGGACTTTAGCCAGTGTCAAGAATTATTAATATTTGCAAGTTACTTGCAGAGTTTTGGCGGGAACGCGTCGAGCAATGCTTCCATCGAGTTTTTTGGCGGGAACGCGATGAGGAAATGTGTTCCTAAATTTTCATTTTTGTGAAACCTAGTTCAAATGCGTGCAAATTGTTTAATTTCGGGGGCATATTAATCAATTTAGTTTCGTTAAGATGTACAAGTGCAATGAAGGTGAAAATTGGTGTAAAACAATGGACGCATTGTCTTCAAAGCTCCGTGAACAATCTTTGTAAATGGCCGCCGTGTTTATAAATGATTCCCTAGACTTGACTTTAACTATGACGACTTGACTTGAAACACAATCTGAACTAATCAGAAATCTAGACTAGGTTAAAAATAAACTCCTATGATTTAGTAACATGTTGTTATTATTATCATTTTTTTTAGGAATTTTTGCAACAATATTCGTCATTGAAAAGTTCGGCCGAAAAAGGACAATGGCAACACAATTTGTTATATTTGCCGGATGCGTGTGTATATTGATTTATAACGGAAAGTAAGTAAAACAATTTAACTCATATTATAAAAGTGAATGTTTGTGTGTGAAATGGTAAACTACTTAACTGATTGCTATGAAACTTGGTGTGCAGATAGCTGGACATCTGAATTACCACATGCTACTTTTTGTCTGACTGACGCGGGTTAAACACGAAGTGCTACTAATGTAATTATATTTTAAATTAGGGTTTAAGGCCAGACCTACGAGGAAAAAATAGAATGGAGATCTAACTTCTCTATTAAATTCGAAAAAAACATGTTCCACTGTCACACAGACATGTTCCGTACAGTACTATGTATGATCTACCTTTGGATCGACCAATGGCGGACGATCTTTAGTGACAGACTGGCGGTCGAATCATCGTTCTAGGCCCTGCAACCATTGTTTGGGTGGAACATTTTTTCAAACGATTGCTACTTCCAAATATATTCGAGTTCGTTGGGCAAGACCAAAAATGAACACTCTTTTTTATTGTGTAAACACAAAACAAAAAGTTCAGCGACAGGGTGTGGGTGAGTTTTGTTGGAGTACTCAATTTATAAATATTTTACTAAATATTTGTATCTGGTCTGGGTGTCTTTCTATGTATGAAATGTATGTATTTACAAAAAAAAGGAAAATATGTAGTAGGTTTATCCGTTGTCTAGTATCAATAGTACGCACCTAGTGCTTAGTTTGGGGCTAGATTGCGCTGTGTGTAATGTCGTGCAATGTTTATTTATTTATTTATAATGCCTTGTATTTTTCAGTCGAACATTCCTGACATGTATATTGTTTTTGGCGCGTGGCATCATCGCCGGACTGTTCCAAGCCGCATACGTTTATACACCAGAGGTAAATAATTCACAATAAATTATTTTGATTATAGATTTTGATTACCAGCAGAAATAGAAGAAATAGTCCATAGCCGATTTTTTAGAATAAAAACTGGACTTTGTGCTCAAATCATTTAAATTAACTTTTAAGACAATAGAGGTATCCTCTTGCTCATCTTCAGTATTACAAAGTAATAGTTTCACAGCGGTTCCCAATTCAATATCTCGAAAATAATTACAAGGTGTAATGAGGATACAATTTTAAGCCGAAAGGGGGTTGTTCCAAACGTCAACTTTTGTTCTACGACTATAGGAAATTGTTTTTTTTTATTTTAAATTTTAAAGTTATGTTTCACTGAAGGAAAAACAGCTGTTTTGAAAATAAAGGTACTAAATTATAGTTTTGATTGTGATAGATCAAAAAAAAGGACAACCTCTAACTTTATCCACGAGCGTTAGAATCGCGGCGATATTATCTTATTTCTGTACAACGCACCGCCGCGTTGACATCACCGTATGGTCATTGACCGAACCGACATCACGTTCATAGAGATTGTATACAAGTAAATGGCTCGACGATTCTAATGTCGCTGCGATTCTAACGCTCGTGGAGACGATCCCTAAGAAACAGCTGATTTTCAAGTAAACTTTAAACTTAAAATTTTCGAAAACTACTTTGAATTAATAAACACTTTATTTACCGGGTTTGATTGAATTTTATTCATTATTTTTAACCGACCGAGCTTTCGCGAACTTTCCTGTTGGCTTTTTCAAGGTGGTTGTTGTTATACTTTGAACTTCGAAAAGTTGTAGAACAAAAGTAGACGTGTAGAAGGATCCCTTCTCGTCTCGAATGGGTATTCTCGTTACACGTTGCGTGTGGTACGCTGCAGGTGTACCCGACAGCGCTGCGCTCGACGGCGGTGGGCGCGTGCAGCGGCGTCGCGCGCCTCGGCGCTATGATCACACCGTACGTCGCACAGGTACGTACACGTTTACTTCCCTTACCTATAAATTACTAGGAGTTCGCCCCGAACTGAGACCTCACGACTCCTTATCTCCCCAACCCCCCTACCGATCCGGCTAATCTTCGAACTCATAAATTATGTTGACCTAAACTACGCGCATACCAAAATTCATGAAGATCGGAGCTACGATACTCAAGTTATCGTCGAACAAACATACAAAGATACAAGCGCCAGGCCCGTCTACACTGGACCTCACTCGCTTCGCTCGTTCGGTCAATAAATATAAATATTGCACGACATTACACACAGCGCAATCTAGCCCCAAACTAAGCACTAAGTGCGTACTATGGGTACTTGACAACGGATATACTACATATTATACTTTTTTTTTTGTAAATACATACATTTATACATAGAAAGACACCCAGGCCAGATACAAATATTTATTTTTAAACGTAAATATTTGCACCCGGCGGGGATCGAACCCGCAACCTTCTACGTTGCAGTCAGGGCGTCGCCCGCCGCGCCACAGAGGCCGTCATGACTAAATTATGTGACGTTTGTCTCTGTCTGTCAACTTTGAAACTTCATGTGACAGTGAAAGACAAACGATGCATAGTTATGCAGCGCATTAATTAGCATTTACAAGTAAGGGTTTATTTATTTAATCATGGGATATTCGCCAACCCGGAGTAGGCTTTCGTGGCGTCTTACTGCTCCTAACCCCTCTAAGAGGATGCCCGCGCCATACAATGGGACTAATTTGCTGACTAACAAAAAAGAGTATATTTGTAAAAAGTGTATTTGTATGTATGTTTACATGTATATGTGTATTGTGTATCATCATGTGTAGGTATATGTATCATTTTCTTCTTATTACCATGTATTTTATAATTTTAATTTTTGACTTTTGTACTTTTTATTTTCTCCTTTGCCTCTGTACACTTTATTACCTTCCTCTATAGTTCTTTCCTTTCCCCTGGGGTCTGTCGGCAGAGAACTCTGTATAGGGTTAGACTTACCGTATTAATTCATATTATGTCTTGTTTTTTTTATGTATATCTCTTGTTTACTGAATAAATAATAAAATAAATAAAGTGTGTTACGTACAAGCAAAGTACAAGCCACTCAGAGATAAGTATATTTTATATTAATTGAAAGATAGTTTCTTGTGTTTTCTTCTCATTGGCTGACGTTTCGACACGATTATTTAATAAATGTTATGGAATAAAATATTCTGACTTTGATTATATTTTACGTGATAGGAAGCGCCTATAATATCGACGAAGTAGAATGCTTATTTGCCTGTACCTGTGCCAGAACTCTAACTGCTACATCCCAGGTTTCACCATAATCAATTCAGTACTCCACACTAGAGTCATAGTTGTAAGAACGCTCGGCGTATTTAAAGTGAACCTAATACATTTAATTAAATAAAAAAAACTTGAATTTGAATTTAGTTTTTACATGCTGAAATAAAATACTCGTACGTTCTCCCAAACTGTTTAAGTTTCGGCCGAATACAGAAACGTGATTCAAAATCTGAGTTTTACTCAATTTATTAAGCAGCTCTTAAACTCAAAAATTTCCATGATAATTTTAAATTTAGAAGCTTCCCAATTATTTAAGTACCCCTCAAATTTTAAGTAGCGTTTCTGTATTTGGCTGTTTATCCTATAATATAACGGTGGACTGTTTGAGTTTATCCTACCAATGCAATGTACCAATGGAGTCACCGTGAGTTTGTATCTTATTTACTAGTTGCGCCCTACGGTTTCACCCGCGTAAGTCTCGTTCCCGCGGGAATATCGGGATAAAAAGTAGCCTGTGTGTTTTTCCCGGTAGCCAGCTACCTATATTCCAAGTTTCATTGTAATCGGTTTAGTAGTTTTTGCGTAACAAACTCACATACATACATACAAACTTTCGCGTTTATAATATTAGTAAAATACTAACAGTGCCCCACGGTTCACCTGCGTAAATCTTGTTTTTTTTTCCAGGTCTTATTGAAGAACTCGATAGCCATCGCAACGGGTGTTTATTCCTTGGCAGCGCTTTTAGCCGCAGTCGCCTGTCTTTTGTTACCGATAGAAACTAAAGGGAGAGAGATGAGAGAAACAGTCACTGCTATGTAACCACTAGTTGCGCCCTACAGTTTCTCCCGCGTAAGTCCTGATCCCGCTAGAGTATTTAAACGAGTAACATATAAAAGAAAAATAAAAACCCGACTGCGTAAAAAACTCGATTCGTTCGTCTCGACTCAATACGTATAGAAACAACAAAAAAACATATATATTTTTAATTTATTTCTATAATTTTCTGTCTCCTGTTGGTACCTACTATCACGGCTTATACTTTAGTAGTTCCAAGCGTAACTACGTAAGTAACAAAAATTAAAACTTGTTCGTTAGTAATAAAAAGCAGAATACCTTATTGTTAATTAACTTAAAACCGTTCTTTTTCCTAAACTGTTATTTAAAATGAAAAATGGTAAAAGAAACCTGATATTGACTTTTAAAAACCTCTTCAACGATACCCATCTTGACATACTATGAAGATTTTGTTTTTTTTAATTTTGACAAAATGGCGTCTGGTTGTGACAAAAGTTAATTTGGCTTTAGTAACACTCGCCAGATTAGGACGAATCGATTGACGTAAGAATCATCAAAATCGGTCAACGCGTTTGGCCTCTAGAACGCCACATAGAAACATCCATACATAAATACATACATAGGCCGATAAACACATTACCCTCCTTTGCGTCGCGCAGTCGGGTAAAAAGGGTGATGAATGACACGTAAACGGACAAGAAAGCTTCTTCATTCTTTGTTCGGACTGCGAGGGGATCGGTTGCCTGAGCATGTCTTCCAGGTAGTTTACAACTTGGGGGTCTTCGAGTCGCGAGTGAACAGGTTTCTTCTAGGTAATCGTGCTACATCTTAGACCACATCGTCGCTTTCCATCAGGTGAGATAGTGGTCAAGCGTTTACCTATCAACTATAAAAAACAAAAGAAGTAAGGGTTTCTTTTTTACCATTTATAAATTTACACAAAGAATTTAAAAACCCTCTTAACTAAGCAACTACGAGTAGTAGGTATATTAGATAACGAATTAATATACTACATACATAATCTTATCTTACTTCTTGTCTTACTTAATACTTATTATAAACGCGAAAGTTTGTATGTATGTGAATTTGTTACTTTTTGACGCTAAAACTACTAAACTGATTGCGATGAAACTTGGAATATAGGTAGCTGCGGACCTGGAACAACACATAGGCTACTTTTTATGTCTATATTTCCGCGGGAACGGGACTTACGCGGGTAAAACCGCGGGGCGCAGCTAGTCCATAATAACTACCGTTTTCAAAAAACGCAGAAGCGTGATAAAAAAAAACGAGTCCAAGTTTCATCGCAATCGGTTCAGTAGTTTTTGCGTGAAAGAGTAACAAAGTCACATACACGCATACAAACTTTCGCGTTTATACAAGATGTAACGGGTAAGTCCTTTTAATCCGAAAGGGGGTTGTTCTACACGTCTAGGCGAACAACTTTTGTTCTACGACTTTGAAAATTCGAACTTTTTTTTTTGAATATTTTGAGATTATGTTTCACTGAAAAAACAGCTGTTTTTGAAGATAAAGGTAATTTAACCTTAAATTACCTATTGTAGTAGACCAATCTAAATGAAAGGACAACATAAGGTCAATGACCTCGAACTCTAAGAAACAGAATCAGGAACAGAATCTTCAAGTAAACTTTACACTTAAAATTTTCGAAAAGTACCTACTTCGAATTTCCAAAAGTCATAGAACAAAAGTTGTTCGCCTAGACGTCAAGAACAACCCCCTTTCGGATTAAAAGGACTTACCCGTTACATCTTGTATAGTAAGATTTAAAAATTGCGCCTTTTATTTACGTGTACTTAAATTATGTGTTTTGGTGCTATAGGTCTACCAGAATCTCATGGCATGAAGGAAAAAAATAATTTGTGATTTTTATAATTATATTATGGCAAGTTCATCTACATATTGGGTCCTACCATGATGATAAGTCGTCACGAAGTCGTCGCGTTGTCGTACAGCTGAAAAAAAAACCCATCAAATAATTAAAAAAGAAAAAAAAAGAAAAACTTTTAAAATAAAAGTTTTTTTTAATTGTCTGTGGTTTTTAAAAGTAGTCGGGGTATTTTTATTTAAAATTTACTTTATTTTTTTGAACGACAAAAGGACGACATAGCAACGACAAACGATCATGGTAGCGCGGATTGTCATTCTTGATCGTCTTATTAGTACGCTTAACTAGTTTTGATACGTTTTTCATAATAATAAATTGTTTTCTTAGACAGCAGTTTCTTAGACCTACTCTATTGAGCGTTTTCTGACTGAGCATTTCTATGTCAATATTAATTTTTAAGTACCTACCTAACTTATTTTGTTATAATATCGTACGTGGCGTGAACATTTAAAGAAAACTGGCCATCGCAAGTCGAACTTGCGCACGAAGGGGTTTTTCCCTCTTGAGTACGGAACCCCAGAAATGAATCTGTTGGTGTTTTTACAACAAAATTGCATGTTCAATACTCAAATTCCTCTAGCAATTGAAGTAAAAGAATTCGCCCAATGTACGACATAAAACTAACGGTTTTTTAATGTTTAAGACTGAATTTTATATTCCTTTTGCTATAATTAACTAGTAGCGTTCTGTGGTTCTATTCGCGTAAGCTCTAGTCCGTAGGAAAATTAGAAAAAAATAAAAAAATGTACTAACTCGCCCTTACGCGGTTGAAGTCACTGCCCGCTGCTATTAGTTTGAGAGCCGATTTTTCATTCTACGGATAAAAGATATCTGTCGAATAAGTTCGAACCCAACCAAATTTAAAATGCTTAAAATTTTGATCTTCTTAAATATCATAGTGACGTTTTTCATTCGGTGGTGTTACATTTTATCTGTCAGATATCTCTATTTAGGGATTTGAAAATCAGCCCTTAGTAAAGTAAGATTTTTACGGTCTGTGACAAGAATCTCTTTTTTTTTTAATGTAGATAAGATCTTACTAATATTATAAACGCGAAAGTTTGTATGTATGTATGTGAGGTTGTTACTCTTTCACGCAAAAACTACTGAACCGATTGCAATGAAACTTGGAATATAGGTAGTTGGGGACCTGGAATAACACATAGGCTACTTTTTATCCAGATATTCCCGCGGGAACCGGACTTACGCGGGTGAAACCGCGGGGCGCAGCTAGTATCTTATAAAACTGAAAAGTTAATTGAGATTACGTCATTATCAAAGTTTACAGAGCGGTGTTGGTCTAGTGATAAATACTTCGACTTTCATAATGAAAGTTTCGAATCCTGGCTGACCGCGCAACAATGTCTTTAGGAAAAATTTATGTGCGCTATTAATATCGCTCTTACGGTGAAGGAAAACATCGTGAGGAAACCCACGGGTTGAAGTTTGACACTAAAACTGAAAAATATTAAATTAATTAAAAACAATAATCATTTGCAAGTATAACTTTGACACGTACTTACTAAGTTTAATGTATTATATTAAAATCTCAATTTGTTACTTAAAAATATTATATTTTGTTTGAATTTGAAAAGTAATGCCTAACTTAATTACTTAAGGGGGTTGTTTAATGGGCAAGTCGATGCGATTTCATACAACCAAGGTAAAAAGAAAAAGCTCTTTTTCCCCTTAAGCTTATCCGAATCCGAATTTTTGGGTAATTCTGTGAGAGCTAGGTTTAAAAAAAACTTTTTCTTTATGTTTTGATAATATGATTTTTAATGCTCTAGGTAGGATATATGCGAGGCTTGAGGCAATCGAGCCTCGCCGCGATGGATTTTTAAAGATGTATTTTTCCATGAAAATATTTATATTATTTTATTACACATCAAAAAATCTGATAATGATAAGGGGGGAAACCTTTTGCTTTTTGTATGGAGTCTCGTGAGAGAAATAAATTCGAGTTGCTATAGATCCCTCCTACTTAATACAATGATCATAGAATAATTATTTATTAAGTACTAATTAGTATATAAGCATATCGTATAACCGTCCAAAATTCAGTCTTCCATATAAACTTTGTCAGTATTACAAAAGCGAATATTATTATACCTAATGTTACATTAAATGTACCTAAACATATTTACTGGTTGTGATATTACCATAATAATAAGAGTATGCAATTGTGTAAGCTAAAATATTTAGTGATTTATTGATGTTTTTCTAAATGCAATGTACTAGTAGTACAGTTTTTCACTCACTGCACAGACCTGCGTATATCGCTCTCTTTTCCTCTCATGGGTCTTATTGGCGGGAGCAGTGCAGCGAATTATTCATATCGATCGATATTGCAACATGATCACCGCTCTTTCTAATCTTAATATAATTTATGAACGGTGTGCAGCGAGTGGAAAATTGTACTATAAAATGAAATTGTTTGTCGTACCATTTTATACTGGACATTTTTTATTTAAGACCTTCTAAGGTGGCCTGCTATAAGTAATACATAAAAATGATTGTGGCGAAATTGACACCAAAACTCACACACACTCCTTTTGCCGTGGTCGGAAAATAAAACCCGGGCCAACTTAGAAAGTGCGTTTTTATTTTATTTTTCTGATCTTGTTTAACGTTTTACTTAAATTATCGTATTAATTACTAAATATTGAATTGTTATTAACATAGTAAGTAACAAGTCCTACGTATGAAAATGGCGTCAACAGTTTCTTAGTCACTGCACACCGCAGGTCATAAAACGTGGGAGCGGTACAGAGATATGCTCTGTACCACTCCCACGTTTTATTCGCTCTCTCTCTTCTACACATGAAACATTAATATGGGGCGGGCGCTGTGCTGCGGATTATTTATATAGATAAATTGCGTCAATTTTCCTTTAGAGATAAAAATAAAAGCTAAAATGCAGTTAGCATTATATTATCATTATTTTCCCATGTAGGTACCTATATCGACGTGTTGTATTAAAATACTCCAGTGATTCAATCACTTAACTCTACCAAATAAACCTAATGCTTTTATAATAATTAAGTCAACACTGCCTGTTATTTTAATAAATGAAGCACAAAAAACGAGATTGTTTTGATTCTACCTCCTATACAGCCAATATCTACGTGCAAATGTTCGTAAGGATTGAAGAGCCAAGTCATGGTTTTAAAGTAAAATCACACCATTATTTAGTAGTAAATAACTGATTTTGTAGGATAAATGCCAAAGGTACAAATAATAAAATTCACAGATTAGATTCCTAGCTAGAGTAAGTACCTGCTTAAGCACATAAAAGGTTCAGCAGTTGTCGGTGACTTTGCAGAAATTTTATAACACTTAGAACATTACCGAAACGCAAATTTTAAAAAAATATGGATCCTTTTTCGAGAAAATCTGACGATGCTGAAGTTATGTTGAGACGAATTAGTTATAGAATTTGTGCCCAGTCCCTGAGAAAACTGGTGTGGGACTGACTAACAGAAAAGGAGGTGTGGACTCTAATTTAGATACTAATTAAAACAGTAAGTACGTATACATCGCTCATTATGCCCGATTTATGTTTTCCTGATACCCTACTATTAAGGTACAATAATTATAAGTAGGTAGATGTGAAGGTGGAAATGAAAAGCAATAATTTAATGGAAGAATTTAATTTACCTCTTATTATTATGAAAAATTATGTTTTCTTTCATAAGAAATTAAATTAATACTCATACAATATAGCAAATAACACACATACACAAGTTCCTCATTATATGTAAATTTGAATCAATCAATAATCATCTTAATGTCAAACGCAAAATAAAGAAAAAAATCACAGCATGTTGAAATTAAAAATATAGTCTATCTTTATAATACACTTACTGTAACAATTTCTAAAGTAAAAATTAAACATCAGTCAAATCAGCTAATATACAACTTAATAAAATGATTATTACTTATTTAATTAGGTAGGTATTTAATTCAAAGCTACTACACGGCTAGACATTTATTAATAAACGTGGTGTAAGGTTGGAGTAGTAAGAACATGCTTTGTTTTCTTTTCTTGACAAGAATTTTCAAAGTTGGCAGACAGAAACAAAAAGTGGTAAAATTGATCCGACCCCTACTCCATTTTTATTGATAAAGGCTATATTAGTATTACTTGTCTTCTACTTATGATTTCTATCCACATTTTTTTAATTTACTTTCCCTACAGCTTTAGTACAAATACTAAATTTTAAGAACTGACAGTCATAACATAGGTGCAAGTACTTAGTACTTATCTAAATCAAATTTGTTATATTGGATTACTTTATTTTTTTCAACTAACTGTAGGTCTCATTCGGCAGTTACTGTTCCTTTTTATTGCATGCCTTTAATTTATAAAGCCTATTCAAAAACCAGAACTTTCTAATAGACCTTCAAAAGTTTAAATTCTGGCATAAATTGACATAATTATTAGTATGAAATTGTGATGCTGCAAAACTTTACCGGTAAAGTAGTAAGTAATATGATGAAGTTGTAAGCTTCGCGTAATTTCTTTACAATTTTTTTTATTTTTTATTTATCAGTAAGGTAACCTATTTATTAGGTAGGTACCTACCTAAAATAAAACTAAATTAATTCCTTAATAAAGTGAAAACTATGTGAAACATGCTAAAAAATTATATATAAGTAGGGAATTACTAAATAAAATACGACCACTCCAAACTATGCTACGTAAAACTGGTGAGCTAAAGCTAGCTAACTTAGTTTAAGTTTGGCGGCGTTCGGTTCATTAGAGGTTAAATAATTAAATAATGTCTTTTCGTTAGTGTTTGATGGGGGGACCTAATCAATAATAATAAATAGTCTCAGTCTACTGTTTTAAAGTAGACATTATACTGCTTGACAGACATTGTAGTTTTAGAAATATTTACACAAATTAAGTTTGTAAAATCAAAATATTACCATAAATATTACCTATAGATAAGTAGGTTACTAATATTATGTATTTTTCTAACTGATTGTGAGATCATTAAAACTTAATACATGTTATACACTCAAACAAACATATAAACATAATTTAGAAACAATTGAACACAATTAATGTGGTAGGTACATCTATTTAAATAGTATACCTAGCACTAAATTAGGAATCGGAGCCGAGCTGTGCAAAATAAAGCATACCTACAAAGTAGAATAATTATGGTCAGCATCAGAGCTACATTCAGATTTTCAAAATCGCTATACTTAAATCATAATTGTGTAGTGTCAAAACAGGATGGATATTCTGAAAATAACATCGATTTTAATTCTAAATGTGGTAGTAAACTTTTGGTACTGACTGTACCTAGACCTACCTATTTAAATAAAAACGTTTAACTACCTACCAATTAATTAGGTATAACGAGATAAATAAATACCTACTGGATTTATTTACCTACTTTTGCCTACTAGCAAAGTTCTGCTGAAATAGTCTGCCAATAGTTTCAAAATGTTAAACTGAAATACTTTTACCACTCTGCGCTTGTTTATCGTTTTCATAAAGCCGTGTACAGACATTTCGAGGCGTGTGTAGCGTGAAGTGAAGAGAAAACAAGTGCTTTCTTTACACAAAAAAGCCCATCCCCACCTCGGCCTGGTCTAACATAAATTATCCTTCAAACATCCCGAACGACACATGCGAAAGCTGAGGCGAATGATCACATAATCACAAACCGCGCCATTCAAACAACCTAAGGAATGCGTGACGGACGAACGACACATGCCTCGCGACGTCTATACGAGGCAGCTGGAACTATCTATAAACTAATATTTATCTATCGCAAAAATCCTAATTAAAAATCTATACTTAATTACCTAATTTAATACTTAGGTACTCTGGCAAAATCAATCAATAGAATACTGCATCTATAAACCTCAAATCTTATCACTACTTTTGTTTTCAAAATACTTTGGTTAGCTAATGAAATAAAAACATTTTTATTAAACCCAAACTTACACACATTTCTCAAAACCTCTGCTATCTCTGTAGATAATTTGTAAGTTGATAGCCAGATAATTATAGAATTCGATATTACAACTATTACAGTTTTTGGAGTGTAAAAGAGTTTTTTGTCTCCAAGCCCTCTAACTTAATACAAAAACTGCCATCTGAGTTAACAACTGGGACCAACTGGTTAACATGCCTTCTGAAGCATTAGAGATTAGCTTAAGAAAATGATTTTACTTCACATTACCGTTTTAACACGCACGACTATACAGAATCGGCGAACGTGAGCTACTACACGTAGGCACGTATTCATTTTTATTGATGCTTTATCTATTCATTAATTAGAATAATTGAAATTACGGTGGGATTAAACATATAAATCACCTTCATATTTTGATAAATATTTAGCAATAAGTTTCAGGCTTTACTTACAAACAGCTAAACATTAACATAACACTTAGTACTTCCTACTATTTAGTATTTAAGTATCTTTTATACTTAAAAATCAATTGGACATAAATCATTTTATAGTCCACTAAATCAGAAACTAAATAAATTATTCTGTTTTAATTGTTACTGTAGACAATTTATCATCTAAAACTTAAACTAGGTACATATTTAACAAGATTTATAAAATATGCAAATTCTGCTTAGTCAGACTTTAATACCTATGTATTCACTACCAACATATTTATTTACACATTGGTTGTCAGTTATATAAAACTTGAGATTTTAAATGGTACAAAAGAAGTTTTTCAATGATGGTGAATCAAAGAACATCAATATATCTATGTGATGAACGTTTTTGTACTAAACCATACAAATTACCTATATTACAAACTTCAATCATCATCTAATTCAATAACAATAGGTTCAACATTCTCTGTAGCCTTTGTATATTCATTTTTCAGTTGTGTGAGTAGAGAACATTTTGGAATTTTTAATTCATCTGCTTCATCAACCAAAACCTTTAATTTCTGTAGCCTTCCAATATCAGGTGCCGTTGGCAATAAAATATTTTTCGTTTCTGTCATCCACTTGTCAAAACTGTTGACTCTGAAATCGATTGTTTGTAACATAATATGCAGTTCGTCCATGTCATATCGATAGAAAAGAGTCTTTTTCTCCCAAGGGCATAAACATAAATCATTAGCATGTTGTAGACAAGCCATATGTTTGCATTCACTACATGATATCGAAGATAGAAAACATGTTGTTTTACACACTTCACATAAACGTTCATCGTCACCGAGCAATTCAAAAGCAGTTCTTTTGACATTTTTCAATCCTTGTTTGGCTATTTTAGCTCTCAGTGATCCTTCATCTTGTGTTGCACGAACTAACTCTTTTTGTGTTTCAAGTGCAGTCTCCAAGTCTAAACGATCACCTTCCAATGCCATTTTGCATATCAATTCGTAATGAGAAAATACACAGAACCTCTTTAGATTTTTATAATGACTTATACATTCTCGACCAATTTTCAACCAATCAGGGGGTGCAAAATTAACTGCTTCAGCAAAGTTATAGCCTTGATTAAATCCAGCATGGTAAGCTCTCGGAAATGTCACCACAAACTCACCAGCTTGTTGGTCTGTGCGATATATTGGAACTCCAGCTGCCATCAATATGTTAGGGTTCATGATAGTAACCAACTGGTGCAACAGATCTGGTTGAGATTTGAAAAGCTCAGGAGCTGCTGCTTTCATAGCATTTTCTAGTAGCTCGGCTCCACCTCCTGGAACACCATACCAGGTTTTTGCTTCACCCCAATGGAGATAATTGATTGAATAGCTCCAGTGATCTTCATTGTGCCAGCAAAAGGCTGAGAAACACATCCCAACATACATCCATGGCACAGTCATACCTGATATGTCAGCATTAATAAATCTCAAAACAGACCCATCTAATACAGGTAAATTATTCAGATTCCACCCAGAGTCTACATATTCCTGATCACCCGGATAAAGGTTTAAAGAAGATTTTGTGGGGAATCCTGACCCATGATCCATGGAATGTAGGTCAGCTCCATATTCTACTGTCACATCTTCTTCTACTGATGATATAATTCTCCAAAATTCCTTCTCTGCCACAGAAGTTGGCACTAAATGTCCAGACATCCCAAAATAATCAGATTTAAATTTGTCTGCCATTTCACCAAATTGCTGAAGAGTATATTCTCTTTCTGCTTGAGCAAACCCAAACGCTTCTGCTGGTTTGTGGACTACTTCTGCAATGCAACACGGGCATCTCCAATCCCCATCTGGGACAGCACTGAGAGGAGGTTTCAAACAAAATGTATGGTAAGTGTCTGAACAGCCATTACATATTAAAAGCAAGTCATCTCTATTATCCTTTTGGCAAATTGCACAAACATAGATAGCTAACGGATCCAGATCATACCGTGGTCTTTTCCTTGACTTTGTGATATCAAATTCCTCATCATTTAATCCTGGCATTTTAGGTCCAGGTCCATAGCATGCAAGTCTTCTCAGTTCTCTGCTTTTTCTTGCAGCTTCATTTTCAATTTTGATGTTAGGGCTGTCAATATCAAGTTTTATGTCTGAACCAGTTTTAGTTTTCTTTATGCTAGTATGAGGTTTCTCTTCTTTGATGTCAGAAACAGCTCTTGTTATAGATTCTATGCAAACTTCTTTAACTTTTCCAACATCACCTTCTTCCTTTACCTCTGGTTTAGGTTCAACTTTCTTTACTGTTTTTAGTATCTCTGCTTTACTTTTTTCAAATATCTCATATGGCAGTAGAATTTTTTCATAATTATTCTTTAGAAAATTCATTGTATGGGCGTTTTGGCTGTAACCCATTGCATTGGCAATTTTACGCCATTTTTTCGGAGTGTTACAATTTTCTATTCCTCCATCTTCATCCACCCAAAACTTCAGGCAATACAAATCTAGCGTTTTATTTTCAATCATGGGTATTTTTAGAGGCGAGCCTTGCAGTTCCCAAAACTTCAATATTTTTTCAAGGAACAGTAATTTCAGCCGCGTTATGGCCTCCAATTCATTAACTTTTTGAATTCTCGGAACAAATTTTAATTTGTCCACATCTAAAGAAAATGGAGGCTGCCATCGTGCTGGTGGTTTTATTTTGCATATTCCAGTTTTCTCGGCAACCGGACGTATTTTGGCAATATATCCAAGCGGGTCTGAAAACTCTTCGGGCGTAGGCTCGAACACGGGTGCTTCAGGTGGTGCGGTAAAAGTAAACTCGACACTTTTCTGCATCGCATTTTTTTGAATGAATTTAGTATCCATTTTAGGGCAATTATTTTGTATTTCAGAACAAACAATAGCTAACAATATCCTTTGCTTGTTTACTATTTTAGGATATTCACGTTAAAATTCATTTTCAGTGAAGGTAGGTAGGTACCTACGCACGATACCTACGTGACTTCTTGCCTTGTGTAAATGGCACCTAAACTTTATCAGATGGTGCGTGTAGGTATCAATCTTCTTTTGATCAAAAACCGTACTATCTTTATTATTACAACTCTTGCATAGATAACACTGAATTAACACAAAAACCACTGGTTTATTATTACAATAATAAGAAGAGTCAAAAGAAACAATCGATAATCACGTCCACAAATAAAATTTAACACGCCATTCCGGGTAAATTAACTAGTATTCGAACGACTTCGCTACGACATGCTTCGCGACTCCACCACAACATTGAATGAATGAAGTGGATTCGACTTCGATGAACGGACGGATTCGTTCCTTGTGTGACATTGTCTGAGTGAGTAAAAATGCGATAGAGAGAGAAAGCAAGACAGAGGTTTTTCAAGAAAGAAAGAGAAGCAATAGAACAAAACAACCATGATTGATTAAAATTAACGAAAAGAGTTCTGTAGAATTTATTTATTATTATTGTAAAAGGTTCAACCACTAAATACTTAGGTACATCTTTTGTAACCATAAAAGAATCCATGACAACAACGGTTGGTTACATAAAGATGCCAAACACACGTTAGTCCGAATAGTCAAAATCACGACAAGTTGGTAGATAGTTATGGTATGAATGAGGTACATAATACTAAAGTAGTAGGTACTTAAGATAAAAAGTTAGTTTTAGTTAAGTAAAAAGACTATTTGTATATTGACTACAAACAAATTCACAGTCAAAGATGATTAACTACTTATATTTAATATAGCATCGAGTAGTAACTCGATGCTATATTAAATATAAGAAAATTCACACGTGGTAGTGAAAATACTAGGACGCTAGGGCACAGAAGGTACTACCGTCACCCATAGGACCTACTAATTGGTATCTCGCTAGATGTTTACTATAAGAAAACATACAAAAATTAGGTATTTAAAAAAGTTAAAATATAGTATTCGTAAAAATCATTCAAATCTACTGAACTCTAAAAATAATTAAGTATAGTCCACAGCTATAATTGTTCATTCGTGTTTAGTATTACTATCTAAAAAAATGTTATTTCATGTACGGTAACATGGAATATTAAGTTTGGAAATTATTAGTTAATTTTGAGATTTTAAAATTGTAATTATACATTTATTTTAATATTGTATGGTATTAACTTAGTTTATCATTATTCCAAAGTGTCAGTATGCGGCGCGCGTGATCAGTTATTTTAAAATAAATGGTTATTAATATATGTATTATTTTATTTATTTATAAAAACAATAAAAGTATAGTTGGAATTATTTTTCGTTTAATGGCAACTCAATTTCGTTTTTACTCATTCATTTTCTTTTCGTTTGCTAGAGTTGGCCGCTGATCGATATATTAAAATGAGATTAAAATGAAGTGAAAATCGGTGCAAAACATGGACTTTAACTTAGTGTTGTCTCCAAAGCTCCATGAAAAAACATTGTAAAAAATGGCCCCCTTTTTACAATGATTCCTTCGACTTGACTTTAACTATGACGACTTGACTGTTTCGTTCAATGCAAATATTGATAATACTTGACACTGGCAAATGTCCGAAAGGAAAAGCCATTTTAAAGAAGAAGAAGAAGAAGAAGAAGATATATTAAAATGTTTTTTTTACTTTCTTTCAATTTTTCTCTTGGTTACATTACATTAGCAATTAAAAACTGAACACAGTGCTGCGAGCACTTAACAGAAAAAATCAAATGCGAGTCGGATTCGCTCACAAAGTATTCCGTACCATCATCATAACCCTAAAATAAACGCTGGACGAAGTGAAATCCAAGAACACAACTGAGGCCACGCTGGTTTATTACTAGATGGCGCCAGTGGTAAAAATAAATCGCGGTGTCGCCCCTCTTTTATATTTGTTTTATTTTGTTTTGTTTTTAGTATTTGTTGTTAAAGCGGCAACAGAAAATATCATTTGTGAAAATGTCAACTATCTGGCTATGACGATTCATGAGATAAGTACTACCTGGTGACAGACGGATGGACGGACAGACAGCGGAGTCTCAGTAATAGGGTTTTTACCCTTTGGGTACACAGAACACTTTTGAATATTTGAAGCGGACAACATAATTTATACATAGGAACAGTGACTGTAAAAATACATAATATTAAAAGCTTAAAAATTGAAGACCACAAAATGCAAACTGTAATTTAGGCTAAACTACCTTCGACTCAAAGGCCCATTAAAAACATGTCATCATGCTGCTGTAGGTGTTGACCAAGAAAGAAACCAAATAGCGCACGTGAAACTAATAAGCACATTAAGCACAGAAAAAGTGGTCCGATCCGATGAGGAGTTCTATCCCTTTCTAATGGCTGCAATGCAAAAGGCTGCGGATTCAATTCCCGCCGGGTGCAAATATTTATGCTTAAAAATAAATATTTGTATCTGGTCTAGGGGTCTCACTATGTATAATGTGTATGTGTTACCATGTATGATGTGTGTGTGAGGGTGTGTCTGTATTTACAAAAAAAAAGTATAATATGTAGTATAACCGTCGTCTAGTACCAATAGTACAAGCCTAGTGCTAAGTTTGGGGCTAGATTACGCTGGTTGTAATGTCGTGCAATATTTATACAAGATATAACGGGCAAGTCCTTTTAATCCGAAAGGGGGTTGTTCTAGACGTCTAGGCGAACACCTTTTGTTCTACGACTTTTGAAAATTCGAACTTTATTTTTGAAAATTTTGAGATTAAGTTTCACTGAAAAAACAGCTGTTTTTGAAAATAAAGGTAATTGAAGGTTTGATTGTAGTAGACCAAACTAAATGAAAGGACAACATAAGGTCAATGACCTCGAACTCTAAGAAACAGCTGATCTTCAAGTAAACTTTACACTTAAAATTTTCGAAAAGTACTTCGAATTTCCAAAAGTCATAGAACAAAAGTTGTTCGCCTAGACGTCTAGAACAACCCCCTTTCGGCTTAAAAGGGCTTACTCGTTACATCTTGTATAATATATTTATATTTATTTTATTAATAGTGTAATAAGAAAGAAACAGTATGATTGATGCATTTCTAATTAATTCTATTGCAGATATCTCTGTCCCTTTCCCCTCGGACCACTTTTTAGCTATTCGTTCACATTTTAGTTCTAGTAATAAAATTTCTTTGGTGTAGACACAGTTGCTTATTGCACGCATATTATTTTAAGAAAACACACATCGACATTTTGTTTCGAAGTTTCCTGTAGGTGTGGTTTTTGTGCATGCCAGTAGGTGGCATGTCTGTCTATCTGAGCCTGTACGTACAGTGTAACATGTTAAAAGAATAGTGAGGTTATTCCTGTAATAAATGAAAAAAAAAAAAGGCATAGGAAACAGAGGAAGTGGTTTTGCCTATGATTTAACTATCTTGGTTTATAAACAGTCATACAGATTACAATGTAATCGAAAGACCGTTTTTTTGAAGGTTTCGTTCCCTCGTATAGATAACTAGCTGCGCCCTGCGGTTTTACCTGCGTAAGTCCCGGTCCCGAGGAAATATCGGGATAAAAAGTAGCCTATGTGTTATTCCAGGTCTCCAGCTACCTGTATTCCAAGTTTCATCGCAATAGATTCAGTAGTTTTTGCGTAAAAGAGTAACGAACTCTCATACATACTTACAAACTTTCGCTTTTATAATATTAGTAAGAAGAGTAAGAAAGTAAGATAGAAATTTTAATGCTTTAGTCTACTGTGCTCTATGCTACTGTGGTTGGTGGGATTGGAAAAATATAATTTAACATTTATTTATCGATATCGAATGTCGATTAACCACATCCCTAGCCGAAGAAAAAATAATGTTCTTGTTGAGAGTTGAGGTTATGTTAGAATTTATTTAGTTTACAGTTACAGCTGATTTTATACCAGAAACTGAAATAAAAAGTAAATGCAAAATGCTAAATACATTTCGATGCAGCTGGCTGTGCAATGTTCAATTTCAACAGCTAAGATACGGCCATCGTATCAGAGGGAAGGCTCCCATTTATTGCAGAACAATCAAGGAGAGACTTGATGAATTGAATGAAAAGGATGAACTGTACACTGCGAAGATCAATATTGGTTTTCCTCGACCTAAGTAAGTACTATTTTATATATATACATCGAGAACCCCAGCCGTCTGCATTCCAAATTTCGTTACCATCAGTTAAGTCATTTTTGCGTGAAAGAGTAATATAAAATAGAATAGAAAAAAATAGAATGGAAAACATTTATTAAAAAAAAGTCAGATTACAAACTATAGGAACAAAGTAAATAGATTGGTTTGTTCATTGTTGGTTTGTTATTATCACCTGCACACCAACCTATGTTACGAATAAATGTTCAATTTGAATTAAATTTATGAAGTACTTACTTATGCGCCCATGCGTCTATGCGCTATGTATAGGGATAACCCTATACTTACTTAAGTAAGTAATTAATTACTTTAGTAAGTCCCGATCCTGTGGGAATATCAGGATGGGTTATATATATAATATTATATAATAATACATAGGTATATAAACTTCCTATTTAAAACTACTCTATCTACAAAAAAACTGCATCAAAATCTGTTGTGCAGATCCAAGCATTGATTGATTGATTAACACTTTATTGTACCAAAAAACACAAATGATAACAAACTTACATATTCGATCTTAAAAACTAAAGTGGTACAAAGGATGGCCTTATCGCCTATGGGCGATCTCTTCCAGGCAACCAATGAAAATTTACAGGTTGAACCATTTCAATGGACTTTCAGGAGGATATTCTTAACTATAAGAAATAACAAAATATTTAAAAGGAGTTGCATCCCCAATTTTGACAAAAACAATAATGACATTATTACATTCTTGAAAAATTTATTACCCAAGCCAGGAATTGAACCTTGTCCTTTTGCAAAAAATAAACACCCTATATTATTGTACTGATCGATAGTGTTGCTGATCAATAGTGTTATGGTATCTTAATTCAGCCACAGATCACATATTACTAAGTTCAGCTATTTCAATGACTTTCCTAATCGTAATATCATCCATATTGATTAGTCTATATTAATACAATTTTCCAATTCCTCATACAGAATTACAGCTGAAGATATACGTAAAAATCGTTTGGAACATCTAAAAAAAATAAAAAACAACAAGGTACTGGAACAACTCGCTCGCAATGTCCAACTAGAAGTCGATTTAAATGAAGTCAAGAATGAATGGCTGAACACAACAGGACCTATTCATAAAAAAACTATAGCTGAACACTATGCTATATTCGAACACATGTACGGAGAAGGGTTTTTTTTTCCCTTTTTGAATTTAGATGTATTATACCCTCTGAATAACGATTCTTACTTGCCAGTTCACTCAGGAAATGTAATAAAGCCAGCCGAAGCATTGAAGTCTCCTATTGTTGAATTTGAATCAGACAGCAACAGTCTTTGGACATTAAGCTTGACAAGCTTAGATGGACATTTGCATGAAAGCGAGAAAGAATATTCTCACTGGTTGATTGCTAATATACCAGGGAATCATGTTGAGAAAGGAGATACAATTGTGGAGTATTTACAGCCTTTTCCGTTGAAGGGTACAGGTTATCATAGATATGTTTTTGTTCTATACAAGCAAGATGGACGAGTGACGTACGATTTACCAAAAGGTAAGTTATGAAACACCAATCGAACTTTTGTTAGATGGTGTAATCAATAAATAACATGGCGAATTACATGAAACATGGTAAAACAGAAATAGCATTATGAACAAAGTAGCATGCATTTTCGAGTCAATGTCACAAAAGGATAATCATCCACTTTTCACTCTTCCACTCGAGATGGACTTGCCGTGAAAGACACCCATGAGGCTCAGCTTCTGTTATATCACCAGATCCTTGGTTCTCAAAAGGCAAGCTACCTCATTGATTATCACCCGTCTATTGTCCATTGTCAAAACCAAACCAAACCAAATATTTACAAATAGAAAATAGACAGGTAGTACTGTTCAATGATGATACTGTAACTGCTTTTCTGTTGCCTCTAAAATGCATGCCACTAGTTTTGTAATGTAAATCCCACTGTAAACTTGTCTCGTTTAATTTGCTCTAAATTGTGTTACAGTGACAGCATCATCACCTCTTGAAGACAGAACTTTTGTGACCAGAGATTGGTACAAGAAGTACCAGGACAATATAACTCCGATAGGACTTGCGTTTTATCAGAGCGACTGGGACAGTTCTGTTAAAGATTTTTTCCATAAAACATTGCAAGAGAAAGAACCTAGTAAGTGGCTTGTTTTATTTATACAATCTAACAGCATAACAGCATAATCTGTAACACAGTAGAGTAAGAATAGTAGTTTCACTTCATACAAAGTGGCTGCCGCGGATTTCAATGTATGCGTGAGCAGCGGGCGCCCGAAAACGGAACGCACGGAAGTTTCACGCACACACTCGCATAGTCTTACCAGCTGTGGTATCATCTAATTAGCATCCACCGCTACTAGTTGCTATTTACTGTCCAAGAACATATTTCGTATTCTACATTGCTGCTTTGAAGTAATCACCGGTAACAACCACGTTACGTCAAAGCAGCAATGTACTGCAACTTAGCAACTACTAGCGGTGGATGCTAAATAGATGATACCATAGTTGGCCTCGACCGGCTGCAGTACAGGTTGCGCCGTGCGTCTGATCGCGCGCTTTTACGTATTGCGCTCTGCGCCCGCTCTGATTTCTCCCCTGACTTTATTTGTTTCGTATTTTAAAATAAAATATTAATTATGACTTCCAAAAAAGCCAAAATTTATTGTAGTGTCCAATAATACGCAAATAATATTTAATTTAAATAAAAGTGACAACCCTAGGCGTCAACGCAGGAGTAGGTAATTAACTCGCTGATCGGCCTCAGTTAGACTACTATTATTGCTTTACTATGTCTGTAAGTTGTCCAGCATAATAAACGCTAAGTTGTTTGTTAGATGGTTCATCTCACAAACAGATTCTTCTGATTTCGAAGACTCAGATGCGACAAATAATGCGCTTTTACCACATTGACTCCGCTATTATTATAAATGCGAAAGTTTAGATGGCTGTGTTTTAATCACGCAAAAACTACTGAACCGATTGCAATGAAACTTGGTCTCTGGTCAGGATTAACATGTAGCTTTTTTTTATCCCGATAGTCTTACGTGAGTGAAACCACGGGGCGTTGCTAGTAGCTAAATGTTTTTTTTTTTTTTACTTTCCAGTTTATGAATACGATTTTGATCCACCATACATAAGGCCACAGGAATGGTTTCCGAGAAGAAAGCCTTTCGACATCTACATGGATAAATACAGAGATCCAAAGCAAATTAAAAAGGAGTATCTGTTGAGGAAACTCAAGGATGAAGACCCCTTCAAACGACCACCTCCACCACTCAAGTTCCCCAACGCACAACCGTTGCCCAAAAACATGCCATCATGGTTGAAACTTCACGAAAGAAAGATTAGATTGGGTTGGGGTCGTATTAATGAAGTCTAAGATGTATGAAATGTTTTGATTTAATTTATTTAATAAAAATGTAGGTAAAATTAATACATATTTGTTTTATTAGTTTGTTTAACCATACTTCACAAAATAATTTTTCATATTGTTTTCTTTACTCTACCCCAGTGTGACTAGGGCACATATTCTATAACTCAATTCAACATCATTAAGATATAAAATCGGTTGTGTTAATTAATACACATAATGTTTGTTCTGAAACAAACGAAACACCACTGTTAAATCAAATCCTACTAATAATTATAATAAAAGTGAAGTGTCAATTGCTTTCACACGACGCGACGCGACGACCGCAAAACCGATTGCGATGAAACGTAAATAGCTGTAGACCGGAATAATTATTCTGATTTACCGGTCATCGGTCGTGGTCCACCTGCATAGTACTACGTGGTCGGGACGAAAGCGCCAGGTGGTATGAATTATCTCTTAGTAGCGGAAAAGTGGTTAAATTTTATTGTAAAGAGAAAGCTAACTGTAAAGTTAAGCGTTTGTTTTTGTATTTTGTTTGTTTTTTTTTTTAAATTGTCGTTTGCTTTTTTATTGTTATATGTGTGTGTAGTTTCTTCTATGGTTTTCGCGATTTTGCATAATAAAACACTTTATTTATCCGGTTTTATCGCGGATTACGGATTACTAGCCAACTGTAAAGTTGACGAAAGCTCGGGCTTTCGCCAACTTTACAGTTGGCTTTTTCAAGGTTGGTTCAAATAATGAATAAAAACGCGATAAAACCGGATAAATAAAGTGTTTTATTTTATGTGTGTGTGTGTTTGAAAATAAATATGTTTAGAGGGATTTAATAAAAACAAAAAAGTTAGCGAAAGTTAGTGTCATTGTAAAAATGCCGTTAATCAATAAAAAGTAAATACGTAAGTAGTAATAGTAAGTAACCCGGTAAATATTGTGTTTTAGTCATGCAAAATTGCGGAAACCTAAGACAAAACTAAAGGAAATCAATACAATTTCTCGCGATCAAAAACACAAAGCCCTTTGATTACTACTAAAAGTCTTGGCATAAAACCGGTGTTCTCTCAAAGGAGTGAAAGAAACAAGAGATTAAAACCAGTGTGTAATATTTTTCAATACTTTATTAAACCATTATGATAAGAAAAATCTTTTTACCTCAAATAAACCGAACATACCTACTAGGTGGTACCTACCTACCGAGTTTATCAACTAAAATAACATTATTAGATAAAACTCTTCATATTAAAAAGTGATGTGTTAAACAAATCTATGCACTTTAATCCACTGAAAACTAAATGCGTGACTTATAATAGGTTTATATAATATCTATTTAAGAATTTGTTCAAAACCTAAGAAAAAAGTTCTAAGCACCAAATCGACGAATTATTATAGCAGTTCTAAATTCCACCATATGGCTCGAAACAATTCTTTGGCCGTATTTTAAAAACAGTCTTACAATTTAGCTAAACCATGATAATTTACATTATTACAAGAGATTTCATGAAGATTATACGTATGGAAAAATAAAATATAACAATTAGTCGAATGTTTACATGGCTTATTTTTAATTATATTTCTAAATACAGTACAGATAAACTCTGAAATTGCTATAACACGGTTTCCCATTCGTTGTGGAATCGGGTCGTAAAACGAGCAGTAGTGCAGATTATTTTGCTTTTTCTCTCTTACTCAGAGGCCTTATGAGGGCCCATTCTTGCGATGGCGTTATAGCAACAATGATTTTCTTTGTTTGATAACTTATTTAGCAGTTTTAAATAATTTTTAATCCATGCTTTTATGGCGCTGTAGTGCCCATGACATTTCAAGTTAACGGTCTACAACAATCTATTGAATTTCAAATTACCAATGAATTAGTGTTGTAAAAAACAAATTTAATTTTCACTGCAAACTACCAAAAACTCCTGAAATTATTTCATAGAGTGTAACATATAGGTGTCTAACTGCCGTTAAAAATCTACGAGAAACCGGATGTGTAGGTATGTTTATTCGCGAATTCAGAGTTTATTGTCGTGTTTCTATTTTATAAATTTAAAACTAGCTCATTATTACAAAGCTATTATTTAGTTAAAGATTTATTTATATCTGACAATTTATACAGGGTTATTGGAAATTAATTAGGTGAGAAACGAGAAGTTTAGGGCTACTTTTCTACATCCCACCTTTTGTAGCAAACTTATTTGTTTAGTCTGTAAAAAATCAAATAACCTTTTACTTTTAACCTAACCTTTTTCTATTTTACCTTCAATCTATAAAAAATAAATTATAAATATTATGTTCAAAAGTCAACAAAAGTCGGTTGATAGTCAAAAGCCTTTCTGTTTACTTAAGTAATTTCCAATAACCCTGTAACTTAAAATAAATGCTATCATAATGGTGTTCAAATATACTTGGGCAATTAAAGCACAGAACACACATAGCAGGAAGCGGAAAATCTCAGGGAAAACAGAAACTCACTGAGCATAACGCATCCACATAAATATGTGTGTTGTGAGCTTTAGGTGTCTAGCGAATTAAAGCTAACGATTGTATGTTCACTCTCTCTTACGCACATATACACAAGGCTATAAGTTTTACAGGGCTTTTCCGCACTTAGCTTCACTATTTGGGAGTGAACGGATACATAAGCATGGAAGTATTTCTTACGCTTCAAAATGACACCACGTAAAATATTGATTTGCGCGTTGAATGTTGGCCAAAAGTGTGCCGCGACACGAATCTGTCTTTTCGGTTGTACTCGGATCGGGTCATTCAAAGAGCCAATCACGTTAGAGAACAACGAGCACGGCCCGGCGTTATTGCCGTCCTCGTTGTCAACACACAATTGGTGAAAATATAAACAAAGGTCCGATTGCTTAGCTAGTAGCGTGATGTGTAGTTTGTGTATGCATACTGTCACGTTGTGTGACACTTAAGAATAATAAATAATTATTCTATAATAATAGGAAATAAAATCTATAAAGTGAATTTACCCCGTAGTAGGTGAGTGCCAGCATATAATCTAATGTAATTTGTGTTTCACAAGTGATATTTCCTCAGCTCACGTTTGGAAAAGCTGTGCCTTCGATTCCCACGGGCTCAAGCTTAGATCAGTGTACCAGATCGGTTTCGGTTAGGCGACAATATTTCGTATTTGAGTAAGTTTTGACGCTATTTTTTGAGGTGAGTTAGTTTGGAAAGGCTTCTTTCATGCTTATATCCGTTCATTGCTATTGAATCATTGTACGTGTCATATTATTCCCTAGAGAGCAAGATCGCGCACCTACTCCAGAGCCTTCTTTCGCTAGATCTGTACCAGACCAAAGGTTTTTCTTATTTTCAGGGCCGCGTTTTTTAATTTCGTCCAAAAGCGAATCCCTCGTAATGATCAACAAGAACATGGAAAGACGCGTGTAATGTCATTCGACAATATCGGACGAGGTTAAGAAATGCGCCCCCTCGTAAGTCTGTGTGGATTAAGTAAAGGATCATGGTGTAGTGTTGTTTAATCTAGACCGACGTCGTCGTCGCCGGCCGCCGGCGGCTTCTGTGCGTCCGCACCCGCACCCGCGCCTGCACCCGCACCCGCGCCTGCACCCGCACCCGCACCCGCACCGGGTGCGCCGAACCCTGTAATGAGAATAAACTAATGAATCTTACTAATATAAATATATATAAAAAAAAAATATCTTATATATAAAAATGAATCCCTATTTCGCGTTGTCACGGCATCACGCCTAAACGGCTGGACCGATTTCGCTAATTCTTTTTTTGTTGTATTTGTTATTATCAGGAGATGGTTTTTATGAAAAAAAAATCGGGACTTACGCGGGTGAAACCGCGGGGCGCAGCTAGTAATATTATAAATGCGAAAGTTTGTATCTAAGTATGCATGTGACTTTGTTACTGTTTCAAAACCACTGAACAGATTGCAATGAAACTTGAAATATAGGTAACTGGATACCGTGAATACTTTTTATCCCGATATTCTCGCGGGAACGGTACTTACGCGGGTGAACCGCAGGTCGCATATAGTAATATTTATGATTCTCTAGTTTTTCTTCTATTTTTCTTCATAACTTCAAAAAGTTCTCTTACGTCAAATCATTGAAATCCTCCTATCGTGATCATCATACTATAATAATAAAAACAAGGAAAAATTTGAGTTCTAACATGAAACGATAATCATGTCATCAAAATATACCTGGGATTCCACCGAAGTTGAAGTTGGGCATTCCCGAGCCAAGGTCATTGAGTCCCGGCTGTCCGAGCTTCGAGAGGAACATCTCCATGGCGGCGCACACCTTCGGGTTGTTCTGGTACTTGGAGAAGTTGGCAGGATTCGAGGACACGTCGGTCAGAGCCACGGCGATCTCTGGGTCCTGTTTTGAATAAAGATTATTTAGCTGGATTTCTACTATTTGTTTTGTTATTTTTATATATTTCTCATTGACTTATTATTAGTACATATTCCACGTTCTTTTTACGCGAAAAAAAATTGCCCTTAAAACGTCAAATGATTTTTAGGTAGCCTAGCCTCACTTTAGTGACTTGTTTGAAATGTCATCCTTCTGATGCTATATATACAGTTGAGGTCTACGAGGAATAAATGGACTGGAGAACTAACTTCTCTATTAAATTCGAAAAAAACATGTTCCACTGTCACACTGCAGCAAATGCACACACTGACATGTTCCGTACAGTATTACGTATGATCGACCTTGGATCGACCAATGGCGGACGATCTTCAGTGACAGACTGGCGGTAAAAACACAACGCATGGCAGACGCAAACATGCTTGACCGACACAATGCATGGATCGCAAACATGCATAAGTTGTAGTAGATGAAAAAATACAGATGCAAAGATTCGGGGCGACGCCAGTGGTCTCATCGAGTGGTGAGACCGATGGTCTAACTGATGTTACTCCCGGATTGAGTATAGATGCGTTGTATATTTCGATGAACGCGCATCGTGAGCGCAGGTAGCATCTAAAATAAAACTAGAATATTAAAATAAGTGCATAGTGTTTCAGGGCATACTTGGAAAGCCGCAACAATCTCAGGGTCAGAGAGGAAGCTCATCAGGTCCGGCTGGCCACCGGGCGCAGCTCGCGGCGCTTGCGGCTTGGGTTTGTCTTGCTGAGCTTTGGCTGCCTTCGACCGCGCTTCCTGGGCCTTGCGCAGGCGGCGTAGTTTCTCACTGTGCTGCAATTATAACAAAATTTGATTGTAGAATAATATAAGTCATTTACAATATAAACACATTTATAAATTGAAATAACAAGATTTTAACTAATTTATTATATTATAATTGACCATTAAAACGTCAAAAGCATCATTGAGTTTGCGCGGTTTCGTTATCACAGTGGCTGTCTTCCTTCTCTACCGGGTCTAAAGTAGTTATGCTTAAAAAAAAAAAAATTTGTTTCTGGTTGGGGTGTTTCCTATGAATCATATGTAAGTATAATATGTATTATATCCATTGTCTAGTATCCATAGTACAAGCTTAGTGCTTTTTAGGTGCTAGATTGAGCTGTGTGTAATGTCAAATAATACTCTATTATTTATTCTGATGTCATAAGTACTATTAAGTTTGAGATCAATTGCTTGAGCACACTAAAATTTGTAGATACTGGAATTATAATAAAAATTTCATAGTATTAACCTCTTTCTCCTCCGCCTTACGTTGAACACTAAGTTTGTGTTGACGAAGTCGTTCAGCGTTAGGTTTCACCTCGTTAAGCCACTCATTGGTTTGGTCGTCGTAATCGATTTTCAGAGATTCGCACAAATCGTGTGAGGCTTCTTCAAATTTACCGAGCAACCTGGAAAATGAAAACACATTAACATATTTTATTGAAACGGACTATATCCGTACAATAACAAAATCCACATATTTAAGACTTCTATGTTTTCGCGTTGTTTAATTTAAAAATAAAATTTATTTTCCTGTTTAAATCCTACATTCATTTATTAGGTTACGATTTAGAGTCTTTACAGACTTCTTTCTGAGGGTAGTTGCAACGGGAAAAACAACGCTATTAAAACGGGAAAACGAGTTTCATTTGAAGAAAAAACTCTTTAATGTTTTTGGAAAGCATTATAACTCGTCTCTGGCATGAATCGAAACCGCAACCTTCTGCGTCGCGGCCGCGGTTTCGCCCGACTTGCCACACCTGTACCTTTACCACACTACCTTGCATCATATAGCACACGAAAACTCTAGTATAAATAGTGAATTACTCTCACCTGTAAGCGCGCCCCCGAAATTTATATGCAGCAGCACTGTCACAATTAAGTTCTAGAGCGCGGGTGCAGTCTTTGATGCAGGAGAGAAGTTTGTTCTTCTTGAGATACACCTGGAATCAAAATCATAAATCAGTCTTAGCTATTGACATAATAATATGTACCAGTATAAGAGGTGATGTCTCATTTTACTAATATAATAAACGTTGTGCAAGAACGTTTGTGTGTAGGTCTGTATGTGACTGTTACTCTTTCACGAGAGCGGTGTTGGTCTAGTGGTAGATACCCCGACTTTCATTCCGAAGGTCGTGGTTTCGAATCCAGGCCGCGCAAAATGAGTTTTTCTTTAAGAAAAAATGATGTGCGCTATTAACATCGCTCTAACGATGAAGGAAAACATCGTGAGAAAACCCACGGCTTAAAATCACGCACAAAGGCCCAATAGTAGTTATAACTTGTGTGTTTCCGCAATTAACACACAAGTTAAAACTTTAACTTTACCCTTTCACGTAAAAACTAATGAATGGATTGCGATAACACCTGGATTATATAGGATAATATAGGCTTATCTTATACGCGAAATAAATATTAAAAGTCGCTGCAGCGCTGAAAGTATTGTTAAGTCTATTATAATAATAAAATAAAGGGCGCGAAGGTAAGTCGTTGAATGACAATTAAAACGTCAAAGCAACATTGAGTTTGCGGTAGCCTTATAACTGTCCCTCTTGTGACTTCTGATGTTTTTAGTTTGAGATCAACGGTCGCGGTCTTAGCAAATAATTTAGCCTTGAGGGCTTTGGGGCCATTCACAAAATATATGTTTAAGTTCAAGTTCTTTATTGCTTATGCTTATGTTTTGTATTGTGTGTGTTTTTACATTATATTAAGCCGTTTGCTTTTACAAAAAATCTCATCTTATTCAGCTTTGGAATTTTAGGTAATCAAATAACTGAATTATTTCTCAAAGTTAGAGATCAAAACTACTTTTTTTTAAATGTTTTGTTTGTAAATTAGTTAAGTATGTCTAAACTAAGCAAGGAAATAGTTATTAATACAAAATATTTGGTTGTTAGCTAAGCTGCTAACTAAGCTAAAGAGATAGGACGCAAAGTTCAAATTTAACATGATACAGAAGAAATGCATCAAAGATTCTACCATGACGGTTCAAACCAGTGCCCCTCGTCCATACCTCGCGTTTATGCTTGGAGCAATAAAAATAAGAAATAATATACTTTAACATATTTTACCTGTCCTCGCTTAGCAAAAAGCAGAGCACTTTGTGGATTCAGTCTTATAGCCTCAGTGTACAGATTGATTGCTTCATCAAACTGTTGCTCGGAGGATGCTTTCATAGCTTCAGACCTCTTCTCGTCGGACTGGTCACGTTCCTCATCTGTTGGCTCTTTCAAATCGTCACCCATTTCTTGAGATTCATCAGCTGGTAGAGACTCGATCACACCTGTTTTTTTAAAGTTATTGGTAAGGTATGGAATCAGTGTGTTAAATTTACAAATTATATTAGTTATATATAACACGGTCGTGGTATAAACTTACGGTTCTTGTAATTTTCCGGTGACATATACACAAACTAAACAATATAATGCAAAGGGATTGTCTCCACGAGCGGGAGAATCGCAGCGTACACGCGCTTTTATCGTCATGTCATGTCGTCTTCGTCGCGACTCGTTACGGAATCGCGACGTGTCCGCAACGACTCATTACAGAATCGCAACGTGTCCGCAACGACTCGTCATAGAATAGCGATCTCGCTGAAGAGGGCACGATCCGCTCCGAGCGCGCCGCGTTCCGCTGCGAGCTGGCGGGCACGCCACCAGAAGCGACAATACCGCGATATGATTACGGTACGTTCACGCTCAGCCAATTGTCGCACCGCCGCGTTAACATCGCCGTGTGGAGACGCGTTCATAGACATTGTATAGAAATAAGTGGCCCGACGATAAAACCGCCGCGATTCTAACGTTCGTGGAGATGGTCCCTTAGTATTGCTACATTCAAAAACTGCTTACGAAACTGAGATGTCTTTTAAATAGCAGTAACAAACCTGTATTTTTAGTTTTTATCTCAATATATTATTGCCATAACATTGGTCCCACTTGATAATATAACAACACAGTTTAGAGTCTCTCTTACCCTCCATGTCAATTTCGACATCAGATTCAGGGGCTGATTCTTCTCCGGAAGATGTAGCCATTTCTTCAGCAGGCTCAAAGCTGTGAACATCAAATTAAAGAGAAGCTGTTTTACATGAAGGATTTTATACCTAAGTTTATGTATTACATTCACATAACATACATAACATTTCACCTGACAGATAATAGTGAACAAGATCTAACCCTACTTGTTTTGTGGCTGCACCAGTTTATGTTCGGGAACAAATTAGTTCATCTTACATATTTTAATTAAAAAACCCTAAAAAGCAGTTTCTTTTTTACATTTTTAATAATCTATCTATCTATCTTTTTAATAACAATTTTCTATTGATAATAATCTTTCCAGTCTTTTATGTTGAAAAGGGTTAAAAACTTTTTTTTTTGTCTGTTATATCCTGCGATCAGTCTAAAGACTATAAACAGATGAAATTAAGTATTAATAGCGTGTAGGGCACTACTCCTAGTGAAGACAGCCCTTTTCCAGGCTAGGTCAGCCTCCCAGGCGACCAGCATCATCAAAGATGCCTAGCTGCTTTCTCAGCCGAAGGATGCTTCCAGGGATGGTAAAAACGTTTTGTAACTCTTGTTTATGACCATTATCAGAAATCCTGATGGCAAGTAACAATGTCTTAGATTTCAGTACACAATTATTACTTACTAGCTGTGCCCCGCGGTTTCACGCGCATAAATTCTTATCCCGTAACGTATGTGACGCATCACGTATGTCATACCAAGCGTTGCTCAACCCGTATGATTATTCAAAGTACCCTATATCTTATTTCAACCACTAAACTATCCCTGTATCAAATTTCATTCTAATTGGTGCAATCGTTCCTGTTGACCCATCACGTATGTGTCACGCCAAGCGTTGCTTAACCCATACGATCATTTAAAGTACCCTATACCGTATTTATACCCATAAACTAAGCCTGTACCAAATTTCATTCTAATTGGTGCAATCGTTCTTGTTGACCCATCACGTATGTGTCACGCCAAGCGTTGCTTAACCCATACGATCATTTAAAGTACCCTATATCGTATGTATTCCCCTAAACTAACCCTGTACCAAATTTCATTTTAATTGGTGCGATCGTTCTTGTTGACCCATCAAGTATGTGTCACGCCAAGCGTTGCTTAACCCGTACGATCATTTAAAGTACCCTCTATTTTATTTAAACCACTATACTAACCCTGTACTAAATTTCATTCCTATCGGTTCCGCCGTTCTTGAGATATAAATAGTGTAACTTGCACGACTTTCGGTTTTATAGCTGTGTCCCGCGGGATTTACCCTCGTAAGTTCCGACCCCGTAAGAATATCGGGATCAAAAGTAGCCTATAACCTTCCTCGATAAATGGACTATCAAACACAAAAAGAATTTTTTAAATCGGACCAGCAGTTCCTGAGATTAGCGCGTTCAAACAAACAAACAATCAAACAAACAATCAAACAAACTCTTCAGCTTTATAATATTAGTATAGATGACATCACTGCAGTTCTTTATATATTAAGATATTATTATATTAAGCAATCATACTAGCACGGTCCTACAATAAATGATTTTGCGCCACTTAGCCGAAAACTATGAACTAGGTTTACAATAAGTATTACCAAGGAATATACTACATAATATAACTTTTTGTAAAACTCACAAAACAGGAAACTTGATTAGATCAGCAAAAATACCTACTTGTCTAGTGGGTATTAAACCCTTTACCTTCTACATCACAGCCAGGTGTTTGCCTGACTCAACACAGAGGATTTTTTAGTACAGTGATGGTAAATTATAGTTTATTTTGCTGTTAATGTCCACCATGTAGGTACATAGCTAGCTAACACTGTTTGCTTTCTTAGACTTGTCTATGGAGTAAGGTGCATCGGGGTAAGAGCGGATACGGGGTAAGAACATATGACTCAATTAACTGCCAAATAGAATGATATTTTACACTACTGGCAACATTATTCAATGCACCATTTTGTCTTGCCTAACCTGACACTTCGCATCCGTTGCTGCGATCAGTAGGACGTGTGTAATCCACCGCCAAGTGAAAAGTGAACAAATTGAAAAAAATACTAAAATCCTGTCTTACCCCCACCTACTTTGGACTAAGATATTGGTGAGTACTTCAATGTTTTATAAGTTATGAAGATTTATCGTTAGTAAATGGAAGGAGATATATAAATTGGTTTAATCAAAATTACTCTAAGACGTCTGTAGACTAAGATCCGTACTTCCCCCAATCATATTATTATTGGTTGAGGTGATCCGGTCATTCCCGTAAAAAAAAATCACAGTGGTTGTCAAACTTTCAACTGTCTCCATTAGCTTAGACCTCTACGAATAGGATTTTTTATAGGTAAAAGTAAATTAAGTATGTGTAGTTACGTATGTTTAAAATGCGTTACATATTTATATGGCAAAGTCTAATTCTTAATGTTTTTTTTTCAGGGATACAAAATGCCACGAAAGTAAACTAGAAGATCGCATTGAGCATCAACATACACGAAGGAGGAGCATAACAAACTACGCTGCTTCACAGATATTGCCAGAAACACTGTAGAACTTTAAACATAAGTTTTTAATTATTTGTTGAACTTAAGTTACGCGCTGAAAGTATACATTAATATAACAATGTGTTGATTGTTTTGAAGATTATCTGAGTTAATAAATACTACGAAGATCTCATTAAAAATAACAAAGAAATTTGATTTTATAAAAAGTTCTGTTTTGCCTAGGTTAAGTATCCAACCAAGTCATAATATGGTCATAGAGTTCTATTTTCATTAAGTAATTGTAACAAAGACAAACTAAATATCTTGATAAATAATAGCTTACCTAGCTTATCTGATAATCTAACTGAAAAAAAAATTACTACTTTTTGTAGAGTAGAGTTGCGAAAGGTTGAGAAACAAAAGATTTTCAAAATTTGGTGGTCGGGGTAAGACCGGATCAAAAACAGTAAAAAAAAATGAAATTGATCATAACTTTTAAGTTGAACATAATGCTCTAACAATCTTTGGAGATTTATTAGTATGGGTAAGACCAGATATTTTCTACTGGTAGTGCTTGTTATTACTAGCACACAGAATGTTTTAGAAGGTATGTCGGTCTTACCCCTTCAAGGTCCGGTCTTAACCTTGAAAAAATATTTTTTCTTTTCTTTTTGAAAGCGTATAAAACGGTCACCGTTAGCGGGAATAAAACTTCAATAGTAGAAAACGCTAGCCCAATGTTTTAACATTAATCTAGGCACCTACTAGTGTACGACTGATAATTATGAGTGAGTAGAATTTGGTTTAACCAAAAGACTATAAAACTTTTTTAAAATAGTCCGATCTTCCCCCGATGCACCTTATAGGTAGAGAAAGCACACCATAATAATAACGAAAATCCTCAATGAAATAAAACAGGTTAGACTTATTTGTTTGCTCAGAACGTTAATATTACAGTTTATATTTTGAGCACTGACCGTTCTGTCTTACCTACATGCATTATTAATTAACACTTACGCCGTGTCGCCAGACGGAGCCGATGGAGTTGGTTCGAAAGTAGGGGTTGCGGCCGGCGGTATCTTGACTCCGAGAGAAGTAAGGTAATCCTTGAAGAAATCCAGCTTCGGGTGATGTAGGATTGCAGGTTGAGCCTTGCAGAGGGTCACAAATGCTTTCAACTGAATCAGTTGGCCATCATTGAATGGGCAGCTCATTTTTCAAGCTGGTGCTGAACTCTGCCGGTGTACAATTTTGTTGTAATAACAGAGTTATAATATAGTTGAGTAAAAGAAAACAATTTTAAGTAACAGAGGTTAGTAAATATGAATAATTTGGATGTAATTATACCTACTTTTTTTTAGAAAAACAATAAATTCACCGGATTGATTGACGGAAATAGCGAGAAATCGTAGATGACCGACGCAATAATATTTTTTTTTCATGTCATGTTTATTAGTCTAGTGTTGCTATAGCTGTCATGACAAAAATTACAATTTAATTAAAGGTAATTAAATTAAAAATATTTCTTTTATTTTGCCATTTGCCAATTCATTCACTGATTTTAAAAGCCGATCTTAGAGGTAATATATTTATTGTGGCATGATAATTTATTGTCTGGAAGTAATGTACAAAATTCTAAATATATTAATTAAACGACCCACCACCAGTCTAAAAGCTTAAAGATTGAATATAACAGTATAAATAGCAACATTGTGTTGTTTGTCGTATAACTCAAAAACGTCAATGTTAAAAGTTTTTTTTTTTGAGTTTTGGCGGGAACTCGTTGAGAAGATGTGGTGCTAAATTTTCATTATTGTGTAACCTAGTTCAAATGCGGGCAAAGTGTTTAATTTCGGGGGCATATTAATCAATTTAGTTTCGTGAAGGTGTACAAGTGGAACGAAAGTGAAAATCGGTGCAAAGCATGGACTTAGTGTTGTCTCCAAAGCTCCGTGAACAATCTTTGTAAATAGCCGCCGTGTTTACAAATGATTCCCTAGACTTGACTTGACTTGACTTGCACCGATTTTCACTTTCATTGCACTTGTACACCTTCACAGAATTAAAATGACTAATATGCCCCCGAAATTAAACAATTTGCATTTGCACTAGGTTTCACAAAAATAAAAATTTAGAAACAGCTCTCCTCAACGCGTTCCCGCCAAAAAACCTTTTTATTATTTCTTATCGGTTGTGAACCGATTATGGCCATTATGAAATTAGCCAGTGTCATATCTCATTATGTGGTTTCTAGGAAGTTGATAAATAGTTCGAGTGTTTCCGCCATACGAGTACCTACTTATACGGCGCAGATACTCTCCAGGAAAGAAACTTTAAAAAAAAATACCGAAAAAATTTCGAAATTTCGGTGTACCTACCGGTATTTTAAATTTCATTATCAGTATTGAAATACAGTCCGGTACTTCATGCCATAGTCAAAAGAAGAGATTGGTAAGGTACATTAGGTATGTAGTTAGTGGTTTGACTTGGTTTGGCAGCGGTTTGAGTCGCCCACTGACTGGACGGCATGGAACTTCAACTGCTGTCTTCTTTCTGTAATAAGTAAAATGCCATGTAGGTGTACGGCTTATGCCGTATCGTTCAATGAGTCTATTAAAGGTATCGTTACACAAATTATGTAGATAGACGTAAGTGCCTACCTACCTATCTACGGACTTCGCTCACCCAATTCAGTGATGTGGGCAGTAATGTGTAGTTAAACGCTCAGTAGGTACATATACCGAAAGATGTAGGTACCTACGTCTTTTGTCTTTTCCTTTAATCAAAGCGTTTTGTACACAAATTCGACAAATCCTACGAGTATAAGCCAAAAGTTGCTATTTCGAATTTCAAATCGAATGATTTTGGAAGTTTGTGTAAAAGTACCTACATATATATTTACCTTCAACTCAACTACTAAGATGACTTTCCATTAGTACCTACCTATCTAACCTACCTATGCTTATACATCGGAAATGTCGTTTAGGCTTATCGGTTACATGTGACTTGTTCAGGTTCATTACTTTACCATTTTACCTACGGTAGGTAGGTAGATATATTTTAATGAGCTAAGTTTCACTTTGATAACAGTTTGGAGTGATAGGAAGGAAATGATTGTTTTCTTCGCGCTGGATCGAACAATTTCAGTTTTCCGAAGGAAAACTTTTATTAGATACTTACTTACTATAATAGTGCGCATTAAAATGATTAGTGATTTATGAATATGATGATTTTTAAGGTTTGTATTAGAAACTAGAAGGCGAGTCAGAATAGTTTTCAGATACCCAGAAAGTAGGGGTTAAAGGACATCTGGTCCACGCAAAAACTAGCCACCAAGATGTCAACTTATTAAAATGTGCATGGGTAGATTTGTCCAGCTGTAGTATCATATAATTAGCATCCACCGCTACTAGTTGCTATTTACTGTCAAAAAACGTATTTCGTATTCTACATTGCTGATTTGAAGTGATCACCGGTAACAACCACGTTACGTCAAAGCAGCAATGTACTGCAACTTAGCAACTACTAGCGGTGGATGCTAATTAGATGATCGGCTCGCAGAGCAGCTTAGACAAATGGGGCCAGAGATATCTTCGTATAATAACTAAAGAGATATTTCGGAAGGGTAACTCGTAACACTAGTAGCGAATGGCGGTTTTATTCGAATGCACTTTGCCATCAGCATTTCCAAAACGCTTTCTAAGGGCGACTTGCATAATACAATTTAAAAACATATTTAACTCAATCGATTTTAAAATAAATTATGGGAAATCGAACATTGGACTCTATTTCATTCTGTAGACGATTGATAATATGTTGCCACACAATGACAGTTCTTGAAATTCTGACAGATTTTAAACACATTTAACAGCTTAAACATGTTTAGGAACCGTTATGCAAGCCGGCCTAAGTGGATAAAACAAAAACACCCTCTAAATTTCATGTCACTAGGAGCAGCGGTTTTGGCTGTGCATTGATATATGTATAGTTTAGTCGGTCAGTCAGTAGACCTAAAACGCTATAGCAATTCTGCTTGCCATATTGCACTTTGACACATCTTATCTATCTATATAAAAGAAAGTCGTGTAAGTTACACCATTTATAACTCAAGAACGGCTAAATCGATTTGTCTGAAAATTGGTGGGGAGGTAGCTTAGAACCAGGAGAAGGACATAGAATACTTTTAATCTCGCGGGAACTGAAACGGGAACGGGACTTACGCGGGTGAAACTGCGGGGCGCAGCTAGTTCTAGGTAAATGTGCACCTGGTTCTCACCGCTTTGTTCTATGACAGCAGGTGCACGGTTATTGTGAATCTGTCAAAAAGCAATATTGCTCTAAGAACCTTTTTAAGACTACAGGTCTTCGAATTTTATATGTAAGTAACTCTATGCTCTGCGGTTTCACCCGTGTTAGTGCCGATCCCGTGTGAATAACAGGATCAAAAGTAATCTATAGTTATCATAAGTAATCTACTCCACGATAATGTAGTTTTCTATTGGTGAAAGAATTTTTGAAATCGGTCCAGAAGTTTAGGAGCCTATTCATTCAATAAATAAAACAAATCCACTATAGATCCTTACTACCATTATATTTTTTTCCTCTATGAACTCCTTATTAATATTATAAAGTAACTCTGTCTGCCTGCCTGTTACGCTTTTACGTCTAAACCACTTAACCGATTTTGATGAATTTTGGTACGGAAATTGATGGGCTAATTTTATCCCGATATTTCCGCGGAAACTAGACTTACGCGGGTGAAACCACCATAGTATTAGTATCAATAAAAGGTAACCTATTAGTTATTTTGGTGGACAGCCCTAAAATAGATTGAGTTCATTTAATAAAACGCTTTACCCTTAAGTCTCTAAACTACGTATTAATAAAATACAGACTTATATTCTCTCCCGCATTAAGTAGCTCAGTGTTTGGTAACTTAAGTCTCAGTAAACACAATTAAAACGACATCTCGCATGTGGACGGATTCCAAGCGAATTAAGACGCCCCTTCATGAGCGACCCTGAAGAGTAGGTATGAATTTGTAGAGTGCAAATTTGTCTTGGAAACGAATTCTTTTAAGTGTTATAGTATTATAAAATACTAATACATCTTGACTAAAAGATCATTTTTTTTTAATGCATAGATCAAACATTTTGCACTTACAGACCATTCGCATAAAAAAATTATTCTTTTTTATTCTTCTTATTTTACCCAATTATTAAGTACCTATAGCCCTCAAATTTTAAATGGCGTTTCACTATTCAACCATCTGTTTTTACCTAGATCCACAAACAATAAATCATTTCATACAATTTGTAATGTAACTAAATTTTATTTTGTTTATTTATTTACATACATAATAAGTATGTTAACAAATAGTGTGTATTCATGCACTTCGGTCGATCCACTTAGGTACTTACGGCTGCGCCCCGCGGTTTCACCTGCGTAAGACCAGTCGCGGGAATATCGGGATAAAAAGTAGCCTATGAGTCATTCTTGGTATTCAGCTACCTATATATTCCAAGTTTCATCGCAATCGGTTCAGCGGTTATTACGTAATTGAGTAAAAAACACACATACATATGTATGTAAGTTATTGAAAGTTTTTGAGTCAAAAACTTTCAACTTTATTATATTAGTAGGATTAGTAACATTTCGAAAAAGATACGCAACCATGTTCTGTAAAAAGTTCAACTTTATGATACGTACGATTAAATAAGTGTCTATCTACTTAGATATTAAGTTTATAGCTTGTGACTAAATGGCACTGTGTGTAGTATCTTGCGATATTTATATGGATAATATTTATTATTTTAATTTTATTTGAATTATAGGCGTTTGCTTTTCGAAACTGTACACTATGTTATAAAACAATCTAGTTACATACTACATGGCTTTTGGGGAACTGGGTGGAATGGTCCCAACATGAGAGGACAGATCACCCGTCTGGTGCTTGCGCTGGCGTCTCCTACTAGAAAAATAATAATAAATACCTACTACCTACTACCAATGTAGGTACTTAAGTTTATAACAATTATTATTTAAATCGGGTTAGACGTGAAGCGACATCTTAAGTATAATTTTCCAATGTAAATCCGGGCTTTAAGAAACTCTCTCGAACTCTCATTTGGCCTAAAAGAAAATTTAAGGTCCTAACTTTAATGCGAGTTTTTCATTTAAACCGAGTATTTTTACCTTTAGAAAGATTAGTGAAAAGATTATTATATGGAAAGAGTCAGTAATATTATCTAATATGTACATAATAACTACATACCTACACCTAAAACACTACATATGTAATGAATGATATTTGTACATAAATAAAATAAGAACGTAATCAGTTTTATCATATTTTATGATATGTTTGTTCATGAGATATAGACTTGTGTTTGACATTGTAATATGTATGCCTAGTAAAACCCATTTATTTTAAAAACTTGAAAAACCTTATTAATAAAGGCAGAACTTTCATAGAAATACAGAAACAAAGAGTGGTAAAATTAGTCCCTCCTTAGCCAAGTTTATTAATAAGGTTAGAGGATTTTAAAGATCGAACATGCCCCAATTCGTAGAGTCAAGATGAAACAAAATCCTGCCCCGTGGCTGACGGAAGAAATACGTACATTGATTCACAGAAAAGCGTCCGCCAAGGGGAAATATAAGCGCAAACCTACTCCGGAAAATGAACATAACTATCATCAAATTCGTAACCGTTGCAACAGAGTGTGTAGGGATGCATTACGCCGGTATATTCACAAATCTGTAGAGCAAGAAGACTCATCCAAGATTTGGAAATTTCTTAAGACTTTGGGGGTTGGTAAATCTCGTTCCAATAATAAGTTACCCCATGACTTAGATATTAATCATCTTAACCAACATTTTTCAAATTGTTCTAATATTGACATTTCTACTAAATCTCAAACTCTGTCGTACCTTTCATCTATACAACCACCCGATATTTCTCCTTTTTCTTTCGTGCAATTCACTGACGTTGATGTTAAGAGAAGCATTAAATCTATCTCCTCCAATGCCGTTGGCATCGACAGTTTCAGCAGAGGTATGATTATGCCTATTCTCGATGAGATAGTGCATGTCATAACTCTAATGCTGAATACATCTATATCAACTAGCTCTTTTCCTGTGGCTTGGAAGGAAGCTCAACTAATCCCTCTCCCTAAAAAGCCTAATCCTCCTACTTTTTCCGAATACCGTCCCATTTCTATCTTACCGTTTCTATCCAAAGTTCTTGAGCGCCTAGTGCACCAACAGTTAAGTGCATTCCTCAACAAAAACTCTCTTATGAATCCTTTCCAGTCTGGCTTCCGACCTGGTCACAGCACCACCACTGCATTAGTGAAGATCACAGATGACATACGGTGTGGTATGGATAGCAGACAGCTCACTGTTCTCACTCTCCTTGATTTTAGCAACGCCTTTAATAATGTTGACTTCGACCTGCTTCTTGGTATTCTCAGCTCCCTGAACATGTGTCCGTCAGTGATTGCTTGGTTTCGTAGTTACCTGATGGGACGCCGGCAGCGTATATGCATTGAACAGACCTGTTCCACGTGGAATTCTATATCTGCTGGTGTTCCTCAGGGCGGCGTGCTCTCTCCTCTGCTGTTTGCTGTTTTCATTAACACAATTTCTAACAATCTTTCTTCGTCCTACCACCTGTATGCTGACGATTTACAAATTTATGCGCAGGCGCCACTCGATCAGATGGATCGTGCAATTCTCAGCATTAATGAAGACTTGAACAAAATTTGCGTGTGGAGTAAATCATATGGCCTTACAGTAAATCCAGCAAAAACTCAAGCAATAGTAATAGGTAGTTCTAGGTTGACTTGTAAGTTAAATTTCTCTCTACTACCACGAGTTGTTTTTGACGGGACTACGGTACCGTACAGCAAAGAAGTCAAAAATCTTGGTGTCACCATGGATAGTAACCTCACATGGGACCCGCAGCTGTCAGGGGTGAGTCAAAGGATGTTCGCGTCCAATGCCTCGCTAAGGCGGTTGCGGAATTTCTTACCAACAGCCACCAAAGTTATGTTAGCTCAATCTCTAAAGTTTCCCGTCCTTGACTACGCGGATGAGTGCTTCCTTGATCTCACTGAGGTACAACTGAACAAGCTTGAGAGGCTCCAGAATCTTGCCATTCGGTTCGTTTTTGGTCTTCGAAAGTTTGATCACGTGTCGGAATTTCGCAGTGAGCTCAAATGGTTGCCGATACGTCTGCGTAGAAACTTTCACATTTTAACACTTCTTTACAGAATTTTATTTCTGCCTACCTCTCCCCTATATCTCCAGTCTCGGTTTTAATTTCAACATCCCCTTTCTCAACCTGTTCGCTCTTCAAAAGCCCTTCTTCTTAAACTCCCTTCGCGTTCTTCCACCTTTTATGGTGATTCCTTTACAGCTAGGGCTGTGGAGCTGTGGAATGCTTTGCCTACTTCAATTCGACAGTCGAAGTCTTTAGCGGTGTTCAAGAGTAGCGTTTACAAATACTATATTGAAATAGTATTTGTATTTTTACTATATGTAAATGTACCTTTATTGTACGTGGGTATGGATGTATTATTATGTGTGTATATTTTATGTGATATGTGCGTATTTATCTATGTTTATATGTATATTTATGTGTGTATATATACGTATGTGTTGTTAGTATTTTTATTTATTTTTTCCGTTAATTTTTTGTATGTGTCATACTGTTATTGTATTATTATTCAAGTCGTTTTTGTTTTTCTCTTGTCTTAACACCCTACCTTTCATCTTTCTTTCGCTTCTGGTCCATCCAAAAGTTGCCTGGAAGAGATCGCTTTAAGCGATAAGGCCGCCCATTGTGCCACCTAATTTTTAAGTTGTTTATGTATTTTCCTCTTATTGTAATTATTTAATTGTGGTGTGTTGCAATAAAGAATTAATCAATCAATCAATCAACATCTATTTTCGTAGCTGTAGCCGTAGCTGTACTAGCTACGATTCTACGAATGTATATATATAATAAAGTAGCTGCGCCCCGCGGTTTCACCCGCGTAAGTCCCATTTCTGCGGGAATATCGGGATAAAAAATAGCTTATGTGTTATTCTCGGTATCCAGCTACCTATATTCCAAGTTTCATCGCAAGTGGTTTAGTAGTTTTTGCGTAAAAGAGTAACAAAGTCACATACATACATACAAACTTTCGCGTTTAGTAAGATTTTATTATAAGTTTTCTGATCTATTTCTTGCTTATTGTTTTCTAAAAGTTGGCATGGGTCAGCTTACACAGTCTTCTTCCAGTTATATTTGGATCATCCTAACTCTGAGAGAAGACGCTGAAAGTCTCTCGATTCGAAAGTATTAAGTTTTACCGCAGTTTACCTGGACCCTGATTCTCTAAAAACATAGCATGCGACAAACAGGAGGGATGCATGAGCATTGCAGAAGTCGATTTGTTGCAGGAGTAAAAATAATAGCTATTCTTTAACTTCTTTTAAAACTAATCTTCTGAGGAACAAGGGGAACTATTTAAAAAATTAAGTAGGCTTTAATTTCGAAGGCTACTTAACTAATAATGTAGTAATTAAGTAAAATAACATTTACAGAATACGAAATAACGTACATCTCCTGAACGTCGCCTGCATTCCGCGTGCTATGTCCTTACCGAATCGAACCCCTGGAAGTTGGACCGCGTCTCGACAAACGTAGTGTGGGACGTCCTCAGGTACGTTGGAGCGACGATTTGCGCAAGACGGCAGGCACAAACTGGATACGAGAAGCCGAAAATAGATCCAGGTGGCGTGCAATTGGAGAGGCCTATGTCCAGCAGTGGACTGTAACAGGCTGATGAGTTGGCCCCTCGGCGCTCTAGGTTTTTTTGTTAATTTGTTTGTTAACACCTTTTTATTGTATGAAGTTCTGTATTTTATTTGTTTTTGGAGCAATTAAGCATAAATTTATTTAAGTACCTAAATAGATGAAAAACTAAAGCACATTGCTTACCGACAAATATTTTACAAAGACAAATCCATCACCAAAAAATCTCTGATTGGATTCGAACCTGTGCCCCGAACGTTTGCTGGGCGAGTACGCTAAACATTACGCCTCACGGGAACCGACGTGACATGGTGAATTAAGGACTATAATTATGCATTTATTAATAGTTGCAAAATTATTTCAGTTTTCTTCTTTTTGTCTAGAGAGGTGCGTAGCTCACTTAGTGTCGTAGGCCGCCTTAAGGCCTCTAACTTGACCTAACGACTGCTGCTAAAGATAACCAGAATGATGTTAAAATCAGATGTAGTCGAAAAAAAATACATCAATTTGCGTGTTAACTATACCCATACATAAAGTGGAGTTTATACTACAAAACTAATCATAATATGTAATATTTAGTAATTTTGTCGAAAAAAAAATGCAGAAACAAAGCATTATGTATTTGATATACAATATTGCTGCCAGTAGCTGCGTCGAGACTGCGTTTATGAAATAGACTTCATAATATAAACTATGCGTCATTTATCGAATTCTAATCACAATTTCACTTACTTCTTGATTAAAATTACGCACTCAATCTTATACTACACAAAACCCATAAATGGCATGCATGTATAATATAATAATCAAGTTGGAAAGGGGTCAGATACACAGAGAGAACTAGCCGACTAAATCAGAATAGGGTACGAATCGAGCTAACGAACCGGACCGAGCTATTACTGACGCAGACGGGGTGTTGTCAGCTTGTAATACCGGCTACCATTCCACAATACTACCTACCTACTTCACTTGCCGTAATCTTACTTCTTACTGCCCCTGTGGCGCGTCGGGCAAACGCCTGACTGCAATGCAGAAGGCTGCGGGTTCGATTCCCGTCGAGTGCAAATATTTATGATTCAAAATAAATATTTTTATCTGGTCTGGGTGTATTTGTATGTATAACTAGCTGCGCACCGCGGTTTCACCCGCTAAATCCAGTTCCCGCGGGAATATCGGGATAAAAAGTAGCCTATGTGTTACTCCAGGTCCCCAGCTAGCTATATTCCAAGTTTCATCGCAATCGGTTCAGTAGTTTTTGCGTAAAAGAGTAACAACCTCACATACATACATACATACAAACTTTCGCGTTTATAATATTAGTAAGATATGTATAAATTTACAAAAAAAAAGAGTATATATGTAGTTTATCTATTGTTTAGTACCAATAGTACAAGCCTTAGTTTTAGTTTGAGGCTAGATTGAGCTGTGTGTAATGTCGTGCAATATTTATTTATTTATTTACTCATATTATAAACGCGAAAGTTTGTATGTATGTATGTGACTTTGTTACTCTTTCTCGCCAAATGAAAATGTCATAACTGGATAGCTAAACCGAATATTCGGTTTGGTAAGCATGTTACCGAATAATTATTCGGTAAAATTGCTATTCAGGACTTCTCAAGTATATACCTACCTACGTAGATTTTCATAACTGGATAAAGACGTGTAAATCTAATATTATAAACGCGTATGTGGATGTATGGATGTATGTTAACTTTGTTACCCATTCACGCAAAAACTACATAAGCGATTGCGATGAAACTTGGAATATAGGTAGGTGGATACCGAGAATAACACATAAGCTATTTTTTATCCCGATATTCCCTCGGGACTTACGCGGGTGAAACCGCGGGGCGCAGCTGGTCTTCTCATAAATATTAGGAGGAACAGATTATTGGGATGTAAAACAAAGATGTTATTAAGTAGTTATTATCCACGCCATCTGTTAATCTGCCATTTTCCGGATCTGCCGGCTTCCTGATTCTAAATGTGCGTGTTACGTTACATCTTAGATCTTTGACGGCGCCTCTATGGCGCAGCGGGCGAAGCTCAGATTGCAACGCAGAAGGTTGCGGGTTCGATTCCCGCCGGGAACAAATATTTCTGCTGACTATAAATGTTTGTTTCTTAGTTAAAAACTTTGTACCTAATTCAAGGGGTTACCTATTGTAAAGTCGTCACAATACACATAATATAATATTACATATTATGTGAACTAATATTTAGTGATAAACGATTAGTTAGCTAACAACTTAATCAGTCATTAACTTTACTAAATCTCTATACTCAGTTTACTATTTAAGGGCCTATATTATATAACCCTAATAGCGTGACAGGCATAAAGCTAGCGAATTTCAGATGTGTATGTGAAGGAGTTAAAATGCGACTATGCAAAATTTTATTGCGCAAAATCAAATAATTGCTAATTTCAAGATAACTAAACGTTAATCTTGTAATTCAAAACATTCACTGCCTGTATTGAGCTAAGTTCAGTTCTTATACAAAGTTTTTTTTAGTTTTCGTACAATATTGACTGAGTAATATCACTTAAGTATTTGTACAATTTAGAGGGAAGTTTGGATTTTTTTTCTATCGAGAAAATTTTCAGGAATCGTGTTTTCACGACATTCACGTGTTAGTAAATATCCTCGACTTTAATAAATATGGTTTCAAAAACTTTTATTTCAAATAACTTTTGTAGTAGGAAATTCACCCTAGAGTGAATCAGTTCTCAGTTCTGGCCTACTACGGCCCCTTAAGTAGTTTCTATTTTGATCTTTATTTGTTTCGACTCCGATCGTCTTTTGTTTTTGATTTGATCGTCTATCGTATCTCCTTTTATCGTCTTTTGTTTCAGGTTCCTTTCTGTTTGTTCATCTTCTTATTTCTCAGAAACATGTGTCTCATTCACATCAATAATCATTATTTCGTTAAATAATTTTAAATGTTAAATTAAATATGTTACAAAACCTTGTATAACTATTGTGTGTGCCTACGCATATAATTATATTAGAACTTTACAGAATCGACGAAGACGGAGGTGCCTACGATCGGAAAATTATTGAGCGAAATAATGGCCCGGATTCGACACGGTACGATGGACTTACTAAGAACTTTACGGTAACGTTTACTAATTCAATATCATAAAAAGTTTGTCCATTTGTAATTTGATTCAATATTGAAAAGATAAGTCCGTGAATAATAATAATAAGTGCTAATAGTCTCGAGAAAGATTTTGTCCCTCGAAGTTTCGTAATCGAATCGGTCTGATCGCTACCGCTGTCCTTTACGTTTCTTGTTTAGTTCATTACTTATTTCTTATTCCATTCTAAGTTATTTCCATTTGAAGTTTTTTTTTGTTCTGCGTATTTATTAGTACCAATTTAAAAATTAGAATACTCTTTGTTAATCGATTTTCCTTTACGTTTTTTGTTTAGTTCATTGCTTTTTTTCCATTTTTATTTGTTTCCATTTGAAGTTTCTTTTGTTCTGCGTATTTATTGATACCAATTTAAGTAGAATATAAAATCTTTTATTTATTTTATATATTAGGTATATCTTCTGTTTTCACGATGTTAGATTGAAATTATACTAAAACTTGCTTGTTGAAGTCTAAAAGCATGATGAAAGTTAGCATGAGTGATAGTTTGTTGAACGTAATCTACGAAACTAATAAATCGTTTAAATAAATAAAAACAAATAATTAAATACTTCCATAAATCCTTGGAAGTAAGTACATGGGCTATTTTATATCCCGATATTTTTAAGGGACCCAGAGTTATGCGAGTGAAACCACAGAACGATTCAAGTACATAATACTTAAAGGTATGTACCTACCGACCTTTTGCCAAAGTTTTAAAGTTTCAGTACTTATTGAAATTTTTCAAGAATGTATTTATAAAGTTACGGAATTTCCAAAATTTGAAAAAAGAAGATTTAGAATGGCTGGACTTTGATATAAATTGTGTATCTTTATCTCTGATCTTAGAAAAAGGATCTTAATAGACAGAATGGACAAGATAGACTGATATAACCGAACGATTCAATTTTCCTCATGAATTTTTAACAAAGAAAAAATATATTTATTGATATTCTAACCTTTTCTCTGTACGTGAGTTTAGCGTGCTTTATAAAATATGTATATAAGTAACCGACTCTCAATATTTGCTATATACTCGTAGTATTTAATTTACACGGCTTCCAAAACCGAAGGATGAGGTTTACGTTTCGCCCAACTTTTGTTTTTGTCGTCTTTAAATTACACTAATAATCATTACATATAAAAAAAAAACATTTAAAAATCGGTATAGTGTCACAGAATTATCTGTTAAAGTTAGGCAGCTCAGTTTTCTCTGTATAATATGTATTACAAAAGAAAAATTAATATAAGTAGTATATCCGTCGTCTAGTCACTATAACACAAGCTTAGTAGCTTACCATGGGGCTAGATGGCGCTACACAGCGCCATCTAGCCCCATGGTAAGCTCGAACACACGTTCGACACACGATTTATTTATATTTATTTATTTAGTTTAACGCGGAGATGAAGATAGTAGTTTGATTGCGCGGCTTTAGCTTACATAGGTAAGTCGGTGAGTCGGTGACACTGTAGGTATGTAGGTGAAGTTAATTTTTAAACCACATTGTGACTTACCATAATCAGTTATTAGCTATTCAGTCTTTTACTGTCTAAATTATGCAAGTTTTTTTTTCGTAGTGAACTTTAAAAACTTCGTGTCATAAAGAATAAACATAAACAGTAACATATTCATCTTGTAATCATCGTTAATATTAAAAGTATAGGGGTTAGTGTACGTACTCCCTTTAAACCTTTTTCCTTACGAAACCTATTTTGTTTACGCATGACACACATTTACGCGGCGATAATATTGGCTAACAGCCGCCACATCTCCGCTTTGGGGATATAAAACTCCAGAAAAGTAAGTTAGGGAAAACTTTACCTAATAAATAAGTTTACGAGTTTGAAATTTTTATTTTTCTTTAAGTTTTTCGGTTTAGTCACTAGGTACCTACACATATTGCAGTTTAATTTTTGTATGTTTTTTTGTAAATATTATTGTTATTTTATTATTATAAATATTAGTGTTATTTTTGAAAATAGTTAAATATTTTAGTCGTATTTTATAATACAATGGTAACATTACTGATTTATTTTAATTGCTCACTTACAGTAAGACCGCATTATTGTGTTATGATACCAAATATAGCTCGCCGAATGCATTAAAAAATAATATAAGCGGGAAGTCAGTAAAAACAATTTCATGGTTTTAAATGTCCCGCAAAATAATGTGACATCTTTGATTTTCCCGGATCTTAATTGCGTTATTCGCGCGACCAAGATCACTGTAACACAATCGAAACGCCTACGTAAGAAAATGAAATAGTAAAAAGTATTAAAACCCGGAATAATATGAAATTATGTGTTCTAATTGGGTTAAACCAATCGAATAGTTTAAAAAGTTTATAAACAATTTCCCTTCACAGTTCGCCATCAGATGAAACTACCGAGTTTATCTTAATCTTTTAAGTCTGTTCATATTGAAAATGCCGTAACTCTACCAAATTTAAATAAAATTTACATTCAGTAAACTATAAGTACCTACGGTAGTTTTATTTACTGCATACGTATCTCTCTTGTTTTATAGATTTACAGTTAAAATCCGAATCGAAAATGTATTCGATTTTTAAATTTCAAAACTCAAGCATGTGTCTTCCTTAGTGGCTTTATCAACACAGCTAAGCGCTTAATTTTATGCACGGGAAAAACTAGAACAAGATTATTAACTACTATTATTAGACCTAAGACCTACGTTCCTGCTTAAAAACCATTTTACAGCTTTAACCTTACATAGACACGTTTTGCTTATTCCTCTTCCGTAGGTTTATGAACGTCGGCTTTCATATAACGTGAACCATTTTAATACCATTGTTGTACATACTTTGTACGAGGAGTCATAACAGTTGATCCCGATTTTATTGCACTTTCTCGTAGTAATATTCAACGTAGCCACCTGTCTGCAACGTTAAATAAAACCTGACTATTTGCTTAGTTCGTCTTTACAAATGTTTTTTTGTTTAAGATCTGAATAAGCCTTTTTTATATTGTGGTCAAAACTTTAGAAGCAAACTGGTAAACTAATAAAACAAATCTTTTAAATCTAAAAAGTTAGTAGAGTGTTTTTCATAGCTTTTTTCATCTGATTTCGCGACTGTGTATTGAAATATGACCTACCTACCGTCTCGACTTTTCGTCTCGTCCCAATTTCATACTAGACTCCAAAATGTCGGATCCGCATTGCATCAATGCTGATAATAAAAACAATGCGATTAAAACCGTATCATAGGTTTTGCAATGTTTTTCGATTACTTTTGGTTAAAGTTTCATGAAACTATCAGTAAAATTAACACTCAAAGATCAAGAAACGTCCACAGATAGAGTATGATAATAAGGAACAGGTGTCAAACAATACTTTTATATTGGTCCCAACCGCGCTCGCCAACGGGTAGTCGTAAAAATCTACCACTTCATCGAGTGGGTTTCATGAATCGAGTTCCGTTCGGCTACATTCGGAGGCGTTCGCGGCAACTCGGTTCGTTTGGGCGGGAGGAAATTCAGTCTTCTTACGTCGTGCCTGCGGACTGTCACGTCGCTCGACGCAAACCAAATCTGTGACATCGTTACACTGGTTACCAACTCACGGTGAACATTAAGTGAAAACAATTAAAGTTGTAATTAAATTACTCGATAATAACTATCGTTGTTGTGACTTGTGAAATTAATATCTGGTGTTTATTGGCTGCGGAAAAGGACTAACAGAGCGAAAATAATGTTGAAACGGCCTACTAAAAGTATGGCATTTATTGAGGTAAGACATTCCACAAAGTTCATTGTACACGTAGTTGTGTTGTTATTTGTTTGTTGTGTACCTAAGTAGGTGGTAGGTAACAGTTCCTTTTCCATGCCTAGGTTGCCTGGGAGAAATCGTTTTAAGTGATAAGGCCGCTTATTTGTTCAACATTTATTTAGTTTTAAAATTCATTTTAAGTGTGTTGTATTTTTTGTTGACCAAATAGAGCATTATCTATATTATAGGTATCTAATATACTTACTTACTTAAATATAGGTTAAGTACATTTTGTTTCTTTTTATACCTGTACTTAGATTTATTTCATTTTAAGGAACTATTTCTTGACGATATTACTTCAAAAAAATTAAGCAAGAAAATACGTTATCCATGGACACATGTAAAACGTTAACTATGTATTGTGTCCCAACTTATGTACAACTTTTCGATATCGGAAAAGTTTACCAATGTATTGCCCCACATAACCAATGGGCGGAAAATGTTGTCAAGTTGGTGCAAATCGGAGGAAACGAGCTCCCGATGATGTTCTCTTCATATATTTTGTACAAGAATATTATCTTTAGAGGAAATCATTTATTAAGTATTCATTTAGTTTAATAACTAAGGATATAACGAAGCAGTTTCAAGCAAATGAAATGTAAGTATTCTAGTCTCTATAAAACGTTTAAAGAAACAAGATTAAATTTAAATTGTATGTTCCTTAATACCTATATTAATAAAAGGGGAGTAAAATCGGAGTAGTTATTCTGCTTTATATTTCTGTCTGTCAACTTTGAAAGTTCTTGTCACGGAAAATGACAAAGCATGTTCTCATTACTTCGACCTTATTTTCCTGTTATAATTGAAGGCTATAATTGTGTAGATGTTCTTTTATTCTTTACTAGCTGTATTCTACTGTTATAATTGAAGGCTATAATTGTGTAGATGTTCTTTTATTCTTGACTAACTGTATTCTCCTGTTATAATTGAAGGCTATAATTGTGTAGATGTTCTTTTATTCTTGACTAGCTGTATTCTCCTGTTATAATTGAAGGCTATAATTGTGTAGATGTTCTTTTATTCTTTACTAGCTGTATTCTACTGTTATAATTGAAGGCTATAATTGCGTAGATGTTCTTTTATTCTTGACTAGCTGTGCCCTGCGGTTACACCCGCGTAAGTAAGAATTTCGATATTTTTCTTTCATAAGAATCTTCTCCTGGCAAAAACAGACACAAAAAAAAAATAGCAAAATCATTTCAGCCGTTTACGCGTGATGCCGTGACCAAGAGAAATAAGGATTATTTTTTATGTATAAGACTAGTTGCGCCCAGCGGTTTTACCCAAATAAGTCTCGATATTTACCTTTTTTTTTATTAGAACCTTCTCCTGATTATAACAAACACAACAAAAAAAAATTTAGCAAAATCAGTTCAGCCGTTCACGCGTGATGCCGTGACCAGACCACGCGAAATAGGGATTCATTTTTTTATATAAGAAGATTTACCCTATGAATAACTTCGTTCACATACCTATTAACGATATTTTCCTAGACATGCTTTCGTGCATCTGCGTCCTGTGAAGTATACCTAATAGACACGTAAAGCGCCCTTTTTATGCATTAAAACAACAAGAATTTCATAACTGAATATTAATTTAACATAGGTACTTTTAAGTTAATATTAAGATTTTATCCAAACCAAACAACCTTACTCTTTCATACCTACCTTTAAAAAACAAGCATCAGAGTAACTCAGTATTAAACTAAATATTACCAAAAAATTTATGGAGCGTACATATTATATTCTGTAGCCGTCACTTAATTAAAATCCTTTTCAAAAGATTTCATTTTGGGGTTGAACTTGCAGTCGCCTTTTATATTTGAGAAATATGATATGAATTTTAACAAAATGAGAGTAAGTAATTAGTTTTTGGACAGCGAAGTGTAATTATTAACTGTATAACCTAAATTTTGAAGTCTTTGCGAGTTAATCGGAATTTTAACTAATATAATGAAATGAAATTTACTTGTCCATACGATTCCGCTAACTATATTTGTTAATCATTAATCATTAATTTTTATTCTATCTATATTTATTAATCATAATCATAACACATTAATCAAAAATTTAAGACCTACTCCCTTACTTATAAAATATTATTTACACATTACTAAGTTATGTGACGTTCGTCTCTGTCTTCCAACTTTGAAACTTCATGTGATAGTAAAAGACAAACAATGCATAGTTATGCAGCGCATTATTTAGCGTTTATAAGTAAGGGGACTAGTCGTAAGGTGAAGCAATAAATAAATGATTATGATTATGATCAGGTCATATGACATTTTCCAATCAATACAAACACTGAGGCTGAAAGATCTAAAACCAATTCCGAACCTAGTAGGTTATAATTGTCAGAATTGAAAAGGTGGAAATTCAAAGTCGCAGCTACGATCAACGGGCTTTGATCGACTGTAGTTTGATTAATAACGGCCTGTGCCGCTGCAGCTGGCGTCCAAGGCGAGCCTTTGTGCCTTTAATTCGATGTAGGAAGGATGTAGGTATGGTCTTAGGAAATTCTGGCATATATATACTTGTTTTGATTGATTTAAGTGTGCTTCCTACACTTGGATGATTATTTTTTTTTAAACGAAATGCTTTCCAAAAATTTGCACCCATCAGGACTCGAACCTGCAACTTCCAACTTCCTCTATGAAATTCTACAGACAGGCGCTTTTGTTGTTATTCCTCGATCTCATTTTGTCGTTGGCCGACGACTTTGACCTGAAAATTCATAATCCTGCTGATAAGCAGGTATAAAAAAAATTAAACGATGATTTTTCCAGCTAATTTAATCATCAAATCGATGCGGGACGTTTTTAGGCTTTCGACGTCACCAAGAAACTGTTACCCCCTTACTTATAAACGCTAATTAACAGCTGCATAACTATGTATCGTTTGACTTTTACTGTGACATGAAGTTTCAAAGTTGGCAGACAGAGACAAACGTCACATAACTTGGTCATCCAGTTAATCATCGTTTATTATTAAGGGTTTTCTTTATGTTTTAGGTATTTACATAGGTACGTACCTTTACAAAAAAAGTTCATCTTACTTAATATTATGAACGCGAAAATTTGTATGTATGTATGTGACTTTGTTACTCTTTCACGCCGCACGTTGGAGACCTGGAATAACACATAGGCTACTTTTTATCCCGATATTCCCGCGGGAACAGGACGCGGGTGAAACCGCGGGGCGAAGCTACTATTTTCATATTTCTAAGTAGGTATAGTAGTAGTATAGGTGCGAAAGTAGTGCTTTTGATTTTTTGTTCTTTTTCAAATACCAAGAGTACCTAGTATTATAATAAAGTAGATTTAAATACTTACGTTCACAGTTTAATGTTTTAATCGTGCTTCAATCGAGTATTTTTAGTGTTATCTACCTATAATGACTTCCCAAAATATTTAAATGCTATGTTTCTTTATGCATTTTAGTATTCAACTCACTTTAAAAAGAAGGAAGAAAGTGACATAAAGGTACTTTGACGAGCTCGTTTATCTAAAAATTTTGATTAAAAGTCAGGTTGCAGGTTCTAAGACATATTGTCGTTTAGCAAGCAGAAACTTCAAACATAAAACTAGCAGCTCGGTACAACTTCGATTAAATATGCATCGTCTGAGTTCAGAAACTTGTTTAATAATATGGTCGAGTTTAGAAAACACGATTAACTGCACTACATCTACTGAACAATACACTTTGTTTCGTAGAATAAGGTTATCCTACTTAGAGCCGATTTTTCATTCGACGGATAAAAAATATCTATCGAATAAGTTCGAACCCAACAAAATTTAACAGCCTTCAAATTTAGATTATTTTTAATATAATAGTGACGTTTTTATTCAGTGGTATTTATTTGATTTCTCTATCTAGGGGTTTGAAGAATCGGCCCTTAATATTATAAAGCTGAAAGTTTGTGAGTATGTGTATATGTGTCTTTGTTACTAAATCATGCAAAAACTACATAACCGATTGCGATGAAACTTGGAATATAGGTAGCTGAATACCGGGAATAACACATAGGCTACTTTTTATCCCGATTTTCCCGTGGGAACGGGACTTACGCGGGTGAAACCGTGGGGCGCAGCTAGTTATTAGTATGTATTAACCGACTCTAAACGGTATAATTATGACGGTAGCTACTTTTTATATAGGTACAGTTTCTTTAGGATATGCTTTGTGTTGGTGAGGTGAGATAGGCAGTTCTTCTTGCCGTTAGGGACAATTTTCTCGACCAATTTACGATTTTAAACTTACATGGTTAATAATATTTGTATATTCCAGACCTGTGTCTACTCGGCATAAGTTTGATCGTGTATTGTTATAGTTACAATTTTAAGTTTTAACTGTTTCCTACAATAAGCCCTACAACTGGACCTTTGTGCGTGACTTTAAGCCGTGGGTTTCCTCACGACGTTTTCCTTTACCGTAAGAGTGATGTTTATAAAGCACATAACTTTTATTAAAGAAAAAGACATTGGTGCGCGGCTGGGATTCGAAACCATGACCTTCGGAATTTATTTTTCTTTTAATTGTAATTATTTAATTGTGGTGTGTGCAATAAAGAGTCAATAAATCAATCACTAATTCGTTCATTTATTCTTGTTCTTGTCTTCGTACTTGATTGGCTAACCTAGTGTTTGTAGTTTTCAGGTCGCCCTAAGACTTTTGACTTGACCTGATGACTGCTATCAAAGCAACAACGGCAACAATAGTTAATTAATAGATAAATAATATTAATCAAATGGAAATTGTACTTCATTAAGCCATGTCACAATGAGTGTTATCCGATGAAATCCAGAGTTAATTAAAATTTTGAAATATAGTTTTCCACTATTAATTTCAATAGATAAGCTAGGTTAAATCAATTATTATTATAATGTATATGAACAATGAACTGGTATAGCTTATAACGGAAGTTATTATTATGTAGTAAAATAGGTAAGGTCAATACAATAAATTAGCCAACTCATGAGATTTTGTTCTGTAAAGCAGTTGAGGCATTTTATCGTGTTAGTGTACTTGTTACCGCAAAGCAACGCCTTACGAAGTAGCCCACTAGATCAGTGAAAATAGAATTTTAAATTAGTATGCATATATTAGCATAGAGCTTAAAAATGGCACGAATGTTGATAATACCGTTGAAAATGAAATTCTAAAATCCCTATATGTTAATCCTACGAGTGGAAAAAAAGTTATTTTTTAGTAACTAATGCTGGATGAGCATGCAACATAGATGCTAGGCAAACCAGCACCTGATAATTTCCGAGCACTACAGCGCCATCATAAATAAAGTATGGATTTAAAACTTGCTGGTCCTGTCAAATTCATTTTAGATGAAAATGTAATTATAATAGGTTCACCTAGGTCCCTATCAAAGTCTTTGAGTAAATTTTGACTTCTAGATGAACTTCACCCTAAAATACAATAAATTATCGTGTTAAAGAACTCCCGAATCGTGCAGCCTTCATGTCTGAGACATGGCAGATAATGAATAATAGCAAGAATGCCAACAGTGGTACGGCCACATCTTACGAGAACTGGCTAGTAATGTGGGGAACAAATGTGTTGCAAGTGCGACTTCGCCAGGTCGCGGCAGATTGGGAAGACCCAAGACCAAGACCGTATGAAGTGGAGACGCAAAAGTAGGAAAGCTTGGGTAACAAGAGGGATGTAACCGGGAACAACGTTCGGATGATGACAAAATTTCACAATGTTCTGAAATGATACAGGCGAAGACCTGTAGTATTTCAAAATAATAGTGTGCGTCGTGTCTCTGGTGGACTCGCTCGACTCGAATGTCGACTGTTAAACAAATGTTGGATATTATTTGGTAGGCATGTGTCAATATTTGCACAAAAGTAAATTGAGTTGGGACAAACCGACGAGATGAATTTCCAGTATTGAATCAGGTAGGTAATCATTATAGTTATAGATAGAGCATTGCTTGAGACAAAGTAAAACAGATTTGTGCTATTAAGTACTGCTTGCACCAACTTCTTGTAATCTTGCGCTGCGGTTTCATCTGCTCAAGTTTTGATACCGCAGGAAGACAGTAAAGTAGCCAATGTGTTTCAATTGTTTACGTTTCAAGTTTCATTGGAATGTAAACAGTTGAAACATTCAAGAAATCCTGAACCGATTGCGAGGGATTGATTAAGTAACAAACATTTTTACTCGCAAACTTTCTAAAGAACACAAATTACTTAGCAGGAGTAGAATGTCTTTACCATACCTACATGATGCGCTTTTACTGCATCCGACTGATAATTTATTTTCAATCGCTTAATCTGTTTTTCCCAACCCATGTTTTTGTTATCTATCCTTCAATATAGTATTGAAAAAAAATACATAAAAAAAAACAAATATTTAAATTTAATTTCAAATAGAATTATAAAGGAAATGAATTAACCATTGCAACTTCCGATTTATTCGACAAGTAGGTACGTATTTGTTCAAAGTTTTTAATAGATTCGAATAAAATTTTTAAAGTACCTAGGTACTGACTTTTCATTTAATAGGAATAATCATTTTATTAATATTTTCCTGGGTGCTTTTCACGTATGTCTATTAATTAATTTTCTATGTTATCATACACTAGATGGAATATATTGTCGTGTAAAGGTGATCCTCTTCACCGCAAGCATTCACTTGTAATGGAACATTATGGATTCGACTCACAAGGTGTACGATGTATGTTCCTAATGCTCGATTTGGCATATTGTAAAACCGCCGCGGTGTTAGTAAAAATACGAATTTGAATCCGTGAAGCAAATACTCCAAAAAGTTAAAAAATAACAACGCTAAAAAGAGCCGGGAAAATGTAAATATGTTTACAAAACGTGCGAGTTTAAACAGTCCCTATATTTGTTAAAACTTCGTTGGAAATATCCGAAAATGCAATGGCTAGTTATCTGGCTCGCACTTGGTTACTTCGTTACCCACTAAGTGGATTATCGATGTGTCCAGTTCCGCCCGGTAGTAGGTAGGTACACCACGTGACCATGTTAACTTGAAGCAAATGGAACGTACGACCTACACAGTGTATCTACTGCAGTACACTTCACTTAAGGGAAGCGCGTGAAACTGGGGACTTAGATTTCAATATTAACAATTACAAAAAGGAATATGTCCATACTGTACTAGCTGCATCCCACGGTTTCATGTCAGGATCAAAAAGTAGCTTATGTTACTGCTTGATAATGAAGCTTTTTATCGGTGAAGTATTTTTAAAATCGGTCCAGTTGTTTCGGAGCCCATTCATTACAAACACAGAAATTTATCTTTTCTCTTTATTATATTAGTAGGTATTGAAAACACACGACACATTATATAGACTACAGAGTAAAAAATAGATACTATAAAGAAAAGTTATTCATAGATAAAGATGGGTATGTTACTTTTAGTAGCATCGGAAAAGAAATAAATTCTAACCGTGAAATCAGGAATACTGAAGTTTTGCAACCGTTTTCTCCGGTAATTCTCGTGGGATTTAAGTTTCATCTTGCTACAATAAGACATACAAAAATGTTGATATTTTTATTCGATCACAATCACAATTCCTTCGCATTTTTATTTGTAATAAATATACCTATACTTACCTTCATTTTACTGAAATTTATATTCTTTTTTACACGACTGCCAAAGGAAGTGTTATGTTTTTGCCGTGAGTGTATGTATGTATGTATGTATGTATGTATGTGACCTATTTTTGTGCCGTCGTAGAGCCTAAACAGCTGGGCCGATTTAGATAAACGATACGTCGTTAGATTCGTCATGACCGTGAGAGTGACATAGGGTACATTAAAATAATAAATAAATTAAAATAATGATGTAAAACGCTATTAACCAAGATTTGTAAAGACCATAAAAAACAGAGAAAACGCGTAACATTGTTCACTCAAACGATATGTTTTATTCTTTCGTAAATTTACATTTTAAAAGTATTGCTTGTAAAGTTTTACAATTAAATTATAAAATAATTAATTATAAAATTATCGGAAGTCGTTTAAGTAGGTTGTCTTCATTAATATGTCACTTGCCTTCGGCTCAGTTGTCTTGTCTTTAATGACGTTTATATATTCTTTTTACTTACTTCAATTTATGGCTTAGCACTACCTCTGGATTTCAATATTCGCATGCGAAAACAATCCGCGTGTGAATAATGTATTCTAATAGTAATTCTAATGGTTAACTTCGAAAGTTATGCTGCTACTACATGACATTATGATTACGCAGGTAATTTTCGCAAGAACAACGGAACGTTAATTAAAAACTTTTCGATTTGACTCGTATAAATATTTATCTCATCTATGGATTTGACTTTGACGCCGAGTTTGAAGGAATTGGCAGAGATGACATGACATAACATACCTAAGCAAAGAGAATATAATCACTACGTTTTCTACTTAAGTATCTTCTTACTAGTTTGTGGACTTAAATAACCACTTTATTTTTCAAAGAAAACAATACCTACGTAATAATCTAAAAGAAGTTGTCATCAACAACAACCCGAGGCATTGCGCCCAAGATGCTGGCGGCGTTCCCGCGCTGGATAGGAAACCGCCAGCTCTTGTACTTATCACCCTGAGTAAGCAAAAACAAGCAATGCACGTCCTCGCTACTGGAGTATATACATCTAGAATTAATAAATTTCTTCTGGTGTAATTAAATCTGATCTTTAGAGATCAGATTTAATTACTAAAAAGCGATAAATAAAAAAATATTTAAAAAAATTAAAAAAAACCCGTTGCTGTTTTAACAGAAAAGTTAAAAACAAGATGCTTCTAGTAGCTTTAGGAATGGTGGATGCAGTCGGGTGGGACTCCAAATAAAAGGTGAATAAGTTTAATAACACCAAATACTTAGTGTTATATAATTAGGTATAGGTACTATCTTTATGTTATTTGGAGTCCCACCCGACTGCATCCACCATTCCTAAAGCTACTAGAAGCATCTTGTTTTTAACTTTTCTGTTAAAACAGCAGTCGGGTTTTTTTAATTTTTTTTTTGCCTTTTAATTATCGTCTACTTATACCTACTTGTTATACCATTTCCTGTCTACCTTAGATTTAAACAAAGTTATTTTAGTAAGATATGTAAGAAATTGAGGACGGCTCGACCGATTTTTATGATCTTTAATTTGTTAAATTGCAGCTAATAAATGAATAACATTAATTTGGTTAGTAAATATAGCGAATTATATTTTGAAACATACGAAAACCGGTCATAAAGAAGTTTTTTATTCAATCAATGACGATAAGAACGGCGCCAAGCCAACAGTAACTAGCTTTACTTAAAAGGTTATTAGTTTATATTTATTAAAGAAGAAAAAAATAGCTTGGTACAGTTGCAAGGTTTAAAACCGAGTGAATTGTGGTTTAAAGTCAGTTTCAGTAAAGCGTCTCGATCCTTTGACCATTCCCTAAAAACAATTTTCTGAAGTCCACTAATAACTAAATCCCAACGGGAACGCACGAAAAATCGAGGAATACCTTCTTAAACGCTTATAAACGCTAGTTTGTAAATTCAGTTGAATTTGTAGCTCTAACTACTACGCTCACGTTATGAAACATGATGCATGGCCACGTGATGACAGAAACAACTGTTTAGATAGGACAAAAGCCTTAACTAGGCCACTTACGACGTCTTAGACCGCCCTACTTGTTTACCGGAACATATATTATGGAAGTGAAGTAGGTTTTCATACATAGCACGCTATATTACACCACGACGCGCGACGCCTGTTGTTTAAACATGTTAAATAATGTAATCCGTACTAAAATATTATAAGAGGAAAGATTTGTTTTCGTTTTAATTAATAGCCTCCGAAACTACTGGATCAATTTTAAAAATTCTTTAGCCAATAGAAAACTACATTATCGAAGAGTAGGATAGGCTCGTTTTTACCCGACTACGGCGAAGGTTTTGGCAGTCTATGTATGTATGTTCCAACGTAGTGCCTAAACTACTGAATGGAGTTTTGGCGGGAATGCGTTGAGGAGATGTGTTGCTAAATTTTAATTTTTGTGTAACTTAGTTCAAATGCGTGTAATTTGTTTAATTTTGGGGGCATATTAATCAATTTAGTTTCGTGAAGGTGTACAAGTGTAAATAAAAGTGAAAATCAGTGCAAAACATGGACTTTAGTTTAGTGTTGTCTCCAAAGCTCCATGAACAAACATAGTAAAAAATGGCCCCCTTTTTACAATGATTCCCTCGGCTTGACTTTAACTATGACGACTTGACTGGTTTGTTCAATGCAAATAACTTGCAAATATTGATAATACTTGATACTGGCAAATGTCCGAATGTAAAAGCCATTTTAAGAAGAAGAAGAAGAAACTACTGAATTTAAGTTTTTAATAAATGTCAGTGTCAATAGTTTTTTTTTTATTTCTTATCGGTTGTGAACCGATTATGGCCATTAGGAAATTAGCCAGTGTCAAGTATTATTAATATATTATGCAAGTTATTTGCATCGAAACAGACAAGTCGTCATAGTTAAAGTCAAGTCTAGGGAATCATTTGTAAACACGGCGGCCATTTACAAAGATTGTTCACGGAGCTTTGGAGACAACACTAAGTCCATGTTTTGTACCGATTTTCACTTTCGTTCCACTTGTACACCTTCACGAAACTAAACTGATTAATATGCCCCCGAAATTAAACAATTTGCCCGCATTTGAACTAGGTTACACAATAATGAAAATTTAGCAACACATCTCCTCAACGTGTTCCCGCCAAAACTCCGTCAATAGAATCGTAATAATGGGCCGGGTGTCATCTTCTTCCTGCGGCGCTACAACCCGTTGTGGGTCTTGGCCTCCTCAACAATCCTTCTTCATTTCGTCCGACCACTCGCCGTCTTCCTCCAGGATGTTAGCTTCCCCATTCCCCTCAGGTCTACCTTTACACAGTCTACACTCTACACACAGGGCCAGGTGTCATAGGCTATATACATTTTATCAACATTTTATATGACGGTATCTTGACGGTATTTAGAAATCAGATGATTCTAACCTAGAAAAATTAAACTGAGATAATCATCACACATAAAATAAAGGTCTTGGCGAGCACTATACAAATATGTATTATTATATACCAGATTGGAAAAGTGAAAAGTATTAAATAAAAATATTAAGTTTAAAAAATTATAACCCGACTACCTGAAAAAAGTAATGTGATGTGGAATAAATGATTATTTATCTATCTATCTAAAAAGAGGACAAAACAAGAAAAAAAGTCACAAAATTATATAGATAGAAATACAGAAATGCATACCTACAAAAATGGTTAAGTTAGAGCTGCGTTCATTCGTTGACGTGATATTCGGTGTAACACTTTTCGAAGTCACGTATCACAGCTCGAAAATATGCAGAATATAGTTTCAGAAAAATACAAATTTTATAAAGTAATCACTTTATAAATAAATCAACTTAGGCATTACACTTTATATATTGTTATCTTATGTGTAATTTTTTGTCTCGGTATCTACTTACATACAACGTGATGTCGCATTTCAAGAAGGGTCTTAAGTTTTCCGATTCCGAAATAGCTCCTATACCGATGCACCATGTGGATAGGTTATAAAACTTAATATTGTTCGCTTGTATTGCTTGCATTTTCTTTTGTGTTGTTTTTTGTAGATGCTAGTCAAAAATACAATACGCGCAAGGTCTAAGGGTCTTATCACACTAGCGGTTTGAATCAAGAATCAAGAAAAATTATTGAATAACTGTGTACATTAAGGTGACATTAAATATTAAAGGTATCAACATTTTGTCTATCTCGGACATACAATATAGAGTCTGTACTCTAGTACCTCTGTACTTAATTTAAGCACTTCTTTAAATTAAAAATAACAAACCAAGTTACAGTAAAGTAAACATCTAAATATAAATTATTTAGATGTTTACTTTACAATAACTAAACTCGTTCGCACTACATAAGATATGTAAAGCATATCTTAGGTAGTGCGAACGAGTTTAGTGCAAGACGGATACGTAGCAGGCACGTAGCGTGAACTCTGTGTTATTAATTCTGTAAGTGTGAGTGAGTGTTAAACCGTGTGTTTGAGGTTCCTCGCATGTATGAAAAACCAACTCAGCTGCAGCAGCTCAGGTGGATACTTGTTTTATTCTGTGTGAGTGTCCAAAACACGGACGGCTTGCTGCGCAAACCGCTCGTGAGGAAAGGCCCTACTGAGCCCGCATCTTTTATTTTGACTTAAATATAGCGATATCTACCTATAATTAGGTACTTCTCATTTTGGTCTCCCCACGCTGTGACAGGTGACTGACTTGCAGGCAGGCGGCCGGTTGTAAAACATAGTGACATTTTATTTGCAGTGGGTATGGTCAATCATGACTTACTTACTGTATTTAAACGGACCGCACGCGGACTCCCGTGGGGGATGCAATCGGGAAAATCACGTGGATGATGATGAAGAAAACGAGGTTTTACTAAACAATATTAAATCCAAATATTCAGCAACTCTACGGTCACCTATAAATTAGCTGTGACCATCAATTAGGGCATAATAGTGGTTCTTGAAGGCGATAATAAAATATCAAAGCCATAACTCCACTATAATTTATATTTACGACAGTTAAAATAGTTGAATGGATACGATATAGTTTGATTTAAGCTTTCTTGTCAAGGGTTAGCATTATTTCGAAATATCTGCAAACAAGTCACGTCTCAGTTGTGCGTGTTTAGAATCGTAATATAGCGGTTTTCAATATTTTGTTTATAAACGGAATATCTATGTTATACATTAAACTCTTACACAATAAAGAATACTGTTTCTGGTGCTTTTTTCATTTCAAAATAGGTAACTTTATTTGAAGGCTAGTTTTTGATTTCGAATAAGTAGGTATGTTGCCAAAAATTCGTGCTCGGCAGGGTTCGAACCAGAGCGTTAACCGCTCCGCCCGCCGCCACCTTCTTTGGCTTCTTTCTTGAGACCGTTCAACAATGTATGTTGAAAACGTTACGAAAGTAGAACTAACACTACTACACAATATAACAATTAAATCTCGATAAGAACACAAGATGAGAATAATTAGTCCATATTGGACGACCATTTGTGGCTTCTGTGGCGCGTCGGGCGTACGACTGCAATGCAAAAGGCTGCGGGTTCGATTCCCTTTAGGTGCAAATATTTATGCTTAAAAATAAATATTTGTATCTGGTCTAGGTGACTATCTATGTATAATATGTATGTATTTACAAAAAAAAAGTAATATGTAGTATATCCGTTGTCTAGTACCCATAGTAAAAGCCTAGTGCTTAGTTTGGGTCTGGATTGCGCTGTGTGTAATGTTGTGCAATATTTATATTTATTGGAAAAGCACTGGTTTTCGAAAAACAAACCTATGCTTAGGAGAATTAGCCGCTCGTGTGAGCATATACGGGCCATCACGACCTGCCCATATGAAAGGTCACCCTCTGTTTGTAAAGTCCGTTTCAACAACCTTTTATGCAGTTAGGTAAGTGCGCAGCTAAAATAAAATACGCTAGAACTAGATGCAAATTCCTTCTAAGATCTGCATAGCTATAGATAACTACAATTCTCGAATGTCATTTAGATCTGTATCAGGGATTCAACGGACACCGTGATTTCTGATTTAATCTTGAAAAACCTTTTAAAGAAATGCTTTTTCTCACTTTTATTCAGTAGGTAGTAATATTTTTTTCATTGATTTAATAAAAATCGTCCATAAGCTAACGATGTCTCCGCTTTGTTAAGGCGCTCTTTTGTTACTCACCTAATATGAAGTAGTTAAAGGTTTTGTTAATGGTCCAGGTACAGGATAATGTTACATGTTATATCATCCAATATTCACACATAGGTGAAAAGGAAAATTAGTTAAGGAAAATGAGAAAATTTAATATATATAAAACGAATAACGCCCTTCGGTTTCATCCGCGTAGTTCCCGTTCCCTTAGGAAGGAATACCAGGATAACAAGAAATAATAGTTGTATTCCTGTTTGTCAAATTTCAGCCGAAACCATTGGAATAATAAGATTCTAATTAATTTGCATAAAGCATTGTTTTTTTATTGCTTGCTGTTAGACGCATTTTAAATTTAAAATTTTACTATAGTGGTATTTACACTGAGGACCAATTCAGGTACAATTTAGTAGCCGTCGACTCTAACATGACAGCCTTTTCATTTAAGCGACATTACCCTACCTACTCCAATAAAATTTTAGTACAGCAGAGACGCTCAGAAAAGATGAAAGAAAATGGATTTAGTACGAGTATCAATTTGGATATCTACTGCTGAAATTATCATGTCATTTATCATTTTCTTTTCATGTCGAAATTTTATGTGCTGTGTTTCGTTTAGCTATTTACTTCACATTTTCAATAATGGCTGAAATGCGACCGTCGGAAACCCTGACTTATATGGTTCGAAATTGAGATTATTGTGGTGGAGAAATAGACTATAAGAAATACTTAAATAACTCGTTCAGATGCGACTCAGCCGGTGCTCGTCGTTGGTAGTCCAATTGGATTGCATTCGAGGATTTTACTAGTCTTGTATGAAAGTATTATGATGCGAAAATATACCAAGTTATGGTCAGTCGGGAGTCAGCCTGTTCATTCATTGTGTCAGCGCAGTTTTATGCTTGTTTCACGTTATATCGCAGAACTTTTGAAACTGTATTTTTATTGCGTAGGCATAGTAGGTATTAACTACGTAGACAAATTTAATTAATAAAATTATAAAAAATAATAACTTGGGGCCAGATGTGATAGGTTTGCTGACTATCGCATTGCATGAATTCGAATAAATTATTTGTATTTATTTGTATTTGTATTTGCATTCCGTTCTATAAGATTAGTAGATACAGTCTAGGTACAGTAAATACCTATAAAGTTGGAAAGTCTACTCCACCTAACAATGGCATTCCAATACCAATGTATGAACTTTATTTCGACTTTTTAAAATATATGTGAGTAACCCGACGCCCGTCCTTCAGAGCCGAGTTTAAAATGAAACGCGCGTTTAAAATCAGGAAGCATAGGAATTTTAAGCGGGAAAGCGCGAAAAGATCTGTCTAAATTATTCGGTCCGATCAACGTTTTTTCATTCTTTCTTCTTTGTGCTCTGTAGTCAACTGATTTTATGTCAACTACAAATATACAAATTGAGACAACGCCAGATTAGAATGCTGGACTCTACTTTGCCTTCAATGTGGCAATGCTTATGCTGCCAGTATTTTGCAATAATGCAGACAGAAACAATAAGCAATGCTTAACCATGCATGACTTATACATCCTTTAATAGTGAGGGGTACATGTTGTATTATTTTCATAAAATGTTGTCATCTTATCTTCACATTCACACAATATAACTGTCATAATCTAGCATCATATAAAAGCAAAATATTTAACCTTTTTCGAAAGTAAAGGCGTTTTTTTTTGCACAAATTTATCCTATTAATCGGGTGTTATTAACTCACAAATCAATTTAATGATTCCTTAATGCTTATCGAGTATCGGGAGAAATAAAAAATTAATAAAATCTCATAGAACTTGCATACCAAGTTGCATCGAAATCGGATCTCACATAGTGCGGAGATATCTAGTACTCCTCTTTGTGAGTGAAATACCCCACCAATTAAAAATCATCCAACACAAAAATATTTAAGTACTCATAGAACTTGTATACCAAGTTTCATCTGAATCGAATCTCATAGTGCGGGGATATCTAGTACCCCTCTTTATGGGAGAAATACCCCACCAATCAAAAATCCCCTATTACAAAAAAAACCATATTATTATGCTCATAGAACTTGTATACCAAGTTTCATCAAAATTGGTTGCAAAATACGACCTGTAGAGGAGAAGCAACGTACAGACAGACAAAGGAAAATTTGCCCAGACCTGAAGCAAAGACGCTTCGCTCGCTACGCTCGCTCGGTCAATGCGCCATCTAGAGTTAATACGTACAATACCAAAATACTTACGCAGTTTACTGCTGTATATTTTTATACGTATCATTAGGTAAGACTATAATACCAAATGTATAAAAGCAAAACAATAAGTATATGTACCTAATAAAAGAAAAAATGTGCCGCCATTTTTGTGTTATTTTTATATTCGACAATCTTGAAAGGACACCTTAAGTCAAACGTTGGCATAAAAAGTTATTTGGATAGAATTTCAGTAAAAGATTGAAGGAAATTGGATTAAATAGCGAGTAACTTTTCGGGGTTTCAGCAGATCCCTTTATGGCCGTAGTTATAGGTTTATTTTGCCTTTGCGGGATAGAGTTGTTTAAGAACCGTAATCTAACTAACATTTTGCCTTTATACTTGCTATTCACGTACTTAGGTATATGTGGACATCGGACTTAGAGTCAATTTACCACTATTTATTTAAGGTAATGAAATCTAGGCATGAGTACCTAATGAATGAAAAACAAGGGTATGAACGTCAATGATTGGGTATCTAAAATGGGATATTTTCGTACTTTTTTTTCTATTCAATTCAAAGCCTCTATATTGTACAGTGTACACCTACTTTATGAAAACGTAAATCTATAACTATATATCTATTCAACTTTGCTATTAATTAATCTATTCAACAAGCTTTGTCCTGAGTGATTGATGGATCAACACAGCCTGTTGTTCTTTATATGATGTAGGCATCCGATTATGAAAGAGTTTTTCGAAATTCCTACGGGATTGAAACTTATATGTTGATAAAACTGGGGGATACAGTTATTGACATCGTTATATAAATAATAAATAATAATCGGTATATAAATGGATTGTTGATGTTGTCAAACATTGATTGCTTTTTGAATAGAATCAAAGCACCTTCGACTAAAATTACGGAGCTAAGAATTTCAGTAGAAATTTTGAAATTATTCTTTAGGTGCTTTCTCACCGCGAGCATTTGCGTGAAATGTGACGTTCCAGATTCAAAATCTAATACAGCGCACAACTTTTGAGTCGAATCTATAATGTTACATTACAAGTGAATGCTCCGGAGCATCTTTATACAGCGTGTTCAGACGATGACCGTTTAAGCCGAAATTGTGTTATTCTAGACATCTAGGCGAACAACTTTTGTTCTACTTTTGAAAATTCGAAGTAGTTTTCGAAATAATTAAGTTTACTTGAAAATCAGCTGTTTCTTAAAGCTAGAGGTCATTGACCTTATTTTGTTCTTTCATTCAGTTTGGACAACTACCATCAGTGAAATATTAACTTAAAAATTTCGAAAAAAAAAGTTGTATTTTTGAAAGTCGTAGGTCGAAAGTTGTTCGACTAGACGTTCCCGTTTCATCCATGCAAGACCCGATCTCGCGGGATAATCTGTATAAAAAGTAGCCTATGTGATATTCCAGAAAACCAGCTGTCTCTATTTCAAATTTATTGCAAACGCTTCGGTAGTTCTAAGGTGAAAGGATAACAAAAATTCTTACAACTTTCCCGTTTATATTACTAGCAGCGCCCCGCGGTCTTATGCTCGTGTACCCGGTGTAGGAATTACTAGGATAAAAAAATATTTTAATAATTGTTACTGAAGTTAATATACTAGGTACTTGTGAGCCAATTGATTGATGGAGATAAAAACATTTAAACACACATCTTAACTTTCGCATTGATAATTATGAATGGGATGATAATGGGATGGGTTAAGCCATTTCAACTATTGCAAATATAAATAAATATTGCTTTACATTACACACAGCGCAATCCAGCCACAAACTAAGCACTACGCTTGTACTCTGGGTACTAGACAACGGATTTACTACAAAATATACTTTTTTTGTAAATATATACATTTGATACCTACATAAAAAACCCTCAGACCAGAAACAAATATTTATTTTTAAGCATAAAAACTTACACCCGGCGGGAATCGAACCCGCAACCTTCGCGTTGCAGTCGGGCCTTCGCCCGATGCGCCACAGAGGCCGTCACTTCACTTCTACCTTCATTTCTTCCACCTTCATTTCACTTCTACCTTGTAATAGAACTGAAACGTAAAGATAAATCGATATCCATTTTTGTTTCGGACTCACAACGCCACGTCGAAGAGGAGTCATTTTCCCTATTTGTAATAAACTAACGGCGTCCCTCGGTTTCGGGATTCCGTAGAAATATCGGGATTAAAAGTAGCCTATTTTACCTCCCGATAATGTAGGTTTCTATTGTTCAAAGTTTTTTTTAAATCGGTTCAGTAGTTTCGGTGCCTATATCATTACAGATTCAAACAATCAAACAAAAAAAATGTTTACAATACCTATCAGTTTTAGATTATTGTTGACTTATTTACCGAACCTTAAAATAATTCATAATAATTAATTCATAATTCATTTATTACGAATAAGGGTACATTACAATTGATGTTATATAAAAATAGGATCTCCTTACTCCACCAAATTTGGCATGCAACATTGCTGTCAAGCGTTTTAAAATTCATTATTCTTATTTAATTATTCAGTCAAAATTTCTTATTATTAAACAATTCACTTTCTAGGTAGATATTTCATTAATTTACAAATGTCAATCATATATTTAAAAAAAAAAGTCAAAAAATAATTGAAAAATATTAATGTTTAATGTTTAAAAATTGGTATTATGCCAATTCATGTGTTTAACTTCTAATAAAATTCGTCAAACATAATAAAATTATAGAAATAACTGTACAAAATTATTTCTGTAGTGTCGTGTCATATAAGAATTGTTTTATATCATAACTAGCTGCGCCCCGCGGTTTCACCCGCGTAACTTCCTATCCCGTAACGTTAATGATCCCCCACGTATGTCATACCAGGTGTTGCTTAACGATCATTCAAAGTACTATATAATATTTCTACCTCTTAACCAACCCTGTACCAAGTTTTATGAATATCGGGTCACCCGCTCTTTTTCACCCATCACGTATGTTGTACCAAGTGTTGCTTAACCCGTGCGATCATTCAAAGTACCCTATATATTATTTATACCCTGTACCAAATTTCATTCATATCGGTTTACGGGTTGTTGAGTTAGAAATACACGACTTTATTTTTCAGAGCTGCCGTCCCGCAGTTTCACTTGCGTAAGTCCCGATCCCGAGGGAATATCGGGATCAAAAGTAGCCTATGTCACATCTGGATAATGTAGTTTCCTATTAATGAAAGATTTTTGAAATAGGTCTAAAAGTTTCTGAGATGACCCCCAAAATACATACATACATACATGTTACCAACGTAACCTCTTTAAAATATTAATTACCAACATAAAACAAAATATTAAGAACTAAAAGTACGTTTGGTGACACTACCGTCTCGCATGGAGCCGCCCGATTGAGCCGCGCGGCATGATGCCTCACAGAGCTGGCTGGCCACCCTCATCATCATCGCCCGCTACGTGATGTATATGCACGCTTGGTACTTATTAATTATTTATTGTGGAGTTATTTTAAAACTGTAATATCTCGTGAGATATTTATTGAAATCAAGTGATGTTAAGGACAATTATGTTTAAAATTAAATACTTTTAATGAATAACGTATTTATTTCGATAAGGATTAATATCATATTTACAAAATTACCTTCGGAAACAATGCATTGTTCTACAATAAATTTAATTACTCTAAAAGATGGTATATTGAGTCAACCTTAAGAGTTAGACATATGCTTTCGCGGACTATTTATTAGATCCTATTTAGAGGAAGAATTCTCTCATAAATGGTTTTTATGTAACTCTGACCGTTTACTCAGCGCACGCGACAGAATCTCGGAAAAGGGGGATTTCTTTCCCGTTTTTGCAACATATTTCATGGATGCTCCGCTCCTATCAGTCGTAGCGTGATGTAATATAGCCTATAACCTTCCTCGATAAATGGACTATCAAACACAAAAAGAATTTCTCAAATCGGACCAGCAGTTCCTGAGATTAGCGCGTTCAAACAAACAAACAAACAATCAAACAAACTCTTCAGCTTTATAATATTAATATATATTATTATAGTATAGATATGCCTTGTCAATTAACAGTGCACTAAGTTCATTTTTAAAATGTGTTGTGTTGTATACTATACTTTTTATAAGTCTATGGTTCTTATAATAAATGTATTAATATAATAGCATGTAAAGCTCACTGAAGAATCATTGTAAATGGCCGCCATTTTACAATGATTCCCTCGACTTGACTTCAACTATGACAACTTGACTGTTTTGATACAAATAACTTTCAAATATTAATAATACTTGACACTGGCTAATGACTAAATGAAATATAGCCATATAAAAGAAGAAGGTATAATAGTATGTACCCGCAAAATAAAAAAAAATCTAAATTTCAGGTTACCTAAATTGGACCATCGGTGTTGAACCACTCTATTTTTTATCATTTTTCGAATAAAATAAAACCATTTTCAGTTGTCAAGACAACTAAGTTATAGGCATACCTACTTAAACAGGTATTACGAACAAAGACTTCAACGAAAAATACTGCGCGATATTCCATGAAAAGGTCAGGGATTAGAATGATTTATGTGATGGTCAAATTTTCTTCTTTGTTGAATAGACGGGCTACCAATTGTATGAAATATTACTTAGTTATATAAATGCAAAGTAATGTTAGGTATGACAAAATCGTTAATAGCGCAGCCTTATAGCCATATTGTGTTACACTAATTGCCCTCTTCCGTTTAAGGGGGTTGATCTAGATGTTTAGGGGAACAACTTTTGCTCTTACACTTTTGGAAATTCAAAAGACTGTCTTTATTTGTTGAGTACAAAGGTCAGTCTTCCCTAGAGGATGCACTAACTACTAGATAGGTAACTATATTATAGTAGCCGACAAACAATTTGGAAAATAACTGACGTGGAAGGGATAACGCGCAGTCTACTTGCGAGCGTCGTAAATCGAAACGTGTGACAGAACGAGACGAAAGGATCAAATAACAGTACGTGCGTAGGAGATTAACGACGATCTATCAACCACGCGGTCGATACTTTCGCTAGACCATAACCATAGCGTATAGACGTAGACTCTTATGTCTAACCTCCATTATACTTATAATGTTGTTAACTTGTTATACGATTTAAATACAGGTAAAATCAAATTAAAGAAATGCGGCTTTGGGGAAAGTGCACTCATACTTATAAAATCGCCAAACATGATAGGAGATATATTGTGACTAATTGGCGATTTTATCGAGTTGCCTACGCTACTTAGAAACACTATCCATCGAAACTCTTTTCGCCGAAGACGATTGACTAGTATAACAATAGTACAACAATTTTAGTTTTCAGTGAGTTAATGATAGCCGCAATTCCTCCAGTTGACCTTATGTATGAATGAGTTCTTCGGACTTTTTATAAACAAGGGAACTATTTTATAATGGAAATGTGGTTGGTAAAGGAAAGCGAAAAGGGTAGAGTGTCCTTTCATTAGTCATTGTTGCGAAAGACACAATACGCGCATGAAGATTGTGCGATAGTATGTCTATTTCAATATTTAAATTCTTGTTTTGTAAAACACAATAATGTATATTATGTTTTATGAGTCTCGTTGGTTGAATTAAATACATTTTATATTTTATTTATTTAAAGGTTTGTTCTTAATAAATTTTTATCATCTATCTACACTCACAAACTTGTATGTTTTGAGTTTTCTTATAATTATAAGGACGGACCAGGCTCAAATTAGATCTATGCACATTGCACAGTACTGTACTTTTAAAAAAATCGTTTCGTTGTAAAATAGTATAGGTAAGAAAAACAAAGAATTTGTAGAATTAGAACTAATACAAGAGCTTTATTGAAGTTAGATAATTAATAGTTTTTTTTTACTTTTACTATTTTATCTATAAACTCGCTGCTTAAGAAAAAACTTTGTCTAAATTCTAAAATAATCTGAAATTGTCTTTTAAAATTTTTCATTAAAAACTTTTGAGAATTCTCTTTGTAGAGGACCCTTGTTAAAAGTTTTATCAAATGAAGAAGGAGACGTGCGATCGTTTAGCGTATAACATAAAGCGATTTAATTTTGAACGGTAACTAGTTGGAGCAAAGTATGCTAACTATCAACAATCTGTCGTGGTCCCCTTTAGTTTCTAACTTCTGTCATCATAATAAGATTAATTATCATACGTGTACCTAGTGAGCTTAGTGCATTAATAACTAGTTTTTTTTTAAATTGTTCGACGTTCACAGCGCGATCTAGTCCGAAACTAAGCACTATAGATTGACACTAGACAACGGGTATATTTGAACCCGGCGGGAGTCGAACCCGCAACCTTCTTCATTGCAGTCGGGTCTTCGCCCGAAACGCCACAGAGGCCGCCAATTTGTTTTGTACTTAGGAGGGTAAAGGGGTATCTTGACAGGATGTTTCAAGCGGCGGCTTGTTACCACTCACCGACTTACGTTATAGCACCATGAGGTCGCGTCTGTAAGACGGTTCGGATCTTGTTCCTCTGCCCTCATTCGATCTTCCAGATGAGCAATAATGAGCATACTACACCTTAGACCGTATCATCACTTACGATCAGGTGAGTTAGTGGTCAAACGCTCATATCCCAAAACAAAAGCTTTATTTGTGAGCTTTTGAGCGTGTGCCGTTCTTTGACAAAAATGATACCTACGTTATTTTGAACATGAATTGAATTAAACATTTGTTCTGGCGGTTTGACCTATTGATCAATACACACCTCAAACTATAATTTGTTTTTTGCCAATCAGAGTAAATAAAAAAAACATTTATTTCAAGTAAAAAAAGACACATAGAATCATACCTTACATGAAGCATACATAGTATAATATTTTATTATAAAAACGGTATATAATTTAGCGTACGACTTTGTAAGAAACTAATTCATCACATCCTAGTTCGGCTTTATACAGAATCGCCTAAAGTTCGTTTATAGCTATGTTTTTGTTGTATGGTTCACTGCGACAGCTTACGGTGCGCTCGTTCGCCAGAATTAAAGCTGGCAAATACAAAACTACCTAAAGACGTATGCATTACAAGATTAAAAAATAAATTGTGTATAAGGCGTATTCATAGACATGATTATTGATTGATGCTGTTGAAATTGTAAATATCTGTATTAATATTGATTGTAATTTAACACAAGTCACAAAATAACCCAGAGTATCTTGTGGATTCGTCTCATCGGAGGGCGGGTTCCGAAGTCACACTAAGCTCATAGCTGTAAGACGTTTCAATGTGATCATGTGCACGTATTGTGTACACGATTTTAATGAATATAGTATTTTTACTATTGGCTATTGGGTACAGCAGACTAACCTAACGAGCGACAATTAATGAAATCTAACTAGTGTCATGTGGACGTCACAATGAAATGAAATACGTCACGTATGCATCGTCACTCGGTGCAAGAGGAATGAGTTACAAATTCTCATTGAGTCATATCAATTTTCATGTAAATTCTAACCTCTGTTTTCGCATAAATTTCTTTAGGCAGGCTAGGTTGATCGGCCTTATTGAGTGACGTGTTCAATAATAATAACAGAAGGTTCTCGAGCGTAATAAATCAAATGGTTTAAGACTTAGGAAGGAAGATAATACGGTATTCGAGGGCTATTGTTATGCATCCCGCAAAGTTTTGTGAGAAATTGGGATATTGCTCCTCTGAGCTACCTTGGGCGAGGTACCGTCAATAACTTGAGTGTAAAAGCGAGGGAAAATAATAGGTATCATAATTATTCTCATCACGAATAAGATGTTTAACCTATTATCGGATTGGTTAGTCGGTGCTCCATTAAGGAAGCGAATTTATTAACAGCTTCAGAAATAATCAGGTTGGTTTTAAGTAACAGTCAAGATTCGTTTCCTTATGATTTCTTAAGTATCAAAAGTTGCCATCGACCGCATAGTACTAAAATTGCTATGATTTGAATATTTGTGTTAAAAAGAGACTTTAAATTACAACTTGAGTTCCGTAGTTCTAATGGTTGAGATGAACTCATAAATTGACATTGCTCATAATAAAACCGGTCGGTTTGGTTGTTCACATTTTTTTGCCTGACTGTATCTAGGAATATCGCAGATATATAGTTACTTATTTGGGCTACAGTCAGTACAGTAAGAGTCTAGACTACTGTAGATTTAGGCAGTTTGGCAAAGGTTTCCACTGTGTGATGGCCCCTGTAGTATCAACCAGTAGGTCATCTGTACGACGAGTTTAATTAAATTCTATAGGCACGAGCAATTTAAGATGGATAGTATACCTAGAGTAGGTACATAGTATAAAGTCGAGGTTCTTTACCAAGCTGTTTTTAAGTCACTAACTTATTAAAGTTTATATTGGACGGATAAAATAGTCTGTGTTTAGTTGATATTCAAGAAATGTTAACTTACAAATTACTTTCGCTCCATGATTTTACCAGATCTCGTGGTAAAATCAGGACAAATGGCCCGTGAATTGTTACCAAGCGTGGAATCTGTATCTGCCCTGTGGGCGAACGTCATGTGGAAGTTAGGCGTGAGATAATTTCGTTGATTATCTCGAAACGGAGTGATTTCCAACCTCTGTGCTGCTCTTCTAATTTTGCCAAACAAATATGCACAGTAAACGAAATTTAAAAACCGAAATGCTGATATTAAAATAAACCCATTTTTCGGTTTCAATCGCGTTGCTTTTATTATATTTAGTATTTTTTAAAGGACCTGGATCTATTTAAATAACCTAGTATGGCGAATAAAATAAAGAGGATACCTACGTAGAGAAACTAACAAATCTCAACGAGAAGAGAACTAAATAAATAAGCACTTATTCGTAAACAAATATACTTGACCCTTTTAGCGGATTAAAGAAAAAGTTTCTTAGTTAGGTCTAGTTTTACCATACAATGTTAAAAAAATAACGCATTGTTAAATCCAATAACGGAATGTTAAAGTTGTTGTGTGTCTCACCACGCGCTAATGGGTGTTTAATTATCTTAACAAGACGTTAATTTTAATCACTGCTCTAGAGGTCCGTTAAAACAATAACAGACTGTTAGAAATGACATTACATGGACTTTACCTACTGGTATGGTACTATTTTGTCAATTTTGACATTATAACCAGTATAAAATAAAAAGCAACCCGGTTTCATTATTATCCCACATAGCGTCTGTTACCTAAATTTGGTAGCGTAGCAAGCAAATGAAGTATTATACGACTAATTAAAAAAGTTGTCTATTTGTATAAATAATGCAACATCAAATACAACGTTTCAATGAAGTCGTATTACAAAGAGAGTGAATGATTTGCGATATATTCGTTTAACGTTGGATTTATTATTGGTATGTTAAATATTCTCCATAGGACGTAAATCATTTTAACAGCATTGTTAATTTTAAACAACCATTAGCTAATGCCACATTAAGAGTTAACAAACAATGTTTGGTGAAATCAGGCCTTAACCTGTTAGATTGAATTCGCGGAGACTCGAAATGTTTAAGGTTTAATATAAACTTTGAAACAAAATATTTGTTCTGTTTAGCGAGTTGGCACAAATAGAGCAGTGTAGTGACCCTCGTCAAATACTCGTAGAGCCTCGTAATCTGCTGACAACATTAGCGTTTCCCAACCTATGTACATATGTAATTAATATGTAACAACGCTATCACATTTGACATCTTTTGGTTTGTAGGTAACTAAGTAGACAGATCTACTTCTCTATCCTGTCACAGTTTATCTAACAGTTGGTGAGCTTCGACGATTTACATTGGTATATGTTTATCATTTTGGAGGCATTGGTGTTGCTAAGACATTGGTGTTGCTAAGACATTGGTGTTGCTAAGACATTGGTGTTGCTAAGACATTGGTGTTGCAAAGATGTTGCTCAAACTCATTGGTAAAGAAAAATAAAACCGAGGTTCGAACTCGTGTTTCTCTAAATCTCTTTCGCAGCGTGTGAACCAATTATACCACAAGAATTCTGAAAAATATTTCTACCAATCTAGCATAGCCATAGCCATCTAGGCATAGGCATATCGCCCAGTATTAAATTTATAAAGGTACTAGCTGCGCCCCGCGGTTTTACCCGCGGAAGTGAAGAATGCGTTATCAATTGTCACAGGCACGGGCGGCCGAGCGGTTCTCGAGCGGTTGCACTTATTCGTTTTTTACTCGGGTTCTACTTATTGGATTTCGATGCAAAGTATACTACGACTTTTCTCGAAAATAGATTTACTATTAATTTACTTCCAAGTACAAACTTTTTGTCCTGTCTTCCTTTAAAGGTTAGAAGATATGTATATATAGAAGAAGATAAGTGACAAAGAATTTAAACAGGTCTCTTTTAAGAGCTAGAACTTAGAAAGCTGTTTTGGAAAATAAATGAAATTAAAGTTATGATTGTAGCAGACCAAACTAAATGAAAAGACAACATAAGGTCAATAACTTCGAACTTTAAGAAACAGCTGATTTTCAAGTAAACTTTACACTTAAAATTTTCGTAAACTTCTTCGATATCCAAAAGTCGTAGAACAAAAGTAGTTTGTCTAGACGTCTAGAACAACCCCCTTTCGGCTGAAAAGGGCATACCCGTTCACCTTGTACAAAAAATAAAATTAAAATTAATATTTTCCGTAGGTATTCTAAAAATCTTTGTCTTCTCTTCTTTTCGTGCAGTAGTGTGGCTCACCTTGTGTTAGAGTTGTCAGGTCGCCCTAAACCCTTGTAAAAACAAAACCCTTGTAAAAACTATAGGGTTTCTGTTCTACGAAATTCCTACCATGAGTTTTTCGTTATTAAATCCAGTCTCTGACTGAAAAATCTATTGCCATTTTACTTTAAACCTCGCAGTACTAGTGAAAGCTATAAAGTTGTTCAATCGAAACGAGCGGCTGAGAATAGAGAGGCAGGTCGACTCCGCTTCAGCATGACACGCGATTGCGTGACTGGAAAAGGGCACACTACAATTACACCACGAACGACCCATGCTCGTTCCCCACGCGAATGTTCCTAATAAAAAAGATCCGAAATAGCCGTATAAAATCAAATGAACAATGTCCGGTCCAACTATGCATTGTTTTCTGTAAAAGATTGATTTTTTTCGCACATTTTCATTTTTCATTTCCCCACGATTTGCTTGTCAAACATTAATATTTAACACGCTCGATGTTTTTTTAGCAACTTCGTTATACGCGGAAGTTACTAAATTGTTGTTATGGTGTTTTATTTATGTTGACCGAATTTAATACCTACCTATATTTTCTTTCAATTGGCTTCGTTAAAATAAATTTGTAACAAAAAGTTTGTTTGGAATTTGAGTGAGCTTACGAGAACGATGCTTACTTAAATTGCAGTAACAAAATGAAACAAAATTTCAGAATTTCCTTAAAGAAATTAAAATTTTCTAACAATAATTAAATCGACTACGACATTTTGCAAAACCTTCGACACTGGAAGGTAAACACAAAATAACGTTTTATAACATTTCCGGTCTACTTCAATTAGCTTTATAAGAATAATTAAATGTTCTACAGATTTTTGGTTAAATTCCTGTTATAAAAAAGAAAGAATAAAGTCTGTACCATATAATATGAAACTAAAAAAATTGTAAGTTAAACCAGCGCTCCACGGTTTTACCCGCGTGAATCTTATTCCCGCAGGATTATTGGGATAAAAAGTGGCCTATGTGTTATTCCCGGTATGCTGCTACTTATTTTATAAGTTTTAACGCAATCGGTTCAGTAGTTTTTGCGTGAAAGAGTAACAAAGTCACATACATACATACAAATTTTTGCGTTTATAATATTAGTAAGAAGTAAGGATGATAAATAGTACAAATTAGGCCATACAGCCTCGGTATAACAATAGGGCTAGGTGGGGTACCTCTTCCAGCGGTGTCGTAAAAGGCGACTAAGGAATCTGACAAACCTGGAGTTCTCCCTCTTGGTGAGTAAGCTAAGTGATCCCAAGGATTGGTTTCAGGTAGGTGGCAGGGCGTAAAAATACTACAAAAATTTAATTACAGTAGGGTCAATAAGATTTAACCCTTGGTATTTAAGTGGATCCCGGGTTCCCAAGAGAAATGAAACTAGGAAATAAACATAATGATAAAATAAAGTAAATATGATGACATGCCAGTCTTGTATAAAGGTGCTCCTTCACTTGCAGTGCATTCACTAGTAATGTTACATTATAGACCCGACTCACAAGGTGATCGTTGTTTGTATCTCGATCTGTAACGTTAAACAACACGAGCATGATCGCGGTGAGGGAGCACCTTAAGTAAAATAAAATTTGAAAATAGAACATCAAAGAGTTCATGAATATGTAAATGGTGGAAATATGAAAGGAATGTTTAGTACACGTCCCGCATGGAACTCGTCACCGTTGAGTCTAAGAGGTTAGATTAAATATTTAGTTTACTAAATAATTAGTGACTTTAGGGATTAATAGGGTTTATTGGAATTATTAATTAGAGTTAACTATTATTTAGTTTATTAAATAATTAATTACGGTTATTAGTTACTAAAATATACAAAATTCATTACTTTTTTATGTGCTATCACAATACATAGGTAGGTACCTAACGAACGTAAAAAATAATGAATGAAAACATACATATGTATAGGGTGTCAAAAACATAACCTTCCTCTTTTGAGGTAAAAGACAAGATGGCTAATTTACATTAAAAATATGGGAACACAAACAAATATATATATATATATATTTATATCTTTTTTTTTAATTCTTTCTGAAGTCCTTTTCATCTAATACTTATTTAGACAATAATTTATACAGCGCAAGCAACTTTTAGTCCATGCTATTAATAGTGCTGTAGTGCCCAGGACAATGTTAGGTGGAGTAGGCTTGCCCAGCAACTATACCGGGTGGTAGGTATAGGTGCCTGACTAGGCTAGTCAGCCATGCCCAGAGAAAAGAACTGGTCATATGTCTGCACCTAATTAAGCCGTTGGTTTCCTCAAGATGTTTCCCTGTCCATAAAGTAACATTAAAATAATTAAAATCGAATCTATTTTCGTAAAGAAATTAAAATTTCTACCTGTAGTAATCTAAAGATCAGAGATAAAAAGACAAAAATAGAATAAGAGCTCAGATTGAAAATAAGTGGTAGCTCAAATTGATAGCACTGTCGTATTATCCCGGATAACCAAATATTACTGTTGTACGTACTAACATCGCCGAGGCGCGGTAACTAGTTAAGCTGTGGAGGTAGTTACAAATATATAATAGATCTTTAAAAGTGGGTATGTACCTACACGATAAATAAGCTTTAAAAAGGCATGCAACACAACTCAAAAACTGCTTAAAGTGCAACATATAAGTATAAACGCTTAATGCCTACGATATAGGTACGTATGTACCTACCTACTTTGTGTTGCTCTTACTTGGTGAACGACTTCTATACCGACACAAGTACCTACCTACATGGGTAAGTACGCTTATAAAGGAAACATTGGCTGGAACGAAAATGAGTAGCAGACATCGTTACTGAGTAAATATTCGTCGAACCGAAATGTGAAGTGTGGTAGAGAGCTTCCGTTCGGAACTGCTTAGATTAAAGATTTTATAAGATGGCGATGTTTGTTAATTTTGTATTTTAATGACCTCTGTGTAGTGTGACCTATTACGGGTCATAGGCGGAAATCGCAACATTTTCCGTTGCATCGGGATGCAACGGAAAATGTTGCGATTTCCGCCGAGGAAAAGTATTTATGCTGGCCATAAAATTTGTTTGTTTCTGGTTCTGGACGTTTTCTATATGTATATATGTAGGATGAGAGAGTAGGTATGTAGCGTAAATGAGAGAAAGGGACAGAAGGTATGCGCACGAGTGAGAGAGCGATAGGTAAGCAGGATGGATGGGGACTTTTTTACAACATGGCGCGTGCACTGGTTTTGATTTGGTAAAATTAAGATTAAAATAAATAGAAGAGCGAAAGTAGCATTTTATTTACACCCCCCCCCCCCCTTATCCCACATATATTGTACGTTTTTACAAAAATAATATTATAATAGCGCCGTGTGCAACGTCCTCGAATAATTACTTTTAACAATAATTCCTACTTACTTTCTTAACAAATAGTGGAAAATAAAACAACATCTGAGTTAGTCTGATTTGTACAAGTATGGCTGTTTTGCAATTCTGCAACTGTAAAATAGTTTTAGAATTGAGTAGCCTCGGCATAGAATAGGGTCACCGGTCACTCCATCTCTCTTGTGAGTGTCGTAAAAGAGATGAATTATATTAAACCGTCACGAGCACGAGCTTCGTTATCCATTGCTCGGCGAGCAGTCGATCGGTCTGTTGCAACCGAGTGGCGGCCGAGCAATGAAACTCGGCCCCGGCCGGCGCTCGTGACGGCCTAATATAAATCATCCCAAATTCGACTAAGGGAGACTAGCTAACCTCAAGTTCTCCCCGCGGTGAGAAGAAGTAAACAGTTCTAGTGAAGCCATAGTAGGCCCATAGTTTTCTGAAATGATTTCTATCTTTATTTATCAAGGTTTTTTTTGTTCCCAGATATCACCCAATAAACATCCGACGAAAACTGTGAAAATTTGAGGTGAGTTTGGTTTTCATGTTTAACAAGCTTATTTTTAACTTTTTGTTATTAGGTAATAACAACAAGTTACTTTTTTTTCAACGTATTTTTAAGTTCGTTTGTGTCCAATAAACCTAGTATAGTCCTAAGTTGTGTTAAGAACTCAGAATTTGTGAATTTTAATACTTACATCTTTAATTATCCACACCTGGTTATTAATAAGCTAAAACTTAATCTCATCCGAAGTCTATTTTTTTTAGTTATTGCTTATAGACGCCATAACTACAAATTTAATTTAATTAAATGATGAATATTTTATAATTTCACCAAATCGTATAACAAGGATTAAAAATAATTGGGTCGCTCTTAGTACATTCTGTTCGTAGCATATTCGTAGCACTCAATTTTTGCTCTACAAATTCTGTACTTTAGTACCTAAAATATTTTTATATATTGACCAAAGATGTCTTTTAATTACGTGAATTACCACAAAACTAATCTCTTGAGACCTTGAACTTACCTAAGATTTTGTGGATATGACTTTTTTTTTCCAATTATTATGATTTACGATCCGTAATCATCGGAGCCTAAGCCATTAAGCCTAATTTACTTTACGAAACTAGGATCATCATAGTCAATTCTACAAAAGCAGTCTCGCAGCAGTTACTGAAGGCAATTTCATAAAATAGATATAGTACCGCTGTGTCTACGCATTTTTTTTTTGTAAAAATGACTAAATTTTTAATAAATAAATATTGCACAACATTACACACAGCGCAATCTAGCCCCAAGCTATGCACTAGGCTGGTATGTATTAAGGGTACTAAAAACGGATACACTACATATTATACTTTTTTTGTAAATACATACATATTATACATAGATAGACACCCAGACCAGATACAATTTTTTTTAGCATAAATATTTGCACTTAGCGGGAATCGAACCCGCAGCCTTCTGCATTGAGGTCGGGCGTTGGTCCGACGCGCCAAAGAGGTCGTCGTGCAATTCTATGCTACTTGCGTAATGTAAATCACGTATGAGATGCCAGTGCCTTATCTTTAAATAAGTACAGTTACTTATTCAAAATGTTTATTATAAATTGTAACCGCTACTCACAGATGTAGATTCGGGTAGTCATATAGAAACAATAACCACGGTCACTTGTCTTTCCCCATTATGTAGGCACAAATAATAGTTCTATACCCTTTTCAATGTGACCCCAATATTTTTGAGCTCCCGTTCCAGTTTTTATGCTTCAGTTAAGCACATTTGGTGGGTTTTATTATGAATTTTATTAACAATTTTACGATACCACCACAAGGTTCTAAAGACTTCGGTAATATGAGCAGTTTTAAGAATCTTTAAAGGTTATGTCACATTTATAGGGAGGTTAAAATAACCTCAAATGTGTGACACTGACTTTAAGGTACCTACTGAACATGTTTGAGGTTAAATTAATTAGACCACCATGGCATACGATGTTACACCTACGATGTTACATTAATGAGATAGGAGCAGAAGTATCTACCCATCTAAATCTTAGCGGTTACTTTTGCTGCGACTCTGTGTGATTCTGTGATGAAGTGTGTCTGTCTTTCGGTCTCTTTAAGCAAGAATCAGCTTCAATAGTCTTCTTCTTCTTCAATATGGCTTATTCCATTTAAACATTAGCCAGTGTCAAGTATTATTAATATTTGCAAGTTATTTGCATCGAAACAGTCAAGTCGTCATTTAAATTCAAATCTAGGAAATCATTGTAAAACTGAGGCCATTTTTTACAATGTTTGTTCACGGAGCTTTGGAGACAACGCTAAAGTGCATGTTTTGCATCGATTTTCGCTTTCATTTACACTTGTACACCTTCACGAAACTAAATTAATTAATATGTCCCCGAAATTAACCAATTTACAATTATCCATTCTGTCTCAATTTAGACTTATATGCAGGTACGTGCGAGTACTATAATATGCAAAAATTTAATAACTAAAGAAGTTTGTTTAACGCATGTCTAATCCAAATGTTACGTAGTCGCACTAAACACTTAGTTTTTATTGCTTCGTGCAAGAAACTGTAGTTAAAAGCAGTTTCTCTATTAAAATCTACTTAACTTGGAATTCTGGGAAACAATCGTGTTTTCTATACACTCGTAAATCCAAAGTAGCCATTTTAGTTTTTCAGTTTTTTTTTCTCAACCAGATAATCTGCATTAAAAACCAAACTATACCTAGTTTTAATGCAAATGGTTTACTGGAAAACTTATTGCCATTTTTTGCAATGCGGAACTGGGATGAGTGCACATAAAGTTACTTTTAAGCGTAACTTCGAATACATACTTTATTTTTCATACAATCCTGGAATAACTGACAGAAAATTAACTAAAACAATGAGAAAGTCGTGTTTTTTCGCTTCTGCTGGGGGAATTGTTTTTTGTTTGAAGCGTCTACTATAAAAAAGGAGCAGGCACCAGAACTCCATTTATTTATAAATAAATTTTAACTAAGTTACGGTGAATCACGTAAACAATGTTTTTTTGTTATTTGGTGCCACAAAAGTGGTCAAGCTAATTTGAAAATAGTCTCGCGAAATAAAAAAAACCTTAACTATAATTTTATAGGTTAAATGGGATTTACATTACGAAACTAGTGGTATCCAAAAAACACACCGATATGTCACATGTGTGGAAACAAAAGAACAGTAAGTCAATAAATTTCCTAGGAAGTTTATAAACTCACACTTGACACTCACTTATTATTTAAAGCATGAGGTCGGTAAGTTTATAAATGGACGAAAATGTGTTCGTAAAATAATACAATTTATCTCTCCTTTAGAATTCTACGAAAGTTACGTTTCTTATATTAGTTTACGGTGACAGATACTCATAAAAAACATAGACACAGCGGTACTATTAATTATCTGTTTGATAAAATTGCTTTCAGTAACAGCTGCGAGCCTACTTTTGTGAAATTGTCTTTATAATGCATGACAATAACCCTTATTCAGAAACTAAAATCAAATATGTAAACGTAGCACTGAAAAACTAAAATAACTGACAATTACCAAAAGAAAAAGTTGGGAAGAAGGAAAGATAGAACTGTCACTCTAAAATGAATATAATATAAAAAACATTTTTGGTAATTAGGTTTAATCTAATACAAACATACTTACTTATATATAAATAAAATTAAAATCCAAAAATGCATCCCTACGTATGGTACCCAAAAGGCTGGCTACATTGCCTCTTTGAATTGCTATACCAATTCGTTGGCCAAAGTAGCTGCCAGCCCTTTTGTCACCCGAAGCTATAAATTATTATGAGTTTTTATTTACATTTTTGATATAAGTTTCTGAAATAGGGTATAGTTCCGTAATGTAAAGTAGGCTTGGCCATTATTGACAATGACATTTACGAACTAAAGTTTTATTTATTTATCTATATAAAGTAGCAATTTGGTTATTCATGAAAGACATTCAAAGCAATAAGATAAATAAGTAATCCAACGTTTAATATAGGTAACAGTAGCCACGTATGTTAATCCATTTGAATCACGGAATGTTAGCATGCGCCGTATTTCCACATGACTTTCATTGTTACTAACACGGATTTTGCGTGGCAAAGCTAACCGTCACGATTTATCAATAACCCAGCTTTAAGCCTTTGTAATAAACGCTACAATCGCACAAAATCGTTCCCATATCTATATTTCACGGTATCTTTTAATACAAAAACCCAGTATCGTAAAAACATGATGTACAAGCATTTGTTTTAAACCATTGCTTCCCCTGGTTTATTCACCTACTAGTACTTTTGGTCACTGAAAGTTATGGCTTCATTAAATGTTTCGGCGATATTTAGTTGTATGAGTAATAATTTACTACCAGATATCAATAGACAGATAGGCGAAACTAAAATGATCCCATACGTTAGTACCTACTTATACCTAAAATACGCTAAAACCTACCCAATCATATTATATTTCGATTTTACTTTAGTGTTCTTCATTCTCCTACGAGCAACTACATTTACCGAAACCAGTAAGTAGTAGTTCTTTAATTTTTGAGTGAAATAATAGCATTCAAATACACAAGGAATATGCTACACAGAACCAAAATAACGTTTTAAAAATAATTCAATACCTAAATAATTTATAGCAACTTCCTGTACGTCCATTTTTCTACTTATTTTTACTCTATATTTTATATTCGATACAATAAATCTTACCCCGAAACAGTAAAAGTCTATATTCTTTCAAATACGGATCCCTTGGTAATTTCTTAATACAAGTATTTCCTGTCTTCTTGGTTTGTGGAGTAAATTTCCCATTGAATGAAACCCGCAGTTAGATGTGCCGATTATTTACGATCTCGCTTTAGTATTTCGACCTTTCTAAGTCCCCGGGGGGAATATAAGCGCTTTTTTATTACGCTTCCTTTAGTGAAACGTTAAAATTAAGTCGCATTTATGTAGCTAGCTGGCTAAATGAGTGCTTGTGGGACTCTGGGATTAGTTCGACTAGGTACACAATATTGTTCTTCATTCTCTACTATACGTTCGGTTTTAAACAAATTTTTAAAATACCAACGAGGGAGCGTCCAACGACCGAATATTCCATATTAGGTCGTTGGACGCTACTTATGTCGCGTTGGATGTACACTATCTGAGGGCTACTCAAACAATTAAGCAATCAATATTCTTAAACTTTAGAAGCTTACTTTAGAAGCTCAGTTATCTAACTAGCCTTCAAATTTTGAGTGACGTTTCTGTTTTCGCCCGTAAGAAGTTTTTTATTTATTGTTTGGCTAGAATTTCTATTTTTAACCGACTTCAAAAAGGAGGAGGTTCTCAATTCGTTGCGTATATTTTATTTTTTTGTCGCACATTGTCAGTATTATATGATGTTGAGAACAATCACTACTTTAATATTATAAGTTAATTGCCGTCTACGAAAACTTTATTCACTATTAAAATAATAGAAAATAGTTTATTATAACTCGTTTACACTGATCGAGCTGGCGCATAAGAGTTAGCTTCTTGAGTAGTTTTACCGCAGTAAACACTATAAGGACGTAACTTAAGACTAACTTATATATACGAGCATTTCTTGGGTAAGGCGAGCCGAGCTACTGACATAGAGTCTACTGATAACTGGCACAAGCTATAGCTCCATCCAAAGGTTGCCTTGAAGAAATAACTTTTAGCGATACGGCTGCCCATTTGTGCAACGCTTTTGTTCAAGCTTTCTCTGTATTTGTCTTATTTATGTATGTTATTTTGTTTATTATTTGTATCTGACAAGGCAGCCACTGTAACGAGTTACGTTTACAAGTACCTATAGAATAAGCAAGCATGTATATATTCTATCTTTATGCTAGGAAATATATCAAACCTTGCTTCTCCTTATGAGCTATATTCAAAACGGTGTACCTCCTTGAATATGTGCAATCCGAGACATCTTCTTTGATCTATTGTTCGAGACAATCAAAGCATATGGATAGGTTGAATCACCCGAATGAACAGAGATCGTAACTCAGTAACTCTAATATTGAGAAGCTTTAATAGGAAGCTGCCAGATTCCACCTATGAGCACAATCACGTTGGCATTTTTGGATTAACTCAGTGTGTAGTACTATGAATACAAGGCTTCGTTTCCACCAGATATATGAGAATGCGTAGCTATGAATGTGTTTGTTAGAACGCAGCGAAGATCAGCAAAGCGAAGCTCTGATGAGGACTTCTTAAGCGGAGCGAGGCTAAATAAATAAAGCAGTTCTATTGGTTATATTATAACAAACAAACACTCGCATTGTGGCGCATCTCTGGTGTAGACGAAGCTATAATATTATACTAGCCGTTTGCCGTCATTACTCTAACTTAAGTCGCGATCTCGCGGCAATTTCGGGATTAAAAGTAGCTAATAAGTTAATCTAGATTTCCAGCTATCTGCTTACTAAGTTCCATTGTAAACGGTATAGTAGATTTGCGTGATTGAGTAATAAACATACATACATATTCACAAATTTTCAGATTTATAATTTCAGTAGGATGACTACCTTAATCACAGGAACAGGCCTGTAGATTTATCATAATTATAACGAGGTAACAATACCCTTCCAGCACCGCTGCCTTCTGCCTCCACTCTCTTAACAATATAGGTAGGTAGCTAATCGATCTTAGTTATGTAAATAGGATATAGGCCCATATAATATAGGTTATGTAAATGGGATATTGGTACCCGCAGTCTTTCAACAGTCAATCTAAACTAATATTATAAAGAGGTACCTAAAGTTTGCATGTTTGTCTGTTGGAGGTAATAAAATGTAATAATAAATAAATATTGCACAACATTATACACAGCGCAATATAGCCCTAATCTAAGCACTAGGCTTGTATGTACTATGGGTACTTGACAACGGGTATATTACATATTCTACAAATTTTTTGTAACTACATGCTTATAATACATAGATAGACACACAGACCAGATACAAATATTTATTTTAAAGCATAAATATTTGCACCCTGTGGAAATCGAGCCTGCAGCTTTCATTTGCATTGCAGTCGGGCTTTCGCCCGACGCGCCACAGAGGCCGTCAAAACCTATGAAACTACTGGACTGTTTTTGATAAAATTTTGGATACTTGCAAAGTATTCGAAGATGCAATAACTCACGTTACTACATGGGTTACCTTTTATTCCTATTATACTACAACCAATGATGACTTTGTTTACACAAAAATACATTTCAGATTATGTAGGTAACTAACATTTTAAAGAATTGTATTTATTTGTTAAAAAGTACAAATTGGGCTTATCCACAGAGGATATTTTATGTACAGATTTCTGTAGGAAGGCTTTACGTGCAGGTAAATTGCAACTTTCTGTGCAACCTACTTACTAACAAAAACTTGCGCATAATAAAATTATTATAATGGTCTATTGGTATAAATAGTAATATATTAGTACATATACGAGTATATGTAACCACTAGCTCGAGGTTTAATTAGGTTAGTTAATTTGTATTAAATACTAGGAATTTATAATGTCCTAGAACTAAACCACTAACAGCACTATAGTACCTACCTAAAAGTGTTTTGTTCGACCATCCCAGAACAGAGCTACTAAATATTAATTATTAGAGGTTAGACACAGTTTGGTCTTAGATTTCCGCGATATTGCATAATGAAACACAATATTTACCCGGTTTTACTCGCGTTTTATTCATTAATATTTCTGCTTAAAAATAATTATTTGTATTTGGTCTGGGTGTTTTTCTAAGTATAATATGTATGTAATTACAAAAAAAAATGTATAATATGTAGTATATCCGTTGTCCAGTACCCATAATGCAAGCCTAGTGAATAGTTTGGGGCGCTATGTGTAATGTTGTGCAATATTTATTTATTTAATTGCCTAAATGCCTATAAGTACCTAACATGATAACAACACAAGAAAGAAAAGATAGCCAGCTTTGCAGGCTAGCTGGGTAGTAAATAAGTGTTATGGCAAAGTTTTTGTTGGAAACAGTAAGCTAAGTGTCCGCACCTTTCGGCATCAGACGCATCGCATCAAACGGATTATAATATTATAGTATGCTTGGCTTAGCTTATGTGTACGTCGGGCGTTCATGTAGCAAACTATATGCCAGCTATGCTTACTTATTTAAGAAACTGGTGAACTAAGGTAACTTAGTATAATTGGCGTTCGGCTAAACTGTTTATTGGTGAACGCTGTACAAGTTTAAATTTTAAATTTTTTGTCTACACTAGTAACAATTTAGGGGTGGCCTGATAATTTTACAGTTTTAAAGACACCGCAAACTACAGACTTTTTATCGGTCAATTGTTCAATCGGAATTTTAATTAGTTTCAACGAACATATCTGCAAATTACACTAATTTGTTATCTTTTGCGTGTGATGTGGATTTACAGATATGTGTAATATACGTCGTCTACTACCCATTGTACAAGTCTAGTGCATAGTTTTGGGCTAGATTGGGCTGGGTGTATGTCGTGCAACATTTATTCTAATAATTTACATGACATAATTTAAATTAATAAAAATCAAATTGGCATTAAAATATCGATCGACAAAAAGTCTGTAAGTAGTCAGGTATATTTCTAATTAATAAGTAATTAGGTCATAAGTACAGTGATAGCAAAAACTTTTTTTTTTGTTGGACGGGATAAAAATGGATATAGAGTTTATTAAAGACAGCGAACAAATACTTAAATCCTGTGCCAGGATGTTGTATTTGGTTACAATAACAATGAATTTGGCGTTCGCGACATACGTTTGTTGGTTTAACTAAAGTACTTTGAATAATATTTATGTGAAGAGGATAAAAGGACACACACAAGAGCTATTTTCAACACCGTTTACATAACGTAATTCTAAAATATACTTACAACGACGACGTAGCCACTCAAAATATTAAAATGTTATTTAATACAAAAGGTACGGTTGCCTTTTGTATGAACGTATGTACTAGGACCCCATAAGTATAGTAGAGGTAGACGTACATTTCGTCGTACAATAAGTACCTGTGTCAGGCTGCGAGGTGAAACAATGGCTGCGGGTACTTTAGCCACCTATTCGTATTTGCATAACAGCCACAAAGCTGTAAACTAATACTTGGCACGAAAGCATAACTGTTCAAAATTGTTGCAAGGTGTATCCGATCTAACTGGAACGTTAACTAGAGTTGTCCCTGTTATTTTAGCATAAACGACACGTGCGCCAGTTTCATCAAACTGACAATAGCTTTCGTAAGTTAGAAAACTCTTTCAGCGTACATACGTTGAAGTGCCGGATATTACTTTCAAAGCCTTTTCCGCTCCACGTTTTACACTTCAAAATGTCATTGTAGCAGTTTCATATGAAATATTTACGAATACGTACAGAGAGTGAGTTTAGGGAAACTTTCGACCAATTGAGTATTATAGGTATATTTTATAATTGCACCCGACGAGACTTGAACCTGCAACCATGACATTCCGTATCTTGCGCTACCTAACTTCGTCACAGGTGCCCGTGTTCTATTGTGATGACTTTATCACTTCGTTTTTGCTTTTGTTTTAAGTAAATTTTTTGGAAATTATAGGAAACACTTTAAAAATAGGATCTATTTTCGTTTCTAAAACTAATTAGGACTTACTATTTCATAACTTTGGTAACAAATGATAGTGAGAAAGACTTGTGCATTATCACGCCAACAAGTTTGCGTGTTTGACGAAAACAGTTGAATTGCAAGTTATTAAGTTTAGTATAATGGTGATGCTTCATGTAGGTATGAAGGACTGTTATCGATGGAATAATATAATGTAAGTTCAGTTAAAAAATCGTATTGATTGACTGAAACATTCTTGTTGCTTTTATAACAATCAAAATTGTATCAAATCAGTGAAAAAATACAATCTTTAAAAATGTACAAATATTTATGTAGTTTTAGCAACAAATCAGCTTGCGTCAGATACGCAAACTAGTCGGCGGGATAATGCAACTTCACTTTTCAAACAAATGACTCAAATGTGCGATTACAAGTTAATAATTAAATCCTAATTTTTAGCTAAATCTTAATAATAATGTTGTATTTGTTTCAGATCAATCGACATATAGGGGATGTCGATCTACGCAGAAGACGCGCGGTACGGCGCGGGCGCAGGGTGATCCGCTGCCGGGTATGTGGGTGTGGGTCATGCTCGCGCTGGCGGCGGCCGCCTCCGCCGACTGCCCGCGCCACTGTGAGTGCAAGTGGCGCAGCGGCAAGGAGTCTGCGCTGTGCGCGCGCGCTGGCCTCACCTTCGTCCCGCCACGACTCGATCCTACCACGCAACTACTCGACCTCTCCGATAACCGCTTACCCGTACTTCGAGACGACGTCTTCTCTAACGCTGGCCTGCTAAATCTTCAACGACTCTACATACCAGGCTGTTTTCTAAGAACTATACGCCGAAATGCTTTTCGCGCCCTCGTCAACCTCGTTGAATTAGATCTATCGCGCAACCAAATAGACAATATTCCATCACATACATTTAGTTCGATACCAGAACTTCGAGAGCTACGACTGGGTGGAAATGCTATAGCAAAAGTAAGCGACGAAGCATTCATGACTCTTCCCCATCTAGTACGTCTTTCTCTTTCCAATTGTAAAATCTCTGAAATTGAACCCAGAGGTTTCGCTGGACTCGAATCTTCCCTGGAATATTTAGAGCTTAGTAAAAATAAATTGCAAGTTTTACATGTCGCTGTTATGGCGCCGTTACGTACTTTAAAAGGCTTGGAATTGGCGAATAATCCTTGGGAATGCACATGTGCGATTCGGCCCCTACGAGATTGGATGATAAGAAAAAATGTGCCTGCAACAGTAGTGCCAGAATGCGCACTGCCTCCACGTTTGATGTCACAGTCATGGGATCGACTCGATTTAGAAGATTTTGCATGTCAGCCGGAAGTCAATGCAGTAGTGAGTCATTTTCAAGGAATAGAAGGCGAAGAAGTTACCCTAATATGTCAAGTAAACGGTGTACCAGCGCCGAGAGTTCGATGGGTTCGGGCAGGTCGGCTGCTGGCCAACACTTCAACAAATTTCAATTCTGGAAGAGCTTTTATGTTACGTAGTGAAGGACATACTAGTAACTTAACTATTAAATCGGCTGACATTCAAGACTCTGGATCTTACACATGTAACGCCGAAAATAGAGCTGGAAAAGCAGAAGTTGTTTTAAGTTTAGCCGTAGAAAAGAAGCCAGATAGCAAAACTTTCGGTGGAAGAGCGTTGATGGCGGGAGTCGCGGTGTCTGCAGTGATAGTGTTGAGTTCATGTCTAGTAGGATTATGTGCGTATGAAACTCGTAAAAAGAGACAGTTAGATAGATGGAACGAGCAAATAGTGACTACGAACCATCGTGATGACAGTTATGAAAAAATAGAAACTAACTCTAAAAATAATGTAGAAGTGCCACAAGTGATATCTCCAACTAATAGTCGTACACGAGGTGATTACAGGAATGTTCCATTGAATGATCCGGAAGACGAATATGAAAGTTACTTGAGACGTGAAGTTCCGGACAATAGGGAACGTTCTACAACACCTTCTCTAGAAGCTGGTTGGAGGCGCGTAGACTTTGGGCGTAGTGGAAGAAGTGATTTAACAGAACGAGATCTACACATCCCCCGATTCGGCGATTACAATAAAAGGTATCTATGTTTTATTAATAAAAACTGTTTTCGAATTGACTCACTGTCTCACGAATAAAAAAAATAGTTTTTTTTTCTTTATGAGTACGAAACTCACAGAAACTAATCTAAACCCATTACGTACATTATCCATTTTAAGCGGACGGAGTTGTTTTGTAATGTTTCATCTAATCATGCCCAGTAGGAGGCTTCAAACTTGTTTAACATGCGAATTTGGTGCATGGTTAAATGAAACCGAGGAAGAAATAAACCGTTGATCACGTTGATCAATGAAAAAAATTAACCGTAATTAATTAGTTGTGATTTCTTTTCATCCCTATCATGTTTTCAAAGTCACACATTATAACTCAGTTTTTAAGACTCTTCAAAGTCCAAGAAAATATTGATTTACTTACTTACTTTTATTTGTGTACTTTCCTTTCAGGTCAGAAGCAACTCCTGAATCAGTACACAGCTCCAATGCGGCGAATGTTATGAATGCCCACGTAGAAATATTATCAGAGAGCAGTAGGTACAACAACAATTCGCGATCGTGTCCTCGAGTCCGCACCCGTGAGAGACTAGATAACGATCTCTCCGGAAGTGACAGTGAGAAAAATTATCCAGATCTCATCGAAATGAGCGCTTTGGGTACCTCCTCGTACCTGCGCAGTGAAAAACATGACCCATATTACTTTTACACGATACCGCGCAGAAAAGATGGTGATAGCAGAAGCCCATTGCTTAACAGTCGTAGAAATAGCTCCGGAGCAGACTCTGTATCATTTCTAGATAACGGAGCTTATGAAAAGTCTAGAGCAAGATCGAATAGTAGACGATCGAATAGTTTTTTAGATTTATCCGCCGGCAGTAGTCGCTTGCGTCGCAACCCGAGTTTACCCGCGTCACCAACTAAAGAGCAACATAAAGTACCGTCCGCTACGCCCTTGCTAGATCTGTCCGGACTAAGAGACTACTCACGACCTGACCTAGCCATGGAGGACTTTGACTTTCGCGCATCACAGTTAGAGAAATTTCTAGAAGAATACAGGACTTTGAGGGATGAGCTTTCCAGAATGAAAGAAACTAGGGAAAATTTACAAAGAACTAGGGCTGTCGAATATGATGATGTACGTTCTAGATTAAAAGGAAAGCCCAGTGTGGCCGTCACTGAGTCTTCATCTTCGGTGGCGTTGGCTGATGCTGCTTCCCCGCTTGCTCTCAGCCCGTCAGATTACAAACCCCAGCATCCCCGACCCGATTGGCTCAAGACGTTACTTTATCGAAACTAGTAGATGATTGTTATGCATTTTCAGTTGCTTCTTGTTTTCTCAGCTTCTATACCATTATTTATTATATTACCATAATAGTAGATACGTGATTTTGTAAATCAAATAGGTAATTTAAATAAAATTTAAAATCATGTAATGATTCGTTTTAGCATGATAAGTATTGTAAATAAATGAACTGACGTTGATCTTAAGATTGTTTGTAAGTGAAATGCGGATGAGCATATCTAAATGTTGAAATAAATGAATTTCAATTGAATTTAGTAGTTTATTTATACCAAGAAAATCGTAGAATAAATTGACAATTCGTTGATAATATTAAATATCCCAAACAAGGTTAGTTTAACCCACCTACCAAACTAACTACAATACGTCAACAATTTCTTGTCATACCTACCAAACTATCTACAGTACGTCAACAATTTCTTGTCAATACCTATCGTTTGTATCCAATTAAAAAAGAAGCATTGGCTCTTGGAAAATAACGATCCCTTTGTGAAAACAAATAACTAGATAAGGAATTGATATTTCTTTACAATGGAGAAATAAGCTTTTGAATTGATTGTCTCATAGACGTTGTTGAAACAAGACATACTTATCTTGCACTTAGTAAGTAAAGTAAAGAAGAAGCACTAGGAAAAAAAAACCAAGGAAACAAACACCTCATAAACTGTGTCTAACGTGACAACATGAACTACAGCGTAACTCTGATGCTAACAAATCTCGATTCAAACAATTGGATTTGTTTTGTACCATTGTAATTTTTCACGGCATTCAGCAGCAAACAAATAGCTATTACCCTTAAAAATAACAACTATAACTAGCAGCTAGCAGAGCTAATGGGCTGGGAGTTCAAGTGTCGTCGCGGTACAGATTTGTAAGTGTATCTTCAGAAACTCCGAGTGTAATAATATAACACCATCACCACCAACATCATCATCATCTCAACCCTTATCCGTCCACTGCTGAACATATATAGGCCTCTCCCATACGACACCACAACCTCTGTGGCGCGTCGGGCGAACGCTTGGCTGCAATGCAGAAGGTTGCACGTTCGATTCCCGCTGGGTGCAAATATTTATGCTTAAAAATAAATATTTGTATCTGGCCTAGGTGTCTATCTATCTATGTATAATACGTATGTATTTACAAAAGAAAAATAGATATAAGTAGTATATCCGTTGTCTAGTCACCGTAACACAAACTTAGCAGCTTACCACGGGGATGGATGGCGCTGTGTGTTCGTCACATGATTTATTTAAAAAAAAATAGCGATCGCAAGCTACCTCCATCCAATCGCTCCCCGCGACCGCTACAATGTCGCCGCTATAATTTAAGATAACAAGAGATGCATTAATGTCTTTGATACAAATAATGAATTTAATAACTCTACAAAACATTCCATTGATCGTATTATCGCGTACGTTCAAACAAAATCAAAGAAAATTGTGGTAGAGGGAGTAAACAGGTGTGGCGCGAAGCCGACAATCCGACAATGTAATTACACGAACAAAGGCAAGTACGATGCTTGTATGCCCTTCAGTAGAGGTACACAAGAAAACAAACAGCCGCGCTCGCGCCACGTCATGGAAAAGGAAAAATGCCAATTAAGATTGGATTCACCGATTAAAATTGATATGACGGCTGGATTTTGTCTGCTGTTTGCTTTGTCGTGGTTCGTCAGCAATTTTACCATTATGGTTGGAATTCCTAGTGAACAGCAGCTACGAAAAGATGCATGGTTTTAGGGAGGTTACTGTCTAGCAAATTTGTAAAACTAGAACCAATTGTATAATTTATTTTTTATCACGGGTTAAAGCTACTACTACTACACTATTACTATAAATATTTTTGATTATATATTACTTACAATAAAAGGAGTTTCTCAAAATATGATTTGAAAAATTGACAAACATTCTTAAAAAACAAACTAATTTTCTGGTTTTAAGAGTGCTTTATCACCAATTTTGCTCTGATAAACTTGCGAATATTTCGGCATTCATGGTACATATAGTAAAAAATGGAAAAACTGAAATTAGGAGATAAATGCAATTGGACGCTCGTGCTAAATAATATGATAAAAAAAAACATTTCTGAAGAAATGTTTTGTTAAATATTTTAGAAACCGGTCATTATTTATTAATATTAGTTTATTTTTTATATTATGTAGGTATTAACTATGAATATGCTTTATATAAAGTAATGAATACGCTCAACATAGTTTTTTGATAAACTGTCTAGTTAACTTGTAATTAGCCAAGATTTGATTTATTCATCTAAAATTTCTCGGAGTTAAATCTTACGCCCTTCTTGTACACATCTGAAAATTGCTGGCGCTATCCCTGTCTAAACTTAATTTTATTTGACGTTTAGGTACACCCTTAATAATCGCGTTGCTTTTATTTTGCAATTCCGTTCCTACGTTTCAGAGCCTTCCTTCGGTTGATTGAGATCAAACAGAGATCAAAACTATAATAATAAAAGCTACGCGATTAATATTCTCGACTCAATTATCGCGAAAACAGAAGAAAAATCTATACATTCATGGATAAATACAATGAATCGAGATTAATTGTTAAATGAGATAAAGTTGAATTTACTATGTATGAATAATTCATTATCTGCAGTTCTACCACTACCTTTGAACTGAATAAATTGATTTCGCTCGCGGAATTGAAAGGTATGTTATATAAAGCGTCTTGAAGTCGTAAAGATTTGCCTGGAGAATATATCTGAACATTTTATGAATGATATATTCGACTTTCTAAATTAACAACGCGTTTGGAATTTAGATTTACTAACTTACTTAAATTTAGTAATATTTTAATTATATATAAAATTAACATTTTATTAAGACTAGAAACTTGGCCTTGTAAAGCAACTAGGGAATTTCGTTCAAATATTTCCAATATATACCAACGGGAAAACGAAAAAAAACTCAAACTTTATTTTGCCCGCATTATAGGTACAAAATATATTCAAAGAAAGTCGATTGAAAGTGGTATCTAAACTTAAATAAATGCAAAAATCATAGATAGAGTGATTAATTTCCGTAAAGTCACATCTTTATTTAATAATTGTTAAAATAACAATCTAGGGAATCCAAAATCTAAAACTAAATTGAAATTAAAATTTAATTTGAAAAACATCATACTTTACAATTACTATTAATTATAATACAAATAGTGATTGGGATCACCGGAAATTTTCCGAAAACGTAATTGGGGAACGGAATATTTAGCGTGGGATGCAAGCGCCCAAGATTAAGACAGGCTTTATTACCGAGGTGAATACTCTACTTTACACATCTACTGCGAGACAATAAAGGGCTTCAAAAATAAGCATCTAATAACCAACAAAACAATAGAGTGATGCTACATGTATTACACAGCTCTCTATAATTAAATTTATCAATGTTGCATCAAAGTGACGAATCCACACATCGACCTTAGCCGATTAAAAAAAAGTTGGGCTGCTATATCACAAAAAATTTTGAGACACACAATTTAACGGGTTTTTCTCGCGTTTTATTTGATAACGGCTTTATCACAAAGTACCGAGCTTTCGCTAATTTTGCAGTTAGCTTTTTAAGGTTGACTGAGATGTAATTCTTCTTTTTTAATATTCTAAAAAGTTACGGTAAAGTTCTTTAAAACCCGGTAAATATTGTGTTTTATTATGCAAATTCACAAAAACCTAAGACAAAATAAATTTTATGCCTTACCCAAACGTCAAAATAAAAATAGAAGAAAAAAACCCAGTTTTTCTTTATTTTAGGTGTTATGGTTAAGTAGCCAGTTTGAAATGGTCGTATGCTACCCATAGAAATAATACTACAGAGTAACTAGAAAGCTTACTTCATTTAAAAAAACGGTCCGGTTTGATGTTAGAAAAATCCCGGTCTGTAGTTTTTTCACTTTAGTTTTCGTCGGTTAGTTAGATAAGGACAGACTGGATCCAACTGGGTTCACCAGGGCCGTTTTTATATTTATACTCGTATATATCAAAGCAAACACTACCTTATCCTAAGAGAACATGATTAAAATTGATATTTCAAAAGTTGTCAAGTACACAGTCTTCTACGACGAAGACGACGATGTGACATGTCTATCAGAACATGACATGACATGCTACCAGAACATTAGTTATTAAATTCTCTTTGCCTTCAGGAATTTCAACGTTCCAAATTTAAATTACTTTAAGCCCTAGGTCTATAATGCGCACTTTATGCACCTAGAGACTAAAAACTAACTATTCGTTGACCTTTTTGGTGAAATAAATTAACTTTACACACCTACTGCTCTACAAAGTTACTTTATTTGACCAAAAAAGCCTATGCAAAACGAGTCTTTATTCCCTAGGTGCATAAAGTGCTCATTAAACCCTAGGGCATAAAGTAATTTAAATTTAGAACTAAAGTTCTAGTAGCATACGGCCACACATAAAAAACTAAAAACTGGGCTATTTTTCTTCTATTTTTATTTCGACGGAAGGGTAAGGCAAAAAGTTTTAGTTAATATAAAGCCCCAACTTTTTTTTTTCATTGGCTTATGCCGATGTTGGATTTCGTCATTTCGATGTAACATTGTTAAATTGAATTAATATAGAGCTGTGAATATATTTCATACACGTTGCATTAATCTATTGTTTTGTTGTTTGTGTTTTGCTTATTTTTGTAGCCGTTTTATTGTCTCGGTCATGTATTGTCTGTACTGTATTCGCCTCGGTAATAAAGCCTGTCTTTATCTTGGGCGCTTGAATCCCACGCTTCACTCAGGACTCTAGGTACATAACTCCTTCGTTTCGCTCAGGAGTTAAGTTTCTATCACCCCTAGAGTCCTTCGTTCGCTTTGGATTCAATATGACGCCCGCAAAATAAGAAAGGGGGTTTAGTACCTCGGTGCATAAACTACTATTGTAGAGCCGAAGACGTGTAAACTTTACTAAAGAGGTAGGTACCTATTTTTTTGCTCCAAGGTATACTATATAGAATTATATGCAAGACATAATAAGAACTAACCTACAGAGAATAAAATACAAACTGGTAAACGAATAAAGACTACGAGAAATGGGAAACATTCGATAAAATAAACTAGGTGCATTGAAATAAGAAATTGTCCCCATGAGCTTGTTACTGCACTTCCGGCGTGCAAGTGGAAACCATTTATTGAGCATGTAGTATGTATTGTCGGTAACTGTTTGTAGTACTACTAGATGACCCAGCGTACTTTGTATCGCCAACCACAATGTAAAAAAGTGTAAGTATGGGAAATTGTAGTAGGTTTTTTTCTTTTTTTCTGTTTCTTTGTTCTCTTTCTGTGGATTTTTATCCTATTCAATTATAGATGGGTTGAAATATATCACACCAAAAATCATACAAATCGGTCTAGCCTTTCTTGAGAGATTGCATTTAGAACATAAATCCCGATTCTGTGGAAATATCGGAATAAAAAATGACCGGTGCTACTTACCTACTTCCAAGGAATTAATGAAGCACCCCACATCAAGTTTTAGGTAAGTACCAAAATAGTTCGCTAGTTCTAGAAATTACCTCCAACAAATATCCAAACATTTATCCAAACTTTACTTTATTATAATATTGGTTTAGGTAAAATAGATCTTGTAAAAAGTTGATTTCCTAGACACAGTCATTTTCATTTCATTGTCTTAGTTTAGGCTTTCTGTCAGCAATATAGGACAATTTAGCCAATTTCTCGTACTAATAGTGAACTACCACTATTATACTGTAATCGTTTAAAATAATTTTCAATGCGTGAAGGCTGCAGAAAAAATGGCGATGATTTTTCTCCAATCCCATGGAACATTTGTTTGTAACAGGCTAATTTCGTGTTTGGCACTGGTATTTTTATTTTCACTTCACTCGTTGAACTTCGTTTAACTGAATTGATAACATGCCGCCGAAATTAAACAATTTACACGCAATAAAACTAGGTTTTGTAAAAATAAAAATTCAGGACGACGTTCCATTAACGCGTCAAAGTCCTAGACACAGTCGGTTTCTTCTTTATTATAAAAAAGTTTGAAGACGTCACTGTGACTTTGACCTTTCCTTGCGATTAAAAGACTCGTATTAATATTTTACCCGGGTCTTATTCGCGTATTGTTATTTTAGAATTTCTCAAGACCTCAAGTCTTCTCTCAGTCCCCTCGCCACTAAGACTATTGTAACGTAGTCGAAACATAGTGGTAAGAGAATTTAAAAATAACGATAACTGAATAAAACCCGGGTAAAATATCAATATGAGTACAAATCGTGTGAGTTTGAAAAGTTGATTAAAACTGTCATCAGCAGAGAGTTATCAGATAATTTTAATGCGTGTAAATGTAATACTTATAAATTTAACTATTGACGTAAAATAACCACGTATTTTGTTTTACCACAAAATTGTTTAACCCACCTGTGTCATAGTGGATGTAGGTACGCTTATACGCTTTTATAAATCTCATTAAGGTGCAGGTGTTAAAGCATGTAACACTGTGTGTGATGTTAATGGCTTACATTACCAAAGTACATACTACTAGCTACGTCCCGCATTTTCACCCGCTTAAGTCCCGATCCCGTGAAAATGTCGGGATTAAAAGTAGCCAATGTTACTCCTCGACCAAGTAGCTTTCTATTGGTGAAAGAATTTTGGAAATCGGTCCAGTTGTTTCGGAACGTACCTCTTTATAATATTAGTATAGAGTGAAGGTGAGTATAAATAAAGCCGAACCGAACGAGAATGATGCTAAACAGTAGGATCTAAATTACGGGACCAATAGACAATTTAAGAGTTCACAATTACTTCTGTCCGAACGAATTGTGTGTTACTAAGTGATAATTTAATTGTTTCTGTAAATATGTTAAACCTAAATCACAGAACCAATAGACAGTGCAAGAGTTCGCAATTACGTCTATCCGAACGAATTCTGTGTTACATTTATTTTATTCGGTTTTATTTATTTCATAATATTCAGTTACCTTCACTGTTTGCACTTTGAAAATGTTACCTGATTAACAAAGTGTAAACTGCGAAGGTGAGTATAAATAATTTGGGTATGTAAAGGAAAAAAAATATCCTTTATATATTTTTAAATGTAAGAATATGTTATTTTAAGAAACTAATTTCGTTCTTTTGTAATTTAGATCGGTAGTTATTATTATAAATTTTTTTGAAAATATTATGTTGATGACATCATTTGGTCACAAAACGTACAATTGTACAACCAGGTATCGTACGGCCAGATAAATCACACTCCCGATAATCTACGATCTGTTAATTGGAGTCCAGGGTCTCCTTTTAACACCGCGTACAAAAAAGTATAATCGCCGGTAATAACCACATTAAGTCAAAGCAGCTATGCAATGCTAGGTGCCTGTCAACTTCTTATACTTACTGTTGTCTGACGTCCACTGGATAGATAAAATGGGGTTCAGATAATGTACGACCTGAAATAACATGCCGTAAAACATATAGGGTCGTGCAATATCTGGTTGTAAGTATATTAATGATCGCTGCAACAATCTGAGGTCAGATCCTTGTCATTGGTTTTTTCGATATTTTATTGTAATCTTTTACTATTTCGAGCTCAAAATAAGAAATACAGCATCTTACCAAAATACCTCCAAATGGTTATTTATTTTCACACCTTTCAAAAATCTTCCATACCCAATTACCTTTGTCCGAGCGAATTGTGTGTTCGACAATATAAAAGTGATACTTTTATTGATACCTACTGTAAATATGATGTTCGGTTTAATTTATACTCACCTTTATAGTTTGCACTTTGGCAATGTTACTCCATTAAAAAAGTGCAAACGATGAAGGTGAGTGTAAATAAAAACGAACCGAACGAGAATGATGCTAAAACAGTAGGATATAAATTACGGGACCAATAGACAGTGAGAGAGTTCGCAATTACAGCTGTCCGAACGAATTGTGTGTTCGACAATAAAAGTTATACTTTTATTGTACTTTTACTGTAAATATGTTAAATATGTTTGGTTTTATTTAAACTCATCTTCATAGTTTGCACTTTGGTAAAGTAACCCCATTAACAAAGTGCAAATTATAATACTAAGGTGAGTACAAACAAAACCGAACCGAACGAGAATGATGCTAAAACATTAGGATCTAAATTACGGGACCAATAGACAGTGCGAGAGTTCGCAATTACAGCTGTCCGAACGAATTGTGTGTTCGACAATAAAAGTGATACTTTTTGTGTACTTTTATTGTAAATATGTTTAGTTTTATTTAAACTCACCTTCATAGTTTGCACTTTGGTAAAGTAACCCCAATCAAAAAGTGCAAACTACTAAGGTGAGTACAAATAAAACCGAACCGAACGAGAATGATGCTAAAACAGTGGGATCTAAATTACGGGACCAATAGACAGTGCGAGAGTTCGCAATTACAGCTGTCCGAACGAATTGTGTGTTCGACAATAAAAGTGATACTTTTATTGTTGCTGTAAATTGCCTTTCCGTAGTGGAGACGATGTCGTCGCGTCCCCGTTGCGTATTCTCGCTATAACTTCATGTTGATTTAATGTTATTGTCCAGTAAATCCGACAGCAAGGTTGGAGATTAATGACCGAAAAATAGCTTTGACTCAATTAACTTCAGTTATCGGCTGATTTAATATCGTTTTAGGTTCACCTTAATTTTTTTGTGGCTTCTTGTTGTTAGTTGGCGCGTACCGAAACCATACATAGTAGGTTGTACGTAACTTTTGTATGGTTTTTAGGCCGGGTCCACGCTTTTGTAATATAAGGATAGATTCGAACACTTTGCTGTTTGAATTTAGTTGTTAGGGTATTCCAACTTATTTATAAGTGTGTGAGAAATTTGATCATTTTGACTTTAAAACATATGAATTTCACATTCGGCTCACAAGCCGAGTTTCAAATGCTTCGCTGATAAGCTACCATTAACCTTTTGGTTCTACTTGAACATTATAGTTCTAGTAACATAACTTCTTTGAGAAAAACAAAGTATGTATGTATTAGACGGCTTCGGTGGCACGTCGGGCTAACACTCGACTGCAATGCAAAAGGCTGCGGGTTCGATTCCCTTAAGGTGCAATATTTATGCTTAAAAATAAATATTTGAATCTGGTCTGGGTGTTTTTCTATGTAAATTAAAATAAAATGCTATGTATGTATTTGCAAAAAAAAAGTACCTATAAAATGTAGTATATTCGTTGTCTAGTACCCATAGTACAAGCCTAGTGCTTAGTTTGGTGCTAGATTGCGCTGTGTGCATTGTCGTGCAATATTTATTCATTTATTTATAAATATCCTATAAGATATAAGAATAAATAAAATAAATAAATATATAAAAGATATATATAAACTATAAGAGGCGTTTGATAATAATTGGCCTTTTTGTCTAATTTTAGATGATTTATTCAGCACAAGCCACTTTTGATCCATGCTATTTATGGCGTTGTAGTGCTCAGTCGGGTAATTACAAAAGTACAGTAAGAGCGATGATAATTACAAAAAGTATTTCAACATCTTACTAATATTATAAACGCGAAAGTTTGTATGTATATATATATGTATGTATGTGAGGTTGTTACTCTTTCACACAAAAACTACTGAACCGATTGCGATGAAACTTGGAATATAGGTAGCTGGGGACCTGAATTTACACATAGGGTACTTTTTATCCTGTTATTCCCGCGGGAACGGGACTTACGCGGGTGATACCGCGGGGCGCAGCTAGTACTATTATAAAGCTGACAGTTTGTGAGTATGTGTGTTTGTTACTCAATCACGCAAAAACTACTGAACCGATTCCGATGAAACTTGGAATATAGGTAGCTGGGGACCTGAATTAACACATAGGATTCTTCTTAGCCCAATATTCCCGCGGGAACGAGACATACGCGGGTGAAACCGCGGGCGCAGCTAGTATTGTATATATTTTCTTGTAGTTAAGTGAGTGTGTTTACGACGACAACATTCAAAGTGAGTCTCTATATCCTGAAACTTTTTTTTATATCCGCGATCACAAACGATACGAAAATACCAATGGAAAATAGGATTTTCGACAACGTGCGTCAATTCATGTAAAAGCTTGAAAGAATCATTCAATATGGAGTAAAAATTGTATTTCGAAAGTTATATACACACGTAAATACATCTTTGTATTTACCAAATAAATATAGAGTTTTGTTTTCTGTAAGTATAAAGGGATTAAATATTTCAAGATTCCTACATGACATTGACTTGTTAATTTAGAAAGACGACATAAAAATGAATGAATGATAGTTCACGTGGTCATTGAGGTGAATGTGATGTGTCTTTAACATAGCAATATTACTATTAACTAGAAAGTTTACTTCGTCAAAAACAAACGGCCCCGCTTGGTGTTAGAGAGACCCCAGTCAGTCCTTTTTCACTTTAGTATTCGTCGGTTAGTCAGATAAGGACAGACTGGAACCAATTGGGTTCAACAGGACCGTTTACATATATCAAAGCAAAAACTACCTTAACCTTAGAGAACTTGATTGAAATTGATATTTCAAAAGTTGTCAAGTGCACAGTCTTCTAGGAGCGAAGACGACAATGTAACATTTCTCTGGGTGAATGTGATGTGTCTATGCTAGGTAAATCGTCACTTCATTTAGAATAAATATTAAATCTAGCATAAAGATTACCCAGGGAAGGTATAATACATGAAGAAGTATGGGTATCATCATAAACTCTCACTAAAATTATTAATAAGTACAGACGGTCATTAGACCTTTATAAATGACTAATTACGAGATTTTAATTTATACAGCGATTAATTAGTTAACCATAGAAAATATTAATTTTCCAAAATTCATCATCAATACAATTTTATACTAGCTTTCCCTAGTAGGCTTGTTGTGTACACCTTTCCCTTATGTTCTTAGGTACATTCAACGACAATCCACGTATTTCAAATTATTAAAAGCCAGTATGAGACAAAGCTTTGTAATAAAAAAGAATGTTCGCATCACGATTTGAATAATTGCGACATTCACATTCACTTTCGTCTATAAGAACGTGTGTGTAAAATGTTTATTTCAATTTTTCATGTTCGTTCCATAAGCGGAGTCAGTCCTTTGATACGGGGTGGATAAAGAACAAAGTTGGTTGAAATCTATCGTAAATAGAAATTGACATCGGTATTATTTTAGTCAGATGCTGGAACTATGGTTGGGTTGAGTGAGGTCGTCTTGTTTTTTCGAGCACAGTTCGACCGCGACGCGCTTCTACTGCTCGTTTAGCAAAATGACGGACGGACCTTTTTTTATCTCGCTCAACCGCAATTTGTTGCCGGCGATCTCTGCTTGCGATACACGAACTCGACTACGTACCCGAACACATTTAAAATTCCTATCCTATAAATATTTAGGCATTGCAATGTTGATGACGATCCATTTGGATTTTAAGTTTTTACTCACTTGCCATTCCTAGTGTTTAAACATAAATATTTTTACTGAGTGCAGTCGCACAGCAAGCGATATGGTTTGAATAATCTTTTTTATCTATAGAAAATGGAAGAATGAAATTTGAATTATAGATCTATTTAATTACAGATGTTTAAATGTCGTTGTAACATATAGAACGCTCTCAAACGCTCAAATTCAAATCTATATCTATACTTATAATAAAATCGTAGGTAACTTAGCGGTGTCTGTTTTTGAAATATATTTGGGAAAAACTATTTTTAAGGGGTATGTACATACTAACGTAACAGACCCCATTTCCGTGATTAACTTTTGTCTGTTTGTCTGTTTGTCTGTGCGTTTGTGCGCGCTAACCTCGGAAACGGCTGGACCGATTTCAATGAAATTTGGTATGCAGATAGCTTAAGACTTCGATTAACATATAGGCTTCTTTTTATCCGGTTATCCGGATAAAACAGAAAAATTGCGTAATTTCGTTGTTTTTGAATAATCGGCATCCATCGTCATCATCACTTACAAGTTTTTCCTAACCGCCCATTGAAGTACTGTAGGTAGGTGTAAGAACAACACGGTACCGCGACTTGCGCGGGTGAAACCGCGGGGCGCAGCTAGTTCAAAATATTTTTAGTAATTTAAATATTAGACATTTTTTAAAAACGTCAAGTAAACTATCGTTGTCTTTGGAACGCGACCGCTAGAAACTCATAAGGTTATTTTTTCTAAGATTTTAAGTTAGCGTCACTTGATTTAACAGTCAATGCAGCTCTGCTATGCGTAGTGCATATTATATAAAAAACTTGCTGCGCCCCGCGGTTTCTCCCGCGTAAGTCCCGTTCCCGCAGGAATATCGGGATAAAAAGTATGTAAACGAGAAGCCTATGTGGTCTTCTTGGCACCCAGCTACCTATATTCCAAGTTTCATCGCAATCGGTGCAGTGGTTTTTGCGTGAAAGAATAACAAAATCACATAGGTACATACATACAAACTTTCGCGTTTATAATATTAGTAAGAAGTAAGATATATTTCATACTTACCTTCCTACTTATAATATACAAACTTTCATATTTATAATCATAGTAGGATAAACCTGCTTAACTTGACGTTAATAACTTCAGAGTACTGTTTATCGTTGTACCCATTACTAATTCAAAAAAGCTTCACAGTAGTTTCCTCTGACAATAGATTTAGTAAGGCGCCAACAACAAATTCAACTACTTACTAATATTATAAACGCGAAAGTTTGTATTTAAGTATGTATGTATGTATGTATGTGAGGTTGTTACTCTTTCACACAAAAACTACTGAACCGATTGCGATGAAATTTGGAATATAGGTAGGGAACCTGGATTAACACATAGGCCTTTTTATCCCGATATTCCCGCGGGAACGGGACTTACGTGGGTGAAACCGCGGGGCGCAGCTAGTAATAAATAAATGTAACAAAAGGTAATACGCCGATTAATTAGGCAAGCTGTGCTATAACCTTACAACATGGTAAACTCTTGATCCTTATTTCCATCATGCGATCATTTTACAGTGTCTTTCGGGGACGTTAGATAATATTAACCGAAAGGTATCTAGACATTTACGAACATCATTAAGATCACTTTTTACACAAAAACTAACACGATTTTTGTCCATTATTATTCAATATTAGTAGCATATCAGTCTATATCGTGGTTTAGATAATTTAAGATTTAAATTACTTCGATGATTGGCTACACCGGCCGCTTTGTCGCACTGCTATTCCACGACTTTTGTATGAGATAAGTTTTTTCTATCAATTTTTAGGTTAGTTCGACTAGAAAACAGCTTTCCGTTCCCGAAACGGGCTGTATGGGTAGCGTGTTTGAATTAAGTTGCTTCATTTGGTAATGTAGGTATTTTGGTACCTACATTAATGTGGGTACTATTTTCTCCCATTATGACTAAACTGTTTTAATGGATCTAATAGCTTTTTTTCCTTCATCGCTCTTACGGTGAAGGAAAATATCGTGAGAAAAACCACGGCATAAAATCACGCACAAAGGCCCAATAGTAGGGCTAATTGCGAAAACACACAGTTAAAACTTTTAACTGTTTTAGCTTTTTTTATTGTAATTTCACAATAATCTAATTAACAAATCAAAAACTACATACGGAATGACTACTTTAAAAAAAAAAGACGATATCTCTTAAGTCTAATTACTATTACAAAACGAGTGTCATACATTATAGAGTCGATTTAATAAAAGCAGTCTCGCAGCAGTTGCTAGAAGCAATTTTATCAAATAGAAAAATAGTAGATAAATTAGTTTAAGTATTATGTTTCAATGTCATGTTCATTATTTTTTATTATTTTTTTATTATTTTTTTATTGTAAATGTTTCTTTTGGTACAATAAAGTTTTATCTTATCTTATCTTAGGTACCGCTGCGTGTGTCTACGTACTTTTTTGTGACAATGACTATAAATTGAATGCTATTTTCGTATTGTGATTTCGTAATGTAAGTCCCGCTTTATTTTAAATTTCGCCCTGAAAACTCATTCTTCAAAATATACCTACCTACCCTATTTTTATTGTAGAAACATTAACATCCCATGAATATGAGACTTTTATAAGAAGTAGGTACCGGTTCTACTGTGTCGTTGACAACAATAGAATCTGTCTGTGTTGTTGCGAGTTTTCCTTGGTAAACTTTTTCAATTCATGCCATGTTTTATAATATTTTCCGTAAAAACAGCCAATCTTTCTAGTTAACAACGAAGTTTCTCAACAACATCTTCTGTTTCTGTTCTGTTTTTAAAGTTAAATAAAACAAGTCCAGTAGTCACGGCACATAGAGCTACTTTAACAGTCGGGTCCCATTATTGGAAAGCTTTCTGATGTTCTAGACATTTAATGGCGGGTCCCATTAAATCCGCGCTACCATGCTCGTTTGTCGTTGCTATGTTGTCCTTTTGTCGTTCAAAAAAATAACGTAAATTTTAAATAAAAAATACCCCGATTACTTTTAAAAACAACTTAAAAAAAATCTTTTTTTGTTTTTTAATATTTGATGTGTTTTTTTTGGAGTTTTGGCGGGAATGCGTTGAAGAGATGTGTTGCTAAATTTTTATTTTTGTGAAACTTAGTACAAATGCGTGTAAATTGTTTAATTTCGGGGGTATATTAATCAATTTAGTTTCGTGAAGGTGTACAAGTGGAAATAAAAGTGAAAATCGGTGCAAAACATGGACTTCAGCTTAGTGTTCTCTCCAAAACTCTGTGAACAAACATTGTAAAAAATGGCCCCGTTTTTACAATGATTCCCTCGACTTGACTTTAACTATGACGACTCGACTGTTTCGTTCGATGCAAATAACCTGCAAATATTGATAATACTTGACACTGGTAAATGTCCGAATGGAAAAAGCCATTTTAATGAAGAAGAAGAAGAAGATGTGTTTTTTTTTACCTGAACGACAACTCGACGACTTCGCGACGACTTATAAGACATCATGGTAGGGCCCAGTGTCTAGACCATCAGAAAACGGTTAAAGTAGGTATGTGCTGTGACTACTGGACATGTTTTATGTATTTTCATTATTTTTAGCAGGCACTTTTTTAAAAAAAAAATTTACTTTACATTTTTTTGTTGTAAACTCGTAATAAAAAAAATCCCTTGTTTCATTTTTTATTCAGAACCAGCTGCGCCCCGCGGTTTAACCCACGCCAGATTTATCAAAATCGGTACAGCATTTTTTCATTCATAAGAACCTTCTCGAGATATAAGCAAACTTAACAAAAAAATACTTAGGGCGACTTGCATACAACCATTTAAAAATATATTCACTTAACTAAATCAATTTTAAAATAATTTATGGGTAATCAAACATTGGACTCTATTTCATTAAATGGACGATTGATAATATGTTGCAACACATTGACAGTTCTTGAAATTCTGACAGATTTCAAACACGTTTAACAGCTTAAACATGTTTAGGAACCGTTATGCAAGCCGGCCTTAATAGGCGAAATTAGTCCAGCCGCTCAAGCGTGATGCCGTGACCACGCGAAATATGGATTCATTTTTATATATATAAGATAAAATAAATTCATACCAACAGCCTTGCTGTTATTCCTAGAATTTAGTATAATTATGACTGTTAATTATACCAATTGTAATCGCATCATTTCTTTGAGAGAATTATAATTAATTATTAAGTGCAAAGAAAATAGTTACAAAAATAATATTAAAACTAAAATAAAACTAATTACTTAAATTAAAATTAAAGAGAATTTTAAGTTGAAGATTATTCAGGGGGTTGCGGTAGTCGACTGCAACCAACTTTTTAAGCCATTGTAGATCCTAAATGGTCTCATAAAAAGAATATAATTTAAAACAATTTACAATTACCGATTCAACAATACCCCACATAGTGAATACACTTACGTTTTTTTTTCTTTTTTACAGTACATTTGGTACATGAGGGGTTGCTATTGTGTTTATGTTTTGCCATCTATCCAAGAACCAGTGGAGAAACGAGACGAATCTGACAATACCTTAATTATAACGAAATTCATAGAGTAGCTATATTACAAACATACAAAATAGGCGCGAAAAACATAACTCTTGATTTCCTTGCAATCCTACATAACCGACATCTTGTGTAAGTCTGATTCCCGTTGGGGAAAAGTATTTATGCTGTCTTCTATTTTATGCCTCTTTCTGGATCTGGGTGCTTCTTATTTAGGTATCATAATGTTTGTAGTTACAGATAAAGTATTAAGTAAGTACATGTAGTTTATCCCTTGTATAGTACCCATAGTACACGACTCGTTGCAGAAATTCGATTTAAATTGCTCTGTGTGCATCGCAATACATAGGTATTTGTAGTTACCTACAATTTGTTGCCGAAAGGATACTACGGGCGTAAAAACCTTACGCATTCAAAGTTATTATCATGAAAATCGAGGTCGAGTTAAAACTTTGTTACTTTTTCGTTAACGCCAGGCATAAACGAGGAGCAGACGAGGAGGGTAACAGTGAATGATTTATTTTCTGTTTTAAAAGTTTTAAGTAAGTATATCTATGTACCTACGTATTTTTTTAAAACCTTCTAAGTAATTCATCAATTAGGTTAAAACTTACTCGTGTAGTAACTAGGTGTGTTCTGTAATATAATAATACTACGCAGATTCATAGATAGACCCCCACCTTTTGCCTCAATAACAAAAGGGTAACTATAGATACTGTGTCTGTCGTCTGATATATCTAGGCAGATAATAATTGACTGCTAGGTGAGGAGATGTGTTGCTAAACTTTCATTTTTGTGAAACCTAGTTCAAATGCGTGTAAATTCTTTAATTTCGGCATTAATCAATTTAGTTCGTGTAGGTGCACAAGTGTAGTGAAAGTGAAAGTCGGTAAAAAACATAGATTTAGCTTTGTCTCCAAAACTCCGTGAACAATCTTTATAAAAGATGACCACCGTTTTACAGTGATTCCCTCGACTTGACTTTGACTATGATGACTTGACTGTTTCAATGCAAATAACTAGCAAATTTTAATAATACTTGACACTGGCAAATGTCCAAAACGAAAAGCCATATTAAAAAAGAAGAAGAATTTACTGCTAGTTTGCTACGATAAAAAACAAGACTTAGTTTTCTTATTCGTAGATACCTGCACTACATATAATTTTGCGAACTATAATCTCTCTAAACGTTCTTACTAAAATACTACCCCTTTTAAATATATGTATGTACATACAGTACCTTGTAGGTAGTTTGCTCGTTTGTAATGTAAATTTACTTTTCCTTAGTTAACTGGACCGCCCGCCCGGCCAGGCTCCGGTAGGTATACTCATAGTAGGCACGTGTCGCCGCCAGAGTACGTAATGGCCGATATCCATCGACTTTCTTGGAATTTGCCTATTATTGATCCTTAATTATCCACATAATTAGCTGTAGGTGATAGGTATTGAAGCTTTGTACCTTATTAATTATGTAGCGGCCAATATAAATATTTATATGGCTTATAATCTTCTGCTAAAATATTGTTAAAACTTATTATGAGCAAACTCTATTATTAATAATATTAAGTTTTGGCCGAATAGCGTCTTTTTGTCGTAAATATCGCATATTCTGTGGATACTGTGGTTAAAGAAATTTGCGACACTACAGCGATTCGCTTCCGCTACAACTTATTAGTGCGCGTCTATGTTCATAATAATAATTTATCTTTTTCATCTATTTTGAAACGATTTATACAGCTCTAGTATAACTTTTAATCCATGCTTTTTTATGGTGCTGTAGTGTCCGAGACATTGTTAGGTGGAGCAGGCTTGCCCAGCATCTATACCACTCTCCCAGCCTAGTCAGAAATGCCCAGAGGAAAGAACGGGTATATGCGCGCGCTAAATAAGTTAGCACGCGGTTGCATATTAAAATGAAAAAAGCCCGGGATTCATCGCAAGTAAGTATTTAAGAAACCTAAAATAACTCTGAGTAACGTCTTATCTATATAATCATAAAATTACATTGCAACAACCAGAGATATGTAAAATAACTTTAATAGACTCATTGGCAACAACTACCTATCTGATTGCAAGAATAATGTAAGTAGAAATAAAGTTAAGATAAACTTCTCAGAAGTGTAATAAATATAACCTTCCAGAATTGATAACTGTATCAATATTAACTTTGTAGTTCCGATTTCCTTACTACGTAAGTCGAGGAAAAAATAAACTTAAAGCAAAATAGTTATAACCGTAAGCTTCCCACAAATCCAAGGAAATGTTTGTAAAGCAAAATAATGGATACTTAAGCGGCTGTGAGTATAATGCTTCGAGCAAAAACTACCCTCAATGGTCTTTGTTCAACGCCCCCAGACGGAAGAATGTAGACGGCATATAGAGTCAATTTTCAAAAATGGCATCGTTAAAAATAGTGGGAAGCTAGTAACAGTGTTCAAGGGAACTCATTACCGAACTCCTTGAGGTACTATTTCGGGTGAATAGGGAGGCGGCGCGCGGTGAGATAGCGGGCGCTTATGAGCGATATCGCGACAAACGAAGTGTACTCTCCGAGCGTGTAGCTTGTCTCCAGTCTGTACCTACCTCACCGCGCCCTCGCCTCGCCCTCGTTGCCTCCTACCATCTGTGTATATTCAACTTTAGAAAAAAAAAGAAGCTACTGTAATCAACGTTCTTGTATACTGTTGAGGTAGATTTGAATTCAAATGTATAGATTTCATTACAATGTCAAGATAATTCTAATGATGTTTCTCATCAATAGCATCTTGACGTTGCTAGGAAGACATCGCTTTTAGCAGTAAGACTACTTATTGGGCAGCTAAGTATATGTACTATAGCAATTTGAGTTTTTAAAGGAATCTCAGCCGAAGTGGATATTCTTATTTCAGTTAGATACAAAACATCTACTTACCTAACAAAAATATGTCTAAAGCTCTAAGTATTCAACTTTTTTTCGGAAAAGATTGTAAATTCTAGTTTTATTTATTTATTCTGATATTTGGTTAGGTAAATGTAAAGCTTTCGAAGAGTAGATAAATACCAATAACACGCCAATAACTAGTTGTTCAACCATTAAAAAACCTCAGTTATTTTGAGACGTTTTAATCATAGAAATAACCTTCCAGAATCATGTAAATTTCACCTTATGATTAAGCTCTGTGTTAAGTAGGTATATGTACCTACGTGTAGAATCTCAATTTATAGACAATCAGTAACAATCTTGATGAAGCTGTCAATTTAACTGGAAATGGTCCTGGTAGTTAGTTATTCAGTGCAAATGAGCTAATTGGAGATTCAGACGCTTTTGCTCTCAAACCGGAATGACTGTGCAACCGAGAAACGCTCCTGCTTAATTTACTGCCAGATAGGTATCTACTTGTTAAATAAATAATAAACTAACAACTTGTTAATTTGAATGGTTCCTTTTACGGTGATTCAATTTGTGTATACTGCTTTGGCTGGACCTGTATTACAATAGTAGAAATATATTAAAGGAAAAATACATCTCCAAAAATTTATTTGTTTTGAGGTTTGAACTCACCTCTACGAATCAGTACCTACCCAGTCCGAGCGCCGAATTTATGATTATGTATGTTAGAAACATTTTTAAAGGAAAAATTCATCTTTAAAAATTCACTTGCGGCGAGTTTTGAACTCGCGTCCCTGGATCAATACTCCAGTGCCTATACCACTCGGCCACGCAAGTTCCCACAAACAAGTACAGTTCACGCAAGTTCAGTTTTTTGGGAACTTGCGTGGCCGAGCGGTATAGGCACTGGAGTATTGATCCAGGGACGCGAGTTCAAATCTCGCCGCAAGTGAATTTTTAAAGATGTTTTTTTCCTTTAAAAATGTTTCTAGTAAATATGCCTTGAGCAATAAAAACAAATTTACGAAATATTATGTAAGTTTCCCTGTCTATTACTTTCATTTACAATATATCTAGTAGAAACACCTAGACCAATAGAAACAAATTACGGAGTATTATAATACTCGTAGTAGTTAGGATTAGGAGGCCTTAGGGCGACCTGAAAACTCTAACACTAGGTGAGCCACACCACTACACGAGAAGGGCAAGAGGACAGTACCCGTAGTGTGAGTTTTTTCGTAAAAAAAACGGAACGTGATGGTTAAGTTGACGCGTAAATTGTATGAAAACTCAAAAAGTGCCCCTAGCGGACGATATCGAAGTTACCAGTTTTCATACAAAATACGCGTTAACTTAACCATCACGTTCAGGTTTTTTTTTTACGAAAAAACTCACACTACGGGGACAGTACTGTAGTGATAACTATAAAACAAAGCGTATTTATTTTCGTAATGTAAAAGTGGTAACAGTAACTCAGTATTATGTAATGCATATAGTTTTTAAAGACTTATTTGAAATCTATGCATATAAAATACAAAATCCTGCTGATTCACTGATTGATATACGTACCATATTTGTGAAGTGAACTGTATACGCAGATTGATAACTCGCGGCGCATGCTCCCCTGGGCGTAGCGTCTCAATAACTTTTTATCACAAAACCTAGGTATCGAATAAGACAAAATTCCATGTGATCGGGATTTATGCAAGTGAAATAGTGGGACTAAACTGGTTCTCCATAAATCGTATAGTGAACGATTATGCTATTCATAGTCTGTGTTGTAGTGCTGTCTTAAATTGTCTGGTAGGTTTGCAGTGACGTGACTGATCCTACTATACCTCAGGTGCTTGCTTACTTCAGTAGACATATCCCATCCCATCTAGTAAGGGATTACACGACGTCTTTGTCACGTACTTTAAACTAGTAAATAATAACAACGTTCGTCATAGCGCCGTACAAGTACATACTACTTGGCCACGAAATTTATTACTTTTTCAATGTTTTATTAATAATAACAAAATTGAACAACGAAATTTTATATTTTTCTACTTTGAAATATTCCACCCTAAGACATCTAGCTGCACCTTAGTCAGGATTTCAAAGCATCGCTAATTAAAACGCAGCTGAAAAATCTAAAGGTATTGAAGATTACTTCTTGGAATAGAGCTTCTGTAGTTTCAAAGTTTGAATAAGGAATAAACAGCAGCAGGAAAACAATGGTATAGTGGTGTATTTAAAAATAGAATTCCATTTTGGTTTTTGCACGACTGCCAAAGGGAGTGTTCTGCTTTTAACTTAGTCATTTTTAAGCAACATGGGAACAACAAACTAGAAATTGTAAATTAGAATACGGACCGTAAGACTAGGTTTCCCTTAAGGAAGGGCTATTTAATTTTTATGATCTTAACTTTTAATTCTCATAAATTATATTAGCTCGGTACACAAAATATTACCTGTTTAATCTGAAAGTTGGGCCTCCGTGAAAAGAAAGTTAATTTAGAAAATCCAATTGCTTATGTGTGCCAAAGCGGGGCAGTCAAGAAGTGACGTCGAGAAACAGGTCATAAAAGAGACCTTTTATGAGATTTCATTGGGTTTAGTGCATTCCAGTTTCAGTTGGTTTATCCAAGATCTTTAGTGTAGGTACTCCTATTTAACGTAGAAATCGGATTTAGAGATAACATTACTCCGTTGTTACAAACGGTCCTATTGGATAGATAAAATCTTTATTAAGGAAGTATTTGTTACTATTATAGCCAGACCATTTTGTGATATCTTCTGGTTGAATTTTCGAAGTACAATAATATCACATAACGACAGGTATTATTAACTAGGTTTTGTAACAATTTCACGGATTAGATAGTGAATTTACCTAAGTATATAAAGCGCCAATTATCCGAACTAATTGGGGGACATGGGTGTTCGGAAAACCGGTTAATTCGGATAATCAAACTTAATACTGTTATGTACGAATATACCAAGAAATACACGTTTATAATACAAATCTAACTTCGATGTGGTGTATACTTACTATAATATTTATATATGTATGTACGGATATCTCATAAAATAAGCACCATATAAGCAGTTTATATGCATGTAGGACGAGAGATTGTTTGTTTGTTTGTCCGTTCCCATTTATGTCCAAAACTGTTTATAAAGTTTATTATTAGCCATTATCTTACTGCAGGACCTAAATCGTCCTGCTAATAAAAAAAACGAAAATAAAAACAAATAAATAAAAAAAACTTATTTCAAAAATAAATAAATATTATATGTGCTTTTATGAAGTATATATTTTACTTTGGTTGTCGCGATTTTGAATAATAAAACACTTTATTTACCAGGTTTAATCGCGTTAAAACGACCGAGCTTTCGGCGAAAGCTAAAATTCATGAATAAAACGCGATTAAACCCGGTAAATAAAGTGTTTTATATATTTTTCATTTCATTAGTATTAAAGTATATGTTTTCGCGCTAAAAGAGGACGATAAAAAAACTAGAAAGAATTGTGGTAAGCACGATTCCAACCGAGCCTTATAAGTATAACCGAAGTTTTTCCAAACAACAGAAAAGCATTACCCTATTCATTGTCATATTTTACAAGGAACAAGAACATAAATTTCAGAGGAAAAAGTGCTAAAACTTTATAAATCGCATTATGATGGTTCGAGGATGGTTCTCGGACGATATATTGGAGTCGGTTCTAGTAATACGAAACTGAAAATAGACGATTGCAAGCGACAGCTGAACCAATTATGTGGTCTCTGCAGACATCATATGATAGAGGTTTATTCGACTACTCTTTTCAGAAGTCTTTATATTTTTAAGCAATTTTATAACCATCTTACTAATAATCGAGGTAATGCCGCCAGTGTGATGAGCACTTTGGGACTTAATGGTCATTCACCTTAGATTATTTATATTGTTAATTATTTTTGTATTATTTATTTCTTGTGTCCTTAGGTATTTAGTGTTCTAAATTAATTAACAATTATTAACCACTAATATTATAAACGCGAATGTTTGTATGTGAGTTTGTTCTCTTTCACGCAAAAACCACCGAACGGATTGCGATGAAACTTGGAATATAGGTAGCTGGGTACCGTGAGGAATAACACATAGGCTACTTTTTATCTCGATATTCCCGCGGGAACGAGACTTACGCGGGTGAAACCGCGGGGCGCAGCTAACATAAATGGTTAGGGATATGTCATTATAAAAACCGCAGTAAGCTACTTAGATCTGGATATGACGGAAATCAGTCAAGATTGTATTCCCCTTTAACCCTTTATATACAAATTTCAATTATTGTGGAAATCACTCACTTATTGATATTTTAGGGGATACCTATCTTACAACATGGTGGTCTCATGGGGAGGAGGGGGGGATGTGAACTTTTAATTTGGGCTAAAGGAGAAGCCTGTCACGATTAGTTCTGCTTATTACTACGAACTTTGTCATCAAATCTTCACAACCAAATCACGAAGTTCAGAATAAAATACACACAAATTAAAAATACGTAATACACAAACAAACAACAGAAACAATTAAGGCACCGGTTAAAAATAGCTTTTGTAAATTAACGTACTGGCAGAATACCAGTTATTTTATTAATTAAAACAAGACTTCTAATTTTATATCTTAAGGAACTCAACTTTGTACAGTGAGAGAAACTCTTTTGTGAATAGAGGTAGTCAGAGGTGAGCAAAACGCTTTTAACGAATTTGAATTCAGATAGGTACGTACCTATTACCAATTCATGAACCGGTTTGCATTGTTTCAATAATTGAATGAATGAAACCCGTAATAAAAACATTGAACCTTGGTTAGTAGCTTTGTAGATATTTCAAATTTAAATTTATCAATTTTTTTCAAAGCCTTAGGGTGAGTACAAACTTGACCATTTTCTCGTGTATTTCTATGTAATGTAATATTCTCACGAATGGTACGATACAGGTAGAAGCTCAGTATAGTGAATTCTAATAACAAACTAATGAACGAAAGATAATCTGTCATCATCAAATAAAATTTTAGTAATCAAAAGTACCTAAGCCTGCAGTTTCCAAAGCATTTCCATGTATCGTAACGTTCCTGTGAATGCTCGGTGCTCTATTCGGCAAAATGCTTACAGCGAGCGGGAAATAGCCCGTATATTTCGTAGTAAATTATTGCGTTCACTGTTTCTTGAAATTTTGCTCTTGTGTAAAGGCTCGACGAAATGATAAACAAATAAGCTCGTACGCTCGTTGGTTTTTAAAATCAGATAGTAACGAAACCTCGAGCATTCATGTTGGTGGTTCTGCTCAAGTCTGTCTCCACCCTTACCTATACTCAATCGTTAAATCGGACTTTAAATCAGAAAATCAAAAGGCAGTTGGGTATACAATTTAATATCCTTTTTATTAAACATATAGAGTTATACTAGTACTAAATCCAGATTAGAGATGATCATCATCATCATCAACCTGTTGCAGTCTACTACTGGACATAGGCCTCTCCAATTGCACGCCACCTGGATCTATTTTCGGCTTCTCGCATCCAGTTTGTGCCAGCCGTCTTGCACAAATCGTCACACCAACGTGCCTGAGCACGCGCGCTCACCGCTGAGCGGCGTTTCTCTGAGGGATTAAACATAGTTTAATAAATATTTATCAGTGTACTTTAACCATTAATACAATGGAGAACCGAACACGATCCATGATTGTTTATTGATCATAATTTCTATCTTCCCATTTAGTAAAATAGGAAGGTATCAAACCCGTACGTTCAAAGTTTAGTTTTGACTAAAATACGTTTAAACTAATTTAGACTACAGTTCGAAGGCAAAACTGTTTTAACCACTTTTAAATCAAAATATCTTCGCATTCGCAAATTGCCGATCCGTATCCGATAGAGACACTTGTAAACAATATATAGGACTTACGGCAAACTTAGCATTTGATCTAAATAAGAACCCTTGGTAAGGCCTCTGAACGAAACCAACGAAGTCCTTGTGAAAATGTGAACCTTGACAAATTAAGTTTAGCTAATTTTAGAGGAGAGGATTCAAAATAGCAGGGGCTTGGTCGGTTTGCGGTCTGGAGAAAATAGAGCGAGAAACAAGTTGCAACCCGACTAAGATAAAAAGGGCCCGTCATTTTGTTAAACGAGTCGAGTCTAAGTCGAGCGCAAATATCGTAGACACTCCGTACCGATATACTCAGCCCATGGGTAAGCTACAATTCACACAATTATTTATTTAACTCTAGTTTACCTTTTCGAATTTAAATTTAATCTTGAACAATTTCCAATGGAATTTCTCTACCTATTGCAATGAGACATTTCTAAAAACGAAAAGATTTTCTCTAATACAATATTATAGGTAATAACCGCATTTGTTAAGTTACTGGAAGAGAATGATTTCGCTCGTGAAGATAAATAATTTCAGAAAAAAGCACAATTTTTCCGACGGATTGAATTTGAATCGATGAAGTAAATGGAATTCCTAGATTAGATCCAGTACGGAATTAGTTTATTCGCGATGGCTTCAATATTCTTTGAAGCGTTGTTATTAGTTGGAAGTTAATAAAATAAGATGAACGCCTCCGTAAAATCACTGAGCAATACATTTTTTATTAGTAATTTTACAGATATTTACGATTTTTTACATGGTTGTTTTCATAGTGTTTTTCTAATGTTTCCGCGATTCTGAATTGCAATAAAATACAATATTTACTGGGTTTACTCGCGTTTCAGTCGCATCTCACCATGATTAAGCTCACTGTAAAGTAATTATTCGACATTATTTCGGTAATAGAAACAATGCCGAAATCGTCTATGTGATTTTGCTATACTCTTTCACGCAAAAACTCCTGAACCGATTGCGCTGAAACTTGGAATATAGATAGTTGAAGACATCAGGAATAACATAAAATCTACTTATAATTCCGATATTCCCAAAGGGTCGAGAACTAACGCAGGTGAAACCGTGGGGCGCTGCTAGTATAACAATATTTGTAACGATACGTCTTTTTACTGAGCTTTATGGTTTACAAGTTCCTATTGTGGTTGTTAAGTATCCAATTATTCTGATAGAATTTACCTACCGACCAACATCATTCCCTTTTTACGAGTATTTCTGAGAAAACTACGACAATAGAACGCGTGTACCTATACCAACGTTTACCCAGGATTTGTTAACTGTTATCACAACAAACACCCGTCGAAACACAGCTCTGTAGGCTCTAGCCGTACTCACTACTCGTATGTAGCACTGAGAAGTATAAAAGGCTCTTTCACATCACAACTCTTTGTCTATCCCCGAATTCATGTGTAAGCTATCACGGGGGAAGCACACTGTGATGACGCTAAAATAAAGTGCCGTACACTCAGAGACACAAGAGTAACCAACTTTTTCCTTATTTGTTTTGAATGAGAGACGTATTTTGTACTTTAACTAAAACTCATTTTGGGAGGAAGTATAGATAATAGGAGGAAACAATACAAAAACAGACAAATATACTGATGCTTGTTCTATAGAAATTATAACTTAGTTATAATCTCACATTTTCTTTTTATAGTATAAATACGAAAAGACGTTTTGTTGTTTATTTATATATAACGAATAATACTTAGGCACATATCAAAAGATAGACATACAAATTAGCCTTTTTCATGTCTAGTCCTCATATTACAAGCCTAAATTGCTTACTTTGGGGGCTAAATAGCGCTGTGTACGATGGCGTAAAACCTTTAGTTAATTTATTTAGTTTTCTTCCGACAAAGGGCCGCACACCTGCCTTTGACAGCACCTGCATAAAACAGTTTGATAATAAACGTCATATAAAAAGCCTGACAAAGAACAGCGCGAAATATTTCCTATAGCTGCGTCCCGCGGTTTCACCTGAGTAAATCCCTAATCCGTAGGAAAATCGGGTTCAAAAGTACATGTTTGTTACTTCTCGATAATTTATTTACCTATCTATCAGTACAAAAAAAAAATATTTCCCATAATTAGTACTTATACAGTCTTAAAAAGTTACATTTTGCATTACTATGGAAGGTACGTTATTAACAACCGGTTGAGTCTTTATCTTCTGGCTCAGAGCACGAGCTTACTAGAGACGTCATTGACGTGTAAAGTTTATAAAAATATTTTTTGGAATCGATCTTGTAGTTTCGAAGATTACACCTAATATACATACATACTTACATACATACACGTTACCAACGCTACCTCTTCATAATATTAGTATAGATATAGATTTGATGACACGTTACGTTGGGCGACGAACTTAAGCGAATCTCCATTAATTTATTCGAAAACGTAACGAAGTAACTACTTTTTTGCTCTCGAGACGAAAAAAACCAAACAAAACAATTCACTTAAGCCTTTGATTTCTCTAGGGATATTTAATTCTCGTTATTTTTTTTTTGTTTCTGAGTCAGTATAACTATATACCTAGGAGTAGGCACCTAAAAAGAGTTTTAAGAGAACGAATCTAAGAATTTGTAGATTTGTAGATTAGATCTATCTTTATATCTCGGTAATTACAAAATAAACGGAAATCATATTTTGGTATTTTAATTTTATCCTTTTCGTTAACACGATTAGTTAACTTTTACAGCACAAAAAATAACAGAGATTTCCATTTTACAACGAAACAAGATATATTTGCAAATTGGGTTTTCCTGTACTGATTAGTAGTATCTGTACTTCAAATTGGTAATACAATTTTAACTTAGATTTGGCGCTTAGACGTCACAAGCACAAGTCGAAATAGCTTCCCATAGCATACTAGCATGAGTTTTTAGTTTATCAATCCTTCGCCTTAATAAGAGTAGTAGAACTATCAATAACCAGACAGATAAACTTTTTATCTTCTTCTATACAAGATGTAACGGGTAAGTCCTTTTAAGCCGAAAGGGGGTTGTTCTAGACATCTAGGCGAACAACTTTTGGAAATTCGAAGTACTTTTCGAAAATTTTAAGTGTAAAGTTTACTTGAAGATCAGCTGTTTCTTAGAGTTCGAGGTCATTGACCTTATGTTGTCCTTTCATTTATTTTGGTCTACTACAATCAAACCTTCAATTACCTTTATTTTCAAAAGCAGCTGTTTTTTCAGTGAAACATAATCTCAAAATTTTCAAAAAAAAACGTTTGAATTTTCAAAAGTTGTAGAACAAAAGTTGTTCGTCTAGACGTCTAGAACAACCGCCTTTCGGCTTAAAAGGGCTTACCCGTTACATCTTGTATACTTATAATAAACGAAAAGATTACAAAAAGTCTGTAAAAAGAGGTAATTTTAAAAAAGTTGTCTAGAGGACTTAGGAAAAGTAGTAGAACAAAATAATATATTTTTTTAATGCATGTCTATCTGTCTGTTTCTCTGTTTGTTCCGTATACAATTAAAAACCACTAATCCGATTGAAATATGGTTTTCAATATTGGATAGTTCTATTTTCGAGGAACCTTATGGTATACTTGACATCGAAATCCAGTTAGTAGAACTCGAGTAATGAAAGAGAAAGTCGGCTATGCACTATTTCTACGCAGATGAAGTCGCTAAACAGCTATTTTTTAAATACAAGACAATGTTACACGTGGTATAAATGTTATTCTCCTCCTGTATAGAAGTTGGTTAAAAAATGGCCATGCACTCTGTTTTTTTTTTTTACAATTTCTGTAGTTTTTTTTTATCGCGCAAGGCGGATTTTAAAGCTAAAACTGGCTAGTCCACGTCAGAAGCTCTAATCTCAAGTTCTACTTATGAATACATACCTACTTTCTTCAATTTAGGTTTCTATGTATTAATAACTTAAGTTCCTCCCGAATTTACCTACTCGTCAGTTTTTTAAACATTTACTAACTTAAAGAACACTAAGGGTGTTCAAGAAAAGAAGTTGTATAGTCCTTTCTGGGTGAGTCTTTTAACGTGTCTAAAATTAGGAGTTATTAAGTTTAGGTAGAAGGTAAATACCTACGTTGAATCTAATATACAGTTCTAACCAAAGACAATAAAGCCAATGACCAATCATACCACAATTTAAAAAAAAAAAAAAAAAAAAAACGACTCATCTTTGCGGGCAGGGTGTAAGGTAATAATAAAACTTTGTGATTGGCCATTTCGTTACCTATCTATCTGTACTTAGACTCTCTGTGATTGGCCGAGGCCTTATCAATACCTAGATTATTTGTGATTGGAAATTCTTGCACGAGATACTACTAAAAAGACGAACTATTTTCGTTAGGGGGAAATACCTATGAGCAGTCAATTGGCTTTATTGTCTTTGGTTCTAACCGAAAGTCGTGAATCTAATTCGCGATGCTCTCAGGATTAGACGACGTCGAACTGTCGCCAGCTAATGGAAATTTAAGGTTATTTGTCTCAAGCGAGTATTGGTTTCTCCGTCGCAGGAATACTTTAGCCACCGACGACACAACGTACTACGAATAGGTTGGATAGTGATTAGGAAATTGAATCGGAATGAACTAATGTTCGAGATAAGTTTACATCTTCCAATAGACGTTAGTATCTATACTATGGGTATAATTCTACTAATATTATAAATGGGAAAGTGTGTGTTTGGGTGTTTGTTACTCAATCACGCAAAAACTACTGAACCGATTGCGATGAAACTTGTAATATTATAAAGCAAAAGAGTTTGCTTGTTTGGTTAAAGGCGCTAATCTCGTGAACTACTGGTCCAAATTAAAAATTATTTACGCGTAAAATAAACTTATTGTATCGGTTTTGAATGTTTTTGGTCACGAATTTAAAACAAAAATGTGAAATGGTATGAAAATAAATATCGCTGACAAATACTCATGGTGATGATAGATCCACCCATATCAAAACTCCGCCCGAGGCTTTTAGAATCGTGTCTGTACTTTACAAAAAAATAACCATTTTACTTCGAACGTATTTTTAACTTATAAATATTCGTGTTGGTATTTCTGTAATCGAATTATTAGGTAAATAAATAACTTGTATTAATTAGTAATTAATTAGATTATTTCTTTCATATTAGTTTTTGTAAAAAGTAAGAATCTGTATTTGGCAGTATGACTTGTATAACTTACCGTAGCATAATATTCCAAAGTGCTGTTGATTCTGTAGGAATAAATCAATAAAAATTTAATTGCTCTATATATAGATCCCGGGGCAAGTCGCTACCCAAATTAGTTACTATTATTATGCTTGTATTTGATAAATTACATACCTATACTGCACCACATAGTTAACCGCATGTAGGCGCCTACAAGCGTAAAATGATTATCCCACAAAGCAAATCGTTGGCTATTATCGATACAGGTATCTGAACTGGAACACTAATGCAGTTGCGTTAACGATTGAAATTAACCACGCGTATTGTATAACTGTAATTGTTCCTAGTATAGTTAAAACGAACCTATTTGGTAAGAAGTCATTACAGACTTTAGTCACGACAGACATATATAGCCATGGAGTTTTGGCGGGAACGCGTTGAGGATATGTGTTGATAAATTTTCATTTTTGTGAAACCTAGTTCAAATGCGTGCAAATTGTTTAATTTCGGGGGCTTAAATAATCAAATTAGTTTCGTGAAGGTGTACAAGTGGAATGAAAGTGAAAATCGGTGCAAAATATGGACTAAGGCCGGCTTGCATAACGGTTCCTAAACATGTTTAAGCTGTTAAACGTGTTTAAAATCTGTCAGAATTTCAAGAACTGTCCATGTGTGGCAACATATTATCAATCGTCCACTTAATGAAATAGAGTCCAATGTTCGATTTCCCATAAATTATTTTAAAATTGATTTTTATTAAATATGTTTTTAAATGGTTTTATGCAAGTCGCCCTTAGTGTTGTCTCCAAAGCTCCGTCAAAAATCTTTGTAAATGGCCGCCGAGTTTACAAATTATTCCCTAGACTTGACTTTAACTATAACGACTTGACTGTTTCGATGCAAATAACTTGAATAATTTATATTAAAAATACTTGACACTGGCTAATTTCCTAATGGCCATAATTGGTTCACAACCGGAAGTAAATAAATATATTTTTGTGTGACAAGAACTTTCAAAGTTGACAGACAGAAACAAAATGAGGAATAACTACCTACTCCGACTTTACTTGTAGGTGCTGTTGCAACATTAACAAAATAAAACAAATACTTAGGTATTTAAAGAGGCCTCCTATGTAACAAACGTAATTTTCAAAAATATAAACGCAACGTGTAGTTGTGTTCTTGTCCGACTAAACTTAATTACTTTAATTCTTACTTTTTCAAATGTACATGGACGCGCCTAATGGGCTGTTCTGTGCTACAGATATACACTACTCTAAACTGTAAAACTGATTATCCTTGTTACTTCAACTTTGTTAGACTTCACTAATGTGTTTCTCTTAAGAAAAGAAAATAAGTGAATTATTAACATTGACAAGTTTTATACAATACCATAATCAGTATCAACTTACTTCTTACTAATATAAACGCGAAAGTTTGTATGCATGTAAGTATGTATGTATGTATGTGAGTTTGTTACTCTTTCACGCAAAAACTACTAGAAGCCGAATGCGACGAAACTTGGAATATAGGTAGCTGGATACCGGGAATAACACACATAGGCTACTTTTTATTCCGATATTCCTTCGGGAACGGGACGTACGCGGGTGAAACTGCAGCTAGTAATAGATATAAATGCCAATGATCTTCTTCATTTATGCGATAGAATACTTAAGTCAAATACCACAACACACCAGCATAAAATAAATGTGTAGGAACTGTCAATTACCGACAACTGAATGAAATATACCATAAAATTTAATTTAAAATAATAAATATGGTTGCCATACTGTGAGAAAACAAATTGTTGCAGTTACTAGAATATGGTTTGCGAAATAAAGACGGAACAGAGGCAGTGCAGCGCACAGCACTCTAAGCTAATTTGTCTAGTTCAAGAAACTTTAAGCAAATATACCTAGTACTGAATAGGTAGTATCTACTGAAGAATAAATGAAATTGCTCAGCTGGTGCTGCCGCTGGGAAAATGCTCTGTAAAATAAAGGAAGAGCAGCCAACATGATTAATTACAAAGTAAAATACAAAAGAATCATTTTGTTCTGCAGATCTGCTAAGACGACTGCGAGGCTTGATTTCTAGAGTTATTTTATTTGCAATGAAGTTTTGTGAAGTGATAACTCGTCAGAACTATCAGTGAATTATCACCGGTGGCAGTATGCAAGTCGCCTGAAATTCAGAATCTTAAAAATTATCTAATTTTTTAGAATAAAAATTATAATGTGCATAAAATAAATATTAATACACTAGCAGAGTCCTGCGGTTTCACCCGCGTAAATCCAGACTCCGCGGGATTTTTTAAAAACCCTTAATAGATCCCTACACACCACAAAGAGCACACTCTTAAAATTGTATATCTCTAGGACTAACGGTTTGGGCTCTGAGTTGATGTTACAAGGTCTGTCAGTCAGGACATTTAATTTTATATGAATAGACTTACAGATTACGATATAAGTGCGCTATGATAGTTATATATAATTAATAATTTCAGCCCGAGCCGAAGCATGAGCCGAGCCGCAGAAGAAGAAAGAAGATGAAGAAGAGCTGAAGAAGCCGAGTGCAAGTGTGTAACGTCGTACGATATACATCGGTGCGTATTTTAAACACTCTCGGCTCTCGCTTTCGGCTCGGGCTAAAATTTCGCCTCGTATGTTATAAACTTTTAACCATCAAGACTCACTAATATCGTAATAAACTAATAATTGATTTTTAGAATTTATGATTTAAAAATTGTGTAATCTTAACAGATTAGTTATACATGAACACAGTTTTGAAGAATTCTCAGAAACTTCTTAAATTACTGAAACGGAATAATACTTTATACCCTACTTTTAATAATTATAATAAATTGCGTCGTCAATTTGAAACATTTAAAGCGCTCTCCAGTGGTGCCTTTGAAAAGCTCCACACGTACTTAAGTGATTGTACGTGGCTTCGCATAACAAATAGCTAACTTAATTATACCGTTTGCTCTTATGAGTGGGACATTTAATGTCTTGAAAGTCTTAATAATAATCAAATTGAATTAACTTTTAAATCTCTTTACAACGATAATACGGGTGACAAGAATTTTGGAGAATTATTTCATGTTAGGTATGTGTGACAGAACGTATTGAAGTATAATGTATTGTGATGGAGTGGTTGATACGTGCTCCTACATACCTGTCTGTAAATAAGTAACATATAGTTATATGCAAAATCCATGTTGAGCTTTTCTTTTGTAGACATTTATGTCACGCGTGATTGATGGCGAAAGTATTAATTCACTTTACATTTGTCTTTGAGACTGTAATTCTATACACATCATTCTTCGTGTAGTTATTTGACCTTTCGGGACGACCTGAAAAAACGAAAGTTCTCTAATTTGATCAAAGTAGCTACTACCACCTACGCACTAAGGTACTTGGTGGACTGATGACATTGTAGCGGTCGCGGGGAGTCGTTGGATGGAGGTCGCGATCGCTATTTGTGGCGTCGTATGGAGGAGGCTTATGTTCAGCAGTTGACGGATAAGGGCTGAGATGATAATGATGATAAGCTACTACCTTACCAATTAAAACAAACAAAGCAAATCTATAATGTGCCTTTCGAAACAGAAAATTACTTGAGGTGCTTTTTTGCCTTACCGTTGTCCACATATCGAAAACACGTCGTGTTAGAAGTTTATTAACCCGCACAAGTGCAAACGATCGGCTATGTCAAAACCTGACAGACACGATAGTATTCTTTTGTATTTCGCCCAACCATGATATCTAACAATATGTTTAGGTACTTAGTCTTAATGCTCGTAGCCCCCGTTCTCTCATGAATCTTTGATGGATAGCATCATCAGACACAATTTGTTTCCTTAATATTTTTTGTATAAAGCTATTTTAGCCGGAATCTACTCCGTGGAGGTACGACGTTACCCGTTTACATAGCAAATTGCAAGTTAACGAATTATTAAAAATTAGCAGTTTAATCAAATAAGCTGGCCGCCTGCGCCTCGTTTCGGCTTGAGATCATTTACCTACAGCTATGACTAGATGGAACGCCTACGAGTATTTAATATTTAAGATAATTGATCTACTAGCTGAGGAGAACAAGATTAGTGTTAGGGATGTTACCATGGTCTCCTTATTCGCAGGACCTAAATCGCTCTGCTAATAAAAATATATTACTCAAGTATGATATGATAACACAAAACACATACTTAAAAAAAAAAAAAATGTTTTTTTTTTAAATATGTTATTTGAAGACCATATGGGTATCCCCTTAGGGTATATTGAAAAACAGTTCGATAAATCACTTTATTGAAAAATAAGGTATTAATTTTTGAAGCAATACTTTAAAAAATTTGCATTCGACAGGAGTTGATTCTGCACTATTGACATTCTACGAGCTACCAATTACGATACAGATGCCAGTTCTAACCCGTAGTGATGAAAATGGACATCACCTCTTTGTCATTTGCGATTGAGCCATGCAATAGGTTATTTACAGTTTATCAAAGATATCATAGGAACCGACTATAATATAATAAAAGTCAACCAATCTCAAAAATCACATTTCACATAAAGTCTTCTAAGTTGTTGCTCCATTACTCTAAACTTAACTAAAAAGCTTCAGTTTCTTACCTACTTTGGTTCAACGTCAATTTTTATTATTCATTTTCGCATATCAACTCGGATTTCATTTGAGAATCCCGCTTAGTATAACCTTAAATAAAAGGGAAGTCATGGGAGCTGCAACGATACGAACAGACGAAAAAAAGAAAAAGAATGAAAATAAAAGAGTGTCTCAGCCTATTTCAAATGTAAATCTCTGTCGTTGTAACGGGTCGGCTCTCTCGAAAAATAAGACGTAGGTCGGCGATATTGTTGGTGCTTGCTTGCGTTGACTTGGAAAATTTCAGAGACGACGCACTCAAGCCCTTAAGATTTGAGCCAAGTTTACGCGACTCCGACGGAGAAAGTTAAACAATACGCGATACTTATATATCGATAGTATGTATTTCCGAGTCCCGGCGAAGCGCTATGCTTTCTACGACATATAATTCGATTGCACTGAACTTCCAAAGAACTCTATTTCAGAGCTCTCGGCAAAATTGATATTGTTCAACGACGATGTAAAAAGTACCAAATACAATGTAGCACTGGTACGGTTATCCAGAGTATTACTTCTATTGTTGATGTTGGTGCCATGGACGCGAATAAAATTCAATTGTTATTCCGAAATTGAATGGTTTTAGGTGTTTCCTATATTTTTTCAGGTATAACGAAGACAATTTAATTAGAATAGGTACATCTGTGATTACGACTAGTGTTTTTATGTTCATTTAGCTTAGTTCGTTAGATTTTTCAAACTAGCTAAGCTAAACTAAACTAACTTAACCTTATTAATAAAAGGGAAATAAGGTCGGATAAGCTATTCCGCTTTTTGTTTCTGTCTGTCAACTTTAAAAGTTCTTGTCACGGAAAGAGACCAGCATTTTCTCACTACTCCGACCTTATTAATAAGGTTAACTAAGTTTATTAGGCGGTGAGCGGTGCGGTGCTCCATGTACGAAACTTGTTTATGCAAGGCTAAGCTAGTTTTTTAGTTAAGCTAAATTAGTTTAACTGGAAGTGGACGTTCGGCTTAAACACGAAAATGTTTGAAATGGAGTATTATATCCCTGAAACAATCAGAAACCAACAACAGATACCAACAAAAGGCAAAAAACAATATATAGCAACAGATGATCAAACGTGCCACAGCTAATCTTCATTTATTTTTGCATCTAAGTAATTATATAACTAAATTGTCTCAACATCGCTTCAGCTTCATTAGATTTTTCTTGAAATCAGGTCAATGTAGTTAATTTCACTACTTTTACTGCTGGACGGATTTTATTAGAAACTAGGTGTGCCCCGCGGGTGTAACAGCGTTTCTCCCGTTCCCTTAGGTATACCGGGACCAACATTCTGTGTTAATAGTTTTTACGTATTTGATTCACAAACATTGAAATAATAACAGTAACGGGATAGTAGGATTGAAATGAAGGCTGCTGAAACTCGTTGGCTTTGTTTTATCTCGGTATTTCTGAGAATGAAACGTCGGCGTCGGTTTACCCGCGCAATATCGACGGAGCTTTTGAACATTAGTAATTTTATATTTTTTCAGGATGTTGAATATAAAATTTAAAAAAAAAAGCTTAATATCAGTAAAATCATAGCGAGAAAGTGTGTCTCATTCACAGGTTTTGATTTTATATCAATCGTTTTGTCAAAAATATTTTATTCCGTATTAAAAGAAATGTGTTTTTCCGATCGATGACTCAAATTAAAACAAATAGAAGTGATTCGTCAATTTACAGTTTTTACAGCGCATGTCTCGTTTTAAAACAATGCAACTTTAAAAATGCAAAACTAAATATATTTTTTTACAAAAAGCAAAACCCACGGTTAAAAATATGAAAAGTTTCAGTGTTTAGTTATAAATTCAGCGTGTACTTAGTAGGTAACTTAATCAAGTTGGAACAAAATGTACGTAGCTATGTTAAATTCCACCAGGGCCCAGTTTTTCTAAAAACATAGCATGCGACAAACAGGCGGGATGCATGAGCATTGCAGAAGTCGATTTGTTGCAGGAGTAAAAATTCTATTCTATAACTTCTTTTAATACTGATTGGCTGAGAAACAAGCGGAGCTATTTAAATAATTAGGTAGCCCTTAATTTTGAAGGTAATTTAGTATTAAGTAAAATAACACTTACAGAATACGAATTAACGTACATCACCTCACGTCGCCTGCATTACGCCGGCATTCCGCTTGCTATGTCCTTACCGAGTCGGGCCCTAGGGTATCTATTCAACAATTAAATTGTCTCAAGCATGCTTTAACCATGTATTTTTTTGCAAAAACGGGTTTAGAATTGTTGGTTCGTTTGCAAGAAATCACTAATACTTCATAAACTATAGCGGCAAAATTATAATAAAAATTGAACTACGCAGCTCTCTCAACTAAGTAACGTGAACACAAGTATAAGTTTCCAAGTAACACACAACAAGAAAAGTACAGTACCTACAACAAAGTTATCTTATTTCGTAAATTTGTTTTTATTGCTCTAGGCATATTTACTAGAAATATTTTAAAGGAAAAATCGCAGTTCGCAGTTCAGGGAACTTGCGTGGCCGAGCGGTATAGGCACTGGAATATTGATCCAGGGACGCGAGTTCAAATCTCGCCGCAAGTGAATTTTTGAAGATGAATTTTTCCTTTAAAATATTTCTAGTAAAGTTATCTTAGTAAAAAAGTAAGTAAATGTATTGTATAAAATTCCTAAGGTGGTCTTTCACCAAATTGGGTTAAGAATATATAATTTCTATCACTGCGTCTCTTTATAAGATGAGCCTTAAAAACTAACTCTAACCAGCACAAGTGTGGTTACGACTCAATACTAAATCAACCAGTTGCATTCCTCAATATCTCACGTGATAAATCAACGTTAACACTTATAGAACTCACAGAAAACAATTTGATAATATTTACCAGAACGTAACAGTCGGATCGAACGATAGATAAGTTTCGGGGAATAGTTATCGAACCACAAGGGCAGTAAAAGCTAATTGGCGAGGCGGCAGTTACCGACACAGAGCCAACTCGCCGGGATTGGGAAAATTAACCTCTTCCTAGTACTACTGCCCAATTGGACTACTACCTATATGATTAGTTTGTAATTTGTTATGGGCTTTTGTGAGTTACAATACGGCAACGCTAGTTTACGAGTAGATATGTTTACAGAATGCCTTGTATGCTATTATACAATTTGATAGTATGAGTGGTGAAATTAAGCTCTTCCTAGTACTAACCAATTGGACTACTAGGCATGTATATTATTAAATAGTTTGTAATTTGTAATGAGCTTTTGTGAGTTATAATTCGGCAAAGTTAGTTTACGAGTAGATAAGTATTTAGTTATTATATTTAATTTTGTGTTGTAAAAAATAATGTTCTATTTTTTAAATTTCACATTTATATCTGAAAATGTTGCAATGACTTCGGCTGTACATTTTAATTACAATTGTCTATCTCACCAATATTATAAACGCAAAAGTTTGTAATGTACATAATATGTAGGTATGAATGTATGTGACTTTATTACTCTTTCCCGCAAAAAACACTGAACCGATTGCGATGAAACTTAGTATGTAGATACCTGGGGACTAAGAACAAAACATATACTACTTTTTTTCCCGATATTCACGCAGGTACGGGACTGACGCGGGTAAAACCGCGGGGCTCAGATAGCACCTAATATACGATAAAACCTAATGAAACCGTAGCAACAGACAGACATACAGTCACAACGGACGCGACGATGATGTGACGCCTCTTATCAAACAATAAAATTAGTTAAAAAGTGCTATTATTGCTATAATCTGTTTCGACTTCATTAACTTCCAAAGTAATTGATCATGGGATTCTGACTTTGTTAACTCAAAAGAGTAGGTACCCACCGCAATTAAACTTTTCGTGCTTTTGAATCCTTTAAGACAGGAGTCCTACTTAATCGTAGTTAATTAACAACGATTTTAAAATAAGTACCTAACTGAGTGGGATTATTGTTTACTTAAGACGGCAATAGAAGATAATTATCGGTCCTTGTCCGATGTGCATGAAAAATTCTATAATTTCTCGTAAAATCAATCATTACGATGATTAAACTAATATTTTTTTAAAATTCGTTGAGGAGCCCCAAGGTATTGTATTTTCTAATATTATGATGCCTATAAGAAAATATAGCGGTTAAGGATTTAGAAGAAAAATTGGGGTAAGTTTGCCTGTAGGTATAATTGGTATTTAAAGTTATTTTTTTTTGTTTTTGAAATAAAGGGGACACTTCTTGTATCATGTACAATAACATAATATATTGTTTAAAGATGTATTTGATACCGGCTATGAAAAAAAATATTCAATCGGAAGGGATTTCAGCTCGATTCAGTCGCGTCCTTAAAGTTACAGTTTCCACTGAATGTTTCCGCAATTAGCACTACAATCGGGCCTTTGTGCGTGACTTTAAGCCGTTGGTTTAAATAAATAAATAAAATCTGTGACCAACACACAGCGCCATCTAGCCCCGTGGTAAGCTGGTAAGCTTGTGTTACGGTGACTAGACAACGGATATACCTACTACTTATATATATTTTTCTTTTGTAAATACATACATATATATAGAAATACACCCAGACCAGATACAAATATTTATTTTTAAGCATAAATATTTGCACCCAGCGGGAATCGAACCCGCAACCTTCTGAATTGCAGCCAAGCGTTCGCCCGAAGCGCCACAGAGGTCGTTTCATCACGAAGTTTTCCTTTATCGTAAAAGCGATCTTAATAGTGCACATAAATGTTTCTTAAACAAAAAGACATTGTACGCGGCCGCGATTCGAGACCGCGGCCTTCGGAATTAAAGTCGGCTTTGTTATTGTTTACTTACACTGATATAAAAATCCTACTGAGTTACTTATTTAAAAATGTAAATAAAGGAATGTAATAAGAGTCTTAAAGGATTAACAGATGCGCTAGTCGCAGTAACTCGATCTCTTCTGGTACCAAGTTAAAACTATATAATAGGTCTAGTATCTCGGGACTTGGAACCTTTGACCTTTGGAAAGCATGCGTGGAACCGAAGCCAACACGTAGAGGCTCTTTTCAATTACAATTTTACTCGAAAACTATTAAGTGAAAACCAAGGTGGCGATTATCCCTGTCTGTATTATAAAATGCAGCCAAGGACAACCATCGGATCGGATAGAACTATTGGGAAATCTACGGGCCAAGACAAAATATACTATAGTAATGTGACGGTAGTAGATCGATTATGATGATTATTGACTACCGACTATGGTGATTATTGGCGTCTGCCGAAACAATGAATCGATAATCCAGTTCGATACAAAAATCTACAAAGGTATCCTTTTTTATTTACCTAACTTAGATTTTTATTTACCGATTTACGATTATTCGGTTTTATGTTTGATTTTGCGATTTGCGATGATTTGCGACTTAAAGTCGGCAGTCAAAGAGATAAGAATATATTGTAAAAGGTTTCTTAACTGATAGATAATCTTTGTCCTAAACAAACGGTGGTTCGTAGAAGCTTGAGGTTCAATCAATGTTCCGAACTAAGTTCAATGAAAGTTTGAAGGGTCGTGTATTCCTTTTGACCATGTTGTTCCGAACTTTATATCGAAGTTGAGAGGCATTAAATGACACAATAATGTGAAACAACCATTTGTCTGACTAGATGTTTCGTTCTTCGATCATAACTTCATAAGTAGGTACCAATTTTTTTTTGAAAAATAACGATATAGAACTATTTTCATTAAAAATAGTTCTATGAACGCCCAGTGCGGGCTTAAAAATATTAAAACACTTAAAAAATAAATATATAATTTAAATAACGATATACTTTTCTTTGGAGAAATGTTATTAGGCAACTGTCACATTTGAGATTTAAATTGACTGCGATGATATTGAAATGATGTTGTAATGAAATTTATTTTTTTATTCACTATGGGAATACGGCCTCTAGTGACAGACAGACGGTCAGTATAGTCTTAGTAAAAGTGTCCTATTTTTACCCTTTGGTTGCGGAACCCTAAAACATGAACAAATAAAGTACTAAGGTTTTCCGGCAAATGCCGAAAGACTTCGTTATTTTGCGCTGAGACAAATTTCTTCCGTCAACGAATATTGGTTGGACGCTGCCGTAGTCTCGGGCACAGGAAATTCAGAAGTCGCTGTCGACAGCGGGAAACTTAGGAAATTGTAAAAAATAGAGACATTTTATCTATTTTATCCTCCTGAGGCAACGGTATTAACAAAAATAGAAAATAAACACAGACAGCTTACTTTAAACATCTGTAAGTTTTGGTAAGAACTTGATTGATATTAGGTATAAAAGTAGTTGCGTCCCTCGGTTTTACTCGCTTTAGCCTAGATCCAGTGGAAAACTTAGGGTTTGGATTGCTGGCTCTTTCCGCGAGCGAGCGGCCGCAGTCTTTCATTGTTCGAATCGAACAGGCTCCCTTCCACTATACAACATTTTTTTAAATAATTATTTGAGTACATACCTACTTAATTATTTTCAGATACTTTTCATTATTAAATTATATAAGTATTAGATTATAATTATATAGTATTATAATTATATAGTACTATTAGCCCAGAATATATCGATGGCGATTTAACGGGGTAATGCCGCCAGTGTGGTGGGCACTTTTGGACTCAATGGTCATTCACCTTAGATTATTTATATTGTTAAAATTGTAGTATTAAAGAGAAGTTTATTTAGTATTAGATATAAGTATTAATGGTTAATTTTCCATCTCTTACAACTATAACACTCGTTAGTTCAAGCTAGAGGTGCGGTTAAGAGTTTTCAGGTCTATAGTGCGACTTGAAAACTCTAAATGTGAGTACTGACCGACGTTGCTAGGTGTCAATCAGTGTTGCATAGTGTTTCCACGTAACACTAGACTTAGACTTACTCTGAGGTGCTACGGAAAACCCTGCGGATGAGGTACCTACCTACTTTACACTAGGTGAGCCACAACACTAGGTATACGAAAATAATTATATAACTTTTGTCGTTCATTTCCTTAGGTTAAAGATAGATACTAAAATTAAAAAACATGATTCATTAAATTTTAATAAAAATGTTAATGTTAACACCTACTTAAAATTTCCCTGCGGCATACTTACTTACAAGTATTATGATTTTGTTTACATTAATTCTGTGGTAATTACATTTTGTATTTACAACTTTTGCTTCAAACTTTTCAATTGACTTAATTTTAATTAATGTGATACAAAAAATATAATTAAAAAAACTGAGGAACGCAACTTCTTCATAGGTCTTCAAGAAGATTTTCTCGAAACTATATCTAAACTAATCATTATAAAGAGGAACATTTTGTAATGTCTGTATTTCTGGATGAATGATTGTTGGAGCATAAAGCCCTTTTCCCACATAATATGAAACAATTGAACAAATGTTGTTTTTTTTATTATATTTGTTTTAATGCCAGGTCAACAATAATTACATAAAAAAGGAAAAACACAAAACCTTATTCCTTTATGCTGAAGGCGGTTAAATATAGTCATTCACTCATCCGACTCTACAGTAAGTTGATGGTAAACAACCGAAATGAGATCTTTCGGATAAAACAGATAACAAAGGAGCGAGCACACACACATTTCCTTCTTGTTAGGTATCTACAAAGCAGAATTATTCAAGAAGCCTTAAAGGAGAAGGGACTCACTACGATAACTCAATTGTGGAGTAGAGTAAGATCGACCAAGGGACGGGCCTTTTTACTGCCTATATTATTGAGCTATAAACCATAAAGGCTCCCCGCTTTATAAACGTTAAAACAAAACACGAGCGACCGCATATTTCTTGTTTATTCACTCCAAGTTACATTATGTCCCGCAATGAACCGGAGTGAGATTTTCACCGAGCACTTTTAATTTTCTTGCTACAGCGGCGAAGAGAAAATGTGACATGTCTATAGCTAAAATAACTTAAGACTTGTGTAATAAATGCTCAGTAGCTTCAAGCTCTTGGTTTAACAATATTCATAAAAGTGTCTTATATGATTTTTTTGATGAAATGTTCGCTATCTATGATCCTGCGTCACTGAGATGGGTGAACCAGGAAGATTGCAAACTGCTAGCGAGGCTGTGATGTGCTATCTATATGTATTAGCTGAAGCTGTCTGTGATGAATTCCTGGTCGACTTTATCTATTTTTTTTTCTAGTTTGTGTCTATAAACTATAGTAGATAAGTTACTAGTAGATATCACATATATTTTATTCGCAATAATATAAGAATTTTTAAAAAGAAACTAATGTATTAAAACTTTTGAATCATAAACGTCTGAGAAGAAAATGACAAACTAGAAAGTTAATCCCAACTTTAAATAAAAATATGTGACCTTAGTATTTACGCCCTAATACTAATAATATAACGGAGCTGAGTTGCTGCTGTGTATACGACCTTTATACAGTTATTGTTAAAATTCTTTATTCTCTTTAAAATAAACATTACATATATAAATTATTATATTATTACTAACAACGACCTGCGCGTGCGGTTTCAAGTTCAAGTTCTATCTACTAAAAAACAATCGCATCAAATCAGTTGCGTAGTTTTAAAGATCTAAGCACTTATTATAACAGAAAGAGGGAAGCGGCTTAGTTTAATACTATATAAATGATTACTCAGGAAAATGTGTTGTGTGGTTTTTATATATAATAATAAAAAGTGAAATAAAAGTGATAATTAAAGTGAAAGTATAAAATAAAACTCTGTACTCTCCCAGCGATGGGCCAATTTAAAAAAAACTTATCCAGCAATGATCCGGGTCGTTGAGCCAGGCAGGGTAAAACTAAGTAAAAAAGAGGTCCGAGTTGTAGCTACTCAAATAATTGAGTCGGAAATATCCGACGCAATCGACAGACAAAGACTGACCAATTGAGTGGCTGGCGATGTTGCGAATCCGCCGCAAACTAACTTTATTCAAAATCTAGATTCGGTCGACAACTTGACTTTAGTGGTTACGATTCGAGGACCCTGGTAGTTATCGAGTTATTCTGAACATTACAATCTAACGTTTGGCAATTCGAATTTGGTTTAAATTGATTTTCAATATGAGGTTAGGTAGGTATTTATTTTCTGGCTTTTGTTGAATATTATGAGAAAGTTTTTGTGGTTAAAGGTAATATCGGAGAGCACGAAAAATTCGATATTATTAGTGACTGCTGTTAGTAAGAACCAACGCAATTTCATCATATAATGTCGGTTAGTTAATGCCTTTCCTGAAACTAGGTCATTCCACAAACGATAGCGAATTGAGCTAATTTTGTGGTATTGTATTAAGCGACTATTTATTAATGTATCAATCATGAAGTTATCTTAATTAAAAGCGTTATTTTCGCGAAACATTAGGAAAGTTTGTTGCCGCAGAGTAAAAACATAAGCAATTAACAACAAACAGTTATCACCATAAAAAGAACATTAATCGGTTATTTAATTGCCTTGATAAAGTCAATAAGCAATAAAAAAACACGGGACGCCTGACAGATGTAAAACATTTGGCTTTCCCGCGCCTATACTTAGATGTTTCACATCAAAACTAACTGCAAAAACTCATTTTCCTCCCAAGTTGTCATGGGTATAAAGAGTAATCCCCAGCCTTCCCTCTGCGGTTGTTACTCCTGTACACGACAAATATGCAACCGATTATGATATCATTTGTGAATTCCTGGGAAACATAGGAATATATTTTTATGCCAAAACCCACACAACATTGAGACTTATTCAGACACAACCTCCGCACTCTATTATTACAAATTGCTGGAGTATTTTTATTGAGTAATGTTTAAAAGTTACAAATTACAACAAAGAAATAGATGAAATTGAGTATTACGGTAAATTTCGATTTCTTAATTGACAATAATAGTCGATCTTGAAGTATTTACGTTGATTTTCTACATTCAATTACTGAATGTATGTATGCAAGTCAGTAATCGACATAGGAAAGCTTTCATTCAGATATTACTCAGTGTGGGTCACAGATGTTGCTCCGTGCACCAACAGTTTCGTGTACTGAAGCGACAATTTAAACATCCCCAGCAAAGTTCCACACTTCTTGCCTCTCCCTTTGCAGAAATAATGTGAAAACTTCACCTTCTTTACACCACTTTGGTTACTTTGAAAAATGTTTGCTTTATTTACTGTGAAGGTTAAACTTTTATAATGTGTGTGGTTAAAACCATGGTAAAACCTACTTTAATTCAAAGTCATCTTGTAAATGTGAGTGATTGCTGTACCGTTTTCGCGGTCAAATAGCTAAATCATAAAGGTCGACAAACATAATAGGTGGGAAAAATGGAATGAGTGACGTAGATATTCTTTCATAGATTTTACCGATTTACGAGAAATAAATTGGTTAAGTTGCGTCCGCCGATCTTGTATAGTCTTACGGGTCAAGCAACGCGAGGCATGATCATTACTTGGAAGAGTGGTGTATGGCAAAAAAAAAACACAATTAGAAACACTCGTTCGGGCTTTGGAAGGTACGGTAAAAAACTAATTGCAACCGAGACCAACTGGCCTAGGTTGTTATCTCTGATAACAATCGTTCATTAGGTCAAGTTAGAAGCCTTGGGGCGACCGACCTGAAAACTTTACTACTAGGGGAGCCACACCACTACACGAATAGAAGAAGAAGTAATTAAGAAGTTTTACTTAAAATTCGTCAAATATCGATCTGTCTCTGCTAATTCTTTTAATGTTGAATCGTAAAATTGACCTTAATTTAATTTCCACATCATTACACTTGCAAACAATACAATAATCATGAAACTATAACTATAAACGGGGCTGCAATAGAAACTCAAAAAAACTATTGAAAAATGTCATGTTAATATTAAACATACATGGATTAAATTAGAAATATAAGATTGATTGCAATGAATTCAAAATTATATTAAAATGGAATATTCAATAATTTGACGAACTGTAACCTGATCAGATAAACAATAATGGTGTTCGATGCAAACGATGGCAATCAACATGTCATGGTGCTAAAGTACTTACGCATTTCAAAAGATGTAATGTAAGTATTTTATCCATGTTTTAAGCATCCCTATATTACAATTAAGCCTAGTTGCTTAGTTTTGGACTAGCACTCCAAGCTGTAATGGTTACGAAGAGTAGAGAATCTCTCACACAATATCTTTAACCGATTGCGATAAAACTTGCTGAATAGATAGCTGAAACCCTGAGTTGATACACATATAGCTTAGGATTAGATAACATTACGTTCCTACCATGTTAATTCATTTATTTATCACAACATCAATACGAAATCTGTTAACGTAACGTATGGCACAATTTAAAATACCCAACATCCATTGGTAGTAAAGTAAAATGTAAGTGGATGTTAGAACAAGAGAAATGTTGACAGTAAAGGATTTAGGTCGCTTTCTAGTGGGCTTTTCCAAGTGTAAGGGTTGCTTTAAGTCTCAATTTTGTGGAGCAACGTTTACCTTCGCAAGTATTAACATACCGCGCAGCTTTTTAAGTGAGTAAGTAAATATAATCAACGACGCCTTAAATCACGGGGAAGGTTGGTGAGGAATGTAGGTACGAATTGGTGTAATGGAAAACTTCCGCTCGATTTTTTTTTGTAAATACTTTTCATAAAGTAGTCTCTAATTTTTATTTTTAGACTAATTTATTGGAGCTACGTCTCGCATGACGAGACAGAATATTATAATTCAATGGGTACGTATTAATTATCCAATTGATAGTTGATTTTTATAGGCACTTTGTAGTGATTTCCTGATTTGACGTAACTTAGCTTTGGGAATACTAAATTGCCTAAGTACTTGATCACAAACATTTTAAAGTAAACCCAATCAAAATGGGGAGTTTTGGAGATTTTTTTTTATTGAAAACATTTTATTCCGCACAGACAAACATACAATCGAACAATTTTCCATCCTCTTCGATCCTTAGTGGGCACGAAGGATTTAGTTTATTTATAAACAATTTATGAAAAAAGGTATTTGTAGGATTGCCAACATAAGAATGTAGCTCTAAAACCGTCAACAACTTATAAAGTAAAAGAGTATAGGTATATGTACCTTACATAAAATTTAATCTGATAAATATATTAAAATTTATATGTATCATTAACTAGCTGCACCCCGCGGTTTCACCCGCGTAAGTCCCGTTCCCGCGGGAATAACGGGATAAAATGTAGCCTATGTGTTAATCCAGGTCACCAGCAACCTATATTCCAAGTTTCATCACAATCGGTTTAGTAGTTTTTGCGTGAAAGAGTAACAACCTCACATACATACATACAAACTTTCGCGTTTATAATATTAGTAAGATAAGATAAGATATCTATAAAAATTAAAAATAATAATAGTATAACAGTCAATACTATCTTATCTTACTTCTTACTAATATTATAAATCCGAAAGTCTGTTTGCTTGTTTGTTTATTTGTTTGTTTCCTCTTCACGGTCAAACGGCTCGACCGATTTTGATGAAAATTTTCATAGGGATAGTTTAAATGATGGAAAGTAACATAGGATACTTTTGATCCCGAAAATCCCGCGGGATCGGGACTTACGCGGGTGATAACTATTTATTGGATGAAAATTTGCAAAGGGATAGTTTAAATGATGGAGAGTAACATAGGATAATTTTGATCCCGAAAATTCCACGGGGTCGGGACTTACGCGGGTGATAACTATGTATTGGATGAAAATTTGCATAGAGATACTTTAAATGATGGAGAGTAATATATGTTACTTTTGATCCTAAAAATTCCGCAGGATACTGACATACAATCTTAACCTTACTTCACCTACCTACTGCAGTGTTAAGCCAGGCGCTACCGCGCCTGGCATCATCAGTACTTCCGTGGTCGTCTGTTTAAGTGTGGATTTTTGCATTGCGGTAGGTAGTAAAATATAATTAACTTACTGAAATATAATTTATTTACTGAAAAGAGCCCAGAATACTGGCAGCATTGCCACGTTGGATGGCAATGCTGATCCTCTGCACCAAAAAGAGTCCAGCATTCTGGTCTTGCATTATATATGTACTTACTAGCTGCGCCCCGCGGTTTCACCCGCGTAAGTCCCGTTCCCGCAGGAATATCGGGATAAAAAGTAGCCTATGTGTTAATTTAGGTCCCCAGCTACCTATATTCCAAGTTTCATCGCAATCGGTTTAGTAGTTTTTATGTGAAAGATTAACAACTTCACATACATACATACAAACTTTCGCGTTTATAATATTAGTAAGAAGTAAGAAAGAAGTAAGATTTTCAAATCATAATAAAATACATCATCTGTGAAAATTTCAATTGCCTAGCTATCACGGTACATGAGATATAGGTGCATTTAGGATGATAGTTTTTTTTTCAGTTTTTTTCGAATGTTTCCATTTACCTCCAAAACTGTTTGACCGATTTAGAAGTAATTTTTAGTAAAATGTTTACCCTTTGCGCACGGAACCTAAAATAAAGTTTATTTGTAGCCTTCAAGCTAAATTACAAGACCACTTGCTTAGTGTGAGGCTAGATTTGCAACTGCAAGATTTAATTCAAATATCAACTCACTGGAGCGAATGTAAATCTAGGTGTGCTTTAATATAGACCAGCACAACGAGTTACTCCATGTGCAATGAATTCAGACATAACCAGGCTAAGCAAACATTAATTTAAAAACAAATCTATAGATTTTTCCCGTTTTCGCGATGATGAATTGAAATAAAACTCATTTTACGGTTAAATTATTTTCAGAAATTTTGCATGCCGTTCTTACGTTACAGTAACTACACTTTACGGTAGTTTATAGTAACTTTTTAGATTATGAATGGCAAATTACATCTCAGTTGACCCTAAGCTTTTGTATTTTTCGGCACTGCAAAATCGTCGAAAAATACAAAAGCAACTAGATTAAAACCGGAACACAAGTTTTATTAAAAAATATATATGGTAAAAGTTTATTTTTTCGAATAAAATTTTACCCTCTAAATAATAATTGTTCGAGACACATTTATTACTCGGTACTAAAATAGATTAATAAGACATTTATTGTTCAAAAATCCGACATTAGGCCTCCGGATCCTTTTCTTTTTGTCATGATTTTTCCTGAATTCAAATAGGATTGGGACGCTAATGAGGGGCGGACTTAATGAACGTTATTATTCACACATTTACCTTTTTATTTAACGTTCTTGTTATATTTGATGCTTTGACTGAAAAAGGTTGGTTGGCTACACAAAAAAGCACTTATTTAGATAGTATTTTTTGCTTCTTAATCCCATCTTTACGTTTACTTTACTTTATTGCTAGAAATCTTTATTTTATTGTTTGTTATATCGAAAATAATTACTTTAGGTTCATGAACACATAAAACACAACAATGTTACACCCAAAACTAATTATTTAATAGGCACTGAAAAAGTTTGTCTTGTTTTTTTGGATTGGTATTTGGTTGGTAAAATACAGGTTAGTAAAAATTAGATTGCCTGACATTTTGTTGAAACTTATTTTCCGATTTTTTTAAAATTTATGTAGTTATCCCCTGAGTCCAGGTTTATACTTACATACCTATCAATATTTTAGAGCAAATATTAAGTCTTTCGGGCATGACGGCGAGTGTCATAAAATGATACCTAACACAAAAGTTTCAACGAGATTAATGTGAAAAAAGGGTACCTATTTGTTTAAATTCCATTAAAACATTTTACACACCTACTGCTCTACAAAGTTACTTTATTTGACCAAAAAGGTCAACGTAAAGCGACTCTTTATTCCCTAGGTGCATAAAGTGCTCATTATGCACCTAGGGCATAAAGTAATTTAAATTTAGAACTAAGGTTCTGGTAGCATACCGCCATTTCGAACTGGCCACCTAGACGAAACACATAAAAAAAATAAAAACTGGGCGAATTTTTTCTATTTTCACGGACGGAAGGGTAAAGCAAAAAGTTTTAGTTAGTATAAAGCCCCAAGTTTTTTTTTTTCATCAGCTAAGGCCGATGTGTGGTTTCGTCATTTTGATGTAACATTGTAAAATTTAATTAATATCGAGCTGTCAATATATTTCATATACGTTGCATTAATCTATTTTTTTTTTGTTAGTTAAATGCTTATTTTTGTAGCCATTTTATTGTCTCGCAGCAGATGTGTAAAGTAGAGTATTCACGTCGGTACTAAAGTCTGTCTTTATCTTGGGCGCTTGAATCCCACGCTTCACTCAGGACTCTAGGTACATAACTTTTTAACTTAAGTTTTTAACACCCTCGCTGCGCTCGGGAGTTAACCATCTAGAGTCCTTTGTACGCTTTGGATTCAATATGACGCCCGCTATATAAGACAGGACTTTAGTACCTCGGTGCATAAACTACTATTTCTGTATAACTATGTAGGTAGATAAAGTTAGTAATTTCGCACTACCATGATGTCTTATAAGTCGTCGCGAAGTCGCCGCGTTGTCGTTCCGCTAAAAAAATAAAATTAAAAACACATGAAATATTTAAAAAAAACACCAAACCAAAAAACTATCTGTGGTTTTTAAAAGTAGTCGGTGAATTTTTTGCTAAGAATTTACTTTTTAGAGCGACAAAAGGACGACAAACAATCATGGTAGCGCGGATTATTGTTAAAAACTTTAGGAACGTGACATTCACTAATCTGGGATTTGTGAGCCATCATTATCCGATGTCTGACCCATACAAGTGTTCAACTTTATTTGTTCAGCGTGACATATCAGGTAGGTTTCTAACGAATTCAATTTTTTTAATAAATTTCGTAACTTTTAAGACTGGTATACCTACAGTTTATGAAACGGTTATATGACACAGCCTCTTAATCATAGTTTATCATTGGACATGTTGCTAATGTTGATATGGTTTTGGTTAGATCTGTTTATTATTCGTTAGACCCTTTATCTGTCACTTGTACACTCCCAAACCAAATAATACAACTTAAGAATCCAGTAATTCTCTAGAAGCAATGGTATTTTCATTGAACTGGACTGGACTCTGTTAAAGACTAAAAGAAGAAAGGCCGCCTAATAGGGAAGCTTTTTCCTAATAGGAAATCTCGGTTCAACTGAGTTTCATACGTAAAGTTCAACTGAGTTTCAAACGTATAGAGTGCGTCCACCTACCCGCATCATATGGATCGCTCGATTTGAGTGACTTTTATACAAAGAATATTACGGATGTAATGCGTCCGATGCGTACGATGGCATAAGGTGGACGCTTTGCTCTACCCACTCTCTATATAATCTAAGGGCATTTATTACAGCTAACTTGTAAGAAAATGCGATTTCCGAAACCTCTCATATCTACTAATAAAAGCTAGAATAGACGAGCGCGACGTCTGGCCGCTCGCCAGCGTAATCATCGTTGAATAATAGCTTACCACTTGTATTTGCAAAGCGTTTGTGTTATTGCCAAGCAAAGTGTACTCGTTCGTAGCCTAAAATTAATATTAACTAAATATTTGCTTAATTTCTGTCTCATAATCGTTTGAAATATTTACGGATGTTACATGTTCTCATTGTGGGTAGGTTTATGTATATTTTGACTAGATATCGATATTTTTACCACTCAGTATATCTTGGCTAAGTTTTAAGCCACACTACATACGTAGAGACTTTATTTATTCATAAAAAGCATATATTTCTTAATACTTTTTAGTAAAAAAACATTTTTTTTTAATTGACCGGTTGTGCGTTCATCACAGATAATTATCTGTGTAGTCTACATTTATAATTATGTTACTGGAGTGAGAAAAGATTATTTTTATAAATAAATAAAGTAAAATATAATATTGTATTTATATTAATGTATTTATAAATAAAGTTTAGTTAGGGGCTAGTTACGAAGGTAAAATGTTTGTCGTGACAAAAAAACCATAAATACAAATAACATAAGCTATAACTAGGTACTATATTAAAATAAAATTATTTATGAAGTCAATAAACTTAAAACTAACTACTACCATTATGACTAAAAAGGCCCATGAAGCTGGCAGTATTACCACTCTGAATCGCCAGCGATTTGCTCTGTATTATTAATTAGTTGTTAGCCTAACGCTATTAACTAATTATAGCACAAATTTATTCCAGTCTTGAATAGACAATAAATTACTGGTCTTAATAACAGTTAATTATTTAATTAGGCATCTAAGCAGTTGCATTAAGCGTTAAGCAGTAGGTCCCGGTTGTTATCTTATCAGTAATCACTGATAGCATAGCAGTCGTTAGGTCAAGTTAAAGGCTTATAAGCGCGACCTGAAAACTCTTACAATATGTGAGCCACACCACAACACCAATAGAAGATCTAATAGGAGTATTTAAAAATGAATCCCTATTTTGACACGGCATCACGCGTGAACGGCTGAACCGATTTAGCTAATTTTATTTTTGTTGTGTTTGTTATTGTCAGAAAAAGATTCTTATGAAAGAAAAATATCTAAATCACCGCGGAATCAAAACTTACGCGGGTGAAACCGCGAGGCGTAGCTAGTTATTAAATTATTAATTTAGTCTAATTTTATAGTCTATTCAAAACTGGAATAAAAGACACCTTGGTAGGTATCTATAGTATTTTCCCGAAAAATAACACTAGTAATATTTGCAAATTGTGTTTTGAAATAAACATGGTATCTTCACTACAAATAATATTTTTTTTAAATTGGGCAAGTGCGTGCCATATTGGGCCACGCGCAGTGTAGGGTTTCGTAGTTTCCAATAACAGGGATTGCAATCTGGAAACCGGGTTTCTTTGTTGACTACGAAACCCTAAAAACGAGATGTTTACTTACTTCCATGTTTCGATTGCCAGTTTTGCGAAGTTTGCTATCAAATATGAAATGTCAATAATTGTTATAAATATCCATTCTTATTATATTATATCTCACTTCTTATCTTACTAATATTATTTACGTGAAAATTTGTGTGTATGTGTCTGTTGTATATATGTGACTTTGTTACTCGATCGCGCAAAAATTATTTAACCGATTGCGGTGAAACTTGGAATATAAGTAGCTGGATACCGGGAATCACACAAAGGCTACTTTTTATTCCGATATTCCCACGAGATCGGGACTTACGCAGCCGAAACAACGGGGCGCAACTAGTTTAATATAAAGTAATATTTGAATTACTAATTTGTTTTCCCTGAGGCACCAATGTTTTCGTGATAATTTTGTCAAATAAAATTACAGTAACTACTAACTTTGCGGGGTATAACATCAACGAAATTTAATATTAATCCCATTTATTATCGTGCCCTCCATCATTCGGCTCTTAAACAACTAATGAATGACACTCAAGGAGAAATATAAAACTCTAAGCGTCATGAGTCCTTATAGCCGGGTTTTTATTACGGAACTAGTGTCGCGAAAGTAATAGTCATCTAAAAAAAAAGTTAAAAAAAAGTAATAATAAAAATTAATAAATCCTGTGACCAACACACAACGCCATCTAGCCCCGTGGTAAGCTGCTAAGCTTGTGTAACGGTGACTAGACAACGTACATACTAAAACACTTTATTTATCCGGTTTTATCGCGTTTTTATTCATTATTTGACCCGAGCTTTCGCCAACTCTACAGTAAAATTGGCGAAAGCTCGGGTCAAATAATGAATAAAAACGCGATAAAACCGGATAAATAAAGTGTTTTATTATGCAAAATCGCGAAAACCATAGAAGAAATTAACGTACATACATACTACTTATATTTATTTTTCTTTTGTAAATACATACATATTATACATAGAAATACACCCAGACCAGATACAATTATTTATTTTAAGCATAAATATTTGCACCCCGCGGGAATCGAACCAGCAACCTACTGCATTGCAGCCAAGCGTTCGCCCGACGCGCCACAGAGGCCGGGTTTATATGGGCTTTATTTTACTTACATACCTACCAATATTTTAGAGCAAATAAATGCGTAGCACTAGTGATTTTTAACTAATTCCAGTAAACTGCTGCGCGCCTTTTTGTGAAGTTGACTATAACTTTCGCGACACTACTTTCGTAGTGAAAATAGATATCTACTATATTACTTTTTACCGGAAATGATATTGGGCCCTACCATGATGTCTTATTATAAGTCGTCGCGTTGTCGTTCAGCTAGAAGAAATAAAAATAAAAACAAATCAAATAAAAAAAAATGTTACTTAAAAAATAAAAAGTTTTTTTTCTGAAATGGGAAAACACATTATCCATCCCGTTCCTCAAGTCTTATCCATTCATTGGTTGCCTGGAAGAGATCGCCCATAGGCGATAAGGCCGCCCATTGTGACATTTCAGTTTTTAAGTTATTCTATTTTTAATTCGTTGTTATTTGTGTTTTTGGTACAATAAAGTGTTAATCAATCAATCAATCATGATTTTTTTAAAATTATCTGTGGTTTTTAAAAGTAGTCTGGGTATTTTTTATTTACTTTTTTTTTGAACGACAAAAGGACGACATAGCAACGGCAAACGATGATGGTAGCGCGGATTATGTATTATATTATGATATTTATATTATTATGTATACTATCACACGGAAATAAGGATACAAGGTAGGCATAGCGTAACAATTACCTGAATTTATTGCACATGCTATCTCGAAACATACTTATTATTCATAGCTAAGCATAATTCCTACGAACTGTCACTGAAACTAGATGTAATTGCCGTGATAGTAGTGCCCTTTATCTCAGGTAGCCACTTTATTCAACAGTGATTTACTGCTTTCTATATCAGCTAAGTCCGAATTCCGAATCTGATTTAGGTTAGTTGCGATCACTAATTAACTCAATCAAAGAGGTAATCGTGTTTGTAATTATGATAAATGAAACAACCATTTCTATTCACTATAATAATTGGCCTTTTTACCTAATTTTTAAATGGTTTTGTACTGCGCAAGCTGTTGCTTTCACTTGCTTTAATCCATATTTTTAAGGCACTGTATTAAAAATAAATAAATTAACAAATTCATTTATTTCAGGCTACAAAGGCCCATAATTCCGGGCCCATATTGTCCGGGGACATTGTATAGTGAAGTATTCTTGCCCTGGCACAGCACCTAAACCACCCTCCCAGCCTAGTCCGCCATTTCCAAAGGAAAAACGGGTCATTAGGTATGTCTGGAGTTAACTATAATAAACCGTGGGTTTCTCTCACGATGTTTCCTTCAACGTTAGAGCAATATTTGTATTACCCATATAATTTTAATTACTATGTAGCACGTATAAGTGCTTCTGTTGTTTGTTTCAATCGTCTTTGGTTTTCATCTTGATAGATTGATCTTGATCTTTTTATACTTAAAGAAATGCTTCCCAAAAAATTCGCACCCGACAGGACTTGAACCTGCATCTCTGGGGATCCGTCCCAACGTCTTTTTCCAATTTGGCCACGGATGCATGTTCAATCGAGTCGAAATTAAGGATTGCATTTCTTATTGTTTACGTTTTTAAGGCACGCAGCGCCATCTACCGACAATTTTTTGCAGACTGCCAGCTTAAACTATTCTATTTTCATAGAATTCAATTCAACGTTGAGATATTGCTTCTGATTACCCGTTTTTGATATTTTTTAGTGTTTCCTACACTTGGATGACTATACTTAATCTTTTTGTTTCTTAAATCGTCAAAATATACTAAATTAATATTACCCCCTGCCTAACGCTGGTTAACAGCTGCTTAACTATGTATCGTTTGTCTTTTACTGTGACATGAAGTTTCAAAGTTGACAGACAGAGGCAAACGTCTCACTAACTTGGTCATCTGTTAATCATCGTTTATAAGTAACCTCCTTGGGTTATTTCCTAAATTAAGTACATACATTTTATTGAACAATACTTAGGGCGACTTGCATAAAACCATTTAAAAACATACTTAACTAAATCAATTTTAAAATAATTTATGAGAAATCGAACATTGGACTCTATTTCATTAAATGGACGATTGATAATATGTTGCCACACATGGACAGTTCTTGAAATTCTGACAGATTTTAAACACGTTTAACAGCTTAAACATGTTTAGGAACCGTTATGCAAGCCGGCCTTAGTATCTAGATTTGAATCGGTTTCTCCAAGGTAGGTAGGATCATTACGCGAGGTAAGGTTCAATACAAATCTATCTCAAATAAAAAAACACTTTTTTAGGGTTTTGTAGTCAACAAAAAACCCTTATAAGCTGAATTTACATTAATAAATTACCATCATGGATAAGGTATAGAGTCAACTTCGCATAAACAGTCTCGCAGCAGGTACTGCACGGGAAACAATTTTATCAAATAGATAAATAGTAACACTGTGCCTACGCAGTTTTTTGGCGATAATGACTTTAAACTGGGATTTACAATGCGAAACTAGTGGTTTGCCACTAGTAAATCCCATTGTACTTATCCCATCCACATTGTAAATCCTACTTTATAGTTTCAGCATGTCCGTCTATTACAGCTTAAACCTACGAAATACACGAAACACACATTTAGAATTTACTATGTATACAAAATTTAATGTATAAGAGAATAAATTACAACGTACACTTCTGATTCAAAAGACACCTTACACAACTAAAATGTGAATAGATTCCAACTAAACAATCAAAACTCATTAATTAAACAATAAGAAAGTTCCGTAACAAATGGTGGAACTTCCAATTCAAATATTCTTAAGAAATTGATGTAGGTACCTACCTTCTTAATTAATATGGGGATAAGAGTGTAGGAAGATAATTGAAAAAGGTTGTTATCTACTTATGTACTGTTCCCAGACTCTTCAGCAATATCGATTTCTTGTTCAATATGTATTAGACTAGCAGCGCACGCGGTTTCACCCGCGTAAGTCTTGATCCTGCGGGAATATCGGGTTCAAAGTAACTTATAACCTTCCTAGATTAATGGACTATCAAACGCAAAAATAATTTTTCAATTCAAACCAGTAGTTCCTGAGATTAGCGCGTTCAACCAAACAAAGAAATAAACTCTTAAGCTTTGTAATATTAGTACAGATTTTGGTATTTATTTAACTTTTTTAACTGACATTACTATTTCACTGTATTTGGCATTTATATTACGAAACTAGTGGCATGCAATTTATAGTAATTTTCACAAAAAAAAACGTGTAGGCACTACATACTCGTAACTATTTATTTATCTAAAATTAGAAAAAATGCACCCAATAACTGTTTTTTTTTTAATTTATTTTGAAATGCAGGACACTAGTTTCGTGATCCTCATCCCTCCATTGGTTATGGTTTTGGGCTACCTCTGCTGATTGACGGTCGAATGTGTCGAGGTCTTTTCATTTATAAGACCGACTATAACGTCTCCTACCATCCGAAGTAGTCTACTTTGTTAATTAAATTATCAATTTATGTCATTTTTTTAAATGTAAATTATGCTATCGGTTTGGTATTAGCAAATGAGTTGCGTGGATTATGGCGGGCTAAGTTGTGCTTCATCATATCTTTTTGTTATAGACTGCATAGCTCATTGTAAACCATCAAGATCCAGAATGTTGCGTCCCTTTACACTCATATGCAGAGTCGTTTCCTCCACTCGACTCGACTTAACTTGAAGGATAGAATCGGTATGCTGAGTTGTTATAAGTGTCCTCCACTTGAGGAAATTCCTCAGTCGAGGCAAGGAATTGATTGTCAAACTCAAGGTACGTCGCTTCTCTACCGGTTGCCAACATAAAGAAACAAATTTAATGACGTCAATCCTCCACTCAACCTTATTGAAGGTACCTTAGCGAAGGATGAAATAATAACTTAACATACCGATTTCAAGGACGTTTGGAGGAATACCTTGAGGTGATCTTGACTGAGGTTGAGTGGAGGAGTTTTCGAGGAAACGACTCTGCATATGGGTGTTAGTTTATTAACGCCATCAGGAACGCCATCAGGAATCATCAGTTGCATATAGCTAATTAATTGAGATCAATATACGTAACAAAACATAAATCAATAAAGTAGTGACCACTTTTTGTATTTGTTTCCCTTTTGTTGGTATCGGTATCACAACAAAACAATAATAAAACTCCATAACTGTCAGACAATCGAATGAAATAAGACTATCTATCAAACAAACTGGAAAGTTCCGAAAGTGATAAAGATTTCTTGGAAAAAAGTAAATTTTGCGTACTACGAGCATACCCATAAGTAAAAGGACAAGTTATCTGGTACAAGTTGGAGAAAATTCCCATGTGTATTTCTTACTCAAACTTGTGAGATCTTCATATAAATGGGAAACCCTACATCTACGAGTTGCGAGTCAATCAATCGCGCCACCCGTCTGTGTAGCGGCAAATCGAAAAATCTACCAAATATCTGTGATTCTTGTCGATGGGTATAAATACGATCTTGTAAACACTTCTGATTAACTAATATAAAAAAGATATGTTTTTGTTTTTCTATTGTAAATAGTTTTATTTCTTGTTTGTTTAAGATTGTAAGTTACGTGTGATCCTGTAGTCAGTCAATTGAAAACCGTGCAGTGGGCAGTTTTTTTACCTTAAAACGAACAACTTTTGTTCTACTACTTTTGGAAATAAAAGCTTGACCTTAAGGTCAAAAACCTCCAACTCTAAAATCAGCTGATTTTCTAATAAACTTTAATCTCATAATTTTTGTAAACTTCCAAAAGTTGTTCGTTTTGATGTAGAAAAGTAACCCCTGCACGATTTGCATTGGAAAGAAATAACCCTGTATAATATACAGTAACTTTTATAAACAAATGCTCTTCGAAAACGCCAACAACATCATATTATACTTATTTTGATTCTAATTTGAAAAATAAAACCCCCGCTTTTCAGAACGTTGCAAAATGCTTACATGCATGACCAGTATTGTGTGATTGTGACTCCTGAAAAGATTAAAATTAAATCCTATCCTACTAATATTACAAATGTAGAAATTTGTAAGTAAGTTAGTAAACGATTATGCGTGCTACTCCTTCACGAAAAACACTACTGAACGGAATACGATGAAACTTGGTTCGCAGATATTTGGAGATCTGGAATAGGCAACTTTTTTTTTTAACTATTTTTAACTCGATATTTCCGGGAACGAGACTTACGCGGGTGAAACCGTCCTGCGTAGCTAGTACCTAATATTTAAATATTATAATATAAGCTTGTCAACCGTTTGTCTGCAACATACTCGTGTATAACATTTCAACAATTTTTGTTTGTTGAAGTGCTTTCAAGTACCTACATAATACAGATTAAAACATGTTGTTTACCCGCTCCTGAATAAAGGTCATAGCTCATTGAACTCCCGGGTCCCATTGGGTCCCGGGACCCGACTAGCACCGCTTCGCCTCGTGCGGTTTACCACCTCGTTATTACATCAAAGTTTCTTTATTTCTATGAATTTATTACATACTAGCTGTTACCTGCGACTTCGTATGCGTAGAAATTTAGTAGAAATAGTGCATATCAGACTTTTGCGTTTAACACTCGGGTTCTACTAATTGGATTTCGATGTAAAGTATACTACGAGGTTCCTCGGAAATAGAACTATCTAATATTGAAAACCAGATTTCAATCGGATTAGTGGTTGTTATTATATAAGGAACAAACAGAGAAACAGACAGACAGACATGAATTTGAAAAATTATACAATTTTATTCTACTGTGTACTTTTGCGTAAGTCCACTTCCCCGGACGTCGAGGCGCAAGGCGATGGTGGTCGGGTCCCCTGTGGTTCCTATAAACTGCCATCTTAACTCTGAGAGGCAGAAAGTTAAACGGAACTGTAATTAAATTACTTGTTAAAAAGTACCCAGTGACACTGCAGGAAACAGTTGCAGGCTATAATTTTAATTTGTTTAACTTATACAATAAAATACAAAGGAGTTAATTAGTGTAACGTTAAATACGTACTTACGTGTGTTTATCAGATGGCAATTTACATGTTCACTTCATTAGAATGCAAGTCGAGTTAGCCATTTTGCACGATGCAGTGAATGCAGTTTGGAATTAAATTAATTGAGGTTTAGGCTGAAAGTTACTTTAACTGCTCATTAATAATGCATTGGTGCTACAGTTACAATTAAACTCTGATAATCAGGGGTTATAACAATCTATACATATAAAAGAAATAAAAATCATTGACTGACTCATTACGGAATCTCAAAAACTACAAGTAGTAGGAGTCTCAAATCGTGCATGTGGGTACCTTTTAGGACGTTAGGTGATCACTAAGAATGGATTTTTCGAAATTCAAACCCTAAGGGTGTAAAACGAGGGTCGAAGGGTTGTAAGAAACCTTTATTGTTTTTTGAGTTAGCCATATGAGAGTTGGTTATTAAGTTTATTGTTACATATAAACAATAGTGAGTAAACTATTTTTTAGAAATTCATCTCTTAACATCGTGGAATGGGGGATGATACTTTGTATTACAACAAGGGATAAATGTTCATGCCGAACTTCGGCATACGAAGTCCGATTTCCATTATTCTTTTTTTTATTTGAAAGGTGAGAGTCCCGAGTTGGTTTCATAAATTCATGGTGAAGATTTGAAGGAAACCTTAAGAATGATGAGACGAAAAAAGTAAATTGCTATTTTTTGGACTCCAAACTTCGTTCGATCAACGCGGACGAAGTCGCGGGCACAGCTAGTGTAGGTATAACAGGGTTATTTCTTACCAATGTTTTTTTTTAATAATTTAGAGTGTTTGTTTCTATAAAAACAGCTGTATCTGAAAATAAATGCAATTAGTGCAGTGTTTAAATAGTAGTAGTAAACCCAAATAAAAGGTCGATTTAAGGTCAATGACCTCTAACTCTAAGGCCGGCTTGCATAACGGTTCCTAAACATGTTTAAGCTGTTAAACGTGTTTAAAATCTGTCAGAATTTCAAGAACTGTCGATGTGTGGCAACATATTATCAATCGTCTACATAATGAAATAGAGTCCAATGTTCGATTTCCCATAAATTATTTTAAAATTTATTCATACTCACAATTACATAAACATTTTAAGAGGGTAGATAACAATTCCTACTAAATTAAAGATTTCACAAGTACAACTATTACAAAAAAAATTAAAATTGATTTAGTTATATATGTTTTTAAATGGTATTATGCAAGTCGCCCTAAGATACAGCTGATTTTCAAGTAAACATTAAATTAAAAATTATTTAAAACTATCAACTTCCATAAACTTCAAATTTCCAAAAGTCTTAGAACAGTACCTAGTTGTTTGTTTGTTAATGAGATATAAGTAAATAAAACATGTATATTTTATTAAAAGAGGAGAGTAATATGGTAGGTACTAGGTATACATTATGATTATATGTAGATGTGTAGAGATGTGTAGAGATGCCATCCAGCAATTATCGCAAGGCTATATTTGCCTGTCGTGCAGTTTATTTTAATTGGTACCTATTGAACTGAGTATATTTTAATTGATATTGATAGAAATTGATAGTTAATTTAATCAGTTATCTTAGTAAATTATTACCTACTAGCAGCTGGTTCACGCAGTTTTACCCGCGTAAGTTCCGATCCCATGGGAATTTTGAAAAATAGTTTCATATCGTATGTATCAAATTTCTGGTCTCTACAATCAGTGGTTTTGGTTGTGGTTTGGCAAAATGTTTATTTCAGCATCATTTCAATATCATCGCAGTCATATTTTCTTCTATGGTTTTCCGGTGTCCCGGTAAATAAAGTGTTCACCCCTGTCAATTTTCAATCTCAAATATGACGGTTGTCAAAAAATTTGGCTGTTTTGATGCAAATTGCAAATAACTTGCAGAGTTTTGGCGGGAATGCGTTGAGGAGATGTGTTGCTAAATTTTCATTTTTGTGAAACTTAGTTCAAATGCGTGTAAATTGTTTAATTTTGGGGACATATTAATCAATTTAGTTTCGTGCAAGTGTACAAGGGTAAATACAAGTGAAATTCGGTGCAAAACATAGACTTTAGCTTAGTGTTGTCTCCAAACCTCCGTGAACAAACATTGTAAAAAATGGCCCCCTTTTTACAATGATTCCCTCGACTTGACTTTAACTATGACAACTTGACTGTTTCATTCAATGCAAATAACTTGCAAATATTGATAATACTTGACACTGGCTACTTTCCAAATGGCCATATACCGTTCACAACCGATAAGAAATTTAAAAAAAAAGTGTGTTGATGTTGTATTTGTAATATTTTAGTATTGTTGATCAAATAAAGTATTACACGGTATTACGTTTGTATGTATACCTTGCATGTGACTTTGTTACTCTTTCACGCAAAATAGTTGATAGATAGTTACACACTACACATGTAACTAAGATACCCGAAGAAGAATTGATATACCTAAGTATATCAATTCGGCATCCAGTACCGAAATGTAAATTCATACCGCGTGCAGTAGATACAGTCCGGAGACCGGATAGATGTGGTAAGTCGGCCTTATTTATGTTAGTTTCGTATCATAGTACGTATCTACTAGTAGAAATCTAACTATACCTATGTATAGTATAGGTATGTGTGCGTGTGTTTCTTTAAGCAAAAATTGCTAATTGGAGCAGGAAACTCATCTCAGCTTTTATCAGTTAACTGCTGAACAAAGGAAGATATTCCCGACACGCGGATGTGAACGGGATCGCTGTTAGTTTACCATAACCATAACAGACTAACACCCGAATACAGAAACGATACTCAATTATTTAACGGCCTTTTAAACAGCTAAGCAGCTCTTAAACTCAACATTCGTATACTGAAACGATACTCAAGCGTCACAAATAAGCAAGACTTATAATTACGAACTTCTTAAATTACTCGTACTTAAATGCCAAATTCGAATACTGGAACGTCGCTCAACGCAAATGGACTCTCAATTAGCTGTCAAATCGACGTGAGTAGCTGTTAGATCGTTAGATCTGAGAGTGCTTTCGACCTGTCTTAAAATTTGTACAAAATGTCTTTATCTACATTATCCTCACTTTCGGATCATTAATTTTAAAAATATAATGATATTGAATTCCGTGCGCGGTTTCGCATATCCAAGGAGAAAGTTTTATATCTGGATTCAATTATTGGCAGTGCTTTGCAAACAGTAACCAAACGAAACAGTCCAATTCAATCAGTGGACCGACTGCTCATCACCCTTTCCACTTATTGGCAGTGCCTACAAGAAAGGTGGAGGCGTGACGCTTTGTACGCGAAATTGGAACGTTTACCAGATGAGGATGGCGACCAACCGTACCCCTCGTGGTCTTATAATAAAAAGGGCAAGGGGGAACAAGCTCATGCAATTCCTGCGAGCACTCCCCGAAGTGAATTCTATAGAAGACCGAACGGCTAGCGACCTCGCGACGATGTCCCAAACTCGAAAGGCGCGACTCGACAAGTGTCAAGAGCATCAAGTTGGTATTTAGCTGTTCCATCCCAAAGGTGACAACAGTACTCCATGCACGACCGGACCTGTGCTTGGTACAGATTCAGAAGCTGTTCTGGTGTGAAGTACTGCCTAACCTTGCCAAGGATTCCTAAGTTATTTGAAGCCAACTGGGCTCTCGACTCAACAAAAGGCCCAAAGTAAAGGTCTGCTGTGAGGGTAACACCAAGTAATTCCAACCTGTCAGTCAATGGTATCGACCCATCCCGGAAAGGAGACAGAAAGAAGTCATAAGACAGGAACAGTAATAAATTCTGACACTTCATTTGGGAATTTTATTTACCTTCATAAATTTATTTGGATGAAACCGAATAAATAATGAAACAATAGCATATTTTATAGGATAACTTTGCTAATGATATACAGGGGTATGGGTGGAAGAGACCTATGTGTCAGATATGCTGATTCAACTTAATATAATATATTATTTAATATTAATGTTTTGTAAGTGAATCTGCAATAAAGGCTTAACAATAATAATATAAAAATAAAAACAATTAATAAGCATGTAGGCGCATCCACGGATCAGACACTCAATTGACAACGACTGGACGGACGTTGTCGAATGAACGAACGAACATCCGAGCACTGGCGAGGCGGCCATCTTACTTTTACTTTTGAGAAGGGTTGTGAAAACGTGCGCACGCGGCCTTGTGCTCGATGGACGTTATTTTTAATCTAGATTAATCTTAGTGATCCTTAATTATTTCAATAAGTTGTTGATCGTATTAATTAGAATTATAAGTGAAGTGATTTGTAAGACGATTATTTTATTGAAATACCTACCATCTGCCTACCCGACAATCCTCGCCCGTGAAAAACATGGAGCAGCACCTTAGAAACGGCCAAGAGACTTCATCAGAAGTGGGATCAGAAGGGTTTCAACCAGAGGAGATAGTACCTAACGCCAGCAATCAAGCAAGTCGAGATACCAGTGCAAACACTCACATGTTACTTACCGGAATGGAATCAATACTGACAAGACTACTGGCCGCAACTACGAATAATAGCCAGCCATCACTACCGCATCATAGTGCCACCCAATTAGTAAAATTTGATCCCGATGATACGGATTCGGATATAGAAGGTTGGTGTAGAATTACAGACATAATTGTAACCGATCGTAACTTGAAAGGCACTGATCTTTTACTCGCCCTGATCAACTCACTGAAGGGTCGTGCTGCGGCCTGTTTAACCAAATTGAAAAATTCAGAAATCGAATGGCCAAGGATCAAGGAGTTATTACTAGCAAAATTTCGAAAACCCATGTTAATGCAAGACTACTTTGACCATGTGGTGAGATTCGAAATAGGGTCGCAAGAAACGGCTACTGAAGCAGCCACGCGTTTATGGAGCCTCATCGAACGCATACCAAAAGTTGAGTTGACAGAAGAAGCGATTACTGGGTTCTCCATTTCAATACTCAGTCAAAAAAATTCTCTGATACGGAGAGAGCTTAATTCATACCCCGTTACAACGAGAGCTCAATTGTGTCGTGCGCTGAACGGGATATCGCTGAAGAGACGCCATGATGATAATGAAGAACAACCGTCCAGCTCTAAGAGACCACGTACGGACTCGAAATTCCCGGGAATTTGCCACTACTGCGGAAACCGCGGCCACAAGATCGAAGACTGCCGCAAGCGTCGAGACAACAACGTCGGAGTTACGAGGGTCCCTGAAAAGGAAAAAGCGGTCATATGCTTCTCGTGTCAAAAACCCGGCCACATCAGTACAGCTTGCCCGAACAACAAGATAGATAAAGGCAATTCTGTTAAGAAGGACGTGAACGTCTGCGAAAGGAAACTAGTAAGAGGTATACTGTCCACATCAACAGGTGAGTCTGTTTCATTTCTATTCGACAGTGGTTCGGCATGTTCATTAGTAAAAGAAAATCTGATCAACCAACTGCCCGGTCCCGTACGCAAGGACACAATCTATTTAACAGGCATAAGTGGTGAAGGCATAAAGTGCTCAACTCAGATTCTTAGCTTAGTTCTAATCCAGGGCATTAAAGTTAGCCTATTATTCCACGTGGTCCCAAATAACATTTTAGTTGAACCTATAATTATAGGTAGAGATATCTTAGATCAGGGCATTCACGTTGAAATTAACAGTGACTCTATACATTTTTCTATGCGCAAACACATCAACACTTGTCGAACCGTTAGTCACTTAGACTCTAGCTTAATTGACACTGATTTAGAAGGCAACGAGAAGGAACAGTTACTCGATATTCTAAGCAAGTATGGTGAGTACTTTATAGATGATATGCCTACTCGACGAGTCACGACAGGTGAGATGAATATTGACCTCATAGACCCGCTCAAAACAGTACAAAGACGGCCTCATCAGATGTCACCTGCGGAGAAGGTAATTGTACGAGAAAAAATACAATCACTTTTAGATGCAAATATCATTCGCGAGAGTTCATCTCCTTTCGCCAGTCCAATTGTGCTGGTGAAGAAGAAAGACGGCACAGATAGGTTGTGCGTCGACTATAGAGAGTTGAACGCTAACACACGACCCGAACATTATCCACTTCCGAGGATAGAAGAACAGGTAGATCGTTTAAATGGGGCACATTTCTTCTCGTCCCTGGACATGGCAGCTGGCTACCATCAGGTCAAGGTCAGTACAAGGTCAATTGAACGCACCGCCTTTGTAACTTGTGAAGGACAGTTCGAATACCTTGCCATGCCGTTTGGATTACGGAATGCTGCGTCCGTATACCAACGTTGCATCAACAAAGCCCTCAAATCTCTTAAAGACACAGTAGCCCTGGCCTACATGGACGATGTCCTTTCCTATTCAGCCAGTATTGACGAAGGATTACAGCGTCTAGACGCCGTACTTAAAGCTCTTACAGGGGCAGGTTTCTCTATCAAAATAGCTAAATGTAAGTTCATGAAAACTAAAATTAACTACTTAGGATATGTTATACAGGCGGGAGAAGTAAGGCCTAACCCTGGAAAAGTCAAAGCCCTCCTCGAGGTTCCTCTCCCCAAAACCGCAAGGCAGGTCAGGCAATTCCTAGGATTGGCGTCTTATTTTAGACGTTTTATACCGCATTTCGCAAATATAGCCAAGCCTTTGTATCCTTTGACTAAGCTGAAAGGTCGTATTACTTGGACCCAGGAGCATACAGACGCACATAAGAAAATCGTAGGGATCCTTTCTTCCGAGCCCGTCTTAACAATATTCAATCCGGATAAGCCTGTAGAATTACACACGGACGCCAGTTCCGACGGTTACGGTGCTATAGTAATTCAGAGACAAGAGAATGTACCACATGTGGTAGCATACTTCAGCCGCCGTACAACGGAGGTAGAGTCCCGATACCATTCATATGAGTTAGAAACTCTTGCCGTTGTACGAGCAGTTGAAAGTTTTCGTCACTATCTCTATGGCCAACATTTTACAGTTTACACCGACTGTAACTCCTTGAAAGCCTCCAAAGCCAAGACCGACTTATCTCCTCGGGTTCATAGGTGGTGGGCCTTCCTCCAAGCATACGACTTTGACATAGTATATAGAGAGGGGCGTAAAATGGCGCACGCCGACTTCCTGTCTAGGAACCCTGTATCACCTCCTCCAGGTCATGTCGGCGGAGAGGCCGACACGATCGCGACGGATTCCCGTAAGTACATAAATTTCGTCGAATTACATAACAGTTGGATCCAAGTTGAGCAGAATCGAGATCCTGAAATCCAGAATCTGATAAGGCAGCACGAAAACGGTGAGTTGCCTGAAACAATTGCTCATACATATGACGTCCGGGACGGCATTCTCTACCGTAAGGTAGAAAGAAGCAAGGTAAGCAGCTGGCTTCCTATAGTCCCACGTTCTCTAGTTTGGACTTTAATAAGTCACGTGCATGCCGAAATCAAACATCTTGGTCATGACAAAACGCTTGATAAGCTATATGAGCAATACTGGTTCCCACAGATGTCTAAAAACGTTTATAAATTTATCGAGTCGTGCATAGTGTGCAAGGCCTCCAAAGGTGCCTCGGGGGCTCAACAGATAAAACTACATCCGATCCCTAAAGTTGCTGTACCATGGCATACTATCCATATCGACATCACCGGGAAACTCAGCGGCAAAAGCGATAGGAAAGAATATGCGTCAGTCATCATCGATGCGTTCACAAAATACATTCTATTGGAGTATACCCAGTCATTAGACGCTTCCTGTGCCGTAAAAGCCCTAAAGAAAGCAGTTTGTCTGTTCGGTTCACCTAAAAGAATAATAGCAGACCAAGGTAGGTGTTATATTAGTTCAGAATTCAAAGAGTTTTGTACCGATTATAACATAGAACTACATCTTATCGCGACTGGTTCCGCCAGAGCAAACGGTCAGGTGGAAAGAGTCATGCGTACATTGAAGAGCTTGCTCACTATTATCGAAAATGACACAAATAAAATTTGGAGGGACGAGCTCGGCGAAGTCCAGCTTGCCATTAACAGTACTAGGTCTAGGGTTACATACAGGCTTCACACCGACAGAACTAATGTTCGGCATACGTGCTCAATCTTTAGGAATGTCCCAAATAACTTCCAATGTCGGTACCCCCTCGCGAGCTGACTTAGAGACCATAAGAAACCAGGCTTCAGCAAACATCATCAAATCATCTAATACACAAGAACAACTCTTTAACCGCGGTAAGGCTACAATAAAACCATTCCAACTTGGCGATTATGTCTTCATCAAATGTAGCGAGCGTAATCAAACAAAATTAGCTAGAAAGTTCAAGGGGCCATTTATTATTACAAAGATCCTAGAAAATGACCGCTACGAATTGAAGAACATCAACAGGTCTAACCGCGTTTATAAATATTCTCACGAAAACTTGCGTGCGGTACCTAAGGGGTTCGAGGGTATGGTAGAAATATCCACTGAATTAATAAATGACGAAAATGACATCACGACGGTCGATAGAGATGAAACTGACCCACTAGAGTCTTCGGACACCGACAGTGAGACAGTTACCGTAGCTAGTGAACAGACTTTAACAGCCAGCTCCGATACCCTCTCAGCTTCAGAGGATGAGCCTTGTATCGTCACCGAATATGCTCAAGTACACCAGAGTAAGTTATCCGCGAAGTTGCTTCCTTGAAGTTTTGTTCTAATTCGAAATATTAATGAGCAATACTGTAATAAAAGTTCTTACATCCCTGTTGTTACTTTGCCGTTGGTTCAGGTGGTTGGTTTTGCAGCTGGTCGAAGGGGTCTAGTGCACCCGGGCCACACTACAAGATGCGGCGGAAGGGGCTTGGCACGCCCGGGCCCATTAAGAGCTGATCGAAAGGGCCTTACGCGCCCGGGTCATGCTAGGGAATGGTTGTAAGGGCCTGACGCGCCCGGGCCATGGGTAGCTGGTTGAAAGGGTCTCATGCACCCGGGCCACGCTCTAGGAAATGGTTGTAGGGGCCTAGTATGCCCGGGCCATTGATAGCTGGTTGTAAGGGTCTCACGCACCCGGGCCACGCTACGAGTAATGGTTGTAGGGGCCTAAGTACGCCCGGGCCACAGATAGCTGGTTGAAGGGGCCCTACGCGCCCGAGCCACGCTACGCTTAAAAGACAAGGGATTTCATTCTAGTCAGGAATGACCGAACGCATTCTAAAGTGATGTTATTCAATTCACAGATCAGGAGGAGTAATCATCAAGTCCTGTGGATGCAGGACATATCCGCACGAGGTCGTGCGATTGTCAGAGGCCGCACGAGGCCGTGTAGGCGCATCCACGGATCAGACACTCAATTGACAACGACTGGACGGACGTTGTCGAATGAACGAACGAACATCCGAGCACTGGCGAGGCGGCCATCTTACTTTTACTTTTGAGAAGGGTTGTGAAAACGTGCGCACGCGGCCTTGTGCTCGATGGACGTTATTTTTAATCTAGATTAATCTTAGTGATCCTTAATTATTTCAATAAGTTGTTGATCGTATTAATTAGAATTATAAGTGAAGTGATTTGTAAGACGATTATTTTATTGAAATACCTACTATCTGCCTACCCGACAATCCTCGCCCGTGAAAAACATGGAGCAGCACCTTAGAAACGGCCAAGAGACTTCAAGCAAAAATCAAGGTATTTATTTTTTAATAATTCCACCTCTAGTTCTGCTTTTCAAGTAAACACTTCCTCTCCAATCTGTGCCTTTCAAGCGTACATTTCCTCTCCAATCTCGCATTATTCAATTTCAAATTGAAATATTTTGCTTTTGTCATTGCATCTGGGAAAAAAAGCTATTATTACTTTTATTTTAGCATAATGATTTAAGCTATGTTCCCGGTTGCATCCCTCTTGGGATGTTGGGATCTGCAGCACCTATAATCCTAATAGGAAAACTTGTGAATGGAGTTGACGGACATTCAAAGACAGAATGTTCATGGTTTTTATAGTTGAGGTAACATCTTACTTCTTTATCAATTCTAATAACATTTCTTTGTCGTTGTTCGTGTAATTACTTCCTCTTTTCTTCTTCTCTTCCATTTTTTCACTAGACAATTATTAACTATAAAATTAAAGAAGAATTAATTATCCAAAGAAAATTTTCTGCTAACTGATTGACGCGCGTGATTCATGTGTCACTGTCAAATAAGTTAAAACGTTTCGTTCTACACTAAATACGATTAGCGCGCTGGTTATATTTAAATAACAAACGACATTTTTTTACTTGAAAATGTAATAACTTTGAAACTAAAAAAGCATCGAAATACAATTAAAATTGTAAAAAAAACTTAAACTCAACTGTTCTGTCGGATAATTAAACTAAATGTTTATCTAAAAAAAAATTACTCATCCAAATAATCCTGCGTGGAACGAATTCACAACGTAAAGTAATAAAATAAAATGTGTTAGTTTATTGAGAACAAGCTTTTTAGATCAATATTGCCATAACGTAAAAATTTAACAGATACTTAGCTAATCATTGTCTCAAGTCGCCGAAGTCTCGTTTGAGAATACCACTTAAATTGTGAGAGATGCTTAAAGTTAGGAAGCATTCAATTGAGTGACTGATGTAAGTATCGTTTCTGTATTCGGGTGTAAGAGTTTAAAACAAATACCTAAAGTAAGCCAAGAAAATGTCATGAAATATTTTAGTAACTCATCGCAATGCCATTAATTTTGTTGTGCCGCGCTCTTCAGCTGATGTTGTCTTCAAAATATTGGTGTTTGCGTCGCTTACAAAATATTTAATGAACTTTCCTTTTGAGAACGAAGATAAGGAGAGCAGAGTTTTTAATTTTCAGCTCTTCAACACGGTGATAAAATATGAATCGCTTGACCTTCAACTTTGTACCGATAAGATGTTTTCTTTGAACATCGTAATAGAATGTCTGAGTCTCAATTTTTAATTGGGTTCACGTAGGTACTTGTATTCGATGTTGCTTGCTTCGATTATCAAAAGATTTCTCTATAATATTCATATTTAGTTTAAATTATAAACAGATTCATTCATTTAGTGAGTATTTACAAAATAATTAATCTACAACTAAACATCTTGCTAACTACAATCTATACCTAAATTAAAGAAAAGGAGGACAAAAATATTGCAATTTGAAAACCCCTCAAAAGAGTCTGCGTAATTTAGAACAGGTAAAACATACCTAATACACAACAACTTAATTTAAAAGTTAATCGAATATACTAATTGTTCAGGTACCGGGGTGCAATGGACCCGAAAATATTAATATTGTTTAGGAAAACATTTACGTATATTAAAAACCTGCCAAGTGCGAGTGGAACTCGCGCACAAAGGGTTGCGTATCATTATTGCAAAAAAAATACGTTTGTTGTATGGGAGCCCCCTTACATATTTATTATTTTTTGTTTTTAGTATTTGCTGTTATAGCGACAACTAACTGTCTGACTATCACGGTTCTCGAGAAACAGCCTGGTGACATATAGACGGACGGACGGACAGCGAAGTTTTAGTAATAGGGTTCCATTTTTATCCTTTGGGTAATTAATTTATTATTTATTTATTTATTAGTGGCATGCAATTTATAGTCATTTACACAAAAAAAGATATATACATCATTGCACCCAGTAACTACTGGGAGAATGTTTTTGTAAAATTGACTCTTTTGCATGACACAATTTTTTTAAGGGTTTTTAATTTGCCTCCCTCTCCCCCATCTTACTAATATTTTAAGCGCGAAAGTTTGTATGTAAGTATGTATGTATGTGAGGTTGTTACTCTTACACACAAAAACTACTGAACCGATTGCGACGAAACTTGGAATAGAGGGAGCTGGATACCAGGAATAACATTAGGCTACTTTTTATCCCGATATTCCTGCGGGAACGGGACTTAAGCGGGTGAAACCGTGGGGTGCAGCTAGTATTAATTTAAATTAGGCTTAACAGTAGGTATGATGATGATGAGTAGGTATTAAGTTGCTCACCGCAAGTATTCACGCGTGAGATGTAACATTTAATACAATGAAGCGGATTGATGTTACAAGATGTATCAAGATATATAACATTGTATGTAATGCTCAAATCTCTAACTTTACATTACACGTAAATGCTCACAATGAACGAGTACCTTTAAGTTTCTATGTTTTACATCTTAGTTCTCAATTAACAGCAAAAATCACGTAACTAGTTAATAAAAGTAAAAAAATTAAAAAAGTAATTCCGACACAACGAGACAAAGCTTTTGATAGATATCCAATTTGTTATTCAAAATACAATTTACTTGGAGGAAAAAACGGACGTACCCAATGCTAAAAGAGGTTAGGAAATTGAAAATTGTGCCACGGAATATAACTCCATTACTAAGGAAATGAGCTACGTGAGTATGTTTTAGAATTCTTCAAAAGCCGTGGGCCGCGCTCCGACCGGTGAGAATTGATAACTCTCCCTCTGACCCTAGTGCTTTATCAATGGAAAATATTATATAACTTACTTAATAAATCTGATTGTTAAATTCAAAATATCAGATTTAGTTAATTAACTGTAGAAAAAAAAATCAAACTAAATATTTTTTTTCATTCTAAGTTGTAATGTATTGTTTGTGCGGTATATTGTGTGTGTACGAGTATATAATTATTTGTGTATTGTAGTATTATGTATTTGTTTGTCTTTATACATTTCATTTTTGTTTCATATTATTTGAAAATATGTATTATAATGTTTATGGATTTGGTACCTATGTAATGGAACACCTTGTATTGAAAATGTTAATGTGAGCATTGTGCAGTTTGGCACTTTTTCGTAGTGCCAAACTGCGCAATGTTTATTAATATTAATAATAGGGGTTAAAGTATGAAATTGCCGTTTTATTGCAATAGGTTCTTTGAATTGACATAGAATCTTCATGGTTTGAGGTTTTCGAATGAAACTTTTTTCAAATGGTTTCTGTGATGTTCTTTTTTTAAAAAATGTGAAACATTTGAATATCGACTTTCAATTGTTTTTGTTATTCAATTTAGACAAGAAAGATGGATACTGCGAAAATTCGAGTGATTTTTGAATACGAGTTCCGACGCGGAACTAACGCGGCAGAAACAGCCCGCAATATCAATGCTGCGTTTGGAAAGGGGTCTACTAATGAACGCACCGTGCGATTTTGGTTTAAACGCTTTCGTGATGGAAATTTCGACTTAAAGAACGAGCCACGAGGAAGACCGCCCACACAGGTGAATAATGATGAATTAAGAGACATAGTGGAAGCCGATCCTAGTCAAACTACCCAGGAATTAGCGGCATGGTTTAACGTTACCTTACCCACTTTATTGACTCACTTGCGTCAAATCAATAAAATAAAAAAATACGAAAAATGGGTGCCTCATGATTTGACTGATCTGCAGAAAGAAACGCGTGTTGAAACTTGTGTTGCCTTGTTGAACCGGTACAGAAATGAAGAAATATTGGATCGAATTGTAACATGTGATGAAAAGTGGATTCTTTATGATAACCGGAAAAGAAAAATGCAATGGCTTACCCCAGGTCAAATGCCACAACAGTGTCCTAAAGAAAAACTTACCAATAAAAAGGTAATGGTAACTGTTTGGTGGTCTCAGCATGGTGTTATTCACTATAGTTTTCTTCGATCTGGTCAAGCAATTACGGCAGATGTCTATTGTGCCGAACTCCGAACCATGTTGACAAAACTAGCAGTAAAACAGCCCCGACTCATGAATCGATCTTCACCATTATTGCTCCACGACAACGCGAGACCTCACACAGCACGAGAAACCATTTTGACCCTTCAGGAACTGCACTTAGAAACCATTCGTCATCCTCCGTATTCACCAGACCTTGCTCCAACGGACTACCATTTTTTTCGTGATTTGGACAATTATCTACGTGACAAGAAGTTTTCTTCCCAGGAGGCAGTACAAAATGCTTTCACACAGTTTGTGCAGTCTAGATCGTCGGAGTTCTATCGCAAAGGCATTAATAACCTTCCCATTAGATGGCAGCAATGTATAGATAATAATGGCAACTATTTTGATTAAATAAATTTGTTAAAAATTTAAAAAATAAACAATTAAGATTTTCAGTACAAATCGGCAATTTCATACTTTAACCCCTAATATCATAGGAGATGGCAAGCTCGGGTTGCCGGGTGTGCGAGAGGGATGCACTTTTGCGTTGCGCGATACGACGAATGCTTATCTCGGGCATTGTACGCGAGTAGGAGGTAGGTTATCATGTTTCGAAAAATAAGTTAAGTGTACTTACCCGCATTTCACAAAATTAGTTTTGAGCACTGCATTCCGTGTGCATCAGAATGGCGGGTGTACAAATGCAAATTACCATAAATCTAATAGGCTCAAATCTACCTTAATTCTACCTAATTCTACCAATAAAGAAATTAATAGTACCTCTCTGTACGCATAGAAAACTCAATAAATATGTGAGCCGCCAATCTGACGTCAGGATGGCGGGTGTATTCCTTTTCTGGGCGAAATATCATTTGTCAATATTTATATTCACTGCCATATAAATCTACCTAATTAGTACCTTACAGTATCGTACGTAGTAATCAAATTCAGGCAAAGGCTAGAGAGTAATTTTGAAAATAAAATTTCGCAACTTTAAATTTCTGCAATGTTGGTATTTAGTAATGGCGGGCGTGTCGAGAATTTGGGCTAAAAAAAGATTGTACTTTTTTAAAATTATGGCCGTTTAGAAGGTAGCCAGTGTCAAGTAATCGAATTACTCTATGTTAGCCATTTGACAAGTACATTTTTCATTTACGAAATAATAAACTATTGACTTTATAGTCAATAGTCTTTATTTCGTAAATGAAAAATGTAAGTACTAAAATAAAATAAAATTTCTTTTACGATATAAAGACCATTGACTATAAAGTCAATAGTTTATTATTTCGTAAATGATAACGATAACTTGGCTGTTTCTAGTATGCAAATATTATTATTTGCATTATAGAAACAGCCAAGTTATCGTAGTTGAAAGTGGAGTGAGTGTAATTGGCGGTTAATAACAAAGAATTTTACATGAAGTTTGAGACATCGCGAAAGTCCACGTTTGGTTTTCATTACACTTGTACACTTTCAAGGAATTAAATTGATAAATTATAAGTAATAGTAGTAAAATTTATAATTATACTACTATTACTATAATTTATAAATACTACTACTATTTTAAAAATGTACTTGTCAAATGGCTAACATAGAGTAATTCGATTCAATTATAACATAATTCTTGGCACTGGCTACTTTCTAAACGGCCATAATTATAAAAAAGTACAATCTTTTTTTAGCCTAGATTCTCGACACGCCCGCCATTACTAAATACCAACATTGCAGAAATTTAAAGTTGCGAAATTTTATTTTTAAAATTACTCACTAGCCTTTGCCTGAATTTAATTACTACGTACGATACTGTAAGGTACTAATTAGGTAGATTTATATGGCAGTGAATATAAATATTGACGAATGATATTTCGCCCAGAAAAGGAATACACCCGCCATCCTGACGTCAGATTGGCGGCTCACATATTTATTGAGTTTTCTATGCGTACAGAGAGGTACTATTAATTTCTTTATTGGTAGAATTAGGTAGAATTAAGGTAGATTTGACCCATATTAGATTCATGATAATTTGCATTTGTACACCCGCCATTCTGATGCACACCTGCATTCCTATACATTGATTGCAATGTATGAAAGGTTAAGATTATTTTTATACTAATAGATGTAACCTTGTGATAGGAAAATTGTATACCCATTGTTTGAAGAATTGCAACTTCCAGACAACCCGTCACAGGTTTAAGGGAGTGAAGATGAATGTACCTAAATATAAGTTTATTAATAAAAATATTATAAAAAAAACAAGCTGTGTCCCAATTCCGTGGGAATTTATAGGAATTCTTAGCACTACTACTACTATCAGCGGTTTAGGCTGTGAGTTAATTTAATTGTAGAAAACTATGTTTGGGGAAAATGTTTATAATATTTGTAGTTTATTGGTAAGAAAAACTATATTATTTTTCGAAGTGGGGGTAAATTCACTATGGTAAGTGTGGGTAAATTTACCTACTACATATCGCGTCGGTTTCGTCACGAGATGTTTATAATTGACCGAACGAGCGAAGCGAGTGAGGTCCAGTGTAGACGGGTTTGGCGCTTGTATCTTTGTAACTTTGTATCTTTGTATGTTTGTTCGACGATAACTTGAGTATCGTAGCTCCGATCTTCATGAATTTTGGTATGCGCGTAGTTTAGGTCAATAGAATTTATGAGTTCGAAGATGAGCTGGATCGGTAGGGGGGTTGGGGAGATAGGGGGTCGTGAGGTCTCAGTTCGGGGCGAACTACTAGTTCAAACGTTTTTTTAATTGACCGAACGAGCGAAGCGAGTGAGGTCCAGTGTTGACGGGCCTGGCGCTTGTATCTTTGTATGTTTGTTCGACGATAACTTGAGTATCGTTGCTTCGATCTTCATGAATTTTGGTATGCGCGTACTTTAGGTCCATAGAATTTATGAGTTCGAAGATGAGCCGGATCGGTAGGGGGGTTGGGGAGATAGGGGGTGCAAAAAGAGAAAATAATCAAGTTCTAAAAATTTGTCAATAGATGGCGCTCAACATACCTCCTAGATCGCGGTATCGTTGCGTTTGCTTGCGATATATACTCCAAGATCTGACATTTTTGTAGGGAATGTTACAAATTGTGGTCGATTGTCGTAATTAAGGAATAATTCTTATGTTATCGTTTTTCTTGTCTTTCGTTATATTTATTCGTTTAATAATAATTCTTATTTTGTAAAAAAATAAAGCTGTTGGTGTTAAAATCCTACAAAAAACAAAATCTCTGTAAATGGATTCTCGTGAGGTCTCAGTTCGGGGCGAACTACTAGTAGTTTAGAGTCTGACAATTTTGTTATACTTAGGTACCCTCTTAGACTCGACGGTTTAACTTAGTACTAATATTATATTCAACTAGATATGATCTAGATAACGTTTTATAATAAAAAATAGTGTATAAAACTAATATTATAAAACACTTTCGCTAATAACGTCTATAGAAGCCGTCAAATAAGTTACAATTTCTATTAAAAGTTTTTGCAGAGGCAGCAGATGGCCCAGCGAACGGTACTATGAATAAATTTACCTAATGGATTAGATTCTATTAACTACATATCAATTACGTGGCGAATATTCACACTCATTTAAATCAACGTAGACTAATTATTCTGAATTCAAAATTAAAATTAATTGACATTTGCCAAAGTTAACCACTATTGGCCAATATTGCTCAAGAAAATGGTTAAAGGTAAAAATTCTTCGAATGTGTTCAATCAAGATCCATTTGAAAATCTGAGAAACATGCGCTTGTTGATATAACCTAAATTATCCGAGAAAATTATGGTGTCATATCTAGTAATAAGGCCAAAGGGGAACACCCTTGACCATTTTCCACCATTTGCGAATGTCCATGAAGAATTAAACTGATAAATAGTATGCATATAGGTACTTATTTAGTGGATTGTGTATCCAATTGTGCTCAGAAATATTTAATATGTTATTATTAACAAAATAGCTTCACGGTAAATATACGAGTATAATATTGTATCACCATTTCCCTCAATGATATTTACGACAAATACATATTATTACGACATACTGTGGGTACGACACACCGTACACAATTATGTAGCTTTGTTTATTTTAATATGAGGAATTAATCATTAATTTGCAATAAATAGTTACCTACATTATGTCGTTCGTGTTTTACGTCATAATAGATGTTACATTACAGTACAGGCAATGTATATGATCCATGATTGGATACATTTCTGGGAAAGGTATGCAATTGCTAAAATCTCATGGAAATATCCTACTAATATTATAAAGCTGAAAGTTTGTATGTAGTTATGTTTGTTACTCAATCACGCCAAAACTACTGAACTGATTGCGATGAAACTTGAAATAGAGGTAGCTAGAGACTTGGATTAACACAACACATAGGGTACAGCTAGTGTGAAAAAAATTATATTACACTCATTTCCTAAACAGCATTGGAAAATTTGTCTAAGGTTTTCGCGATTTTCCATAACAAGACGCACAATATTTAAAAGGTTTTACTGGCGTTCTATTTAATAACGGCATCATTACTAACTGTACAGTTAGCTTATTCAAGGTTGACACCCTTGAAACCCTTAAAGGTGTCAACCTTGAAAAAGCTAATTGAAAAGTTAGCGAAAGCTTAGTCTTTAGTAGTCATGCCGTTATAAAATAAAATGCGAGTAAAACTCAGTAAATATTGTGAATTGTAATTCGACGAAAACTTTATTTTTATAAAATATTTAAATTTGTTTTAAAGAAATGCTTTCCAAAAATCGCACCTGACAGGACTTGAACCTGCAACCCCGATATTTCGTGTCGTGTGCTCGCCAATTGCGCCATAGGTGCTTGCTTAGTCGTTGTGAATTTTTTGACCGCATCTCTCCGTTTGTTTACGACTAAGGCAAGTAGGCAACCTATTCAAAATTTGATTTAAAAATAATTTTAAAATGAAACCCATTTTCCGAATGTAACTGCGTTGTTTTTAAACGAGTTTCATTTAAATTCAACATCTCTAAAACGGAAGAAAAATTCTAGTACTTAATTTTACTTTTATTAAAAACCTATTCAAAAACTATATGTACGATAGTACGAAACACACTTTACTAGATACCGGTTTCCACATAAGAGATTTTTCGAAAGCCGTTCGTGTAATATAACGTTGAAAATCCATTACACCAACATTGAGGACACAGGATTGATTTATTTACAAAACAATGTATGCTGGCTTTACCTACACACATCTCTTGTCAAGGCTTTAACGATAACTGTTTCACATGTTTAAATTATATTGGAACAAACTACCTACAATAGATGTAATAATAAATAACATATTACACTAAAATATCCCTTTGAATGGACACGAGACTATGTTTTAAATATAGGTATTTCAAAAATCTAGAAATCCATGTTTTTAAATCTCCATAAAAGAGTAAAATAACAAATATTTTGTGGGGCAAAACGAGGGACCACTCAAAAAGTGGGGGCGCATGTTACATAAGTGATTTTATTGGCATACATAGGTTTTGAGTGTAAAGATTTTGATTCATCAAGATGCACCCCCACGTTTTGAGTAGTAGTTAGTCCCGCAAAGTTAATTTAACCCTTATAGAAAATTTAAAAACGTGAAATTTAAGATTTTTAAAATCTATGAATATTATATAAAAAAATACGTTTCCCGTGTGATAATGAGTTTTTCATCGTAATTTAGGCCCCGTACAAGCCTGAAAGTTACCGAAATTGGACCCAAAAGTGCTTGTGAAAGTTTAAAGTAGCCTTAGGTTGCATTGTCGTCTGGTATTGAACTATTTCCAAAGTTTTAGCCCGCTAGCTAGTCGGGAAGTGCCTCAAATTGAAGTTGCAAGATTCCGTCCGGACTGACAAACAAACAAACAAAAAAAGAAAGTGAGAGTATTAAGACGTGGGATAGTTTGAACCAAAGACTGTATACCGGTATGAATATCTGTACAATATTTTTCTGTATGACATTATAACATTAAATTCCCGGTACCCAAAAATAGCAGTAGGTACCGATATTTTTGTTTTAAATAAAATTCATACCTTTATATTTGGATAGCGTAAAATTTTAATGCATATTATTGATACTCCTATTATTAATGTATTTCGATCATTCTCGATTGTTTTTATGTGTAAATTATAAATTACTAGCTGCGCCCCGCGGTTTCACCCGCGCAAATCGCGATCCCGCGTTGTTCGAACACCTACCTACCGCAATGCAAAAATCCACACTTAAACGGTCGCCCATTGAAGTACTGTTGAAGCCAGTTTAAGTTGAAGTCCGTTTAAGTGTGGATTTTTGCACTGCAGTGGGTAGGTGAAGTAAAGATTGTATGTAAGTGACGTTGACGATGACGAAGGATGACGATGATGATGATGATGATTCCACTCTACATCACTTACCCTACCCCTGTGGCGATTTTCAATAATGAATAGTTATCACCCGCGGAATTGCCGCCCGATCCCGCGGGATTTTCGGGATCAAAAGTATCCTATGTTACTCTCCATTATTTAAACTATCCCTCTGCAAATTTTCATCCAAATCGGTCGAGCCGTTTGACCGTGAAGAGGGAACAAACAAATAAACAAACAAACAGACTTTCGGATTTATAATATTAGTAAGATTTATTTGTACCGAAATAAATAAGGGTTAAATAAACCTTTATTTAATTGCCTACCTTACCTACTGAAAAATATAAGCACAGAAATTCTCACAGTATACATATTTGAATACTGATATTTTACTAGTCCTATTAAACTACTTTATACCGTTATATGCACTTTCTGTGCTGGTATAAAAATTTGAGTTCTAATACTTTTCAAAGACTATTTAAATATTTTATACCGATATGCTGATTTATACTCTTATTTATAAACGTGGAGTAAGGTCGGATTAGTAAGAATTTGCTTTGTCTTTTTCGGAAACAAGAAGTTTCAAAGTTGACACACAAAAACAAAATGTGGTACCTAAATCTATCCGACCTTATTCAACGTTTATTAATAAGAGAGTTCAAGCTAAATTAAGTAGTATCTGTTACTGTTATTTAATCTGTGGTTGAATACTAAAACGCTAATCAACATTTAGACTAAAATACGATTAAAATTTGAGAGCTAGTTAAGTAATTGAGGAGCTTCTAAATTGCAATATTTAAATTTAATTTTGAGTTATTTTTTAATTTACCAGTTTCTTAACGCAAAACACTATTTGATGTTATTTAAGTATCCCTCAAATTTTAAGCAGTGTTTCAACATTAGGCCGTAAAAACTATACACTTAATTTTGCACGATGGGAATCAAACCCACAAACCCGGTGTTCGTCCACCGCACCAGAGAGGGTGGAAGTACTTTCGAGCGAATTCCCGAGCAGAGATATAATATAACAAAGTAAAATACATCTGCCTGGTAAGTATGGTACGAAATGATGGATTACTTACATAGAAATGGTGAGAAAGTGCAGGTGGAAAGAATATCTGAGGAGAAGATTCGCTAATATTTTACCGACTTCAAAGTAAGGAGGTTACAACTAACATGTGATATTGCCACATATTTATATTTTGAAAAAACGGTCCGATTTTTTATTTTCAATATTAGCTGTGTTGCCCCAGCATAGAATAAGGCAACCTCATCTAATCGCGTGTGTGTTGTAAAATATGACTATGGGGTTTGAGGGTGACTAGCAGATCTGGAGTACTCTCCGCACGGTGGCGGGTAAATTGTTTGGTGCCAATAAGGATTTGGTGTCAGGCAGAAAGTGTGCCAAAACTATTTATAAGTAGGTTAAATTTAGGAGTATTCAGTAGGATTTACCTACTGTACTTCAGAGGACGTCGATCTTTCGAGAAGAATATATCCGGTAACATAGCTCGGATGAGGAATATGAACCGAACGAGCGACGACGACGTGTCACTGCTTCAAGTGTCACACTCGAAGTTTTACAGAATATTTGTAAAAAAAATAATTACATACAATATATTTTATGTATTTGTAGATAAGCCCTCGCTGATGAAACCTCCAATAATCTTTTTGTGCAGATGGTAGATGGTAATTATAAAATAAAGAATAGACTTCCTAAGTTCAAAGTTCAATTTGAAAGCTCTCTTTTGATTCCTCATTAAAAACTTCAAAAAGGCGCTGTCAATTTACAAAAAAAAATTGGCTTAACTTAACGGTTTGATAAAAGCAGAAACCGAAAAGAACCGATAATTCAATTTCAAAGAATTTCAAAAAGCTTAAGTGTGGAAAACAAAAAGTTTGCAAAGTCAGCTTTCTGTTAGCTGTAAAATGCTTTTGAATTGATTGTCCGGCGTCACGAGATTGTACGGTGTTGGCATTGTTTCTGAGCCTCACGAAAGCTATACAACTTTTCTCATTAGGGCGATCTGTTGTGGTGTGCCATAGTCGAGTAGCTTACGATATTACCCGCCGATATGAAATAAACAATATGTACCTATCATTTCTCTTTGAATACAAGTGTTGGAACAAGTATTTTGATTACGGACATGTTGGAGTTAAACTTCTCCATACACATACCTACACAGACATTCTATATCTACCTAATACATATCTAAATCTTATAGAACGTGATCTATTATCGAAATTATAATGGATTCCATATGGAGTAACTTCAATTGTGGTTTATATAGGTAATATTATTTAACAATAATATTATTTACACACCTACTGCTCTACAAAGTTACTTTATTTGACCAAAAAGGTCAAAGTTAAGCGACTCTTTATTCCCTAGGTGCATAAAGTGCTCATTATGCACCTAGGGCATAAAGTAATTTAAATTTGGAACTAAGGTTCTGGTAGCATACGGCCATTTCAAACTAGACACCTAGACATAACTCATAAAAAAAATAAAAACTGGGCAACTTTTTTCAATTTTCACAGACGGAAGGGTAAAGCAAAAAGTTTTGGTTAGTATACAGCCCCAACTTTTTTTTTTCATCAGCTAAGGCCGATGTGTGGTTTCGTCATTTTGATGTTACATTGTTAAATTTAATTAGCTAAAATTAATTAATGAGCTGTCAATATATTTCATATACGTTGCATTAATCTATTTTTTTGCTGTTAGTTAAATGCTTATTTTTGTAGCCTTTTTATTGTCTCGCAGTAGATGTGTAAAGTAGAGTATTCACCTCGGTACTAAAGTCTGTCTTTATCTTGGGCGCTTGAATCCCACGCTTCACTCAGGACTGTAGGTACATAACTCCTTCGCTTCGCTCAGGAGTTAAGTTTTTAACACCCTCGCTGCGCTCGGGAGTTAACCCTCTAGAGTCCTTCGTACGCTTTGGATTCAATATGACGCCCGCTATATAAGACAGGACTTTAGTACCTCGGTGCATATACTACTATTTTATATACATATAATATTTTTCCAAATATACAACTGAAACAAACTTATGATGTCGAAACTATATAACGAATGGATACATAAAGCATAATAAATTCTATTCAATATAAGTATATACATTACATTATCCTATCAATATATATACCTACCTACCAAAATTTTGGGCTTATAACATAACCCGTATGTTTGGTAGGTATTTATTTATTTATGTATGGGACTTTGTTTCTCCTTCATGCAAAAAACGACTTAACAGATTGCGATGAAACTTAGAGTTTATACAGCTACGCTATAAACGTAACTTGAGCGGATAAAACCGTTTGGCGCAACTAGTAAAAATATAAAGTAGAGCGCACGTGCGAGATTCAAGAATATTTAATGTTTAAAATTATTATTAATGCTGATGTACGACCACAACGTTAATTTATCGCCGTGTGGTGTTTGAAACTCATTACGAACACTTTCTGTAACAGCAAGGTTGCAACACACCTGTCGCTGTCGAGTGTCGAGTGTCGCCTTCAAACACAGCTCACGAATTTTCACAATTTAAGTTTATAAACTGTTTCAAAAGAACCATAATGAACGTTCACAGTCGTTTTATCTAGAAAACAAACTTCGTTTGACGTCACCTAGCTACTCATACTTAAAATACTTATATAGTGGCATCGCGCTGTTTCACCCGCGTAAGTCCCGTTTCTATGAGAATATTGGAATAAAAAGTAGCCTATGTGTTATTCCAGGTCGCCCTACGCATATTCTGAGTTTCATCGCAATCGGTTCAGTCGTTTTTGCGTGAAAGAGTAATAAAGCTACATACATACAAACTTTCGCGTTAATGATATTAGTAAGGAGTAAGATTGACTTTTTTCAGACACGAAATTTGGTAAGTAACTTTTGAAGTAGGTATTGTATATTGTTCACAATTCTGTCTTTAAAATTAAGTGTACCAATTGAGCATCACTTTTCCGGTGTCTCGATAGAAGGAAACAAAGAAACTGAAATTGCTTTTACGGAATTTCCAAATAAAAAGATTTAATAAATGTATTGTTATTTGGGAAAGAGGTAAATAGAGAAATATAAATTCGAGTTGTCAGGGCTTGTCTCAGAGGGCGCCCCTCGTCAAGCGACCGGCAGAAAGGGCCCAGGTTTGTCACCATGTTTCGTATTCGCCGATTTTTCTCTGGCTCACTGGTTTGCATCATAAACAGGCTGTATCAAAGTTAAGAAATTTTTGCGAGCATTGCTTTGATTTATGTTTAAAAACTTCGAACACAAAAATCTTTTTACTTACCAAGGAATTCGTTATCCGGTGATTTTGCAACTGGCGTGCTTTGTAGGTTTAATGAAAAACATACAAGTACACACGCGCTTGTTTGTATATATGCTAAGAGAGCTAAAAATTAAAATGAATCAATAACTGCTAAGGAAGAATTACATTTAGTTTATCATTGACGTTGTTATGGAGTTCCGATTAGAAGGGGAAAAACACAGAACCTACATTTTCTGAAGTCTTGTAGTTAGTTATGATGGCTCGTTTTTAGGGTTTCGTAGCCCTTATAAGAAACCCTTATAGTTTCGTCATGTCCGTCCGTCCACGGCTTTGCTCAGAGACGTACTTAAGCAGCTGAAATTTTGCATGAGTATAAGTTCACGCCAAAAAAGTGCTACAATAAAAAAAAAATATAATCCTTTTTTAGGGTGCCTCCCCCATATGTAACATGTGGGTTGATTTTTTCTTTCTTGCTTACCCCATCGTGTGAGCTCTTTTAAAATCATTGTAAATCAAAAACATTTTTTTATTTTAGGGTTCCCTTTTCGATATAGTTTAGTTTTAGAGTTTAAGTTTTTAGAGTTATGTATACCTCCCTTTAACAGTCAAACTTATACTTAGATACGTTATAAGTATTCACAATTGTAGTAAATATACCTAATGAAGTTTAAAGGAAAATTATCACAGCTAAGCTGTCATTTCAAATTTACGAGCACTTGTATATTTCTTTACTGACTCCAAACTGTAAAGTAACGAAAGCAAAGAAGCGACGAAGCAACGTATTAAAATGTTTCAATGTATCCATGGTGCAGTTGGTTTCTCATTTCAAAGACAGAAAGGACATTACCCATGTTTTATTAAAATATACTTCATTAGACAACAAATTCCTAGGGTACCAAATTCTTCAAATTTCAACCTGTACCGCTTGCTACTGAACAGCTTTGTGATTGAGTGACTACGGGTGCTTCTTCAATTTCTACCTACTGAATTCTCTAAGGCTTAAATTTCTACTTGTATGGTCTACCGGGAAAAATAGAAAACTAAGGAAGTTACCGCAGCATAAAAAAAAAATATTGCACAACATTACACACAGCGCAATCTAGCCCTAAACTAAACACTAGATTTGTAATGCCCACATTTTTACTTTTTTTTGTAAATATAGTACATACATATTATACATAGAAAGACAGCCAGACCTGATACAAATATTTGTTTTTTTAAATAAATAAAATCCTGTGACGAACACACACAGCGCCATCTAGCCCCGTGGTAATCTGCTAAGCTTGTGTTAGTAGTACTTATATTTATTTTTCTTTTGTAAATACATACATATTGTACATAGAAATACGCCCAGACCAGAGCATAAATAAAAGCAAGCACAAAAAGCAAAGCAAAGCTTTTAAGCATAAATATTTGCACCTGACGGAAATCGAACCGTAGGCTTCTGCATTGTAGTCAGGCGTACGCTCGACGCGCCACAGAGGCCGTCGAGCATGAGAAGCCATTCAGTTTTTACCATTTAAATAAGAAACTGGGTTCAGCAGCGTAACTATAAAACCAAGTGAGATTTAGGCTCGAGCATACGGGGGTTCCGTATTTATATAAGAAAAAAAAACACGTTTATGGTACTCAAATATCTATTTCATTTAGAGCCGATTTTTCATTCCACGGATAAAATATATCTGTCGAATAAGTTCGAACCCAACGAAATTTAAAAGCCTTCAAAATGTTGATCTTCTAAATTTCGATTTATTTTCATTTTAAATATCATAGTGGCGTTATTCATTTGGTGGTATTACATTTTATTTGTCAGATATCTCTATCTAGGGATTTGAAAAATCAGCCCTTATTCTTATAGTATTAATACAAATACAAAATCTGTGAAAATTTCAACTGTCTGAAGCTATCACGGTTCACAAGTTACAGTTTGGTGAAAGATATAGACAGACAGATGGACGATGGAGTCTTCGTAAATAGCTGCCTTTTTTGACATATAGGTTAATATAACCCTAAATTATTTACAAACCTATTATTATTGTATCCTTATCAGTAGACCTAAAAAGGTTCCTTATAACAATTCTGCTAGCAATATTGCTTTTAAAAGATTCACAATAACCATGCACCTGTCATAGAACAAAGCCGTGATAACCAGGTGCTCATTTATCGTGAATGTGTCAAAATGCAGAAAAGGCAGAATTGCTATAAGGAACCTTTTTAGGTCTACAGATCTTTACTTTTAAATAAAACTGACACGATTGCATCTTCTATACAATTTTACCTGGAAATACTTTAGAACAATACACATAAACGACATGTTAAAACTAGGTACCTATATAGTTTCAGCTACGATCTTTCCAGGCCGCCTGTTTACGAGAAGGATAAACGTCGCGTTGGGCATTGAAAAATCTACATTAAAATTATGAAGCTTAAGAGTTTATTTCTTTAATTGTAAAAAGTAGCCTATGTGTATCGGTATCCAGCTACCTATAATCCAAGTTTCAACGCAATTGTTTCTACGTGATTGAGAAACAAACACACATACACATATTCACAAACTTTCAGCTTTATAATATTAGTAGGATTTATCAAGGAAGGTTATAGCTTATACAACACGCTACGACCAATAGGAGCGGAGTATAAATAAAAAATATTACAAAAAACCGCGAAAAATTGCCTCTTTACAGAGCTTCTGTCGCGTGCACTGAACTACTACGCAAACGTAGTGATTATATTCTTCTTTGTATTACGCGTGCGCGGCGACGAGGGGTGTAGGCTACTAAAGATCCCGATATTCTCGCGGGATCTAAACTTACGCGGGTGAAACCCTGGGCGCTGCTAGTGCTTAATAATATCTTACTTCTTACCAATATTATAAACGCGAAAGTTTGTATGTATGTATGTGACTTTGTTACTCTTTCACGCAAAGACTACTGAACCGATTGCGATGAAACTTAAAATATACGTAGCTGGCGACTTAAATAACACATAGGCTACTTTTTATCCCGATATTCCTGCGGGAACGGGACTTAAGCGGGTGAAACCGCGGGGCGCTGCTAGTAAGTAGTAATAAAAGCCAACGCGATAAAACCCGAAAATATACTTTAATTTCATACTACCATCTCGAAAACCAATGAAATAACTACATTTTTTTAAATGAACACGGAAATACCTACCGATTTCACACGAGAAACCGACAGTTTCACTTATTTGATTAGACATGAACGAAATCATGAAAAGCAATTTGTTCGGATGAATCGTCAGGAAAAGATGAAAAAGACGTAAGATGTGGGTCGGTTTACTAGTGCGTAGGTAATGTTCAGAATATGTCAAGCTGTTCTAACAAATAACAGAAATCTACGCTCTGATGAAACATAGAAATTACAAGAAAACAAACCTTTTTAGACCAAGATCTTTGTAACATGGGAGGTAAGAGAATAGATTATAACATCTAGTAAAATGTAATTACTTACCTTATAATAAAAGAATTCTTTCCAAAAATTGATCATTTTTTTCCAAAAAAAACGACTATCTTCTTCTCCATTGTTTTTATTCGGTTGAAGATTTTTTATTATTTCATAAAATATATTACTAATTTTAAGTATAGATACATAATAATACTAATAGTTCCTACATACATAATGCTAAAAATTTTTTAATTTTGTATAAATTTTATTTATGAGTAGTTTATGCCTAGATTTAGCTACCTACTCAAAAATATTTGGACGCCTGTAGGCAGATTTTCTGTAACTTTTTATTTTTGTTACACCTTATGTATACGAAATTTTTCACCAAATAAATTATCTTTATCTTTATATTTCCGTACCTGATAGGACTTGCACCTGCATCTCCGGGAATCCGTCCCGACGCCTTTCCAATTTCCAGTCTTGTCGGGTGCGGAAATTTTTGGAAAGCATTTCTTTAATTATAGTCATCCAAGTCTAGGAAACACTTTAAAATATGTCAAAAACCACTATCTTATTTTTATGGTAAAAATGATTTATTTTTAAACACACATACACACATACTACAATGAAAAAGCAAACGACAATTTAAATAAACAAACAAAATACAAAAACAAACACTTAACTAAAAAAGAAGAAGCCATCGTCGACGCCTTCACGAGGCATAGTTCCCAAGATGCTGGCAGCATTCCCTCTCTGTATAGTGAGACTAACTCGTTGAGAAAGGAACCCACCAGCTCTGGGATCACCGGTCGGACGTCGACTCAGGGCTCAGGGGTTGGACTACCGTGCTGGAATGTACTTGATTCAGAGACTGTCCATAGTCATTCAGCGGGGGAATGCAGCATGCATTCTGGGGTCGTTTGTGCCGGGTGTTTCGCGGGGCGGGCTTTTTAATTAGGTTCGGGGTTTGGGTTGGGTTATTTTTTTTTTGTATTTTATTTTATTTATTGTGTAGTTGTTTTTTTTCCGTTACTCAGTAATTTTAATTGTTTCCAATTTTTTATTTGTATTGTATTAATTTATTTGTATTTAGATATAATTTTTACAAATTCAATGTAGGTACATGTATTATAGACAGAAATAAATTATATTATTCACATTAATAATTAATTAATTATATTTTTAATGTGAATAAATTATATAATTCACATTAATAATATAATTTATTTCACTCTAGACTTGAAGACTCAAAGTCTAGAGTGAATAGGTTTTTTTAGGCAAGCATGCCATATCGTCGACCTCATCGTCGCTTTCCATCAGATGAGGAGAGGTCAAATGCAAGCCAATCTTATGTAGAAGGTCATGACAAAATAATAATTCCTAAACATAGTAAGTATGTATATATTATTCGGCAGAGGCTATTCGCAGAACGAAACTTGCTGGAAATTATAAAATTGTGGCTTTCAGGTCGGCTTAAATATCTTAAAATTAGAAGGAAAGTCAGAGAGACATTTGCTCTATCGATAAGGACGCTTCGGATTACAGGACCCCAGAGATGTGAAGGCAATTTTAGAATAGGACTAGGGTTAACATTAAATTAAATAAATGAGTTTCTCCTTTCCCCTTGGAACATTTAAATTCAAGCTACAGGGTTACAACTAATATGGCCAGTACTTTTAGGTATTCCAAGTATAATTTACTTTGACCTTTTAACATGGAAAATTCATTTACTTAAAATTTGTTGTTGTTTTCACAGTGTTATTTAACTGCCAATGATATTTTGACTTTTTGAAAGCTTTTCACATGATCTTTTTTATCTTGTGTAAAACTAAGGCTCACGCACACTGATAAGTCGCTGTGAGTGAATATTTTTTAAAAACTAAGATTCAGAAAAATACTATGAATGTTTCATTCTAACGAGAGTTAGCATGTTAATCGTAAAGGAAAAGATAAAGCTCGTTCTACACAGACCAATCTCGAGATTACAATTTCGCAATATTGTAAATTTAACGTCTGTAATTTGGGTTTCATGAGTTCAGATTATTTCAGATATGGTATCGCAGGAGAAGGCTTTTATATTTTGCCATCGGCGTGTAGCAAAATGCCATTCATTTTGCATACCTACTACCCACAACAACATTGTTGGCACCTAGTTATTACTCGCACGCAACTTCGTACTCAGGTTAATAGGTACTTATTTTACGTAGGTTTAATAAGATATCATACCTATATCATTGAGATAATTAGGTATCTTTGTGTTACATTTTATTAAATTTTCTGTGTTTTTATCAAAAATGGTACCTATATCAAAGACATAGACATAATACTTACTTTTCAACATAGATTTGTGCGAAGTAGTTTTGTACCATGAAGAAAATGATAAATGAAAATGATTTAACTAAAACTCGGAATACCTTTTCATTCTCAATAACATTTATAAAACACCCGCCTCAGTTGTTTCAGGTTTTCGACTGCGTTCTTAGATTAAGAAGAAAACCGTGTCTGAGGGAGCGACGAGGGCGCATTGTAGGGCCCTAGAGCTGGTGCCTCGGGGCCTGATAGCGCACGTGTCAACGCGGGTCTCCCCTCAAGGACTAATGCGATACGTATGCCCCCTACACAGTCAAGTGTTATTTTATGTTAAAGTATTCTCGTAACTACAAGAGCTCTCGTTATACCTGCCGTCTCTATAAAAAATTTGAAAGCGCTCGAGTATGTCTGCGTCATGATTCTCTTCATTCATAATTCAGAAAGCGAATACTAACAAACTACGAGTATTTCAAATTAAACACACGAGTTTAAATATAAAAAACATCGAACAAAAACAGTTTTAAACCGTTGTATTTGGAATTCACAAAACGTTAAATGCTTTTAGAGGATGTATTTTCAAAAGTTTTCAATCGACAACCGCAAATGCAAGTTAATTTGGAATTCCATTCGACGCGGGCGGAAGTAACTATTGGTCAGGACTATCTTTTAATTTAAACAGAGGAAATTTAGTCGCACAGTTTATTCTGGTGCGGTAGAAGCAGGTGCGGACTGGCCTCGAGCTGAGTAATTAACAAAACAAAGGATTTTCACTACGTTAACAGTACTTGGTGTAACTGCCTACATTATTTTAACTACGCAGATTCTTTTAGTTAAACGTTTCTAGAATTTTGGTTTTTCGTTTCAATATTTCCGTTTATGTTTATATGTTTATTCCGAATTCACGAAATGAAGTCAGTTATTTTAATAAAATGAAAATTCATCGTCTGCAGCGATGGGAGCGTCTAAATATACTAAGGTACCTATTCTAATTTGGAAGCTAGATAAGATAATTGGATGACCTAGTTTTTCTTTATAAGGTAAAATTGGATTGTAATCGTGGTTTCTACTCGCATATATAAATGTATTTTATAAACCTTTAATTATTTAGCTATGTAGCCTTACTAATATTATAAATGCGAAAGTTACTCTGTCTGTTACGTTTTCATGTCTAAACCGCTGAACTGATTTTAATAAATTTTGGTATAGAGATAGATATTACCTTGGAGACGGACTTAGACAATAGACATACTTTATATCCCGATATTCCACGGGAACGGAACTTACGCGGGTGAAACCACGGAGCGCAGTTAGTCTAGTATAAAAGTGAAGAATATTTTACTAAAGTATCTTGCGAAGGTAACGCGTAGGACGTGGGTGGTTCAAATCTCATGGTTTGCCAGATGTACCTACTTCCCTAAGCCAATAAATTTGTTCTAACTAACTACTATCAAATAGAAGACACGAAATCACCAATTACATTTTCTAAATGTTCATCGTAAAGTAGGACCGAGTAGATACGAACTGTAACAAAATAAATTTCAGTTAATATGCTAATTAGAACGAGACTGGGTGAATTAGACTAGGAAAGGTAGCTTTTATATTAAAATGTATTTATCTAATATTCGGAGCACTATTTGTTCGCGTGGTGTATTCCCATTAATCTTGTCAAACGAGAATGAAGTGGTCAGACGTAACCCTCATTTCTCAAAGCAACGGCGACTAATTAATTACAAAGGAATTCCTATCTATGCAAATGTTAATGTCTTTCTCAATTTTGTATTTATTTTTTGCTTTAACATCGTTTTGCTATGACTTGACGTTTTGTTGTTATTGTTGTAATGTTTGGCAAATTATGTCTGAAGGAATAATAATTATACATATGGACGTTCTCATTTTCTGAAGTTTGAAATTAAGATTGTATTTACCGTATCTATTCGTACACTATCTACCTATTTTAATTTTAATAACTTAAGTAATTATTAAACAAGAAACAAAACAATAAAAAAAGTTAAAAGCTAAAATTAAAACTAAAATTAAAATTAAAAATTACCTATAAATAAAAAAAAAAAAAAAATATCCTCGAGGGCGTCTTCACAAGGCATTGTTCCCAGAAGGCTAGCAACGTTAATTTAATTTATTTATTTTATTTAATTTTAATTAAATTTAATGGTTAGGCTGGCAGGTAGGTATATGTCGTACCTACCTATTATTTTTAAAGGCTTGTTGTTTTTCAAAAGCTTAACAATCGTCTTGTCTTGCTCTTGTGAGTGATAATCAACGACGTCTCAGCGAAAATGTGACTAAAGTTAAGTTTCCGAATAAGGTCGTTTGTGAATACTGATGTAAGATACGTGCAGCCACTAATTCAGAGGGTCTGAATTCGTTTTTCTATCGTGTTCACTCGTATTAACAAGTGATTATGAATAATATTATTATGTTCTTAAGAAGAGAGAAAGAGTTAGCTTTATTTTAGGGCGCCTCTCAGTGCTAACAGTTACTTGTAATATAACATTAAAGATACGACTTTGAGCATTACATTACAATACTACATGCTTGACTCACGAGCATTCACGTGTAATTAATGTAACATCTAGTTGTATCAGGATATTACTGTATCGAATTTGTAACGTTACATTACAAGTGAATGCTCACCGTAAGAAAGTACCTAAAGGAGAAGGTTTATTTTACAAACCTCGTGCTAATTAAGCGACATTTGTAAAAAAACTACTCTAAAACGAGGTTAAGTATAGCCCAACAAACAAAGACATCCGCAATGCTGATATTATAATATCAGCTTTTTATTAGACGAACGGACGGTTATTGACTTTTAAAGACCTAATGATTGTCCGTCACGACATTTCGTGCTATCACTAAACTCTCTACCTTTTCCCCTTAATAGCTGCAAATTATTTTTCAAAGAGCTTTTTACAAACTTCGTTATATTAAGGCTTCGTATAAAAGTTGTTAATAATTGTTCCTAGTTCCTAGAATCTACTTATACTAAGTAAGTACAAACTTACTTATGAAATTAAAAAATACTTTCTCGTACTTAAAAGCTTTAATGCTTATCTAATTAAAACTTTCAAGTTTAACAATTTTATTACGGGTAAATAAGAATATTACAAATCAGTAGGTATATCTGTTCAATTCCGATTAAGTTTCTAATTATTGCTTTTAACATTAGAAAATAAGAAACGAAACTAAACTAAATGCTCATGTGCCTATAAATCATAAGTATACATTATATTCCACCTCCTCTAAATGGTTGATCATAAAACACAATAGGCAAGAGTCGATATAATGTACTCCATTGAAATTGAAATCAATAAACCGATAATACGACGTACACTTACCGCAAAATTCAATACAATGGAGACTTAATGTTTTGTATCTGAATAGATTTGCGTTATTATCCCAAAAAGAAGCATCCAGAAGCCACAAATAGGTTTACCTGAACGTTACAGTATTGAGGTAGGGACCGTGGTTACCAAATGTCCGCAGTTCGAGCCCAACCTCCAAATACCCCAAACAATTATAATAGAAAGCGCACAAAATTAGCCTCAAACGAAAGTAATTTAAATAAAAGTATGTACTAAAAGAAAATTGCATATTGTACGGCTCTGCCGCATGCTTAGCGGAGGAACTTTGTGTTTCCTCTTGATCACAATTTCTGTCTTCAATTCTATTGTCTGAAAACTTTTTACTTCTTTGTTTGTTACAATATAAACAGTAGTGGTTATGCGGGTAAACGAATGCTGCTGACGTTAAAAACTGCTTTTATATTTATAAAGTAAAATTGTATGATGTTTTGAACTACGTGTATTTTTAGTAGATGCAAATGTGAATGTGTGTACATGGAAGAATACGATTTTTAACTAAATAATTTATGTCGATGTCGATGACTGCCGCCGGAACAGACGAGAGGAAAGAAGCTCGAAGTAAGTAATATTTATTAAAAATTGTTTTCAAATTTAAAGGTTATAGATTAAACCTTATAGATTCTACTTTGAGCATTACATTACAATAATACTTGCCGGACTGACGGGCATTCACGAGTAATGTAACATTTTGATTACAAGTGAAGTGCATTGAGTTACAAGATGTATCAAGATATTACACATCGTCCACTCGAATCTATTGTGTTACATTACAAGTGATATCTCGGGATGAGGGAGCACCTTAAACGACGGAAATGCGAAATTGCAACTAAGTAGGTAGGTACCTTAACAAAGTAAGAGACCAGTGGGTCTGTTTATCGACTCTTAATCCGGAGCTATGGGATCCGCTCTGATTTCTTTCCTAATTGGTGGTTAAACTCTAAATACAAGGGCTTAGCCTTGATTTACTTAGAAGGATTCCGTATCACTTGCCTGTTCATTTTATCTTGATCGGGTAAGCCGTTGTTTTATTTACCCGACTACGGTAAAAGGAGGGCTATGACTTTGTTTTACTATTAGGTAAAAAAAACTTGAATACGTATTTTAATGTTATATATTTTATAATATCTATTCTACTAATGTTATAATACCTAAAGCTGAAAGTTTGTGAGGGTGTGTGTATGTATGTATGTGTGTTTGTTACTCAATCACGCAAAAACTACAGAACCGATTGCGATGAAACTTGGAACATAGATAGCTGGATACCGGGAATAACACATAGGCTATTTTTTATACCGATATTCCCGCGGGAACGGGACTTGAGCGGGTCAAACCGCGGGGCGCAGCTAGTGTGTCTATAAACTTAACCTACAATACATAAATTAAAACGTAATTAATTACGTAACTACATTATATTATATTATATTAAGACCTCTGTGGCGCGTTGGGCGAATACCTGATTGCAAAGCGGAAGGTTGCGGGTTCTATTCTTGCCGGTAAAAGTATATTATATTATTAGGGGTTAAAGTATGAAATTGCCGATTTGTACTGAAAATCTTAATTGTTTATTTTTTAAATTTTTAACAAATTTATTTAATCAAAATAGTTGCCATTATTATCTATACATTGCTGCCATCTAATGGGAAGGTTATTAATGCCTTTGCGATAGAACTCCGACGATCTAGACTGCACAAACTGTGTGAAAGCATTTTGTACTGCCTCCTAGGAAGAAAACTTCTTGTCACGTAGATAATTGTCCAAATCACGAAAAAAATGGTAGTCCGTTGGAACAAGGTCTGGTGAATACGGAGGATGACGAATGGTTTCTAAGTGCAGTTCCTGAAGGGTCAAAATGGTTTCTCGTGCTGTGTGAGGTCTCGCGTTGTCGTGGAGCAATAATGGTGAAGATCGATTCATGAGTCGGGGCTGTTTTACTGCTAGTTTTGTCAACATGGTTCGGAGTTCGGCACAATAGACATCTGCTGTAATTGCTTGACCAGATCGAAGAAAACTATAGTGAATAACACCATGCTGAGACCACCAAACAGTTACCATTACCTTTTTATTGGTAAGTTTTGCTTTAGGACACTGTTGTGGCATTTGACCTGGGGTCAGCCATTGCATTTTTCTTTTCCGGTTATCATAAAGAATCCACTTTTCATCACATGTTACAATTCGATCCAATATTCCTTCATTTCTGTACCGGTTCAACAAGGCAACACAAGTTTCAACACGCGTTTCTTTCTGCAGATCAGTCAAATCATGAGGCACCCATTTTTCGTATTTTTTTATTTTATTGATTTGACGCAAGTGAGTCAATAAAGTGGGTAAGGTAACGTTAAACCATGCCGCTAATTCCTGGGTAGTTTGACTAGGATCGGCTTCCACTATCTCTCTTAATTCATCGTTATTCACCTGTGTGGGCGGTCTTCCTCGTGGCTCGTTCTTTAAGTCGAAATTTCCATCACGAAAGCGTTTAAACCAAAATCGCACGGTGCGTTCATTAGTAGACCCCTCTCCAAACGCAGTATTGATATTGCGGGCTGTTTCTGCCGCGTTAGTTCCGCGTCGGAACTCGTATTCAAAAATCACTCGAATTTTCGCAGTATCCATCTTTCTTGTCTATATTGAATAACAAAAACAATTGAAAGTCGATATTCAAATGTTTCACATTTTTTAAAAAAAGAACATCACAGAAACCATTTGAAAAAAGTTTCATTCGAAAACCTCAAACCATGAAGATTCTATGTCAATTCAAAGAACCTATTGCAATAAAACGGCAATTTCATACTTTAACCCTTATTATTTATGCTTAGGAAATATATTTATTTCTAGTATGGGTGTCTTTATCTACCTATGATTAAGTAACATGCTTGCCTAGAAGAAACCTTTTCACTTGAATATTGACTTCGATACTCCAAGGTCGAAGTTAAGGGATAACATCGAAGCTCGCAGTAAGCTCCACTTCGTAGCTCAATTCCATCATTAAACGCTCTCCTTTTAAGAATTGAGTACCTAAAACCCATTTTGAACATATTTTAAACAATACATTTTGTTTTGGATCGAAAATGGAACCGTCATCTCTCCAAACGCAGACGATTGCTCCTCAGTCCTCACTCACTGCACCACGCCACGTTCGTACCAATCCATCAACGTAAGTGCAAGAAGATTAAATTTAAACAAGATGTCGACATAGCGCACGCTTTGTCAATCTCCCGATAGCTCGTGACGACTCCCTCCCGTAATGGACATACACTCAATTAGGTTTTACTGCCCCGCCACCGGCCACCGACCGCCGTTCAATTTAATGCCTAACAGCGACCACATTCGACCACCTACCTATTTATTTTTATTGGCAACAAAACACACACGACCATTTATTTTTTTAAACAACACGTTAATTTAAGTTTTGGCTTTTGGCTTCGTTTTTTAAAACATGACGTTTTATGAGTTGATTTTGAGTTCCGAAATTAACGATTCTTTCTAACTATAGGTAAGGTACTTACCTAATCAAATTTTTAAGCCAAGTTACTTTTAGTCTTTTTTTTAAATTAAACAGATATTTTTAACTAGCATTTTTATAATAGACTAGCTGCATCCCGCGGTTTCACCCGCGTACGTTCCGATCTTGTGGGGATATTGAGATCAAGGTAGCTATGTTAGTCCTCGATAATGTTGCTTTCTATTGGTATTTTTTTTTAAATATGTTTAGTAGTTTCTAAGCCTCATTCATTACTAACAAATAAATAAAGTGTTTTATTATGCAAAATCGCGAAAACCATTTAAGAAATTAAAGAAATAAATATTTTTTCTTTAGTATTAAGTATAACGGTGTTACTATGACTTCGATATAATAAAAATCCTCCCTACTAATTAGAGATACTTACCTATACCTTATTAAAAAACTAGCAGCTCCCCGGGGTTCACCCGTGTAAATCTCGTTCCCGCGGGTTTATCTGGATAAAAAGTATCCTATGTGTTATTCCAAGTTTCCAGCTACCTATATTCCATAAGTTTTATCGCAATCGGTTCAGTAGTTTTTGCGTGAAAGAGAAACAAAGTCACATACATACATTCTTACATACAAACTTTCGCGTTTATAATATTAGTAAGAAAGATTAAGTCTTATGTTGCTTGCGATCTTTTTGCAACTAAAATTCTGATTTATCTAGTTTTTTATAATAAGGCAAGCGTTTGTCCCCTTGATGGCGAGTGATGAAGGGGGTCTAAGTTGTAACACTCTTATTCAGATGACATCTGTTGACTTGGATTCCGCGATCCTTCTTCCTTCTGGTTATACCTACTACGAAACCTCGGCAAAGTATAATGTAAGTACTTAAACATAAAAAAGCCCTGCTAAACCAAACTTCACATTTGAATACCATCTTGAGCTAAGCACATAAAGTTTAGTTCGCAGTAGTCCTTTACTTATTCGAAAAATAATTATGTAAATCAGATACAGGCAAACGCCTGTACCACCCATTGTTGATAACTAGACCTTTTTCCTTAATTAAACAAATAAAATAGACTAAGCAAATAAAATAAAGTACTTCATATTGTAATGTCGTCGTACGGAACGGCGAGGGCTCCGTATTGGTTGTTGGCGGCACACAATGCCAAATTAAAGGGTTGGAGTGTTCAGCGGTTAATTTTACCCTTCCGAATAAGGGTAGGCTTTCACACAAACTCGGCTTACTACGCTTTTCACTTTTTTAAATTAATTGAATTGAATTTAGGTAAGTACTTACCTATTGAAAAAGGTGTTTTTTAATTTAATTTAAAACAAAAGTACAGATCACTTCCAACTTTAAATGGATGGTTGTATTGGAATGAAATTGAGTGTATGTAGGTAAGTGTGTGAGTAAGTGTAAACCAAAAGCGAATACATTAAGTGCTACCATGCTCGTTTGTCGTTGCTATGTCGTCCATTTGTCGTTCAAAAAATAAATCAAATTTTAAATAAAAAAATCCTCGACTACTTTTAAAAACCACAGACAATTTTCTTCTTCTTTAAAATGGCTTTTCCTTTCGGACATTTGCCAGTGTCAAGTATTATCAATATTTGCAGGTTATTTGCATTGAACGATACAGTCAAGTCGTCACAGTCAAAGTGAAGTCGAGGAAATCATTGTAAAAAGGGGGCCATTTTTACAATGTTTGTTCACGGAGCTTTGGAGAGAACACTAAGCTAAAGTCCATGTTTTGCAACGATTTTCACTTTTACTTTCACTTGTACACCTTTACGAAACTAAATTGATTAATATGCCCCCGAAATTAAACATTATACACGCATTTGAACAAAGTTTCACAAAAATGAAAATTTAGCAACACATCTCCTTAACGCATTCCCGCCAAAACTCCACAGACAATTTTAAAAAATCTTTTTTTTTGTTTTTGAAGTTTGTTTTTTTTTTAATTTTTTTTTTTAATTATTTGATGTGTTTTTTTTTTTTGCTGAACGACAACGCGTCGACTTATAAGACATCATGGTAGGGCCCATTAAGTGCTATAAAAAGTAGGCAAGTGACTATAATAAAACTGTAACGGATTTGCTCTTTACCAGATCTTTATCGTGTATTATTATTTATTTTCTTACCTCAAAGTTTCGATCATGTTATAATGATCTTCGTCCTCCATATATAACTGTTGTTATTTACTGTCCGGTGGTGGGTAGGTGAAGAAAATTTTAAAGTACGTGTGTAACCGTACTCCCCACATTTTTCGGAGTAGTTATGTTACTATGTTACCAATCGTGTGAATTTAAAAAGTTTACTGTAACAGATGTTATAGAATAGAATTAACATAATTAATAGGTTACACTAAGTACTTGTTACTAGATGGCAGCACTATTCATCTTAGGTCACGCAATCATTGCGCACCGGTATCTACTGTGACAGAATATGTTATCGATACATTAGTTCCCATTAACTGCTACTAGATGGCGGCACCTGTCACACTGGATCGCACTATCATAGCGATCACCTTAAATATTGGTAATGGCCAATGTTGCGCCCTCTACTGTGAAAGTCATCGTTTCGGGAAATTAATCCTTAGTGGGATGGTTTTCTTACGAGACTTTTGCGTGTGGTTGGTACTTATCAAAGTGATAGTCCGTTTACGTAAATCCGCTTTTACTGACTCCCCTCGTATGTCGCACCCCCCTACAATACTAAAATCCTGACTATTTTATTTCGATGTTCTCAGCATACGGTAATAAAGCCGCAGGCCTCTTCTAGTCAAGTATTACATTTGCCGAGTATTGTAAAAGTAAATAATTAATTAACAAATTCCCAAGCTTCGATACCTATTAACATCAATGTTATTTTAATTACCGACAGATGTTGAGCTTGTTCATCAAAAGTTTCTACAATTTCATAACAAATCTTATAAAATCTCATTTTATGTTTAATCGGGGTAGGAATTCAAATCCTGATTATGGCGGGCACATTATTAGCTAAACTTTACTAATAAATGTTAGAACAGTCATTTTCAGTAGAGTTCAGTGGTCGTCTAACTTTGGATTGAATAGTTAGTTGGTGGGTGCCATTTATAGGTTCCACCTACACTGAATAGAGTTATGTCATTATTGTCAGGTAGATACGAAATTAGGTTTATTCAATTCGACGATAATATTACTCGGGATAGTGTGGCATGTATTCAAACCCTTAGATTTGTCTTAGCCATATATTATGATGGATGCAGAGGAAAAACATGTAAGTCACTAAGGCAATGAACTGAGAAATTTTCAGTTTCGAGAAATCAACATTTTCGAAAATTTCTATGTGCAAAGCGTGTTTTGGTGTTTTGTTCTACCACATTAGTACCTACCATACAATTGTATTATAATAAATAATAAATAATAATAATGTGACATTGCATATTTTTTGCCCTGTGCCCTGCCCATATTCATGTGCGATCCTTGTTCATTAAAGGACCTCAAAGTATCACTTCGTATACATTTTCGACCGCAGGTTCTCATCACAGGAGAAGAGCTTTATTTGAAACCTGGAGATTTGTGACAATGAGTGTTATTTAAGGAAGATGTCTAATTAAATCTAAAATTATAATATAGTTAATTAGGTTGAACTAAACGAATTTCGGGAAAAAGGGGTGAGCGAGACAATTATAGGGTAGAGGAAGTGGAGAAAGACATGCTGCGCCAACCTCACATAGTTGGCAGAAGAAATATTATAAATAATTCATAATATAGAAAAAGAATAAATACCTACTCAATTATAAAGAGTATAACACTAACACAAACAAAAATTCCCCTTAAATGTTACTTACTCTGTTTGTTAGTCCCTTCGCGACCAAGACCATTGTATCATAGTTAAGACGTCGAGGTAAAATTAAAACCACATCAATTAATAATTTAAAAAAAATTTAAACCTACCTAACAAAAAAATGTTTTTTTAAGAATTCGCGCTACCATGCTCGTTTGTTGTTGCCATGTCGTCCTTTTGTCGTTCAAGAAAATAAAGTAAATTTTAAATAAAAAATACCCCGACTACTTTTAAAAACCCCAGACAATTCAAAAAACTTTTTTTTTTTGAAGGGTTTCTTTCTTTGTTTTTTAATTATTTGATGTATTTTTAACTATTTTTTTTAAGCTGAATGACAACGCGACGACTTCGCGACGACTTATAAGACATCATGGTAGGGCCCATTATCTGTGGTTTTTGAAAGTGGTCGGGGAAAATTTTATATTTAAAATTTTCTTTATTTTTTTAAGTGGCAAAAAGACGACCAAGCAAAGACAAACGATCATGGTAGCGCGGAATATTATGCGATTAAGACCCGATAAAATATAAATATGTTAACAAATCGTGTGAATTTATAAAGCTATTCTGAGTTTCAAAATAATTTAATCTCTAATACTTAAGGATTTACTTAAGGACTTACAAGGGTTACAGGTATAGGTTTATATCTACTTAAAAATAAATTAAAATTCTAACGCTATTTCACCAAAACCTACAGGGGTTGAGTGTGGGTAAGTAGCTACTTAGTCGTACCACATACTACATAGCTAACATTCGTGTAACTATAAACCACAACCATTTTCCATTGAAGTTTATTTCATATCTGCTTTCAATAGCTTTGAGCTTAATAGGCTTTCTACTTGTCAAATGCGATTGTTAACAGCAGAGCCATATAGAATTAGCTCAGGCGGGTGAAACGGACTGAACGCCGAAAGCAAAGCTCTAGAGTAAATGTCGTATGTGCAGAATACGTAGGTCGTTTAACCGAATGCCTAATAATACCTATACAATAATTCTGAATGTGCAACGATAAAAACTGCAATTACTACAATTAAAAGTAGATTCCTATTGGACACTAAAAAGTAATTTTACGAGTAAATTATCTATTGAAAATATTCAATGTCTTTCTAATTACTACTATTAGGAGGTGATGTCTGTATTACTAGATGGGTATCACGGTTTCAATGCTCGCTCCTGTGTGGATTTCGAAAAACATTTGCATTCACACACTATCTAAATTTCAGCTCCCTACTATTTAAGCGATTTAGATTTAACCATTCATCCATCAGTCAAGACTAAGCATTTTATAGATACAGATTAGTTCTAGTAAACAAAACTTATGTTTTTAATTTGTTTGCGCAGTTTTAGCAATTTCACTAGCTTCTATTTGAAATGCTTGAATCCCTAATCGAATTTAGGTGTTCCACCAATTTTAAGGTACGACTGTAATATTTGTATAATTAAAGCGTTCCCTTGCCAATCGCTTATAACGAAGGTAACAGTTTCAATTTAAGTATTACATCAATTAGTGGAGAGAACCGACCATTAAGGCGAGAGTCCCCCGGAAGCACCAGTAATGTAACAATCTAAGACACGATTTCTATTTGAGATCATTCAGATAGGGAAGGTGACTGAAACCTCTTTTAGCAGGCAGAAAATAACTCCTTAAAGCCTGCTTTACATTACGTAAATTTCAGAACTCTGTTTCAGATAGATCAAAAATTTATATATTGAACTGCCAATTTTCAAAGGCAAAAGTAAACAAAGAGCTGTGCACTTGCGATTAAACGTATGATTTTTTTTGCTAACATTTTTGATCTATAATCTGAAACACAGATTTCGAAATATAGTCCGTAATGTAAATTAGGCTTTAAGTAGAGAAGTTTATGTTCTGCCTGCTGAATTAAGAGGTCTCAGTAACCTTCCTCGTCTGAATGATCTAGAATTAAAATCGAGTCTAAGATTGTTATATCACTGGTACACTTCCGGGGGACACTCGCCTTAATGATTGTTTCTTTTTTTAAGCATTATATATTCAATTTTCCAGAATATAACCAGTCCCGCAGCAGTTACTGGAAGCAATTTTATTAAATAGATAAATAGTACCGCTGTGCCAATAGTTTCGTAATGTAAATCCTGCTTAAAACTGTCATTTTTGTTTGCCGACATTTGACAAGGCAAACAATTCAAAAGCAGGATCGAACCCTGAAATTTTGATGGTTCGTATTCGAATAATGGTTGGTTGATCTAATTTCAAAACAATGAAAAAACAATACGGCAATAGGAAGTTTTACTTGTATGTACTTATTGCTTAAAATCAAATCGGGCAGCTAACTACACAAGCAAATTCACGGAATGTATGTTGCGTATACAATTTACATGTGTCATATTGTGCGGTGTCTCATGCGTAGTTCCGACTGGGGATACAAGAATTGATATGTTTGTGGAAACGCAGACAACAATATGCGCTATTTCATCGCTATTGCAATTGAAACACTGCTGCTGGCAAGTTTACTATTTGTAATGTTATTTTAATACAAATACTAGCTGTGAGGATGCTACCCCGTAAGCCCTGATTCTGTGGTAATATCGGGATGTAAAGTAGTCTATGTGTTATTCCAATTTCTCACCTATCTACATACTGAATTTAATCACAATTAGTTGCGTAATATTTACCTTAAAGAGCAACCAACACACTTTCAATTCAAACCTTTGTATTATTTGTAGGCATTAGTAGCTAAGTATGATTTTATTTGCGCTTTTTGATGTTATTTTTAATTTTAAAGCTAAAAACCGTCTCTAAAACAAATACAGATCCCGATATCATTTGATGATTAAGATTGATTATTTAAAATGTATCTATACAATTTATTTAGGATATTTAATAAAACATAGCGACTTAAATACAACCCGTAATGTAGAGAAGCTTGGTAGTTTATTTTTTGACTGAGATTCACGTAAAACTATCAAACTTATAAAGGATCCATTATCTAATAAATAAGTACATTTACACCATACAACTACTTGTTTCCCCTGAAGAAAACAAAACAGTTCATTATTATAATTCCAAATGTCTCTAACTCATATTATCTAATCTCTCGAAAATGGCGCAACCTCATTGGTTTGTAACCAAAACACTCCGGATTGCCTGAAACAAAAGTAGTTTTAATTACAAACAGGTAAACAAAATATTCGTTCTCGAAATGGATGGTCCAATAACCCAACCAGTTCATTAATTTTTGTATAAGATTAGCTGCTTCCCGCGGTTTTACCCGCGTATCGGAACCAATCCTAAATAATGTAGTTTTCTACTGGTTAATCCTAAAATTGGCCCAGTTGTTTCAAAGCACATTCATAACAAACAAACAAATAAATAATCTTTCCTCATAGAAATATTTTTAGCAAGGAAATATATTTCCAAAAAATCCCCATGACAGGATTCGAACCTGCGTTTCATATTACATATTTCTATGCATATTTCTATTCATATTTGCATATTTCTATGTTTAAAATGTCTTGAGCAATAAAAACAAAAAAGAAATATTAATCTTTCCTCTATAAAATTTAAGTATAGAATAACTTTCACTTCGTCGTTATAGGAAAAGGCTGTTAACTAAATAGCTATTAACTAAGCTACAACATACGTAAGGTAAATATGCCATGTATTTGAAATACGTAACTTACCCAGTTTTAGGTATAAGGCCACCCATTCTAATAGAATCTGGTATATTACAATTGTCTGACATCGCCCTTAAGTAACTGGAACATCGCTTACTCCTGAAGCCTCCGTTTCTTATTGACTCGACGAAATAATGTTGGGCTCTGGAAAAGAGAAGGTATCTAGGTGTAAAGCTTCAATTGTAATTAGATTTTTTAAAAGTCTAGCTTAAGTTACTAGAAATATTTTAATGAAAAAATACATGACGAATGAATCTTTTAGCGAATGTTTTAACTGTAAAGTCAATCATCCGCACTGGTAAATCACTGGAAAGTGGTTCTTATGGTTTTTATATTCTTGAATTTGTCGCTAGGGGTAGGAACTCGCATGGTCTAGTTCTGTAAGTCGCTGAGGTACTGACCCCGAGACGCGAGTTCAAATCTCGATGCGAGTGATTTTTATAAGCTGTATTTTTCCTTTAAAATATTCCCACCTTCAATTGTGTTGATGTTTTAGTTTCATGTACAAGTTAAGAGAAATGCGAGGCGCAACACAAATAACCCTGCATCGGGTAAAAAGTTTGAGTAGTTTCTCCTTTGCAATTATCTGTGGGCTGGCCACAAACTCCAAGGTTGCGTTACACTTAACGTGGTCAGTAACAACGCTAGTACATTTAAGCACTGTTTCGTTGACTTGCTTCCGAGTTCTTATAAATGAATGTGTTTTGAGGATTTAATGTTTTACTCTGAACTAAGTAACTTAAGGTTAGTTGCCTCTTACTGTAATAGGTAAACAGTTGATTTTCATGTAAATTTTAAACGCAAATTTTCGAAAATTAATTTTAATGCAATTCAAATGTCTAGAAGTAGTTCGCCTAGACGTCAGAACAACAAACTTTTGACTTAAATCGTCCTCGAAACATGTTTTACAGGCCGTATTATGAAACCTTGTAGTACGGTTTATGGCCTAATACATTCTAATTAGGAGCAATGTTAAGATTTAAAACAATCAACCAGCCTCATAACTTCTCCGAAATAGTTATTTAAGTATCACTAAGTAGTTCAGTTACTTACTGTGAGTGGTTACAGTCGATGTTCAAGTTTAAACAGTTCGGCATGTAAGTTCCTCCGTTGGGGTAGAAGTCAACTTGGCCAAGAGGCGTGTGGAAACCAAGGAAACCTGCATTTGTGTGAATCACTTCGGTGTATACTCCGTCGTCTGCACGGAACCTTTGACCGTGGTTCAACCAGCCCGGCAATGCTGGATCCAAAGCTATAATAAAAAAGATGAAAAAAAATAACTTCTAACTCAAGATTAATTTAAGTAAGTATAATCAATCATGCATATAAATGCAGCAAAACAGAATCGGCGCGACTGCACAGCACAGCCTACCAATCTGACGGCCATTATATTTTGATATGGGACATCTATAGGCGAGGTCTCGCCACGCTATATGAAAACACATCTGTCAATGTCAAATGTTTCACATCTGATAATGTCTAATGTGTCACATCCGCCAGGCATCCGGTGGCGGCTTACATTTCTTTAAGATTATCTTGGTTATAAAGTCGCCTACTGTGTGGGAGCACTAAAATCCGATAATCAATATAATAGAATTTCAAGGTCAAACAAGCTTAACTATTACTTTGTACTAGCTGTTACAAAGTCGAGAATTTGGATTTTTGTTGTTGTTCAGCTATCGATAGGTATTTGATGAATCAAATAGACCATGACAATAATATCTTAATTACAAGAGCAATAATTTTTACGTCCAACCTACCTGTAACATATGCGATTTCCCTGTTCATATTTCTACTGATAATTCCAGCGACGTGTCCGCCCAGACTGTTACCAATAACATGGTATTGACTAGGAGATGCGCCAGATTTTACGTTCAACCAGGTAAGAAATCGAGCTATGCTTTCACCTGAGGACAAAGAAAACTCAAATCAGGGGTAAAAAAAAGATTTTATACTAAGCTATAAACTGACTAGATATATTTTATAAGGACAAATGCATCATCGGAAATTCTCCTGTGACAGAGAATTTGTGACTAACCATATCGTCATACAAACCCACAACAATAATATAGTAGTAAAATGATATAACAAACAATAACAAAAATAATATTAGAATTTGTAAACTGACTAGTCAATTTCAATATTTACTAACCAGAGGCCACTGAATTCTCGATTGAAACTGCGTAGACTGCAGAATTGGCTCCAAAAGTCCAGTCTACCATAATCACATTTACATCTTCTGCTCCCAATAAAGCTGAAACAAGCAATTTACAACAGTTATTTTATAAGTAAGTAGCTGCGCGGATAAAAAATATCCTATATGGCCTTCTCCTAGTTCTAAGCTACCTAATATAACACTTTATTTATCGGGTTGAATCGCGTTTTATTCATGGTTTTAAAGGAACCGAACCTTCGAGTTAATTTTTGTCTTGCACTGCAGGTGCTAGGGACTGGTGTGATAATCTACAGAGCGTGGGTACCTAGCTCCCTACCAACATATTCCAACAGCACCATGTATATTTGGAAAAGCAAAAATAATGTAGGTAATCATTTCATGTAATCATCAGATCAAATCAAATAATCATGTAAGGTTATTGTCAGTTTCCCTTTATATTCTTCTGACTGTTTAAAACTTGAAATATTTTTAAAGGAAAAAATCATCTTCAAAAATTCACTTGCGGCGAGATTTGAACTCGCGTCCCTGGATCAATATCCCAGTGCCTATACCGCTCGGCCACGCAAGTTCCCAGTTCGCAGTTGGGGAACTTGAAAAAAAAAATATTTCTAGTGAATATGCCTTGAGCAATAAAAACAAATTTACGAAATGTTTAAAACTTTTAAATATCGCTTGAATATTTGAGATCGCTTTCAGCGATAAGGCCGCCCATTGTGCTTCCTAAATTTAAGCTGTATTTGTTTCTATTTATTTATCTTGTAATTTATATGGTGTGTACAATAAAGAATTTATTCATTCATTCATTCATTCAAATATTAGCAATCAGTAGGTAATCTAACCTAACCAACGGTACAACTTTTATTAGGATCGATATTGAAAGAGGTAAGGAGTCTGAGGCTTTTTATCAAATCCTTGCAATTGAAGGCGCTACCTGTGATACGAATGAGATCACGATTTAACTTCTTTACCAACCTGTGCACTTAGCGGAACATGTCTGTTCAGTCGACACGACGATAAAAACTCGTCAACAAGTTCCGAACAAACTAACTAAACGGTTGGTTTCATCACTAAATGATCTTTCAAAGTAAGAGCAATGTTTGCGCACTTTTTTTTTCCAAATATCCCGTGGCATGAGTGATCGATTTAGTGGAGCTCACGTTCTCCATCGATTTTTACACCGTTTCACATTTTACTAATCTATCAGCGATATCAGGATACCCTTTTTCGTATTTTTTTTAATTGTGGGGCTTATTATTATTTAGTTTTTAAATTGGTAATTTGACTATTTTTTAAAGAAATGCTTTTGCGAAAATTCGCACCCAACTAACATTCTTTGCAGACTGCCAGCTTGCTTTTCTATTTACATAGAAAAATATATAACGTTGAGATGTTGCTTCCGGTTACCTTTTTGATATACATTTTAAAGTGTTTCCTACACTCGGATGACTATTTTGTTTTTTATAATATATCAAAAAGATCTATAATTTGGTTTAACTCACCTGAAACCAGATTCTGATAGAATTTAGACGTAATACAGCCCATCCATCCGTGAACAAGCACCACAGTGCGGCGTTTCGGATTAAAGTTGCTCATGCTGAGAGACTGCTCATTTCGGAGCACTATTGGCTGGCTGATCATTGGGTTTTGTCTGAAACCATAAAACACGTAGTAAGTACCTATATATTGCTCCAAGTATTCAGCTAAAACAGTTATCACGTAGATATACACAGGTGTGGTAATATTCCTATCTTTTTTTATCAAGAGCACACTAAAGCCGATACAATTCTGTTACTACTCTGTTACTATATAAAAAAGACTAATGCGCATATCTAAAGCATTTAATATAACACCTATCTCCCTGCCAAGTCCTATTTAAATCGGTCAAGCAGTTCCAAAGCATATTCTTTACATATCAATGTTTTCTTTGGAAACAATAGATGTAGAGAAAACAAACTCACCTAGTAAATAAATGGTATTGATTATGCAGGTCCGGATCATACCGCGAGTCTTCTAAGTCGCCGACCATTTCCCAATTATCCGCAAAATGAATGTGATCGTCTCTATACGGTATGTACTGGTACCGAGGACCCAAAGACGGTTTCCGAGGTGATTCTTCCAGGGATAGTGCTGGAGGTAAATATGGTAATTCACTAGGTGTAGACGGTTGGATTGTTGAGCTGCTGAACTGTAATTAAAATAATTTAAATTTCTGTAAAATAGTTCTTTTTTATTAAATACTTCATTTGATTTTGACAGATCATTAGCATGATGCTAAACAGATGATTGCTCACAGGGTTCGTGAAGTTATACCATTAAGTATCCAAATGTGTCGGTAACTAAGATTCGTTTTTTATTTCGTTAGATTGAAGAAACAAAATATAAGTTGAGCCCCATTTTCACGTATATATCATGATTTCTTCATAAGCGTAGCATAAATGTGTACACTTTTTAATTTAAATATTGATTACCATTCCGAAATTACGTTGTCCATTTCCACCATTGATAGCAGTCTTCCAGTCTCCGCTATCAGATATAGAATCCAAAGCAAACGGGCGAGGGTTCACCGTATACACCGTGTTATTTGTTTCACTATTTCCTTTATTACATGGTGTTCTATACATGAGAAATTCTGCGAACCATAAATATTTATCATTTTTATTAGGTACTTTTATCTTTTAGGTTACTATATGGTAGTTACTATGCTTGTAATATTATGTGACCTTCTATAACTATAAGTATAGTTGACACCTGTCATTTATGTATTATGTAGTATTATTAATAATGCCATTCTGCCTTGTCGCATTACAGTCCACAGTAGATAACCTGTGTGATTCAACATCAACGCATGTAAAGTTTTCACTAATAACTCTAGTTTGCTTACCAGCTATTACGGCTAAAATTGATGCTCCGATAATAAAGTGAACACTTGCCATGTTTCCACAACAATGACTGACTTGTGATAGTTTGTACGTATTTTTTTTAAATGTCTGTTATCGATATCGGGTATTGCAGATAAGACACGTTTATGAGTCATGATATCAATTCGGATATCTATGATTATGATTAGTGTCTGTTCTAAGTAACACAAGCGTATTTTATCTGGATATTCTTTTAAATATGTTTAATCATTTTGATAATAGGATTTGTTGGTAAGGTTAGATAACAATAATAATAGGTAACTTTCTAGACGTAAATATTGAATAAGTTCACTATTACATTTTTGTATTCTTCATACCAATATCTGTTAGAGCGTTATCACAGTAGCGGCTTACAAGCTTGTTCAAATGCGGATGCCTACGTCATAACAACTACCTGCATGCCAAATGTCAGCCCGATCCGTTTAGTGGTTTGGGCTGTAGTACGTTGATAGATCACTGATCATCAGAGCGGTGTTGGTCTAGTGGTAGATACCCCGACTTTTATTCCGAAGGTCGTGGTTTCAAATCCCGGCCGCGCACCTATGTGTTTTTCTTTAAGAAAAAAATATGTGCGCTATTAATCCACGGCTTAAAATCAAGGCCCAATTAGCCCTACTAGGGCTAATTGCGGAAACACACAAGTTAAAACTTTAACTTTAAACTTTAGATCACTATGTCAGTCAGTCAGTCACCTTTGAGTTATATATATTTATATTGGCTTTTTATCATTGTAATTACAACTGGTGATTAGTACTAAAATATAGTAAAAATTAACCAAAAATAAACTCATAGTGTATCTTTTAGTTAGGATATTCAGTTCTGAATGTAAATGTTAAAAAAATAGGTTTGTTTGCATCTACTTATGTACCTTATTATATAAACTCGCATGAGTATTTTCAGGCTTGTATCAGATAAATGAGTAAACAGTGTATTAGTCATCGATTAACGAGCCCACTACATAGCTAATATATCGATTCATAATCTGTTCAATCGTTTAGTTAGTATTTCGAATACTTGTATGAGTAAGACCGGGTCTGATAAGAAAGTATTTCCTAAACGCCTTACAATAGGTGGTAAACTATTAGAACTATTTACTTAGGCACGTGCTGCGAGTATTTGTATAAGAAAACATAAAACGTTAACGGTAACAATTTATGCGAGTTTATAAACGAGTTTTGTTTAAATCGTAAATAGAAGTTTTGGCTACAGGTAAGGATTTTGTTCATGGTTCTTATTTAAGTAGCTAATAGCTAATACCCCAATATTTTGTGGTAATTAAAGAAATAAAAAAAGATAACTTTTTTAAAAGATAGATAAGTCAGTTCTTAATTGTACCAAAAACTTAAATTTATCAAAATTACAAACTCAAATTTCCACAAGTTAAAATATCATACGTAAAAGGAACCGTTTGCTTCCTTGCTTCCAGAAAGAAGGCATTTAATTACATGATAAACTATAAACTCATATATTTTTTTAGTTGAAAACAACGTAAAAAACGTCATTTATAAAACTCAATTAGCGTTATTAATAAACGTGGAGTAAACTCGGCGTAGTGAGGACATGCTTTGTTTTTTCCGCGATCAAACTTTCAAAGTTGAGAGACAGAACGAAAGGTAACGTGGTAAAATTACTCCCAGCTTACTACACGTTTATTACACGTAATAAGGTTATATGTTAATAGACTTTTGAACCCTACTTATCTCCTAGAAAAGCAGTAGATTTGACGTTTTCCAATATTTTGGTTTGCTTGTGCGATACTATTCAGCAGCGGAAATGATTAAAGTCTGCTTTTAAAGGATATTACAAGCTAATGCCTTAGAATCCTTTCTAAGAACGCAAAACCAAAACGAATTTTGACCCAGGAATTCAAAACGAGTATACTTGATCTATTTAATTATTTTTTTAATTTATAATATTATTTTTAACGTATTTCAATTATTCGCGATTGTCTTCATGTTAAAATTATAAATTATTTATTGGTACAGAAATTTTAATTAAGTACTTTAAAATAATTATTACATAAGTGCATGTCAATATAAAATACAATAAAACAAACACAAACAATACATTAAAATACACAATACCTAAAAACTAAAAGAAAAATATAAATGTCAAAAGTTTAATTAATTATAAACAAAAACTTACAGCTAATAAAAACAATTGAAAACTAATTTTAAACTAATTTTTCAATTAATATAATTTAATTAATATGATATAAGGACCTCGTGTAAGAGGAGACCCTTGCCCTGCAGTGAGACACATTAGCGGGCTGATGATGATATGATAAAAATGCACTTGAATTATTTATCACTCAAAGTTATACGTATCTATTATTGTATGATATTCGACATCGGTTTTGAATTATCTTAATTTACAACAAATAAGATAAAAATACTATTTCATTTGATACGATACGAAGATTTATATTCTGCGTTTAATATTAACTTCGCCGGGTGTGTATTAAAGGCGTTAGTAAATAAGGAATAAAGTTTAACTTGTGTGTTGTCGTAAAGCGAAAAGCGTTAGTATCATATTATGTCTCGCTTGGCTTATGTCGAAAACGTTTCCTTATCCCAGAGTTCTTGAAGCTTACAACTCAATTTCCTTTAGCAAATCCTGGATCAACGAAGGTGTACGTTCCTCAGCTATTTCATGAATATATCAATGTATAAATTATTTATTGGGCATGTAATGAGATTAATATCAATAATAACATAACGAGAAAAATGGAATATGAAATATATAATATTGAAAATGGTCAATAGTTAAATCAAATCAAAATGAAATCTTTTATTTTCAGGAATAAAAACCCATACAATTTCCCCTCTTTAAACAATATACTAAAATGAATTAGTAGGTAATTACATAAATAACATTAAAATTGACATTTATACAGTATTTTGAGTATATTAGTAACTTGAAAATTTCAGAAATAGCCAATTTAATAATAATTTTGTAAAGAGTTAAATATAACATTAATTCTCAAATAACTCAACGAACAGATATCTAATTACACAAATTCGAATAGCGACGAGTATAAAGCGTTGATTATAAGAAGGTGACATACAGCTTGTATTAATTTGCGTTTCCCTTTAATTAAATTTTCACACGACATGTTATTTTGACGCGGGATGATTATGTCACTCGTCGTTACCGAAATGGCGTTGGTCGTCATTAAGTAAGAGTGCCCTCGTTTACGTCTGTGGCGCGTAAACAGCAGCGGAAGGAAGCCGGGCTAAAAGCCCGGGCCCGGTGCACCTCGCAAATTAGCCACGCTTGCTGGCATAAGCGAAACACGTGAGTATGGTCTAAGAGATTACTTTCTATTTATGAAAGCCTAGTACTTTTCAGGTTTTGTGTTCCGATTTTTATGATTATGATCCCTCTCTCTTGTTTTTTAGTTTCTTTATTTTATATTTATTTATTTATTAACACAGTTACTTATTACATTAATAGTAACATGTATAAAGTCATTGTATTGAACTTACTTATCTAACATAAACATTTATAAAGATATAGCAATAATAATAAAATTCACTCTCATTATTACAAAAAATGTCAGTATCTTCCTGATGACTAATATGCTTTACTTGAGATACAAGTATTATGGTAAGTAAGAGTATTTAGATTTATTAGTAAGTATCAAAATTTTATAAAACAATATTGGTGATATTTTATGCTGACTTTTAGCTTCTCAGAGTCAGAATACAATCCTCGTAGTTCACCTAGGTTAGATGCTGAGATTGATTCTTTATATTCCGAGATTTTTAATTATTTACATCTAATAGAATCGATCGCCGAAGACTCGAATTAGATTGATAAGTACAAACTAAAACTGTTTATTCATCATAATAATGCATTCATCGAAAATTGGTTATGTTATGAAATAGGGTTTGTAAATGACATTGTTTCCGACGCGACGCTTTGATGTAGATCTTATCTTCCTAATATATAAAAATGAATCCCTTTTTCCCTTGGTCACGGCATCACGCCTGAACGGCTGAACCGATTTCGATAATTCTTTTTGCGTTGTCTTAGTTATGATCAGGAGAAGGTTCTTATGTAAGAAAAAATTCCGAACCGATTTTGATGAATCTTACGTGGGTAAAACCCACGTAGTTTTAAATAAAAATGTCGAAAGGTAATGAAGTCTTAGCACATTTTACTAAAAAAAACCCTTTTTTGTCTAAAATTTCCTAGAGCTTCGACACAATAAGAAGTTTTTATCTTTAACCACTACATTCTACCAAAATGTAGGGAACAATGCCATTTACAAACGCTACAAACGAAAATATTCTAAAACATTGCTACAGAAAATAATCAACAATTTTCGATGAATCCGACAGGGATTTTCAGTTTGACTTACTTGACTTAAAGTCCTAAGTCCCCTAGATGGGGCAGAGGGCCTCCACAGTGCGTCGCCAGCCCGTCCGGTCTTGAGCTTCGCGTTTTATTTCACTCCACGTCTTGCCAATAGCCGCTGCCTCTGCGATGATTGTCCGCCGCCAGGATTGCTTCGGGCGGCCACGTTTCCGCTTTCCTTGGGGATTCCAGTCTAGAGCTTGCCTCGGAATATGACCGGAGTCCCTTCGGAGCGTGTGGCCGATCCAGTTCCACTTGCGGCGTTTAATTTGTTGGTCGATTGGAGTCTCACCGCAGCGTTCCCATAGGTCTATGTTGGAGATTTTCTCGGGCCAGTAAATGCCAAGAATACGACGAAGACAGCGGTTGACAAAGACTTGGAGCCGGTGCGAGATGTCCTTTGTCACTTTCCACGTCTCACATCCGTACAGCAACACGGTTTTAACGTTGGACCGGAATATCTTGAGCTTAACTCTTCTGGTCAGTTTCCGCGATTGCCATACAGGACGAAGTTGCGCGAAAGTTGCTCTACCCTTGGCGATTCTCGAAGCGATGTCCTCTTCGGTCCCTCCTGTTTCCGGCACTACGCTTCCGAGGTATGTGAACTGGTGGACTCTTTCCACCCCCTCTGTGTCGATGAGCAACGGCAACGAACTCGTCGCCCCACACCTCATTTCCTGGATCTTCCGGGTGTTGATTTTGAGTCCCGTCTTCAGAGCTCCTCGCCTTAGGTCGTCCAGTTTCGTCTGCATGTCGGCACGCGTGTGGCTCAGCAGGCATAGGTCATCGGCATAGTCCAAGTCTTCTAGGACATTGGACAGTCCCCACTCTATGCCGCGGCGCTTGTTGTTGGTGGTGTTGCGCATGACGCCATCGAGGACGACAAGGAAGAGGAGAGGTGACAGGAGACACCCCTGGCGAACACCTGCATGTATCGCAATGTCCTCCGAGACGAGGCCGTCGTGAGTCACTCTACAAGAATAATTCCTGTAGATGGCCTTAATCAAGTTGATAATTTTCTCGGGAACTCCAATTTCACGCAGCCGTTCCCAGATGCAGCTCCATCGCAGCGTGTCGAAGGCTTTTTCGAAGTCCACAAAGGTTAAGTATATTTCCCTCTGCCATTCTGATGCCTGTTCGAGGATTATGCGCAGAGTGTTGATCTGGTCCGTACACGATCGGTTGGGTCGGAATCCAGCCTGTTCTTTGCGAAGAAGGGGTTCGACGGCCCTCGACAACCTATCCAGGATGATCTTGCAGAGCACCCTAGAAGGAATCGAGAGCAAAGTTATGCCCCTCCAATTGCCACATTCACTGAGGTCTCCCTTCTTGGGCACTGTAATGAGAAGGCCCTTGTTCCAGTCGTCGGGTAACTCTTCAGATGTCCAGATGTTCCGCAGTAGGGGGGTCAGCGCGTTAGCAGCGGTAGGGAGGTCGGCTTTTAGCATTTCCGCTGTGATGAGGTCGACTCCCGGGGCTTTCCCGATCTTTAGTGAACGGATGGCCTTCACTACCTCATCTCCTGTAGGGGGAGACACATCAATGTCCAGGCACTGTTCGGGCAAGCTGGCAGCAGGTATGGCTGTAGTACTGTGGTCGTTCGGGACTCGGAAGATCTCCTCGAAGTGCTCCCGCCAGCGTCGAAGCTGTCCCTCCGATGTCACAATCAGCTGTCCGCTCCTGTCTTTCAAGGGCTTCTTCTTCCTCTTGTTCCGGTTTCCGGCCAAGGTCTTCGTCGCCTTGTACATCTCCCCGAGATTGCCGGAGTTGGCAGCGCGTTGGGCGCAATCCGCAACACTATCGGCCCATACTCGCCGGTCGTGACGAGTACTGCGGTAGATTTTTCTGCGTATCTGTCTGTATTGCAGCCTCAGGTCTTCGCGCAGTGCCATGTCGCTGGATGCCAAGAGTTGAAGATGGAGATCGCGCCTATCCTCAATGAGGTTCCAGGTTTCCTGTGACATCCAGTCCTCGCGTGTGTAAGACTTGTGTCCAAGAACGACGGAGCTGGTCGCTGTATAGGCCATTTTGATGTGATTCCACTCCGCGTCGACAGAAGTAGTAGAGTCCGTCTCGAGAACGGAGAAACGATTCCGGAGCTCTAGTCTAAAGGCGTCGCCCACGACCGAGTCCCGCAGCTTGTTGACCTCAAAACGTTTGCCTATCTTCGTGGTCGCGTTGGCAGCTCGAGCTACGGCTACTTTCAGCCGCACCTCGGCTACGACTAGGTGGTGGTCGCTGTCGATATCCGCGCCACGGCGGTTGCGGACGTCGAGCAGTGATGTGCGCCAGTTGGAGCTGATGGCAACGTGATCAATCTGGTTCTTGTACACTCCATCGGGTGAGGTCCATGTGTATTTGTGGTGGTCAGGGTGTATAAATAAAGTGCCTCCGATGGTGAGGTCATTGTGCTGGCAGAACTCCAAAAATCTCTCCCCGTTATCGTTCTGGACTCCCAGTCCGTGTGTGCCCATGTGTCTTTGACAGCCGTCGTTGTCTGTGCCAACCTTGGCATTCAGGTCTCCCATGGCGATGAATATGTCCTGTTTGCGGATGTTCTTCAAGGTCAGGTTGAGTGCACTATAGAAATCGTCCTTGTCTTCGGCTGATGCCAGATTTGTAGGCGAGTAGCACTGCACAACGGTTATCTTGCGGGCTTTGCTGTTAAACCGGGCTGTGATGATTCGGTCTGAGATGGGTTTCCAGTCCAGTAGGCTCTTCTTCGCAGCGTCAGAAAGGAGGAATCCCACGCCATGTTCATGATGGCCATCTTCATCCTCCTTCCCGGAGTAAAGAAATGTAAGGCCCTTGGACGTTTTCAGTTCCCCGAAACCATTTCTGCGCACTTCGCTGAGGCCGAGGATTTGCAGTTTGTATCTGAGCATTTCTGCTTCTGCTTGGGCTAGTCGGCTATCTTCGCTCAGTGTTCGCACGTTCCAACAAGCTATTCGTGTCCGTATTTTCATGCCAAAGGTCGTCGTAGTGTGGTCGGTCCGGTTTTGCACTGTTTCAGTTTCAGTAATCAGTTTAGGGTTCAGGTAAGCGAGTGATTAGCCCACTATACCCTATCCCACTGGCGGGGCTGCCACCTTAGAGCCTGTGGGCGTGCTCGGTTTTGTTTCGGGTATCCTCTCTGAGACTAAGTGAGATTGTTTCTGTTTTGAGGCGCAGAAGGCTCGCCTTTCGCCCTGCACCCTTAGCTCAGCTGCATTTTGTGGCGACCGCGCATTCGTGCGGTTGCAGCAGTTCCCAGGAGGGACGGCGGGGACGTGGGTGACGCGGACTGGCCAGGGTTCTGCTCGGATTCGGTGTTACGCCACTAACACAGCAGTCGGCTTCTTGGAATTTTGTAGGTAATGCTGTTCTCACATACAGCGATTCCCACCAAGACCATACCCTGGCTTCCCCCCCCCCGTTGATTTTCAGTTTAGCTCGTATTAACTTTATAAATTGTTAAACCTATTTCAAATTTAAACTTTTCCTTTTTACAAACAAACTAATAGGTACTACGTAAAAATAACAAAATATCAAAGGTTTGTTTATGTTTTGTTAAAACTACGATTTTACTAATTATCTAAGTTTAGTTTTGTTGTTATTTCGTGTACCTATGTCAAACAATTTAAAAACGTTGTTTAATGAAAAGTTTTAATATTATGAAACTATGTCAGCCATGTATACTAGCTAAACTTGTTATGAATTAAAACAAGTCATGTTTTTTGTACAGAACTGCGTTTTCAGGCCTAAATGTTCCTTGTTGACTACGGGACCTTGAAGACTGTTTGTACAATCGTTAGATACGACATCCCAAAATTCTTAGCTAGACATAACTTTTATGACAGTTGTCAAACAAAGATCCTAAAGAAACTCGTTCTTATACCTACTATCAACATTATGTCTCCACCACTATCCTCACAGAGATATAGTAATCTGCGTAAGGTACGGATGTAAGTTACGTAGCATTCCTCCTTTGGGTATAAACGTTTGAATGGCGGACTATTCGCTGGGGCGCAATGTAACCAAGACTGTCCAAGATTTACCGCGGCCAAACTTTGACGTCTCTCTCGGGGGATTAGCCGACCTGCAGATGTGTAAATGTTGTTTTGTCTTATCGCATTAATGTTTTACATATAAGTTGAATGACTACGTTATTCATGTTGCTAAAGTAACCCGTCCAGTGGTTGCTCGGTACTGTGGTTGTGTACAGTTGGAGGCACTTCTATACTAGTTTTAAACATCTACCCCCTTATTTATAAACGCTAATTAATGCGCTGCATAACTATGCATCGTTTGTCTTTTACTGTCCCATGAAGTTTTAAAGTCGATCGATAGAGACAAAGGTAACATAACTTAGTCATGTGTATATAATATTTTATAAATAAGGGAGTTAGTGCTGCTTTCGCGCTATGAATCCAATCCTGTCAGACTAGACAGCCTAGCGTCCGAACTCAATAATTTAGTGTTTTCTAACTGTTCAAAAATATCAAGTTTACATATTTTAGTTTTCGATTTAATGGTCGTTCGATATTTTAATTTTCGAATTTCAAAATTCAAAATTATTTATTTCGATGGATGCTTGTACAATACAAATGTACATGATCACTTGGATACGTCTTAAATCTAAAGATTTTAGTGTGGCTTCGGAACGCGCCCTAAGATGAGAAGAAGCCAAAAGAAACTCATGGGGTCATACATAATACGATATCTATAATTAAAACAGGAGCAATCAATAATTATGACCATGGATTCTGGATATGACGACATATCATAGAACACCTTTTTACACAATTTATGACATGCCACATACGTCTTTAGGTAGTTTATTTAAATAAAGAACACTAGTGCTACAGAACGACCTGCTTATTTTCCGGAGCCTACTTATAGGGCGCAGACATGTCAACTTTGTGTCTTAAGTTACACTATAGTACGCATTACTGGGTAGATTTTCTTTCTGGGTGACAGTTTTTTTTCTTTGGTTCGTTCGTTCGTTCGTAGTATTGACTAAAGTGAAGAGGCCTCTATATACTCGTTTCCTTACAACGATCGTTTTCATAACGCAAAAGTGTTAAACGACTATGAAATCAGTCGTTTTATGTTGTTTCGAAAGGCCAGAATTTTCGTCTCTCATACATGGAGCATGGGTTATGGTCCGCTGTCACTGGCCTTTGTATATTATAAATTGGAAATTCATGCGGATGTAAAAGTGATCCGAAAGTTAAATTTAAATCTCTCATTAAACTTTTGGTTATTAAACATACATCTTTGTTACAATTTACTTATTCCTTTTCTAATTAGTTGTAAACAGACGAAGAAGGAAGTTATTATCTACACAAAACGAAAGACATTTAGTATATTTAGATAAATTTAATTAATAATAATAATAAATAATAAATAAATCCTGTGACGAACACACAGCGCCATCTAGCCCCGTGGTAAGCTGCTAAGCTTGTGTTACGGTGGCTAGACAACGGATATACTACTTATATTTATTTTTCTTTTGTAAATACATACATATTATACATAGAAATACGCCCAGACCAGATACAAATATTTATTTTTAAGCATAAATATTTGCACCCAGCGGGAATCGAACCCGCAACCTTCTGTATTGCAGCCAAGCGTTCGCCCGACGCGCCACAGAGGTCGTCGAATTATTTTATTTAAGCAGTCCTCATATGCAGGCACGTTGAAGGGACGATTTGCGCAAAACGGCTGGCACAAACTGGATGCGAGAGGCCGAAAATAGATCTAGGTGGCGTGCAATTGGAGATACCTATGTCCAGTAGTGGACTACAACAAGCTGATGATGATGATGATATTCAAGCAGTGTAGTCACCGGCATCGGCATGCCTATAGCATGTCCCAATTCAATTGCAACGTTTGTATGATTGATAAAATACTAAATGACTTAACATAATGACTTAATGACTATTATTTATGACGCACCCCGAGCATCAATTTCACGAAATTATTGCCTATGATAATTAGATGCAAATGTTGCGTACAGTCGAGTATTTTATGTCGAATCTGAATCTGACCTAAAATAAGGCAAGTTGTTTTGGCTGTCATCCAAGTGCTTGTTAAGGAAACTAGAGAATTTCGTAAAGCCACCATTGTTTCTTGTTGTGTACGAATACATAAAGACGAGCTAGATTCCTGAGTCGAACAAGAATTTGCGAAGCTCAATGGTAAATGTAATACGCTCGATAGCGCCAACTAATGAGCTTTTCAGTTCGCATGACAGCCGGGTTTGATTTGACAGCAATGTCAGCGGAAACGCAGAGTTCGAACTAGTTTAAAATGCGGAATTTAAACGATTTGTAACACTAACTAACCTATGATTTTGGTCTATTTATTACTCCGTTTACTCAGTGTGTGGACAATAAATACATACTTACAAAACATATTATAGATAAGGAATAATATAGTACCATAGTACAAGCATAGTTTGCTGCAAGTTTAGTTAATCAGCCAAACCTACTTTAATCTCTTTCTTCTGTTTTTGGTACTTAAGTCGGTTAATTTAATAAAACTAAAATACTATTGGTACGTATGTACTATAACTAAGCAGACGAACATTGAAAAACAAATAACAAACTAAAATAAAAAGCTAGAAACTATTTTTTGCGGTACCCTAATTAATCCGCATTAAATTAAAATCAAAAGTAAAATACTTCGAACAATAAACTTAAGGAATATAAATTATTTTTAATTTTTAAATTAATTTATATTGATATAACTGCGCCCCGTGGTTTCACCCGCTAAAGTTCCGATCCCGCAGGATTATCGGGATCAATATTCTATGTTACTCACCATCACTTAAACTATCGCTTTGCAAATTTTCATTCAAATCCGTCGAACCGTTTGACCGTAAAGAACAAATAAACGAACTTTCGGGTTTATAAAGTAACTAGCTGCGCCCCGCGGTTTCACCCGCGTAAGTCCCGTTCCTGCAGGATTATGGGGATAAAAAGTAGCCTTTGTGTTATTTGCGGTATCCAGCTACCTGTATTCCAAGTTGCACCGCAATCGGTTCAGCGGTCAGCGTGATTGAGTAACAAACACACATTTAATATACACATGCACACAAACTTTCAGCTTTATAATATTAGTAGGATTATAATATTAAATTTTCAAAAATTACAAATATAAATCATTTATTACTTTAAATAATACATTTATACTATATTATTATTATACTAGTTCGAACCAGTAGGTATATTTTTATCTCTATGTCTCTACGTGCAGGGTATCATTTAAAAAGCCATATTTTTTATCGAATATTTACAAGCATAATTGATATAAAGGTATGCATCATATCGATGATAATAAAAATATCGCACTGAAACCGAATTTATATTTATTCAATACTGGAGTCTTATTATTGAATCTCTCATTGCATCTGTGAAGAGGATGAGTTAAATAATTCGATGATATCTGCTGATTTTCGTTCGATGTCGGATTCCTGCGGAGAGTGGATGATGACGCTCGTTGTGGTCGTGCGATTCAAATAGAAATTACAGAAATCGAGGTATTAAAATGTTCGAATTGGCGTTAGCGAAACAAAAATAGAGACCTCTTAACAAAAGCTCTGATATTACATAAGTTGAATAACGGTGTTTGGTTTAGTTTTAAGCATCTTTAGTGTTACATTTTATAACATAAATCTTTGTCGTTGTGCTGAAAGAGTAGAGCCACCATAATTCATGTAAAATATTCCGGACACGTGTTTCTTTATCTAATATTAAGTTACTTCACTTGTGCACAGTTAAAAATATTTTATGAAAATATTTTTTATTTAAAGTTACCTAGTTAAGTATTTTTATTAGCTCCATGGTTTTACCTGCGAAAGTCCCGGTTACGCGAAATTATCGGGATAAGAAACCTACATGTTTATCCATATCTCCATCTATCTACGGGTACATGCCAAGTTTCATAGCAGTGCAGTAGCTTTTGCGTGAAAGAGTAACAACATACTTCCTTACTTATAAAATAATATTTACACATGACTAAGTTATGTGACGTTTGTCTCTGTCTGTCAATTTTGAAACTTCATGTGACAGTAAAAGACAAACGTTGCATAGCAGCCATTAATTAGCGTTTATAAGTAAGGGGGTTTTTCGTTCACTTACTTACACACAAACTTTCACCTTTATAATATTAGTTGGATACGGTATCTGTTAAACTCTATTTCTACATACTCTACGTTCCCGCTTGATTTTCAGGAAATAAAGTTACCTATGTGTTATTCCGGGTTTCCAGTTACCTATATTCCAAGTCTCATCGCAAACGGTTTTGTAGTTTTTTGCGTGATTGAGTAACAAAGACATACAGAATAACTTTCGCGTTTATATATTAGTTAGATAAGTAAGATGTTATTAACTTATTAGAAACAAATAAAAACTCCGACACAGTTTTTTATCAAGAACGAGAAACCACTGAGAGTCGTCTAAAAGTGAATTGGTGTACGTTTGTGTTTCTGATGACATCGTTTAAATAATTGAGACAATGTATGTAGACAAATCCTTATTTGATTAGATTTCTTTTTACAAGCCAGGGGGAGTGACTCTCAACGAATTTGAATTTTATTTCAATCACGGAACAGCATTTCAGTGAAATCGACACGGTTTAGGAAAATACGTGGAGATGTAAGCAAACAGCAGTCAATAGAATCGTGTATACAATTTGTGTGAAGATTACTTTGCTTCGAGCCCTGAATTTTGTTTATGCTCCATTGAAGATAATGTTGATTTTGTTTTTCTATACGATGAAACGCGTTCGGTCCGCCTACCATGAGATAATACGTAAATATGTACGTGCACAATACCGTTAACAGTTTGACCTTGTGTACTTAAAACCGGCTCCGTCTATTCTCTATTGCACCGGTTGTGACACGTCGGCCGCCGAATCCGATATTTTGCGTTGCGGATTTGCCCAATAACGAACCTACTGCAAATTGGTGTGAATGCTTTTTAGAGTCAATTTAACGAAAGTAGTCTCGCAGCAGTTACTGGAAGCAATATTATCAAATATAGTATAAACAATACCGCTGTGTATACACCGTGAAAATGACTATAAATTGCATGCCACTAGTTTCGTAATGTAAATCGCGCTATGAGCAAAAGCATTTCGTCGCATCTGCAATGCGTACTTGGCTGATTCGGATAATGCATTATTTAATGTATTTATGTACTCAGTCAGATAATTTGGTTTAGTGTTAATTTCTTTAACTATTATAATTTCTTCTATGGTTTTCGCGATTTTGCATAATAAAACACTTAAAAACGCGATAAAACCGGATAAGTATCCGGTTTTATCGCGTTTTTATTCATTATTTGACCCGAGCTTTCGCCAACTTTACAGTTGGCTTTTTCAAGGTTGACCAACCAGGTTGTCAACCTTGAAAAAGCCAACTGTAAAGTTGGCGAAAGCTCGGGTCAAATAATGAATAAAAACGCGATAAAACCGGATAAGTAAAGTGTTTTATTATTCTTTAACTATTTTCAGTAAAAGTTTCAGTGAAACAGCAATTACATTATTTTAGTTATAACAGAAATTACAAAGCAATTCTGGCGAAAACAGAAATTAGGTACAATAAATTTTTAATTTAAATTCATATCGCTAACTTATCGGAAAGTTTGTACGGTAATCAGGTGGTACTGGTTGTTCTTTATAGGTCAAGCTAAAGGCCTTATTTGATCTGAAAACTCTAAAATTAGATGAGCCACTCTACTACACGAAAAGAATAAGAAGAATTTATTTATTATTAAAAAAAAATATTTGAGACCAGTAGGTCTATTCCGAAACGTTATCGGCCGAAACTTCAGAGCCGATCAAACGTCAGTAGGTGGTTATCGTTCTTTCTGGACCAATAATGATCCGCGCTATCATGCTCGTTTGTCGTTGTTAATAACCACAGACAATTAAAAAAATCAGTTTTTAATAGTTTTTTTTTCTTTTTATTTAATACGATTCTCTTCTTCTACGTGCCACTTCTCACAACTCCACTTTCTGCGACAAATATTTTTCCTTTCGATCTGTGTTTCTATGGAATTATCTACCGCAGTCTAACCGCTCTAGCAAAAAAATGACCATTTTCAAGATCATGGTAACTGAACACTTCCTTCCTTCCAATCTTACTTAGCTTTTTCTTATACTTGTATACTAAACTCTTTTTTCTTTTTTTTATCTTTGTTTTTATGTTTCTTGATTTAGTTCAACATAAGCAAGGTATATTTAATATTAGTAGGTATTGTATTAATAATATGGTATTTTTATTATTATAACGTAATATTCGTATATCAGTTATATTATAGGTGTATATATTATTTATGGTGTATGTGAATTATTTATTGTATTTATCATAACGCCTACCAGTACTCACAACTAAACGGTCCCTTTTTCATGCCAAAGTTACCTGGAAGAAATCGACTTATGCGATAAAGCGTCCTATTTGTTCAACATCTATTTAGTTTTAAATTTCATTTTTAAATGTGTTCTAAATATTACATGTTTTTGTTGTTGATCAAATAGTGTCACAAAAACTAAATCAACCTATCTATCTATCATAAAGTATATATTACTACAAGCTATCTATATAATTATAGATTTAAATTTGAAAAATGTCTTTGAGAAATAGGATAATTTACTATATTATACAAAGCCAATTTATTAAACAAGAAACAAAACAATAAAAAAACGTTACAAGCTTAAATTAAAACTGAATATGACATATAAATAAAAAATCAAATAATGCGTTAGATCTTCTTTTTTCTATTAAGCTGTTTTGATGTCCCCTAATGAGTTTGAACTTTATCTTTAAATACAACACACTTAACGTATAAATAAGTTACATGTCAGAGCAAAATAAAAAATGTCCTCGAGGGCGTCCTCACGAGGCATTGTTCCCTTCTGGGAACAACGTTTCCCCTCTGGATTGCCAAAGTAATCCTCTGAGTGAAAAAGCTGCCAGCCCTCCGGTCACCAAAAACCTCATTCAGACGCGCCCTGAGATCATTAAAAAAGGTTGATGCTTCAGGACCCCATGGACCCAAAGTCTCTACTATCTCCTATATTTAAATTCCCTAGAAAACAATAACTAACCGATTTACAGAAATAAGTATTACGAAACCTAACTACCTACCTATTCCTTAAATATATAATACTAATGTCTAAGCAAATAAAGTCTTTGAATCTTTAAAACAGACAATCTACGTGCAAAATACGCAACAACATGCACTTACCTACCCAGATTTTATTTCTGCATTTTACAAAGCTACATCCACAAGTAAGTAAGTAGGTATGTACGTTCGGTCGACGCTCGTGAAGAGCTAGTTCTCGTTTCGCCGTTTACAATGTAGATTCGATCAACTTAGGGGTTTCTCTCAAAAGAAGCTATTGTGAGGTTTATGCTAAACTGGAACGTGGCGTCATAAAATGTTTGTTCATGTTTTTGTTGTCATTGCAGTCAATGGAAACTCTATTCTTGTCGGCTTGCCATTTTGAGGGCTGTTTTCTTTTCATAATATGGCGATAGTTCTTATGAACCATAACCGATGGGATCGTAATCGTTAAAATCACATTTTCCAACAATAATAAAAGGGGTGTGGGTTGTCAAATATAGATATAAATGGGAAATCTGTGAAAGTGTTTAAGTTTACGTTTAAAGAATTTTGATTTGAAGTTTTTACAAAAGTTTGATTTTTTATTTTATTTTTATTTATTTAATAATTAAGTTATTTACATAACATTTATTCAGTTTAAAGTGAAGCATAGAAAGACGCCACATAAACTCAATGAAGTTTTAACGGTATGGTAACGGTACGGTATTAAACACAATGGTAATAGCTGTCCTCGCCTTACATATTTTTCAATATAATAGGGGTTAAAGTATGAAATTGCCGTTTTATTGCAATAGGTTCTTTGAATTGACATAGAATCTTCATGGTTTGAGGTTTTCGAATGAAACTTTTTTCAAATGGTTTCTGTGATGTTCTTTTTTTAAAAAATGTGAAACATTTGAATATCGACTTTCAATTGTTTTTGTTATTCAATTTAGACAAGAAAGATGGATACTGCGAAAATTCGAGTGATTTTTGAATACGAGTTCCGACGCGGAACTAACGCGGCAGAAACAGCCCGCAATATCAATGCTGCGTTTGGAGAGGGGTCTACTAATGAACGCACCGTGCGATTTTGGTTTAAACGCTTTCGTGATGGAAATTTCGACTTAAAGAACGAGCCACGAGGAAGACCGCTCACACAGGTGAATAACGATGAATTAAGAGAGATAGTGGAAGCCGATCCTAGTCATACTACCCAGGAATTAGCGGCATGGTTTAACGTTACCTTACCCACTTTATTGACTCACTTGCGTCAAATCAATAAAATAAAAAAATACGAAAAATTGGTGCCTCATGATTTGACTGATCTGCAGAAAGAAACGCGTGTTGAAACTTGTGTTGCCTTGTTGAACCGGTACAGAAATGAAGGAATATTGGATCGAATTGTAACATGTGATGAAAAGTGGATTCTTTATGATAACCGGAAAAGAAAAATGCAATGGCTGACCCCAGGTCAAATGCCACAACAGTGTCCTAAAGCAAAACTTACCAATAAAAAGGTAATGGTAACTGTTTGGTGGTCTCAGCATGGTGTTATTCACTATAGTTTTCTTCGATCTGGTCAAGCAATTACGGCAGATGTCTATTGTGCCGAACTCCGAACCATGTTGACAAAACTAGCAGTAAAACAGCCCCGACTCATGAATCGATCTTCACCATTATTGCTCCACGACAACGCGAGACCTCACACAGCACGAGAAACCATTTTGACCCTTCAGGAACTGCACTTAGAAACCATTCGTCATCCTCTGTATTCACCAGACCTTGCTCCAACGGACTACCATTTTTTTCGTGATTTGGACAATTATCTACGTGACAAGAAGCTTTCTTCCCAGGAGGCAGTACAAAATGCTTTCACACAGTTTGTGCAGTCTAGATCGTCGGAGTTCTATCGCAAAAGCATTAATAACCTTCCCATTAGATGGCAGCAATGTATAGATAATAATGGCAACTATTTTGATTAAATAAATTTGTTAAACATTTAAAAAATAAACAATTAAGATTTTCAGTACAAATCGGCAATTTCATACTTTAACCCCTAATATATGGTTAATAAACGTTTGTGAATAAAGGTGATAAATATTTTGATGCATGCCCGAATTCAATGAATTTCCAACCAATATGAAACCACATTTGTCGTCTATAGTATTCACTTCACATTGCCAAACCATCATGACATCATTACCTAGGTACTATTTAGTGCAATTAAAATTTCACAGTGGAAAAGCCGGCTTTAAATCTCAACTAAAATGACCCAACATTATGAGAAAATTGCTACAACGTACAGATTTCACTTTACTATGTGTTTATGGTTAAAATGTTTGCAATCCAGTAGAGTTATGTAACAATTTCCCAAAGGAAAAAACTGGAGCCTTATTTTTGAATCGCTCGTTGCATTTTGTACGATTGTAAAAAATCGAAATCTGCTATTTTTCGTTCGATCTCGGACTTCTGCGCTTAATGTTCGATACCACACGTTGCGGTCGTGCGATTCACATAGAAAATTTTCAGAAATCAAAAGAAAATCGGTAGAAATCAAGATATTGAAATCGCTCGAAATGACACATTTGATTCAAAAATAGAGCCCCTGAATAGGTACAGACTAAATGGTCGGTCGATAACTGTCCAACCATTCAATTTCAAGGTACAAAATAGATCCCAAGACAAAAGACAAAATACCTACTGCTATATTTTATGAATTCCGTTCATGCATAACGCACATGAAGTCCTTTTTGGTCAGCAGGTACGTATCAGATCAGGTCAAGTTTCTCTTTGAAAAGAGTCATTTTCACCCCTTTATATTTCCCCTTCAGTAGGGGTTGGAACTATAATATTGTAGGCATATTTAAAAATGAAATTTTTTCACATACATATTTCGACAAATCTGAAATTCAAATTCAAATTCAAATAATTTATTCTCGAAACAGTACAATTTCATTTGTTAGTAGGTTTATCTTAGGTCTAGTGTTTAGTATAAAGTATATTAGGTAATGTCATTATATTATAATAAAGTGTCAGTCATACACCATATTATGTTTCGTGATGAGCACATCACGAAAATGCCTCCGAATCGGTGAATCAAGTCTGTCTGCCACAGTTCACAAAATATTTAATCAATGTATTTAACTTTTATCCCTGAAAGATATTTAAATTCTTGATCTTTTTAACGAAAACTTACAAAACGATCAGTCAATGGGCAGGAGCGAAGTTTTGGCCTATAGCTTTAATAGAAAACGTTAACAGTGTCTTAGGCACTACGGTTCCTTCGGTTAAAATAAATAAACAATGGCCATGTTGTACCCATAGTAACGAATAAATTGAGGCTTAAATTTTAATTTTGTGACTGGTTACCACCGGTAAAAGGAAACTTTTTTTCAATCTCCTGCTATTATGAACACCGGGCGGCGTTGTTGAATACCTCACCTACCTTTGCCTGTACACGATGAACCGCCAAATTAAATTGTGCCTATCTCGAGGCAAAATCTATTTCCGACGTGTTTACAATCTTCGTTACGTCGCTACTTTGCTGTGAGACTAACAGAATTGGAAACTTGTCGGAAGCAGGCGTCATGAACAAAATTAAAGTGAATTTGTCAAACGCGACTGTGTAATAAGCTTTTGGATAACTCGCTTATCAACTTTTCAGTAAAGTCAAGATTTAAGCCTCAATTTGTGTGAGTGAGTAGTTCTATCGAGTTTGGTAATCGTATTTGTTTTCTTATTATTAGGTGATAGCAGTAGGTAGCGCTTTGTAAATATAACTCTGAATTCCTTAGAATTTCGAAAAAAGAAAAACATTTTTTTCTCACAAAATAACAATTGTTATATGGGTTCCCTACGCTACTTCGAAACACTATCCATCGAAACACCTTTCGCCGAAGACGATTGACCGAAAGATTACTTTACCGAATAGTTGTTTCACCGATTGTTCGTTTCCCCTATGGTTCGTTTCACCGAAAAAAATTTGACCGAAGTTCGCTGTACCGAAGGCTCGTTTTACGTGACAAATGTCATTTCCAAACACGCAACCTCCTTTCATTTACTTGATACATGTGACCATAGAAATAAGAGGTAGTAGTACAACTAGAAAGTTCACTGAGGCAGTAAAAACGAGCCGAGGGAGAGGGCTTAAACTTTACACGTCTTCTAATATACGTTTTCGTAATCTCCTAATATACGTTTTCATATCCGTATATTAGGAGAGGTATATTACAAGTTTTTAGCTGCCTCAAATACCTACCCAAATATTGGAGTTAGCTCTCGAGCTATATTCAGACAAAGACGTGTAAAGTTTAAGCCCTCTCCCTCGGCTCGTTTTTACTGCCTCAGTGAACTTTCTAGTTGTACTACTACCTCTTATTTCTATGGTCACATGTATCAAGTAAATGAAAGGAGGTTGCGTGTTTGGAAATGACATTTGTTACGTAAAACGAGCCTTCGGTACAGCGAGCTTCGGTCAAAAATTTTTCGGTGAAATGAACCATAGGGGAAACGAACAATCGGTGAAACAACTATTCGGTAAAGTAATCTTTCGGTCAATCGTCTTCGGCGAAAGGTGTTTCGATGGATAGTGTTTCGAAGTAGCGTAGGGAACCCTGTTATATCACCCTCCGAAATCAGAAAAAAAAATCTTAAATAACCAAACAAAGTTTTTAGCAAACAGTTCACATAATATTATTTTGTTCGACTAAATGCAGACCGGGGGTTTGGCATTATCATAACATTTTAGTATTCCTATCCATCAGGTTTGTCTCACTCAGTTCACTTCTGTGAGATTAATATTAATCTTGATAGGTAAACAAAGCATCTATTTATACATTAAGGGGTATGTACGAGCTTAACTGAAAATCCTTGTCGGATTCATCGAAAATTATTTTTTATTTCTCGATGCAATCTTTTTAAATATTTTCGTTTAAACCGTTTGTAATTACATTATTTCCTACATTTTTATTTAGTTTCAAGACAAAAACGGTTTCTTGTTTCAAAGTCTTAGCACATTTAATTCAAATAATGTTTTTTTGCCTGTATGGTGGTAAGGCTTCAACACCTTTCGACATTTTTATTTAAAATCTACATCAAAACGTCGGAAACATTGTTATTTATAAACGGTTTGAACGAAAATATTCTAAAACATTGTGTCAGAAAATAATGAACAATTTCGATGAATCGGACAAGGATTTTCAATTTAGTATACCTCTTAAGCCAGTTACTTTGTAGCATTTCAAAGCTCCTTCTGAGTCACTTCTACAAAAATCATTAGTTTCGCTTGTGGAAGGTATGCCTAGTAGTTAAATATTAATTATTTAAAGCAGTTTTAAAAATCCTTTGTAGTTTATAAAAATCAGTCATTAATATTTACTATAGATTAAAAAGTTAGCTAATCATGAGAACGTCCCACTGACGTCCCATGATAGTTTTCATGTAGTTATGTCCCCATTAAGAAAACTAATGTTGTATCATGACTGGAAACAATTTCACCCAGAATGATTTATGTGTAACCATTATCCATACAATGGCAAATATAAATACAGAAAACAAAGTCTCCGTGGAGTAGAGCCACAAACTGAAGATCAATTTATAATAGAGACTAAAATTTTCGCTGAAAGCCGCTATCAGATTACCTAGGGGATGTATTCTATACGCGTTTTATTTGTATCCTTAAGACATAAACTTGAGCGATTTTATTGCTCTCCTGTTTCTTTCATCTTTTATTTTTCGACAACTTATAGGTAGTAGTTACCTCTTTCGATGCCATTCCGGAAAAAGAATTTTATGATAAAGTAACATTTGGTTACTCCAAATCATTTTACGACATTTTGATGGTTTATAGTTAAATATTGATTTGTAGTCCGATGTTTCGTTAAAATAAAAACATGTTTATTGGGGCCCCCTAGCTGTCTCGTACGTTGAATCGGTTTAGTTTTTTCTGAGAAAAGTTGCGATAAACAGCACACAGTGACGGTGTGTGTCTCTGTGTGCACATCTAGGCTCTAAATAAGAAACTAAATAAGGTTGTGATATGCGTACTAGACAAAGATTATATGTATAATATGTATGTATTTACAAAAGAAAAATAAATATAAGTAGTATATCCGTTGTCTAGTCACCGTAACACAAGCTTAGCAGCTTACCATGGGGCTAGATGGCGCTGTGTGTTCGTCACAGGATTTATTTATTTATTTATCATACTATACATAATAAAGGTGTAATTATAATAAATACACCAGCGGATATCAGTTAGGTATGTCATCTGACGAAAGCTAAATGAATAAAGTCGCAAGTTGCTCGCCCGTTTTCCTAAAAAATAACAGCCAATCACTCTCAACTTGAAGACCACAATTAGCGATTGAACCGATTTTATAACACGAATAAATATTTGACGTATAACATAGATAGACGTTTTCAAAATAAGCTCTTTCTGAAGTCACATTGTCGTTCAATTTTGTGGAGATCGCTATCGTTTGTAATTTGCAAATATCTCGGATCTGGGGTTCGGTTCTTTGCGATAATCGACGCGAGACTGCGACGCGACCGCCTCCAGACATCAGATTTATGACGTAATAAGCAAAGTTGGAACGCTTACGCCTAATACCTACACACGGATAATGGAAGTATTTACGTCTACCATGTAGCCTTTTTCTTGATTTATTATGGTGAGCCTTACGAAATATAATCACGAAAATAAGCAGCATTATAGGTGCCCGCTTTCGAGAGGTTTGTGCCGAAAATTGATTCATGTGTGAAATTCCGCTTCATTTGATCCGAGTTCCATATTACACTTAGCACATAATACGGGAATTGGATTAGTCATGGTACCGGCTAATAATTGTTTAAATGACTCCTGTAATCGATTATGCCCCTAGGGGCATAAAGGCTTAGCTAGCGCGCCCTGTTGCGATCTTACCCGCGTATTATGTCCTGATTCAGGTGAAATTTCAAATTATGAATTGTTAATTTCTTCTTTGGTTTTCGCGATTTTTCATAATAAAACACTGGCTGTTGGCACAGTTGGCTTTTTCAGTCAACCAACTTGAAAAAGCCAACTGAAAAGTTGGGGAAAGCTCGGTCGTTTAAAAATCATGAATAAAACTCGATTAAACCGGGCAAATAATTGTTTGTTATTGTTTTACCTCCCCAAGATTACTATAATTAAATTATATTCTAACTTAAAAACCACAGAACCTATTGCAATGAAACAAACATCTGTACATTTTATGTTGACATTTATATAGACATTTTATAATAACACCTAAGCTACTCATGCAAGTCACATAGCGGGGCGGCATGCGGCACTTAGTTCATTTAATTGTAATTTTGGTTCTGTTTCTTAATTCAAATATGGCTATTAATTTAAAACAATAATAATTGTTGTTCTTTAACACAACAATTTTAAAGTTTTGTTCATAGGTTTATGAGATTAAAATTCTCTCAGCGTAAAGCCTTATTTACATTACGAAATTAGTGTCATGCATTATAGAGTTAACTTCACAAAAGTAGTCTGGCAGCAGTTACTGGAAGCAGTTTGATACATAGTGGAACTGAGTATAAATGCAAGTCAAACGTTACCCTACTACCCATGTACTGTTTTTTATTTATTGGGGCTCATGATGTCTTATAAGTCGTCGCAAAGAAGTCGCGTTGTCGTTCAGCTAAAAAAAAAAATATCAAATAATTTAATAAAAAGAAAAATAAAATAAAAAAAATTATACAATGTCTGTGGTTTTTAAAAGTAGTCGGGGTATTTTTTATTTAAAATTTACTTTATTTTGTTGAACGACAAACGGACGACATAGCAACGACAAACGAGCATGGTAGCGCGGATTGTCTAAAGGATCGTATTCTATGTATGTAGTTTAACGAACATTGGACTGACGCACATAGTTTCCGATAGCAACACAGAGATTTTCACTTAATCACCAAGGGTCTATTGTATACCACGATAATATAGCTGCTCCCTAAAAGTTATCGGATATAGTGAAGCTTTTGTACCGGGTAAGCTGTTTTGTGGTCTTGAATAATATTGTGGTAGTTTCTATCTATTTTCATGTATCTGAATACTTAATGTACGTTTTTGTTAGTACACAAAAATTAACTATGTTAATTGGAGGCACACTAAGTGGGACAATGGTACTTACCACAATCTTTTCTCGTTATTTTATCTTCTTTTCTAGCTTCTTTAATTTTTTAATGTACACACCACAAATACATAGAGAGATAACTATGGATAAAACATGTACATAGGCGAGCTTAACCCTAACATGAGTTCTCTTCCAGCAAACCTAGACGCACAGGAAAGGTGATAGTTGTGCAGGTAATTGATGTATAAGCAAACGATAATTATTAAAAAAAAAGGTATCAATAAATAATTACTGGGCGTAAAAATTCGTTACTTATTGTGTCCAACCACCCGCGGCGAAAAAAAAGCTATTAATCGTCCTAATTTCGCGAGAAAATATAATAAATCTTCTATATATATACATTATATTTAAAAGAAAGTCGTGTTAGTTACACTATTTATAACTCAAGAACGGCTGAACCGATTTAGCTGAAAATTGGTGGGTAGATTAGAACCAGGAGAAGGATACTTGTTTATCCCAATATTCCCGCGGGAACGGTAACGGGACTTACGCGTGAAACCGCGGGGCGCAGCTAGTTTATAATAAAAAATCCCAGACTTCTTAAATCCCTTTTTTTATTGTAAGCATTTTTTTAGTTGGAAGATTTAGGTCCTGCAATAAGAGACCATGGTAGCCTTGTGGTCGTTTGTGAATACGGCTGTCAGTTTATCGCCCCCAACACACATATTGTAGATTAAAAACAATTTACAAGATACAGGGCCTTACCACATTCTCTTATATTATAAGTCGTCGCTAAGTCGCCGCTACACCTATAGTAGACTCAAAGCAGTACTTTAAATTATTATTAAAAAAACATCAAACAATGAAAAAAAACTTCAAAGGAAAGTTTTTTATTAATATTTGTGGGTATAAAAGTAGTCTGTGATTTTTTGTAATAATTTATTTTATTTTCTTGCGCTAAACGAGGACGATAAAATTAACGAGAAACGATTATGGTAAGCACCACAAATTCTTTTTTTATGAAACTTACTCCCTTATTTAAAACATATTATTTACGCATGACTACGTTATGTGACGTTTGTCTCTGTCTGTCAACTTCGAAACTTCATGTGACAGTAAAAGACAAACGATGCATAGTTATGCAGCGCATTAACTAGCGTTTATAAATAAGGGGGTTAATATTTAATTCTTGACCTACTGGATACGCTCGATTGTGGTAGGCACCACAAATTCTTTTGTTATGAAACTTAATATTTAACTCTTGACCTACTGGGTACGCTCTCGTCGAACACGTATGACAGAGTAATAAAGTGTCGCGATAACGTCGCGTCGTTCCTCATAATCGTAAACATTCGTAATGTCGTTCATCACCATCACGGTTTTGTTTATCGAAATACTGTAACATGTGCGAGTGATGCGAAAAGAAACGACCGTCAACAAAATAAAATTGAATTTCAGTAAGGAACCTTTGTAGTAGGGAGAATGAACAAAATTAAAAATTAAAGTGCTTTTTAAGGTGTTTCGCCCTGTTATAATAAAATATTATCCAACTATGTTTTATTAATGTCAAAGGGAGTAAAATCGGAGTAGTTATTCCGCTCTTTGTTTCTGTCTGTCAACTTTGAAAGATCTTGTCACGGAAAAAGACAAACCCAAACTAATTATATTACTAGAACTAGAATTTTCACGTAAAATAAAAAGTTAAATGTCGTCCGTTTCTAATAATTTTATTAGAAAAGGACAGCATGCTCAATGTAGTGGAACACTTTTTAGTGCTACGTGAGTATTCTAGTTCAAGTAATATAGCTTCTTTGAACAAACCATTTTCTCACTACTTCGACCTTATTTCCCTTTTATTAATAAGGCTTACTAGACATTAAGTACAGTGACAAAGATTTACCGACATGCCGCCCTGGAATTTTATTCTAGGAATAGGTACTACACATTGATAAAGTGGATCATTGTTAAACTCCTTAGTACACACGTTTCCCGCTAAATGTAGCAATGTCATGCAACGGTTTATTTACATTGTGGATTCTTTTTGGAAATATGCACACTTTGTGCATGTTGGAGATTCGACAAAAATATCGCATGAATTTGCATATGCATGCATATATCAGTACAGATAGTATCAAATATATTTACTACCTACAAAATATAAGAATGTTTGTTATTTTATAACATCAAGATAGATAGAGAGAGGTGCACGAGACCAGAGTAAGCACGAACATAGTTGAGAATTATTTGGAAGGTTCTACGATAAGTGGTCGACATTTTTATTAACGACATAAAAACTTCAATGTTAAAATACAACTTGTTTTGAGGACGAAAACCGAAAGGGGGTTAGTGAAGGAACAACCCCCTTTCTAGGTAAACCGCTTTTTCTATATAATAAGACCATTGAACATTTTTAATTAAATTATGTGTTTCAAGTTTACTGAATATTAGCTGTTTTCTAGAGTCAGTATCAGTTCTGACTACTACTATCTAACCAGAATCACCTTGACTTGTAATTAATAGCAGCTATTTTCCTAATAAAACATAACCTCATCATTTTTAAAAAAAGTTTGAATTTCCAATAAATTTAGAACAAATATTGTTCGTCTGCACGACTAGAACGACAATTTTTAGGCTTAGGCTGCTTTTTATTCATATTCATTTATTGTCCATAAACATAGGTTATTTTGTTATACAAATGGTGTTGATAAATTAAAATATAGTACAGCTATGTTTCGCATGTTTCGCTTTTCCACCAGAGATGTGCTATGCTACGATGCTATGGATGCGTTTGATATCCGCCAATCATATTCATTGGTGCACATAACTTAGCGTAGATTCCACATCTTTGCAGCATAGCTGCCATACCATCGCCAAAACACACTTTATACTTCCAAGAGTTATTTAAAACTTTAGTTCAATGGTTCAAATATTTATTTTTATGCTTAAAAATAAATATTTGTATCTGGTCTGGGCGTATTTCTATGTATAATATGTATGTATTTACAAAAGAAAAATAAATATAAGTAGTATACCCGTTGTCTAGTCACCGTAACACAAGCTTAGCAGCTTACCACGGGGCTAGATGGCGCTGTGTGTTCGTCACAGGATTTATTTATTTTATTTTAATGGATGTTCCCGTTTGATTGTATTGTTTCACCATCCCGTTTTAAGCGAGTTATACGGGCGCGAGGTAATAGAGTGTACTTACATATATTTAAAGATTTTTAACTTAAGAACACCTAAACCCCAATAAGTTTTAGACTTTTAAAAACCTTTTAGAAACCCACAAAATATGTAGGTATCCACGTAAAATATTTTCAATGCATTGAAAAATATTGAGTAGTTACAAGACTTGTAAGTACTTATAGGTACATTGACAATTTAAAGATGGATCGATCTTTACATATCTAAAACTTAGTTTTGAAGTAAGGAATAATAATTGGCCTTTTTCATCTAACTTTCGATGATTTAAACAGCATAAGCAATTGCGGATAAAATATCCATGCTGTTTTATAGTGTTGTAGTTCCCGGGACGTTGTTAGGTGGTGTAGGCTTGCCCAGTACCTTTACCATATAGCCTCCCAGCTTAGTCAGCCATGCTAGTTAAGGAATACTTATCCAAATAAACACATTACCCTCCTCCGTCGGGTTACTTTCGGTTGATACACTATCTGTCGGATTAGCAGCCTGCTAGTCCCAAATATAAAACAAAATCCCCGGCTATAAAGAAGGAGTTAAAATAAAACGTGTAAAAAGATCCCTGACTTTTACGATTCTCATATAAGTAAGGACGTTCGGAGTCCCACGCTGCGCGCAATTTTATCTAACCATCGACTCTATCTCGGGTTTCGATTCAAAACATTTAACCTATCAAAAGCCTCTCCTAAATCTATTTTGTGATTCATTTACATTGACTAGCTGTGCGCTATGATTTTACTGCATTTCTTCTTTATTATATTGAGGTTTCTTCATAATTAATCTTATAGAATAGATAAATTATTTATTGTACGACACCACCGTTAAATAATTTAAATAAAAACTTATGTGTTCTCTGTCTTTTTGAGAATCCTACTTTTTGAGAATCCGTCTTTTCGAGAATCTTTTTTTTTTTAAATCCGTCTTTATGAGAACAATCCAAGAAAACAAATAAACAATCTAAATTTATGGCACAATTGGCGACCTTATCACTTAATGTGATCTCTTCGAGGCAACCTTTGGATGGATAAAAGTGAAGATAGATGAAAGTGTAGTATTTTGAGTGAGTAATTCTTGAGTAGACTACGTGAGATGGAATTTCAAATATACAGTCACAAAAACATCCTCATTTTTAAATCAGTAGGTAACATGATCGACTTTTTAATTATGTTTATGTACTATAATATAATTATCTGAATACTTACCTACACACTCGTACAAAGTAGTTCATCTAAATCGCCATTTTAAGACGAATCTTTTATGTACAAATCTTCCTATTCATCTCTCAGTGCCCTCATTTTGGTTGAGTGGCGATATTTTTTTCGTAGAAAGACATCATCAAACTATTATGTGACTGAAACCGATGTATTATACTTATTTTTTTACCAACTGAAGTTATTCGTTCGTTATGAAATAAAAGGCTCTACCATGATGTCTTATAAGTCGTCGCGTTGACGTTCAGCTAAAAAAAATAAAATAAAATACACATCAAATAATTAAAAAGAAAAAAAAAAGATTTTTTAATTGTCTGTGGTTTTTAAAAGTACGACAAAAGGACGACATAGCAACGACAAACGATCATGGTAGCGCGGTTTATTTTTTGTTCTTGACACTTAAAATACCAATTTATAATTTGTAGTAGGTAACCTATAGGTATCAAACAGTTAGGCTACCTCATGTTATGAGAGAACACACATACCAATAGTTTGTTACAAAAAGTTCGATAAAAATAAAACAATTGTTTGCAGGTAAATGAACAATGTTATTCGAGGAAGTCAAAACAAACTAGTGCAAGCTTAACAAAGTCCTTTTTTTAGATCCAATGTTTTTAGAAAATGCCTAAAATACCTACCTATCTGAATCATGGTGATTGTGCATTTTAGTTTACTAGATAATGGAACAATACTGCTAAAAAATGTGAGCATTTACGAATTCTATTCGGGATAGGCTTGGCTAACTTCTGAAATTTGGTAACCCTATATCTACCAAAGTACCAACATAGTACTGGTATATGTTCAGTTACTGATATGACCCGACCTATCCAATTTCTTCGTGAAACCAAAATTAAATATCATCGCACAAAAGACTGAAAATTTTACCCTACCATATTAAAGCAATTTTATATTGTACTTTATAACTTTTTCAGAACAGAAATTGCATTAGTTCCAAAGTGAATTTTCGCCACCTGAGATTTTGTTAACACCAAAAAATTCTTTGGCCCCTAATGTTGTCATTTGGACCTCTCTCAAAAGGTCCAGTTTTTCTGTACGATGGTTTTCCACAGAACTATAGTTTAATAAAATATAACAAATGTATCCTGCCTTTTTGTCACGTAAACGTAAATATTTAGGTCAGCGCAGAGCTCATATCCAGAGGTGTCTAGAGTAAGTCACTAGACAAAATAATATTATTTAAATTACAAAATGTAGCTTAGTGGTCATCCATTTGAACGTGACACGTTTCGTAATTATTTAAATGTTACTAATTTTAACTGTAATAGTCTGTAAAAAAAGTATTTCTAAGTGTAATAGTCTCGTTTAGAATAAGTAGATACTTAAATTAATATTAAGTGAATCCACTCCTGTAGTATAAGTATTAATGCTAAACAGTGATAATTACCTATATAAGCCGAAGTAGGGTTTCGATTTGACTAAATTTGTTACAAATAAAAGAACCTAACTCATTCAGATTGTATCAACTATTAAATTCAACATTTTCGGAATTTTTTTATTCACTTCTTACATTTTGTAATGATAAACAGTGATAACTTTCCTATTTACTTCATTTTATGTATGAATTTAGAATAATTGAGTATTTGAATGAATTTATTTTTTTATTCTAAGATTAATCATTCTTTCAAATTCTAAAATAATCCAAAATCGTTAAACAGAGATTTTATTGGTTTTCTGCAATCTCAATGTTTATTGATACCATTGATAAATATATTGCAGACAATAAAGGTATTCTATGGAATGTTTGTATTGCCGTATTGTCCATTCCACGTGAAGGTCTACCAAATCGCATCCAATACGTAAACGTTAACAATGATACTCCTCCGTACCTATATTATTGTGATGTGAGAACGGAGGCGACGACGGGAGGCGTAGTTCTCAATCAATGGTCGATTTGGCTCGCATGAACTGTACATTCTGACACGGAACGGTCCTCTTGAGCTCATGACTATACATACATACATACATACCCACATACACAATAAAATCTATCAATCGGTAGGTACTAATATTACAAAAAGGAAATATTTATTTGTTTGTGTGTTTGTAATAAATAGGCTCCGAAAATACTGGACCGATTTCAAAAATTCTTTCAACAATAGAAATAGGAAGCTACATTATCGACGAGTAACATAGGCTACTTTTTATCGATATTCCGACAGTATCGGGACTTAACAAACGCGGAACCCAGCTAGTTATTTTTACACCATCTAATATGATCTAAGTATTAAACAGAAACAGAACTGTTGAAATGGTTTTATCATCTCCTGATACCTTTTAGCGAGCGAAAACGTCTGTGCTTCGCAGTTTTGCAAAATTTGCTATAATTTGTCAGTATGATGCCTTTCTCTACTTTCAACCGCTCTTTTAATTTATATATTTATTTTTAGGAGATTTTTGACTAAGGACTTGCTAGGTTTACTGTTCGCAGCATTACTTAGTAGAAATAAAATTTTTAGGCTTTATTTAATTATAAATATACATTTCGATTACAAAAAAACATGATATCTACTACATTAGCTGTACCTAGATCTCTATAAATCTGGTCGATAAATTACTCGTTATAATATAACGAAAAATTAAAAGAAACCGTTTTCCTAATAGTCGATTGGTTCGTGCGTTAGACGCGTATTCACTCGACTCGACTTTTGGTCATATTTTCACTGAGGTTGATGTTTGCTCACAAGAGCAAGACAAAGCATTAAGTCAGGCATAGGGTCGTTTGTGAATACGGCTAATGCATTTAATTTGAAGGAGACGGTATACTTGCAAAGAATTTGTACCTAATAAATAATATTGATTTTTCGTAGGTGTCAAAACAGTATATTCCATGAAAATGAAATTTTGACCTCAAAAAAGGAAGTTCTCAAATCGTCGCGTATATTTATTTTTTTACTTGACTTTGGGTAGCTAGAGGAAATTAAATAAAACAGAATTCGTGACCCGGATACATTGAGCACTGTAAATATCTCGATAGGTACTTACTTATTTACCCCAAATCCGCAAAAACCGATTAAGTTGCTATTTGGTTTAGAAACAACTGAGCTACTGAAATAGCTATATTGAATTACGCGAGTGCAATCGTGCGACACGATTAGTAATAAACATTCAACTAACAATAAATAATAACGTCTCATCTGGCTCCATTATATTATGGATATGGAATATGGAAACTGTAATCATTACGTGATTTCTACCGCAAATTATTTCAATATGGCTAACCTGTACTTTATAGTGTCCAACACATCAGACTATATGTAGGTATCACTATTTGGACTTGAGTTTCGTACTTTGCTACACGCATTTTAATTGGATTGTAAATTGAATTTCAAAATTCAGGATAATATTGTTTTTAGGAATATTTTAAGTAAAAATACAGCTTAATTTATTTATTTTTATAGTGTTTCCTACACTGATAATGATTATTTTTTGAAAAAAAGAAAAGCGAAAAATTGCACGCTACAGGACTTGAACAGAACCTGCAATCCTATCCATGCAATCCCAATTGAAAAATACATCTTCGAAAATTCACTCGTGGCTCGGCTGAAACTCGCGGCTTTCGCCGCGATGGAATTTTTAACCGAATTTCAAAAAAGACGGAGGTTCTCAATTCGGCGCGTGTTTTTAATAGGGATTTTCACCGATTATTGAAGATATAGTTTTACTATATTTTTTTTATTTAATATGCCTAAGCATAAAGAAAATCGAACTACGAAATAAAATTGTTATATTTATACTTTTCTCAACTAAACACACATCTATGACTTATATGGAAGAATAGCAATGTTCGCGGGGGATTTCCTTTCGTATACCTACCCTTTATTTGCATTGGAGCGAAAATATTTAATCAGGCGTATAATCTTAGCGTTCCCTATGCTTTTGTGGTATAAGGGTGCTTACATAAAGGAACAGGTTTCCAGTACTGACAAATATGTCGTCGGTATGTACCTATCGATCCAGAGTTAATGTTATGATGAAACAGGTAAATTTGTTCTAAGAAACAATTAAAACCGGCCCGTACGCGGTTCAGGTAGTCGATACTGACAAGTTTAAAAAAACCTGTTTAGTTATGTGTGAACGCATAAGATAACAATATGGAAATATTATACCTGCACTGGACAGATTCGTCAGTACTGGAATTCTGTTTCTTTATGTAATCACCCTAAAAGTATACGTCCCACCAATGTCGCTGTGTACACATTGAATAAAGCCTTCGGTAAACCAAGTAGAGGCTATGTAATAATAAAATAAAATGAGAAGGTATAGTACCTATTGTATAATTTAGGAATATTTTCTTTCAATTTCGCAATAGTAAACGAACGTTGACGTTTATCCATAATCTTCGCATAAATATACAGGATATTTGTGAGTTTCTCTATCTACTCAACACTTTTTTTATGATGATAGTTTCTTAAAGGTAATTAATTAGGTAGGTAATTTTGTAATTCAATAATTCATTTTGTAATATACGACTAAAATAAAAAGAACTTTATAGTCATAACAGAGAAGCAAAGTTTATGTCATTATTTTTGAATGGTTTACATTTTAAATTTAAAAACTTCGACTTTACTAAGCAGAAACTTTGGATAGTTGCGAAGATCGCTTTATAAATACCGAAAACTGTCTTAAGTTAAAGTTTTTGCAAAGACAAAGTACGGACTATAGATTTCAGCCTAAGTATCTTATAATAACCTTTTTCCATATTTAAAAATTAACTATTCCTCGCAGAGTTAGTTCCTGACTGTAGATTTGGACATATTTTTGACACAATACTGTTACAAATGTATACTGGAAATTTTGGTGCTAAAAGAACAGTAGAACCACAGTAATCAAATTTAAAAAACCGACTTACAAAAATGAACAAAAATAACCTTTGGATTAGATAAGTAGATAAGGCACTGAATGTAGAGGTTATTTTGTCCTTTTTTTAAGTCTTTTTTTTGTTAATCTCAGAGCTCCCACTTTTCCATTAAAAAAGGAGCATCTCAATGTTTACGGTCTAGTATGACTGAATGTTGAAATGTACATATTCCAGAAAGAACAATTCTTAAAACGTTCTATTCCCATAATGTCCGAAATCAGAAAAGACTGATTTGTGTAATGACTGAAAATCAATCGGTCAAACAATTTTCGAGTATTGGAGTGTACTGGCGGTACATCACTAAAAAAAATAAAAAATATATACGAGACGAATAGAGAACTTCCTCCTTTTTTGAAGTCAGTTAAAAAGAAGTAAGCACCGAGGCGCCAACTCTTAGGTAAAGTATTGTAGTGCTTACCTATCGTCAAGTGGATTCGTTCATGTTAATATTGTACATAATATAACTTTGGAGCTTTGAAAACTGCCAAGTCTAGAGTGAATTGGTTTCTTCTAGACAAGTATACTACGTCATCGCCCCTGTCATTGTTTCACATCAGGTAAGGTGGCCATACTAGCCGTAGAACCGACAACCGTTGGGGTAAACAAGTTCTAGAGTGGAGAACGTGTTTCGGCAAACGTAGTGTAAGACGTCCTCAGGCACGTTGGAGTGACGATTTGGCGACTGGCACAAACTCGATGTGAAAAGCCGAAATTAGATCTAGGTGGGGTGCAATTGGAGAGGCCTATGTCGAGCAGTGAATTGCAACAGGCTGATGATGATGATGAAGGTGAGAGAATTTAAAATAGGACTAAATTAATAATATCTAAACAAAGTGCAAATAGAAAACATAAAAACAATTTAAGTACCATAAAACTATACTCGGTCTTAGTAAGTACTTGATTAAAACTTGTTTTTTTGCCATTTTTCTACTTTCACCCAAAACTCCCAAGGTGGTGAGCATGCTACGTCTTAGACCGATTCATAACTTACATTGGCGTGTTATAAAGGTCTCATGCCCGTCTATAACCGCCTAATGAAAAAAAACTACCAATGTCGTTGCTAAATCTCAACATTGCCGCTCAATATTGCATTTTTTGGGGGTTTCCCAGTGGAACTCTTTTCCGGGTCCGGAACGTAGTATGTTTTATTCCGGATTATGTTCTTTACGTGCGCTAAAGTGGAATATTTAACGGTGGTAAAAAACAAATGTGTTAGTATTCCAGTCTTGTAACAGTTAGTTGTTGTATTACTGATCCTGTACCATCGACTTTTAAAAAAACCTTTGAACTATCAAAACTAATCTAATCTAATCTATCTGCTCTATCTATCTATCTAATCTATTAATCTTATTGTTCATGGTAGTACGAACGAACTAATCTAATCTATCTACTCTATCTATCTATCTAATCTATTAATCTTATTGTTCATGGTAGTACGAACGAACAAAGCAGCTCATACTTACCTTCATAATCTAATTATGATGCAGCTTTATTCGCCATACCACAGAAATCGTTTGTAATAAACCACTGTGGCTCGTTATAATCGTGTAGATTGACTACAATGCAGAAGGTAGCGGGTTCAATTACCGACAAACACAAGTTTTTAGTTATGCTTTAGATATCTATGAATATGTATTTATTTATTTATTTACAAAAAAGTAAGCACCTTTTTATTAAGAATTTCATACTAGCTGCGCCCCGCAGTTTCACCCGCGAAAGTGAAAAACGCGTTGTCACGGGTGCTTACATTGGCGAGCAGTTCTCGAGCGGTTGCACTTTTTCGTTCACTACTAATTGAATTTTGATGCAAAGTATACCACGACCTTCTCCGAAAATAGAACTATCCATAATAAGAAAATATTGAAAACCAGATTTCAATCGGATTAGTAATTTTTAATTGTATAAAGAACAGACAGACAGACATGTATTTTAAAAATTATATAATTTTGTTCTGCTACTTATCCTACGTCCACTAGACCACTTTTTTTTAATTTACTTCCAAGTACATAAAACTATTTTAGTCGGTGTCTATTTATATTTACACAAACTTACAATATGACGCTGTGTGATGTTCACATATTTATTTATTTATTATAATAAGATCCTCTGTGTAGTGTCTGAATTTAAACCGCGTCAACAAGTTTATACTCCAACCACTATCCACCAAAACGATTTTCTGGATAAAAAGTGAGTGTAATATATTCTGCGTTATTCGGTTTCAATCTATCGATTTTACTTCGACGTTGTTAGAAAACGGGACTTTCGCGATTTTCCGCGCCATTAGTATCGTGACAAACGGCGGTTTGTACTCAGGATGTCGTTTTCGTCCATTACGAGATTTCAAAGATCGTACAATCCTTTCGCTCCTTTAACTTTGATCGGATATCGCACTTATTTTCACCCTAAAACGCCATATTCATAAATAATAAATCGTCGAGTCATCCCCAGTCGAAATATTTTATGCAAATACTCGGAAATATCTGTTCATTCCATATTAGGAAAATATAACGCGAGCTCTCTTTGTAATAATGGTGACTGAAGGACGATATACAGTGTTTTATAAACAGGATTGTTCTTACATACTTACTTAGATGCCCGAATTCGTATGAGTAAGTGAGATCGAGTTATTAAATTGAGCTAGTAGGGAGTAGTTAACTTATCATATAATAGGGTCGGCACAGTTGCAGTAAACGGTTCCGCATAATTTTCTCATAGTGTGTGTAACATGAAAGGCAGCTAAGAGGCTGAGGGGTGGGCAGCGGAAGGACGCGCCACAGCGCTGCTCCACCGGCACCCGTGACCTCGCTTCCGTCCTCCGTCACGAATTATTTTAACGCCGACATGAGCTCGGGAGTACCTCCACCCAATTACATTAAGTACCTTTGACGCAAAACCTTTTTAATGCAACATGTGCCATTTACTCGATGTTCAATACACTCCGGCCGGATATTGAATATGAGTTGCTAAATGTAAAGAGCTTTCATCGACATTACCAGCTTATATTTTTTCCTCGAGAGACCTGAATAGTAATTAGCATATCGTTGGAAAGTATACGTTTCGGAATTCAATTGAGCATTGATAAAAACAATAGTAAAATATAGTCATTGAAAACAATTCTTATGATCGGAAAACTGTTTATTTGTTTTGCTGTTTCAAAACAAACAGACAAATGGGAAGCGGGGTCCAATAAAAGCGTAAACACGAAATGGCCAGGAGAAGGAAGACCGATGAGATACATGACTTGAATATCGTATCTTCGTATGGATTTATTGTACTTACATGCTCTTATGTTGAGTGTGTGAGTGTTCTGTACAAACTTTACACTTGCTACAGTAGCTACTTACCGGGTAGGTTACTTAGAACTATCTTCTTTACGATTCATCACATAAGTCAAGAGTAAACAAGAAAGCGCATTTAGCTATGTTCTATCATTCGTGTTTAGTACCGCTACATAGATACGCTATTACGACTATCTAAATAATTTTATACCAAAATGTAATGTATTGCATACCCAAAGGCAGATAGTTCGTGTCTGTTGCTACAACGTTGGTGTTCATAAATTGTACAAAAAGTTAACGTACGAGGTAGAAGCTTCTGTATGAAGAATAGTCACTAACAGACTCGAAATAGAGACAGAATAGCGGCGTTTATCATTCCAGAGTGAAAAAATATCACGTACTTCGTGTTAGAGCGTCACCGACCTAAACGGCCGCCTAGTGTAGTAGCCTCGTAATAAATAAAAAGGGTGATTTACGAAATCCCGACATGACTCCGCGGATTTATACAGAGTGTTCCAGCGCAAACTTTTCCTTGAGGTCATCAAAATTCTCCCCTCGTTCGGACGATTGAATGTTATGGGCCGCGAGACGATCTCCACTTCTGAGTTATAGGTTGTTGCCCCCTGACATGCTTACGGTATGGTACTGATTTAATTCAATGATTATGTTGTAAGTACCCCTGCACGGAATATCACGATTGCTTCGTAGCTAGGCTTGATTTAAAAGACGAAAATTAGTATAAACGTCTAGACACGGAAGACCCTACGATTCCGATTCGGCCTATGCCTTTAATGTTCTTGAAAACATTCGTACCGTGCTCTACCGGGAGCAGCTCTATTATCACGGACAAGACTATTGTTGCCAATAAGCCCGACATCGTAATAATAGCCCGGTCGGAGCGTCGGGCAATACTTGTCGATATAACCGTTCCACACGACAATAACCTCACATGTTCATCTAGTAAAGGCCGAAAAGGAAAAGACAACTACATACCTAAGTGCTTTAACTTGGACTACAAGATAAGCGCCATTTGAAATGTTGATTCGAAGAGTATTGCTTCGATAGTAAAGTTGTATCGGTAAACGGATATCGGATCGCATAATCCAAAGCCATTTTCTGTCCGCTCTGCAGTCTTTGTCCATCGAGAACTTGGACTATGACCCACTACCCGTGACGGCCTTTTAGATTTAGGTTGTTATAATCGTTTGGAGCTTGTATATTCATACATAAATATATATAGATATATTAAAAATTGTCTTATCTGACTGATGGGTGACTGACCTATACTCGTATAAACGCAGAGCCCAAAGCCCTGGTCTTATTTTTTTATTTTACGGAATTTCATACGTCTCTACGTATGAAATTCGGTAGGAGTGTTCTTTGTGATCTCCTACGAATGTGTTTTTGGTTTGGAACCGACCGTTAGGGACTAGTCCTACAAACATATTATTACTACGTTTTTTTACACATATTTGGTGATAACAATAATAAGGTTACAAGTAAAACGCAATTCAATATGAATTCTTAAATGACTTAATTTTATTTAGTTACCGTTACATTTTTTTTTGCTTTTTTCTTTACTAACTTATATGCCTGTGACAATAAAAATACATTTTATTTATCAATTTATAAATTTTTGGTAATACCTAGGAACTGTGCATAATTAAAAATATAAAATATAAATATTGCACGACATTACACACAGCTCAATCTAGCCCCAAACTAAGCACTAGGCTTTTACTATGGGTACTAGACAACGGATATACTTACTACATATTATACTTTTATTTTGAATATTAAAACATATTATTACATATTATTATTTTTTTAATTATTTTAAATATTAGATCAAACCCTTAAAGTTTCCACAAATTGCGCTAAATGTATTAAAATCTGTGATTAACTAATTTGCAAAGGGAGGGGAGAAGACCGGATATTATAGGGCCGATATACCTACACAGGTGAAATTGCAATCCGGTTCCCGATCTATGTCTCGTATTTTTCGAATATGAAATAGAATCGTATTTTTATGAAGTCCGCTTTGACATGGTGTTTTATTTCAAATATTTGTAAAAAAATTGCTTTGTTATTTTTTTCGATTTCTCTTCTGATTTTGCAACTTTGTAATAAAATAAAAAAACATTTCTTCCGGTTTCAATTACGTTGCTTTTATGAACGGCAGTGTTGCAATGCCGTCCCTACATTTCGGTGCCTTTTCAGACACCTTCCTCAGGGTAGACTGACAACGCGATTAAAACCGAAAAAAATGAGTTTTATTCATTTCATATTAACTTTCACGATTAATTTACCTGGGTGTAAACACTGGGTAATGATAGCCAGTAGCCTTGTACAGTAACCACGTTCAATTGGTTAAATATGAGACTGTGACATACTAAAGATCATACATAGGTATTACACAATCCTCGTAGATTTTACGTGATAAGCTGGCGGGAACTGAAATTTACATTTTGAGCTAGTCTAGTGTCAATGAACAAAAGCGAGTGTGTGAAGTGCGACGTTTTGCGCTCTAAAATACCAAGGTATGGGATTCATCGACATTTTTGAAAGTTAAAATAAAATATACCCACATTACAATATAAATAGGAAATTAATAATTTGAAACACAATATTTACCGGGTTATACCAGCGTTTTATTTATAACGAGATTCGCTAACTTTACAGTTCGCTTTTTCAAGGTTGACTGATATGTAATTCGACTATTCTAATATTTTAAAAAGTTACTGTAAACTACCGCTTTATTATTATTTGTATGAAACGTTCCTGTGTACGCAGACTTTATATTATTGTAATTGTTCAGAATTTAACTACATAATGCTACCAAGGCTTCGGAACGCCCGCACCGCCCTCACATGAGAAGAAGACACAAAGAAACTCATGTGGGTTGGGGTAATTGATAATTTGCTAAACATATAAAATTAAGAAAAAAATTCGATCGATTGAAGATATCTTAATTTAAATATATTTTGAAACAAATACCTAAAATGTAAATTATTTGAACCATACTTACAATAGCATCCTCTTACACATCAAAACTCAAATCATTAACTAACTCGTATGAAATTCTCCCAGTGCTACGTATGTAAACTATGTTGTTTCTATTGAAAAGTTTTCAGTAACAGGAGCGTGGTTTGGTTACGTATAAACTATTGTAGAAACACGTGCATGTGTGTCAGGTCATTTATAAATGCACTTCATATCGCGTGATTTGGTTTGCTAACTAGAGACATATGGCCGTGGTATGGAATGGATAGTGTCGGAGCGCGGGAAATGTATGGAACTCCCGGCTCTTTCCTACCTCACTGATAAAGCCAATTTATAAACCTATTCTGTGAGGATTTCAGAGATATATGTATGACACAAAAGACACTCGTTTGTGTGGGCATGATACGTGTTGCTGATGCATATACAATTTGTAACGGGTATGCCCTTTTAATCCGAAAGGGGGTTGTTTTAGACGTCTAGGCGAACACCTTTTGTTCTACGACTTTTGGAAATACGAACATTTTAAAAAATTTGAGATTATGTTTCACTGAAAAAACAGCTTCTTTTGAAAATAAAAGTAATTGAAGTTTTGATTGTAAAACATTAAACTAAATAAAGGACAACATAAGGTCAATGACCTCGAACTCTCAGAAACCGCTGATTTTTAAGTAAACGTTACACTTAAAATTTTCGAAAAGTACTTCGAATTTCCAAAAGTCGTAAAACGAAAGTTGTTCGCCTACACGTCTAGAACAACCCCCTTTCGGATTAAAAGGGCACACCCGTTACACCTTGTATTTAGATGTGAATGATAATCCGCGCTACCATGATTGTTTGTCGTTGCTATGTCGTTCAAGTAAATAAAGTAAATTTTAAATAAAAGATACCCCGACCACTTTTAAAACTACAGACAATTTAAAAATTCTTTTTTTTTTAAGTTTGTTTTTCCCTTTTTTTAATTATTTGATGTGTTTTTAATATTTTTTTCAACTGAACGACAACGCGACGGTTTCGCGACGATTTATAAGATGATGGTAGGGCCCATTGTCTGTTTTACCTTCCAATACCCGCTCGTGTGTCTGAGAGACCGAAAAATATATTATTCGAATTTAAATAGAGATGGGGTAATTCTAAAATAATTGGCACTCTAGTACCTACTTGCCTAGTTAAATATGACCTTGAAATTAGTGGAACACTTCTTTGTCAGCTAAGCGTTGTTTGTGGCGAAATATCCTTTTAGAAAGGTATTTTTTTTTAATTTTCGGTAATTTATTTATGATTGTTAGCTGGTACCTGTGTCCCTAGTGTAGGAAACGCTTTAAAATATATCAAAGACATACATACGGTACACGGTACGGGATACGGTATACGGTACATATGTTCTATTAATTTACATTGATTGCTACGGAACTATTTAAAGATTTATTTTTAGTAGTATTTTATTAATTGTGGTAATTTGTTTTCATTGCTCAAGGCATTTCTACTAGAAATATTTTAAAGGAAACAATCATCTTTTAAACCGCCGCGAGTAATGTTTGTAAACTGACTTTTTCCTTTAAAATATTCCTAGTATTTTATAATTATTATTTATTAAAAAATCCACTTTAATAAAACACTTTATTTATCCGGTTTTATCGCGTTTTTATTCATTATTTGACCCGAGCTTTCGCCAACTTTACAGTTGGCTTTTTCAAGGTTGACTGAGATGTAATTTGTCTATTTTTAACATTCTAAAAAGTTACAGTAAACTACCGCCTCATAATTATTTGCAATAAAAACGTTCCAGTGTACGCAGACTATAGAGTTATTGTAATAGTTTTCAATTTAAATTATAATTATTTTTATCCCTAACTAGCTCAAAAAACTACCATGGCTTCGGAAAAAGCCAACTGTAAAGTTGGCGAAAGCTCGGGTCAAATAATGAATAAAAACGCGATAAAACCGGATAAATAAAGTGTTTTATTATGCAAAATCGCGAAAACCATAGAAGAAAATTAAATCCACTTTATTTCAGAAAATTACTGTCCTTTCTAAAACATTGTCATGTAAAAATATAGGCAAGACGAGAGGTTGACCATATGGCGTGCACTGTCAAAAAGTTATTAGATGTCATGTAGAGCCAAGCTTATAACACTACGTCCTTCCTAACTCTTCAAGCATCTGATGTCAAAATCACAAACTCAACATCTTAGTTAAAATGTGTGGCTAGCCGTTTTGATGAGAATATTCTCAAGGAATTTACGTTGCATTCAATAGTTTTTCAATAGTTTCAGATTTATTTCTTATCCCTTTTTAAATTAAATTTTCGGACGTGTCATACAAATTGCCATCCCGTAAGGGGAAGGGGATAAAAGTTTTTAAGTTTTTAGAGTAATAAAACACTTTATTTATCGGGTTTTATCTCGATTTTAAACGAACCGAGCTTTCGCCAACTTTCCAGTTGGCTTTTTCAAGGTTGACTGAGATGTAATTTGTCTATTTAAACATTCTAAAAAGTTACTGTAAACTATCTCCTCATAATTATTTGTAACATAACGTTCCAGTGTACGCAGACTATAGAGTTATTGTAATAACTGACGGTCTCTGTAGCGCGTCGGGCAGACGCTCGACTGCTAAGCAGAAGGCTGCGGGTTCGATTCCCGTCGGGTGCAAATATTTATGCTTAAAAATAAATATTTGTATCTGGTCTGGGTGTCTTTCTATGTATAATATATAGGTATGTATGTATTTACAAAAGCCTAGTGCTTAGTTTAGGGCTAGATTGCGCTGTGTGCAATGTAGTGAAATATTTATTATTATAATAGTTTTGAATTTAAATTATAATTATTTTTAACCCTAGCTGGCTCAAAAACTACCATGGGTTCGGAACGCGCCCTCAAGTGTTTTATTATGCAAAATCGCTAAAACCATAGAAGAAATTAGTTGTAAGATTTTTATGTTGTAAGTGTACTACCAGCCGAGCGTGCCGTTGAAGCGTTCGCCGAAGCACCTTATACTAAATAAAAACATTTTTTAGCATTTGTATTTCAAACACATATAGTGCGAATTTTATACATCACGCTAGTTAATAAAGTTAAGTTAAGTTAGGTTTTGTTACTATTACAGGATTAATTTCTACTTTTTCAAATAAATTTCGTCAGTTTTCGATTAATATTAGATAAGACTATAAAAACGAACTAACCAAAAAACGGTAGTTTTAAGTCACCTTTTTAATTAAAACAATGCGAATGACAAAATACGGCCTCTGTGGCGCAGCGGGCGAAGCTCGGATTGCAACGCAGAAGGTGGCGGGTTTGATTCCCGCCGGGAACAAATATTTCTGCTGACCATAAATGATTCTGGTTCTGGATGTTTTCTATGTATAATATGTATGTATTTACAAAAAAAAACCTACAATATGTAGTATATTCGTTGGCTAGTACCTACCCATAGTACAAGCCTAGTGCTTAGTTTGGGGCTAGATAGCGCTGTGTGTAATGTCGTGCAATTTTTTATTTTATTTATTAATACATCATTCTACCCCTGAGCAAGAGGTCTGAAATAATCTCGAAACTTCGGCTTCGGACTTAGAATAGGCTTAATATAATGATAGCAACGCCATTAAAACCGAAAACAATAGTTATCCCTACTAATATTAAAAAATGCAAAACTAACTCTGTCTGTCTGTTACGTATTCACCCCTAAACTGCTGAATCGATTTTGTAAATTAGCATAGATAGAGATAGATGGGAATTCGGAGAAGGGCATACGCAACTTTTAATCGAAATATTAGAAGTTATGGGGGTGTAACTGCGGAATTCGGCTAGTAGTATACAAATAAATAATATTACAAATAATTTAATTGGCTGTGTTAAATGTAATCATTTCTATTCAGCACGAGGATGATTTCCAAAAGAGAAGCCGGACGGTCTTCCTAATCCTACCGCTGTCAAATCAAAACCAACCCCTTCAAAAGTGATAAGATAATCCTTTTTTAATTATGGCATCCTAGTGTTATCTTTAGCATACTCTTCTGTGTATGTTGCTTTTCAATGACAAAAAAAAACATTTATTTTTATTGGGACGAAAATACCGACAAATATGGTAATTATAGTCCATAAAATATAAAACGATATAAAGAACAAAGAAGCCAAGAGGAAAAATAACAAAAAAAAATAAGAAAATAAAACGCAAAAATAGCACAGAATCTAATAAGCCGTGTGCTACCAAAAAGACCTTATAGGGACCCTAAAGGGCCTTATATTAGCAGTCACTACTGCAGCTTATTGACTTTTGACACTACGAATAGTAATTATAATAATACTGTACTATTGACGTATCCTATTCCTAACTTCCTACTAATATAATAATAATTGATATGTAATTTCTTCTATGGTTTTGCATAATAAAACACTTTATTTAAACGTGAAACTTTGTGTACCTCGTGTTTGTTGCTCCTTAACGCAAAAACCACTGAACCGAGTAAAATGAAACTCAAGTGCAAGTGAATTTTTGAAGATGAATTTTTCCTTTAAAAATATTTCTAGAAAATGAAACACGTTATGTAGATATTTGAAAACATACAAGCTAGCTGTTTAACCCAATATTTCCCCGGGATCGGGAATTACGCGTGTGATTCCGCGGGTACAGCTAATACAAAATATAATAGAAATTCCTAATTATAAAAGGTTAGCTTATTTGCGGCGACCTGCCTGACCAAACTGTATATTTTTATTCCGATAAAAGAGAATTTAAAAAGTTGTTTTCTTCACATTTTCTTACCGTACCTTCATACTGTATACTTACTCTATACTAATATTATAAACGCGAAAGTTTTTATGTCTGTAAATGACTTTTTTTACGCAAAAACTAACGAACCGATTGGAATATAGATAGCTGGAAAGCTGAAATATCTTTTTATCCCAATATTCCCGTGAGATCGGGGCTTACGCGGGAGAAATCGCAGGCCGCAGCTAGTAATATTATAAAGGGGAAAGATTTATTTGTTTGTAATAAATAGGCTCCGAAACTACTGAACCGATTTCAAAAATCATTTTACCATTAGATAGCTACATTATCGAACACAAGCACACATTAAATAAGCTTCTTTTGATCACGAAATTCCTACGGGATCGGCACATACGGGTCAAACCGCGGGATGCAGCTAGTGTCTACTAAATAATAAATAAATAGGTTTGTTCCTGATTTATTAGTTTCATCATTTCAAAAACAATACCTTTTCAACAAGCGCTCTTTGAGAAGGGAACCTAAATAATTATTCAAATTTAATTAAATACAAAACGTGCACAACGTAGATGATACTTGCTATAAGTGAACATTGATTTCTGAATAGCTAGCGTCGTTTTATGGCCTTTATGAATGGATGTTTCAGTAATAACAGAACAATTTGTCGGTATCTATTCAGTATTGTAGTCGATTCAGTTCCTACGTGATCCAATTCTATCAGATTGAACTTTATCCGACTAAAATGGACAACTGCGTCTGCAATTACCGTAAATAATGTGTCACATCTAAATTAATAAACGTTCGGACGATAAATCAGAGTTAATTTAACGCATTGCGGAAAATTACACGTACAATTACAATGTAATCGACTAGCCGGGCTTTGATCTTTCCATTTTCCAATATCCATGAATTTTAATGAAGCGTTTTTACGTATCTACTCGCTTTGATTATTATTTTTTTATATAAAGTAAAACAATATTAGGTAGGTAGGTAATTGATTTTAAACTCAACTCTTAAATGTTATTACCGCTAAACAGAAATTGTTTTCTAAAATGGAAAATAAACAAAACAGCGTTACTTCTTCAATAAGACAAAAATTCGTAACAAAGTTATTTAATTAAATGTTTCAATCCCCATCGGCTATTGTAATACTTACTTCTTCAAAGCTATTTCCTTGTTTTATTTATCTACTGATTTAGTTTTAACAGGCTGCGCCCCGCGGATTAACCCGCGTTAGTCCCAGTATCGCAAAAGTAGCGGGATAATAAATATAGTCAATAATTATATACAATATAGTACTTTTTTTTTTTAATTTCCGCCTAAAATCTGACGTTTGGTTCCTCGTATTTGACAATTTTTCTATAGAAGAACTGTCAAATGGTTGCATTTAATTAAAAATGAGTATAAGCATACTTCAGATGTTCAGATGTCCAGTTTCATAGCAATCGGCTTAGTAAATTTTTCGTGATTCATACCTACTTATTTACAAACTATCTTTCATACTTATCATAATAGATAGTTAGATAGCTCTCAATTTATGTTATCTAGTTATTGTACTATAAACAGAGATATTATCACATAATACAAAAAATTCAAAAGTAAACTGGCACAATGAGCAGTTTAATCGCCTATAAGCGATCTCTTCCATATATTATGAATATTACTAGGATCATCTAATATTTTCTTAACTCTCTCTAAACCACATGTACTTAGTGCATGTTTTATTAAAACTCTACCATTTATTATAAAAGAAAAATCTTATTTGTAAAAATTGAACTCGATCTATAGTTATCAGCGTGACCCGTTTAGAAACATCCATCCACAAGTAGGTACCTACCTATAGATTGATCTTACACTTTGATTGATCGTTCTCGGATCGCATGAGACAGTGAAGCCGAGTGGAGCCACGGTAAGTCATCCATTACATTAGCTACACCTAAATTATACTTACCTATAGGTACGTAGATATACCTACTGTAGATTTTCAAAGAGGTTACCAAAAACTTGGCAAAGTTTATGCTTAGCATATTTGGAATTTATAGTCGAAATTGTCTAAGTAACATTTTGTAATACGAATAAAATAATAATATCTTCATTTTTTAACAGAAAAGCAAAGTTTAGGTTATTATTTTTGATTGGTTTACATTCCAAATTTGAAAAAAAAAAAAAAGATTTTGCTAAGCGAAAACTATGAGTACAAATACAAATCATTTATTGAGATCGTAAGTCAGTAGTCAAAATGTTATATTCCAGTTTTTAATATTCAATTTAAAAATACCAACATTGTCATAAGCAAAGTTTAGGTCTTAGCATAGTCTAAGCACGCTCTATAGATTTTAGCCTAAGTTTCTGGTGACTGCTTGTAATAAGTACAATGCCTTTGAACTTTAAAGTAGGAAACAAAGTTTGAAAGTTATGAGTACTTAATGCACTTTTGAATATAAACACGGAGTTACATTCTGAAGTTGGTAACAATACAGTACAGCCATCCGAGCGTTCATTCTTGAACTATTTATTCGAGGCTCTTTAAATTAAACAGAGCACGAACCTAATTAATTTAGCGTCGCTCTTTACTTAAGATGTTTGACACTTGGTAAATAGGTAAAAGACAATCTATCTCATTTCTCATGTATTTCTCACTAATATTATAACCGCGAATGTTTCCAAGTATGTATGTGATTTTATACTCCTTCTCGAAAAAACTACTACAGCGATTGCAATGAAACTCGGAATTTTAATAGCTAGAAACCAAGAATAACACATAGGCTGCTTTTTATCTTGATATTCCTAAGGGATTGGGCTTTACGCGGGGCGCTGCTAGTCTTACTAATCTTACTGATATTATAAACGCGAAAGCTTGTATGTCTGTGACTTTGTTATTCTATCAACGAATTTTAAATGTTGGTACGTAATTTGATTTTGTTGACAAGGAATCACTTTCCAAAACATTTGTATGCAATTTGATTGCTAAATATGACGAGACTGTATCCTATTTCGTAACACCACTGTATGTATGTACCATAATTAATGCAAATAAACGCTGTTCTATTCTATTCTATTCACGCAAAATCTACTGTACCGATTGCGAAGAAACTTTGAGTGTAGGTAGACGCGGTAAATTAAACTTTGTACCATTTATCATGTATTAAATGGAACTTTGTGCAATTTATGACAAATATGACAGGACGTTGCACACAGCGCCATGTAGCCCCGAATTAAGCAACTAAGCTTGTACTATGGGAACTAGCCAACTTAATATACTTAGAACATTTTTAAAGAAAAGACATATTCACAAAAACACAGCGCACGTATACGTCAGGCGGGATTCGAACCAACGCATCTCAATCCAAACCGGGGAATGTGACAATTAAAATCAATAATTAATAAACTAGAACGCGATCATTTTGAACTAGAACATGCCTAAGTTGTAGTAAATGGAAAAGATATTGAAGCGATAATTCGGCGTATGAGTCACCGCGTCGGTAGACTAACGGCCGAATACTGAAACGCTACTCAACATTTAAGAACTATTTAAACAAAGAAGCAGCTCTCAAACTAATAAATTGCCATACTAATTTTAAATTTAGAAACTGCTCAATAATTTAAGAACCTCTTAAATTTTAAATGACGTTTCTGTATTCGGCTGTAAGAGGCCTAAGTCGCATTCCCCGGATTGGATTGAAATGCGTTGGTTCGAATCCCGCCTGACGTAGACCATGCGCTGTGTTTTGTGAATATGTCTTTTCTTTAAAAATTGTTCTATGAACGCCCAGTGCGGGCGTTTTATTTAATATACCTACTACATTATAGTATAGTACTTTGTAAATACAAACATAGCATTTGACGGCCCCTATATGGCGCTTCGGGCAAATACTCGGGTTCCAGGGGCGATTCCCTCTGGGGACAAGTATGTATAGCGATATGATACGAGTCTAAGAACATTTAATCCTACTAATATTATAAATGTGAAAGTTTGTGTGTTTGGATGTTTGTTACTCAATCACGCAAAAACTACTAAACCGATTGCGATGAAACTTGGAATATAAGTATAGTTGAATACCGGGGATAACATAAAGGCTACATTTTATCCCGATATTCCCGCGGGAACGGGCCTTACGCGAGTGAAATCGCCGGGCGCAGCTAGTATGATATAAGAACTACCAATAAATACAAACTTTTTTATATTTGGTCCAACAAAATTATCTCCGATCCTACCTATGGCACACTTGGCAATGGCATATTCAAAATAAAACTTTTCCCGTTTTAATCGCGTGCGTAGCTTTTGAGTGCTTTTAATATTTTCAGCATTGTTGGAATGCCGTTCCTACATTTTGGAGCCTTTACAGACTTCTTATTCACAGTAGACTCTCAATACATCATCGCAGAAACAGAAAAAATAAATTATGACCGCATATTTGTATACTCTTTACTTACTAACATGATACTCTGAAATCAAACTGAAGACAGCGACACTCTCTAATAACAATCAATTTCCATATACTTAGCATTTTAATATATTTGACTTAGATGTCAAAATCTTAAATAACTTACCTTAAAAAATACAAAATTACTGTATTATTATTGCCTCCTACCATATACATAGTTGAATAACTTCCCAATAAGAAACTTGTCGGATGAAACACAAGCTATTGCCGGTGGATACCAAACTATTATAGACTGCTCCACTTTCATTAGTAATTTTGCTTTTCTTATATTCGTATTTAGCCCCCAACTTCAACTTTAATAAAGAAACTTAGTGTTATTACTGTCTCTCGCTATCTTATTACTACTGCTTCATTGTTAACTACAAACTACTAGCTGGGTCCCGCGGTTTCACCCGTGTAAGTCCCGTTTCCGCAGGAATATCGGGATAAAAAGTAGCCTACGTGTTATTCAGTTTATGGAACGGAACGGAACAGAACGGAACGGAAATGACCTTAAATGTTTGTTTCTGATTGATTTCTATTGTGTAATGTTTCATAGATAGATAGGAAGATAAACTCTTAATTGTACCAAAAATTTGATATAAATTATACAAACATTATACATTTTATAAATTCTTAAATCTAGATTTGCACAATGGACGACCTTATCGCCTAGGGGCGATCTCTTCCAAGGAACCAATACATAATAATATGTACCTACCTTCACACAAAAATATATAAATTACTAGCTGCGCCCCGCGGTTTCACCCGCGCAAGTTGCGAACCCGCGTTGTTCGAACACCTACCTACCGCAATGCAATAATCCACACTTAAACGGTCGCCCATTGAAGTACTGTTGAAGCCAGGCGCTACCGCGCCTGGCATCATCAGTACTTCCCTGGTCGTCCGTTTAAGTGTGGAGTTTTGCACTGCGGTAGGTAGGTGAAGTAAGGTAAAGTTTGTTTTTCATCAGTAAGTGACGATAACGATGACGAAGGACGACGATGCCGATGGATGACGATGACGATGATGATGACGCCACTCTACATCACTTACCCTACCCCTGTGTCGATTTTCATTCATTGAATAGTTATTACCCGCGTAAGTCCCGATCCTCCGGGATTTTCGGGCTCAAAAGTATCCTATGTTACTCTCCATCAGTTAAACTATCCCTATGCAAATTTTCATCCAATAAATAGTTATCACCCGCGTAAGTCCCGATCTCGCGGGATTTTCGGGATCAAAAGTATCCTATATTACTCTCCATCATTTAAACTATCCCTATGCAAATTTTCATTTAATAAATAGTTATCACCCGCGAAGGTCCCGATCCCGGAGGATTTTCGGGATCAAATCCCGCGGGATACGGGATCATAAGTATCCTATGTTACTCTCCATCATTTAAACTATCCCTATTCAAATTTTCATCTAATAAATAGTTATCACCCGCTTAAGTCCCGATTCCGCGGGATTTTCGGGATCAAAAGTATCCTATGTTACTCTCCATCATTTAAACTATCCCTATGCAAATTTTCATCTAAGAAATAGTTATCACCTGCGTAAGTCCCGATCCCGCGGGATTTTTGGGATCAAAAGTATCCTATGTTACTCTCCATCATTTAAACTATCCCTATGCAAATTTTCATCTAATAAATATTATCACCCGCGTAAGTCCCGATCCCGCGGGATTATCCTATGTTACTCTCCATCATTTAAACTATCCCTATGCAAATTTTCATCTAATCCTATGTTACTCTCCATCATTTAAACTATCCCTATGCAAATTTTCATCTAATAAATATTATCACCCGCGTAAGTCCCGATCCCGCGGGATTTTCGGGATCAAAAGTATCCTATGTTACTCTCCATCATTTAAACTATCCCTATGCAAATTTTCATCCAAATCGGTCGAACCGTTTGACCGTGAAGAGGGAACAAACAAACAAACAAACAAACAAACAAACAGATTTTCGGATTTATAATATTAGTAGGATATAATTAGTTCCATCTCTATTTTTCGAGTAGTTAAGCTGTAATATCAGCTTTTTCATTTATCTTGGTTCTATAAAATAAACTCCATCAATAACAGCTAAAACGTTTTCATTTCACTTGGTGTCTCAAAGGATTATCTATCTAGCCAGTGGCTAGAACCCTTTTTACCACCGCAGTAGAGTAACTCAATATAATATGCATTTAGTGCGCGGTTTTACCACAGCAATTTGTGAAATTCGAGCTAGGGGACCGTTTGCCATTCGTCGGTGGAAATAGTCCGGAGGATTCACGTTATTAACTCTGTGGGTGCCCAAAGAATGTTATTAGTGAATTCATATAATAAGTTTGCGTTTATTTTATTTAATCATTAATCGTCACTTACACACCCTAAAAATTAATTTGGGCTCTTTTTTTGATATAATAATGTTAAAAGAAGTGACATCAAAAAAATTTCAAAACAAAAAAAAACAATATTTAAAATGTTGTACATACATTGATGTTTTTTTTTATCAAGATTTTGAGTTTTGGCGGGAACGCGGTGAGGAAATGTGTAGCTAAATTTTCGACTTGACTTTTAACTATGACGACTTGACTGTTTCGATTTGCATCGAAACTTGCAATTATTAATAATACTTGACACTGGCTAATATTCAAATAAAATATAGCCATATGTAAAAAGGAGAAGAAGCTTGGAGGTAGGTTGTAGAGTTGGAACCAACTCGACAACTTTTGAACAATAATTATTATCACATTTCTTTTATTTAGAATGGTATCTAATAAATTTATTTTATTACATGACAACATTGTTACGTCTATTCTGCAGACGTTGTGATGGTTACGTATCATAATAACTACTTTCATCTCAATTATTTTCAACTTAACTACAGTCATTTCAAATATTGGTCAACTGAACTACAGTTTACCTCGCCTAAGTTTGATAAACCTGTGGTTGTTTGATATATTGGATTTTTCAACTAGATTGAACTGGATTTTGTTTAATAAAATGAGGCAAGACGGTTACGTGGTGACATGATGGACATGTTACATTATTTCATATGTCAATCCTGTTTTTAATATTAATTAGTAATAAATAAATATTTCACCACATTGCACACAGCGCAATCTAGCCCCAAACTAAGCACTAGGCTTGTACTATGGGTACTAGACAACGGATATACTACATATTATACTTTTTTTTGTAAATACATACAACTATACATAGAAAGACACCCAGACCAGATACAAACGTTTATTTTTAAGCATAAATATTTGCACCCGACGAGAATCGAACCCGCAGCCCTCTGCATTGCAGTCGAGCGTCCGCCCGACGCGCCACAGAGGCCGTCAAATTTTGTAACTATAGTTTTTAAGTAGGACTTTGCTACTGTTAGTGTTTTTTGCTCGAAACAAACTAATATACAATTTTTCAGATCGTCTAATCGTAGGCACGAGTAGAGATATCAAAGAGTCGCAGTCGATTACGAACAGGAAGAGTTGGAAGCTTCTCCGATAACGGAAATGAAAGAAACTGAGTTCGATCGTCACGCGCCTCAATCGTCTATCGATGTCTATTACCTTACAAAACCTATCGAGGTAGGTATAGATATTTAATATTGATTTTTTACAAGAGATTACAGCCAATATTAAGTACTATTTTTATGAAGTTATTTCGTGATTGTGAAAATAAAAACTTTTCGTTTATTTACAATCAACAGGAATTATAGTTAAATAGAAACAAGTTAAAACGTAACTAATCTTATTAACATTATAAATGCGAAAGTTTGCAAGTACGTATGTATGTCTGTGACTTTGTTACTCAATCACGCAAAAACTACTGAAACGATTGCGATGAAACTTGGAAAATAGGTAACTCGAGACTTAAAATAACAAATAGACAACTGTTTATCCTGATATTCCCGCCGGATCACGACTTGCGCGGGAGAAACCCGTTTATTAGAAAAAGATGACTATGTTGAACGTTTGTTTAAGTGTAAGAAGCAAACGATAAGTACATAGTGTATGCACATAAACCCATAACACAAAATAAACACTGCTGTATTGGGCTGCGTTCTCGCTGGCTGTCTTTGTTTAGACTATACTTACCATACTTACTTAGGATCCAGTTTCCTAAAAAAAAGAATATAACTGTTGGGATACTATACACATAACACTTTAGTGACGAAATGGCTTGTTCATTAGTTTTTTGTTGTGAAATAACACATTCTGACATATCAAAACAATTTTTTTATAGAGGAAAGATTTGTTTGTTTGTTTGTTCGATCAAGGAGTATAACATGCCCTCCTTTTAATCCCGACACTTTCACGGGATCGAGACTTACACGGGTGAAACTGCGAAACACAGCAGTAATATATAAATTAGTAACCTTGTATACTTGCTGTTTATTTTGCACAAAGTAAATCGAAGATTGTTAAGTGAAATTGTATCGCTCAATCGACCACATGCTAGCCAATTAGGTGAACTCCGATTACATTACATTGTTTAGAAGTTTGAGACCCTACTGAACTAACCCTTAAGATTTCTTGGTCCATTATGAGTTGATTTCGAAGCTGAAGCGTTTACGGGATAAACACTGATAATTTATCTATCGAACTCGCATAAAATAAGCCAAGTGAAATAGAAGCAAACTGAAGCCGTGGGTTCAAACCTAATTTAACATAGAATTAATAAAAAACGGTTTTTTTTTTAATTGTCTCTGTTGAAAATAATAAAAACAACGCGATCAGAACCGGAAATTTTCCGATTCAGATCGTGGTGTTTTATTTCAATCTTCTAAGTTTTTAATTTCGCTAGGTATCTATTTCAATTAATGAATCAGAAAATAACTAAGTCTACTACATCTTTTGGAGCTGTCGCTTCGAATAAGATAATTATTATATCTTAACAATACTTTTACGCCACTTGAAGCAAATAAATAGAAAATAAAAAGAATATCAGAGTGCTTACGGCGGCGAAGGCAATGCATAACATTCCGTGAGTTATGTTTTATTACAGTTAGTTAAAAAATAACCCTTTTATTGAACTCTGTTACTACCGGTTCGGAAATACCTACTGCATGTCACAAAGCAAGAGAACAATAATATGATCCTTTGTCTACATACATATACATATAGTTTAACTTTGGTATTTTATATTTACGTTCCAAAAATCAACGATCGCGTAGAAATCAAACGAAACGCAATCAATATAAAATAAATATACAAGGAGTAACGAGGATGCCCATTAAAGCTAAAAGGGGGTTGTTCTAGACGTCTAGGCGAACAACTTTTGTTTTACAACTTTTGGAAATTCGAAGTATAGTTTTCGAAAATTTTAAGTTTAAGTTTAGGTACTTAAAAATCGGGTACTATGTTTCTTAGAGTTAGAGGTCATTGATCTTAAGTTGGTGTCTTTTCATTTAGTTTGGTCTACTGCCATCAAAACTTTATTTGCCTTTAATGTTCAAAAATAGCTATATTTTTCAGTGTAATATTATAACCTCGAAATTTTCAAAATGTTCGAATCTCCAAAACATGTAGAACAAAAGTTTGTCGCCTAGACGTCTAGAACAACCCCTTTTCGGGATAAAATGGGTATCTTCGTTACACCAAGCTATAAAGTTTCAGCATCTAAGTATCTATACCAAATAACTCCGAGCAACAGGAAAATGATACGCGATTACAGAGCGTCTTTTAGTGAAATACTTTATAGAATGCCAGTCATGGAAGAAAAACTTACCTACATCGAATGTCAATCTAAGAAGTATGCGTGCTACATCTAAGACCATTCTGGTTAGTTTGTAGTCAAACACTTTCCTAACAATTGTTAGAAAAACAAACAAACTCAAAAATAAAAACGACGTAAATACGATAAATGTTAATTCTAACGTTACTAATTGGTAAATAGGTTAGTAATCAAGAATCATTTTTTTTATTGTTCAAGTGATGTAATGATCTTAAGTTAACATATACATATATTTTGGATACAATCACTTATCTACTACAGGCGTACAATAATTTAAATTAGTCTACAGTCATTTAAAAACTGATTCAACTTATTCGTGTCTGTTTCTTCGTAGTACTCTTTAAGTGAATAAAAGCTATTTGCTATAAGCCATTTTTAAGCGAGATTTCAATATATTTACATTTTCTAAAATTTGGAATTTAGTAGGTAATGCATTATACACTTTTATTGCAGTAAAATGGGCACTCTTATGAAATAGCGCATTGTTTGCCTGCGGCGGCATACTAATGTTAAATTTATATTTACTTCTTAAACTACGGTTATTGACAAAAAGTACCTGTGGTTGTGTTTTTGACAAATACACAAAAATCAACGATATAAATAGAGAGTAAAAATGTTGTAGTTTTTAAAGATAAATCGCAATGAATCCGTACTTTTGAGATGAAAGATGGAACGAAAACATTTTTTCTGCATAACAAAGGCAGATTTTACGTAGACTAAGTTATCCCAAAAAAGGACCCCATAGCCATAGTTGGGGATAAACATATCCATAATACGCATTGATGGCAATTTTCTTAGATGCGATATTAGAAGTGTATAATACTAGATGCGTCCCGCGGTTTCACCCTCCTAAGTTCCGCTCCAGTAAGAATATCGGGATCAACAATATGCTATTCCTCAAAAATGTAGCTTTCTATCGGTGAAAGAATTTTCGAAATCAGTCCAGTAGTTTTGGTGCTAATTACAATTACAAACTTACAAATAAACAAATAACGCGAACATTTGCAAGTGTGTATGTATCTATGTGACTTTATTACTCAATCAAAACTACTGAACCGATTGCGATGAAACTTGGAATATAGGTAGCTGGACCTGGAATAACACATAGGCTTCTTATCCCGATATTTCCGCGGGAACGGGTGAAGCCGCGGCTAGTAGTATATAAGTACTAGTAGGTAATATTTAAGTGTACACAATAAGTATAGTAGGAATATTTTTCGCTGAAAATGTAACTGTTATGGTTGTAACTTATAAAAGGAAACAGTGATGTCATATCCGGGAACGAGTCACGAGACAATGCCCGCGGTTGCTTCTTCTCTCGCGATAAAAGTCCTAGACGTTCATTGTGCCTTTGTACACAACTTGAGCCACAAAGAACCGTACCTTACAAAAACTTACATGACCGTAAAAAAAGATATTCGTTTTTTTTTAATTTAAGTTTTTGCTACTCGAAGTTATATTCATCCTGAGTATTTTATCGTACTTATTGATTAAATGATTTGATTAAATTAATTTGATACCTTGGATTAGATTAAATATAGCTGAGTGTTATATTTTAAGAAGTACCACGGATTTTTTCAAAAATGGTAAAAATGGTAGGTGTATAATCTTAATTAACCTTTATTAACCCAATCCATCTAACAGTTAATGTTTTAACTGTGTGTTTCATCAATTAGCCCTACACTGGGCCTTTGTGCGTGGGTTTCCTTACGATGTTTTCCCATATTTTTTCATAAAGAAAAAGACATTTGAGCGCAGCCGGGAAACCACGACCTTCTGAATCGAAGGCGGGGTATTTACCACTAGGCCAACACCGCTCACCAATCCATTTACAATATTGATTTATTTAGGCTGAACACTGATTCTTAGTCAGTACGTACTAATAAATGATTTTGTACAGAGAAATAAGGCGAATTAAAAACTCTTAAAGCAATAATAACATAACATCACAAAAATGAAAAAAAATTGAAATAAGAAAACAAAATTGGTGCTAAGTTCACAGTTTCGCACTTATAACTTCTACTAAAGTAGATTTAAAGTAAAGATCATGTTCAAAACTCTGCATTGGAGATTAGATCGGCAGCCACTTCAGCCACTACCGGTCAATAATTTCTAGCTAGAGCAACATCACAGTGCAGTCTAAAAGCAAATCCTAGAAAGAACACGAGAAAATTTAATGATGGTAGAAAAAAGACAAGGTTAAACCGGACAGAGCTTTCAAATGTCGAGACAAAGGGAAAACAGATTTAAAATCTACATCGAAAGCTATTCAGAGCGTGACTAATAGGTACACGTCATGAAACTGAAGACTTGAAAGTAGAAAAAATACGCAGCAGCTGTTTCAATGAAAAATAACATGTCATTAATCATAACGATGAAAGGAAGGAGCGACAAGGCAGTGCGACAAATACCTTCCGGTAGGCGCGCCCCTGTTTGCACTCGCGTCTCGCAGGCTACCGCGCTGAAACGGCTGAAACGATATCTCACTGGAATGGAAACACCGTTTACTACTATTGTTTTCCGAACAATAGCCGAGGAAAAACAATACGCACAGTTAGGTTATCGCTTACAATCAAATCAATTGCTGTAGTGTCTACATAGAACATCTACTTATTTACGTGATTATTTCTTTACGTTACTAGTAAACAAGTTATTGTGAACGAATACAATGAAAAAATTTAATTCCTGTTCTACCCATTTCAATGAAAATGTTCAGTGCTTTTCTTAAAATATAAGAGTAGCTACCACGAAATATAACTGATAAATGTGTTCTCTATAACGTCAAACGCAAAACTTCTACAAACGAACTGTATATTTGTATTTTCTTTTGACTCAAATACGAGTATTTTGCTTTATCGATATACTGGAAGTTAATTGCATACGCTGTTTGTACGTACCTATGTTATATTGCGACGAACACAATGAGACGGAACGATATAACTATAGTTCTTGTCGCGGTCGCAACCGGTAATGGGGACGTCACTATACGCACCGACACAATTGTCTTCTCGTTCATACGCGTGTAATTTTATTTCCGAGCCTGCAATAATTTCAACTCTGGGACATGTTTAATATTTGAACAATTAGGGTTGGCCTTTATTAAAAGGGTTATTCTATTCACAATGTGCTATACTTACATAATATTTACGAATAGGCTCATTCATTCCCTAAATCTACAACATTTCTGAATTATTACGTTTTTGTTAAACCTTAGGTACATACGACGAAGATAACGTTCATATTTACGTTATAATAATATGTGGGTAATCGTTTAAGGTGTAGCATGTTTTTATTTTATTCAGAAATAGCTGCGCCTCTTGGTTACATCTGCGTTGGTTGTAATTGACCACAAATTTGTAAACCTAAAACTGTTTAGCTTGTACTACTCTTTTATTATAACTGTATACCTATACTTATAATACAAGGAGAGAGGACAAAAAGTCTGTATATGGAAGTAAACTTTAAAAAAAAATTGTGTAGGGGACTTAGAGAAAGTAGTAGAACAAAATTGTATAGTTTTTAAAATTCATGTCTGTCTGTCTGTTTCTCTGTCGGTTCCTTATACAATTAAAATCTACTGATCCGATTTAAATCTAGTTTTTTGAATTTTGAATATTCCTATTTTCGAGGAAGGTTGTGGTATACTTTGCATCGAAATCAATTTAGTAGAACCCGAGTAATGAACGAAAAAGTGCAACAGCTCGAGAACCGCTCGGCCGCCCGCGCCCGTGATAACGCGTTTTCACTTCTACGGGTGAAACCGCGGGGCGCAGCTAGTTTATAAATAAATATTCACGAAATCAAACCGGAGAGGATCGACACCTCTGCTATGCTACAAAGCATCAAAATAAACTGACCATCCTTCAACCTGCTTGATCGTCTATTTCTTATAAATTGATCGAGAATTATATAATCTCAAATCTTTATTTATATTATTTTGAATTTAAAATTACCGCTCTAAAATACGTTGATGGTCGAGACGGGTATTATCTCTAATCAAAATTGACAAGCATAATAAAGTAACTCAAACAAACTGAGACATAATAAAAAAGTAATATTTTTTAACGTTTTGATTGAAGTTAAGTGACGATAATACCTCGAGGAAATGGAATTCATGATTTTATTGATTTATTATTTGTGAAGAATATTTTTATTCAATCCTACAGACCCGGAAATTGTAATCCTCTTTGGTTGTTGAATAGGTACTGAATAAAATTGTGCCCATTATTATGTTATATTGCATACATTGTAATTGGCTATTTGTCAGTGAAAGAAAACATCGTTTGTTACTGATTTACCACTGTTGTCGCATTTATTTAACTTGGTAATTACTGGTAAAATAATAATACTGGTTTAGATATACTTTTAATTTGTATATGTGCTATAACTATTGACGTGCTATTAACAGCTTAAACGAATTGACGAATTTCGCTATTTGACATACATTTGAGACTAAGACTTTTGATGCAGGTTTTTGCTAAGAAAATTATTCCCTCATAGTCAAATAAATTTGTAGTTAATGACAAAAAATAATGTGCTAGGAGTCAAAGTTCAAAGTCAAAAATATTAATTCAACATATTGCTTGTACACAATACACACTTTGACATAATCATGATCACCTTGAAACGTCTAATAGCTATGATTTTAGCGGGACTTCGTTTTAGTTTTTTAAATACCATAGAAAGAGAAACTCTCATATCTATGGTTTCTTAAAGTAAGGATTATTTCATTGTAATCCATACTTAAAGATTAAATATCATGAAGCCCATAGCTACAATTTTCTTAAATTGTGAGTGAATTTGTAGATTTATGTATACAAAAGGACGACAAAGCAGCGACAAACGGTTATGGTAGCACGGATTTTCTTTGGTCATATTCCCTTGTTAAAAAAAATGATAATGCAGGTAGGTAGGAACTTAAAATAATTTCTTAATACGAATATGAATAAAGTGTGAATATTGAATGAATACATAGTTAATGGAAATTATTTTATATTTCAAACAGTGAGGTACTAAATTCCGTGATTCTAAATTGATGACTTGCTTAGTTTTAGTATTTTAGTTTTACTTGATGTTATGTTTTGGGTAAAAAAGTCGAAAACAAATGAAAAACAGGTTTAAAATCAGTCTCATGTTAATTAAACGTACCTACTATAGAGGAATCTATACAAATAAATGAAAAAAAAAAAGTATTACAGCCAAAAAAAGGAGTGTAACACTAAACGTTGTGATTTTAACAAAATGTCGCTGTTTGTAATTAGAGAAGTTATAATTTACAGTCTGGCGGAAGGAAGTGCACGGTAGACCTCACCTGGATCGGAGGTCGCAGGCTTTGTGGCTAGATGCTCAGCGGTGGGTTACAACGGTACCTACTTAGCTGTATTTAATATCTCTCCTTAGATGTATTTTGAATTTTATCTTACACGTATTTGAAGGTTTTAATTAAGTTCAAACAAAGACTAAAATTTGTATTTAGACTAAATTTTATTTGTTCTTTTTTTATATTTATTTATCACAAGCTGCGCCCCGTGGTTGCACCCGCGTGTGTATCAATCGCGCGGGAATATCGGGATATAATGTAGCCTATGGTGTTATTCCAGGTCCCAGCTTTATATATATACTAAGTTTCATCGCTATCGGTTTATTAGTTTTTGCGTGAAAGAGTAACAAAGTCATACACATACATACAAACTTTCGCGTTTATAATATTGTTAAGATATTAATATATGATATACTTACTAGCTGCGCCCTGCGGATTCACCCGCTTAGTATGCCGATATCTGGAGTCCTGGAATAAAACGTAAGCTTCCTTCTATCCCGATATTCGCAGGGACTTACGCAGGTGAATGAAACCGCGGAGCGCAACTAGCATATTTATTAATTCGTTAAAAATCCCGTAACTATTGGTAATCACCACGAGCACCAAATAAAATTAAGCAAGATTTTCCTCCGGTTTTGCGAGTAAACCCTCGGAGCGACATCTACCAAAAAACATTAGGTACAGTTCAACTCTGTTGTATAGATTTACTTTTTATGCAAATCGTCTAGTATGCACACAGCACAACATTATCATGATTAGGTTCTCGTTCGCTCCACTTTCCACTTCCAAGCCACGTGTAGTGAACCGAGTTCGGGCGCTAAATGCGGCTTCCATCTACGACGGAAACGGTTTACGTTATCTGATTTGGCAAAATTTTAGTTCACGTTTGATCAAATTAGTTTAATTTAGATTTTCCGAGAATCGCAAAAAAGTTGGCTTTTAATATTTACTTTTAACTTCAATGCTTAAAGCTATAGCTGCCCTACCTACCCGTTCTGTGAACGAAAGTTAATGTACGCAGTTTATTTTTACATAATCAAAATCTACAAAATGTTTGGCCTGACTGATGGGTTGACCCATCAATTATTATTTTTTAGCTAAACTGGCAACTTTGCGACGACTCATGGTAAGGCGACATAAATCATTCTTTTAACTGAATAAAATTACAATAATATTTAACGTTTTTGTTCTTTTTTTTTGTAACAAATAGGCTACTTTTTATCCCGATATTTGTGAGGGATCGGGACTACGCGGGTGAAACTGCGGGGCGATGCTAGTGTTATATAAGGCTAATAATAATAAAACGCATACAGATAAATAAAAATAATTCATAGTAAAATAAATGAACTGCTGACCTCGTAGCACTTCAATATAGCTGTTCGTAGCACTGCTACGAACTTGTCATTATAGGTGTTTGTATATCGGTACTAATAGGTAAGTAACCATAGGTATATCAATAGTTAGGGATCGTCTCCACGAGCGTTAGATTCACGGCGATATTACCGTCGAGCCACTTCTTTCTATAGAATCTCTATGAACGTGTCTCCACACGGCGATGTCGCCGCGATTCTAACGCTCGTGAAGACGGTCCCTTAGGTCCGATGTATTTTAATCCTATTTCTCAATTTTAAATTCCATGACAACCTTAACATGAGAAAATATTGTTATAAGATATGCTCTTAAGCCTTTATTTTTTAACTTTATTTAAATAAATAAATAAATAAGACCCGATGACCCGATTATTAGATTAGATTCTAGATTCTGGATTTGAAAAGCCTGAGAATCAAATTTTAATCGAGATTGCATTGGTTCTGTGGGATATTTAAAAAACCGATGAATATTATTTTCTCCAGTATATTTATTTGTGAGCTGAAATCAATTTAACCTTAAAACCAATTTAAAAAATAAACAATTAAAGTTATTAACTATTAATTTTTCAATTTTAATACTTACACCTTACTAAATTTTTATTTTTCTTATAATTTTTAAATACCTTAGAATCAGAGAAAATTTAAGAAAATTCAATGTACTACATTTTAACTTTACAATTTGTGCTTTCTAAGGATAAGTCGAGGGTAAATACGATAAAGTAAAATTAAAACAGACTTCAACTTCAAAAGATTTCTTAGATTCTTTTTATTTCCCATTATATCTTTTCACTTTGTATTCTGGTGGATTATGCAGAAATGAGATGCAAAATATCTCATTTAGTTGAATATTTAACATATAAATTGATATTTTTTTTTGTAGAATAGCTAATACCATCGCGGCTGCTCACAGTTGATAAGAGTAAACGCTAGCTTCCAATTTTATTGGCGAAATGCGAAGTGATATCCGAAGTGAGGAAACGATTAGAAATCAGTTGTCATATTAAGTCTTAACCCATCCCGTGCCGAGGATTATTGACGTAAGTGTTATTCTAAGGGTTTTGTCAAAATACTTAGGCAGTATGAACGATGATTTTACGGTGTGATACCTACCATATCGAAAGGCCGGTCCCCGATCGGCCTTTCGAATCGGGAAAATATGGCTAGGGCATATTCTTATATTTTATATAAAATTCTTGTGTCACAGTGTTAGTTCTCATGCTTCTCCGAAACGGCTTGGCCGATAGATCAGTAAATCTGAGAACCGTTCAATATTTTTATTCAGATCAATAGATCTATGAAAATTTGCCTAGGGATAGTTTAAGTGATGGAAAGTGACGTAAAATAAAATATATAAAAAATATTAAAATGCTGAGGCGATGTAGAGATATTTTTGTTACTAATACTGATCAAATGTCTTGTTTTTTTTTTATTTCATAGTTCGTAAGTTTGGTTTAAATATCTGTGGTTTACATAATAAGTAATTGCTAGTTTACCGTGCTCTGGTTCATGGTTACATGAACCAAAACTCTATGATGAACCAAAACACTCATGAACTACTGAGCCACACCACTATATGAAAAGAAGAATGAACGGATAAATCCTGAGTTTCTGAAGTGATATATACCTACTTACTATTGATAGAGACTACTCTGCCCTTGATGTGCCCCAGACAAAACGTTTCCAGATTTATCAGAGACTAAACCATGTATAAAAAAACCATAGAAGCAAATTAAAGCCTAAGCTCGAAGATAATTTTCATAATCATACATCTTTATTATTTACTTTAATTAAAAGTACCTTAAGCTCAAAAGGATTATTACTACTTATATTATTTTTACCATGTTACAGTTGTGTATTAATCCAAAAACTTTGGTATACGTGCCATCCGCGTCATTGCATCTCGGTAAAACTCATTTGACGTCGACTATATTGGATTTTGTTAAGATAACTTCAGTGATCGACATTGAAGTAAATTGGTTCGATATTTCAACATGATTTCCGGGCTCTATTCGTCGTATTTCAGTAACATTTGAAGAATCAGAACGTGAGAGAAATGCCGTAATTTGTTACACTAGATAATCGAATCTGAAGGGTTTAATTAAAGACTGCGATGCCAATTTTTATCGTTTATAGTGTTTCCTACACTTAATGACTAATCGTGGAAAGAACGATTCACGACGACAGAGGTGTGGCGCAATTAATACGATACGGATTATCGGGGTTGCAGGTTCAAGTTCCGTCGGGTGCAATTTATGGACTGCGATGTAGTTTCATGTTTACGGATAACTACACGAAGTATCTCGTTTTAAAAGCGTATTCAGCTTCACCTAACGTTGTGGGTAATCAAATCTTGCCAGTTGAATTTGAACGACTTCCTCTTAACTTAGAACTTTGAAATATTGAATACTACTTTTTAAATAAAGATTAGAATCGTAGATTAGATGGTTAAAGAAAATATTGCAAAGCCAATTCAATTAAACCCATTAGATCGCCCAAAAGAGAACGTTCAAGCGATAAGGTCGCCTTTTGTTGAATAGTCCTTTTTCGCAAACTTTCACTTCACTTCTCAAATGTTCCACTTTGCTAACGTCCACTTCTCAAAAGGACCACTTCGCAAACAGTCCACTTTTCATATTGTCCACTTCGGAAACGATATACCCACATACCTACGTACAATTTCCGAACGTTAAAATTAATTTAAAATTCCGAAGTTGTTTCGGAATTTTGAATCAAGGTGAAAGAATAAAGGCAGGCCTATTCAGAGTGGTGAAAAACCGGCGCGGCGGCGGCGTGGCAAAAGCATCCTACCAAAATAATATTCTTTAGTCAACTCGACTTATTTCCGGAACGTAAATACCATCTTCCATTAACATAATTAAATATTTAGGTAATTGATTTAATAAGTAATTTAAATTTGTAAATCCTTGTACAATTTTTTTTCACATTTGAATGATTACCGTACCCGACTTGAATACGAAGTACTACACGGGCCGGTCATTCGTTACACGTAGGAAACTTTGTTATTTTGGATTTGTTACAGGAAGCGGACGTTTCTAACTGTTGTTTACTGTGGTACCTACCACCGTTTTATTGTTCTTAACGACATTAACATAATTACCCGTGTCATAGTTTTTTACTGAAAAGGGTACCCATAAAGTAGAGGTTTATCTCCCCACTAACTTCATTTTTCAAGGAGGATTGTTTGTTTGTCAAGATAGCTAGGACACATAATAAAATTATAATATTACTTGCATAAGATGGGAGGGGGGGTTGATGTTAGGTCTTAGTGGTGTTGATCTTGCTAGAAGGTGAACACCTAGAAAAAGCTAAGAAACGCCTACTAGTGTCTACTTCGGGGGCAAGGCAGAAGTAGTCGCACATCAACCAAATCTCACACACAACGTCCACGCCACCTCTGGTATAGCCGCGCTTCCGCACGCCATGTGGGCTCACACTTATGTGTGGGTCGTCCCTCCCGGGCAATGTTACCATTATGGGTCTTGCACTTTAACACTGTCCCCATAATGGTAATAGCCAAGTGTGTGAGATGCAGGCGAGCCCTCGGCGCCATAACCGAGCCTCTAGCGAGGGGAGACAACCCCGAGATAAAAAATCCAACCCTGGCATAGTCATGCCACTAGGGATCTCACCCTAATATAAAAGACAAAGCTGTGGATCAGCTAACTTCATGAATGGCGGAATTTAATAAGGAACTACCCCAGGAGGGTACCGCGCACCGCGGAGAATCCCTCCCTGACAACTGTTCTGAACAGAAGTCAGGCTGCCCCACGTATTCTGGGGGGGGGGGGCAAATTTCGCACCACAGGAAGTAAATCAGTAGAAGATTTAACAAAAGCCAAAACAATGACGCAACAAGTTTTTCACAAAGGATTATTTACCAACCCATCCGATGCAACCAACTCTCCAGGCAATCAAGTTGAGCTACAACAAGTTGGAGCATTGGACACCTTAAATCGCAAACGACAAAGAAGCAGCCCAGGATCAGTAATTCCCACCCCAAAACAAACTAAACTGAATTACTGGCTAGCAGCACCAACACCCATTCAAACATCAAACCGATTTGAGATTCTAAATACAGACAGCACAAATGAAAATGAAAATCAAGACCAATCCACACAAGATAAAACTAACGAAAACAAACAAAAACCAGTAGCAAAACCTCCACCACTATTCGTAGATAAAGTGAGCAACATAAAACCACTGACAAAAATGCTAGAGGACATTGCAAAGGAAGACTTTGAACTAAAAGTACTACAAGGCGAGAGAGTCAAAATACAAGCGAAATCTGTAGAATCATATTCAAATATATACAAAGAGCTTAAAAATAGAAACACAGAATTTTTCACATACCAACCAAAACAAGACCGCAGTTTTAGAGTGGTTCTGAAACATATCCACTATAGCACAGACAAAGAAGATATAATATCTGCATTAAACGAGCACAATCACATAGTCACAAATATTTGGAACATACAGGACAGAAAAACTAAAAGACCACTAGACATGTTTTACATAGACCTTGAGCCTAAACAAAACAACAAGGATATTTATAAAATAAGCACACTACTCCACTACAGAGTAGTTATCGAAGCACCGAGACCAAAACGAGATATTCCCCAATGCTCTAACTGCCAAGAATATGGCCACACGCAAAAATTTTGTCATAAAAATCCAAGATGCGTGAAATGCGCAAGTAATCACCGCACCTCAGATTGTCCACGGAAAGAACGGTCGGACCAAGTAAAATACATCCTTTGCGAAGGTAATCACCCAGCCAATTATAAAGGTTGCTCAGTTTACCAAGAACTGCAGAAAATCAAATATCCAACGACACACATGAGAACCAGGCGCACTTTTATCTCAAAATCAAATACCGAAGAAGTCCCGACGATTACTTATGCCGCTTCAACCAAAGCGATACCTAAAATACCAGAACCGCAACAACAAACAACTTCAGAAAGCAGCGATATACAATGCATATCAAACACCCTCAAGTCACTTAGTCAAACAATGCAAACTCTAATGACCCAAATGTTAACAATTACTAAAATGTTAGCTGAAATCACGTCAAAGTTATCGGCACATTCTTTGCGTTAAAATTATGCATTTGGAATGCCGACGGCTTGTCCAACCACTCGGAGGAGTTAAAACTTTTTATGAAAACACACAAAATTGATATCATGTTAGTATCTGAAACGCACTTTACTTCCAAATCTTATTTTAAAATTTCTGGATATACTATTTACCATACCAACCATCCTGATGACAAAGCACATGGTGGTTCAGCTATCATCATCAAACCCAATATTAAACATCACCTTGCTGCAAACTATGCAAAAAAACACATTCAAGCAACTAGTGTAGTGGTGAGCGAATCGAATAATGACATTACCATATCAGCAATATACTGTCCTCCGAGTCAAAAACTTAAGGAGGCTGACTTTAGTGAATTCTTTGACACTCTTGGCAGACGCTTTGTTGTCGGAGGTGATTACAATGCCAAGAACACACATTGGGGCTCTAGACATATAACAACTAGAGGTAGGGAGCTCCTTAAGTGCATAAAAGAAAAAGACTTGAACGTCATATCGTCTGGTCAACCTACCCATTGGCCCCACGACAGTAAGAGAATTCCGGACATTATCGACTTCTGTATCTTTAAGGGCATATCAAAATCTAATATGTGGTGTCGAAACAGCTTCGAATTGTCATCAGACCATTCCCCGATTCTCCTGGATATACGGACAAAAATCCAAATGAAAACAGCGAAATGTAAACTTCATGATAAACGTACAGACTGGACTTTATTCAAAGAACTAATAAATGAAGCATTAAACAAACCTATTCGCTTGAAAACTACTAGCGACATTATAGACTGCGTTGAGTACCTTAATACCACAATACAACAGGCCGCGTGGACTGCAACCCCGCCACCAAACAACCAAGGATCTGACCAACGTGTAAAAAACAGCATCCTGGACCTAATTGCTGAAAAAAGAAGCATTCGGAAACAATGGCAAAAAAACAGATGTCCTCACTTAAAGCGACGCCTAAATCACGCCGTCAAGGTACTAAAGAAGATGCTGGATGATGATCGCAATGAGGGAGTTCAGCATTACCTTAAATCTCTTGATGCAACATCGGCCTCTGATTATTCTCTATGGAAAGCCACGAGAAAACTCAAGCGCCCGGAAACAACCTCTAGACCGTTGAAGAAAACTGACGGCTCATGGGCACGAACAAACCTAGAAAAAGCATAAAGATTTGCAGAACATCTAATAGGGGTCTTTCAACCGCACTCCTATGACGGTCCTCCGGGACACGAACAAATGGTTAACGAAACTGTCAATGCCCCAATAAGTGAAGAATCGAATCCTGATCCTATTCACAAGATAACTAAGAAAGAGATCTATGACACTATTAAAAAATTAAATCCAAAAAAAGCTCCGGGTTACGACCTTATAACAAACCAGGTACTCAAGGAACTTCCGAATTCCGGAATAACTGTCCTTACGTCACTCTTCAATGCCATTATAGAACTACAGTTTGTGCCACCACAGTGGAAAGTCGCAAAAATAATTATGTTGTTGAAGCCTGGCAAATCACCCGAGGTACCGCAATCCTATAGACCCATCAGTCTACTGCCCATGATCTCAAAACTGTTCGAGACAACTCTGCTAAATCGATTGATGCCAATAACTAGAGCTAAAGAGCTCATCCCAGATCACCAATTTGGATTCCGCAGCAAGCATGCAACAATCGATCAAATCCATAGACTATGTAAGAAAATTATGCAATCGCTTGAGGAAAAAATGTATTGCAACAGTACAAATTAAAATCAAATTTGCCCAACTACATCTATGGCCTCTTGAGATCTTTCCTGAAAGATAGACACTTCATCGTTCAATGCGAAGACGATTTCTCCAAACTGCGCCATATTGAAGCTGGCGTGCCGCAAGGAAGCGTGCTGGGACCTATACTCTATATCCTGTTTACCTCAGACCTTCCAACAACTCCAACAGTTACCACAGGCACGTTTGCTGATGATACCGCAATTATGGTAGCCCACAGTGATCCAGTACAAGCGTCGATACTCCTCCAAAAGAGCCTGGATGAAATCTCAGAGTGGCTCAAAAAGTGGCGAATCAAAGCTAACGAGACAAAATCAATAAATGTCACCTTCACTCTCAGACATGGTTCATGCCCTTCTGTGACACTAAATAACGTTAATGTCCCGCAAGAAGACCACGTCAGATACCTCGGTCTACATCTTGACAAGAGACTTACTTGGCAAAAACACATTACCAAAAAGAGGTTACAACTGGGCCAACAGTTCAGAAAATTATACTGGCTCATTGGTCAACAGTCCCAGCTGACACTAGAAAATAAAATCCTCATTTACAAGGCAATCCTAAAACCCATCTGGACTTACGGGATCCAGCTCTGGGGTACAGCATCAAACTCAAACATTGAAATACTACAAAGATTTCAAAATAAAGTCCTTCGCACCATCACAAACGCTCCATGGTACGTGCCAAATGAGCTTCTGCATCACGACCTGAAACTACCCACAATAAAGGAGGAAATTTCAAGATTCGCCAAATCATACAAAGAGCGACTACAGAATCATCCAAATGCCCTAGCTCAAACATTGATGAATGATGAACTGAGAAGACGGCGATTAAAACGCCGAATACCACAGGATTTCCTGACAAAATAATATCATTACCTCTAACAGGGAGCGACATAGGTTGCTCACCTGGCATGCCATGATAATAAAATATGCCACACCTACAGCTTAATGTCCCTAACAAGGAGACAGATCGCAGTACTAATGGACAAAAAAAAAAAAAAAACTTGCCTTAGATAAATAAACATTTATTAATATGTCTTACTATATTGATAAATCGATGTAAATATGCCTAGTTAATTAAAAACTAAAGGTTTTTAATTAAATAGGTTGTATAAACCAAGTATTGGTTTACAATACTAGGTTAAGTATTGATTGTTTTTTTTTAATTTTTAAATTGGTAATAAAAGGAAAAAAAAAGCTTTAGAGTATTAAAAAAAATTAGAATAAAGTATATTTTACTATAGGCACTTGACAAAATAATAGGGGTTAAAGTATGAAATTGCCGTTTTATTGCAATAGGTTCTTTGAATTGACATAGAATCTTCATGGTTTGAGGTTTTCGAATGAAACTTTTTTCAAATGGTTTCTGTGATGTTCTTTTTTTAAAAAATGTGAATCATTTGAATATCGACTTTCAATTGTTTTTGTTATTCAATTTAGACAAGAAAGATGGATACTGCGAAAATTCGAGTGATTTTTGAATACGAGTTCCGACGCGGAACTAACGCGGCAGAGACAGCCCGCAATATCAATGCTGCGTTTGGAGAGGGGTCTACTAATGAACGCACCGTGCGATTTTGGTTTAAACGCTTTCGTGATGGAAATTTCGACTTAAAGAACGAGCCACGATGAAGACCGCCCACACAGGTGAATAACGATGAATTAAGAGAGATAGTGGAAGCCGATCCTAGTCAAACTACCCAGGAATTAGCGGCATGGTTTAACGTTACTTTACCCACTTTATTGACTCACTTGCGTCAAATCAATAAAATAAAAAAATACGAAAAATGGGTGCCTCATGATTTGACTGATCTGCAGAAAGAAACGCGTGTTGAAACTTGTGTTGCCTTGTTGAACCGGTACAGAAATGAAGGAATATTGGATCGAATTGTAACATGTGATGAAAAGTGGATTCTTTATGATAACCGGAAAAGAAAAATGCAATGGCTGACCCCAGGTCAAATGCCACAACAGTGTCCTAAAGCAAAACTTACTAATAAAAAGGTAATGGTAACTGTTTGGTGGTCTCAGCATGGTGTTATTCACTATAGTTTTCTTCGATCTGGTCAAGCAATTACGGCAGATGTCTATTGTGCCGAACTCCGAACCATGTTGACAAAACTAGCAGTAAAACAGCCCCGACTCATGAATCGATCTTCACCATTATTGCTCCACGACAACGCGAGACCTCACACAGCACGAGAAACCATTTTGACCCTTCAGGAACTGCACTTAGAAACCATTCGTCATCCTCCGTATTCACCAGACCTTGCTCCAACGGACTACCATTTTTTTCGTGATTTGGACAATTATCTACGTGACAAGAAGTTTTCTTCCCAGGAGGCAGTACAAAATGCTTTCACACAGTTTGTGCAGTCTAGATCGTCGGAGTACTATCGCAAAGGCATTAATAACCTTTCCATTAGATGGCAGCAATGTATAGATAATAATGGAAACTATTTTGATTAAATAAATTTGTTAAAAATTTAAAAAATAAACAATTAAGATTTTCAGTACAAATCGGCAATTTCATACTTTAGCCCCTAATATATCTAGGTCACATTCATGACCAGAGAATAAAGTCGACTAGGTTACATCAAGCCTTCAAATAGGTAATATTCATATACTAGATATGAATATTACGACCAAAGTGACTTTTTATAAAACAATTAGCATTCAAAGAAATATTTTAAGGGAAAAATAAATCTTCAAAACATACGCAGCAAACAAATAAACAAACATTCTTAAGTTGTAGTGGACGGTAAAAGACAAGATTCGGCGTAGAAGTCACCGACGACACCTGTGGACTAATTTTAAATAAACTAATATTTATATATACTTAATAAAAATATTCAATAAATTTATTATAAATATTATTTATTATTCATGTTAGTCTTATTTATTTTAATACTAGCTGTTATCCGCGACTTCGTCTGCGTAGAAATACATAGCCGACTTTTTCGTTCATTACACGGGTTCTACCAATTGGATTTCGATGTAAAGTAGACCACGAGGTTCCTCGAAAAACAACCCATTTGTACTGCTACAACACATACTCTGTTTTGTTAAATACCTGAATGCAACTTGGTTCATCTTTAAATATGTCTGTCTACTGTTATCTTAATTTAGTGATACCTAAGTTACTTTAGTTGTATGCTAATATATTCATGCGTGTGTTGTTATTAGTGCATATTATATAAACGTCTTATCTACCTATCTAATATTGCACGACTTTACCATGCTCGGTATTTTGTAAAAATAATTTCCCTTTAAAAAAATCGTTTGAACCCTCAGTGCAGCCTTAAGCACTTAAATCAAAATAGAATAATTAGCTAGACACAATAAAAAACAACACACAATAAACTAAAAACGTTGTCTGTCTCAAAAAGAATTACGCACTCATCAATCTAACTTATCTCAATTAAGAAATAGTAGGCTCTTAAAAAATAAAAAATCTAAAAGTAACCTTGTTAAAAAAAGAACGGTTAGATGAAACTCGCAGATCAGAAGCTCTGTCTGATTCTCTCTGAAACTGCCATGAAGCCAAGAGTGGGTAGCAAGAAGCGGTATATTCAAATGTTAGCCACATTTTGATACATTTATATCACGTCTCTTCATGCATAATTTCCGTCACATCCATGTTACTACTGCTGTATTAATGTGTGTGCAGTACAATATACGAGGTTTATTAACCAACACATACACAGCAAAGACAGGCTTTGCATATCGTAAACGATGTGTAAATTGTTTTTACAGTCGTGAGCACATTTTGCGGAGTAGGTTAATTAAAGAAGCCTCCTATGTTATATTATGTACAGAACAAGTTTCAAATGCCTCTCACGTAGTCTACGTTGGGAAAATTGCGTAGGCCGTTGTGCTTACGCTGCAGTATTACCTACCTATTTGATAAAACACTTTGAAACATCTGTTTTTTTTTGCTAAAGTATTTTAAATTAATTTCGACTGTATTCTTTTTTTTTTCGTTTAGAAATTAATTTTGGAAAGTTTCGACTAAGGAAAACGTTATTCACTAATTTTCTTTGGCAATCTAATTCAGAGATACTTAATTTATTTTTAATTTTATTATATTCGGTATGTACTTTTAATGATTTATGCATGACGATCAAATAAAGCTGGCACGAAAACACATTTACAGATATCCTTTGTGTAGGGTCTGTGAATGAAGTGCGACGTCTGGGACTCAATGCGGTAAGGACAAAGCATGCGGAATGCCGGCGGACTGCAGACGACGTGCAGAAGATGTGCGTTAATTCGTATTCTGTAAATGTAATTTAACTTAATTACTACTTAATTAGTTAAGTTGCCTTCAAAATAAAGGGCTACTTAATTATTTAAATAGTAGTAAAAATAGCCTTGTTCCTCAGCCAATCAGTATTTAAAGAAGTTATAGAATAGCTATTATTTTTACTCCTTCGACTTTTGCAATGCTCATGCATCCCGCCTGCTTGTCGCATGCAATGTTTTTACAGAATCAGGCCACTGCTTGTGTGCTTATTGCTTAGATATTGCTAATGTTTCTGGACACTAGGGAAGCGCAACTGTGGCTAGGTACGTGTCAGTATTTATTAACTGACCCTGTACCGCTGTGCTGTACCGTATTCTTAAGCAGTGTTTTCATTACGGAACTAGTATCGCGAAAGTTATAGTCATCTTTGCAAAAAAATGCGTAACACCAGCGATTTTTTTATAAAACTAGGTGTCGAGCAACTTTTTTGTGAAGTTGACAAGAACTTTTTTTTTTAAATCAATTTAGAAATTGGGGACCTTTGTCAAAAACGGAACATGTCGGTTCCATTATAACAAAATAATCATTGAACTACAACATAAACACTAATTACACACTAATTAAATCATAAACTAAATTATATAACAAAACAGCGACACCACTCATAGGGTCAGCTAGGACCCTCTGTAGTGCACCCACCTGTCTCAAATCTATACCATACATATGAAAAAGCTGTGTTCTCAAAAGCTGGCTCCGTTCACATTCAATTACTAAGTGATAAACATCTTCTGTTTTACCACACGTATTACAATTTGGCGACTCAATCAACTTCATCAAATATCTAAATGCATTCAATGGAATGTGACCAGTTCGAAGTCTATTTGCAATCACAATCATATTTCTTTTGAGTTTACTATTCAACAGATATGGTATTCGAGGAGGCTCACTCTGTTTTGTACGGTACCAAATACCCTTTTCTTTTCTTTTTTTTTTTGACTAAAACTTTTGCGACACTACTTTCGTAGTAAAAACACAGCTTAACTGTAAGTAAATGATGTAAAAAAGATATAAAAAAAATTTTTTTTATTAGTTTCTCTACTTTACTTCTAAATTAACGTAACGAATATAATTTTATAGGCAGGCAACTATCAGTGTTAAAATGCCCAATCTTGGTGGAATAGATCGACATTTATACCCAAACTTACTAAACTTGTTAAGTTCCCCAAACGAGTACAGTTCAATACCTACCATTATTACAAACTTAAATTTTTTTTAGAACTGAGTTGTTTTGTGATTTGTTTCATTTTAAGCCAGCGGCATCTACCTTGTAACAACTGCGAATACATTTCCTAACAAACCCGCCACAATGCCTTGGGGCGACTTTTGCATGTGATTTTCCAATACAAATTATTAATTTTGTAATAGGTACTATCATACAGTAAATAGGCACGGTTCTGAGAACATTTGATACTGTTTGTTGTGTATATTGTAGGTACGTATTATAATATTAATCCGATTAGAGTGGAATCGCACGTGTACAAATATTCGTGCTCAACATTTCTATCCCATACCAATTCTGTTGGTGGTGTTCGAGTGAAAATCACTAAGAATACAAAACAATATCATGTTTTCTATACCGTGACTAGGTGTTCTCTAATAATCTGTGGCTTTAAAATAAGATACGTCATAATTTCTTCTATGGTTTTCGCGATTATGCATAATAAAACATTAGCTTTCTTAGACACCCTAGTCCTTCGAAGTGCTGACCGGTCACTGGGACACACTGTATTTAGGAAATCCACGCATACGGATAGGTATCTCAACGGTCGGTCGCACCACCATCCTTCACAGTTAGCTACTGTTGGTAAAACTTTGTTGCAGAGAGCATATGGCATCTGTGACGGGGCCCACCTGGCGGAGGAGGTCAGGCACGTCAAACAAGTCCTACGTCGCAACAACCTCCAAGTGCTCCAAAACCACCTACAGTTGATCGAGTCCCGGCTATCCTTCCATACATCAAGGGAGTCACAGACAAAATTGGAGGAATCTTGAAACGAGCTTCGATTAAAACTTAGTATAAGCCACACAGAAAGATCCAACAATTGTTAAGACCAGTCAAGTGTAAGATACCCCTGGAGGAAGCAGGCATTCACAAGATCGATTGTGAGTGTGGCGCCTGTTACATAGGGCAAACCCAACGAAGTGTTGCCACTCGTCTAAGAGAGAACATGGCTGATGTGAAGCACAGGCGGTATCAGAAGTCTGCAGTTTGTGAACACACGCTGGTCAAGTCTAACCATTTCCTTCGCTTCGATAAAGCACAGGTACTGGCTACAGAGAAGCGGTATGTACCCAGGATGCTTCGGGAAGCTATTGAAATTCAGAAACACCCTAATAATTTCAATAGGTAAGATGGCTGGAAAGTGCCACCTGTCTGGGACCCTGTACTTCATTTGATTAAGTCCCAGGCCCAGCCAACAACAGCTGCAAGACCACAAGATACCGTTAGCCATTTTTGTAGGACTTAGTATTTTTTGTTATTTAGTTTTGTTAATTCTAAGTTTGATGTAAAAATTGTTTTTAAATTTCTGAGCAAAAGAGAACCCCCATGAGTTTCTTCGTGGCTTCTTCTCATGTGAGGGCGCGTTCCGAAGCCATGGTAGTTTTTTGAGCTAGTTAGGGATAAAAATAATTATAATTTAAATTGAAAACTATTACAATAACTCTATAGTCTGCGTACACTGGAACGTTTTTATTGCAAATAATTATGAAGCGGTAGTTTACTGTAACTTTTTAGAATGTTAAAATAGACAAATTACATCTCAGTCAACCTTGAAAAAGCCAACTGTAAAGTTGGCGAAAGCTCGGGTCAAATAATGAATAAAAACGCGATAAAACCAGATAAATAAAGTGTTTTATTAGATACGTCATGCTATTATGAAATAGCCGGCAAAAGCTTAGATTATTATAGATGGCTGCGCCCCGCGGTTACACCCGCGTTATTCCCGTTCCCGCGGGAATATCGGGATTCATCCAAGTTTCATATATATATTTCAAGTTTTATCGCAATCGGTACAGTAGTCTTTACGTGATTGAGTAACAAACACACATACACATACATATATACACGACAAACTTTCAGCTTTATTATATTGGTAGGATAGGATAATGGCTATTCTAACAACAACGTTCGAATTTTGTACCGACTTTTTGTGAGTAATTTCCCGAACGATTTGACTTTGGAACTGATGAAGCTCAGCCGTCAGACTTGAATTTTAAAATGCTTCACTGTCATACGGTCATTAACCTTTTAGTCTCTTGTAGGAGTCCTGTCTAAAGGTTGAAGTACTTCGTCGTCGATGTCATTGATATCCACCCGGTAAGGTATTGGACCCAGTTGACTACTACTAAATTCGATAGGGTACAAGTGGTCCCTGGTCCTACTTTCGAGGGGGACGACTCATTCCTAACCCATTTTAACATTGTCATATATCTGCAGATGCAGATTATAGCAAACATTTATTTAACGATGGCAATCTACTCGTATAGTCACGCAAACCTCTCATCTCCCTCGGTAGGTCAAAGTGATTGATATGTCAATTAGTTAAAAACTTCTAAAATATTTACGAAAAACCACTTACCTAAACTTGTAGGTAATACAGATGTTATTGCTATTGAAATAAAATACTTACTAAGAGGTATAAATGAGAAGAAGCATACATTTTTAGCGATGGAATGGGTTGCCATTCTACGTGAAATCTCATTAAAATTTTACAGTGACTTCGTCGTGTTCCAAATACCATCCGGAAAACATATATATACATACGTACATGCTTCCTTTTCAAAGTAAAATTAATGAACTTATTTAGTCAGGTCTTATATTACGTTACTATCCCCTTACAAGTGCAAAGTTGTATGTTAAGTCAAGATTAGATCATCCAACCATACAGACAGACTTTTAAAAATCATTTTTATTCCGAAAATGTTCCTACAAATCGTTGGTAATATTGCTAAATCCCGAAAGAAAAATTGGGCCTGGCTCTTAGCCGTCTTTTTCTAGGAGCCTGGTTGCTTAAATAAAAATTTAACCTACCTACCATGTTTCTTTCACATACTTAATAATTAAGAGTAGGTACCTGGAAAGAAATCACGGTAGATATCATGTGGAACAAGAAGGCTTTCTATATACATACTTTATAAAATATCACTTAAACAGCAAGGATACAATCAACAAATCTTCCGATAGAATAATGTTGTACACGGATATAATCGCGGGACGCTAATAATTAGCAAATTACGATATAACCCCATGTTAAGGATAAACCTAAAATAGTGTAAAATTTATCTTAAACACAACAGTTTATCAAGATAATCGTTTATGAAACAAGATAGGGGAAGACAGTTATTATAATGTCAGTTGTTTAGTTGTGTTCAAGCATCAGTAAGATTACCACGTCCTATGCATTAATATTGTAAAACGGTTTTGGGTAAAGTTCACGATATACCGCTCCCAGTTGCCTGGATAGATGTAAAGCTGGGTCACACAAAACGCGTGGCGTGCGAATGCGTGACGTATCGTATATTGTACGCGTGTAACTTTGGAAGTTAAAAAGGTAGCTTATCAGATTTTGAATGCAATTTTGCTTTTTAAGGTGTTTACAATAATTTTGCACCAGTTGCTGTGCGATTGTGCCAAAAAACAGGTTGCTTGCTTTTTATAACCCCGAACGAATATCACACCGTCAAGAACGGTGCAGCACATGTTTGTAACACTCGCACGCACGTAAGTTTCCTACGCAAAACTTCGAGATGAGCGCGCAGACATGCGAAATTAATTTGACAGTGCAAAAGTTCAGCGTGCGATAAACGTGTGTGCATTACACTTCCCTTCTATTATACATTTGTTTTGATGTAAATCACCTGACTCTCATCATTTGTGCATTTGTGTCTTATTTTCAATGGCGAGCGCTATTAACACATTGACAGTGCTTAGTGTCGCATTAAACACAGGCGGGTCACACTAAATACGACATATGTTTAGTGTGACCCACCATGTGCTCCATCTACTTACAACCACAAATACCTAGCAAAGTAGCAAATTTCTACGACTAAGCTTGATACTAAGCTGCAAGTGCTGCAACCCTACGAATTCAATTTCGACTTTGATATAATTGAATGAAACTGATTTACTGGTCTAAGTTCAGTCAGGCAACAAAAGTGTATATAAATCGTAGACTTTTGAAATTGTTAATTAGTTTTAATTCATCTAACGCAGAAGTCTAAAGCAGGGCTTAAGTTTTTCTTTAACACATAATTGTTGCCTGCAGTATTTGTTTTATATAAATTCACTATTAGTTTCGACACTTTTGCTAACACCTTAAATTGTTTTATGCAACTATGAGCTTCACAAGATATTCTATTCCTTGTTCTAAGCATTTCTATCCTGAGCGGGAAAAATAGGATCATGAAGATAACGGGCGAAGCGTCGATGCTGCAAGTCAGAATTTTATTTCGTTTATCGGTTATATGTTTTGGTACTCCTAAAGGTCAAATTTTTCAACTAATCTTGATGAAATTTCGTTTACAGTTTTTATGAATATATAGAACTAGTTTCCACCGCGTAAGTCTCGATCCCGTGGGAATATCGGAATCAAATCTAGCCTATGTTTCTCCTCGCTAGTGTAGCTTTCTATTTCTAAAAGAATTTTTTAAATCGGTCCAATAATTTTGGAGAATAACAAACAACCAATTTAAATAAATCTTTTCTTTTTATAATGTTTGTGTAAAAATAAAAATAAAATATGAATATAGTTATTGATTTATGTCATTGAGATTTTTATAGACGGGGTATTTCTTCCACAACGAGAACTAATCGGTAATATGAATGCCGTTTGATATCCGATTTCAATCTTCTTTCTTCTACTGGTAGTACATATCATACTATTATAGTGTGATATGAAGAGTAGGTATCTTCGAAGTGACGAATAAATAGTAGATTGTATACCAAGGGAGAAAATACTATTTTTACGGCGAGAGTGTTTTTTGAATCCAGAAAGAAGCGAAGGATTCTAAAGTAGAACTCAAGAATCCCGAGCGTAGCGAGGGATTCTTGAGTAGAATCCTGAGCGAATCGAGGGATTCAAAGTACCTCACTCGAGCTAAAAATAGTATTTGCTCCTGAGGTAGACATTCTACTTTTCATCGCCCTCTATGAGAAAATGAGTACATTTAACTTGTTAACCCAAATGTTTCAAAGACTATTACCAGTCTGTTCCAAGACTATTCCTTGCTATTTCGAGTCTCCTACTCTACTATTAGTCTACTCCTATTCTACTCTTGTTCTATTCCTAGTGTATTCCTCGTCTATTTCTATTGGAACTCTTTGGTGATTGAAACTTTTTACAAATATACACGTTCCAAATTCAAATCCCCCCGGCCAATCAGTAGCCGGAAAAGTAAAATCCCTGCTAAGAGGGAGGCAAAACGTTTTGCCGGCAAGTTAGCGTGAGCGCCAGCAAAGGGCTAGTTCCAGCCTAGTTTACAGGGATTGGATTAGCTCTTTTCGAATAAATGTGATGAAAAAGTAATATCATCAAAAAGAGTAAATTAGTATAAACTACTAGTTTTCCTAATTGTTAGTCTACAAAGGTAATAGCAAGTTTTAAAAGAATTGTGAGTGTATAAAAACGCGGAATAAATTGAAAATCAATATCAGAACATTTCGTATTTTCTTCAATTTGTTGAGGAAATTGCTTTGAATAGTGATGAGTGTTCAGAAGTTATAATGCAGAAACTAAATACTAGTTGTTTGGTAGAGAAACATTAGAATAAGTTTGCGCTCATGTGAGTAAGTATACGAATATCTTTGTAGGTAGGTAGGAGGTAGGTACATGTAAATTTATCTACCTAGTTTTGCTATTTTGTGTAGGTATGGTGTAAGTACACTAACATATGTAGTTACATGGAAATGATATACACAATATGAGTGATTTTATTAATTTACATTTTAAAAGTCCTCATATCCTGAACGTAGATATTATCGCATTTTGTTATACGATGAAAATCCAATCGAAAAGGCTTTTAATCTGTTCCCCGTTTTAATTGAAAACTTCTATAGAATCGAGGCAGACGCGCGACCATTAAAAGGACGACAGTGATTGAATCCACTCGAGATGATAATTTAACAGATTGATCAGAGCCTGGTATTTTAATCAGCCCTACTTAATAGCTTTTGTCCACGCTTTCAATGTTTCTGTAAATACAATCGGTGTTCGTCTATTCAAATTACACCAATTTACGAATTGGTTAAACCAATTTTTATTAATCAAAGAAGGTCTCTTCGTTTTGAGGCATCCATCAGAAGATTGGTTGAGATGAAAATTGGATTGAATGTGGATTGATTGCATTGAGTGTAAGTGACACACTAAGTGTGTGACTTAGTTTATAAGGTCGGTATGTCAACAGTTTAGTATACCAATATGAATAAACTTAAATGATGCCAAAACTACGTAAAGTATTTTTAGAAACAACATTCCAGAAGATATGGGTGTCTGTCTGGGTGATGATAACAAGGCAACCGATATATAGGTACTATATATATTGTCTAGTTACCGTAACAGTTTAGTTACAGTAGTAACAAGCTTAGTTGCTTACCATGTAGTTAATAAGGAGGTTAGATGACGCTACAATAAAATGAAATAAATTTATTTATTTTTATTTAATTTTACTATGGTCCAGTTTTTCAAGATTATTATTTATCAATCTTAACTATCAGTTCCGTCTTTCTCTACTATTTCATGTACAACGTGCTAGCTTAGGTACAAGTGACATTTAATCTTGTTAAAATGTTTATCAACTAGGTAATCAAGAGCTCATTCGGCATTCGTTTGGGAATTAGGCCACCGATGCCGTATTACCAGACGAAATCCTCGAGAGTTTCGCAAATAAATACCACGGCCTTCGAGTAAACATGACCTGTGATTGCACGAAATACTAAAGGTTACGTAAATACATATGTATTTACTTAAAGCAACCTCATTTATAGTAAGTAGACTGTAAATAGTAGTCCATTAAATATTTATGATCGAAATTCAATTAGGTACTAGTTATAGGTAATTCTAACATTTCACTACATTTCTGCGTTCGGTTTGATAAATTATATATATCACGATGTGTTGATGATAGACGTAGGTATGTAGGTAGCTGGTAAACACATATTATGTTATCATTTTGCGTGGGTTAAGAAGAAATCTGTCTTCATAATAAATAAATATTGCACAACATTGCGCAATCTTGTCCCAAACTGAGCACTAGGCTTATGGGTACTAGACAACGGATATACGTACTACATATTATACTTTTTTTTGTAAATACAAATAATTAACAGGAAAAAATATATAGATAATAATACTCCTACATGAAAAAAGAGTTCTTTATGTGGCTGGATACTATTTACTTCTTATGATTCTATAGTAAACAGTAAAAATGGATTTATACACAACCAGATGCTCACAAAAAGCATCTGATTACGAAACCATGTAGGTTCTTATTCGACTTTCACTTGGAGTTCCTCTCACGAGCATATAATACAGACTTGGATTGGAGCTGGTAAATTCTCCTGGTAGTGAAGCAAAAAACTGAAAAAGAAATACAAAAGGCGCAAACTGGCAAGATTACTGAGGACTTTTGGCTGCGGAAATATCTGCTATGGGGATAAGGAAATAAGGCTCATATAAAACCGAGTAATATATTGGCAGACATGTTCGTGAGCTTCATTTGGGCAAAGGGAGGTCAAACACTTAAACTCCGGAGATACAAGATTGCAGACGAGTTGAGGCAAACGAAGCAAGCCTTATGAATCGCTTTCGTGCATGCAAGGGGGATTTTTAAGGGTCGCCAGGTATGTAATCAAGTCGGATACGTACTTCTTTCAATAGTAGTCTGATATTAAAGCTACTTAAACTTTAAAATATTCATTAGTTCAGCCCGTACCTTAGAAATCATCAAAAGTACAAGATCAAACACTTAAATTTATATTATTAAAAGTAACTCACACTAAAGAATGGTTCTTATTTTTATAAATATAAATATTATAATACTTATTGACACTTGAGCTAATCACAATATTTACTTAAAAGTTAGGTGCTGCTCTAAAAATACATAGCTAATATAAAAGCTAAACATAGTATGTCTTTGGTTCTTGAACCGCAGCAGCAAAAACAAAAAGAAAAAAGATGAAAAAATGTGTGAAGAAATAAGCCTTTTTCTCTTGTAAGGGCGTGAAGCCGACGCATCACCTATTTCTAAAGGAATGCAAATAACGCACCTTTAAGAGTGCGTTTGAATCGACACATACGTTCTGAGCTTCAGAGTACATTCTGGCAATGTAAACAAAAAGTACCACTATTCAGCATCTAAAGGATAACATCGGTAATTTTTCACCGTAAGTAATGTTTTTCTATCTGAGAATTTTTTTCAGAAGCATTTTACTTCCTACTTTTTACTAATTTATTCTACTAATTTATTCTACTGAACCGATTGCGATGAAACATAGGTTTTTTTTTTAAACATAGATTGAAATATAGATAGCTAGAAACCTGGAGTAACACATAGGCTACTTTTTATCTCGATATTTCTGCAGGAACCAGACTTATGCTGGTGAAACCGTAGGGCGCAGCAAGTAAGCTTTATAAGTCTTACTATCGGCTGTCATCTAAAAAACAATGATGACAAATTAAAGAATTTGTTGATTTGGATGAAATATATCTAAGAAATTACATAAAATACTTGTGGTAGTTTTGTTTACACGTCTAGTTAACTTTAACAACACAAAAACTTATAATCTCGGTTTTTAAACTCTTTAATTAACCAAAATTTTCATTTTACAACGAAACGGAATATATTTCGTAATTTGTTTTTATTGCTCAAGGCACTAGAAATATTTTAAAGGAAAAATCATCTTCAAAAATTCACTCGCGACGAGATTAGAACTCGCGCGTCTCTGCGTGATTTGAAACGGAATATAGTTGAACATTAGTTTTTTCTGTACCTATTGATTAGTACAAAATCAGTTTTTTTTTTATTTTAGTACATTTTATGAGTCATTACCTACTCTACATTAATAACCGTACAAAATAAATCTGTAAAGAAAAAGCACTAAGTTAGTAAATGCTTCTCTTATAGAAAACCCTTATTCCCTTAGAAATAAGTAGATTTCATTAGTCTCCTAACGACTTACCAGCAGCGTTATAAAGCGGTTGTAAATTTGACTTAGTAACCTTCACGTAGTGCCTCCAACATTTTGTTGTCATCAAAATGAAAACGTGTGTTGTGGTAGTGTGGAAGGTACAAATAAGAATTTTATATGATGTTTCTTATTTATCAACCTGTGGGTTGATTCTGTAAAAACGATGCATGCGATAAAAAATAAAAATAATAGCCTTAGGTACTATAATTTCTTTAAATACTGATTGGCTGATTAACAAGGGGAGCTCTTTAAATAATTAAGTAGCCCTTAATTTTGAAGACTACTTAACTAATTAAGTAGTAATTAAGTAAAATAACATTTACAGAATACGAATTAACGCACATCTTCTGCACGGCCGTCGCCTGCAGTTCGCCGGCATTCCGCTAGCTATGTTTTTACAGAATCGAGCCAATAAACGTACATTTCGAACGAATAAGGTAAACAACTGAGAAAGCGGGTAATAAGGAATCTCAACAATTAATTATTTACTTAAGCGGAAATGTATCTAAATCGCAGTAACTTATTTTGTAATTTAGTTACGAAGGCAATGCCATAGCGTGTTATTATTATTAGTCAAATGCAATTACGTATACAAGTAGTCCTGTCGACGGATTTAGTAAGTAATATATGTGATAGCTGTGTTTCGCGGTTTTACCCGCGAAGTGTTATTCCAAAGGAATTTTCATAACCTACTTTCGAAGCACACATTTACTCAACAAGACGAATAAACCGTTTCAATCCTCTACAACCAGCTTATTATGCCGTGCGTTAATAGTCAGTCAAATATCTGAATATGAATTATTAATAATTTTGGTTTTAATACTAACGACGAAAAATATAAATTATTTCATAAATATTAAGTTCTCTTAGTAGGTACCTACCTATCATTGAAATAAATCAAATCGATAGAGCTGTGAGTTCGTGGAGCGAGTTTAGTTGTAAATCTAGCTAGCGAACGAACATTAATCGTCCGTAGAGAACAACTAGTTTCTCTAATTATTTCCTCGCCTTCGACCCTCCGGTTTTGTCTCCCCAATTGCTGCATTCAAGTAATGATACCATTAATCTTTGACTTCAATTGGATCTTTTGACTAGCAAAACAGAACTACAGCAGAGCTAAAATTGTTCAAATCAATTCATCTAAATTCGAGGTGAAAATCAATTTCATCAAGTACGAATAAGTATACGAATTTTATTCATATTACCTACTAGCTGCGCCCGGCGATTCACCCGCGTAAGTCCCGATCCTGCGGAAATATCGGAAATAAAGTAGCATCCTCCAGGAGAAGGTTTATCCTTCTCCGAGGTACCATCTATCTCTATACCAAAATTCATCAAAGTCGGTTTAGACGTAAAAGGGTTACAGACAGACAAAGTTACTTTATTATTATATTCCGCGGGTTAATATTAGTAAGGATTAATAATTATATACACGTCAACTATTAAAAAAAAGTTTTTTTTTAAATTAAGAATATTGTGCAGTTATATTTAATAGAAGCTCTCTAATAAGGATAAAATACGTCATTTAAAAAAAAACATTATTTCTTTCAGTGAGTTTGCAAAGAAAGAGTTCGTATCAAAGTGACTGCAGTAAAGGCCAGCAGCCGAGTAGTCGTCGGTTACCAACCACAGACCAAGATGTTACAAAGCAAACAACTTACTTCTGGGATCTTTCTGCTAAAGCTTTATTTAATGGTTATTTTAAGATGCAGTTAAAAAGAAAAACATATTTGTGGAAAGTTCTGCTTTGCTAAACAAGTCAAAAGCAACTCCGTAGATGATGTTATATGGCCCCACCCAAATTAGTAGAAAGGAAACACCCTTAATCTCTGAATTAAATAATAAAAACGAGTTTAATGAAACCTTCTATATTTTATACGTAATAGGCTAGCATTTTTGACCTCATCCCACCTGGAATTCTTACTAATTTCAGGGAATCTGTCAAAGACAAAGTTTATTAATCAATTAGTAAGTATTTATGTAAATAAAGCAGAAAAATAGATCAATAATTATATAATGGTTGATTAATTATCATCCATTGTTTATAAAATCAAGTCGAACCATAGTACTTATCCTTTTTTGTTTTAGCCCATATTAATTATATAATTGTAAATAAAATAAAATTACTAATTAATAACATTTGTTAAAGTAGTGTAAATATATGTAAGATAGTTTTGGGTAAGTATTTTCAAGGATTTTTTTTAATTTAGATTAACCTCTTGGGTATAATTCGTATTGTTGTACTGGAGAAACTTGGCATACTACCGCATTTAGAGACAATGGTTGATTAAACTATCACTAAATAATGATTTTCAATGTAAAATCTTAAATTAGTGACAGTTTAACCAACCATTAAACGTCTCTGAGTGCGGCGGCGGTTACTTAGCTAATATAAATTTGACAGGTTATTTTAATCAAAATAATGTGTGTTATTGACTTTAAAAAGGCACACTTCTCTCACACCCATATATTATGTAGAGGTAGCTACTGTAAGTACGAACGACTATAGGTTTACTTCAAAACGTAGGTAGAAAATTCCGACCCTAAATCTTCTATATCTGAATGAAATGCGACAGATGCATGAAAAAAACCCGAGTAACATATGGCAGTATTTTTTCAAAGGTTTTTGTATAAGACGTACATCGCACTTTGTGCTTGTAAGTGTGCTATAAAAGTAACTTGTTCGTATAAATAACGTTGATGAAAAAATATTTGTGCGTTTATACTGTCTCACAAATCAGAGTAAGTAGAAGTTATCCACCATCGTCGTCAAACGAATATTTTGGCAGGGTATGTTATGAGGACGGAGTATAGAAATGACGTCTTTTATTCCATGACGAATGGCCCGAGTTTATTCAATTTATTTTGTAAATTCCCAACTTTATATCTTACGCAATTTAGCATCTCCCAAGTAATCTACTAATAAATAAGCAATAGAATATTGTTGTTCTGGACCATTCCATTTGTGCAAATTTTTATATATTTATTTACCGACACATAAATATTTTCTTACTAATTTAAAACTGTAGTAACCTGCGCTCATTCTGGAATAATAAATGCACTTTAATTTAAATCCCTGCGACTTGATAAAACTAATTACATTAACTTATTTGGAATCATGGTTATTTTAAATCGTTTATTGCTGCGATATGAACTGTAATGTAATATCGTAATCAATGTATTACAAAGCGTTAAACCGGTAACAATGGTTTCGTTAAATAAATAAAAATACGATGCTTAAAGTAAATACGGCCGACCCTCCGCTAACGAGCCGTCCATGAATATTCCTCATTTCTTGCATATTCAACAGGGTATGAATCATAATACTTTTACATTTTGGATATTAAAAAGAGGTGAAAGCCTAAAATTCATCGTCGTAAAGTTACGACTATTTTGTTATTAGATCTTTCGGCAAAGATCTATGATTTATCTATACTTAATTTAAAGTCATGTTTTGCGCTGAGTATCAATTAACATTTCAGTCCTAAATTTGACATGAGATACTTACAACTAAACTTGACGTTTAGAGCTGGAGCGTTTAGTTTAGAGTTGAGCATCGAAACAATTGCTAAAAGTAATAAACATCACACGGTTAAAAAGAAGAAAAAAAAATTCAAAATTGCGAAAACTGAGGAAAAATCTTAGCTAAAATGACGAAGAGAGTTTTTATATTTCTACAAGACCGTACCTTACGCGGGTGAACCCGCAGGACACAGGGCACTATTGCAATTATAAATCAATAAACATTTACGTTAAACTAAACTCTGTTTATAAAGAGGTGTTTCTAACATTTGGCATAAGTCCAAATGTTAAGAGACAGAGTAGTTATCTGCAGCTCAGCAGGTTGTTAGTGAGAGATAAAAGGAGATATTTAGATCTGCCTTGCCGTCGACAATTACGTGGGATGATTATTTGGAATAATATTAAAAGTAGGTATAAATACGGTTTAGATTTCAATATCCGTTATTCTATAAATACTTATTACACTACATTTAATAATTTGGAACTTATTGGCGCGGATCGACCGGTTTTTTTTTCAGATTGCAATAAAGAAGGGTTACCTATGTGTTTGCTCCAAAAAATGTTTAGCGTTTGTAAAGTTAGTTAGTTCATTTATGGAATATTAGACGAAATCGCCGAGACCCAAAAAAAGATAGGCATCTCGCTTACATACATAAAGCATTTCGCTTAGATTGGATACCTGTTATTTTTGTAGTTTTGTCTATAAATTGAGCATAATTAAGCCTTACTTTTATGTGTAAGCTAAGCTTAATTCATTGATATTAGCAATAACATCGTTTAGCAAATAATAAGCAATAATTATACTTATATTTGATATATATCTGTTTTTTTTAAGTATCTCCTACACTGCATCTATATCTAATATTAACCTTATATCTGATACTTCTAAAAAAGGAGTAGGCTCTTAATTTGTCGTATTAGTGAAGTTAATCAATTATCAATTGGTATTATTACATTTTAACTTTCTTATAAACACGAGTATCTATACATAGTTTTCAGACATTGCCTACATTTTCAGTCGTGTTGAACATTAATCTGTTGCATTTTAACAAATGCATTAAATATCTTCCTATAAAACAGGTTTAATAGGTACGAGTAGTCGCACGACGAGAACGTAGTGGAATTATTTTCACCAAACAAAAATCGGGTTTTCGAAGCAAGTAAATTAAATAGAAGTGAGTTTTCATTTGTAACCGTAGTATTTACCGCTAGTTGAATAGTGAGATTTCTTTTCCATTTCCTTCGTAAGTTTTAAGTAACTGTCGGGTTTTAATGGTTCACATCTTTTATCTGAATTATCCATAGTCAAGGATCAAGTCGAGGAAATTAAACTTACTATTCGTTTAAACCTAGTTTAAAATCTGGTAAAGAACATTATAATGTGGTAAATCGACTGTATACTTACAAACTTGACAATAAAGCCTGTATTTTCAGGCATCATACCACGGTTAGACTTCGCTGGATTAACCAACTGTTACAAATACTGAAATTATTATATTATTAGTAGGATAACTACGAGCTTGTAACTAAGCTTACAGTATATATTCGATAAAAGCTTATTAATTATTTACTCAGTTTGCTCATCTTGAAGGTTGTTACTTAAGGCGTTTTACCACAAGTACGAAGTTGCATGGTTTACTACGCCATCTCGGTTGCCAGGTCGTAAGGAAACTCTTCTGTCTTCTTTGCGTTCTCGTCTGTCCAGTGCATGGTGGCCTGGTAGTGGACCAGTCGCTCGCTCCAGTTTCAACTCTTTCGCATATATTAGGCTTTTCTGGGGCTGCTTCTGTAGCGGCTTTGACTCATCATAACTACCTAATTCAAGGATACCGATACCGATATAGGATGCCGATTTCTAATGAGTGAGTGGTAAGATTCATATTAATAAATAAATATTCGATTTGATTTGATTTGACCTAATCCACTACGCAAACATAATCCACCCAATTTTATTTAAATTTACCAGCCCCGACAAAGGCGATTTGTTCAAAAGCGCAGTCACGCGTTTCTTAGGTGGCCTGGCCTGGGAGTCTTACATAAAATTATTCGAAAAATAATATTTCAGTAGTTTTTCGACTGCTGAAATAAAAAAAAACATCAATATGAGAGAATGCTGCTTAAAATCATTTCATAGTGCACGATAATTTACCTTTAAACTGTTTGTAGAAAAACAAAAATATTGGTAACAATTCCACTGCTTGAGGTCTACTTTGTTTATACGAACGAATGAAAAATTTTACCGACCGAAATTCAAAAGTAAATGTTTATTATACCTATGTTATTTATTAATAATTTATTATGAGTGACTCTATCAGTAATATAATTCTTTTTGGATCAAACCACTGACTTCGATGCCAAATTCAAATTATCGTCCGACCCGACACTTAGGAATAGGGTACTGAGCATGACTTACTATTTTTTGTACTTACGAAATGAAAACTTGAAAAACTTGTAAAATGCATTTGGAAGTATTTTTAATCAAATGCAGTAGATACCTATTTTCTTATTTTATATTTGAAATTGTAAAAGATTTCGTGAAAATATCAATAAAACACAAATATCTACAACTAGCTGCGCCCCGAGGCCCCGCGGGAATATCAGGATGTCTTATACATCCTGATATTCCCGCGAGGATCAGGATGGTACATATAAACATTCCTATTCAATCACTCTACCTATACCTACTTAAAAATCCGCATCAAAATTCATTGCGTAGTTTTAAAGATCTAAGCATGCCTACATACAAACAGACATACAGACAATTGGAAGCGACTTTGTTTCATACTATGTAATTATGTACCCACTCTACAGATATACTTATTATTTCTTCTGAGATTATTAAGGCAAGCAGGATAGGGAAATAATCAATTGGTTTTACTAATACTGTAGTAAAACCAATTGATTATTTTCCTATCCTGCTTGTTTTTTTGTTTAGTTCTTACGAACGGGATCGAAGAAAGCCTTAAAAATAAAACTGACAGCTGACAAACATGTTTTGGAAAATTATAAAATTTCAATATTTGTAAATACGTGATTTTTTCGTCTTTAATTACGTATTAATGTGGTTTTTTTTTAGTTCGAGTGTACCCATATTTAGTATTGTAAATATTATTTCTGGTGGTCCTCCATCAGCCAGTTGGCGTTTGTCATCGAAATACATCGGCTTCAGTCAGAACTGCTCAAGACACAGTCGGTGATTTTAAACAGTGTTTCACCTGCAACTCGGCCAAAGCAAAAGTGTTTCATCTGCGATCAATCTCGCGAGACGTGCGACTCAGACATCAGCATAATTTTACATAATTTAAAATATTTAAATTGTCTTTTACCATAAGTTTAGATTATTATTGTTTAGTGATTTTATTTTAATGGTTTAACATAATTTTCTAATTTATGTTACGTTTGTGAATATCTTTAATATTAATAGACTGAATGACTAGTTCATTACGTGCCCCGTGCCCTCTTTGTGGAGATTCTTCAAAGTTATATGTGGTGCCTCATGGGCTTCGGGTTCACATTGGTCATAAACACGGTGGCGTTGCCTCGCCAATCACAGCGATAATTTCACCCCACCCCCCTTCAGTTACAGCAGCTCGGTCATCGTTGCCCGCGTCATTGCCGTCGATAGCAGCTCCTTCCGGTGTTCGCTGGGAGGACCTATTCTCGCTCAGAAGAAAGGTCCGGGTCCTTCGGCATGTACCTAAGGGTGCAAGATGCGTGGCAGCGGGGCGGCTGACTTCAATAGTGGATCGTTGCTGTCAATCGAACGGAATTGAGGATTGGTTTGCTTTATTTTCATTTGCTTATACGGCCCTCAGAATTCCCGACCAGTGTGATAAGAAATCTCTGACGTCTAAAGTTAAGGATAATATTTTAGCGGACATTCTTCCGGACCCATCCGATGTTCTTTCAACAAAACAAAACCACTCTCTCTATCATGCAGTGCAATCGAAGGTTTTCGAGGGTGACCTCAGGGGTGCTGCGCGTTTAATGACCTCGGATTGCGTATTCGCTCCGTCGAATGAAGCCACAGTGGCGGCGCTCAGGGAGAAGCATCCCGCACCGTCTTGTTTGCCGCATCCCGAGGTACCTCTTGCTCCCGACACGGAGACGCCCTGCTTGACTGTTAAACCGGAGGAGGTAGTTTCGGCTTTGAGTTCTTTTCTTCGCGGTTCGGCACCAGGTCTCGATGGGTTGCGCGCTGAGCATTTGAAGGAACTGATATCCCCCTCTGCTGGAGATAACGGTCCCAGACTTCTTTCCTCCCTGACAAAATTATGTAATTTCCTTCTGGAGGGTCGTTTGAGTCAGGAAATTTGCCCCTTGCTATACGGCGGGTCTCTTTGCGCTCTGCAAAAAAAGGAAGGTGGCATCCGGCCAATTGCCGTTGGAAACACCCTAAGACGTTTGGTGGCAAAGCTTTGTTGCCGTGCTGTTAGAGCCAGTATGTCGGCCTACCTTCAGCCACACCAGCTGGGTTTCGGCACATCAATGGGCTGCGAGGCGGCTATTCACGCCACTAGGGCTTTTGTTATGCGGGAGGGTAGCGACGATGTTATTCTCAAGCTGGATGTCCGAAATGCTTTTAACTGCATAGACAGAAATATTTTTTTATCAGAGGTTCGGGCTTTGGCCCCGTCTATTTATCCGTTTCTTTACCAATGCTACTCGGCCCCGAGTAGCTTGCTTTTCAATAAAGAATGCATTATGTCACGGCGGGGCGCCCAACAAGGAGACCCGTTAGGCCCTTTAATTTTCTGTTTGGCGATTCATAAAGCTGTCACGTCGTTAGAATCACCCTTGAACTTGTGGTATCTAGACGATGGTACCATAGGTGGTAGCCCCGATGAGGTGGAGAAAGATGTCAGATCCCTTTTCCCAGCCCTTAAAGAGCTGGGGTTGGAAGTTAACTCCAACAAATGTGAGTTTTTTGCCTGCAGTTTGTTGGCTGCGGAATCGGGCTCCAAATTCTCGTCGTTGATCCCTGGTTTAAGAATTATGAACCGTAGCACATTGTGCTTGCTGGGTGCCCCTATTTTTAATGAAGGCGTTCCCGACAGCTTGCACTGCAAGACTGAGGTCCTATCATCCTTGGGTGTTCATTTCAGGCATCTTTCGGCTCATGTGTCGCTAACCCTTCTCAGGAGTTGTTTCGCAATGCCTAAACTAACATATGTTGTCAGGACGGCTCCAACTTGGAATCACCCAGAGGAGGTACGTTTTTTCGATGAAACATTGAAGAGTTTGCTGGAAGGGATTACCAATATTTCTTTGAATGAGTCCCAATGGAGTCAAGCTAGCCTTCCAGTGCGTCATGGTGGTTTGGGCGTGCGTCGCCTGCGCGAAATGGGACCAGCCGCTTTTTTGTCCTCCTCTTCTGGGGTTGTGGAGCTTGTCGCTCACATTTTGCCTAATATCGGCGATTTGATCCATAACCCTTTCGTTGAGGGGGCTTTGAGAGCATGGACATCTTTAAGTTTAGGTGCAGATCCTCCCAAGGAGCGTAGGTCGCAGAGAGGTTGGGACGACATCACCTCACATGTTGGGCTGACGCAGTTGCGACAAACGAGTATAGGCGTCAACTTGGCACGTTTGAATGCGGCTGCAAGGCCGGAGTCTGGGGCTTGGTTACATGCCTTGCCGTCTCCTCATATGGGCACGCTGTTGGACAACGACTCCCTCCGTGTGGCTGTGGGCCTCCGACTTGGGTGCGCTGTGTGCGAGCCTCATGCGTGTATATGTGGAGCATGGGTCGATGCGTTGGGACATCATGCCCTCAGTTGCGTGAAGTGCGCGGGCCGCAGACCCCGGCATCACGCGCTTAATGAAATCATTCGGCGTGCCTTGGTTCAGGCTGGGGTACCTTCAGCTTTGGAGCCCCCAGGTCTCTCTCGTTCCGACGGTAAACGCCCGGACGGCCTAACTTTGATTCCCTGGCAGAGGGGACGCTGCTTGGTTTGGGACGCGACGTGCGTAAGTACCTTCGCATCTTGCCACCTCATGGCGACTCAGCAATTGGCTGGTGCTGGAGCGGAAACGGCGGCCAGAGCCAAGCGGATCAAATACGCGTGTTTGGAATCAGCGTACGACTTCGTTCGTTTGCCGTTGAGACCGCGGGTTCTTGGGGTTCGGACGCGAGGCAGTTTGTAGCTGAGTTGGGGCGTCGCCTCAGGGAAAAGGGTCTGGACCCCCGGTCGGGGCTCTTTTTCGCCCAGAATATATCGTTGGCGATTCAACGGGGTAATGCCGCCAGTGTGATGGGCACTTTTGGACTCAATGGTCATTTTCATTAGATAATTTATATTATATATATATTGTAAATTATACTAGAATAGGTAATTAGAAAGCCTTTAATCGATAGCTGACAATATGTTCAACACAGTTTGTCCTGACATATTTTATTTAGGAAAAAAAAAAACTACTAAGCCAAAAAATTAAATTAGTTTCTTAAAATGACAGAAAATAAATAAAAATACACATATATCTACATACACTCACGGCAAAATATAACACTACTTTTGGCAGTCGTGTAACAAGTCTTATGTCACACCTTGCTTTAAATATTTTTTTACGAAAAAAACCGACGACGAAAGAAGTAGAACCATAGTAGCAACGAACGAAGTAACATTTTTTGTCAAAACAAAGTAAAAGCTGGTTGCTTATTACTACAAAACCTGGTTGACACGTAAAAATCTACCTACTCATACTCATTTATTAAGACCATAGGATCATCACAATAATAGTATTATTATCTAGAACACTTGATTACGTCAAATAAATTAAATAAAATCATTAATATTAGAGCAAAATAATTAAAAGTTAACATTAAATCAGTAATTTAGTTGCTGCTGTATATGCGGGGCATTGTCAGAAAACTAAAGATAAAAAAGTACATGAATAAAAAACCTTGTATAAATAACCTATTTGCACCTGTCAACCTTGTCTAAAAAATATCCTACATAAATAATATATTAATGAAAAGTTACCAAGCTCTACCTAATATTTTTATAGGTAAGTACTAAGTTCAGATACCAGAATAAAAGGTTGCTTTAACAATTTTTAAGTAGAAAGTCATATTAAAAACTGAGCTCGGGTCAGAAAACTAACTTTTATGAAGGCGTTTTCTAGTTTACATTTTCGAAGTGGCAAGTCAACAAGCAATTGAAAGCATCAACGAATTTATAAGTTTTTAAATTGAAACTATGGATGACGAAAAAGAAGAAAGTAATCCGTAGGTCGCGTATCATTATAAAAATGTAAGTTTAACGGCCGTTTAGGTACTCAGAGACTTTTAATGGTTGATAAAACTACCATTAAGCAAAGATTTTCTATGTAAAATCTTAAATTTTTGACAATTTTATCAACGGTTAAACTTCTCCGTGTGCGGCTTTTTAGACACACAACTTTTCCTCAAAATTGTCGTAATGATAGTGCTCTCAATGTTAATTTATGATTAAAAAATAACAAATAGATAACCAGGTAGATTCGCGTAAAATGATTGTAGAGCACCAGAAGCTAGAATTTTCAAATTTTATGTTTTTTAGGTTAGTGCTAAAATGCCAACTATTAGTAAAATACATACATACAGACTGTCAAAAAACGTAACTTAATTTGGCTTCCCTTTAGTTAGATAAAAATTAGAAAATACATGTAAGTAGGTACTTTTAAAGGGATAAGTAGATAGCGATTCAAATTCTGTCACGGGGGAATCTTAGATGATGCATATCCTTGTAAAAAATATTTCTAGTAAAATGCCTTGAGCAATAAAACATAAGAAATATTAACATAAATTTAGATTACATAGATTTAGTTACATAATAATAAATGGATAAGTACTCTAAGTTAACATGCAAATGTACTGATTCAATTCAATTCACATAGATTTTCTCCTGCCAACTTTTAGCACAGATTGTTCAAGACAAAGCGTTGAACACGTCTCCATATTGTTCTTAATTTGAGTAATTAATTTTGTTTCTCACAGCAACAAACGCAGAAGTTTACTTCAACTGCGTATCTCGTGTAGTAAGAGAAAAGTTTGTAACTTGACAAAGCCTTCTCTTGGGTCATGTGGGGCGTGCCCATTTCAAGTACCTAAGCGGTATTTTATAGTACACTAGCTGCGTCCCGCGGTTTTAGCGTAACATCTCAATCCCGTGGGGATATTGGAAATTGCGTTATTCTCAAGTTATGAAAGTTACAAGTTTTATACAGTTTTTCATGAAGGATTTAAATACAAATCAAACAAAGTTTGGATAAGGTAAAAAAGGTACCTAACTGCAGGGTGGTAGTCGGTACAAATCGATTTACAATTTTACGACAGCATTAAAATGTATTTTTTCCTACTTAAAGTAAAGGTACAATTTGTTCGACGGAATTATTCATGGGTAGTCGTTCGGGCAACTGATTTTGATTAGCTGTGCCCTGTGTAAACCCATGTGTGAGAATTATTCCCGGAACTCTGTTTGTTTAGGCACACCTAACCGTTCTTGAAGGGTGTAAGGACAAACAAATTGAAATTGAATTGAGAAAGTTCTTTCTCATTAATTCGGGAAAATGTTGCCTACAAAAGCACTGCTCGAAAAAGTGAAAAGGTACACCTATTTCTCCCATAAAGTGTTGTCTAAACACTAACCTATATCCATTTTAGTTCACAACACCTTTAAACAATTTTCAGATTTAAATAAGTTGGTAACAAAGTGTAACAAAATCCAGCGTTTATGAAAGCAAAATGAATGCGATCAAATTTTGTCCACAATAAGTTGGTGTGAAAACGCTTGGAGTCTGTAAGTATACAACGTCTTTTCTAGTGACAGGCGCAATCTGTTTGCAAATAATTACTTCTGAAAGCCGAGACGGAGGAAATTAATTTCTTTGTTACTTTAACAACATCGATGTAGCACTTATCTTCTTTTTACTTAATGTAATTTTGGAAAGTAAAGATGAACAAAGATAATAATTTTGGTTAGGAGGTAAAGTTATGGTTTTTAATTAAATTTTTTCTTTAGCATCGGTGTTAGATAAGGACGGCGGGAGACATCGGGAATATTTACGGGAAAGGTTGACTGTTTAAAAAATGTACTTCATTGTTAACTTAATTACGTTTTTATTTTTTATTATTACCCTATAATGATATTTTTATTTTATAAAATTAAACACACCTGTTTTCAATTTTAAAACATATTAGAAATATCTTAAATTTTCCAAAAGTCGTAAAACAAAAGTTGTTCGCCTAGACGTCAAGAACAACCCCCTCTCGGCTTATATACTCCTTGAACCACAATGCAATGTGAAACCCTATTTCATATAAGTTGAATGCAATTTAAAAAAAAATTTAGACACTGAAGGCACTTATATTTTTCAATTACTATTTCCCAACCAACGTGAAACCAAACGTTTCAAGTCGGGAATTCCTAGAAAAAGGCTTACTTAGATAGAAATACAAAGACTTATAAAGTACATAAAGACCCCATTATCAAGCCCCTCTCATTAAATTCCTAGAAAAAGGCTTACTTAGATAGACATATAAAGACTTATAAAGTACATAAAGACTCCATTATCAAGCCCCTCTCATTAAATATTAGACATAATTAATTATTATAAACTGTAGGTGCTCTACTAATGTACTTGACAGTGAGGTAAATAAATTAACAACAGGAAAGCAGGACGTCCTGATTACATTTTTCACAGTGGCAACAAAGGCGTACTTCCACTTTGAGTCACCTTAAACCACTTTCAGCGGTGGCCTGTCTAAAATCATAATGCGGTTATTATTTCACCCAGGCTCGTAGCAGAGGCACTGCTGTCGACAAGGCGGCCATTTTCGTGAAATTATCGCTACTCGCCCGTTCTACGACAGAATCGAGGACGTACCCACGAACTTGCACGACGCATTAGCGAAAAATATTATCCCCACAAGATATTATATTTCGTTTCTTCTGCTTAAACACATTGTATTACGCCTATAACACGAATAATTAAAAATAGTTTTAAAACAAAGATAAAATCTAAAGTACCTACTTTCACAAAATGAAGTAGAAAAATCAATTTGGAAGTTATATTTTGTGCAAACCCAGAGATAGTTACAGACAAGATATTGAAACTTGAGCATTGCCTCGTTTGTAGAGCTTTAAATAAATGATAGCTACCTAATAAATATAAACTTACTTAATAAGATAATCTTTTAAATAAATAAAAAACAAAAATTAACCCTTTCCAAGCAGGAATTCAATTTTAGAAAAATAACGGTAGAACGCAACTAAATTTAAGTGAACCTTAAAAGATTTAGTGCTATATGATGACAAAAGCAGCAAGAGCAAGGCGGGGTGGGCGGGACGCTCCGAGAAATATCTTCTGCACTTGCCAAATCTACGGGCTAAAATAAAATTTGTCATAATAACCGCTGAGATCCACTTCACTGATCTTATTTTGGAGCAATATTAAGTTTAAGAGGAACACGTTGCTAATACCAAGTCCTACATAAAAAAACGGTAAATTAATATTTATTTACTTACTGTTGTTTTTCCGGGTGTTAATGTGTCACCAGTCGATCCCATAGTAACGACAATGACACAATACATGCAGTTAAGTCCAAGGTACCTAATTAATTACTGTATAATAATTATAATACTCGATGTAAGCGAGTAATTATCTAGGTGTGATGTAGGTACCTACTACATACTACGTACCTACTCATTTAATAAATTATATTTTTGTGCCTGTTGCTGTGGAGACTCTGGGCTGTTGGGGAGACAACGCAAAAAAGTTGTTCAGGGAATTGGGGCTTAGGATTAGACAGAATGGAGGTGACTCCCGCTCCTGGTCATTTCTAGTGCAGAGGTTGTCCATCGTCATTCAGCGTGGCAATGCTACCGGTGTTATGGGTACCTTTGCGCCGGGAACGATAAGGGGTGGTTTATTTGATTAACATAATTCTGGAGTTGTGACCTTTGTTTAATTTAGGTATATTAATTTATACTTTGACATTGTATTTTGACATGAATAAATACTAATATTTAATAAATAAGATCAGTATTTGAAAATAATTATTATCCAGTCTTATTTTAATTTCAGGCTAAAATCTCGCACTACCCACCGAACATAATCGTAAATGCAAAAACCTAAATTTTACAGGAGAGCGAAAAAACGTGTTTTAAGGGTTTTTTGTTAATAACTTTTAAACTAGCTAACAGAGAAGTATAATTTATGTCTCAAAGTCACAAGGGTTTTTTAGTACCTACATTGTTTATTATTATTTATAAACTATATTTCATACAAGTGGAGTAATTCGCAAAAATAGTGTTACTGTATTCACTATTCAACCACAACGGGCTGTATCAGTAAAGCGCCATTACGATTTTATTCGCGGGTAAAATCTTGATTCTTTGTGGAGTTGAGTACCTACTCTAATGTCACACTAAATAATATTTTATAAGGGTCATTAGAGTTGGTTGCGGAGATTGTGTAAAATACACAAATACAAACGAGAGAATAAGTTCCTGCCATTATTATCTTTGTTTCATATCAATTAAGTAACAATTAATATTTTGTTCCTTTTTGATTTACTCACCAGCAGTACGTTCGTTATAAAATTCAGATAAATTCTTTTAGTGTCCATGTGCGAGAGTGTTTTTAATTTTGCTATAGCTTTGTAAATACGCATGATAAATTTACAAAAAAATGTACAAGATGTAGGTAATCCGAGCTCAAAATAACAAATATGCAATAAAAAGCAAAAATCCGTTATTTTATTTATTTCACAAAATCCACAGCTCTTAATACTTACTAGATAATACAGAAGAATAAATTAATCTTACAGCCACTAAAGGATTTACATTGTTTATACAAGATGTAACAGGTAAGCCCTTTTAATCCGAAAGGGGGTTGTTCTAGACGTTTAGGCGAACAACTTTTGTTCTACGACTTTTGAAAATTCGAAGTACTTTTCGAGAAATTTAGGTGTAAGGTTTACTTGAAAATCAGCTGTTTCTTAGAGTTCGAGGTTATTGACCTTATGTTGTTCTTTCATTTAGTTTGGTCTACTACAATCAAACCTTCAATTACCTTTATTTTCGAAAACAGCTGATTTTCCAGTGAAACATAATCTCAAAATTTTCAAAAAACAATTTCGAATTTTCAAAAGTCGTAGAACAAAAGGTGTTCGCCTAGACGTCTAGAACAACCCCCTTTCGGATTAAAAGGGCTTACCTGTTACATCTTGTATTAAAAATATTATAATGTTATGGATATTACGATTATATTCGGTGGATAGTGCGACTGATGTTTTGGTTCCTTGTATAAATTTTTCTATAGAAAGAAGTGACAAATGGTTGCAAAAATTAAGTACGTATATGTAAAATATTAAGTGCTAACTCTTTGACTTTTTGATGTTAATTAGGAAACTTTTTATCTCAATCAATATCACGAACCAATTTAATTAATGGTTATTGACGAAAAAACTTTATTGATTTATTCCATCCTTGCTAAGTAAATGGAAATCAAATACCTAACTAACAATAAGTTTTTTGCCTAAATAAGGCAGAAAACTCGACTTAATGCTGCTACTTTGCAATACGCAACACCCCCATTTATATCGTTGTATAACTTACAGTTACACTTGGAAAAATTATTCAGGTGAAATATTATGAGTAAGAAATTTATCCCAGAAAGATGTTTAATAAAGTTGCTTGCTTCAATCGATTTGTGAGTAGCGAGCCTCGAACGTCGAGCTCAGATCTCGGTCATTCGAGGGTAAGGGATTTAACAAATACGTTGCGAATCGAAGTAATCAGGGAATAAGTTACCAGAAGATTCATGATTTCTAAATTGTCCATCTCGGATTTTTCTTTTTTATAAAATAAATAACAGCCTATCGTTTAGGGAAGTACTTATGTACAAGATTAATTTCACTACTGGTATTAAATATAACTAATAATATTATAAATGCGAACGTTTGTATGTATAGTGACTTTGTTACTCAATCACGTAAAACCTACAAAACCGATTGCGATGAAACTTGGAATATAGGTAGTTGGAGACTTGGAATAAGACATAGGCCACTTTTTATCTCTATATTCCGAAACCGCGGGGCGCAGTTATAGTATCAAATAATCGTAGTAGGTACCTTTTCGGTTTTCTCAGATTTACATAGCTTCCACATAAAGTCATCAGTCGTCAGTTTTGTCATACTGAGTAAGAAAAGCTTCGGTCTGCCAGCCACAACAGATTTAAAATGTCTGGCAGAGCTCATAAGTGAACAAAAATGCATATGTAACATCCATTGAAACCATATGAAAGCAAAAAATGAAATAAAAGTTTGAAAAATAATCTAGTTTTTACCTACCTAAAGTAGACACAACAATGGGTAAGGATTCATACGTATAATTCTTGTTTTGTAAGTATCAAGTACCTAAGTCATGCAACGCTGCATGGCAATAACTTAGTTTGAAACATTCGTTCCAAACAAACGTAGCGAGTAAGCGCTAAAGATTAATTGTGATCCCTCGCTTCTTGCAAGGACCAGAACTTAATTTTGTTTCTTAAACTAATTGCTTACAGTTAAGCCCGGTCTTAAAATCTTTTAAACTCGTAGCTGATTTCTTCTACCACAAATAAAATGAATCTTTTGTTATTGAAGAGTTCTAATTGATTTGTGGAAATAAATGATCTCGCTTAGAGTTGTTTCGGTGGTCAGTAATTGGGGTTATTTAGATAGGGAAAGACCCGGAAGACTATTAGAACGTAATTAATCAGGTAGATTACAGTAGACATGTACCTACCACTCACCGTGCTTGATTCTACCCATTCTAAATGCACTCACTTCCAAAACATGTAGCTAAATCCTGGCATATATATAGGTTTTATACGTTGCGTTGCCCGATAATCTGCAGAACAATATATTTAACCTACAAATATTGCGTGTAATGTGTAGACAGGTACCTCTCTATACCTAAAATGGATAGTGAATAGAAACCTGTGATAAATGTTTCTGAAGATTCTATCTTAGTTGTAAGATTTCTATCCAACTTCCATTCGTTGCCTTTTTGTCCTTTATAAAACACTTAGGTATAGGTACGAGTCACGGGAATGGTATTTTTTTTACACTTATCTGTTTCCAGCGTTCGAGCGGGAATGTGATAAATGTGTACAATAACTCATTGTACGCAATATAAGTCGAACTTTTCGTTGTTGTTAAATCATTAATTACCTATTTTAATAACAGCTCTGTAATTGGTAAGTAGGAATGTGTTCTTCTAAGAAAGTGCCACTAGCTACTTTATCACTGTGTCTAAATAGCTATAATAGTGTAAGTGTCCTTGCACGAGTTATTTGAAGCTGAGAGTAAGCCCCAGCAAGCTGATTACGTAATTGAAACAATTCAAATTTTTGTATTCACGTCATTTTTTCGTCATTCAGGTACATATAGGTAGTAAAAAAATGTAATTGCATTTGAAACTGGCGAGTGTAACTGTCAACTTGTATTGTTTCAATTAAAATTTGTTAGCAATATTGTTGAGTTACGGAATCAGGCCGCAAAGCATAAATATATGTACCTATTTCTTACATAAAATGCACATCCGAAACTTTGCTTCACTAGCATATCTCGTAGATAAATGATTTCCCAAAATAAAGTCCCCACTTTCGGCAAACTGCATCGTCTTTATCTATCCCGACTCCCGAGCCTTGACCAAAACATTGACACAGAAAGGCATTACGATAAACAAAAGCCACAATTTTCCTCACAATTCCTTTCTTGGTCCTACTATTTGCGAGGATACTTCAAAAATTCGCTTGGAAAGGGAATAATCTTCCTAATGTAATAGTCCTGTTACTTATTCGAGTGGGGAAAAATCGTTTATTTTAGCGAATAAATAGAGACAACATTTACTCCACAGAAATAGATAGGTACCTAACCAGTTCAAATATTGCTTGTTTAACGAAGTAATTATTTATAACTACTTAGGTACTGTACTAGTGAAATATACCTTTATTTTTCGTAACGGAACTCTATCTTTAATTTTATATTGTGTATATTTTTAATATTTTTTTGCTACAGCGGTAACAAAAATAGAGCTGTGAAAATTTTAGCTCTCTAGCTTTCACGGTGCAAGATATACCTACCGCCTGTTGGCAGGGATCTCATATGTATGTGCACAGGGATATCGTATTTCTAAACTATTTTTCACTCGTTATTCCTATAAAATCAAACTAAGGCAGTACCAGGGCTATCTAAATAAACGTATGTGAATCAAATCAACAAGTTAATAAAAATTCCAGCAGTACCTAAGTTAGGTAAGTATCCACTGTATAAAATATTATTTGTAAGTAGGTAGGTTTACTTATGTATTTATATGTATACAATTTACAAACATTCAATGCATCAGGACTTCTGCTCTTTAGCAAACTTAGCGACGCCGACGCCCGGACCGGCCTAAATCCCAGCGGTTTCACAGTGCGGTGAACTCTGTGGCCCGAGTTGAGTGAACCTAAGCCTACCAAGCTGGAAATGTTTAGATATTAAGGGAAAAGCTTTGTAATCATGCTAAGTAGTGATATGAATGAAACCAATAACATTTAACATTTGTAAGGTTTATATTTTTTAAATAAATTATAACAAATAGGTACAAAACTGTTAATTTATTAATCAATAAATTTATCAATAAATAATTAATCAATCAATTCATAAATATTAGGCATTTACTCAATAGCACGATAATAGGTAGGAACACCACCAAATAGCAAACAGCAGACATTATGGATCCTAATATAATAATATAATTATAACATATTATAGGTATTGTACCAAGTTTACACATAGGTACCTGAACGATGGAAACTATCCATAAGTGACATGAATAACAAAGGAAAAATAAATCGGTATTATTCCGCTAACAAATGTTGGTGAGAGATGTTCCAATCTGGTCTGACGTTTAGAATAACATTTCCTCTATACCAAAACAAAACAGAAGGATCTCGCTTTTGTAGTTGTAAAAATAATAATCTATCGGTATAAGTAAAAATGACTATTTTTAACATAAAATTCAAAGTCCTAACAGATTCACTGACTGAAAAGAACGGTAATCTATGCCGAAAGGGGGCTGTATTAAACATCTTGGTGAAACGATTTTAGAAATAAAACCATTTTTCGAAATAAAGTAGTTAAAAGTTTACTTGAAACTTGAAAAAAGAACAGTTTGGGAGTCAGTAAAAATAGTTTAGAGTTTACTTGAAAATCAGCAGTTTGGGAGTCAGATGTCGTGTACCTTTTATCGCAGCTTAGGTACCTAGTATGTCACGTTAATATCAGCGGTTCAGCGGTCCAGTTGCGTAGATTTGATCGAAGCCAATAATAACAAAGAATAAAAGTGAAGATATAAATATTTTCTGAATGTCACTCCTGTTTTGACTTTCCGCAATTATGATGTAAGTAATAAGTATACCTACAGCGATTTTTTAAATCTTAATGTGGTCATCGGCTTTTGATGCTGATCATACTTAAAAAAGTTATACCTACTGGGCCCGACTGAGTACTGCCACAACTGGAGTTTGATAGACAAAAGTGCCTTGACTTGACCTCGACACGTATGTACTGCAAAAGCAGGGCCTCTACAAATCTATGTATAGTGCCGTTTCAGAGTGGAAACCCGTTGTATTAGGTACTAAACTATACGTATAACGCCCTCTGCCGAAAGCGGCTGCAAATAGCCCAAGATGGTTTAAGTTACAAAGTTACACCATTCCCAATAGTTACCGTCTTTTACTAACGTTTGTGTTGTATTTAAGTTCAGCATTAATAACGAGATGACGCAGATAGCAAATTGTGGCAAAATTGTTCTGTTACTTTTTTTTCGCAATTATCTGATTTTCCCTGACTTTTCACCGCGAATTTGATTTTTAATGTTTATTATTTTGTGCAAGTTGCAGCTAAGAAAGTCAATTCAGTTATCCTCAACATGATTTTTATTAACCTTAGTATCTGGTTTAAGAAAACCTTAGCATCTGGTTTAAGGAAATATGAGATCATTTGGTCTATCCGTTCTTGGGAAAATTGGTGGTGACACACGGATGAACCAGCTGGCCAAACGAGTCACACTTTAAGTTTAATTTTGAGGTACCGGACCTCTGAGCCGGACCCTAACCGTATAGGTTAGTTGCATGTTAGTTAGCTCCAGACGAATTAACCCCTTTTTTCCTATGGGCATAGCTGACTTAGCTATGGTGGTATAGATGCTGAGCAAGCCTACTCCACCTAACAATGTCCCGGGCACTACAGCACCATAAAAAAGCATGGATTAAAAGTTACTTGCGTTATATGAATCATCTATACTATAATATTATAAAGCTGAAGAGTTTGTTTGATTGTTTGTTTGATTGTTTGTTTGTTTGAACGCGCTAATCTCAGGAACTACTGGTCCGATTTGAAAAATTCTGTTTGAGTTTGATAGTCCATTTATCGAGGAAGGTTATAGGCTACTTTTGATCCCGATATTCTTCCGGGGTCGGGACTTACGAGGGTAAATCCCGCGGGACGCAGCTATAAAAACGAAAGTCGTGTTAGTTACACTATTTATATCTCAAGAACGGCGGAACCGATAGGAATGAAATTTGGTACAGGGTTAGTATAGGGGTTTAGATAAAATATAGGGTACTTTAAATGATCGTACGGGTTAAGCAACGCTTGGCTTGACATATACTTGATGGGTCAACAAGAACGATCGCACCAATTAGAATGAAATTTCGTACAGGGTTAGTTTAAGGCTATATATACGATATAGGGTACTTACTTTAAATGATCGTACGGGTTAAGCAACGCTTGGCGTGACACATACGTGATGGGTCAACAGGAACGATCGCAAAAAATAAGAATGGAATTTGGTACAGGGATAGTTTATGGGTATAAATACGATATAGGGTACTTTAAATGATCGAATGGGTTAAGCAACGCTTGGCGTGACACATACGTGATGGGTCAACAGGAACGATCGCGCCAATTAGAATGAAATTTGGTACAGGGTTAGTTTATGGGTATAAATACGATATAGGGTACTTTAAATGATCGTAGGGGTAAGCAACGCTTGGCGTGACAAATACGTGATGGGTCAACAGGAACGATCACAACAATTAGAATGAAATTTGGTACATTACTTTAAGGGTATAAATACGATACTTTAAATGATCGTACGGGTAAAGCAACGCTTGGTATGGCATACATGATGGGTAAAAATGACGGTTAAACCGATTTGAACGAAATTTGGGATAGTTTAGTGGTTGAAATAAGATATAGGGTACCTACTTTGAATAATCACACGGGTTGAGCAACGCTTCGTATGACATACGTGAAGCGTCACATACGTTACGGGATAGGAATTTATGCGGGTGAAACCGCGGGGCACAGCTAGTCTAAAATAACATGAAAATGGCCAATTATCATTATTATTAGTTACAAAAAGTCATGAATAAATTATGATAATACTTGGCATGCGATAGCTAGAATAACACAAAAATAAAATAAAATATGACGGAAATAATTTTCCGATGAATGCAAATGGAAATTCCATTTAGGAAATATAGGCCAAAGAATTAACAAATTTATGGTAAATAACTAGTAATAATATTACAACATAATTGATAATGATAACTAAACCCTTGTAATTTTGATGGATTATTTGTTGAATTACGACCCATACGTCATTCAGATAGTATTTATATAAACTGTCCGTGAAACGGATCGACCAGTTGCTGCAGTCAGTCGACAATTGATCATAATATGCGTGTTCTTATCGTATTTTCCCTTTTGGGAGCGGCTATGGGTAAGTAAGTCTAAAGTCCATCCATCGTCTACTTAATGAATTCGCTGCAAATTTAGTAGTGAACAATTATAAAAACACATTTTTTTTTATTTATTTAAAAAAATATCCTAAAATTTTCAATCTTCATACAATAATTTTGAAAATAAAACCTTCTTATTAGGTAACTTGAATTTTTCTTCGTAATCCAACATGCGATCCTCCAGTCAATTCAGAGAATTAATATTAAAATCATATAATTTCAGCCGTACCAAGAACCACTCACCGCATTGTTGGCGGTTCGGATACCGTAATTGAAGAATATCCTCACATGGTCAATATGGAATACAATTGGTGGGGCGTTGTATGGCAACAAGCTTGCGGGGCGGCACTTTTAACTACACAATCTGCAGTTTCGGCTGCTCATTGTTATATGTAAGTTTAGTTTTGTATCAGTATTACTTTTGACCTCTTAAATTGACTTGAAATTGTTTCATATCCCGGTTGGCCGCAAATACGAAACAGCGTAGCGTTGGTTTAAGCGTAAACCTTCGTCTGATGAAGTCTGAACTTATATCTATGTGTATTCGTAGCAGGGTTTAGGTTTTTTTTTTATAAGTGTTTGGGAGCTAAGGATGTACTCGCTGCGCTTATGGTCTACACCGCGAGCCATCATGTTGTGTTTAGGGGTTAAGTGGTTTTGGGTTGGGGAACAGCGTTTAGGTTAGTATAATTTGAGTTTTGGCAGAAATTTCTAGAGTTTTTTTTCGTTAGGATTGATGTAGTTATTAGTGGACTTCGCTCGAGGCGAAGGTGGAACGTCTCAATATATCCTTTATTGTAATCCTTAAACAAGCTTGCGAAATCCACAAATAACACAACCAATTCTAAAGGAAAAACGAAAAAAGAAACTCGAGGATTGTCTGTTGTAGCACGCTGTAACACTTCGCTGACTTATGCTTATGATAAGTATTAAGGTCATGTTATTTGTCTAAAATATATCATAAAAGGTAGGTTGCATTATTAACCGAACGAGCGAAGCGAGTGAGGTCCAGTGTAGACGGGCCTGGCGCTTGTATCTTTGTATCTTTGTATGTTTGTTCGACGATAACTTGAATATCGTAGCTCCGGTCTTCATGAATTTTGGTACACGCGTAGTTTAGGTCAGTAAAATTTATGAGTTCGAAGATGAGCCGGATCGGTAGGAGGGGGTTGGGGAGATAGGGGGTCGTGAGGTCTCAGTTCGGGGCGAACTACTAGTTATTAAAATAAGATTAAAATCGACCTGCTGAATCAGTGACCTTGCGGTGCAACTTCCGTCGTAATCGGCATCGAAATCCCACTGCGCAAAGGACAGCGTTGATTTGCATGCATTCGAAGCCGGCACCGTCAAGTTAAACTGTCATTGAAAGCGACGTCTCTTGAGCTGCAAGTTACAATGACAGTTGAACTCGACGGGCGTCGCCTTCAAATGCATGCAAATTAACTCTATAGTAAACAAAATGACAATTTTAATGGAAAGTATAAATTTTAGCAATGAAATAGATGGACTGCAATGTAATGTTTTTTAATTTAATTTAATTTGTTTTTTTTTTGTTTTTATCTAATCTAATATAATTTAATGTAAGCTAATAATTGTATGTAATTGTAACATATTGATTCCTTTACTGAAAATAAATGATTATTATTATTATAGTTTGAACCGCGCAGGTTATTCCTTCGCGCAGTGGGATTTTGATGCCGATTACGATAGAAGGTGCGCAATTGGACCCGCTGGTAGATCAATATAATAATTACCTGTGTTTGTAAAAATAATGAAATTTATAAAAGGTTTGTCGTTTTATACAGCGGAGACTCTCCAGCATATTGGCGTAGTCGTCTCGGTTCTTCGCAAAGAAGCAGTGGTGGTTCATTACACTTAGTGGCCCAAATAATTATCCACGAGCTCTACAACAACTTCAACCACGACGTTGCTATCGTCGTGTTTGCGACCCCTGCAGTATATTCCAACTCTGTCCAATCATGTTTTATTGCTGGAGCTAACCTTATTGTTCCCGACAACATTCCACTAACTGCCATCGGATGGGGAGATCTTTACGTAAGTATTTTGCTTCTTACTCTTTTTTCTTTGAGGCCGGAGTCTCAAAATGACTAATAATAGAAATCACTTATAAGTACCTACCATAAGTTGATTTTTTAAAAATAAATGCTCCCGGTGAGATATTGGAGCATTTTTGCATGCCTGAGCATAATAACGGTGCGGTCTAAGTCTAACCAACTGAGCACTTTCTTCAATGGTAAGGTTAACTCTATTATGCACGCTGTCGTCAACTGGCAACCGTAGTTTTAACGAAGAAACTGGCCGTTAAAACACTTCTTAAAACAAAATCTTAAATCTTCTTTTGTTGCAGAGCGGTTCTAACCAAGGTTCAAACCAGCTTCAACATGTCGACGTTTATAGCATAAACCAAGAAGAATGCGCTAGGCGCTACGCTATTTTGAAGCAAGATCCCGATTTCGCGCATTGGCCTGACGTAACTGACGGGATGTTGTGCGCTGGAATCCTAGACGTTGGCGGTAAAGATGCCTGCCAGGGTGACTCCGGTGGTCCGCTCGCGTATCAGAAGAATCAAGTAGTCGGCATCACTTCATGGGGCTACGAATGTGCTGATGCACATTACCCCGGTGTTAACACTCGCGTTTCCACCTATAGTGACTGGATTCAGGAAAATGCTGTCTAAATGCAACTCAATATAACCTCTTGACACTTCTGGTATTTCCTATGACATTTGGCTAAAATAATTTAATTGCGGTAGACTCGAACAAAAAATTTGCCAAATCCGACAAAATTTGAAACCATGGGTCTCAAGAAGATATGTCGTTAAGATCCCAACAGAATCAAATCAATGCAAAACATCTAACTACAGTCTATTTAATATCTTAAAATTCTACCAGACTAACCCCCTTATTTATAAACGCTAATAAATGCGCTGCATAACTATGCATCGTTTGTTTTTTACTGTCACATGAAGTTTCAAAGTTGACAGACAGAGACAAACGTCACATAACTTAGTCATGTGTAAATAACATTTTATAAATAAGAGTGTAAAAATAAATATTATATCGATGGGGGCACCAAAATCATACCTATTGAATAATACTAGTTCTTTATTATCAATAAATATTTAAGTTATCGTTATCGATTTGTTTTTATATGCTTATCCTACATAATCTAAGATCAAGGGGCTTTAGTAAATAACTAGCCAAGTTTGTTGTTTATTATACTGTTTACTGTATGGTATAAGTACTTACATAAGATTAGCAATACTGACGTCATATGCGCTATATTTCTTTATCAATGCACCGTAAAGTAAAAAGTATGCGAAAGCATTAAGCCACGAATATTATATTAGGCAACAAAATGTCCTTCAATATGCCGCGTAACACTGAATCTTCATGATGCAGCAACATTTCTAAGTGTCTCACAAAAGGTCTTTCAACATTTACCATCGCATATGTACTTGATATATTTTGCTTGATTCCACTTCGATGTTGTTAGCGTGTTCTTAATCAATATGTTCCGAAACATTCTTGTTAAAATTGTCAAAAACGAGTTTAAACTCATTTATTTGCACACGTAAAGGGTAGAATAAGGAGGACATATTTTTTTTATCACAATGACACCTGTACTTGACCTTTATTCGCAAATAAATGATTGATTATTGATTGATTGTTGGTTATATAATATCTATCTGTCTCGATCTATTGCAATCTATTTCTTGCTTTATTTTCTAACGTATCAAAAATCCATAGAATGTTTTCTTCTTGATCTATGATTCTTTTTCTTTTAAGTAACATCTAATTCAATCAATTATCTTCTTTGTTTGTTTATTCTATATCTGTCTGATCATCTGTCTCTGTGAATTCATCGCTTTTCGGATCACTCTTTGCCTCTTCTTTATCAGTATCAACTTTATCACCGGGTACTTGAGTATCGGTTGATTCAAAACGGGCCGTTCGCCTGCGAGTTGTTGGCTCCGATGATTTTGAAGATCGGTCCGTTGACAAAGTTGTTCGCTATTGAAATATTTATAATATTACTTATATTATGTATGCAGGTGTAATATATGTAAATAAATGTTTCAGAATGTCGCACACAACTCTTTCTAGCTCCAAACTAAGTAACTAGGCCTGTATAGATACTAAATAACGGATATATTACTTTTTGTTTTGTTAATATTATTATCATATACAAGATGTAACGGGTAAGCCCTTTTAATCCGAAAGGGGGTTGTTCTAGACGTTTAGGCGAACAACTTTTGTTCTATGACTTTTGAAAATTCGAAGTACTTTTCGAAAAATTTAGGTGTAAAGTTTACCTGAAAATCAGCTGATTCTTAGAGTTCGAGGTCATTGACCTTATGTTGTTCTTTCATTTAGTTTGGTCTACTACAATCAAACCTTCAATTACCTTTATTTTCAAAAACAGCTGTTTTCCAGTGAAACATAATCTCAAAATTTTCAAAAAAAAAGTTCGAATTTTCAAAAGTCGTAGAACAAAAGGTGTTCGCCTAGACGTCTAGAACAACCCCCTTTCGGATTAAAAGGGCTTACCTGTTACATCTTGTAGAAACACCGAGAACCAGAAACTAAATAAATGTTTGTGTCGGGGACAAGTATTTTTACGCTGACCATAAGGTCAGTATTTACAGTCTATACAATTCACAGTCACAAGATCAGTATGTACAAGTACAATAAGGCCAGCATTAATACTTTTCCCAGGAATGAAACGAACCCACAACCTTATGATTTGCAGCCAGAGGTCCGCCTGGCGTGCCACTGAGCGTCTAGTAAAGATATAAATATTGCACAACGTTATACACAGCGCAATGTAGCCCCAAACTAAACACTAGACTTGTACTATGGGCACTAGATAACGGTCATACTATATATATTATGATACTTCTTTCTTATGACCTATATATTTTTTCTTAAACGTTGTTAACTTACCGATTCGGTAACAGACAATGCCCTAGTCACTTCTCTTTCTAGTTCAGCAGCTTCTTCCGGAGTGACAACTTGTGATCGCAGACATTCTATAGCCAACGTAACTATACGAGTCAGATCTTCATCGTCCGCTTGAACACCCAGCGCTGTAATATTAATGAAACTGCTACGTATTCTTCTATATATAGATGATAGATGAGTATTTGACCACCACTTCACCTGATGGATCATCTGCATCATCAAAAATCCTTCCGTGACGGTACCCCATCACGGAAGGGACACAAGAGGGATTTATCTATTTGAAAAATTTAACTGTTGAAAACTGGTTTTGTGAAATTGACTTTATAATGCATACACCAATTTACTTCTACGACACTAGTTTCGTAATGTAAATTAGGCTTCACAGTTAACGCCTCCGACTGATAATGTTGTTATTTCACGTATGGGCATGGTTTCGAATCCAATCACGGGAGGATTTTAATGGATGCACAATTGCACATCTTCTTGTAAAAAATCCTAAGCAGTTATTTATTTTATTAGCAAACCTTTAATATCTTCGATGACATTATCGATGTTAATACTCTCCACAGCTTCCATTGTCAACTTGTGATCTTCATCTATTAGGGAGTTTACTAGTGACGTCATTGTCTCTTCCGTTTCTGTTAAACATTGGATATTATTATTATTAGATAGGTACCTGGCAAAACTTGCCATATTCTTTGTAATGGCCTACCAATATTCAAATTATTCTTTTTTACGCCAGTATTCAGAGACGTTCGGTCTGAACCCGATATCGGATATGATATCACCATTTCGCATCTCTTCTCTATCTTGCTCAGCGCGATTCAATAATATAGTGACAGGAATGTCAAGTCGATGTTCGGGTTCGGGCCAAAGCTCTCAGAATAACCCTGGGCTACTGGGTTCACTCCAGAACTCGTTAACCCAACGTTTGTCGGTTGTCAGAACTAGAGGCGAACTTGCCTGATTTTCAGAAAACGGGCTTTCACTGGTTCAGGTAAACCAATTTATCTGAAAGTTGGACAACTGTAAGAGGTGCGAACTACTAAGTAGACGCTGATGAAACTGACCTAAGTCCTGCGGTCCCGTGTTGGTGATGAGCGCAGCGAGTGCGGGAGCGACGCGAGCGTACAGCGGCATCCGCTCGTCCGTGACGTCCTTTAACGCCGCCTCGAGGTTCTCCAGCACTTGGCGGGAACCAGAAGGGGAACCCTCCATCGTTTCCATCTGTACGACAAGTTTTACACTCGTTGCGCACCGACACGTGTCGTTAAATGTGGGAGCGGTGTGGAGAATTGATATCTATACTAGTAAAGCTGAAGACTATGTTTGTTTAAACGCGCTTATCTCAGGAACTAATGGTCCGATTTGAAAAAATATTTTTATGTTTAATAAGTTATAGGCTACTTTTGATTTTTTTGAATGAAATTTCGTACGGGGATAGTTTAGTGGTTGAAATAAGATATAGGGTACTTTGAATAATTATACGGGTTGAGCAACGCTTGGTATGACATACGTCATGCGTCACATACGTTACGGGATAGGAATTAATGCGGGTGAAACCGCGGGGCACAGCTAGTTATTAGATAAATATAAAGTAATTTACGAGTTTATGCATTGTGTATTTTTCAATCCAACTGATTTGTGCCATGATTATCCTATTAATGCTATAAAAGTTTATGTGTAAGGAAATAAGTATGTAAACGTGAGATGTTTGTTACTACTTCATGCAAAAACGACTGAGTCAATTTTGATGGAACTTAGTATGCAGATAGTTGGAGATCTCAACATAAAGGCTAATTTTCCATAGGATATTCCAGCGGGATCGGGACCCTCGTGGATGAAATCGCAAGGCGTAAGTATAGTGTAAAAAAAATTACGTGTTGTCGGATAAGGCGATCAGCTAAAGTAGCCAAAGCATCGAAGGCTTTCGTTTGCTTCTTGTATTGACTCGGATCCCCTCCGTACTTCAGAAGCCATTTCTTCACCAGTTGGTCGACTATTTCGAAACGAGTTTTGACCCTGAAAAAGTTACTTTATGTAAGTATTGGAAAATCATTTAATAGGTACTAATTTGTTTAAGGCATTCTAAAAGAAACATTTTATAAGGAAAAATGGACAACTACGGAACGTAATGGTCAGAGCACTCGGCCGGCAAGCGAGGGGCATGGGTTCGAATCCTGTTTCAAGAGATGTTTTTTAGCGCATTTCTCCTTGTAATCAGCTAGCTGATTATGTAATGTTCGTGAACTTAGCAGAGCATTGTCCAGCAGATCAAAAAATAATGTGAGTTCTATTCGCATGCAGCCGAGTTCTATAGTGCCTGATACTTTTTAAAAATAGTTCCGGCGTTTAAGCCTTAGAAAAGTCAATTGAAAAAATGCTCTGCTAACTTCGCGGTTTATTTCAGCAGAGCATAATATTATTTGATTTCTATATAAATACGGCTTATTTCCACAGTTCCTGATACTTTGCAATGGGAGAGGCAATGAGTTCTAGCCTCTCCCATAGTTTGAATTTGAAATAACAACATAGGAAATTTTCGTTACTTGGATTTTCAGGTATGCTCTGCTGACACTTTTATGTGAGTTCTGGACTCAAATCGAATTGTAAGGGGTAGAACTGAGCTAGATCTACTAAAAAAGAATGAGTTCTAGCCTCTCCCATACTTTGAATTCGAAATGACGACTTTAGAATTTTTCGTTTACTTGGATGACATCATGTTATGCTCTGCTGAGGCTTGAATGTGAGTTTAATTCAGTTAAAAGACCAGAACTATTTCTAAAAAGTATCAGGAACTGTGGAAATAAGCCGTATTTATATAAAAAATCAAATAATATTATGCTCTGCTGAAATAAACCGCGAAGTTAGCAGAGCATTTTTTCAATTTACTTTTCTAAGGCTTAAACGCCGGAACTATTTTTAAAAAGTATCAGGAACTATAGAACTCGGCTGCATGCGAATAGAACTCACATTATTTTTTGATCTGCTGGACAATGCTCTGCTAAGTTCACGAACATGATTATGTAGCTCTGTTACTAGCAAGTCTTGATTGAAGCAATTGAAATTGTTGATTGTTGCGATTACGGGTATGCAATTTGCTACTGATTACAACAATTTAAAATGTTTCAATTATTTAAAGAGTTACATAATCATCTAGCTGATTACAAGGAGAAATGCACCATCAAAAATCTTTGGTGACAGGATTCGAAGACGTGCCCCTCGCTTGCTGGACGTGTGACCTAATCATATCGCACAAGGTGCTCCATTGCATTTCGGAGTTACGTAATCAGTTAGCACATGTTTTCCAAAATCATCAAAAACACGACCTCCTTAGATTTTTCTTCTGTTTTCGAGACTTGTGTCTTCATTGAGAAAGGAGTCTGTAAAGGATCCGAAATGTCGGAAACGGCATTATAACAATCATCATCATCATCATCAGCCTGTTGCATTCCACTGCTGGAGATAGGCCTCTCCAATTGCAATTGCATAATAGATCTAGGTGGCGTGCTTGCCACCTAGATCTATTTTCGGCTTCTCGCATCCAGTTTGCGCCAGCCATCTTGCGCAAATTGTCACTCCAACTACACTACGTTTGTCTAGATGCGGTCTCCACTCTAGAACTCGTTGCAACAATGCTGATAATAAAAACGCGATATACACAGGGTTATGGGATTCGAACCAAAAACCGTTCAGGGGGTGGTTTTCCACATCAAAACTAATAAACTTATGTTCTATGACTTTTAGAAATTCGAAGTAGTTTTCGATAATTTCAGGTGTAAAGTTTACTTGAAAATCAGCTGTTTCTTAGAGTTAGAGGTCATTGACCTTAGTTATCCTTTCTTTTAGTTTGGTCTACTACAATCATAACTTTAATTAAATTTATTTCCAAAAACAGTTTTTTCAGTGAAATATAGGTAAACTCAAAATTTAAAAAAAAAGCACGAAATTCCAAAAATCGAAGAACATAATTATTTGTTTGAATGTGGAGAATCACCTTCTGTACAGTTTTGGATTCGAATCCCATAACCCTGTATATTTCAAGAGTTCCTCACCCAGATATAACATCAGGTAACTCGGCAGTAAGTTCTCTCAGCAACTCATCGGCGTCATCGCGCGTCACTCGCATCGCGTCCAAACAGTCGTACAGCAGTTTCATTACGTTCACGTCGTACACCAGCTTCATTGCTGACCCGAGAGGCGTTCTGGTCATACAATCAATAATAATACAATAATACAATAATAATACAAACCATTGCGAAAACAATATAATACACTTTAAATAAAATGTTTTATATTGTAAGAAAATGTATATAGGAAATAAATCGCTTTATTATTATTTGTTACCGTTTTCGGTTTTCGGGGCTATGGAGCACCTTCGGGAGGCGTGCGTGGGGCCGAAGTCAACACGTAGGGCGTTTTAGAAACATTTTTATTTAAGATTTGTGATGGACACCAAACCGGCGATTATCCCTGTCTACACTATAAAATGCAGCCAAGGACAACCCCCCGGTCGGATAGAACTATGAATAAACTACAGGTGAGTAACGGTGGCTTCCCCCTGAAGCACTCGGGAACCCGCGGGGTCGCTACTTCCCGACACTTTGCCTCAAGGTGCCCTGCGGGTTGAGTTCCGTTCCCAGTCCCTTCCCTTATTATTATTATTATAAACCATTGCGATGGGCTTTCAGGGAGATATCCTAAACTATAAGAGATAGCGAAAAATGCTAAAAGGAGTTGCTTCTTCGATTTGCACAAAAACTAAAATAGCATTATTAGACTTGCAAAATTGATTATCCTAGCCAGGAATGGAAACATGTCTTTTTGAAGAAAAAAAAAACACATTATATTTGTCCTGTCTATCCAAACTTAACTCATTTTTCCCGAGCAAGAGATCTGTAAAGACCTCGAAACGTACGGCTTTGATTTAATGGTAAAAATCTATAAAGGGAACGTAAATAAAACTGAGTTTTATTGGAAAAAGTTTAATATCAATCCAATATCGTGAAAAATCTAAATAAAGATTAAAATAAGACAGCTCAGTATAGCCCCAATACTAAACAACTAGGTTTGAACCATGAGTACTACCAAGAACAAGAGGTGTTGAAACTTTAGCACGATTCAGACAAAAAACTCATTTTTTGACTAAAATGTACTAAGTCTTTAAGTCAATAAGAATTTTTTGCGAAAATATTCTAAAACATTGCGTCAGAAAAATCAACAATTTTTCGTTGAATAGGACATGGATTTTCAGTTTAGCTCGTATAAAATTATATCCCTTAGGGCTGATTTATCATTCCACGGCCATAAAAGATATCTGTCGAATAAGTTCGAACCCAACCAAATATAAAAGCCTTCAAATTTTGATCTTCTAAATTTAGGTTTATATTCCTTTTATATATTATCATAGTGACGTTTTTCATTTGGTGGTGTTACATTTTATTTGTCAGATATATCTATCTAGGAATTTGAAAAATCAGCTCTTAATTAAATACAAGCTACTTACATTGGGAAATATTTAATCTTTTGCTTTAAAGTTCTCGGCGGCACATATAAATATATCAAGTCATCGTCATACTTCGGCTCCTCATACATTTGGAACGGAGGTATTTGAGATAGCGGCTTCAGACGTAAACCCTGGATTTCCTCTTGGAGAGCCTTCAAACAAACAATCCGAAATGTTAACCTGTTCCTTTTTTGGAAGCCGGTTATTTATGCATGTGTAAAATGTTGGTTTTGATCGCGTAAAAACATGTTTAATTAATCGGTTGTAATGGTTGGTTTCTTGAGGTTTTTAAAGATCGTTAGTTTTAACGGTTATTAAACTAGGGGTCAGGTTTCATTTTCTTATGAAATTCTATAGATTTTTATCGACAGTTTACTTTAAGCGTCGTTGACTTACTAATCTATTCTATAAATATAAATTCACTACCAAATTAAGAATTATTAATTAATATATCTATCTATCGAACTTCACTGTGTCCTATATCTTCGATATAAAAGTAAATATAAGTTATGTCATCATCATCACCTCAGCCCATATTCGTCCATATACTACCATACCATATACTACCATATACTACAATCAAAACTTCAATTTCCTTTATTTTCAAAAGCAGCTGTTTTTTTCAGTAAAACATAACCTCAAAATTTTCAAAAAAAAGGTCGAATTTTCAAAACCCGTAGAACAAAAGTTGTTCACCTAGATGTCTAGAACAACCCCCATTCGGGTTAAAAGGACATACCCGTTATACCTTGTATTTTATGTTACCTACCTTAATCTGTTGCTGTTGATGTGAACGCACGATCCGCAAACGTACGACATCTCGTTGGTAATGCTCCGGTAAGTATCCACCCGACATTTTCGACGGGTCTTTTGGAGGCTGAAACAATTTCATTACAACACAAGAATCACGCATCAAAAGCATAAAATATACTGTGAGTATAGCTACCCGATATCTAATTTTGTCAAAGGTTTTCGCGATTCTGCATAGTAAAACACAATATTTACCGGGTTTTACTCGCGTTTTATTTAATAACGGCTTTATTACTCTTTAGTTAGATCGGTCTTTACCAAGCTTTCGCTAACTTTACAGCTAGCTTTTTTAAGGTTGACGACGACAGTTGAGTCAACCTTGAAAAAGCTAACAATAAAGTTAGCGAAAGCTCGTTCTTCAGTAATAATGTCGTTATTAAATGAAATGCGAGAAAAACCGGGAAATATTGTGTTTTCTTACCACAAATATGGGGTTTTTGGGGAAGGGGCAACTTCCGGAAATCTAGGAAGATATTATCTTCCTGTGGGTGTCGTAAAGGATGACAGAGGATTATGTTAGAGATTGGTGAATCTGGGTTTTCCCCGTACGGTGGCGGGTAAACATCTTGATCCTAAGGAGAGTTGATGACAGGCATAGGGCCAGCTGCAAAAACATTGCTAAATCGATTTGCAGTATTGTCAATACCACTTACTTCTGTGCTTCAGCGGACCCTGGACTGCTGGTACAACTATAGCATCAGGAGGAATCTAGCATCAACTTGACATTAAATCATCATTTCAAATTAGCAAGTTAGTACCTATGATAATTAGGAGCTGGTAAAATGTGTTGATCTATAAAACGAGCTCACCTTTTGTGGTAAAATATCAGCTTGCAAAGCAGCAGCGAGTCGAAGGCGATCGGAGTACTGTTCTAAACTTTTCATATAATTTGACGCCGCTTCACTGTTACGTTCCTAGAATAAACCCACAACTTTAAATCGCTGATCATTTAAAACAATGTCAAAGCAGTGCCTTGCTGGTTTACTCTCATATGTCCCATTGTTTCACTCGCATATTTTCCGTTGCTACACATGCCTAAGTCTCGCAAGTGTACCGTTGTGATACCCGCATATTCACTGTTGTTACAATACGCATGTTTTCCGTTGTTACGTCCGCATATGTCCCGTTGCTACATACGAATAGTTAATGTTTTTAAATCCGCAAATGTCGCATTGTCAATAACTCAAGCTCCTTCCGTTGCTTCGGAAGGCAACGTTAAGGGGTTATTATCTCTAAGGCCGTTGGGTCAAGTTAGAGGCCCTAGGGACCTGAAAACTCTAGCACTAGGATCGTCTACACGAGCGTTAGAATCGCGGGGATATTATCGTCGAGCCACTTATTTCTATACAATCTCTATGAACGTGTTTCCACACGGCGATGTTTACGCGGCGGTGCGTTGTGTAGAAATAAGATCATATTCTCGCGATTATAACGCTCGTGGAGACGGTCTTTTAGTGAGCCATACCATTACACGAAAAGAATATCACTTTCCACCGCCTCATCTATTTCAACACATCCGGCAAACACACGAGTGTAGCAATATCTGTCACAACAAATTGTCTAAAGTCTAGTCCACTTTCCGCGGCTTGCCATATCCTTAAGAATATAACCCTACTTCCCCTGGATCTTTTAAATATCACCTTCCACTGCCTCAGATGTTTCAACATTGGCGGTAAGGACGCCAGTGTACCTAGCCGAGAACTTGTGCCTCCTAATCATCTGTCTACACAGATCTGCTAAAATCTTGTCCACTTTCCTCGGCTTACCATTTATCTTAAGGACTATGACCCTACTTTCCTTGGACCTTTCAAATATCACCTCCCATTGCATAATTTCTTCTATGGATTTGGGATTTTGCATAATAAAACACTTTGTTTACCGGGCTTTTTAAGCTCGGTTCGTTTAAAAATAATGAATAAAACGCGATTAAACCCGGTGAAGAAAGCTTTTTATTACCTCCGATTGCCTCAGCTATTCCAACAAATCCGGCAAAGACCTCAGTTTAGCCGAGAATTTATGTCTCCTAACCATTTGTATCAACGGATCGTTTAAAGGTGTATCCACTATCCTCGGCTTACTATGTCCTAACGACTATGACCCTACTACCTCTGAACCCTTATTACCTTCCATTGCCTCAGTTGATCCAGCACATCCGGCAAAGATGCCAGTGTAGCGGAGAACTTGTGTCTCCTAGCCATCTGTCGCAACAGATCGTCTAAAGTCTTGTCCACTTTCCTCGGTTTGCCAAGTTTCCGTGTGAGAACGTCCCGCATCTGAGCTCGAAGCTCTTCCGCTTGGCGTTCCATTTCACGCATGTCGATGTTCATACGGAATAGATGAGTGCGGTTTATTCTGCTCAAAGGAAATAAGTAAATTTAAAGGGACTTGATCAAATGACTGTTATCGAAAAGCAACTGTCATGACATTTAAATGAAATTTTGGCCTGGCCAGAAGACAAGCATATTTGCTGGCCACAGTTTCTTTGCTGAATGAAGACTTTGCTTTTAAGTGTATGCAAACGGTTTTCTGGTTTCATGTTTTGTGAAATCGTTCTTTTATGTTTTAGTTTAGTTTCTGTATCTACTTATTTAAATATTTTGTCTGTGCTTTTCCTAATAAACATATTTTCTTTTTAAGTTTTAGAAATATCATATAGGGAGAAAGGCATCATCAACATTTGAAACTATTACCACACGTAATGTTGCTATTATATGGATAAGAAAAATTGAATTACACTACAGGAAATGGGAAAAGTTTAAAAACCATAACTTACTTTTGTCTCGCTTTCTGTTGTTTGATCTCATCCTGAAGTTCCAACACTCTCTGTCTGAGTCTCATCAGTAATTGTTCAGGAAATACAACACATTTGGATATACCCCCCGGCTCTGCACATAGTTTCAAAGCCGATGCTCTTATTTGATCGTAACGTAGGACCACTGTTTGGTCTACTTCATTCAGACAACTTTGTTTTTCCATCTAGAATACGTTTATAAGTTATAAAACAATTCAAAGACAAATTGCTTTAGATGCAAGATTCGAAAACTTTCGGCGACTCTCGTTTGCCAAGCGAGAGACATATTAATGTTCTGTATGCTTTCCGTATGAGTCTGTAGGTTTTTCGTCACCAGTTTTAAGAGCGAGTAACCCTGGATTTATTAATTCGTTTTAAATTTTCTGTGTATTTGCTTTATTTTTGATGTATTCTGATTGTTATTGTTGTGCAAAATAAAGCATTAAACCTATCTATTTATTTATTTCATCTGATCATTGCTCACCATAAACTCCCTCAGATCGTTCTTCCTCTTATCCAACTGGAAGGAGAGCTTGCGTTTCACCTTGTTGTGAGCTTCTATATCTCTACGGAGGAGTTCAACTAAGCGATCTTCTTCTATCATATCTTGTTCGTGCTTGTGTCTGTGACGATATTTAGTTAGTTACCAGCAGATAATACGTACAATATTTTAAATATTACAGTTTATTAATGGAATGAGCTTTATTATACGCACTTAGGTTGATGTCGGCTGAACAATTACATTATGTTGAATTGTTATTAGTTTTCAAAAAGCACTATAAATACAAATACAATGTCAATCTTAAAAAAAAATTAAAACAATTAAAATACATACAAAGACAATAGCTACGAATTTAAAAAGAAACAAATAATATACTAAATTTACATACAATATTTTAAACACATAATATATTTTTATAAAATGTTTTGTCCTGTTTGAAAAACTGATGGATCAACGCACAGCCTAAACCGCTGATAGTAGAGCCCTCTATTGATCAAAAAAGCAAATAAAGGCACAGGTATGCTCTCATTAAATAATAATATTAATATCGTTCTGTACCTAGTATTTCTCAGTTGGTAGGTTTTCTCATAGATATCCTTGTCGCATCCGTCAGGACAGATAGTGGGGTCGAGCCGGATGGGTCCGATGTCGCGGCTGTCAATACTTCCTTCATCTTCCTCCTCGCTTGAAGAGGACTCAGATTCCGATTCTGAGGACTCTGTTAAAATTCAAAAACAAAATGTACCTACTACTTAAATGTCCAGCGGGGCAATCGCGACTTCGGTAAATTTCGACTATTCTTAATAACTTGTGTAGACATTTTTGAAACAATGCCATCTATATAGAAATTAATGAAATTGCTTCTGCGCTATCCGGTCATAGAGATGGCACTTTTTAAAGTAAAGTAAAAGTTATTAAGAACAGTCGAAATTTCCCGAAATCGAGATTGCTCTCCTGGACCTTACTTTGATTTAAAGGAACCCATTGTTGGATGCCCACATGGAGTAAAGAAACTAGTCGTCCATATTGACGGTAGATTTATTGTCCAATCCAAATAATAACATCTTGAGTAATTACAAATTGTAGCTTAAAGTAACAACAAATATCACGACAGGAATGGGTGGAATGGGTAGGAATTGAAATGGGTAACGGTAGGTAGTGCAACCACGTTTAAACGAAACACAAGTGAAAATATAAACACATATTTCCGCGGTAGCCAGAAAATGTGAAGAAATGTGCTGATACACCAGAATGTGTGTCCGCCACACCCATCAACGTCAAAAAACTAAAATGACAATAAAGGTCACGTTCAGAGAAAATAAAAACAAATGAACAAAAGACATAACAAAGTGGACTTCTACCCCCTTATTTATTAACGCTAATTAATGCGCTGCATAACTATGCATCGTTTGTCTTTTACTGTCACATGAAATTTCAAAGTTGACAGACAGAGACAAACGTCACATAACTTAGTCATGTGTAAATAATATTTTATAAATAAGGGTGCTAGATTCTTTACCAACATTGTGAAGTTTTAACAGTACGTCAAATTTTTATACTCTATACCATTATCCAAAAACACACCGAAACTGATTTTTCACCTGAAAAAAACATAGACGTAAGAAGGAAGTTCAATCTACGTCAATCGGTGTTCTTTAGGACTACATTTTCGCATCGATTCTATTGTTTTCTGGGTAGCTACTTATACAACAAAATAAACAAATCAATTTCCATCTACCCTCTAACCCGCAAACAAGTTAAACGTACATTAAGTGACTGGCTCAAAAAAATAACATATGATAACACAGAAGAATTATTAAGGGTCACAATCTGAACTTCCACTAATTTATACCTACGCTATAACACTCACACTCATTACACCAAACGTACACAAAATAATACACACACCTACGCTATAACACACTCACCTAACACACGAAACGCACACAAAATAGTACACACACTATAACAGACTCATTCATCATACGATATGCACATAAAATACTACACATACACAAGACAACCACAGTGACCGTATGGTGGGTTGACTAATATGTATTGTTCATAATTAAAATTTTACACCATGAATTATGTAATCCATATTCTTTTGCTTATTTATGGGCATCACATTGTAGCCTGGATCTGATGGTGGAGGCCTGGAGACCTGTAAAACGGGTTATCGCAAACCTTTGTGCGGGCTCCAGTCTCCGCAGTTTGAATTTGTATACTTCAACCTCTTTGTTGCTTAATAATAAGTGAATTTATCCTAGATTAGTATCTAAGTTTAAAATTGTGGAGAACCTCATAAAATATTATTATTATTATTATTCTAAACCGAAAGAAAAAGAGATGGACAAAAAGAGCTTTATTCCGGCGAAAGGCAAAAACGAAGAGAAGCCAAAACAAAAGAAGATTCGAAAGAGCAAGAAGAGATCTTTCTGCAGCAATACACGCCGACAACAAACCAATAAATTACTGGCACAATTACAAGTAATATGTATGTATATCATAAGTATAACCTCGTCTTTTTTGGAAGACAGTTCAAAAATTATAAAAGCTAATAAAAATACCATCATCATCTCGAACACGAGGCGGGCGATACTTCTTCTTGAATATCCTCCGCAAGAAGTCCGCGAACTTGTTGTCTGCGACCAGCTTCTTGAACTCCCGCTGTAACACCTGGCACTCCTGGTCGAGATGCACTTTGTTCGCTTTGTGCTCCTCGATGCGGACCTCGCAGTCTGATATTTGTTCTTGGACTGCTCGCACCTACGACATTTTAGCCTTTTTATTGTTTTTATTGCCAGAAAATGGTGAATTTAACAGCCAACTCTGTGTAAAATAAGTGGCTAAGTTTTGGGCCAGAGTTCTGGACCCCATGGACGCAACGACATTGCTTAAATTCGTTGACACGAGGAAGATGAAATTAAAATGGCTTTTAACAGTTTTTATACTTATTAAACGTATTATGTTATGTTATTGTGTTATTGTAAAGGTGTTATTCCAGGATCCCAGCTACCTATATTCCAAGTTTCATTGTAATCAGTTCAGTAGTTTTCGCGTGATTAAGTAACAAAATCATACTTACATACAAACTTTAGCGTATAAGACTAGAACATGCATTTTTTCTTCTCATCGTATAGTGGTGGTCTGTGGAGTTTTCAGGTTGTCTTAAAGCCTCTAATTAGACCTTAAGACTGATATCAGAGAAACAATTCTTTTGTACTTAAAATACTGTGTAAGTATCTCCAAAATATAATCAGTTATTTGGTAGGCTATATATTTTTAATACTTCTTCACAAAATAGCAATCAATATCGGAATTTTATACTTGTGTGTTATTTTCATGATTTTTGTATAGTATTTCAAAGTTTTTACCTGCATAAGTTTAGAATAAACTCTCTCAGCTAAACGATCTTCGTGTGCTTCAAAACGATTCAACACGTTCATTTCTCTATGTAGTTGATACAGGTGTAATTCTAGTAGCTGATTTTTCTCCTACAAGCAATGTTATCAATTACTATCATCTCCTTGCGAATTAGTTCCAATCACGTAATTATTTATAAAAAAAACAAAAACCCGACTGCGTTAAAACCTCGATTTAAAAAATACGCACAGAAACAACAAAAAAACCCATTCATTTTACCAATCTAATTGTAAATTAACTTTAAACCGTTATATTTCCTAAACGGTTCTTTAAAATGAAAAATGGTCAAAAAACCTAATATTTATTTTTAACCTATTCAACGATACCCATCTTGACATACTTTGACGATTTGGATTTTTTAATTTTGACAATATGGCGTCTGGTGGTGACATAAGTTAATTTGGATTACTGTCATATCTTTAGTCACACTCGCCACATTAAGACGAATCGATTGACGTAAGAATCATCAAAATCGGTCCACTCGTTTGGCCTCTAGAACGCCACATAGAAACATCCATACATACATACATACATCCATACATAGACCGATAAACACATTACCCTCCTTTGCGTCGCGCAGTCGGGTAAAAAACGGGATAAAACTTAGGCCATGTTACTCCAATAGATTCAATATATCCACATATCATGTTTTATCAAAATAGGTTCTTTAGTTCTGTATATTATTTTTCACAAACCTTTAATTACCCATACTTACATTACATTGAAATGAACTTGAAATATAATAACATTCATATTTCAAGTTCATTGTACGAAATAGTACTACTATGTTACGAAACACCCTAGCTTATCCCAGAACTTCTGCTAACTATATTCCAAATTTTATCACAATCGACTCAGCAGTTTATCCACGAATTACAAATGACATACATCCTTAAAAACTCTGGTGTTTATTATATTAATAGGATATTGAATAATCGCACATAATGAAACAACCAACTTCGCCGTTTATGGCATTCCCGGTGTCAACTGATGACATCGCCGCCTCAATGTTAGAGAATTCACTGACACTTCGATGGTGACGTCATCTGTTGACGTCAGGAGTGTCACACGTTGTTTTCTTAGATCATAAAGTGGGATTATGTCTTACTTGAACTCGAATACGTTCTCTTTGTAATTGTCGCAGGCGGGAATCGAACTTTTGAATCGCAACTTCTGCATCGGCCAATAGCATATCTTGTTCATAAAGGTGCCTAAATACAAGTAAAAAAGATATCTAAACAAATGAAATTCAAAGTCATGACTGAATGACTGACCTATATGTATATCAACAAATCTATATGTACCTATATTATGTACATTAATGTATATCAATGTAAAATGTGGTTCTAGCACATATATATATATATATTATATATATATATATATACAACATAATAATATAGATATGTGCTAGGACCATGAATTTGGATTTGTAAGGATAAATTTACGAAATTTCATCCCTAAGGGAGGAGAACGCGGGAAAGTCCTAATCCCATCCCAATCTTAATTCTTATTCTGTTTCCTGTAGGCCAAGTGGGCGATGCCGCGGGCAGAAGCTAGTCATAGATATTTAGGAATAAGATAGATTCACAGGGTGTTCGGACGGTGACTATTTAAGCCGAAAGGGGGTTGTTCTAGATGTCTGGGCGAAACAACTTTGGAAGTTGAAGGAACAGGACTTACGCGGGTGAAACCGCGGGCGCTGCTAGTCCTTAATATAAAAGTTCAAATCTAGCTATAGCAACCTTATTTAGAACTAGCTGCGCCCCGCGATTTCACCCGCGAAAGTAAAAAACGCGTTATCACGGGCGCGGGCGGCAGAGTGGTTCTCGAGTGGTTACACTTTTCGTTCATTACTCGGGTTCTACTAATTGGATTTCGATGCAAAGTATACCACGACCTTCCTTGGAAATGGAACTATCCAATATTGAAAACCAGATTTCAATCGGATTGGTAGTTTTTAATTGTATAAGGAACAGACAGAGAAACAGACAAACAGACAGACATGAATTTTTAAAATGATATAATAATAAACAAATATATAGATTTCTTTTAATAAATTACTTCCAAGTACAGACTTTTTGTCCTCTCTTCCTTTATTATGAATATAGATAGATGTATTACCTTTCAATTCTTCTCTCGCGTATTTCAATTTCTATAGCACTGGATGGCTGATCGTTCCTGTGTTTGAGGATTTCCCAAGTCGCCGCGAGAGGACGAGACTCTACAAGAGACAAACAAGATCAATGTTTAGGTTACCATTAATAAACTATGTTCAAATGTAGCTAATATTAAACATTTATTTCGTAATTAATTATTCAAGTAAATTTATACATATTATTGACAATATACAATTATTGGCAAAAGTATATAATATCAGTTCTAACACACATATTTAAAAAAAGAAACACAATTTAATATAAAAATAAAAACTAAAACTAAAATTTTAATATTTAAATCAAATAATATATTATTCATATTTTTATATGAGTAGTTTGTGAAACTTAGTAAACTGGCATGTTTGTTACGCTTTAACTCCAAAACTACTGGATCGATTTCGATAAAACTTAGCACGCAGAAATCGAGATCTGGATTAACCACAGAGCAGATATAGAGTCCGTGGGATTAACATATAGCCTACTTTTATTCCATATTCCCGCGGGACTTACGCTGGGATCCTCGGAGCGCAAATATAATTTTAAATATGAAAGTAAATTAAAATAATAGTTACAAATTTAATTTCAGTTTTAAATTAGTTTTTCTTAACTTATTTGACATTTCTTGAATAAACTATATAACCTTCTTATTTATAAACGTTTATTAATGCGCTGTATAACTATGCATTGTTTGTCTTTTACCGTCACATGAAGTTTCAAAGTTGACAGACAGAGACAAACGTCACATAACTTAGTCATGTGTAAATAATATTTTATAAATAAGGTTGTAAGTTTTTAATTGTTCCGATTATGAAAGTTTGTAAGTGCAATAATAAGTGCCTTTTTAATTATTCCGATTATGAAAGTTTATGTGTAAGTGCAATAATAAGTGCCTTTTTAATTGTTCCGATTATGAAAGTTTGTGTGTAAGTGCAAATTATTGCACTTATAATAAGTGCCTTTTTGATTGTTCCGATTATGAAAGTTTGTGAGTATGTGCAATAATAAGTGCCTTTTTAATTGTTCGGATATGAAAGTTTATGTGTAAGTGCAATAATAAGTGCCTTTTTAATTGTTCCGATTATGAAAGTTTGTGTGTTAACGCAATAATAAGTAAACAATATTCAATGTAAATAAAAAATAAATAATCCTGTGACGAACACACAGCGCCATCTAGCCCCGTGGTAAGCTGCTAAGCTTGTGTTACGGTGGCTAGACAACGGATATACTACTTATATTTATTTTTCTTTTGAAAGTACATACATATTATACATAGAAATACGCCCGTAAAGTTACCTATAAGTGGTACAAATCGCGGAACTTTCGCTTGACGGATCCTAGGCTGGGGATAGATCACAGACCCCTTGCGCTCTCTGGTAACAATAGACCGTCTTGCAGTCGCTCCTCTTAGGTGGATTGCTTCAGGCTTCACCTAAAATAACAGTTTTTGATCTTTTTCATTCTAATAGTTTATTAGAGAAATATTTACCTTAACGCCTATTACGGTTAGTTCAAATAAGTTAAAAGCTTTTAAGTTAGTCACTGACTTGATAGAAATTATATACCGAAAAATCAGTAATCCCCGTAAAAAGAATGGATCAACCCTTCAGGTTGTTTCTGTAATAGAATTGTGAAATTCAACAGCTTACATAATTTATGTAGGTAATTATGTAATTAAATTAAATTATGTAACCTGTTGAATTTTTAAAATGAAACTAGATATAATTTGCAATGGGCCTGCAATACCTGATTGAAACTTAATTAAATTTTATCATGTAAACAAGGTGTAACGAGGATGACCATTTAAGCCGAAAGGGGGTTATTCTAGACGTCGAGGGGAACAACTTTTGTTCTACAACTTTTGGAAATTCGAAGTACTTTTCAAAAATATCAAGTTTAAAGTTTACTTGAAAATCAGCTGTTTCTTAGAGTTAGAGGTAATTGACCTTAAGTTGTCCTTTAATTTAAATGCTCGTTACGCCTTGTATAGAACATTTGTTTTTAACGTGAGAAGGTATTCCATCAGCTGATAAGTACCATTGTAAGACAACTATTATATTGAACTCATTTTTTAAATTTACACGATAACTATTGTTGAAAACATCTAAATTAAACCTCAATCAACCTGAAAAAGCTAAAGCCCGGTACTTTTGTAATAATGCCGTTATTAAATAAAACGCGAGTAAAACCCGGTAAATTATTGTTTTATTACCTCTAAATTGTTCTCCGGGAACTCGAGATCGTCATCAATGGTCGGTATCGCCGGCGGTGGTTTCACCATTCTCGCGGGTATCTCCGCTTTGATCTCCGTCAGTCTCTCGCCTATCTTCTTCATACGAGCCACTAGTTCTAATTTGTGCTCTCGAAGTTCTAACACTTTAGCGTTAAACGCGCGCTTTGTATCGAAAATCTGTATAGGATAGTCATTTCATGAAACAATGTCAGAAATATATAGGATTTTAGATGATTTAATTTAGATGAACTTGACTTAATTTATTTTTTTTCGATATGGATTAAAATCGAAAAAAATAAAGTGTGTCAGTTATTGGGGTTCCGTGGCCAAAGGGTAAAAACGGGACCCTTTTAGTAAGATCATATGTCATAGTGTAATGTCATAACTGCATGACATTACACAACACAATCTAGCTCCAAACTAAGCACTAGGCTTGTACTATGGGTACTACAGAACTGAAGTCCTTTTTTTGTAAATACATACAATATTTATGATGCACAGAGCAAACATGCCTCGTGTATTTTTTTATATTGACTCCCATCGGTAGAATAGGTTTTGTGGCATATTTTCTCTGATATCTTTATCCAGAGAGATTTGATTTTAATGGTTGTAAGGTCCTCAGAAATAATAATTTGGATAAAAACATACAAACAAAATTTTTAAACTTAGAGCAGCTAAAAGCAAAATCTTTAAAATATATGAAGTAAAATGTACAAATCTAAATCGTCATACCTCTTTCCTAGTGAGACAGACGCGTAACTGAGTGTTATGTCCGGGAGGAGCGACGTAGTCTCCCTGTGTTTTGAGCAGTCTGTTGCCGATTGTTGCCTCGGCCTCTTTGAGAGCCTCCGCGGCTCCGGGAGGCATCGCGTTGGGGTCCGGCTTACGGGACAGATGGTCCTGCCACTGAGCATTTATGACAAATTTATTATAACCAACTTTATCCCGCGTACGTCCCGACGCCATGGGAATTTTGAAAAGTTCTTTCCTAGGATATCCAACCATCACAAAAAACACACCCTACAGACAGCGGCTAGTGGTTTAGGCTGTGCGTTGATATACAGCGTGTTCCGACGATGACCATTTAAGCCGAAAGGAGGTCGGTTTAGACGTCTAATCGAACAGCTTTCGATATACATTTTTTTTTAATCTAACTTTATTTTCCAAATGTTTGAGTTAATATTTCACTGTAAAAATAGCTGTTCTTGAAAACAAAGGTAATTAAAGTTTTGATTGTAGTTGTTCAAACTGAATGAAAGAACAAAATAAGGTCAATGACCTCTAATTCTATGAAACAGGTAATTTTTAAGTAAACTTTAAACTTAAAATTTTCGAAAACTACTTCGGGTTTTCAAAAGTTGTTCGCCTAGACGTCTTGAACAACACACTTTCAGCTTAAATGGTCATCGTCGGAACACGCTGTATAGTTCAGTCAGCCAGAACATTGACTTTTATTTGTGCAGATAAAGACTGGTTGAAAAATTTCAATGTTGTACCACAGCAATGTGGGAATACTTTTTAAACAATATTGGTTTTAAAAATCCTTTGGCTGGCGCAATTGGATTACTCTTAGTATTAGTTAAAAAAACTATACCTAAGGGTTTCTTGTTAACTACGACACCCTAAAAATGTCCAGAGCGTTAATAGCGTTATTAGCCTTAGAACAACTATTTCAGTTATAAATACCTTTAATAAAATTAAAATCCCTAAAAAACTGGGCGTAAGCGTTTATGTTACCGGAATACTGAAATGCATAGAACTTACCTAATCTTTAATAGAGGCTAGAAAGAGAAAGTTCGCCTGGTAGTAACCGTCTCCAAGAGCGTTAGAATCGCAGCGATATTACTTTATTTCTATACAACGCGACGCACCGCCTCGTTAACATCGGCGTGTAGAGATACGTTCATAGGGATTGTATAGAAATAAGTGGTTCGACGATAATATCGCCGCGATTCTAACGCTCGTGGAGACGATCCCATAGTGATGCATTTCGAACTCATATCTGACGGACCAGCTTCAGCAGTTCCAGAGTCACATTGTTCGGAGATTACTTACACACCACTAAAAAGATTTTTTCGACCGTCGTTGTTAAAATTGAATTGGATATTAAACTAAAGCTTAAAATATCAATTTCTACGCACCAAAGCGACTTACCTCAATAAATTGTACATGGTGTCTATTCAGTCGTTGGTGGTAGTTCCAGAGAGCTTTCTTCAGAGTATGAGGAGGGTTGGGCGGTAGACCCAGTAGGAAGGACGCTACTCGTGGAGGACCGTACGAGATCTTACGTGCTGCAGCACGACGCGAGGTTGACTCCGTACGTCTGTTCGATCGATCAATAGTTATTTAAATAAATATAAAAGTTTGAATCATACTAACAAGCAATAATCACGTAAAACGTAAACAAAAAGAGATGCGATACTTAATTTTAATTCGACTAGAAGAGCACCTGTGGCCAAAATGGATAAGGCGTTGGGGCCGGACTCAGAAATGCAGGTATGTAACAAGTCCTGTCGGGTGCAAATTCTTATAAAGCATAATAATATCTTTAAAATTTTGCCATCCCAGTGTAGGAAACACTTTCAAAAAAATATCAAAAAAGCAATAATTAGTTCTATGTCCAGTATCACGGGACTTGGAGCCCCGGACCCTTAAATAAGGCCCTTAAACAGCCTTTTACATAACAATTTTACTCGCAAACAATGAAGTGGACACCAAGCCGGCGATTATCCCTGTCTGCTCTATAAAATGCAGCCAAGGACAACCACCAGATCGGATAGAACTATTGTAATATCTACGAATGAAAACTAATTGGGCTATAGTGAAGTGATGGTAGTGTATCGGCTACTGGGGAATCAGTTTTATTATGATTATATTTTCCATGAGCAGAATCAGTTTAAATTTTTATTGTCCATTAAAAATGTCATTAGTGTTTCCACAAAATTCGTGCAAATATGCTTTAAAAATTACTTACTGCAACGTCTGTTCAGCCATTTCGATCAAATTTTTGTCCCTAAGGTTAGCATGTAAACACAGTAAAATTTGAAAAATAATAAACATTGTAGGTTCTTAAATTTAATGGTACAAATAAATAAAATAGTAATAGGTATTATCATGGGCCTGAACATTTTCGAATGTTCTTAAATCGTAAATAGTAGGTACTAAATCAGTAAAAACTCATAAATTATTTTTTCAGGTTCCAGAGGATTTAGAAAATAACAAAACATGTTTTATACGCGGAAAAGATGTTTCGAAATGTCCAAGATGAAAAGTTTACGGAGTTTATTAATATAAGCTCAGGTTTCCATCGACGCATATGCAAAATTAAGTGGTTCTATCAAAACATTATGTGGAAGATCCCATTTCAAGATCCTATCGAAGCATCCCATTTGTGCTTACCCGAGCTTTATAGGAGGGCCACATATTATTTTGTTTCAAAATGAATATGCAAAGATATTACATTTACAACGACCTTCAGATGCACCTAAATTCGTGCTTTGTCAAAATGTTTTTGCATAAAGATTAAAAAACGCTGGGTTTATCAACTTGAAAACCATACCGTCCTCGCAAAGCAGCTTCGGCCATTTTCTGGTAAACTTCTTCTAGTTGAGCCCAGAAAGCTTGCGAAAGATTCTTCTGTCGTAGAGGTCTAATCATCACTTCAGGATCTCTAAAAAATATTATAATTATATTTTGGAAAATTTAAATAAGTGAATTAGTCATCTGTGCGTCTTGGGTTCCATTAGCAGTCAGTGGAAAGATTTGGTAAGCTTTGTTAGGTCTATAGTATTTTAAACCTATGATAGAATTTTAGCCGTTTTCATCTAATTTTTAGATAATTACAGCGCAAGAAACTTTTAATCAATGTCATTTAGAGATACCCAGCATCAGTATTACTCTCCTGGGCAAGTCAGCCATGCCAAGAGGAAATAACAGGTCCATACGTCCGAAAAACTCCTATGTTAATAATTCTCACCTTATAGCTTTCAGTGTAAATGGAAACACATCCAACTGTATAATATTCCTGTTATACATTTTCTTCAAGCCTAAATCGGATGCTTCCAACTGATGCGCAAGTTTCCTTACAGTTAGTGCCATAGCATCATCTAGTTCTTTCTCTTGAACGACTAGAGGGCGGTGGTCCAGGATTATGTCTATTTGTTGAGATACTGGCAATGATCGATTTCTGGAACCCAAAGGTGTCATTGATACATACATAAATTCAAAGTCTTGCATGACTGATTCACTGATTAAACACATAGATTATATTAACTGGTCTTAGAGCGAACTAAAACTTATTTTCAGTTTAAAATAATTTAAAATGTATGGAAAAATCATTCAATTCTGAATTCCGCAGTAGTCATTAAAAAAAAGGGTACACTGTTTCGTTCAATTACTACTAGAGAATTAATAATTTTCCCAAATTTCATACGGAACGGACAAAATGTAAAAACTTACCTCCTTGCTTATGTACATGATTACCGTTATGACAACAGCGACATACAGAAACGCCACTTTAAATTTGAGTGGTAGGTACTTAAATACAGCAGCTTTTTAATTTAAAATTGGTAAGGGTATTTTTTAAGTTGAAGGGCTGATTAATAGAATTCAAATATTGAGTACCGTTTCTGTATTCAGCCGCAAGTTGTTTAACGTTTGTTTTTGCCTGTCAACTTTGAAACTTTATATCACAGTAAAAGGCAAACGATGCATAGTTTTGCAGCTGTTAACCATCGTTCATAAGTAAGGGGGGGTTCATTTAGGATCAGTTGGTTTTGGAAGCTGAATGTTCTTGTATGCACATCGACTTTAATATCAAACACCCTGCGAGCAAAACGTCCTCCACTTAAAATGGGTTTGGAAGCTAAATGGTCTTTCCAATAGTTAGTCCTCTTTATTGTCTACATGACCTACATTAACAACAACGCTCTTGTGGCCGCCGCCAAAGATGGTACCCTAGCCCGCTTCACTGGAAATGGAGGGCGTATCATCTGCCTACTCGTATTACTTAGTTGTTACATCTGCGTGTAACTTTAATTTTGATTTAGTTTTAATTTAATTTTGATTTTATTTTGGATGTAAAATCTGTAATCGTTGTTTTTATTGCTCAAGGCATATTAAACTTAGAATTATTTTTGCCAAGGAATTATATTTTCAAAAAATGCCCATGACAGGATTAGCCTGGATCGTCTGGTTAGCGAGAAGGCACAGGTTCGAATCCTGTCATGAGGTTTTTTTTTAATATAATTCCTTACCATAAATATTTCTAAGTTTAATATGCCTTGAGCAATAGATATATTAAACTATATTAAATTAGTTGAATCTAAATTTTAAGCATTCATTTCATAAATATGATTGTGTTTATCGGTGTCATCAACTCACGCTTTAATAAGTTTATTATATTCCACTGTAAGTTCAGCCAACTGATCCCTAACACGCTTCTTGTGTGCGTTAGCGATCGCCATCATTTTGTCATATTCTTCTTTTTGTTTCAACTGTTCGTGTGACATCAGTTCTCCTTCAAGTGTACTTGGTTCTTTTACCCTTTCCATTGTCTGTAAGAAGAGCTAAGATTAAGGGGGTACCTAGTCATCGAGTTTTATCGTTTTTGGAATTGGGTTAGAAATGATTGGCCATTGCACATTTGTTTTTGGGCACTGTTATTTTTCTTCTTTTCGTGTAGTGATGTGGCACAATTTTGTAGTCCAATAATAATAAACCAATCCCAACGAAAAGACTCGAGGACTGCACCCTTGAATTTAAGATTACCCCCTTGAGTCTTAAAGTGGCTGATCATCAGGCATCGCAGTCATTAGGAAATAACAATATGATTCTTGGGATAACACCATTTTTATAATAAATAGAGTCAAATAATAGGTACTAATTTTGTAATATCTAGAATGGAACTCTAGAAGTTAAATGACTACGAAAACTTATACATGAGGACATTAGACAAGAGTAGAGTACATCATTATATACTGTAAATTCAGATAATACTTACTGGCACCTCCTCGTGTTCCGGTGTTTCTGGCTTAGGGAAAAATGGTTCCGGAAAGTTTATTGTATATGCAAATATGTTTCCATCTGCCCCAGAAGAATATAAATACCTTGAACATTAAAATTTACGTCATAGATCAAAATACTACGCATCATAATTGTATCATATAGATGTTTTATCTCACGATGGCCTTTCGGTCTTGGTTGTGTGAGTAGATTTACGTGTATGTTGTTTCTGCGTATGATGGGACTATTTCTGATTGAGTCCCAAGAAATGAATGTGAAAAAGAAACCTTATGATTTAACTATTTCTTCGATCGTAAACTCTTGGATCTGACGAGTGTTAACATTTGCATGTGAAGAAACGGTGTTTTGCAGTGGTAGCATATAGGAACACGTAATATTTTGTTTTACTGGATGCGAGACGCCGAAAATAGATCTAGATGGCGTGCAATTGGAGAGGCCTATGTTCAGCAGTGGACTGCAACAGGCTGATGATGATGGTGATGAATATTTTGTCGATCAAATAAATGCTTCTCGTGGTCGTACGATTACGTCGGAGAAACTAGAAGACGACGGAGTTATTACAAAGCGATATATACCTTTGAACTTGGTTGCAACTTGACCAACTTACAAGTTAAGTGAAGCTTTATTTTGCCTATTTTTAAGAGTTGCTAACATTTTTTAACTTATTCATCATGGAACTATTTTTAAAGAAAAGATATATCCACAAAAACACAGCGTACGGTCCACGTCAGGTGGGATTCGAACCAACGAAACATGCATTAGTTGTAGTGAATGGAAAAGATATTGAAAAGATAACTCGGCGTATGAGTCACCGCGTCGTCGGTAGACTAAGAGGCCTAAGTCGCATTCCCCGGATTGGATTGAGATGCGTTGGTTCGAATCCCGCCTGACGTGGACCGTGCGCTGTGGTTTTGTGGACATATCTTTTCTTTAAGCACTTTAAATAAAAATATAATTTATTCATCATGTACTGAGGCTGGTTGTGGTAAAATCGCAGAGCGTAGGTAAAACATAATAATGAAATAAAAACATATTTCTCACTTTCCATCACTGCTGAATTCAAGGCAATGAATGGCACCAGTGTATTGATCGTGCATCGGCAAGTAATAACGGTCTTCGAAATCTATTCGTGGGGTCGGTTGTTTCTGAAATATAAATTTGAATCGTATTTTTACTTAATTAGGCATTTAGCCTATACTACCAAATGTTTTGCTATGACGCTTCCGCCACGGCGCGGCAGATTGGGAAAACCCAAGAAACGCTGGTCTGACGTCGTAGGGGCTGATACGTGCAAATGGCCGCACTACACGGGATGCCGAAGATCGTGCGAAGTGGAGACGCAAAAGTAGGAAAGCGGACCGCGGGCTCCCGAGAGCCATTGTAACCGGGAACATCATTCGCATGGTCCCCAGTCTTTATAATCATCGAATAAATCTAGGTTACCTCTTCTTTCGCCAATCGTCTGCCTTTAAGTTTTTTGAGTAGCTTTTGTTGAGCCTTCATCCAAACCAAGTAATGCTTCTCAGGATTATCTTCCTCTTCCGTGGGCATTCTCACTACGCGAATGTACCCGGTGTTTGTACCGATTATCAGGTATCGACCATCGCAACTGTATAAAGGAAACATTCATGTTTCAAAACTTATAGCTCGTTGGATGAAGGTGGCTTAGGATCGATATTCGTGGCGTCTCGTATGAGAGAAGCTTATGTTCAGCAGTGGACGGATAAAGGTCGATATGATGATAATGATAGATCGTTTACAAAGTGTGAGTCCGCCCTAAAAACTCACACCCAATTCAGAGTCTTACCGCTGGTCCTACAGACATGAAACTTGGAAGGTGTGTTCTTTGTGATATGTAAATGATCCACTAAGATAGATTTTTGGAAAATCCACCGGAATCTGGACTTAGCTGATGATACCGTGAAATGTAGCTGGCAAAAAGAAACAAAATTTTGTTGTAAACAATACCAACTTACATGAATCTTAAAAAGGTGATATCTTCACACCAGGCCCCCGGAAAAGGTGCGTATTTTAATATCTTGTTCGAGCTGGGTTGTATCAAGAGTAACGCGCCCGTCCCGCGCTGCACCACCCATATACCCTCATCAGTGTACTCTGCCCATGTTATGGTTGTGCCTAACATGCTCTCGCTTTCCACTGTCACGTTAAAATGTATGGAAAATGGTTAGATACCTAGCCTACATAATTATGTTCGTTATAATTATGTACGTTGTTGCTATGTTTACAACTGTTTAAGATACCTATTAGTTCCGTGCTTCGGAAGGCATGTTAAGTTATTGGTCCTGGTCGTTATCTCAGATAGCAGTCGTTAGGTCAAGTTTAAGGTCTTAGGACGACCTGAAAACTTTAACACTAAGTGAGGCACGCCACTATACGAAAAGAAGAAGTTCATAAAAGATCGAAAAGATTTATTCTAATAGTCAGTCTTTGCCAAAATTCATTGTTATGTTATTCAGGGTTATGGGTCCAGCTAGCTTTCACTGCGCTTTTAGCAGCACGTCACAGTTTCAACCCTATTTATGGTAAACGCAGATTGATCCGAGCCGAATGAATGGAATTTATGTCGTCCACAGGAAACGGTACCTTTTATAATTAGATATAAAATCCATTACATTTCATCAATCATTATAAACACTTTATTGTACCAAAATTTACAAAAAAAATACATAAAATAACTGCAGCTATTTATAATAAAAGTACAACGGGCGGCTTTATCGCTAAAAACAATCTCCTACAGCATAACCTTCCCTCCGGTCTAAAATCCTTTTATCCGTTTTTCTTTCGCTCTCATTATATCTCTAAATGGGCTTAACCCAGACTCAACGAGACGTTCTGCAGCCTGTAGCCCATATACCTGGATTTATCCAGGTTTTTCGGTGTCCTTATAAAGGTCAGTAGTTGTATCTGGGTTAAAAAGCTATAAAACTTACTTAGTTCAATTTCTCCAATCCATACATCTTCTTCATCTTCGTCTTCCCTATCCGCTTCCTCTTTTGCTTTCAACGCCTCTTCGTCAATACTTGCCAAATCTTCCTCCGTTGGGAACGGTCGATATCTCATACTGAAAATAAAAACTGAACTTTCGCGATTTTGCATAATAAAACACTTTATTTATCCGGTTTTATCGCGTTTTTATTGATTATTTGAATGTCAACCTTGATCAACCTGTCAACCTTTCAACCTTGTCAACCTTGTCAACCTGTCAACCTTGAGAAAGCCAACTGTAAAGTTGGCGAAAGCTCGGTTCAAATAATGAATAAAAACGCGATAAAACCGGTTTAATAAAGTGTTTTATTAAAAAAACTGAACTATTGGGTTGGATCCCAAATAAATAAATTCAGTTAAGTTGGCCAATATAAGGAAACACTCAAATTATGTATATGTAGTAAAAACGCCAAGCTTGTACTCTTGATAATAATTGACCTTTTTATCAAATTTTTAAATAATTCATACAGCAAGTTTAATCCATGCTATTTATGGCGCTGTATACATGGTTCCAATTTTCAAGCGAAATCCTATATGCCAGTAAATATAAAGCTTTGCGTAAATGGAAACTGTACATATCAACGTACAGTCAAAACTGTTGGTCCTAGACACATGCAAATCGGAGGATATTATGTTTTTTAAGATATCCAGATAATCATACAGGACTTAGAAAAGTGGTTCAATTTTGCTATAGGTAACAAAGAATGAAAACTTACTATTGTTTTTTAATCAATGATTCCTTATACGACTTAAAGTCTAACTTAAAAGTTGTGATACTTTCGTATTTCTGAACATCTACATTTGGTAACACTGCTTCCATTATGAAACCAACTTGTCCGCACAATAGTAAAACTCTTTCCTGAAATAATTGGGTATAAAATGAGAATCAACTATAAAAATAAGGTTAAAACAACCTCGTAGACACTTAAATATAAATATTGCACTACATTGCACACAGCGCTATCTAGCCCCAAACTAAGCACTAAGCTTGTACTATGGGTACTAGACCACAGATATACTAGGTACATAATATACTTTTTTTTTGTTGTAAATACATACATACGATACATATAATACACACAGAACCAAAAACAAACATTTATGGTTGGCAGAAATATTTGTTCCCGGCTGGAATCGAACCCGCAACCTTCTACGTTGCAGTCCGGGCCGCGCTACAGAAACCGTCTTCATGAAATATACGGTCGTGAGGCCAGTAGAGTTAATATAGTACCTACTGATATGAAATTTCATGTGTTACTTATCTGCGTTTATTGCTTCCTCATGCAAAAACCGCTGAACCAATTACCATGAAACTTGATATGTCAGTAGTGTTATTCAAGCTGAATACCTTGAATAACACTTAAGCATCTTTTTATTCCGATATTCCTGAGGGATCAGGACTTACGCTCGTGAAACGGCTAGGTGCTGCTACTTGAATCTAAAGGTAACAGTTGGAAAGTGTATCTGTTCGTAATGAAATGAAATATCCAGTTTCTAGGCACTTTGCGAAAAGACACATTTTTCACAAGATAATAAAAAAGCGACTTACTCAAGTCAGTAAGAAGTACCTAAGTACCTAACTCTCAAAATGAATGAGCCACAAAATTGTATATGGAAAGCAACAGACCTCATTTGGTTTCCAAGTCATGTACGCGACAACGTTAGGAGTTTCAATAAACCCGAGCCTAAGTAGCTCGAACGGCGTCCCCAGTACTAGTTTGTACATGAATATTGTCGAGTCCGCGCCGCAAGTAACCAGTAGCGTCCTTTGCTCGTTTATTGTTATTTGGGTCAGTGGCTTCGAATGGGGTTTCAGTAACTGTAATCATTAAATTAGTTACATTTCGTTTTAAGTGTCATTGAAATAAACCGAAATCAAAGTTAACGAGATTTCAATGTAAAAGATGAAGAGAAAAACGACAGAAATATTTTTTTTCCAAGAAGCTCTAAACTAAGGCAAAATTTAATAATAGATTTTTATTAGAGTTTGATCAATAATCCTGTAGCACGTATCCAAAAGAAAATTGGTACGGTTTTCCATGCCTCTCGCATAAGGCGATTAAAAGGGTCTCCTGTGGTAGAACGGTACCGTTTATTACCACAAAATTCGTCTGTTGGTCCAAGTCAAAGCACCAAGCGGACTTGGCCGTGCCGTGTTCCGAAATATAGACCTACACAATCGTAGTGGCGCAGCCACTAAGGATCGTGTTCCACTGATGATTTCATATCTTCTAAGTGAGCGTGCTACATCATATTGAAGGTGCAATATAGTGATCGTCATCAAAAAAGCAATAGTGGCTAAACGCCCATTTATCATGTATCATTTCTTTGGAACTACTCTACTAGCTAAGAAAATAACGTGTTCAAATATAATCGAGATTTTTAATTCAAAAACAATTTAGTGCGTAATAATTATGCCTGAAACCTTTATACAAGGTGTAACAGGTAAGCCCTTTTAAGCCGAAAGGGGGTTGTTCTAGACGTCTAGGCGAACAACTTTTGTTCTACAACTTTTAGAAATTCGAAATAGTTTTCGAAAATTTTAAGTTTAAAGTTTACTTGAAAATCAGCTGTTTCTCAGAGTTCGAGGTCATTGACCTTATCTTGTCCTTTCATTTAGTTTAGTCGACAACAATCGAAACTACAATTACCTTTATTTTCAAAAACAGCTGTTTTTTCAGTGAACTATAACTTCAAATTTTCTTTAAAAAAAGTTCGAATTTTCAAAAGTCGTAGAATAAAAGTTGTTCGCCTAGATGTCTGGAACAACCCCCTTTCGGCTTAAAAGGGCATGCCTGTTACATCTTGTATAGTAGTTTTTGCGTAAATGATCATAGCGCTACCATAGACGAATGGAGACAAGTGACTCTCAAACATGGACAAAAAGTTCGTGTAGGTACACATTGATGTTTTCATTCGTTGCGGGTGTTTGTTACTCATTCGCACAAAAACTTCTATACCCATTACGATATAACTCGGTATGTAGATAGCTAACCAGTATTTTAGCAACAAATCAACTTACCGATATCAAATCCATAACGTCAGCATGAATGGAATCCTCGCTATGTATAGTGAGGGCGGAATGTACTCGGATGTCTATCAACGTCGTTTGGGCTTCCAGACGCTCTGGGTGGAGGTACAAAGTTCGCATGATACCGTCTGCGAAACCTACTATCAGAATACGCGATGTTTGATCAACCTACAAAGAAATCGTGGCTAAATGTAAATACACCTTCAGTCAACTTTTAGGTGTTAACAGATTCTTAATAAATACTTTACTATTAATAATATATATAACATTTTACAATAAAACCGGTAGGCAACCGTTTATATTTAAATCATTAACTTTGCAAAAAAAACCATAAACTATTTTATTTGTAAATCAGTTTATCCGCAAAGACAATGTACGTAGGTACGTACGTATTTCTTATTCAGAATTACTCAAGTATATTCCATAAAAAAAAGTCTTTTAAATAATAAAAAGAGTTGGTACACAATTTAACATTTTCCATCAAAATAACGATATCAAATTTCCGATCCAAATATTTATTTACATATTCCCAAACGAAAATTAACCTTTGTAAACCGTATTATAAAGTATAACAATAATTAGTTCCAATGTTTTACCTGCCATTAACAAATATTAAAGAGACCATGAGATCGAGATGTCAGATTTACCTACAATCAATAAAATACCCTTTATTTAAGTACATATTGTATACAAATACTGCACTAAAATCAAAACTTACATCAACCGGGGGATATAGAAGAGCAGTGATAGCAGTAGGAAACAGATATCTAGCTAAAAGCACATGTGTTTCGACATTATAAGCCATCAAGGCGCCGTCTTCACCGGCCGTTATCAGTATAGGATGGGTCCTCAAAGCGGCTAGACCAACTATACCACCTGCATGGCTCGTCATCACTTTGCAGTGATTACATTCGAGCTTATCTAATTCCAGTTCTACAGTCCAAATTCCACCATTACCATCCTAGAAGCCAACAATTGAAAAATAATTCGCTGAGATCTTGATCACCTAATCCAAACTTAATATATATTAATAACTCCGAAAGGAGAAGTTAAATCCATGTATGGGCCTTGGCAAAGTCGACAGTCGACATCTTGATTTTGCTTTTCAATGTCTTGTCGCACAATAAAACATTAATAATTAAACAAAAAAATAAAATATTTAGATAGACGAGATCTAAGTAAACTTAAAACATTCCATCAATGATGTCCTAAAGTGGCTCGTTTCGGAGAAATGGGCACATGAAATTTTAGAAGAAACTCTTCGAAAGTTCAACAGAACGTCATGTCGCAATTAGATTTGCCTCCGATGTTGGCCCATATCTCCGAAACGAGTCACTTGACATCATGTGATGGAATATTTTTTATTTTTTTAGTCTCCCCTATTTTTTTTATTACCTATCACTTGTCGCACATTATATTATTATAGGTTTATCGTGCGACAAAAAAAATTAAGGTGGTGGTCGTTGATGATGCCAGAGACTTATATCCTTTCTTCACAGTCAAACGGTTCGACTAATTTAGATGAAACATTGCCTAAGGACAGTTTAACAGATCCCTGGAGGATCCATGATGGAGGGTAACATAGGATACATTTAACCCTGATAATCCCGCAGGATTGGGATTTACGCGTGGGCAAATCGCTGTTTCCCGACATTTAATAATAGGGGTTAAAGTATGAAATTGCCGTTTTATTGCAATAGGTTCTTTGAATTGACATAGAATCTTCATGGTTTGAGGTTTTCGAATGAAACTTTTTTCAAATGGTTTCTGTGATGTTCTTTTTTTAAAAAATGTGAAACATTTGAATATCGACTTTCAATTCTTTTTGTTATTCAATTTAGACAAGAAAGATGGATACTGCGAAAATTCGAGTGATTTTTGAATACGAGTCCGACGCGGAACTAACGCGGCAGAAACAGCCCGCAATATCAATGCTGCGTTTGGAGAGGGGTCTACTAATGAACGCACCGTGCGATTTTGGTTTAAACGCTTTCGTGATGGAAATTTCGACTTAAAGAACGAGCCACGAGGAAGACCGCCGGGTGAATAACGTTATTCACACAGGTGAATAACGATGAATTAAGAGAGATAGTGGAAGCCGATCCTAGTCAAACTACCCAGGAATTAGCGGCATGGTTTAACGTTACCTTACCCACTTTATTGACTCACTTGCGTCAAATTAATAAAATAAAAAAATACGAAAAATGGGTGCCTCATGATTTGACTGATCTGCAGAAAGAAACGCGTGTTGAAACTTGTGTTGCCTTGTTGAACCGGTACAGAAATGAAGGAATATTGGATCGAATTGTAACATGTGATGAAAAGTGGATTCTTTATGATAACCGGAAAAGAAAAATGCAATGGCTGACCCCAGGTCAAATGCCACAACAGTGTCCTAAAGCAAAACTTACCAATAAAAAGGTAATGGTAACTGTTTGGTGGTCTCAGCATGGTGTTATTCACTATAGTTTTCTTCGATCTGGTCAAGCAATTACGGCAGATGTCTATTGTGCCGAACTCCGAACCATGTTGACAAAACTAGCAGTAAAACAGCCCCGACTCATGAATCGATCTTCACCATTATTGCTCCACGACAACGCGAGACCTCACACAGCACGAGAAACCATTTTGACCCTTCAGGAACTGCACTTAGAAACCATTCGTCATCCTCCGTATTCACCAGACCTTGCTCCAACGGACTACCATTTTTTTCGTGATTTGGACAATTATCTACGTGACAAGAAGTTTTCTTCCCAGGAGGCAGTACAAAATGCTTTCACACAGTTTGTGCAGTCTAGATCGTCGGAGTTCTATCGCAAAGGCATTAATAACCTTCCCATTAGATGGCAGCAATGTATAGATAATAATGGCAACTATTTTGATTAAATAAATTTGTTAAAAATTTAAAAAATAAACAATTAAGATTTTCAGTACAAATCGGCAATTTCATACTTTAACCCCTAATATTTTATAAAAATATATTATCATAAAGTACTTAATAGGTTTCTTTTTAATGCTCCAGCTAGGCATAGTATGCGATTATATCGCAGCGTGTTAATTAACTATGCGATATACGTGTTATCTATAGATGGAAAAGTTAGGGAACATTTAGAATCTTACCTGAGCATACCAATACATATCCTTTTGATGTTTCAAGCACATTATTTGACAGCCTGGTACCTGTAAAATTTTGAACATAGACAGCTGAGTTTTGAAAATAGGTTAATATTAACCAAATCAAATCATAGTAGCCTTTGATAAGTACACAGGTTTCAGCAACGGGGTTGAGTTCGACGTAAGGATCCTCTTCAGGCGGGTCTGCTTGCTCCACCGTGTCCCAGTACCAAGCACGGATGCAGCCGTCGCGAGCTATGGTGGTCACTTCGTCCCCGGCTGGACTTAGCATGAACTGAATCTGAAAGACAGAAGTACGCAGGTTTCAGCAACGGGGTTGAGTTCGCCGTAAGGATCGTCTTTAGGCGGATCTGCTTGCTCCACCGTGTCTCAGTACCAAGCACGGATACAGCCGTCGCGTCGAACCATGGTACAGGCTAAACACAATTCACTCGGTTTTACACTTTGTAGCTGTACCCAGCGTGCCAGCCAAGGACACATTGCCGTTCAATGCGAAGTATCTCAATGTATCTTTTGACAAAAAACCACGTAAACTCGAGAATTACCCTCTAAGAGGTAAGAGCTGAAGACGTAAGAGAACTATTATACTACCACCACCACTGGATTGCTCGAAATTTTATGAGACTGGCCGAATACAGAAAATACTCGTAGTCCTCTTATTTTAAGTCGCGTCACTCAGTCACCAACCGAATGTGAATTATTTTAATAAGTTATCGCTCACCACAGGTGCCTTGTGACAAGTTTTCCTTCCTCGTTGGGTTACTTCCAATTTGACAAGCCCTGCTTCCCAAACCAGTACATTACCCCATTCACATCCAGATAATACCTGAAATTATAGGTACCTACGTATCTTGGATTTTTTTTTCAGTTACAATCCTTTATCAGCTGGTACAGAAGATGCTATATTATACTATACCTACCATAGATATTTTAAAAATGTATTTACGAATCCATGAGATTTATATAGAGGTACAAATCCTGTAGACCAAGTTACCTTTTCATCAGGCATCGGATAAACGCCAAGAACGTCACAAATCTCGGTTTTACCAAATCTGCCTAATTCTCCTTTCAATTTTAGACCCGTGAATGTTTGGGCCATTTTCCAAAACTTTATATGCGCCGCTCCTGTATTGATAAATAGACGTTGGTTTTAGGTTTGATAATAATTATTTTCCTAAATCCTGCAACGACATCAGGGCGCTTCGACGAGCCTAATAAGAAAAATGCGTTCCATTCAACCCTGTTGCTCAAGCTCACTTGGCGCAGTTGGTTAGAGAAACGAAGGTCGAAGTTCAAACCCCGCAAAGAGTATTGAGTGTTGGAACAAAAATCATTTGTTCTTAAATAAGGCTAAAGGTAAATTAATAAATAATTATTATGTAAGTATTGCTTAAATTTAGTTTCATACCACCAGTAGTAAGTTGTCCCGGGCAATATGGAGAAAACATGACCCCGTTAACATCGAATGTGAAGGCACTTGTTCTCAATAAGATCCTGTGCCTTTTCCAATTCCATATTGTAAGGTTGTAGTCTGGATCTTTACCCACTGATGCTAAAAGTTCGCCATCGGGACTGCAAGGGAAAGTTACGCGAAGTTGTTACGGCATATTTGAGGTACAACCAAACCGCAGCTTACTTTTGTGAAGAAACACTGCAACAGACAGTGCTGTTAAAACAAGTAGTTTTTGATGTGCTATCTTAGATTTTTAATGCTACAAAAAGTGAAAGTAAATCACCATGAGTTTACTTATGCCATTTTAGGGGAGTGAAAAAGACAATTGAAATGTCAACATTTGGGCACCAATTTGTTGGAAGAATGCTCTAGAAACAAATAATTTTATCGATTTTCACTTTGTGTTTGACTGTTTTCAAAAGTTCAGCAACACCACTGGACATATAGGTTGTTTTTTAATTCAGACCATTACCTCACGTTTTGGTTTCTCGTATTTATATTTTTTACTACAGAAATAAGTGTCAAATCTTAGTCTACTATTAAAAAACGAAGTATATATACTAATATTGCTACTTATCCGATGTTGCTCAGTAACACTTGAAAACGTTGTTCTACAAAACTGAATGCCTTTCAAAAGTTCTACTTAGTTTCCACGTGATATATAAGAATAATAAGATATTTACAAATATTTCTACCTAAAATCGAGTATAGAATAGGCGTTTGTTGTCCCGTCTCTGAGCACAGCGTCAATCTCCATTTGTGGCCACGTGTACATTAGAATGACAGGATCGATGTCGCCTTCCCTCGCTTCAGCTATAGCTATGCGGTAGTTAGGGTCTTTCCTGTAGGACTAAGCATTTCGATAATAAATCTCATCATATACTTGACTTAAATAATCTTGAGCTGACGTGCCCATTCAATGAACCCTTAGCTTAGATGTTAGTGAATGCATGAGACTACTTATTATATAATACCTTTTTTTTTTGGTAATACATATTATATGATACATGGAAAACATAGTTGACTAACGCAAATATTCCCAACAGAACCACCAGTAGTAGACCTTCTGAACCACGTCTGTTTGGTGTTGACGTCCATGAAGGTGATGATGCTGCCGGCTGACCAACATACCACTGTCTCGTCACACGCACATAAGTTGAAGTATTTATGGCAATTGTAACCGTACGAATGTCTGATATTTGGGTCAGGATATTATAGAGAAAGAAGTGAAATGGAGAGAGTAACTACCTATGTACTTATTAGAGTTTCAAAAACATTTCACGCGACGCGACTAACGATTCCTCGGTACTATAGGTGTGCTATCGTAATCCAATTGCTTGGCTGACCTCAGCTCTACCTATTACATAGCATTGGCACGTGCCAGTTACTCGTACATTACGTACAAACAGTACGAGTTACTGCAATGCAGCAAACTGGCAGACTGGACGTACGCTAGCTCGCACTGTGTAAACTATTTTCTTTATCGTAAGTGAAAGTCAAGTCACAGCTATAGTGCTTCAAGAACAAAATTGATTTGGATCATCAGTCACCAGTTTAGCTGTTACTTTACCTTTTCGGTAAGTAGGTACTTATGCTTAAGAATTTGGCGCAAAACAGACTTAATGTTTGCTTATCAAAAAAGGATACTCAAATTCAAATAAATCAATCGGAATTGTCGAATCTAAAGTATTGACTGCTCCAGAGATGAAATCATCGGGATCATATTCCGTAAGAATAGATTCTTCTTCCATTTCCACTTCTTCTTCATCTTGCACGTCTTCCAGTGTTGGTTCTTCTTTACCTTCTCCTTCTATTTCTTCTCCTTCCCTTTCCCCTGAATCGATTCATTGTCATTTCTTAGTCGCTTTTACCTTATTATTAGTTTTATCAGGTTTTACCTATCATCGTTGTCATTGTTAAATAATGTAGGTAGGTAAAGCTAACCTACTAGTTATATATAACGTAGTTTACATGATATTTATTTAGGGCATCAATGTGCTTTTCTTTAAGAAAAATATTATGTGCGCTGTTAACATCGCTCTTACGGTGAAGGAAAACACCGTAAGGAAACCCACGGCTTAAAATTACGCACACAGGCCCAATAGTAATACTAATTGCGGAAACACACAGTTAAAACTTTAACTTTTATTTAGGCTATAAGGGTATGAACAAGTTTTATTTGTAGGTACATTCTCTACCTTACCTCAAACAAATTATTAAATTTAGGAATAGTGTAATAGATTTTATTTGCCGATGGCCGTCTCTGTTGAGACGCCTACTGTGAGTGTAGGTACCTACCTAGATATAAAATTCATGTTTCACTTACCTTTTTCGACATCATCTGCTGGTTTACTCATTATTCATAAACCTATTTCACTACAGTGTTCTATAACAATTCCAAAATTGTACGCTCTAACAAAAACATTTTGTCACCAAGCAACAGAATCGAGTACCTATTTGATAAGTTTGACATTTGCCGCCATAGCCAAACAGACACTGAACCAACCTGAAGAAAAAAACTGAAGAAACGAAGACTCGACTTACACGTTCAACTAAATTATACTTGCCTAATATCAATTTGTGACGCCAAAATTCTAAAGAGATCTGATAAAACCAATAAAAAAGTGCATTTTCATGAAATCTATTTGAAAAGAGCTACTGTATAACTAGCCCTTGCTGGCGCTCTAGCTAACTCACCGGCCAAAAAGTATATAATCAATCACCAATGAGTATATTAAAGTTAAGTATATGAAGTTTTAAAATATATTTGATATACCTATATTTATTGTGTGAATTGTGCTATGATCATGGTTATAAACTATTTAAACATTCTAAACAAAACTCATAACTATTTAAAAAAAATAAAAACAGTTTTTGCGTTATACAACTTTGTCACTGGATCGTGTAAATCTCATGGAGGTAAGATAAATAACTGGAGGAAAATCTGTCAGAATAAAAACGAGCTGAGCAAGATGGTTGTAGCAAAGGACTTGTGTCATTTTCTAATAGGGTGACAATAAGATTTTTTTTATGTGACAGATGTTACATTTAATAATGCAAGTGCAATTGTATTATTTACTAGCTGCGCCCTGCGGTTTCCCCCACGTAAGTACCGTTACCGCGAGATTATCGGGATATCCTATGTGTTATTATAGGTTTTCAGCTACCTATATTCAAGTTTCATTGCAATTGGTTTAGTAGTTTTTGCGTGATTGAGTAACAAAATCACAGACATACATACAAACTTTTGCGTTTATAATATTACTGAGACTTACGTCTCAGTCTCTGTTGGCAAATTGAAGATTTCCATTAGCAATAGACGCTCTTTAAGGATTAATGAAATAATACAAAAGGACACGGTATAAAACAGTTTTATTAATTGTTATAGTATGCTTATTAATTTTTGAACACTTTGATTAATAAGTATAAATATTTTACAAAAAGAAATGTATCATCAAAAATCACCGTATCACGACGGGTTCCCGTGAGGCAAAGATTAGCGCTCTCGCCCGTCATGCAAGAGGCACAGGTTCGAAGAAAGAAGAAGAAATTAAATTAATTTTCTTTGGTGTGAAGCAGCAGCAGAAGAAGAAGAATGAAAATACATACACACAAAGACACATACTACATACTGACTGACGAAATCAAATTTAAACAGACATGACGGTCAATTACGTTAAATTTAATATAGTACTTCCCTCAAAATTCATCAAATGTAAAGCTATAGGAAATTTCAAAAATAAAACTTTTTGACTAATTACTTATTATCACTCATGTTCAGCAGGTAAGTAGTAAAATATTTAACAGTATTCGTACTACCAGCGGAATTGTTGGTATTAATCGGCTTTCAATAATCGACGGGAGTAAAAGCAGGAAAGATCGAAGTGACGACTGCATACGACTGATTTTTTTGTAATTTTCTACTTCATATCCATACTGCTGAGTCGTTTTTGTCGTATTTGTTCATTTTTCGGAAAGCTGAAATAATAAAATTACAGTAAAAAAAAACTTACCCGAACTCAATACAAAAATCCAAAAATCATAGTCACCATAAATTCTTGTAATAGAACAAAACATTTGTAGAATACAATAATAAACATATTTTGGCTTACCTATGAAATGATATATTACAACCACCATATGATTCACTTGTACAAGTAAAAACACAACACGTTTTCACCATTTTATGCAATTTAACGCAGAAATTTTATAAATTAAATAATTAATATTTTACCGCCATGATGCCACCATGACACTGACGCTTGGGTTACCATTAAAATAATAAAAAGGAAATGGGAGCCAATAATGTACTTGACAACCACTTATTACACCACCTGATAAATGGAAACCAGGATATTCGTGTAAGATCCTATACAATTTGTACGGAGTGTTAAAAGGAGACCCTGGCGTCCAATTAACAGGTTGTGTATTATAGGGACATTATCGGGTCGTGCTTTATCTGGCCGTACAATAACTGCAACCTCTTTTAATGTTTTTTTTTTTTATGATAATTTTTGTAGGCTGGCAAGATGAAAGAACGAGACACACTACATCGTCGATTGCTATCTCATTCGGCTCGGATTAGCCTCTGTCTTTTGTAAGGCAAAATGTTCAACTAATCAGTCCAGTTTATTTGCTAAGTCCATTGTAAATCTACATTAAGTTCGCTTTTAACTATTGGTAGCACTGCAGTTATATCAATTTATTGGATAATGTCACTGTCAACGTCGAAAGGAGTCTTGGCGGGAACTTGTTGAGGAGATGTGGTGCTAAATTTTCATTTTTGTGAAACCCAGTTCATATGCGTGCAAATTGTTTAATTTCGGGGGCATATTAATCAATTTAGTTTCGTGAAGGTGTACAAGTGGAATGAAAGTGAAAATCGGTGCAAAACATTAACTTAGTGTTGTCTCCAAGGCTCCGTGAAGATTATTTGTAAATGGCCGCCGTGTTTACAAATGATTCCCTAGACTTGACTTTAACTATGACGACTTGACTGTTTCGATGCAAATAACTTGCATAATATATTAGAATACTTGACACTGGCTAATTTCCTAATGGCCATAATCGGTTCCCAACCGATAAGAAATAATAATAACGTCGAAAGGAGTCTTGGCGGGAACTTGTTGAGGAGATGTGGTGCTAAATTTTCATTTTTGTGAAACCTAGTTCATATGCGTGCAAATTGTTTAATTTCGGGGGCATATTAATCAATTTAGTTTCGTGAAGGTGTACAAGTGGAATGAAAGTGAAAATCGGTGCAAAACATTGACTTAGTGTTGTCTCCAAGGCTCCGTGAAGATTGTTTGTAAATGGCCGCCGTGTTTACAAATGATTCCCTAGACTTGACTTTAACTATGACGACTTGACTGTTTCGATGCAAATAACTTGCATAATATATTAAAATACTTGACACTGGCTAATTTCCTAATGGCCATAATCGGTTCACAACCGATAAGAAAAAAAAAAAAAAAAAAAAACGTCGAAAGAATTTTCGGAAATAATGTTGTCTCTTTTTTTCTTAGTGTATTTTTCGTTGTAGCTATCTCACTCACATTTTATTTGTCAAGTCAAATCAAACTTATTTCCATTATTTTGGACTATGGACTGAGTTTTCTGGTAATAAAAAATATGCGTGCATTATCTTAGTATCACATTTATATAGTTTGTGAATTAAAAATCTACTAATTAAACCAAATTTACAAACTCTTAACTATGTCGCAGCCACAAAGAAAAGCTGTGATAAATTTATACAAAACGGTAAGAAACTTATCGAAGTTTTTACTCTCTAGTGTTTGGCTAATAAAATTAAGTTCTTTTTAATAAAAGCTAGGTACCTACTTACTACTACAATGTTTTTGTTATCTAACCCAATATGTTTGCTGTTTCAGTTGATATATTTGGGTCGCGACTGGCCTCAAGGTTACGATCTGTTTAGAAAAAGGCTACAAAAAGTTTTTAGAAAGAATAGTGACGAGACAGACCCTGAAAAAATAAAAGTAATGATAAAGCATGGAGATTTTGTTGTGAAGGAGATAGAGGCGCTTTACAAACTGAAGAAGTACAGGGCAATGAAGAGGAGGTATTATGATGACAGTTAGTTAACCTACTTTCTGTCTCAGTAAGTTGTACTTATCTTTTACCTATTCATTTTCGATTTACCAACTTATCAAAAAAGGTTTTGATTCGAGAACAGGACACACATAATTACTTTGATGAGGTCCGGCATGTATTCTAAACTAAACTGTCTTAACAACAGTTCAGCATTGTTAGATTTGTATTGAAATAAGTTCAACAACTTTTGGAAATTATAATCCAGAAAAATCTGACAATGCTGAGGTATTGTTAAGTTGTTTTTCTTATTGTTAACCTGTAAAAACTACGGTAGCCAGTCTAATTCATAGAATAACTTAAACAATATGAATGAATAGCCTCCAGTTTCAAGTATGTGTGTTCTGTGCTTAAATGTTTACATTACCTTCTATTATAGTACCTAAGCGAAACTTCCCTTTAGTTAGTTTATCATAATAAAATCTTAAAGATTTGTGTATTTTGAAGACTGGCTCAACTAGAGGTTACAAGTAAATGTATTGAGTATAAGCTTGTATACATTGTAGTAATAAATACCCAGATAAGTTCGAAATGTATCTGTGATTTTTGGCTACTTTTAAAAGAAACAATGAAACAAAATTGTCTATGTAATTAATGTATTATAGACATTATTTAGTTTACATAATTCATATACTATAATAAACTCTATTTAAATTATTAAGTGTTACAAAATAAAATTTCTAACATTTGTAAACAAAATGTTAATAAATAACATAACATGAATTAATGATTTTTATTTATATGGCAAGTGATATGATATTTAGATAATCAGATAGGGGTATATACATTAAAATCTATGGTAATAATATTAAAGTTTTGCACAAAATAAAATAAGGTTTGTATTCGCTAAAATGCTATCAGTGTGAGAAATGGCAATGGAATTAGATAAACCCTGCATTGCTGGTAATCCTGACTACATCCAAAATCAATGTTGTAAATATTTTAGGAATATTTTTCTAGTTTTAGCAAAGAAGTTCGTAACCAATAGCAATTATACAACAGCACAACATCTCAAACTCGCTTCACGTGATATATGCGAGTGTAAATGATATTAACATTTCAATGTGACATTAAAAACTTTGATTAAATGTATTGATCTTTCTACAATTACCTACAGTGTCTTGGTCAATTGTTATACAAAATCGCCTATTTAAAGCCCAAGATTGTAATTATAAATAAATTATTCAATGCATAAAGTTTAGTTTTAGCATAGTTTCATTAGAGATCCCCAGTGGTTGTATATTTAGATACCTAGGTGTTTTGTAACTATTTAAGTCATAGATACATTAGGTTATTTAGTAATATTCTAATTATGTCGTCATTAGGTACAAAAAGATGCAAATATCTTTCTTTACCTTTCAATAAAATGTTGAGTGTGCAGAAGTTAAGATCAAAATTTTCAAACTATTCTTATTTTGGAAGCACAAAAATACATTTTATTTTGATTGAGTATGTAATATTTATGTACTACTTACAACAAAATAATATTTCATTTTGAAAAATACGTTTATTAACCTGGTTGCCCAGGAAGCGGAGGAAGGGATGTATTTTTCGTGCTTTCTTGTATGTGTCGTAATTATCTTTCAAACGACTGGATGTATTTCGACAACTGGGGTATCCTATTCGTCTTCAAAACCCATGTGTCCCTAAGGACTCTAGGGACACTTGATAATCACCTCCATCATCCTGGTGTTTCAAAAAAATTGAGGATTTTTGGCCCGAATTCCTTTACGTAGTCGGTTTTTTTTAAACTCTTTTTTCCTGTTTATTGTTTACGTCGTTGCTGTGATAATACTATAGGTGTACCTAAAAATCGCCTACAAGTATTAAACAAATAGCTCAGGGTTTTACTGATTTAAAGGAAGTGTCTTAATTCATTAGAAATGTTTCTAAGACAAGCTAAAATGTTGCATTTGTATACCCTTTCTGCCCGAGTAGCACACGTTTACGTGTGCAGTTTTTAGATAACATCTGGGGCATTATTCGATATTATAGTATAGATAGGTAGGTAGGTACTTACATGAAAATTCTTGGCTTTTTATTCTGAAATTAATTTGTATTACCTTGACTAAAATTGAGTCTAAAAGGCAATCTTAAGTTTTAAGTTTTATGCTGATTTGAGTTAGGAAAGTATTAAGGTTTGAGTAGGTAACTATCGATTATTTCCCCGACATGTAGGCATTGCGAGATATTGTTTTATTTCTTCTTAACTTTATTTAATCTAGCGATCAATCACATACTTTGTGGAATCGTTATATTAATAATACAAAATGATTAATATTAGCATTGGAATGTCTATATTGTCAATTCTACAGAGGCTCGATCGCTCTTACGATCCGTGATTATTAAGTTGCTTGGATTCGCTATAGATCCATAACTAACTTTACTAGTACAAATCTTAGAATTCTGCGATTTTAGAGCTCATTGATAGATAAAGTTTGATCCGTTTACTTATTCAAAACTAACATTAATACTACTACTAACGTACGAAATGTTTTATTGAACTATAAAATTTCAAAGTAGCAAAGAATAATAACCCAGTTTTTGAAAATATCTGCATGGTCAACAAAAACTTTTTCGACTGCAACTTCAAATTGTTTTAAATACTAAGTACTATTCGCTTATTGCGACAAGCTTTCAAAAAGTAAAAAGACCAACCAATAACAAAAATCACAGAATTCCGTATAAAGCTGTATATGAATCTATAGTGTTTTACTATTAAATACAACCTATAATTTATATTATATAATAACTTTATATTTAGACAGTACTTCAACCACAATTCTATCCCTACATGTATCGTGTTGGTGCATCTCTAAGCTTATGAAGCCTCACTTTCTATAGACGATATACATTACGTGGAGTCCTAGTTTTGAATCGCTCGTCCTACGTTTAACTACGTTGAGTAATCTAAATTGCTCTCTTAAACTGGTTTTCGTTCGACTTCGGACTAGCAACGAGTGGTTGATAGGACTAGTTGCGGGTCGCGGGATTCATTTAAAGAAAATTCCCCAGCGACGACGTCTCGAACGAAAATCAGAAGAAATCAAGCGATCTATACCACTCGACGTGGGTCAAGCAATTCAAAAACTGGGCTCGTGACCGTGAACTTTAACATGTGATTACATTATTTATATACACAATAACACATATTATCTTGAGATCAACAACAGTTAATTAAGCGATAGGTAGTTAATATGTAAATATGAAGTTGTTTTCCATACACTACGTTAGGTAATACATACAATAATATGATTTTGTATCCAACTCTAATACCTAACTCAAACAAACAAGCATTAAAAATGTAACATTGATCTTAACCTTAATTAAAAGTTTGACTAGGTTCGATGATACCACGTTTGTTTACAAAATAAATATAACTTAAATAACTACTTAGGTAACTTAAAATAAATCTTCTTCAACTCAACGCCTAGCCTAGTTTAAAGATGGTCAATCGAGTATAGGTACAATTGTTTGTCATGAATATAGTTTTAACTAATATATTAAGGTATGGTTACCTATAGAATAGGCCTAATGTTCCTCCTAAAAAGAAAAATGAGTCTGTAACTATACAACACATTGAAAGTTCTACAAAATTTAAGTACAATTAATTTAATAAGATTTTCTTCCTAAGAGGAACACAATTTACCTATAATAATAAAAGGATATCAATACTTTAACACTTATACGATAGTAAAATAGAATGTTGTAAATTTAACAGGACACAACTTATTTACATAGCGTTTTAAGTTTTAGTAATGTCTAGGTCAATAATATTGAGTAGTCTGCTCTTCTTGTGACACTCGAGGCCATGGGACTAACCATAAAGTAAAATGCTAACAACAAGCACAATTCATTTATGATTCGATAAGAAAATAATGTTCTATTCGAACAACGAATCGAGGTTAGTAAATAGCAAATAAACTTGGCTACAACTATCCTACACACCCTTCACAAGCGTTTAGTACATAATCGCTCAAGTAAGTTCAAATTCACTAAATTCAACATACGAGTATTAGTCGAGAGGGAAGATTACTTATTTTTTAATTTAAATCAGAAATTAGCAATCGAAAAATACGCCCATAGATATGTAAGGGATGCGTTATTTTTGTCGACAGTAATATCGACCATGATTTTAGGCAATAAAAACGTTATTCCGTGAGCTATAGTTATTTCAAATTAGTTGGTTTTTCACAAAATCCAATACCCTACATCGTAAGAAGGACTGCAGGGTTTTCAAAACATACTGTGTAATGCACATCGTATTTACCAAGTATGAAATACTTTATCACGTATTTATTCAAGGCTTAGTTGATTTTAAATAATTCAAACACAGGATACTGTTCTCTTTAAACAAATTAATATGGTCTATATCCTTCTTTCACCGCTGCGGCTCCACTGTTGTATTTATTCTGAAAAATACAGATGAGACATTAATTAATAATAGTCGTCGTAAATACCAAAAAAATGCATCAGGGACTCAATTTTTAAATCGAATCTAATTCGAGCGATTTAAATAGCTTAATTTCTATTGATTCTCTTTCGTTTTCGGTAATTTTTCAACTACTCGCTGCCGAAGTACAACATCAAACGAAAATCAGCAGGAATAGAGCTATTAAATCGTCCGAAATGGCACAGACGATTTAAAAGTAAGGCTCCTGAGGTTTGTTATCAATCATATATAAACAAATCAAAAACGAATCATATATAATCTAACCTGTTTCGGTGATCGATTTAATCTTTCTTCTCTCCATCTTCCGGATCTTTGAGAGTGTGCCACTGCGCGATAGGACGTCGCGGGCTGGCCAGCATGTCAGACCAGTGACGCAGCTCGGTGCCCGACGCGTTGTACCCCAGCACCACCTTGCCGATCGGCTCAGAGGTACCGATACGGTCGTAGTCAACCACCGTTACCACTAGATTCACTTTCTGAAGCGTAAACGGCTTATTAGTAGAGATGAACGGTATAAACTAGTGGTCAAAATGTAGTGATCCTCTATTTCGGTTCAATCTTAGTGTGACGATGATTATTAAGAAATTTGCCAATGCTGTACAGAAAGATACAGAAGTAATTATGAACGCGGTTCTTTCTTGTATTTGTTCCCAATTTATTGATTAAAAATATGAATTTGTTTTGTGAAAATACGAATGAAGGATGAAACTTTAGACGAAAATTTAGACATTAGTAAATTGTTTTATTACGTGTTTGGTTCACTACATCTTCAACCACATTTTTCCTAAGGGTATATAAAATATTTCACGATAAAAATAACCAACAAATGCATGCCATAGAATACGGCAATCATGACACTACCATGCGTTAAGCATCCAGTTAAAAGAAACAATAACCTAACACTGCCTTCATGGATACATACCTTTTTGGGGAATATTAAGAAATAGGCAATAGTAAGGTGATAAAATAGATAGACTGAAAGAATTACTGAAGAATAACGAGGAACTGGATTCCTTAAACCATAAGTAATTACAATTTGAAGTCACCAAATTGCAATGCAGTCACGAGGGGAGATTGTTAAAACACCACTTCGCTTGCAGGAAATGGAAAAGTATATTGAAAAAAGCCAACGTCGTTAGAGTTATGTCATAAAAATGAAAATCTTTATCAGAGATTCTGAAATATTAACTGTAGAATTACCGATAAAGGTCAACATTTTATATATTTACAGTCACTCTAAATTGATGGCTCTAAGCAATATAGGTATAGGTATAGTAAAGGACCAGAGGTAAACGGTAGGTTAGAAACTAATGTAGAAGGAAAATCTAAGTAGGATATAGCCAAACACACCAAAATAAAATGTTTTGTTCTACAAATTGAACCAAACGAACATAAGGAGAGATATCTAAATTTACTATCTAACTGACGTAACTTGGAGGGGAATAACAAGTCGGATAAAGAAAGTTTGAATTCAAATCATAAACATGACATTCCAAAAGAAAAAAATAAATTAAAATTAAATTTTAGGAGCAGGATTGACTTGACATGGATGCAAGTGGTGTGCTTGCCACCAATAAACCAATATATATTTTTACTGACAACATTCAATACACAACATCGAATCATACACGGAACAGACAATATCAAACGGAGAGAGCTCGATGCAATCGAAAGATATTTCGATTTATAAGATGTATCGAGACATTCCTCGCTTTTGTTGTCCAAGCCGTGCGCAGTCACATTGAATTTTGTATAAATCTCGGCTCGCACCTGTATTTGTTCGAATGGTACTTCAAAAGTAAATGACTCGTTGTAATAGGGATTCAGTGTACACTTCTTGATGCTCGTTTTCTTCTTCTTGAGACGTTTGCCATTTTGCATGAGAGCAATCTTTACGTACGGATCTGTGATCCACCAGCGAAGACGCACGATATGAAAAGGATAATAATAACACTTATTAATGTAATTTATAACATTGTCTGTTTTAAATAAATAGTACCTCTATACTAGACATGTTAAATAAATGCTGATAATGTTAGATAAAATAAAACATTTTCCTGCTGCACCTACTTGAAAAGTAATAGGTTGGTAAATTAAATGTGTGTAATAATAACTAAGAGGTATGCTTGTATGCAAATATACTGTTACCTACGGAAAGATGTTTGCGATAAAAGCCAATTGTAAATACTGAATAAATAATATTTGATCAAAATAAATGACAAACATTTAGGTGTTTTGCTTTTACTATAATTGTAATCAATCTTGCACTAAAGTGTTGTATATGGATAAATGCACTGGTACCTTTATACTATAATAGCAAATAAAATTAAATACCTATTAAAATGAAAAAAGTATCTACTGTGTACTAAACAATGTAGGAAAGACATGCACTTGTAATTTATTATAGCTAAGTTTAACACGTCACGATAAGAAAATATGTCCAAGATGAAAATTACCCTAAAATCCCTGTGAAATTAGATAGAATACGTGTTAAGTTACAGTGTATTTGTTTAGTCTTATAAATGTAAAAAAAGTTATATGTAAAAGTGAAATAATTGTACCTTCGTATATGGTGTATACTTTACCTGACAGACCACCGACATCCATTTTCTTCAGATTCTTAGCTTCCAAAATGACAACGGTGAGTTTTCCAGCCGTCGGTACGTAACGTAGTGAGAAACATATATCTCCCAACTTATTATCCTGCAAGATATGTTTTAATGTTAAATTACGCTCATATATATGCAATTAAACTCATATAGGTATATATATAATGTAATAAAATCCTTATGATAGGTATAACTACAGTTGTTATCATTCTTCTCGATCACATACAAGTAGATTCTTAAAAATAACTGATAGGTGTATCTGTATATCTAACTATAATTAATGCTTCTCAAATATTTTCTTAATATCTTAAACAATTATAGCGTAATATATAGAAAGGTGTTAAATTTTTGTGTACCTTACTACAAAATATAAAGTTAAATAATGTTTTTTGTATTGATATGAGTGTGGAAGATATATAAAGGAATAGTTGTGTGAGGAAATAGCGTTCACTGAACGGGTTTGAAAAGCTGTTTGTAAAACATATAGTACAAATAATATGGACCATAAATAACGCGGCTTAGGGCGGGACGGGGCACTCAAAACCTTGTTACACCAAATAAAAACAAATGAACATAACAATAGCACCGTGTATTCACCTAAAAGCGTTCATGTTTGTAGGTATTTCGACATACAATTTAAGCCAATCACGTCAGTTATATTAATATGAATAGATTCAACAGTAAATCAGTTTTAAGCTGAAAATGTATGTCGAGGATCGTGCTCAGGACGCATAGCCCATAGACAGTCAACATTATAGCCTCGAACATATAATGAAGATTGCATCTATCTAGTAATACGCACATTTGACGAACACTTTCATTGCGTTACATATAACGGTTTAGCACATCTCATTTCATCTAATAATATAAAAATTAAACACATTAAAACTAGACGTACAAAACAAACATAAACGATGTTCATATCAAACCTAGAAAAGCATTTTCTTTTTATAATAATATATATCATTTTAATTTATAATTGTAGAAGATAAGGAGTGGTATTTGTTAATAATTACGATCTGTTGCCGAAATGAAGCCAATTATCAATTTATTCGATACACCCAGCTCAGATCATCAACTCAATGTCGTAGGTACACCTACGTGGTATAAGTAGGTATTTTATAATGTAACACTTCACGCTTTAACCTTACACCCTATATCAGTATTCAAAAGGTCCTGACTCGAGCCCTAAATATACCTCTGAATTTACACCTCCATTAACCTCCCTATTCGTTTATAACCATTTTAGAAACAGATCGCAATAGGCTAAAAATATAGAAACGACACAATAATAATATAATGGATCCCACAAAAGATTTCAGTTCCGCCTTCACTTCATAAACTGTATTTACTTTCATAATTATATATACTTCATCAACAGTATTAAGTTTTGACAGAAATATCTTTTGTAGCCCATTATCTACAATTATTTACTTACATAAATAGGTGTGCTATCTATCACATTACATTAACACTAAAAAGTCATAGGACCAAGTATTGAAAAAAGATATTTTTAAGCAGAGCGTGTATTATTGGCAATGGTGCATTACGTTTTTTTTTTTAAATTTAATAAATGTATCGAATATAAAATATAAAGATTGGAATTTAAATAATGTTCAGTCACGTTCATTTAGTTTCATTTTTCATTTAGAATGCAAATACAAACCATTGCCATAGGCCATGCAGGAGCATACATTGGTTCAGATAATGGGATAGAACAAAATAATTTAATACATACATACACAATAATATTATGTTTCGTAGTTCAGGCGAAGACCTGTAACATACTAAGGGGTATAAAGTTTGAACACTATATTTATGTGTAAATTTAACTTGGACCTTATATCTGCGAACTCCTGTCACAAAACATAAAAATCATAAAGATACCATTTATAATTTTGAAATTTAATACGTATTGATATTTTGAAATGACTGTTTGAACCAATGTAGTCTTCTTTTTATTTACAATACGTATTGTGTAATTAATTAGCCAATTACAAAGTCTGTGTCCCTGATTTGTCATCGTAGTATGTACTATAGGTGATTGCAATAAAGTTTTCAAACGTAAATGGCAAGTCAGGGACTTAAGAACACAACTTGACGAACATGCAACATTCCCCAGCCGCAGTATTAAAAAAAATCAAGGTGTAGATGGAGTAAAATTAATCTGAATAAAAATAAAATAAAATGGTATGATAGGTGATTACAGGTAAAAGGTGAATCTTATTTCGTGTGACGTGGATCGGGTGATCCAATGATGAACCCTACTGACCTAAGATATATGTGTACAAAAAACATTAGGGCCCACGTTTTGTCTAATATGTTTTATTTTTCGTCGTAGATACGTTTTGTGATTTTATACAAAATATCCGGATTGAGTTGTCCAATGTAAACCTGTTCCAAATACAATTTTGATAATTTCAGTAGTAACTTTGATGTGTCTCAAAATAATACTTACGTGAATGATCATTTCGTTTTGAAGCGGCATGCAAGATTGTTCAGGACACAATCAAACACAGCCAAGCAGAGCAGAGAAAATATGGAGAAAAAGAGAAAAACCAAGTAAATACATTTTTGCCGTCGAAATTAATTTTTATCCGAAAAATAAATACTCAATCCATTAATTTATTGAGGTTCCTTGACTCGTGCGCAAGCAATTCCACGCAACGCTGTTCAGCATTGCCTTGAATAATGTAGTTGTTTCATACTTGACATTTTATGAAAGTTATGTACTTTAGTTAAATATGATTAAATTACAATGGTCAAGGTTCCTCTACTTAAAAAGTGCAGTAAATTTTTAAAAATTCAAACCTTTTTTCAGGGAATATATAGCAAGGTACAAAATTACAGAGATTATAAATGTTGCTTTTACATAATTGAATATCAAATTATTGTTATAAATATTGAACATAAAATGTTGTAAAAATACTCGTATTCCTTGAAAAATGGCATTTGATCAAAAATAATGCTTTTCTGCCAAAACACAAATCTAACGATAACATTTTGTAAAATATAGAAGCTGCTGTAGGTACTTACTTACTTAAATAATGTCTGATGTATTTGTACTGTTATAGTTTTATGTGTTTTGCCAGCCTAGCCTAAGCTAATAAAATATTTGAATCTTATTGGTTTATCGGTACCTATTTGAGCATTTGAATAGTACCTACTGAATATGACTTTCTTTAACAAAGTTGAGTAAAGCTTATTCCTAAGTTGTTTCGGAATGTCTGTTGATGTGACCTGGGTGTTACTGTTTTTAATCTCGGTAATCTATTCCAATTTGGATTTTGTGCAACAAATTGTGCTTTACCTATTTATGTAGGCACCTATGCACATTTCGTGATCCTTGACAGTCAAGATACTATTATTAAAATCAAGTGTGAGAACGTATAAAATAAAAGAATTTAATAAAAGTATTCAGTACCTAATTAAGCAGTCCACATCTAAACTAGATGTGTCAAGTGCTGAAAAATAAGCTTCAATTATATAATACAAACACAGTCTTCAACATTAGTATTAACTGTTTCTGTTGATGGCAATAAATTCTTTAAAAGAGTAAAAAGCATGTGATGACATTAGCTTTTATAAAATACTCAATGACCATATACAATTGACTACTTTGGTATGCATATAGAGATTGTTTGTGGTATGAGCTTATTGTGTGTGAGTGTATTCGCACCTGCCCGCCTTCGCCCTCTACGCTCTGCAGTTCACGCCACTCCTCGATGGTCTGCGCTAAATCCACTTGGCATAGAGGTACCTTCACCTCCCCAATCTGGTCGTGTTTCGAAAATCGATCGAAGTCGAATATCGCGAACACTAGAGTTTTGTTCATTGCATCGGCATACGGCACGTTCTGTACAAAAATTGATAGTTGTCTATTCTGCTTCATACATTTCGGAGAGTGATAGTAATAACGCTCTACTTACATGAAATTATAATTGTACTTGCCTTGAATACAAATACTTCGTTGAATACGGGACTCAAGGTTTTACGATGAACTTTCGTTTCAAACTTTTTCTTCTTATCAGGCAGCAGATAAACCTTTACGTAAGGATCGGAAGTACCACCCATGTCGAGAGCTGGAAGGTCCTCCGCTTGGATGACGGTCACCGACAGACTGTTGCTGTTAAAATCATATTCCAGCTGCAAAATACAATTAAAATATTTTTATAAGATTCTTCCACACCTCATAGATATGAATAATGTTATGATTACAATGACAACTCAGTTTTTTTTTTATTCTAATGCATAGTTATCTAATGAACTACCATGAATGAATGTACTCGTAGCTTTCTAGTAGACAGCTTGTATGACGAAGAATGAGGACTATATTTTAATGCCACATTTGATAGGTGAGTATCTAATGCGTGTGGAGAATACATTTGTAATTATTGGTGAACATTTGTGAGATTAATACTCATGCGATACTTAACGCAACATTCAATGAAAGTGCATTACAGTACCTAGTTGCATTTACAATAAAATGTGTGTACCATCACCTCGTGGCTTGTGTACCGAGCACAGTGCTAGTGAGTCTTCATCCTCCGTTGTATCTAGAATTTAACCCAACGAACCTTGTATTGAAGTTTTCCTAACTTCTGTTCTTCCTTTTTGGAGTCGCCGTCGTCTGGCTCCTCTGCATTCTCCGTGAGCTCCTCCATGTCAGGCTGAACCTACATGCACGTCCCGCGGCAAATTTCACATGAATATCGTATTTCTTAACAGATAATGTCATTGCAACTTGCTTACCGAAACACTATTGTAATTTTAAAAAAAATATGGGGTTGATAAAGTTTGCCTGTAATCGTAAATTCCAATTCAATATGAATAATAGACTATTTTGTAATTTATTAATGCAAAGTAGAAATCCATCACAATTGCTTAGGGTACCTACTTATGTGTTATATTATGTATGTTGGTAAAAGTAAAAGAGATGAAAAATAGAAACAAAACATTACCTTTTCCTTATATGCCGAACCCAGGAGCTGGACGGATTTGAGGTCGACACCTTTCATACCCTTCTTGCCATCCTTGGAGCGCCGCTTACGGAAACACCGCCTGATGCAGCAGAAACAGATCCCGAGGACAAACACCGCTACGCCTATTTTTGAAGTTAAGTTTAAATCATTAAACAACAAGCAACAGCTATCTAAAATCATGTTTTGCATTATTGAAACTTACCGACAAGAATAGCCACTAGCTGCCAAGTTTCCATATTCATCATCTTGGCCATCTCTGCCGTCTTTTCCCCTATAGACTCCTGGATAGTCACCACCGTTGTCGTCGGTCCCGTTGGACCTCCTGATTCGGCTGTGATAAACATTCAAGACTGTAGAAGACATGAAATCCTGTATTCCATTCATCAAAAAGGATCAATGGAACTTCATTATAACAAATATTGAACATTGATTGGTAAAGTTAGATAAGATTGGAGATCGACATTAGATTGGATAAAGGCCTAAGAATATTAAAATACGTAAATTAATATACGACTCTATACAACAAAAATCGCCGAAAGTTTATAGGAGACCTCTGAGGGGAGGGTGTTCAGAAAGCATCGGTCCGATACCGAAGAACAGAAAAACATATTTAGAAACAACAGTCTTATTGTGACAGTACAGGTACAGTCATTTCCCATCATCAGTATCGGAACTGTGAATATCCCACTGGTCTTTCACGGGGTACCTATCCATAACACCTTTCAGTAAACCATATAAATTAAATTAAATATATAAATTCTGTGACCAACACACAGCGCCATCTAGCCCTATGGTAAGCTGCTTTATTCAAAATGAGAATAACTCCGACTCATCATTATATCTTGTTCTAATAAATGGTAAATTATCTGTGATTTTCCAACCAAATGTGAAACAAGCGGATAATATTACGCGCCAGAAGAAAACGGACTAAGTTTTTCAATTTGATCGTTAAACTTCCACTGAAATAATATTTACGAGTAGGTATTCGACGCTTTCCCAAAGGAACTTATTTTTATTAGTGCGAGTATATCAATTTCCAAGATTGAACTAGTCTAGGTACTTGTGTGGAAAATTGTTATATAGAATCAAAAAACGGGGTGTGGCTGTGTTATGAACACGGCCGTTTACGTGAATACGTCTTGTAACGGGTAATAGTTTCTGATCCTGTCGGCCGCATTCATTATTTTACGTTGTCGGCACTGCTTGACTCGATCGTATGGTGTTTTATTGGTACCATTCGTCGATTGATGTATTTTCAGATGTATTTCAGATGTATTTTCCAACAGTATACGATTCCTTTATTTTGAATTTGCTTTCCGACGCATATAGGCCGACATTATATATTATAAGTCTTTATTATTTTCACAGTTACAATTTGTTACTAATTTATATATGTAATTGGTAGATTTTTATGAGAGCTGACGATTATTATTAGCTTCACCAAGTCGAAAGTTACAAATGGAAACCTCAATACGCAGGAAAATGGCCATCAAATTGACAGGGCTGCCCCTTCCCCGCGCGCTGTGTGTCTGTCCTTACTTTTCGCAATAAATTATTTGATACTTTAGCAATCCAATATATGAAATTTGGGTGTGGATGATAGATATATAGCTATAACACGAACCTGATTTTGTTCAGTTTTCAGAGTTTCTATATTCCTGGATTTTGATATCGTAAGTTTAAAGACTTGGTCACGTCAATAAAGTAAAGCTGCCACTAAGAGAGGCGGGTCTAAACTTAAAATAAAAAAAACGGATATTTCATTTTCATCATTATTTGCCCATAGCAGGGTATATGCCTGATAAATCTCCTTCCACACAGCTTTGTCACTGGTTTCCGAATATTTATTATTGTGGTCCAAAAAGAACTGTCGCCAAGTAAAACTGGGCATGGAGCGGTCATGTGTGCCGAGAGGAAGACGGCAGGTGGAGCAAAGTGGCCCTAGAGTTTAAAACTAGGGCGGAAATGGGTCAGGTAAATTCTCCCCAAATAACCCCAGAGACGACACTTCGCGCCCGCTATACCAATACATTCCGCGAGTTCCTGGGTGTCACAAGAGCATCGAAACAGGTGTGTATTGCGACATGCAGGAAAATAATGGAGGCCTTCCTCCGGAAGGTCTGCTGAAAGTTCTACAGGAAGCAGAAGCTGCCATCTACAATAACACCGCGAAAGAAGTCAACAGCGACATAAAAGGACCATATAATAATATGACAGCGTACAAGTGGGGCTGAGGGCTTCGTAATTCGTTCCAGCAGTAAAGGAATCCCGAGACAAAAAATCACACCATCTTAAGAGAAACCTTCACTTCAAATATCCGGAAATAATCCCATAGTCTTTGTAGCAAAGTGCACGAAAGTGATGCTCGATGACAAAATCCTTTAAACGGCTGAAACTATCCAAGGCAGTCGGGGTATGAAAAATGCCCCCGAAGCATGGACTGTGTCGGAAATAGAGTAGGTAAATGGGGTGCCAGGATGTGCAAAGTCTACGTGGGTGGTGGCACACTTCGTTCCGGATGATGATATAGTAGCCACAGCAACGACTGAAGCGGCCAACAACCTAAGAGAGTAGGTCATTGGAAAGCACGGAGACCAGGTAAAACAAAGGATCCGTAGTATAGCTTCTATTTTGGTTAATCAGGAACCTGTGAACGCCTAATGATAAACGAGGCTCTGATGAACCATTTTGGATCCCTAGCCATGATCGATGATGACACATGTGAACCAGCTTCCACCATATATCAACAGGGACATCCTCTTCGAGATGAGGTACTTCCGTTCTACGGCAGTCACCCACATCACACAGGAGCTTCTATGTACATACAGGAACTCTCAAAACGTGGCGTATGCCCTGAAGGACGTATATAACGGAATTTACTCTGCCAAAATTACTGAAGCTGATTAAGTACACGGGCACCCACATACCACCTAAGGACTCGCGAACGTTGTACTTAGTACACACGTTAGCGGAAAAGGTATCCCTAGCCAGCAAGAGATATGGGCGTGGGGAAGTGTCAAAGATTCTGACTGTCCACGACGCTCAGAAACAAACATACGAATATGTCAAAATATTAAGAACTAAGAGGGTCAGAAGTACGGTACATGAAAGTGTCCAACACGAAGTAGTCGCCATCTCGCGCCAGACAATCGAGTGTGTACTACTCGGACGACGACAGTGACGCGTTTGCTAATTTTATACGGAAGACGCTGCCCACCTTTCCCCTTCACATAATTAACTATAATATAAAGATCCATCCACCACCGTAACAATGCGGTCGTGAAGACTTTGGTTGCGAAGGTCTTGCCGACAACGTGGATGCCGCCTTCACCCTAATTGTGGTCTGTTTGCGGGACTGTTATCCTCGCCAAAATGACACTGCCGGCGGCGGAGCAGTGGCGCGGGTCGTTCACTTCCCTCAAAACGGTTGAAAAGAACGATTGCTGTGTCACTTTTCAGCTCGTGAACGGGCGCCGCTTGTGGTGACAAGTCAGTCCACCAATGAAGGGATGATTTATACTAGCCTGACCTTCAGGCCGGCCGTGCCGTGTCCGAGCTTCGTTGTCTGTTGCTCGGCCGCCACTCGGTTGCAACAAACCGATCGCCGAACAATGGACATCGAAGCTCGGACCCGGTGTAGCCGGGTGACGGTCTAATATAAATTATCTCTTAATTGCTGGTTATATCTTTTCTAATACATTTAAACATAATATTATATCTTTTAGATTCGTTTAGTAACTTACCAACACTCTCAGGTGTGGTGGAGGACGTCATGTCTTCGGTTGCACTCTCGGAAGCTGCGGCTTCGCGCCGCCACCGAAGCAGCGCCCCTATTATAGGTGACATTTCTGCAATAACACAGACGCGTAAGTTCAAGAACTTATCTTGACAAATTGCTAAACTTTCGCCGTCCAACTTCGATAATGTGTCGGTGCTATAATGCTAAGCTTAGTTATCAACTAAATGGTCTTTTACTTTCAATAACTGTTACCTACTAATATTACAAACTAGCTGCGCCCGCGGTTTTTCCCGGTATTCCCGGTTTAATGTGTTATTCCAGGTCTTCAGTTACCTACCTATATTCCTTTTAGCTTTATAATATTAGTAGAATGTAAAAGTTTGTGGTTATGTGTGTGTGTTTTCCCTCACACACAAAAACTGCTGAATCGATTGTGAAAAATAATACTCTGTAGTATGTAGATTGCTGGAAGGCTACTTATTTTTTAATATTGGGGGCCGTTTATAAACCGCGAGGCGAGTAATACAAAATAGTCTATTTCATCAAAAATAATTATAAATAACATTTTTATGTTATTAGTTTAATCTAGCGAGGCACAAAATCTTATCAGATGTTCTTAACGTGGGCGACATAACCCCCTTGCTGTGGGCGTTAAGGATAGTCTAGGATACCTACCCACTGAAAATGAAGGACGTTGAAATGTCACAGAACGGTCGTGGAGCGGTATTAGGTTTCGCATCAAAAAAGTAGCTTGGAATAGATCGCTTTCAGCGATTTATCCGCACATTTTACCATCACTGTTATTTATTAATTAGTTTTAAGTTACTTACGTTTTTGTTTCCATTTTTACTTGTATGTTTTATATCAAAACACTTTATTTACCGGGTTTAATCGCGTTTTATTCATCAAAATCATGATCGTTGATGAATAAAACGCGATTAAACCCGATAAATAAAGTGTTTTATTATGTAAAATCGCGAAAACCATAGAAGAAATTATGTTTTATTTTATTTGTTTCAAGTTTTTGGTATCTAATCTAAGATCAATGTTTTGAGAACCGTCTTACTTGAATCATTATTTGTATGTGTATTGTGTATAATACTTAATCAATTCGTGACCGATTGTAATTTTCATTAGGTAAAATGGTCTAGAAAAAGACACAATATTCTTAATTTAGAGACTTATTTATAAACGCCAATTAATGCGCTGCATAACTACGCATCGTTTGTCTTTTACTGTCACATAAAGTTTCAAAGTTGACAGACAGAGACAAACGTCACATAACTTAGTTATGTGTAAATAATATTTATAAATAAGGGAGTTAGTAAGTAGGTATACCGAATGGTTCCTTTTACGGTGATTCTTAGAACGTCGAAGTTTTACTACGGTGAGCATTGTTTCATCGATGAAGCTTTAACGTCGCGTTCTTTTAACGTCGTCATCGTTTTTACAGTGACTTCCTTCCAAGCAGAACATATCGAAGCCGCATTCCGTAGCAATCGAATGCCGCAATTTTCTTGAAGTACAGTCAGAAAAACAGATCGCAATTTTTGGTTTACACGCTAAATAATATCTCGGAAACTATTGATACTAAAGCACTACTTTCTTAGCATAAGTAATAGAGCTCTTGGAGATCTTCACTTTGGATGACAGCTGCTGTCAGACTTAATGTGTCAATTTCTCGAAAACTATTGATACTAGACCACTACTTTTTGTGCTGGTAGAGCTCTTCGAGATCTTCGTTTTGGATGACAGCTGTCATACTTAAAACGTCAATATCTCGGAAACTATAGACCCTAGACCACTAGCTTCTTAGCAAAAGTGATAGAGCTCTTCGAGATCTTCATTTTGGATGACAGCTGTCAAACTTAAAACGTCAATATCTCGGAAACTATAGACCCTAGACCACTAGTTTCTTAGCAAAAGTGATAGAGCTCTTCGAGATCTTCATTTTGGATGACAGCTGTCTAACTTAAATACCCTTTATCTCTGTAAGTATTGACACTAGACCACTACTACCTTAGCAAAAGTGGTAGAGCTCTTCGAGATCTTCATTTTGGATGACAGCTGTCAAACTTAAATAACCCTTTATCTCTGTAAGTATTGAAACTAGACCACTAGTTTCTTAGCAAAAGTGGTAGATCTCTTCGAGATCTACATTTTGGATGACAGCTGTCAAACTTAAAACGTCAATATCTCGGAAACTATAGACCCTTGACCATTATTTTCTTAGCAAAAGTGATAGAGCTCTTCGAGATCTTCATTTTGGATGACAGCTGTCAAACTTAAAACGTCAATATCTCGGAAACTATAGACCCTAGACCACTAGCTTCTTAGCAAAAGTGAAAGAGCTCTTCGAGATCTTCATTTTGGATGACAGCTGTCAAACTTAAATACCTTTTATCTCTGTAAGTATTGAAACTAGACCACTAGTTTCTTAGCAAAAGTGATAGATCTCTCCGAGATCTTCATTTTGGATGACAGCTGTCAAACTTAAAACGTCAATATTTCGGAAACTATAGACCCTAGACCACTAGTTTCTTAACAAAAGTGATAGAGCTCTTCGAGATCTTCATTTTGGATGACAGCTGTCAAACTTAAATACCCTTTATCTCTGTAAGTATTGACACTAGACCACTACTACCTTAGCAAAAGTGGTAGAGCTCTTCGAGATCTTCATTTTGGATGACAGCTGTCAAACTTAAATAACCCTTTATCCCTGTAAGTATTGAAACTAGACCACTAGTTTCTTAGCAAAAGCGATAGAGTGATTTTAATCATTTAAAAATGAGTAAAAAGATTTAATTATTTTAAAATGAACAAAGTTTAACGAAATTTAAAATTTGTAATTTAACGAAAGTAAGAACAAACTTTAATAATTGCAAAGGTGGAATGAAAAGTAATGCAGCAGGGTTCAGCAATAAAAAAAAAAGTAACTAATACACGTCTAAAATTGGTATCAAAAACTAACTTTTTTTTGATTGGCCCCTCGTTTTTCTTTTACTTTAGTGAGACTTCGGAACGCACCCTCCGATGAGAAGAAGCCACAAGAACTCATGGGTTTTTTGAAGTGATCATGTTTTTATTTAGAATCGTCAAAATAATATTTTTAAATACTTATACTCTAACGTGCCTGCGAGGACGTCCTACACTACGTTTGCCGAGAAGCGGTCTCCACTTTAGAACTAGTTTACCCCAACGGTTGTCGGTTCTACGGCTAATATGGCCAGCCCACTGCCACTTCAGCTTGCTAATCCGGTGAGTTATGTCGAATACTTCGGTTTTGTGGCGGATCACTCAGAAACTAATTTCTGATGCGATCCCTCAGAGAAACGCCGAGCATAGCTCGTTCCATAGCCCGCTGTGCGACTTTAAATTTGTGGACCAATCGTATGTCATGACGAGTAGGACGCACTGATTAAAGACCTTCGTCTTTAGGCACTGTAAGATCGACGATGTAAAGACTCGACGTAGCTTCCCAAATGCTGCCAATCCCAATCTCAACTGAATTCTCCTGTTCACCTCGCCCTCGAAAGTTGTTTCTTACTAACTGCAATGTTTGCCCTAGGTAAACATATTTTTGAACAACTTCGAGAACGGCGCCGCGTATCGCAATAGGTTCCGGTAGAACATGTTCGTTGAATATGACCTTGGTTTTGTTTATATTCATCCGTAGACCAATGCGTACAAAAGAGTCAGCCAAGTCATTCAGCATCCGTTGTAGGTCATCAAAAAGAGCCCCTCAATACTTACATTGCCCCTAATGTAACTGAAAGACTTTTAGGGTATCTGTTGTCAGACTACGTACTTTAGTTTTTATTTTTAATAAATATTGAATAGATGGACTCAATATTTTTTTATTGATTTGGTTGATATTACAAATAAAAAAACTTGTATGTAAAGACTACATCTTCTCAGTTAAGTAAGATAAGTTTTAAAAGTTTGGTAAAATATAAAATACTACCTTCGCCTGCGTAGTTTAGCGACTAGAAAAGTATACTATTTTACTGTCCCATCTTTCCATCCTAAAGAGTATAAGTATTTAAAAATATTATTTTGACGATTTTAAATAAAAACATGATCACTTAAAAAAAAACCCATGAGTTCTTGTGGCTTCTTCTCATCGGAGGGTGCGTTCCGAAGTCTCACTAAAGTAAAAGAAAAACGAGGGGCCACTCAAAAAAAAGTTAGTTTTTGATACCAATTTTAGACGTGTATTAGTTACTTTTTTTTTATTGGTGAACCCTGCTGCATTACTTTTCATTCTACCTTTGCAATATTATTAAAGTTTGTTCTTACTTTCGTTAAATTACAAATTTTAAATTTCGTTAAACTTTGTTCATTTTATAATAATTAAATCTTTTTACTCATTTTTAAATGATTAAAATCACTCTATCGCAGTTGCTAAGAAACTAGTGGTCTAGGGTCTATAGTTTCCGAGATATTGACGTTTTACGTTTGACAGCTGTCATCCAAAATGAAGATCTCGAAGAGCTCTATCACTTTTGCTAAGAAAATAATGGTCTAGGGTCAATAGTTTCCGAGATATTCACGTTTTAAGTTTGACAGCTGTCATCCAAAATGAAGATCTCGAAGAGATCTATCACTTTTGCTAAGAAACTAGTGGTCTAGTTTCAATACTTACAGAGATAAAAGGTATTTAAGTTAGACAGCTGTCATCCAAAATGAAGATCTCGAAGAGCTCTTTCACTTTTGCTAAGAAGCTAGTGGTCTAGGGTCTATAGTTTCCGAGATATTGACGTTTTAAGTTTGACAGCTGTCATCCAAAATGAAGATCTCGAAGAGCTCTATTACTTTTGCTAAGGTAGTAGTGGTCTAGTTTCAATACTTACAGAGATAAAGGGTATTTAAGTTTGACAGCTGTCATCCAAAATGAAGATCTCGAAGAGCTCTATCACTTTTGCTAAGAAACTAGTGGTCTAGGGTCTATAGTTTCCGAAATATTGACGTTTTAAGTTTGACAGCTGTCATCCAAAATGAAGATCTCGAAGAGCTCTATCACTTTTGCTAAGAAGCTAGTGGTCTAGGGTCTATAGTTTCCGAGATATTGACGTTTTAAGTATGACAGCTGTCATCCAAAACGAAGATCTCGAAGAGCTCTACCAGCACAAAAAGTAGTGGTCTAGTATCAATAGTTTTCGAGAAATTGACACATTAAGTCTGACAGCAGCTGTCATCCAAAGTGAAGATCTCCAAGAGCTCTATTACTTATGCTAAGAAAGTAGTGCTTTAGTATCAATAGTTTCCGAGATATTATTTAGCGTGTAAACCAAAAATTGCGATCTGTTTTTCTGACTGTACTTCAAGAAAATTGCGGCATTCGATTGCTACGGAATGCGGCTTCGATATGTTCTGCTTGGAAGGAAGTCACTGTAAAAACGATGACGACGTTAAAAGAACGCGACGTTAAAGCTTCATCGATGAAACAATGCTCACCGTAGTAAAACTTCGACGTTCTAAGAATCACCGTAAAAGGAACCATTCGGTATACCTATTTCTTTATAACTAATTTTAATTAAATTTTATTTTAGAGCAGGACATAGGTTTAAGTAAAGTCCTCGAGTGGCGACACGATATTATGCGAAACGGAGTGTTGGAAGACCACCTACTCGATGGAGCGACGACATTGTGGCGGTCGCGGGGAGTGGTTGGATGGAGGTAACTCGCGATCGCTATTTGTGGCGTCGTATGGGGGAGGCCTATGTTCAGCAGTGGACGGTTAAGGGCTGAGATGATAATAATGATGACATAGGTTTATTTAGGTATCTGCATGTATTATTATCAACCAGCTGCTTTTTATTTAAAAAAAATATTTTCTTAATAATTGTAAAGTAAGTTACTAGTAAGTAAGCATTTTGGTCCTTACTTCAAATGTTATTAAGGAATTATAAGAAAAATAATCTAGCTTTTCCTACTAACAGGGTTAGTATTAAAACGGGAAATCTTATGTGTTAGCATTTAAAGTATGAATTTTCATAAATTGGTTTCGTATTCATATATAATTCAAAGTCTTGACTGTTTGACTTATTTGTTGACTTACGGACAACCTAAACCACTGGTACTACTCGTTGAAACATGAAATCTGGGGTGTATTATTTGTGATGTGTAGATATTCACTAATAATCGATTTTGCTCTGTACCGTTTGAATTTCATTTCGCAAACTGTGTAGATTGTGGATTGAATCGATAGTTTTTGCTTTTGATCTCGATCCAGCTGGTAGATATTTTATTATTGAGACTGGACATACCTACCAAGAATTGTACCTATATTTTAACAGACTAAGTAGCTTTTACCGTGAAAAAACAGCCCATTTACGGTAAAATGACACTAAAATTAGAGCTTTCATTCACATCATTAACCTGAATTTGGGCTCTTACACTAACTTGATACGTATTCACTTGTCTTTCACGTCGCATACATCATCTAGTTGGTTTACTTTTAAAAATTTAGTAAGGTAAGGGTTAATTATAACAGACATTTTTACCGTGAGAGACAGACTATTTTCTAACTCGAGAGGTTTCGCTGAATAGGGTATTTAGCTTGAAGAATGAAAAAAAACTAAGAAACTTTGTCCCACAATCACAAAAAAGTAATGGTCTGTTTTAGAAATAAAATATAGATTTTTGGCTCTTCTGAAAAGTCGTGGTTTGCCCCTTACTTTGTTTCATTCATAATTTCACTATCGATATACGCGACGAAATGAGAACCGCCTCCTTATTTTGAAAAAATAAATATTACCTACTAGCATAATTTCAAAAAATATCGTTTTTACCAGCTGTTCTCAGATGCTATTATAACCGAATCTACCTTCAGTTTTATTGTCACTTCATGTTGACGATTTATAGGTTCAACCTGCCAAACTTTGTTTCAAAGTTTGCAAACAACTTAGTATGTAGGTAGGTAAGCGTTTCGTGGCATAAGTAAGTAAATAGATTTTATGATTATATACCTAAGTTACTCGTATTTCAACTTAGTTTTTAAATTCAAGTAATTTATTGGCCACAATAAAAATAGGTAAGTTCCTACGTACTATATAATCCGAGTTTGTTGGTACCATAGATAAATTATTAGGGTTAGTCTTTGGTTGGTACATATCAAATACTATCGGGCGGTGATCCGCGGGTTTCACCCGCGTTTGTCCCGAACTCCCGATCTAGTAGGAATTTTGAAAGATCCTTTCTCTTCGTCGTCTTCGCTCCTAATATCAATTTCAATCATGTTACACCTTAGATAAGGTAGTTTTTTGCTTTGATATATCAAAACGGTCCTGTTTAATCCAGTTGAATCCATGCTGTCCTTATCTAACTAACCGACGAACACTAAAGTGGAAAAAGGCCAGACTAAGGTCTCTCATACATCAAGCAGGACCGTTTTTTTTTTGATGATCTTTCTAATTACTAGTATGTTGGTACATATTTCTATGCGTCCACTAAAGTAATCCTTAAGACTTCCTTTTTACCCACGACGGAACAGAGCAGTGTATTTACCTTTTGAGTACTACCTAGCAGCGCCTGGCTTCAACAGTACTTAAATGGGCGACCGTTTAAGTGTGGATTTTTGCACTGCAGTAGGTAGGTGAAGTATTTAAGGCAAAATTTGTATGTCAGTAAGTGATGATGACGATGGATGACGATAGATGACCATGGATGCCGATGGTTCAAAAACAACGAAATTACGCAATTTTTATTTTTTATCTGGATATCCGGATAGCCGGACTTGATATCCGTATAAAAAGTAGCCTACATGTTAATTGAAGTCTTAAGCTTTCTGCATACCAAATTTCATTGAAATCGGTCCAGCCGTTTCCGAGATTAGCGCGCACAAACACACAGACAAACATCCAAACGGACAAACAGACAAAAAGTTAAACACGGAAATGGGGTCTGTGACGTTAGTACATACCCCTGAAAATAGTTTTTTTTTTTTTTCAAAATATTTTTTAAAAACAGGTAACGCTAAGTTACGATTTTATTATAAGTACTTATACCTAGATGATGTGTCTCCTTTCATGATAGATAACTACTTAATATGCGAACTACTTTGATGTTATTAAAAAAGTTTAACTTTTTCTGACTACTGGCCATATTTAGCTTAAACAATAAACAGAAAAGAAAGAATTCGAATACATGAAGGAGGGTCTCATATGTGTCTCCTCGCTTGGTTGAAGTAGGAACTTTTTTGATTTCAGAAAAAAAATATTTCGATTACTTGCTGTATTCAGCCAAAACAGTAAAAAAAATAGAAAATTAAATCGAAGATGTAAAAGAGGTTTAATATATTATTATTTGAAACTCTTGACGTTGGGCCGACTTTTTTGGTTTATGAAAGTGGGTTTATTATGCTATTATCTGCGACCCGTGGTTTTACCCGCGTTAGTCCCGATCCTGCGGAATATGGGGATAAAAAAGTAGCTGTGTGTTATTCCACGTCCCCAACGTTTCATCGCAATCGGTTCAGAAGTTTTTGCGTGAAAGAGTAACAAAGTCACATTCATACAAACTTACGCGTTAATAGTATTAGATGATTATTATCTGTTGTAGGTGTGACGTTTGTAATGTAAGACATGATCACAAAAAATTAAACCCCCATGAGTTTCTAGTGGATTCTTCTTATTATACGTCGCGTTCCAGAACCACACATCATAACTATATACTATAATTGACTTTCAAGACCTTACATCTTCTTTATTGGCCTTACGAAACCACGGGACGCAGCTAATTCACTATAATTTTTGATCAGGAGAATATAATCGTTGGTAAATATTTTTACTAACTACTCCATCGATAACCCTACAGAGGGGGAAGTTTGGAAAATAATTTCCCAACCGTCACATTTGTATGACAGAATAGTGTAACGGTTAGTCGGGCGCCTTTCGCCATTCGTCCATACATACATTACGAAAACCCGTAAAAGTTGGTAGCTATTTTAAGTATTTATATGCGTGGAATTCTAAATGAGATTTGAACTTTAATACTACGCAATAAGGTTTTAATTTGGTGTTTTCACCATTTCTCTGGTTATGTAACGATCGTAGAATTTATATTCTGAATGCTACGGCTACGAAATCTTAACTTTGACTTCGTAGCCGTAGCATACGTTTCACCAACATCATAAAAAAGTAGGTATGTTCTACCTTATTTATTTGATTTAACACATTTTCCTACAAAAATATATATCGAAAACCAATGCTTACATTTCCTTTTAATCAATAAAAATCTAGCTAAATTAGCCTTTATTGTGAAGGATTAAAGTCGACTCTCAATTGCCATTCTTGCATCGGGATACTTGACCTAGAATTTCTTACTGTAGGTATGGAAAGCATTATTTTTCACCATCTTATTTTACTAAGAAAACAGAAAAGGGGCCAATAAACGATATAAATACATTTTTAAGAGTTCCTTGCATGGAAGGCACGCATATTTCCTTCATAGAGGTACCAACTGCTTCATTTAAAAGTAAAAATTTGGTTTGCAACTGATAGAATAGGGTATCTTAACCAAATCTAAGTTAAAAACAGATTTAAAAGATGTATTAAAGCGATTTCTACGATTGTGATAGCAAGGAAATATAAAATTCTGTGAAAAAGTACTTATACCATCATGGCAGGTCGATGATCGAGGTCTGCATCCAGTAAAACCCGTTTTGACTGACCTTTTTCTGATTCCTCCTCTCGGATAAAGGTTTCGTCGTCTGCTTGTAAGATGGTCACTTAGCACAGGCTTTGTACATTTCTGTTGAATTTAATATTCGACTGTAGTCTCGGCTCTTGCTTAGCAAGGATGGTAGAGGTGCGCGCGCAATGGATCGATCGGTGCTGCGCGATGCGATGCCACTACGAACACGGTTCCTGGCCAACTCACGATGTTTACGTCATTCATTGCGTACATTGACGACTCAGCCTTAAATGTTAACACTGGTCCGTGAACCGCTTTTATGGGACCCCGCAATATATAATATGTAATTCAATAATAGTTATTATAATTATTATAATATCATTCAACTTCCTATAGTCCGTAGTCCGTACCCCTCTACCTCATACCTACTTCTTATTTTTAACGCCTTAAAATGTTAGTTATATTGGTAACATAACATACTACTTAGTCAGCAATGCCTAAACAAGGTCTATATATCTAACAGCATCCATTAATAGGACCGCTAGTCATATATTTTTCTGAGGTATTAAATAAATAAATGAAATCCTGACATATTTATTAAGAACGACACGATCAGGTATTAATACGTAGGTATACACCGTTTAAATTGTACCTACGACAATTTCAAAAATGCCACCGACCGCCCTCAAACCGTAGCATACTGTTTTATAATGCCAAAAAACGGGAACTCTTCGTTTTCACACACAAACACCGTTTGTATTTGAAATGCCATTGCCATCCCATCCATGCCGATTGCTGAGTGCCAACTTTGTTTAGTTTCTGAGATACTTAATGTCAAAGTTGACCATTTTTTTTGACCTAAAATCGGAAAAATATCATTTATACATTATATTTTTGATAATACAAAAAAATAGATACGTAAGACCATTAGGCCTACAACAGCGCATCTTTGAAAACTTGTTTGTGTGTTTTTGTTTTCTAAATGTCATATTTTGTTTTACCCACGTGGAATAATGTAGAAAATTATAAACCAACAACGTACTAAAAGAGCTACTTACACCCGAATACTGAAACGATACTTACATCAGTCACTCAATTGAATGCTTCCTAAATTTAAGCATCTCTCACAATTTAAGTGGTATTCTCAAACGAGACTTCGGCGACTTGAGACAATGATTAGCTAAGTATCTGTTAAATTTTTACGTTATGGCAATATTGATCTAAAAAGTTTGTTCTCAATAAACTAACACATTTTATTTTATTACTTTACGTTGTGAATTCGTTCCACGCAGGATTATTTGGATGAGTAAATTTTTTTTAGATAAACATTTAGTTTAATTATCCGACAGAACAGTTGAGTTTAAGTTTTTTTTACAATTTTAATTGTATTTCGATGCTTTTTTAGTTTCAAAGTTATTTTTCAAGTAAAAAAATAAGTCGTTTGTTATTTAAACATAACCAGCGCGCTAATCGTATTTAGTGTAGAACGAAACGTTTTAACTTATTTGACAGTGACACATGAATCACGCGCGTCAATCAGTAAAAGAGGAGAAAATTTTCTTTGGATAATAATCATCTTTCTTCTTTAATTTGATAGTTAATAATTGTCTAGTGAAAAAATGGAAGAGAAGAAGAAAAAAAGGAAGTAATTACACGAACAACGACAAAGAAATGTGATTAGAATTGATAAAGAAGTAAGATGTTACCTCAACTATAAAAACCATGAACATTCTGTCTTTGAATGTCCGTCAACTCCGTTCACAAGTTTTCCTATTAGGATTATAGGTGCTGCAGATCCCAACATCCCAAGAGGGATGCAACCGGGAACATAGCTTAAATCATTATGCTAAAATAAAAGTAATTGTAGCTTTTTTTCCCAGATGCAATGACAACAAAAGCAAAATATTTCAATTTGAAATTGAATAATGCGAGATTGGAGAGGAAATGTACGCTTGAAAGGCACAGATTGGAGAGGAAGTGTTTACTTGAAAAGCACAACTAGAGGTGGAATTATTAAAAAATAAATACCTAGATTTTTGCTCATTATTTGTTTTTATTTTTATATTATTATTGTTAAGTCTTTATTGCAGATTCACTTACAAAACATTAATATTAAATAATATATTATATTAAGTTGAATCAGCATATCTGACACATAGACCTTAACTTTGGGCCTTTTGTTGAGTCGAGAGCCCAGTTGACTTCAAATAAGTTAGAATTCCTTGGCAAGGTTAGGCAGTACTTCAGACCAGGACAGCTTCTGAATCTGTACCAAGCACAGGTCCAGTCGTGCATGGAGTACTGTTGTCACCTTTGGGATGGAACAGCTAAATACCAACTTGATGCTCTTGACACGAGTCGCGCCTTTCGAGTTTGGGACATCGTCGCGAGGTCGCTAGCCGTTCGGTCTTCTATCGAATTCACTTCGGGGAGTGCTCGCAGGAATTGCATGAGCTTGTTCCCCCTTGCCCTTTTTATTATAAGACCACGAGGGGTACGGTTGGTCGCCATCCTCATCTGGTAAACGTTCCAATTTCGCGTACAAAGCGTCACGCCTCCACCTTTCTTGTACGCACTGCCAAAAAGTGGAAAGGGTGATGAGCAGTTGGTCCACTGATTGAATTGAACTGTTTCGTTTGGTTACTGGTTGCAAAGCACTGCCAATAATTGAATCCAGATATAAAACTATCTCCTTGGATATGCGAAACCGCGCACGGAATTCAATATCGTTACATTTTTCAAATGAATGATCCGAAAGTGAAGATAATGAGGATAAAGACATTTTGTACAAATTTTAAGACAGGTCGAAAGCACTCTCAGATCTAACAGCTACTCACGTCGATTTGACAGCTAATTGAGAGTCCATTTGCGTTGAGCGACGTTCCAGTATTCGAATTTGGCATTTAAGTACGAGTAATTTGAGAAGTTCGTAATTATAAGTCTTGCTTATTTGTGACGCTTGAGTATCGTTTCAGTATACGAATTTTGAGTTTAAGAGCTGCTTAGCTGTTTAAAAGGCCGTTAAATAATTGAGTATCGTTTCTGTATTCGGGTGTTAGATACACTGACTAAGTAATTAAGTAAACTCCCTGCCATGATAAAGCGCCTTAATCTAGATGTCTGTAACGTATATATTGTCCCAGGCACAAAGCTACCGATATTTTTAGCAGATTTTTTCATCGATGCAACGCCTACGTAAACGTAAGACGTTGAAGCAATTGACATTTCTCGATAAAATAAGAACAGACCTTTATCTCCAATAGAAAAGTCTTATAGGATTTTTTCTAAGGAATAACTATCGTATAGTTGAGTGGGCAGTTGAACGCTGAAGTGTAATATTACTGAGTGGAATCTTTATAAAATATTATTTTATATCTCATCGGAGAGCACATTTTTAAGGTACAATTGCGCCACACTGAGTTTAAATTCAACTTTTAGGGTTTGCTTAGGTAGGTAGGTTTTTGTTATTTACACGTTATTTGTATATGTACTATTGTGTGAAAGTTCCTAAGGTAAGAAACGAATTTTGTGATAAATATTAATTTGTTTGTTATAAAGAATTTTCACGATTAGTTCATACGATTATATCAATAAGCCGAAAGTGGGTTGTTTTGGACTTCTAGGCGAACAACTTTTGTTTTATGACTTGGAAATTCGAAGTCCTTTTCGAAAAATTTAAGTGTAAAGTTTACTTGAAGATCAGCTGTTTCTTAGAGTTCGAAGGTGTTGACCTTATGTTATCCTTTCATTTAGTTTGGTCTACTACAATCAAACCTTCAATTACCTTTATTTTCAAAAACAGCCGTTTTTTCAGTGAAACATAATCTCAACATTTTCAAAAAAAAAATTAGTATTTTCAAAAGTCGTAGAACAAAAGGTCTTACTCGTTGCATCTTGTATAGTGATTTGACATATAGCATCCAGATTAAGATCGTAATTCTTTGTTTAAAATAGTAAACAATCGGGTCTATCGATATCGGCAGTAGATGCCTAATTTATTAAAAAATAATAGAAATAGAATTATATAGGTACCTACTTTATTGGACTTTGTGTTAAATATTCATTTACAAAACCTATATCGTATATAACTAAGGACGGTTTCTAACAATGAATAGTCACGAAGATCTTAATAATTCAAGGCATCCAGATAGTATAAACATATAACCACCTACACCTACCTATACTATGTATATCTCCGGGTGGAAAAATCCCCAGGCTCGCCTGTAGGTACCTACTGGCTTGACTCCCACGCACTCAGTTGTCTGGGTATTAACCTTAGATCATGTGCTGGCAATTATTATTATGACACGCAATTTCTGTTAACAATCCAGTATTACTTTTGTCCCTGAAGACCACCTCGGGCAAGGTATATTGAGCATCGATATCCTTTACAGAATCTTTATTAAGTAGATAAATAAGTCACATAGATCGTTTTACATACATTGATCTCAACCTGAAGTAGAAGATACGGCGCGGCGTCAGAGGGAAGACTAACGAAGATGAACCAAGAACTGCAGTCATAGTAACATTTCAGTCCATTAACAGTAGGTAGGTACATTGTAGTATGAGTAAATAAACTAATAGATATCTTTATGGGTACACACAAGGTTTTAAAACGTTTCTTACATTGGTGATCACAACATTTTCTATTCTTAAAACTTAAAAAAGCGCACCATAAAGCGGATTTACCTTACGGGCCTAGAATTAGAGACATTTTCAGAAAACAAAAATGCGTACACAACGGTACTATTTACCTACTTGATACATTTGCTACCAGTACCTAAATGCTGAGATGCTGCTTTTGTGAAATGGACTCTACAATGCATGACTTTAGTTTCGACCTATTCGAGTTCGTATTACAGACATTCGTGGGGTTTTAAGCTCACAGTTGCTCAACTCGTGCTCCCTGTGTCGTGTTAAATGGTAATTCAGTTTCATTTATGCTCACCTATAATAAAATTGTGAAATACTCATAATATTTTTTCTAAAACTTGGAAACACTAAATAGTAACCTTTTAGATTATTTTTAAGTGACCACACTTGGATGACTCAATTTAAAGAATAGGCCTCAGGAGTAAAAAAGCTTTGACAGTTCAATATAGAGTGAAAATAACGTTATGGAAAAAATATTTAAAATGGGAGGATGTGTTTCAAAAACATGCAAAAACCACTCAAAAACAATAATGTCAGGTCACGGGATCACTGTACATCGGTTAGTAAACAAAATGGTTATTAAAATGTAAATAAGACGTAAAATCTGGAAAATAAAATTTCGTACCACAGAAAACTTTGTTTATTTGACCATTGTACACTAAGTTTGTTCAACATAAAAATGGATAACAATACTTTCTTAGGATACTTTTGACCGCAGGCGACTGTGAATCGCCATTGTTTCTCTCATGTTTGACTTTTAGACATGTTAAACTGTTTTGGATTCCCGCCGGATGCAAATAATCAATCATGCTTAAAATAAATATTTGCATCTGGTCTGGGTGTATTTCTATGTATAACATGTATGTATTTAAAAAATAAGTATATGTAGTAAATACGTTGTCTAGTCACCGTAACACAAGTTTAGCAGCTTATCATGGTGCTAGATGGCGCTGTGGTCACAGTATTTTTAATTAATATTATTTCTAGTCAATTGAGCCCAACTAATATGGTACGGTAGCTTTAAAGTAAGCAACAAACACACATTTCTAATTAGAAGTTTAGGTAATTTCTTATATAGATTAATCGAAGTCTCCTATCGGGCACGTCACACTTACTCTATGATGTCATAATAATGATATTTTATACTAACACGTCAAGCGTCAATGAGTCAGGGAAAAGCGCTAATAGACATTACTATGTCGTCAGTGTTGCAGCGGCTTTTCATATTGATTTCGTATAAAAGAAACATGGAGTTTGTTTGAGACTTCCTCTCTACATAGTACTTGTAAATAATATCTCAATGTTCCCATTTGTTTTTTTTATGTCTTAGTACCTACCTATACGTAAGAATTATCTCAATAATGAGGAAACATAAAAAGCTCTACTGAACTTCTCTAAAAAAAGTACTCAACCGCTTAATCGCTATACTTATATGAGACTAACAAAATATGTAGACAGATCACATAACCTAAGAAAAAGTTATCCATACTCGGCAAAAACGTAATTTTTAAAATTTCCGGTCGCGAACTCACCACGCTCCGTTGTCTGTCGAATTTCATTAGATAACTAAATATTAATTGTTGTTTGAATAATCCCTAATCATTATGTATAAGCTTTCAAATTTACTTAAAGATATGGGTATCTAAGTAGGTAGGTACATCTAGGAACATTAGGTCTATGTATTGTTTCCGCCGGAACTCGAGATTACTTTTAGAATGGAGCTATCACATCATCTACGCTGGTTGCCGTTAATGGGCGTCTTTAACCCCATTTTACAAGGGCGGTAAGCAGTTTATGGGATATGAGAAAATTAATTAAAAGATTTTAACATAATAGGTAGTTAATGATTTTAAAAATTAGGTAGGTATATTTACAATACTACAATGTTATAATCTTTACTGTTACTCTCTTTACAAGGTAACTTTACACTACATTTATTTTGTAACATTTATAAATTGACTTGGCATTCGATAGCATTCATCCATGGTAGAGAAGCCCTTCGATAGACTTAAATACACCCCCTTGAAATTATCTCGCGCACGTGCCATGTTATGCATATTTTAAACGGTCAAATGAACCCTGTAAGCGGCTTTTATTAATAATTAATAGGCGAGCTTTTGACCTAGACGCGAAAAGATAAATTAAGCAAGTAGAAAGCTGAAAAACCATTGTACGTATAGTTCACCTAAAAAGTGCTTACCAAATCACAGGTTAGTGACGATGTAGTCAAGATACAGCACGCTTCCCAAGCCGCTTAAGCCTAATTTATACTTATTACGAAACTAGTGTCATGCATTATAGAGTGAATTTCACAAAACCAGTCGCGCAGCAGTTACTGGTAGCAATTTTTATATATACTTAAATAGAACCGCTGTGTCCAACGCATTTGTTTTACACCGATGACTTCTAAACGGTAGCAGAACGAAAAATGGCGTCCTAATAAAAAATACACATTGAGCTTTTGGATTTGATCAATATAAACAAACCAAATAATATTCTATCACAATATGATGCCCTGTATGAATTTAGATTAGACCTCGACGCGACGATACGAACAATGCAGTAAGTCAGCAAGCTCTATGCAATAAATTTGATAGGGAAAACTATAGATAGAAATGTAGTTATACCCTGTGTAGGTATAATAAATGAGGTTCAGTCAATCAGCTAAATAAAGTACTTACCTAGGCTACGTAAACTCGGTAGTCCACCTACTTAGGTGTCTATAAGATATGTTTGTGTGGATAGGTTCCAGATACCTCACACATACTTGAAAAATACCAAGTACAAGGAATTTATTATTAGAGTACCAAAGATCTAAGTAAAACAAGATTTAGGTCGATTGTGGCTTATGACTTCAGAAAACCTCCCAAGAATGAATCTAGCGGAGTCAAATCACACGATTTTGGTGGCCAATTCTCGTCACCTCCCCGAGAGATAACCTTACCCTCAAACCGTTCATGCAGAATGTCCACTGTGTCGTTCGCTGTGTCGTACGTCAGATGTTTGGATTGAGGGGCCACTTTTACAGCGATTTAACTTTTGACCTATTTTACTGCAAAATCCAGCATTGTCTTACAAAACCAGTTATTTTACTACTAAATAGGGTGTGAATTAACTTTAAAATCATGACTTGGCTCCTCAATCCTTACGGATATACCTACTTACATTGAAATTTAGACCTCTCGGGTTCGTGCCACCATTCGAAGCCGTAACGGATATTTAAACGATGTTATATTCCATTCAAAATGGCATCATTAATGGGCCTTTTAAATAAAAAATATTTAATTAATATCTCACACACAACTCGTTTTATTCAATTTTAACATCGACCCGTTCTTGTTGAAAGACCCTTTAAATATCAGTATCACAGACAAAAAATAAAATCATCATTCAAGGTAACTAATGGAAAAACACATAAACAAAGGAAGTCGATGGAAAAAAACTAACGAAAGAGTAAATATAATCAATAGACCCAGTCGTGTTGACAAACATTTATGTAGGTTAAGTTAAATATGGTAATGTAAGTGGGTAGGTATGTCATGGTTTGGCTTCAAAGCCCCCAGTACGGGCGCAACACAGTGGAGGCCGTGCGTACCGTATCTGTGATAGAGTGGACAGAGCCAGAACTACCTAGTGACTTATACTTATGTAGGTACGGTCAGCATCAAAAATCGATGACAATATGTAGATTCCCAAAATCGCTATTTTAACCTTACTTCATACTAAGTACTTAATTTATAAACGCAAAGTTTGTATCTATGTATGTCTATGAGTTTGTTACTTAAATCACGCAAAAACTACTGAAACGATTACGATGAAACTTGGACTATGGCTGCAGACCTGGAATAACACAAAGGTTACATTTTAACCCGATATTTCCGCGGGAACAGGCCTTACACGGGTGAAACCGCTTGGTACAGCTAGTACATGATAGTTGTGAAGAGTCAGAAAAGGATATACTTATATTCTGACAATAAAAGAAAAGATAAACAGTTATTTTCACAAAGTTTTTCTTTTTTTTTACATCCCATTGATTTGCATTTGTGATATTAGTAAGATAGCGATTTTGAAAATCTGACTGTGGTCATCTACATTCGATGCTGACCGTACTTCCAGTCAGGGCATAGATAGCCTAGGTTTTGATAGCGTACTTAAGTAATTCAATTAGTTTGAGGTGCCCATAGTTCACCACTCTAAGTTAGGATTCTTGTTGGAGAGAGATAGAGTATCTTGGAGAATTAAGATGAAGTGAGACGAAGAAAAGGAAAAGTCCCAAAATAGGAAATAAACAATACAAGTAGGAAGCTAAGGCGCAAAATAGCCCCTTTTAACCTGACTTTATTAGACAGCCAAGTGCAACTAAGATTATTTTTCTCGATGAATTTTTCTTGTTGCAAACTGGGAGAGAGCCGGATTTAAAATAGTAATAGTAATATACATGGCTGGTTTGGTATCTATGTATGTATAATATTTGTTACGTAGTTAACATTAATATGACTACGTAGGAAAGTAGGATTTATTTAATAAATAAATTAAATAATTTGTAGGCACTGATAGAAGAGTGCCTATGTGGGCGAGAATCGAGATAAAAGTATTTGCATGAAGATAACTTTACGGTGGTATCATGGACAAATTCGTGTTTAAATAATAGTATGCAAATGTGTAATAAAACTTATTGGAAAACATAACAACATCTCGTAACACATACCCGGAAAATAGATTAGGTATTATAAATAGGTATAGTAATTATAAATAATAATATTCAGAATCCATAGTTATTTTTCTTATTCGCGTATTATTATTTTTAAATCCAGTCCCCTCGCGGCCAAGATTATTGTAACATGATCGAAACGTCATGAATTAGAAAATTATAATACACGAATAAGACCCGGGAAAAATAATTATGAGTCTTAATCGTGTGAGTTTAAAAATTTCTCAGAATGCCATTCGATAACTAAGGGCGTTTTGCGTTACGATTTTTTGATTCCAGATGTCTGATTGAAGTTCTTTGCTTTTGTTAAGAAAATAACACCTGATTTCATATCATCCCGGGTATTAGGTAGAATAGTACTTAGTGTAACATAAATATATAATAATCATAACAAAACAAATGAGAACAACACACGGAATGAACACGCGAATACAATCATCTTAGAAATTGCAAAGAAACTTTAGTTCCGAATAATTATAAGAGATGGCGCTAGTGAGGTGAATGCAGTTTTCTGGATCGCGGTATCGTTGCGTCGAGCACTCTGCTTAAGTAGTCTGCTAAGATTTTGTTTTGTATCGAATCAAATCGATCGAATTGTATCGAATCCACTACTGGCTTTGGTACTGCGTATATGTTGTGTACGGTTCCCTGGACCTTCCTATACGTAGTACCTGTAGCCTGCATTCGTTGCCTTCTCGTAGAGCGTACGGTTTCCCGGACATCTACGAGAAGCTCGTAGCCACCCCTACGACCCCTGTAACCCCTCTACGACAATAAACTCCCTTCGTCCCTCAATCGTAGTTTCTCTACCTCCTCCCCCCGCACCGGTAACCCCCGCGCTACAGTAGTAAAAATCACACGAAAAAATTAAATTATGGGTTCCAGTCGTTTAGTTTTAAAAGTTTACATAATACTTACCTGAAGATCAATTCCATTAAAACAAATCGTATAATATAAGTCAACTACACGAACTCGTTGAATTAGTAAAGTACCTACCTACCTAAAATATTTTTATATTTAAAAAAATGTGGATCCTGTGGGACGCAAAGTTCCCAGTAGATCCAATATTAGATGTGTTTTATAGATCTACGTAGAAGGGATATCACAGAAAACATATTTTCTCTTGTAATATAATTAAGTTCATTACTTTCACTTGTAATATGCACTAGCTGTGTGTCGTGGTTATTATCATCCGCATAGGTCTCGTTTCGGGGGCATTTTCAAAATTCCCCCTCTTTTAGTATCCACTAAGAAAGTACTCTCCTCTCCGCTCTCTACTGTTATAGCTATTTACGTAGATCATCGTTAATCCATCAGTCAGTCAGTACAAAACATTTTATAAGAATACACAATGAATAACAATTCTCCACATAATTTGCCATATCTTCGATTGATCAGCTCGAGAGTCTCACGAACAAAAGACTATTTATGCGTAGAATTCCTATTCGTTGCTTTTCCAGCTTGGTCCAATCGAGCCTTAGATACTTATAGATAATCATAGTATAACAATTGTTACAAAACATATGTACACAATAATGGGCGGTCATATGAAAATATATATTTGAGACAAATATTCATTAAAGACGAGAAAATTACATCAATAGTAGGAGCTAAGCCATTTTGGCATCATACAAACGTTTGTCTAGACGTCGTCGTCTATTCAGTTGCAAGGAAACATATCGAAAACTAATCCCAATCCATGGGAATGGTAGATACGCACTCTGGGTACTTTTAAAATCTAAGCGAATTATACATGCATTGTAATAAAAACTTACCTTCTCTTTTATAGCACTAAATATACGTTGAAACACAGTATCGTAATCCCATCACGCGTTACTTTGATTCTAAGGCTATGTGAAGGCTTTATACTCGTATAGCCTAATCCAGCGATACGATACGACGCGACGACAACGCACGACCGGCAAGAATACTGCCTGAAATGGAACTGAATTCATGCGGCGCTCTTGTGCTTTACAATACTTTCAGCCGCTTCAACGCTGAAATAAACTAATTTACTTCGGTTGCGTTTTGAAAAATAAAAAATTGGCATGTCTTTGGACGAGTACTCAATCTTGTACAGGTAGATTAGTAGGTAATAGTTGTACATTTATGTATTTTAGCTATTATTTAAAGTAGTGTGCATTTTAGCCACTGTTTTAGTTTACTTAGCGGCGGACGTTTAGCTTTATAGATTTATGTACTTAATATAAATTAAATTTATGTTTATAATTATTCAGGTGGTATTAAAACAAAATTTACATTTTAATTCTTTAGGAAAGTGAGTTTTATAACCTATATTTTATACTTAACTGTATCATGTTTCACAGTCATAGTCATGGGGGAGTTAAAGCGCTTCAGCTGCTTTCAGGTAGGGGTATGGAACTATGATCCCGTATTGCTAACTTCATTGATTTTCAAAGTCGTTTTATCTTCTGATCTAGCTTATGAACATTGAACATAGTAATATAGACCCAATATTTTTTATTATTTTGATAAAAGCAAAAAGAAGCACATTTCTTTAATTTGTCACAAAAATAACTTGGAGCAATCTAAACTTCCAAAAAAATACGATTAAAATTTATGAACAATTCAAGAACAATTAATATCTAATTTTACTAAGTCTGTATCAGTAACAATGGTAGGTAGGTACTTATCACAATCGTGTCTCGTTATTTTATCGTCTTCTTAAAGCGCTTACAATCGAAAACTCTAATATTTTTTATCTAGCTTAGCGTAAACTCGCCTAATAAGTCTATCTTAGTCTGTCTTTAAATGAGATTTACATTATCTCCATAAATTAAAAATCGTTTTAGCTAAGATAAGATTACCCTACGTTCCTACTTACCTACATAAAAGAAGTGTTTTAATTTACACAGTGGGAGCGTGCCAACTACCATACCTGTCAGCTATCCACCGCTAGTAGTTGCTAAGTTGCAGTACATTGCTGATTTGACGTAACGCGGTTGTTCCCGGTGATTACTTCAAAGCAGCAATGTAGAATACGAAATATGTTTTTTGACAGTAAATAGCAACTAGTAACTGCAGCAACTCGCAATCTCTTCCTCATTTGGTTGCCGTATAGTGGTGTGGCTTCCTTGGTGTTAGAGCTGTCACATCGCCCTAAAGCTTCTAACTTGACATAACTACTGTTATCAGAGATAACAACCGGGACCGTTTGTGCCTTCCGTGCCTTCCGAAGCACGAAGGAGCTCGACAAAATAACTCGCAATCATCGTATGAGTAACTCGTAGGTACCGTGCGAGTGCTATTCATTAAGTAGGTACATGACAGCTGAGGCTAAATTAGCTACTGGCATTCAATTAGCTTTTTATTCGTTATGCAGCGGCTGGCACTTTTAATGTGTAAACGAACTATAAAAGGCACATGGTTTTAGCCTGCAACGGATTAAAAATACAATTACATACCTACTTTCAAAACCACTTAATAATAAAACAGAAAATAAAGAGTACTGAAATGTTTAATAGGTAGTTTATATTATGTACATATGTACCTGAGTAATAACTTTTGGATCTTAATAGTTAAACTTAATTGGCGTTTGCTTGGATCCAGTTAGAATAATGGGAAACGCGAGCGTTAACGCCGGGGTAATATTCGTGTGCGCATCCGAATCCCCAGGATGTAATGCCGACAATCACAGTTCCATTATGGGCGAGCGGACCACCGGAGTCACCCTGGCAGGCGTCTTTACCGCCAACGTCTAAGATACCAGCGCACAACATGCCGGGAGTGACGTCAGGCCAGTTTTGGTATCCGGGTTGTGTCTTCAAGTAAGCGTAGCGCTCAGCGCATAGTTCTTGGTTGATGACGTTCACGTCGACATGTTGGAGTTGATCCGGGCTACCACCACCTTGCTGTAAGAATAATAATTACAAGTTTTTATTAAGTGGGAAAGTTTTGTGTTATAATAAACGGTACTTTGAATGCAAAGACAATAAAGCTTGCTTTGCTCATACTGTAATCTTTACAAAACACAACTCACCATTGCGGGCAAGGGGTGAGGTAAGTTTAGATTTAGGTTCGAAACTTACCGAAAGAGCGCCCCATCCGATAGACGTAACTACGGCACCATCTACCAAATTGTAGTTCGGTCCAGCGATAGGTGCTTGCTGGATAGTGTTAGAGAAAGTGACAGGGCTCTGCAACCGGATGACGGCGACATCGTTGTCCAGAGACGGGGTGTTATATTGTTGATGCAGTATCAACTGAGCCACGCCAATCACGGTACCGCCGCTTGATGCAGACGATGACCCGAAACGTACCCTCCACTCGATCGCGCTGTCACCGCTGAAAATATACAACACGTGGTATTAAGTTCCATTTTATTACAAACTCTATTATTTCCATTTGATAGACTGTGAAAAATCTAAATTTCAGTTTGCTGCCTGCCTACACAACTTTATATTTGACATAGTTTTTTAAGTTGTCTATAAAATGTAAAGAATTGTCTATTATTCAATGTTCTAAGTATTTAGGAGTATTTTTATCTAAATATTTTAAATACAATCACATAATCTCTAAAGCATTTCATATACTACCTACAATATGTTAAAAGTACAATTAGACATCAATTTACACAAATCGTTTTAATAATAAATACCGAATTTTTTCTCTTTTTTTCAGTTCATACTTAGTCCTACCGCTTTCGAGAAAAATCACGAATTCAGCGCGCTAAGCTCTCGCCTTTGACCGCAAATACCAAAAATCGTAGTGTAGATCGTACCTATAGCGCTGCTATTTTGCAATTTATTTATGCGTCGCTATTTCATCCATATTCTGTTACTGGTTAGGTACCAATCTTAAGTTTCGAGCACAACCTTGTATGGAAAGGCTCCGATGTGCGTCTTCGATTGGTCAACACGCTTACACTACACTCGCTGGCACGCTCTAATGAAACCTAGTAGTGTAAAAGGTATATAAGTCACCCTTAATTCTGGAACGCTACGTTCGCTGTTCTATAACTTATTGCGGCCAAAGTTTAGTTAATGGGACGGTAAGCAGTTCTGTTAGCTCCCATTCGCAATGTAGGTAGGTTATACTTACTAGAAACAGTGAGCGGCAGTGAGAACGTGTACGTTAGTGATAAGTGATCCACCGCACCATTGCATCCAGAACCAGCTTAGCCAGTGGTATTCCATGTTGGACATATACGGATACCGGTCAATGGTTGTAGGTTCGCCACCAACGATCCGCTGAACGGATTTTGGCGCAGCTGAAATATTGTAACACATGTTGTAAAGCTAAATTTTGATGTCTCAAACTGTCGTCTATGATTAAGTATTTATAGAGACTGATTACTTAGGTAATTTAATAAATATGCTCATATATTATAGGCCTGGTAGATAGTTCGATGCCACTTTTAATGGCTCATGGCGGCGAACTCGGGGGAGGGGGGAAGGTCAGTCGCCGTACGAGAGCCCGAGATGGCGGGGCGGCGTGTCCACGCTGCCTCTCGAGAGGGTTTGTCCCTGTTACAAAGAATTTTTAAAGACGAGGTCCGAAGCGGACCACCCGCCGCCAGAACTAGCCGATGTGCTTGCAGCTTCCGGCGATGCTCTGGCAGAGTGGAGTGAAGGGCACTCAGGGTTTTTAATGGGTATACCCCTGGTTCACACCATCCAGACCAGGGGGAACCCCCACTCACCGGGCCGCTCGCTCGCTAAAAGGTAGATAGTTCGATAATTATTTGCTGATAGGACAATCATGTCAGACGGCAAGCACTTTTCCGCATCACTTGATGACCTCACCTTAGATATAAGTGGCTTGGGTATACAACATCTCCAGTGGACTGTTTTCCGGCAAAATCTACCTGCCTTGTCGATTTAAGTAGGTATAGGCATGTCGGGAATCCATTGTTCAGAGCACGTTTCATAGTCGGCCTGTACCTAGTTGCAAATAAATTGTAATAATAAAATAAAAAATATTCACCCAAAGCTGTGCCAACGAGGGCAAGGAGTATTAAAACACGCATGGTTCTCTCGATTCTGTCTACGACGTATTAATAATGGCAAAATATAGAGACTCTGTATTTATACCTTTCCTGTATCAAACGATATACGGTTAGTCAGTAGGTAAATCATCGCTACCTACATCCTAATTAATACGATTACGATATGATAATAATTTGTTAATCTTTAACGGACATTAATCATACCTATTAATACCTAAATAAAATGTAGGTATACGTAGAATTGTAAATGGGAAAATCCTACTTCAACACAAACCCTACTTCAACAACAACTTGCATACCTTTCAGTACCCCGACACCATCAACAAGTATCCCAACACTAACTAGCAGTAACCCAACATCAACGACCAAACCACCAAGCGCTACAAACGGTCAGAAACCTTGTATCTCTGTATCTCGGACCATTATGGTATGATTTATATTTTATCTGAATATATTAAACCCTTAATAAAACACTTTATTTTCCGGGTTTAATCGCGTTTTATTCGTGTTTTTTTGTTGCTATGTCTAATAGTATTTCTGGCCAAACTTAGTTAGCTTTTTTTAATTCACAGGTTTCAACCAAGTTTCCATATAATTACTTTAGAAAAGTTGACTGGACTCTACAGCGGAGCATTGTGGTTTTTTCTTACGTAATTAGGCCCCAGGCTGGGACCATTTCGAAAACCCTTTTTATTGGTTTTTTTTTAGGTGGAGAAATGCGCCTTATGCACTGCCTCACCGTTCTGGGGGGAACGGTGCGGGTGTGTGGGGCTCCCTGTAGCGGTCTACCCACTAAAACTCCACCGGTTCCTCGCACGCCTTGGTGTCGGAGTCGAACGCGGGGACACGTTCGTACTCGTCCGCGCCTATATTGGATACCTATACTATGGATACATCACAACACTATCAGCAGTTTCGGCTCTGCGTTGATCCATCAGTCAAGACAAAGTATGTAATGCTTACCTACTTATTTATTAAAGCTAGCTAACCTTAACCATATCACCCTTGCTGTACCGAGTAAAATTCCTTTGCCTTGGACGACGCCAGACAGCAGAATGCGAGAATATTTGATATATTTTATAATCTTATAATCAAATTTTTAAACATAATATTTTATATGCCTTCCGAAGCACGGAGGAGCTCGAGAAAATTATTTTTTGCCACACAAATTTTAGGTCACCCATCCCAAGTAATGACCGCGCCAAGCGTTGCTTAACCTGCACTACCATTCAAGATCGGCTGTTCAGCTAGGCCAATTTGCTCCTCAAAATATTATTAAAACTACAGGAAGTTGTTAAAGTAGGTTTTTATTTTTATTTCTTATCGGTTGTGAACCGACTATGGCCATTTGGAAATTAGCCAGTGTCAAGTATTATTAATTAAATTATGCAAGTTATTAGCATCGAAACAGTCAAGTCGTCATAGCTAAAGTCAAGCCTAAGGAATCATTTGTAAACACGGCGGCCATTCACAAAGATTGTTCACGGAACTTTGGAGACAACGCTAACTAAAGTCCATGTTTTGCACCGATTTTTAATTTTATTTAACTTGTACACCTTTAATAAACTAAATTAATTAATATGCCCCCGAAATTAAACTATTTGCACGCATTTGAACTAGGTTTCACAAAAATGAATATTTAGCACCACATCTCCTCAACACGTTCCCGCCAAAACTCCTTGGCTCGGTTGTCTTTTCTTAAAATGACGTATCTACTATTTTTACTTACTTCAATTTATAGCTTAGCATGACCACTGGTTTGATATTTCTGAATTTTCGTACAGGAGTTCAAAATTTGCATGCGAAAACAATCCGCGACACTACATTTTTGTGTAATGCAAGTAACTTTTGCAAAGACAACGAAACGTTAATTGAAAAGTTTTCGATTTGGCGTTGACGTCGAGTATGAAGGAATTTAAATGTTTGATTTATTTATTTATCCGCTAGGACAAGAAACTGCTAGCCCTTGTATCACCAGACGCGTTGACGTTTTCGGATTTGGTAATTATATAAGACTAGCTGCGCCCCGCGGTTTCACCCGCGTAAGTCCCGTTCCCGCGAGAATATCGGGATAAAAAGTAGCCTATGTATTAATCCAGGTCCCCAGCTACCTATATTCCAAGTTTCATCGCAATCGGTTTAGTAGTTTTTGCGTAAAAGAGTAACAACCTCACATACATACATACATACATACAAACTTTCGCGTTTATAAGAATTTTATAAGATGAATACCTGCCTACTTCATAGCTATCTCAGCAAAACTCAAAGGGAATTGCTATTATAAAAATTATACCTATTTAGAGAACGTTGTTCAACTATTGAAAGCGTTTAGATACCCTATCTTTAACCGATTTCGAGTCCTCGCTACAGGAGTAGGTATACACATCTCTCTGATGCAATTGTGTATCTAGTCTCTAAAAACTAAAAAGCGATAAATAAAATATATTAACAAAAATAAAAAACCCGACTGCCGTTGTAACTGAAAAGTAAAAAAACAAGATGAACCACCAATTTCGCCTTGGGGTGAATCAGTCATAGTCAAGCTGGAGCCTTATTTTTGAATCGCTCGTTGCACTTCAGGCGATTTTAATAATTCGATATCTGCTGATTATCGTTTGATACCGGACTCCTGCAGCGAGTGGTTGATACCACTCGTTATGGACGTGCGATTCACGTAGAAAAAATACAGAAATTGTACGAAAACAAGTAGAAATCGAGGTATTAAAATCGCTCAAAATGCCTCATTTGGTTTAAAAATAGTGCTCCTGGTCTAATTTGGCTATTAATATGCGTGTAGTAAGGTATTTTCATTTCCTCTTAGTCGAAATGAAATAAGTAGTGTTTAACTCGGGTTAATTGTTATCCATTTCACCTTCGATTTATTGGTCAGAAATATTTCAGGTGAAATGCCTGATAATTAGGCCCTTGTCTAACAATGTACTATTAATTAATAACAATTTTATTGTAGGTACCTACGCAGCATTTCGTAGACCGTAGCATCTGGACTCCCGGAGCTCTAGAAAAAAACTCGTTGCCTCGAAGGTAATAGACTCGTAGACACGCCTATTTAATACGCATTTATTTAGTTTTATATATTTTTTAATTGTGTTATATTTGTAATGTTTTTGTTGTTGATCAAGTAATAGTAGTTTATGCACCGAGGTACCTTAGCCCTGTCTTATATAGCGGGCGTCATATTGAATCCAAAGCGTACTATGGACTCTAGAGAATTAACTCCCGAGCGCAGCGAGGATGTTAAAAACTTAACTCCTGAGCGAAGCGAAGGAGTTATGTACCTAGAGTCCTGAGTGAAGCGTGGGATTCAAGCGCCCAAGATAAAGACAGGCTTTATTACCGAGGTGAATACTTGACTTTACACATCTACTGCGAGACAACAAAACTAAGCATTTAAGTAACAACAAACCAATATATTAATGCAACTTGTATGAAATCCATTTACAGCTTTATATTAATTAAATTTAACAATGTTACCTCAAAATGTCGAAACCAAACACCGGCCTCAGCCGATGAAAACAAAAAGTTGAGGCTTTATATTAACTTTTTTGCCTTACCCTTCCGTCGAAATAAAAATAGACGAAAAATAGCCCAGTTTTTAGTTTTTTATGTGGTTTGTCTAGGTGGCCAGTTCGAAATGGCCGTATGCTACCAGAACCTTAATTCCAAATTTAAATTACTTTGTGCCCTAGAGTTATAATGAGCACTTTATGCACCTAGGGAATAAATACTCGCTTTACGTTGACCTTTTTGGTCAAATAAAGTAACTTTACACACCTACTGCTCTACAAAGTTACTTTATTTGACCAAAAAGGTCAACGTAAAGCGATTATTTATTCCCTAGGTGCATAAAGTGCACATTATGCACCTAGGGCATAAAGTAAATTTAAATTTGGAACTAAGGTTCTGGTAGCATACGGCCATTTCGAACTGGCCACCTAGACATAACACATATAAAAAATAAAAACTGGGCTAATTTTTTCTATTTTCATGGACGGAAGGGTAAAGCAAAAAGTTTTGGTTAGTATAAAGCCCCAACTTTTTTTTTTCATCAGCTAAGGCCGATGTGTGGTTTCGTCATTTTGATGTAACATTGTTAAATTTAATTAATATAAAGCTGTCAATATATTTCATATACGTTGCATTATTCTATTTTTTGTTGTTTAGTTAAGTACTTATTTTTGTAGCCCTTTTATTGTCTCGCAGTAGATGTGTAAAGTAGAGTATTCACCTCGGTACTAAAGTCTGTCTTTATCTTGGGCGCTTGAATCCCACGCTTCACTCAGGACTCTAGGTACATAACTCCTTCGCTTCGCTCAGGAGTTAAGTTTTAACACCCTCGCTGCGCTCGGGAGTTAACCCTCTAGAGTCCTTCGTACGCTTTGGATTCAATATGACGCCCGCTATATAAGACAGGACTTTAGTACCTCGGTGCATAAACTACTATTGTAGAGCAGTAGGTGTGTAAAGTAGGTATTATTTATCTATTTGTGACTTAACAAAAAGGGACAGGGGGAAATTAAAATAGGAATTTGGACTAAATGTCTAAACATTGAATGCTTTAGAAGGGATTAGTCCCTTTAGAGAAGGTCCTTGCCCAGCAGTGGGACAAATTCACGGCTGTTTTTTTTTTTAGGTAGATCAAAATATCTAATGATTTAAAATACTTAAAGTTAAATGACATAAGAGTTTAAATCCATAAACTTTGAACCTAAATATACTTAATCTTGAAATTTATAATTGAAAAAGCGTTATTTATAGAAAACAAACTTTGTATAAAAAAATGTTGTGTTAATAATCACTCCTTTTTTATTTATAGTATTAGGCGCTTCGGCGACCGCTTCCGCGGCATGTTTCCACGGCCGTGGAGTGTAATCATGTTCTAACAATAACCTAACCTTTCGTGGTGCTCTGTTTAAATGTTATCAAATAATGGTGGTGATCATTTTGTACCGTTCGAAAATGAAAGAAGTTGATAAACTGCAGTCAATTATTAATTAAAATCTTTATTTGGTTTGGAAATATGTTATTCGAGTTTAAGTATTCTAAATTTATTCGTTTTAATAGTACAGATTTAGGCATACCTATTGCTTAGATCAGCGGTGGGCAAACTACAGCCCGCGGGCCACCTCCGGCCCGCAAAGGGCTTTAATCAAATTTCTATCAAGTGCAGACTTTGTTGAATAAAATGTCTCCGTCTATTCGCGGCCCGTATTATACAATCACGTGGGCACAAGTGGGAACATAGAGATAAATAGTAAGCTTATGTGATATTTCAGGTCTCCAGCTATTTATACAATTTGTAACGGGTAAGTCCTTTTAATCTGAAAGGGGGTTGTTCTAGACGTCTAGGCGAACAACTTTTGTTCAACGACTTTTGAAAATTCAAACTGTTTTTTTGAAAATTTAGAGATTATTTTTCACTGAAAAAAACAGCTGCTTTTGAAAATAAAGTTAATTGAAGTTTTGTATTGTAAACCATCAAACTAAATAAAAGGACAACATAAGGTCAATGACCTCAAACTCTCAGAAACAGCTGATTTTCAAGTAAACTTTACACCTAAATTTTTCGAAAAGTACTTCGAATTTCCAAAAGGTGTTCGCCTAGACATCTAGAACAACCCCCTTTCGGATTAAGAGGACTTACCCGTTACATCTTGTATATTCTAAGTTTCATTGCAATCGATTTAGTAGTTTTGGCGTGAAAAAATTACAAAGTCGCATACTGACCTACATACTTGCAAACTTTCGCGTTCATAATATTAGTAAGAAAATATAGAATAGGAAATAAAATAAGATAACAGGATTCAAATATAGCACTTGGCCCGCCATAGATTATTTGCGTACCTAATATTAGCACACGAATGAAAAAGTTTGCCCATCGCTGGCTTAGATAGAACGATTTATCCTACTTATAATATTATAAATCCGAAAGTCTGTTTGTTTTTGTTTGTTCCCTCTTCACGGTCAAACGGCTCGACCGATTTGGATGAACATTTGCGTAGGGACAGTTTAAATAATGGAGAGTAACATAGGATACTTTTGATCCCGAAAATCCCGCAGGATCGGGACTTACGCGGGTGATAACTATTCAATGAATGAAAATCGACACAGGGGTAGGGTAAGTGATGTAGATTGGCATCATCGTCATCGTCATCCACTGTCATTGATCGTCATCGTCATCGTCACTTACTGATGAAATACAAACTTTACCTTACTGCACCTACCGTTGAAGTACCATTGAAGTACTGTTGAACCTACCTATAAACAACAGTAGGTGTTTATAGGTAGGTGTTCGAACAATAGGGGATCGCTACTGATACGCGGGTGAAACCGCGGGGCGCAGCTAGTTTATAATAAAACTGAAATTGAAACGTATTGAAACATTTAATGGTTTTAAATACTAAAGTATAACTTTCCTGAACTTAATCGTTAAACTTAGTCCTTAATTTTTTAGTTCAATTTTGAGTGTTTGCTGCGATCCAATCACTATAATAGGAAACACGAGCGTTAACGCCGGGGTAAGTTGCGTCAGCGCATCCGAAGCCCCAGGAAGTGACGCCAATAACTGTGTTTCTTTGGGCTGTCAGCGCGAGCGGACCACCGGAGTCACCCTGGCAGGCGTCTTTACCACCAACGTCTAAGATACCAGCGCACAACATGCCGTCAGTGATATCAGGCCAGTTCTGGTATCCCGGTTGTGTCTTCAAGAAAGCGTATCGTCTAGCGCATTCGCCTTGGTTTATGGTGTACACCTCGACGTGTTGCAGTTGATCAGGACTGCCACCACCTTGCTGTAAATATTAATGATTTTCATTATTTTTAGTATAAAATAATCTTTTTATTATAATAATAAGCTAGATTCAAGATGTTGTCTAGGTTCCAAAGTTTTAAATATACAATTTGTAACGGGTATGCCCTTTTAATCCAAAAGGGGGTTGTTCTAGACGTCTAGGCAATCACCTTTTGTTCTACGACTTTTGAAAATTCAAATATTTTTTTGAAAATTTTGAGATTATGTTTCACTGAAAAAACAGTTGCTTTTGAAAATAAAGGTAGTTGAAGTTTTGATTGTAAACCATCAAAATAAATAAAAGGACTACATAAGGTCAATGACCTCGAACTCTCAGAAACAGCTGATTTTCAAGTAAACTTTACACCTAAATTTTTCGAAAAGTACTTCAATTTTTCAAAAGTCGTAGAACAAAAGTTGTTCGCATAGGCGTATCTAGAACAACCCCCTTTCGGATTAAAAGGGCTTACCCGTTATACCTTGTATATTCTTTGGGACACAAAGGCGGTACCAGTTCGCCGCTACAAACACGTCCTTTTATACAGCGCAAGCAAATTTTATTTCTGCTACTTATGGTAGTACCCGGGATATTGTTAGGTGAAGTAGGATTGCCCAGTATCTATACGGGTAGTATATATCCCTGCCTATAGTCAGTCATGTCCAGAGGATCACCGATCAATACGTTTGGAGCTACAACACTAAGCCGTGGGTTTCTCACGATGTTATCCTTCACCATAAGAGCGATCGCGATTCGCGATGTTATTAACGAACATAACTTTTTCGGAAAGAAAAAGACATGAGTGCGCGTCAGTCAGGATTCGAAACCACGACCTTCGGAATAAAAGTCGAGGTTTCTACCACTAGAACAACACCGCTATTTCAAAACACATTATTTAAGAAGCTAAAGAAATAGTAGATGCACAATTTGCTTGTAGCAGAGACGGACGCGTAAAATGATTTAATTTTAAAGACTAGCTGCGCAGCGCGATTACCTAACCCGAGTAGTCTTGGGATCCTGGTATTCCCCCGGGACAGGTCCGGCGAGAATATCAGGGTAGGTGATAAGTTATACATATCAACCTTCCTATTGAATCACTCTATCTATTCCAAAAAACAGCATCAAAATCCGTTGCGTAGTTTCAAAGATCTAACCATACCTATATACAAACAGACAGACAGTCAGACAGCGTGAAGCAACTTTGTTTTATACTATGTAATGAAATGGTGAAGTTGAAACATACCGAAAGAGCGCCCCATCCGATAGAAGTGACTGAGGTATCATCTGGGGGATTGAAGTTGTAAGAAGGAATGGCGGCTGGCTGATTAGATACACTGTTCTGCAGCCTAATAAGGGCTACGTCGTTGTCGAGAGGTGTCGGCCTGTCATATTCTGGGTGCATTATTATACCGAGCACGGAAACCACGTTACCCCCACTTGATGCAGACGATGATCCAAATCGTACATTCCACTGATCTGCCCTGTCACCTCTGGAATTGACAACATTTGGTATAAATTAAAAAATAAACGTCATTCACAATATTTTGATTAAATTATCGATTTACATAATTTACAATTTCCCAATGATAGTTTTAGGGCTACTCGAATTCTCAATCTCTAGATAAATATATCTGTCGCATAAAATGTAACACCACCAAATAAATACGTCATAATCTTTTTAAAAAGTCAAACCATCGAAGCTTTTTGAATTTGATAGTGTTTTATTTTTGGACAGATATGTCTACTTGAGAAATCAATCCTACGTTAAACTTAAGGTTAAAAGAGAAACCTATTTTTCACGAATGGAAATAAAGCGGAGCGTACCGTGACTCACACAATCACAATGCTCGAAATCTCCTTTCCACATCAGTGAAAACAGTGTGCTCGAGGAATTCACGGTCTATACTCCGCCCAGCTGTGGTATCATCTAATTAGCATCCACCGCTACTAGTTGCTATTTATTGTCAAAAAACATATTTCGTATTCTACATTGCTGCTTTGAAGTAATCATCGGTAACAACCACGTTACGTCAAAGCAGCAATGTTCTGCAATTTAGCCACTAGTAGCGGTGGGTGCTAATTAGATGATACCACAGCAGGTCCACCCGCCACAGCGGAAAACCTTTTGCCGCGTCATCCCACTATCGGAAGTGTGCCATCGGTTACTACCGACCGGCGACCGGCGACGTAAAAAATAAGAAACCTAAGTTTAATATTTCTTATGTTTATGGCTCAAGGCATTTTACGAGAAATATTTTAATAAGAGTAAATGCATCATCAAAGGGTGCACGCACAGGGACAGGGAGAATATCATAATCGTTAATTTCACCGTGTCACGTGGGTGCTTCTCGTATAGTGCAGTGGTTAGCGCGCTCACCCGGGTAGCGAGATGCCTATCACGGGATTTTTTTTCTAGTAGTCGCCATGTGGGCAGACAGGTATTACTTACTCATAACAGTGAGCGGCAGAGAGAACGTAGTAGTTACTAATCAGTGATCCACCGCACCATTGCATCCAGATCCAGCCCAACCAGTGGTACTGCATATTGGACATGTACGGATACTGATCAATGGTTGTCGGTTCGCCACCAACGATCCGCTGAACGGATTTCGGCACAGCTGAAATATTGTAACACATGTTGTTGTAAGTAAACCGTAACATGACGCATCAAACAGTTGTCTATATAATTATTCCTAGACCTTAGGTAATTGAAGAAAATGCTGGTTGGCCAGCAGATAGATCGTTCGATGAATGGTTGCAATTATTTCAGACGGCAAGCACTTCTACGTATCACCTGATGGCCTGACCTCAATTGTAGGCGACTTTAAAAGATATCCAGTAGCTTTCCGGCGTACGTAATCCACATTGTCGATCATTGGGGAAGTTCTTCACTTCTAGGTTATATGTCAGGAGTCCATTGTTCAGCACACATCACAGTTCATAGTTTCATGGTTTGTATGTAGAGTTACTAGTAAATCGTATTATAATTTAATGAAAAATATTTACCCAAAGCTGTGCCAACAAGGGCGAGGAGTATTAAAACACGCATGGTTGACTCGTCTTCTGTCCGCGACTCTGGTAGTCATTGCAATTGATAAAAACCCTGTATTTATACCTTTCTATATCTTACGATGTACCGTAGTTAGGTAAATGACTACTTACCTACATTCTAATTAATATTGATTACGATAAAGATAATATACGTCGTTAATCTTTAACTCGAAATTAATCTTACCTAATTGTTGATACTTAAATAAACATACGTTATTTGTTGTACAAAAACACTAAAATACTTATTTTTCAATAGTTCTATCCGATACGGTGATTGTACTTGGCTGCATTTTATAGTTCAGACCAGAGATATGTAATAGACTCATTGGTTCAGACAGGAATTATCGCCGGATCGCCACTTCATGGTTTGCGAGTAAAATTGTTATTAAAAAGGGCCTCTACGTGTTAGCTTCAACTCCACGCACGCCCTTAAAAAGGTCCGGAGTTCTATATCCCTAAAAACAGAAAAAAATGTAATTGGTTTTTCAGGTCAAATCGGATTGTAAAGTGAATAAAACAAGAACGATATGTATTACAAGTCATTAATTTAATTGGAATGTCTACAATAAGTATAAGTAACATAAATATTTAACTTTAAGATACATAAATATTGAGAGTCTACTTACAACTACCTAAAATCCAAATTTCAAAAATATGGAGGTTAACAGTGATTGCTTTGGTTACATATAGTAAGTATAAAGAATTGAACGATTAAAGTTTACTAAAAATATACTAACCAACTTTAATAATGACAAAAAACCTTCGAAATATTATATAATCCATTTAACTCAAATAAACAATGGTGTACAACTGAAACGCAACAGAACACAAGGTTGATGGTAATATTTTTTTTACTAACATATGTGTACATATTATAGTAATATGTTGCAGTATAATAGTATAAGTATTATCAAGAAGTTTGCTAAATTACAGTATTTCCACAAAATCTGGTAAGATAGCGTTAACTCGATGCTATTACGTTACTTCTACAAATGAATAAAACAGTGATTTCTAATTACCAACATATTTAATATTTTTCAGAACCAAAATCAAATACTTAATTGATCAGAAACCGAATGTTCTACAATAATTTTAAATTGAAGGCACGTCGCAAAGCGCAAGTATAATGTATGTAAAAAGTTTATTTATACAACAAAAAATCCAGGAATGTATTTTTGGCAACAGTTCTTACTTAATATAAACGATAAATACAAATTGTAACTGTATAGGTACATTATAATGATAAAAAAATACTTACCTAAAATTAATTTAAACTAATAAAGCTCTCTTTTATTATGAGTAGATTAAATCTAAAATAACGTGGGATTACAAAAACAAACGTAAAAAAATAATTGCTCATAAGCATGATTACGTATCCTTTTCGATTGAATTAAACAACAATGACTTCAAAAGATGTATTGTTATCAGAATTCAACCATAAAGTTAAAAACAACCAATAGACTCGATCTGGTGGCCAATTCGCGTATTAAAACATGACAAATTTTCTTTTAATAACATTGCAATCGACCTTTAATTTTAACTTACATCTTTCAATAAAAAAAACTTTGAAGAATATTTCCGAAGTCCATACAAATGTATGATGACAATAACAATGAGGCAATTAAGTTTCAAATGCAGTTCAGTTGCAAGTTATAGTTTAATTTTGAAAGAATTGTTTGCTACGGTAATGATGTTGAAAAATGAAATTTCGACCAATTCTAATACATGAATTGCCCCCAGAACCACTACCTACTGGTCTCAGGCGGTCGCCAGAAATACATTTGTCCATAAGACATTTTTTTTAAACTTAAACGTCATCAAATGATATTTTTAAGTTAGGAGTCGGTAGCCGACCGCACATCAGCAGCTGTACAATTGAAAATAATATATGCATATTAATTTTAACTTCATCTCCACTATGCACATGACGAGTGAATTGTAATGTGCATTCTGTGTGAAGTAACTAGGTAAAAAAAATGGCCCATAATGTTAGATTTTGTTACTATTGGGTGTTGGGGGCCTGTAGTATATAATATTATCTCAGGGAGTTGTGGCTGGTGGTTTCTTGACCCAGTGAATTTACCAAGCTATCCAACGCAGGAACGTTACCATCGAAGGCGGTACCGAGAACTTCGTCTTATTTACTTAAAAAATAGTAGTTTATGCACCGAGGTACTAAGGCCCTGTCTTAAATAGCGGGCGTCATATTGAATCCAAAGCGTACGAAGGGCTCTAGAGAGTTAACTCCCGAGCGGAGCGAGGGTGTTAAAAACTTAACTCCTGAGCGAAGCGAAGGAGTTATGTACCTAGAGTCCTGAGTGAAGCGTGGGATTCAAGCGCCCAAGATAAAGACAGGCTTTATTATCGAGGTGAATACTTTACTTTACACATCTACTGCGAGACAACAAAAAGTTACAAAACTAAGCATTTAAGTAACAACAAACCAAAATATTAATGCAACGTGTATGAAATAAATTTACAGCTCTGTATTAATTAAATTTAACAATGTTATCTCAAAATGACGAAACCAAACATTGGCCTCAGCCAATGAAAAAAAAAGTTGAGGCTTTATGTAAACTAAAACTTTTTGCCTTACCCTTCCGTCGAAATAAAAATACACAAAAATAGCCCAGTTTTTAGTATTTTATGTGTTATGTCTAGGTGGCCAGTTCGAAATGGCCGTATGCTACCAGAACCTAAGTTCCAAATTTGAATTACTTTATGCCCTAGGGTTATAATGAGCACTTTATGCACCTAGGGAATAAAGACTCGCTTTACGTTGACCTTTTTGGTCAAATAAAGTAACTTTGTAGAGCAGTAGGTGTGTAAAATATTTTAATTTTCGAGTGTAGTTTAATTTGCAATAAGCTGCTACATACTGGCGGTGGGTTACCAACGTCTACTTTAATATCTTTTTGGCCCTCCAAATTCGGTTTGTTGTTGCTTTTGTCCGGAAAAATATATTTAGTGTCGATTTAGTAAATAAAAAAATAAAATATATAATTACCATTGACGACATAATTGGGTGACAAAACCAAGAACGTCTGAGCACAATCGTCCATAGAACTTAGCAAATAAGTCTTAATTTAATAAAAGAAGAACTACAAACAAAGATGTAATGGAACAAAAATAAATTTATACTTTATTCAAAATATTTGGCAGGTCTCAAACTACGAGTAGGGTAAACGGATAATGTATTTCTTATCATATTAATCGTCTTAATATTATTATCAATTATTAATCTACGCTATGTTGCAGTAAACGATTTATTATTCTTTAGGCATTACATATTAAATATCGTTTATGAAACTAACAGCCTTACTCGGAAATGTTTCTAAAGAAAGCCTTAGCTAAGAACATTGAGATATTATTCACTAGTAATAGAGGAGAAGTCTCAAACATATTACATGTTCCTATTACTTGGAATAAAAAATACCCTTCAGCGCTGACAATATTGTCACGTCTATCAAAAACTGAAGTAAACATTACTGCGAGCGCTAAAAAGTCGGTAAATGACGCTCAAAACGTCAAAAGTATTACTGAATTTGATGGAACGGGGTTTCAGCAAAGAAGTTATATTACTTCTAGAATGCTCACGTAGAACTAATAGGTGTTCCGCAAGACAGCGGTGTTGGTCTAGTGGTAGATACCCCGACTTTCATTCCGAAGGTCGTGGTTTCGAATCCCGGCCGCGCACCAATGTCTTTTACTTTAAGAAAAATTTTATGTGTGCTATTAAACATCGCTTTTACGGTGAAGGGAAACATCGTAAGGAAACCCACGACTTAAAATCACGCACAAAGGCCCAATAGTAGGGCTAATTGCGAAACACACAAGTTAAACTTTAACTTTTAAGTGCTCCGCAACATTAAGCATGATGTCCCTTTCTAATAACACAATTAAAAACATACTTAAATACAAGATAGGCGCGAAAACCATAACCCTTTTCTTGCACCCAGATAAAAAGAGACAGAACGTTACTTTGAAGCGGACCACTTTTTAGTTCTACGTGAGCAATCTAGTTTTAGTAATATAACTTCTTTGGATAACAGTGGCTTAGTACAACTATCACCCTTCTGCTGTGGTATCATCTAATTAGCATCAGCCGCTAGTAGTTGCTAAGTTGCAGTAAATTGCTGCTTTGACGTAACGTGGTTGTTACCGGCGATTACTTCAAAGCAGCAATGTAGAATACGAAATATGTTTTTTGACAGTAAATAGCAACTAGTAGCGGTGAATGCTAATTAGATGATACCTGCTGAAGCCATTGTTACGGTTGAGATCAATCTGAGTAAACTTTTGAGTCGACCTTGTAAGAGACACTCAACTTCAGAATATGGGAAACCATTCCTAAGCTAAAGGCGTCGTTATATGATTTGGTTGTGTTTATACATTATCAATATACTTATCAGAATTCTACTTAATTGGTGTTATGCGTCTTACATTACCCTTAATAATATGTTCCTTAACAGACTAAACTTCGTTCACCTAATGTATGTCAAACAAATAAATTAGGCACCAAATCACTAAAGTTAAAATAAAAATTCACTCGAACTACCGTTGGGCTTTTGGAATACAATAATAATACATTGGGGCAAAATTAATTAAATTTACGTCATTCGTCGATACGAAAATCCAAATCACGACTTCTTTCGCTTATTACTATGTTTTAAAATTAAAAGGTTTTCGTGAATATATTTTTAAAAATAATTTTAAAATAAATTATAATTAAAATTTTAATTATTTATAATTGTCTTTATACAGGGTTATTCGGATTCAAACAGTGTTTACCTACATGTTTATTTAAATACTAGCTGTGCCCCGAGGTTTCATCCGCGCAAGTCCCGTTTCAGCTTGATTATCGGGATAGTGTCTTTATGCTATTCCAAGTCGCCAGCTACCTATATTCCAAGTTTCATCGCAATCGGTTCAGTAGTTTTTGCGTGATTGAGTAACAAAGTCACATAACATACAGACATACATAGGTGCTAACTTTCGCGTTTATAATATTGGTAAGAGTAAGTAAAATTCTTGCATAATATTTATCTGTAACAACGAACAACATTGTAGGATTGAAACCTAGATAAAAACTGTCTTAATTCGAATAATTCCAAATAATAAAGTTTTATTACAGCATTTTGTTGATTTGTTTACATTTTACCGGGTCTTAGTCGCGTATTATTATTTATTTTCTTACCTCGACGTTCCAATTAAGACCCGGTAAAATGTAAATATGTTAACAAATCGTGTGAATTTAAAAATATTATTTTGTTAATTGTTTTGATGTAATATAAAACTTTCGATGGCCTTTTAACTCCGCGCCGTTTACCTCTTTTACGAAAAATCAAAAAACACAACAACAATCATCTTACGATATCTACAAACGAATAGTGCATCAACATTCGACACACAAAAATCGCTACTAATAAATAGTAGGAATAGTTCCAATGTTGCCATTCATTACAACGTCAATAAATATCATATTTAGTAAATCTATGTAGTACAACAAACAAATAGACCATGTAGAACTACAATGGATTACGTAAAATTACGCCAAAAAACGCTTCTCTAGAAGCTAAGAAAAGGCACAAATTCATAAGATTACAGCTTTTGTTTTCATTTTCACATAACATCATAAGATTTTTCCTAATTAATTGGTGTTTTTTTATATGTTATTTATATATGTATCTGCTGCGTTCCGCGGTTTTATTATAAGTCCCGACTATGTATATCGAGAACAATCGTTCTACGTAAAGGTCCATCTCATTATACGAAGAATATAGAACACTCGCACGCTGCGATTTTACCCGTTTAAATTCCGATCCCGCGTGAACATCGATAAACAGCGGCCAATGTGTTATTCCAGATCTTCAACTATCTACCGAGTTTCGTCGCAATTAGATTAACTATTTTTGCGTGAAGGAAAAACAAACAACCACTCACGAACTTTCACCTTAAATAGGATTTACCTCTATGTCTGTTTTTGTCGCACTTGCGTATTTAATTCTCGCATAGTTCACTTGTGCGGGCGGGACGTCTATACATCATATTTACGAAGTAGCGACAGAGACAAAGGAAGAAGTTAATATACGAAATTCTTCTTAGAACACGACCGCTCTTTACCAAGTGCCATCGCAATCGTTTCAGTATTTTTTTTTGCATGAAACAGTAACAAACATACAAACAGGTACTATTATTTTATTCACAATCAAATTTATAGTAATGTTCATATCATTTATAGCATGTAATAGGAAGCGCACATCTAATGTAAGTTATTTTACCTTATAACTAGGTCTATTAATAAACTTTTTTGATTGAATTCAAATATTATCGGTTTTCGTTGACAAACATTACACTACCTAAGAAGTTTGTTAGTATTCGTGAAGTAAATAATTTAAGGTTCCTCATTCAGAGGGCTTCGATTCAAAACCGATGTCTTACCGTTGTTCTCATTAATTCCATTTTAATGAAATACCACTATCTGATAAGCTTTTGATTATGATTCGTCGAAGTTTTTAGATAAAATTGCAACAATATTGATATCATGTTTAATACGATGTTTAACCTTTCGATTCAAGTAAATTACTGTACATAAGTACGTGATGCTATACGTAGTGGATTATCAATAGATAAATCTACTGACTTGAGAGAGAATCTACTGACTTCAGAAAGCGAAGTCAGCACCGAACTGGGTTAGTGTTCCCAGTAGATATGCCCAGAGCATTAAACAAATGTCATGTTCCTTTTACGCGAAAAGAACCACAGAAGTACAGTCAGCAAAGGATATAAGCAGACTTTTAAATTCAATTACAACAGTTGGCAATTGCCATTTGCCAAAAATTTTGCACCATTTGTGAAACTTAACTTTCGAATATTATCTTTACTTTATCTGTCATTGTTTGCCTGTCTTGGATTGTACAAATATAACTTACAATTAACAAAATACGAGGCCTTTTCGCTTTCTAAGATAAGGCCGCCTATTTGTGTCAAGTTTTGCTTATACTCTATGTATGTAGGCTATGTAGGTTCTTTACTTGTGTTATTGTACAAATGTATCTACTCATGTCCTTTGCCGACAATGGGCCCTACCATGATGTCTTATAAGTCGTCGCGATGTCGTTCAGCTAAAAATAAAACAAAAACACATCAAATAATTAAAAAAAAAAAAACACATTTAAAAAATACATATTTTTAAATTGTCTTTGGTTTTTAAAAGTAGTCGGGGTATTTTTAATTTAAAATTGACTTTATTTTTTTGAAAGACAAAAGGACGACATAGCAACGACAAACGAGCATGGTAGCGCGGAATATAACGAGCAGCGCTCAAAAGTCTAGCGATTTCCATGGTGCTTACGCTTCTCTCCTTGGCTTTTCAATAGTTTCAGTAAGAAGTGACCGGTAGCTCTTGAGTTAGCCTGCAGCGCACGGCACATCACTGGCGGTCCACGGTCCGCTTGAGCCACTGCGTGAAGTGCCGCAGCTGCCACACGGCGCGCGCCGACTCCTCGCGCAGCCGCGCGTTGTGCCGCCGCAGGCGACGGACCTATCAATAAATAATAAATAAATAAATATTGCACGACATTACACACACCTAAATCTAGCCCCAAACTAAGCACTAGGCTTATTTTACTTTTTTTGGAAATACATAAATATTATACATAGAAAGTCAGACACCCGACCAGATACAAATATTTACTTTTAAGCATAAATAATTGCAACCGGCGGGAATCGAACCCGCAGCCGTCTGCATTGCAGCCGAGCATTCGCTCGACGCGCCGCAGGGGCCGTCAGATAGTAATCAAAAGCTAAATTAGTCCTCGTTCAAAGAAAAACCTGGATCGCAGGATCCCTAAATACAATTATGATATTTCGTAATTTGTTTTTATTGCTCGAGTCATTTCTACTAGAAGTAATTTAAAGGGAAAATTGTCTTAAAAATTCAATCGCGGCGAGGATTGAAATCGCGTCTCTTGGTATGTAACTATGTACCCAAGCGTCTCGATGAACCAGACCACGCGAGCGGGGATCTCAAATATTTTGCTCTGTATACATGTACTAGCTTGAGCATCGAGGTTTCACCCGCTTAGGTTCTGTTCCCGCGGGAATATGAGGATAAAAAGTAGCCTATCTGTTATTCCAGTGTTTTAGTAAAGTAATTAGAAATAGTAGATTGATAGACAAGGGCTGAACGTCAAGCTTTGCACCTGAGATATTTCTGGCACTCGACGCAGTGAGAGCGCCAATAGTTCGAGGGTGAAATGCTTGATGTTCATGTTCACCCGAGCTAAACACTCTACTTTTTATTTCGACTGTGAAGAAATTAAAAGAATACTCTCACACATTTGTTAAATCAGGTATATATTGAGAATCAGTTATATCAAGATAAATTAGAACAGTTTGTAAAACGCAAATTCATTTTTTTACTAGATTTAAAAAGTTTAAATTAGGTATCTAATGGCCACATTCAATCGAGTTATTCACGCAGTGCATCTAAACGGTCACGTCGACACATGAAAAAGAAAGTAGGAAGCAATGATGGCATTATAGCAAGTGGCAGAATAGAAGAGTAATTCAATTAGGTATCATAACCAAACGAAAAAAAAAATAGTACGTTTTTTTAATTTTAGACTATAATCTGACGTTTTGGTTCTTTGTATTTGACAATTTTTCTATATAAAGTAAAGAGTGTCAAATGGTTTATTAAAATTAAAAAATTAAGTAATACTTTCCACCCTAGGGATGAAAGGAACCACGTTTAACCCGGCTATCTACCTATGAAAATTAAACTTTCCAAACAGGAGATGAAAAAGATCAAGCCGAACAACTTTTCTTCTATGATTTTTAAATAATTGTTTCGGCGTTGCAGCCGGGTGATCGACCGCCAAGCCATAGAGGTCCTATACCATAGATAGTACAATTGCCAACAATGTTGACTTTGAAGAATACAGTTATAAACTATTTTAAGCAAATCCTAAACAACACAGGTGCAACCGCGTAACGCCACTATCAATAATATTATAATTAAAATTATTAATAAAGATGTCTTAATAATCTGAATGAACTGAAAATGTTTACATCGTTATCGTTTTTAATCCTCTTTTAATTTAATCTTTCTAATTTTAGTGATAACGAAACTGGGGAAAACCAACCGTTCAACACTTTATCAATTTTACACTTGATTAAATAATTAACTCTTTGATAATTTAGTGGTAGGTACATATACAGAAATATATAAGGATTAATAATATATGCAAGTTATTTGCATCGAAACAGTCAAATCGTCATAGTTAAAGTCAAGTCTAGGGAATCATTTGTAAACACGGCGGCCATTTACAAAGATTGTTTACGGAGCTTTGGAGACAACGCTGAAGTCTATGTTTTGCACCGATTTTCACTTTCATTGCACTTGTACACCTTTACGAAACTAAATTGATTAATATGCCCCCGAAATTAAACAATTAGCGCGCATTTGAACTAGGTTTCACAAAAATGGAAATTTAGCAACACATCTCCTCAACGCGTTCTCGCCAAAACTCCAAGTAAGTATTACAGACTAACCTCGTCCTCTAGCTGGTGTCGGTGCTTGGCCGAGGCGAGGGCTTCCGCCTCGAGCGCGGCCACCCGCCCCGCCATCCCGCAGCCGCAGCCCGTGCCCGCGCCCGCACCGCCCGCACTGGCCGGGTTGGACGCGGCGGCGGTGGCGGTGGCGGTGGCGGTAGGTGCATCTGTAGCCTGTCACAATGCGAAATTAAAGGTGGTTAAGTCAGCCCGCTAATTTATATTATAGCCAATATAGCCTCCGTTTAAGATGAACTGTTCTCATACAAAAATGTATAAAATATAATTACAGGCAATCTTAATTTCAAATTTGGCGTTTATCAAATACAATTGCCAAATTTCCCAAAAAATTGTATGACGTTGCACACAGCGTCATCTAGCGCCAAACTAAGCAACATAGCTTTTACTTTGGGTACTAGACAACGAATACAATATGTATAGTACTATTTTTGTAAAAACATTATACAAACTAGGAGTTCGCCCCGAACTGAGACCTCACGACCCCCTATCTCCCCAACCCCCTTACCGATCCGGCTCATCTTCGAACTCATAAATTTTATTGACCTAAACTACGCGCATATCAAAATTCATGAAGATCGGAGCTACGATACTCAAGTTATCGTCCAACAAACATACAAAGATACAAGCGCCAGGCCCGTCTACACTCAATTACACATGTAGAAAACATCCAAACACAGTAACAAACTTTTCTGATCAGAATAACTAGGAGTTCGCCCCGAACTGAGACCTCACGACCCCCTATCTCCCAAACCCCCCTACCAATCCGGTTCATCTTCGAACTCACAAATTCTATTGACCTAAACTACGCGCATACCAAAATTCATGAAGATCGGAGCTACGATACTCAAGTTATCGTCGAACAAACATACAAAGATACAAAGTTACAAGCGCGAGGCCCGTCTACACTGGACCTCAGTCGCTTCGCTCCTTCGGTCAAATACTTGTACCCGGCGGGAATCAAACTCGCAAACTTCGGTATCGCATCCGGCAGAAAATCATTTTCTTGAACTGTTCCATGTTTGGAGAGGCATGTTACGGAGGTGGTTCCGGTTGTTTTGACTGATAGCAGTCGTTAGATCAAGTTAGGGAACATTGGGATAGGGAGACCTGAAAACCTAAAACAGTAGATGACCCCCACCCACTACACAAAAAAATTAAGACCCCGGTAGAATAAAAAAAAATGCTTAACGTTACACATAACTCAATCTAACCCAAACTATGCTTGTACTATGGTTACTACACAACAGATTTACTACATATTATACTTTTTTGCATATTATGATACATAGAAAACACCCAGACCAGAAAATAGTAGTTTATGCACCGAGGTAATAAAGCCCTGTCTTATATAGCGGGCGTCATATTGAATCCAAAGCGTACGAGGGACTCTAGAAAGTTAACTCCCGAGCGCAGCGAGGGTGTTAAAAACTTTATGAGTTTTTAACACCCTCGCTGCTTTAAAGTTATGTACCTAGAGTCCTGAGTGAAGCGTGGGATTCAAGCGCTCAAGATAAAGACAGGCTTTATTACATAGGTGAATACTCTACTTTACACATCTACTTTATCCTTATCTTGGGAGCTTGAATCCTACGCTTCACTTAGGACTCTAGGTGCATAACTATTTAACACCCTCGCTGCGCTCGGGAGTAAACTCTCTAGAGTCCTTCGTACGCTTTGGATTCAATATGACGCCCGCAATACAAAGTGTAACGGGTATGCCCTTTTAAGCCAAAAGGGGGTTGCTTAAAAGGGCTTACCCGTTACATCTTGTATAAGGCAGGACTTTAGTACCTCGGTGCATAAACTACTATTATTTTTAAGCATAAATACTTGTACCCAGCGGGAATCCAATCCGCAACCTTCTACATTGCAGTCTGAATTGCGAGGTTAATACTAATTCTTCAACAAAATGTACTTACAACTGTAACTTCGGACCAGCTATCGTTTACGGGATCATTTGCCGATGTATCCAGAACGGGATCCGACGTATCTATCGATGGGTACTGAGTCTCCTCACATATCTGGAATAAACATACATACTATGAAATTACATAGTTACTAATTATCAACTGACAAGTTGAATAACAGTGTGGGGATGAAATTACGAATTTACAGTCCATGATACAGCCGACATAGCTTTCAATTTAAAAGGCAAATCCTCACTCAAGTTAAAATAATCAATATCTTTAAAATGCTTCGCCCTAACTGACTGATGGATCAACACAGATCCTAAACTGCTGATAGTAGAAAGCTGAAATTTGGAGTGTTTTTACACGACTGCCAAAGGAAGTGTTATGTTTTTATGGGATGTGGCTATCGGAGTAATATTGGTCAACTAGGTACTTGAAATTTAAGTTCTATGTATATAAGCGTGTGCTTCAGAAAACCTAAGTTTTCTGTATCCGTTCTGTGGAATGAAAGCACTTCAAGTTGGTGTACAGAGTGCCACATCTAAGGCCAAGGCGTAACCTACCCCCTGGTAAGAAAGTTGTCATCCCCGATAATAAAAAACCATGTTTATATATCTTATGCTTATACATAGAATTAAATGATTATAAGATAGTATTACAGATGTGATCCATACTAATATTTTACCGGGTCTTCATCGCATATTATTAACTAGCCGCGCCTCGCGGTTTCACCCGTGTAAGTCCCGTTTCCGCCGGAATAAAAATATGCCTATGCGTTATTCCCGGTATCCAGCTACCTATATTCCAAGTTTCATTGCAATCGGTTCAGTAGTTTTTGCGTGAAAGAGTAACAAACTCACATACATACATACAAACTTTCGCGTTTATAATATTAGTAAGATTTTCTTACCTCGACGTTCCAACTATGTTACAAAGGTCTTGGTCGCGAGGGGATTATCTCTATGTGTACAAATCGTGTAAATTTAAAAAGTTTAGATAGAATGTATAATACCTGGAGCATGGCTCTAGTAGCGGTGTGGACCAGCGTGGCCCAGTCTAACGCGGCCGCGTCGGGCAGCGGCAGCGGGCGCGCGCTGCCGGGCACCGCTGCCGCTACCGGCCCCGGCCCCGGCCCCGGCCCCGGCCCCGGCCCCGGCCCCGGCCCCAGTCCCGCTCCCGCCCCCGCCCCACTCCCGGTAGTGTTCCGCGCGCCGCCACCCAGCTCTGCGTCCATTAACCGCATCAGTTCCTCCTACAAGTATACATTATAGACAGATAGATAAATAAATACTTTATTTAAACATCAACAACAGTAATACATTACAAAAGGAACGTACATAAATCCATATAGCTCAATGCTGTATGTGGCTACGAAATGTTTAAATATTAACATAAGCATAGAACATAAACTTGAACATAGTGCCAAATGCAAACAATATAGTAAGGTAGAAGCATGAGAACATTTTCTCGATCGACAAAAAAACTCAATAGAGATAAAGGGACACTTTTTTTCTTGAATCACAGAACGTTTCTTGTGCTCATATTTTACAAAGCGGAAAAGTTAGAGAAGGCATTTGACAAACTGTAATATAACAAGCAAGGTATTAGAGAGGTTTTGAAATTAAATTTTCTATAAAAAAATAAATAAAAAAAAAAAAAAAAAATCTATAGAACAATTCAGTGGCCGTTCAAGGCCCATTCACAAACCACCCTATGGGACTCTACTTTTCTTGGTTGTAATTCACAAGGACAAGACAAAGCATTAAGCCACGCATAGGGTCGTTTAACAAACGAAGCAGGCCTATATAGAGTATCTATAAATAATAAATGTGTACTAACAGTCAGAGAGTTAGTATTAGCGGAAGCCCGCTTGATACGCGAGTGTCTCGGTGAGGGCGCGTCGTCCTGCGAGCGACGTCGCACGCACGATGCGGGGGTCGATGCGGGAGTCATGGCGGGGGTCGATGCGGGCGTCAATGCGGGGGTCGATGCGGGCGCGGCGGGGGACAGCTCACACACGGGCGACGTCTGCGGGGACCGACGACCGGACCGACCGGAACCACCTGGGATTGAGACATCTTTAGTTAAGTTATTCGGAAACAACTTCACTTGATACATGACAATGATAATGCAGACACTTGATATTGTTTGAAAGACTTGATGAAAACTAGAAACGAATACGTTTCTAATTCAAAAAGAATCAACTAGTATCGGATCTTGTACGGCGACGAAATCCGATAACATGCACACAAAAAAAAATAAAGTCGAATAGAATAACCTCCTCATTTTGTGGAAAATCGGTTAAATAATATTCATCAAGTGACGTCAGCGTCATCTCAGACACGTCAGCGCCTACTCCTACGTGGCTGACGCTTGCAACACTCGGCACTTGCTACTACACGTTACCTGTGCCGTATCCGGAGCTGTCAGATCTAGGCGGCGAGGCGGCGCGGCGCGCGCGACCCGGCTGCTGCGCGGCCCCCGCACCTGCCAGTGACGTCAGCGCCCACTCCTCCGTGGCTGGCGCGCAACATTGACACTTCGAACTGGATGCGAATGTTACTGTCACCTAAAAATATAAACAAAATTAAATAGTAGATGCGGCGGAGTGTTGGCGGGAACTCGTTGAGGAGATGTGGTGCTAAATTTTCATTTTTGTAAAACCTAATTCAAATGCGTACAAATTGTTTAATTTCGGGAGCATATTAATCAATTTAGTTTCGTGAAGGTGTACAAGTGAAATGAAAGTGAAAATCAGTGCAAAACATGGACTTTAGCTTAGTGTTTTCTCCAAAGCTCCGTGAACAAACATTGTAAAAAATGGCCCCCTTTTTACAATGATTCCCTCGACTTGACTTTAACTATGACGACTTGACTGTTTTGTTCAATGCAAATAACTTGCAAATATTGATAATACTTGACACTGGCAAATGTCCGAAAGGAAAAGCCATTTTTAAAGAAGAAGAAGAAGATAAGTTCGAACCAAATTTTCTTAGTTTGAATGGATATAATGCAGATCGCACCTTAAAAGGTCAATACTTCCAGGATGACCACTTAATTAAGGACTGCATCACAAGCTACATAGATATACAGTGAGGTCTCACCGTGACTGGGTCGGACGTCTTGAGCAGGTCGACGAGATGGTCGTGGTGTAAGGCGACGACCGCCGCGCGACACACCTCCAGTAGACGCGCGCCGCGCCGTAACCCCGCACGCGCCGCGCCGCCCCCGCCCTCTACGCCCGTCACTAGCCCGTCCGGTTGGACGTGAAATCCTGGATAAATTATTTTATAGTCTTTACAATATTAGACAATACTAGATTGATAGCCAAGGGGTGAATGTCACCCATTTCACCTGAGATATTTCTGGCGCTCCAACGAAGTGAAAGTGTCGATAGTTCGAGGTATAATGAATAACATTCACCTGAGCTAAACACTTTTCATTTCGACTGTGAGACAATTTAAATACTACATGCATGTTTAATAAAACAGATAAGTTTAATGAGAATCACCAACAATAGAAGAGATTTGACAAATTTTCTATTGGTTACAATGTACCTAATCGAGTTGGTCATAAGACGCACATCTGACGCCCATGCCGAAACCATACCATCATGGCATTATGACGTACCCAACTCAATCAAACTCATTCTAGGATTGACTTAAGTAATTTTTCGCTCACACTTTATTTATCGGGTTTAATCGCGTTTTATTCATGATTTTAAACGAACGAGCCTTCATCAACTTTACAGTTGGCTTTTTCAAGGTTTCCAACAGGAGATATGAAAGTATCTCTGTCGCGTCGTCTGTGTGTTCTTGGGCTCTTCTTAACACTGTCTATGTGACATCGCCCTCATTCACAGTACATACTACAACGTACCTAGTTGGCTGGCGGCGCCACGTTCGAGCGTGATCTCATGCAGCCGCTGCGCGTGCGGCGGCGCGACGCTCGCCAGCCGCCGCAGCAGCGCGTCGCCCGCGCCCGCGCCCGCGCCTGCGCCCGCGCCACGCCACGTCACGCGGAAACTCTCGCCCCGGTGGTAGTATATGCGGATCCATCCACCGCTCAGTACCCATCCTGGAATACATACCATATCGTCAATAGAATGGTCATTATACTAAACTGCCAAAATAGTTCTTTTGGGAAATGAGGTTTAAAGTTGATTAAAATCAAGTGCTCGTATTATATCGAAACCATCAATCGAAGGAGAATCCCAAATCTGTTTCGATGATATGAAAATCAATTTTGACAAATGTGGCGCTTTAGCAAATTAGCAATGTAGGTAGCCTTTCCTAAGATATACCGTCCACTAAAAACTGTAAATTTCTATAGAGGCGAGGCCATAATCAAGCTCTGGAATTGGCCCATATACGTTACCAAAACATGTATTGAAATAAATTGTGCTGCGCCATAGAGATAATGGGCCCTACCATGATGTCTTATAAGTCGTCGCGAAGTCGTCGCGTTGTCATTAAGCTAAAAACACTTCAAATAAATTTAAAAAAAAACTTTAAAAAATTAATTAAATGGTCTGTGGTTTTAAAAGTAGTCGGGGTATTTTTTATTTGAATTTTTTAATGACAATAGGACGACATAGCAACACCAAACGATCATGGTAGCGCGGTTTATGTACTGCGGCGCTGATCATTTTGATAGTAGTTAGTTACAAAATACGTATGTTAGAAATTTTAGAAGTAGAACTAGAAATTTAATGATAGAATGTGCGGAGAGGATTCCAATGAATTAGCCATGAATCAGTCAATTCACAGTCACTCGTCAGTTGTTGAGTAATATACTCACCAAGTAGACAATTAGTTGGTAACACCAATATAATTTGGCGCGAGCTATCCTCTATTAAGACTATGGTATCTGCAGATACTCCCATGATGCAATCCAACAGAGCTCCGCCTGCACCTTCATCTTGTACTTGCACCTATCAAAATGTACAATATTTAATAATAAAAAAAAGGTTATCAAAACAATTTGAATTATTTAGTATCCACTCAATGTATTTACCTAATAGTATTATAGGGATATAACCACATCACATATCACCTTCCTTAAGGCCCCATACTCAACGCGACGTCACTCAATGACGTGACAGGGATAGGGCAAGCAAATTTCAGATGTGTAAAAGAAGGACGCAAGATGCGACTATGCAATATTGTAGTGAGTGAAATCAAACAATTCTCAATAACAAGATAACTATTGCTAATTTAGTATGTTATTATGCTTAAATACAGAAAAAATTGAGGTATAAATACGTTACGTTTAACTGTATAAGGAAAACTTCTGTTTTAAACGAGTTGTTTTAGATTAAAAAAAACTGTAATAAAAGTTAACCTGAGATAAGTTAAGATAAGAGAATGAAAAATAAAATACGAAAATAGTATTTTCAAATGTTTTGTAATCACTGAGAAATATTGAGATCCCTGCGCCAATATCGTATGGCACCTCAAGTCTTGTTCATTTACTGGTTGTCTGTCCAGACAAATTTAAAGTGCCATAATGAATGGGCAATCATGTCCATGATTGCCCATTCATTATGGCACTTTAAATTTGTTTTTTTTTTCTTTGTAGAATCTGCTGCTATTTATGTAAGCGTTTATCTATCTATCTAAATTGATAGCATACCATAGACTTGAATTAAGGAAAACCTTCTTTCAAACCTTATTACATAATTGGAAATACCTATTTTATTTTAATGCTAATTTCCCAAATATGTGTCTGTAAAACACCTTTTCCACAGGTACAGAATATGAAATTACACAAAAGATATTACTAGAAAAATTGACTGGTAGCGTTTGGTACAATGCTTTGATCTTCTTAAGGGCCTATACAACCCTAATAGCGTGACAGGGATAAAGCCAGCGAATTTCAGATGTGTAAGTGAAGGACGTAAGATGCGACCTTGCAAAATTTTTGTGCATAAAATCAAACAATTGCTAGTTTCAAGATAACTAAATGTTATTCTTGAAATTCAAAACATTCACTGCCTGTATTGAGCTAAGTCCAGTTCTTATACAAAGTTTTATTAGTTTTCGTACAATATTGACTGAGTAATATCACTTATTTGTACAATTTAGAGGGAAGTTTGGATTTTTTTTCTATCGAGAAAATTTACAGGAATCGTGTTTTCACGACATTCACGTGTTAGTAAATATCCTCGACTTTAATAAATATAGTTTCAAATTTTTTTATTTCAAATAACTTTTGTAGTAATTGTAATTCATCCTAGAAACATCAGTTCTGGCCTATTACGGCCCCTTAATCTAATATACTTACGTGAAAGCACAATGCACCACCGACCAATACATCATTAGTACAGTTCTCCACACGAGTCACGACTGTGTTATTATTCGTTGAACTGCTCCCGCTCTTCATTAGTAATGATGAGAATATTGCTAAAAACACAGAACAAAGTTATTATTTGATTTGAAATTTCAAAAAACCTAAAAGAAAAATTAATGAGTTTGAAATATTTAAAAGGAAAAACACATCGTCATAATTTACTCGAGACGAGGTTCGAACTCGCGTCTCTGAGCCAGTACCCCAGCGCCTTAACGAACTAGACCACGAGAGTTCTCACCCCGAGCGACGAATTCAAGAATAATAATATGTTTCCCTGTCTACTATTAATATGTTTCTTACAAAATTTCTGTCCAGTTTCCACGGTAGTGGCAGTCACATAATTCTTAGTTAAATCTTTCAGGTACTCTTGTCGGGTGCGTGTTGCCATTGTACTAAACTTTGGTGATTGTATCGCTGCATTCTCGCCGTTCAATACCTATATATAGGGCATATAAATAACTTGTAGTAGATTAATTTAATGTAATCAAAAGTTCTAATATATTTGAGTTTAGAAATATTTTTAGCAAGGAAATATATTTCCAAAAAATCCCCATGGCAGGATTCGAAGCGAAAGGACGCAGGTTCGAATCCTGTCATGGGGATTTTTTGGTTAAAATGCCTTGAGCAATAAAAACAAAAAAGAAATATTTGAGTTTGTATAATTTACATGGACCATATCTGTAATAAACAGTTGAACTGAATCATTATTTATGTACTAATTTAGATCTATATAATTTTATTTATATATTTTCAATAACTTACTTTACTTAACAATAACTCTGTAAATGCATCGCTTTTCGGATAAACCGCACCATCTTTGATAGGGGGTCCAAATAAAGGCACTTCTTTGGCACGACTAACAGCTATACTGTAATGCGTGTTCTCTGTACAAGGATCTATAGCTCGGACTACGACAAACACGTGTTGGAATTGCGAACGAATGTTCCTCGGCGTGAATGGAGCAGCTCCCGGCTCTTGGAAGACTATAGTTACAATATCGTTGCCGATGTGACGCTTCCGCAACAACTGCTGACGGTTATTGGGAGTGTAAGGCAGCATCGTGGACACGTGAAACATTATCTCACATCCTTGATGAGTAGCAAACACCGAGTACAAACCGGTGGAGTCAGTCTTATTGTCTAATCCCGCCTTGTATTTCTCGAAATCCTTTAGCCTAACAGTCTGACCTAGCATCTGTAAGAACTCTACAAATGCCGGTCCCGCTTCTTGATTATTGTACATCTCTTCTTCAGTGGATTGTCCACTCTTGCAGTACATAACACCAACTTTGTAATTTCTGATTACACCCTGCTCATCTAAACGTAATAATTGTTCTTCGGCTCCACTGTTTGTAATTCCTAATCTGAAATTTACAGAATAATATTGAGTATTCCAAGTTCAATTTAGAATAAAAAAGAATCCAGTGATTAACTACAGACCTCAAACAATTGAGCTGTAATTCTGGAGCGACATACTCCAAAACATCTTTAGTATTGTAGGTGGCACTATTGTTACTGGGTTTAACTGCAGGTAAGGCATCTTCTAGGACAGAACCTCGAAGAGTGAGCAGTTCTGACGTGCGAAAGATAAGTCTGTACTGCCACGCGAGTTGAGATGCCGGGGCGGAGGCGTCACCACCACTAGCTCCGCGACGTAATTCAACACGCTCCTTCTTTATAGATATTGCGACCGGACCGAGATTCTCATCCATGCCAAACCAGTTTTGATGTGCTGAAATAAATGGAAAGAATGGGAAAAATTCACTAATTGAGAGTTGTTATAATTCACATGTCTTCGCGCGTATACATAAACCATGATTGTTTTTTATTATAGGGTGTGCATTCTACTATCAACTATAGGTTGTATGTATAGTCAGCAGAAAAAAATGTGCACTGAGAAATGGCTAACTCCATATTCCTAATTTTACGTTAATTGGTTGGATAGAGTTTAATGTTGATGATAGTAAGCCAGTAGGTATACTTCCTAGCTAGATGATGTTTCATACACAGGTATGAATAACTTACGTTGATTATAGAAATAGTTCCGGTAATATGAAGCGCCAAGATCTTGACTTTCGATTGGTAATGGAGCGAGAGATCGTGCAAAGGGACAGCCATTTCTCCAGTGCGTCTGTCCAGGTGGGAACTCCAGCATGGATATGCCGTACGATGCCCGAGGTCGATGCCAGCCTCCACATTGTCCTGGTATAGCTCCTCGTGCCGTTCTCCAGCATAATGACACACATCGCTCCTCTTCACCTGAAAATGACACATTTATTGCAATGCAGAAGCTTGCAAGTTCGATCCCCATTTGGCGCTGGTATTAACGCTTCAAAAAAATATTACAAATCTACCTAGTTAATTTTGTCTAAGGTTTTCGTGTTTTTACATAATAAAACACAATATTTACCGGGTTTCACTCGCATTTTATTGAATAACGTCATTATTTTAACGACCGAGCTTTCGCCAACTTTACAGTTGGCTTTTTCAAGGTTGACGTTAATGACGTTATTGAATAAAACGCGAGTAAAACCCGGTAAATATTGTGTTTTACAAATCTAGTTCTTAGTTTGGGGCTAGATTACACTGTGTTGTATGTCGTGCAATAAGTTTTAGCCTTACGAGGACTTCAACGCGATAATAATCGAATACTGATTAATACACATATTTAAAAAAAAATGTTATTACATCAAAATAAACAACATTACAAGTCACATCCTCGTTTGTGTTCTCACTAATTCCAAGAAATGAAGAAGCAATTCTGTACATTTTCTTTCATCAGATAAGACTATAACAGCCAGTAAATCAAAGTTTAGCACATGATTGTGAATTAGTGACATCAAACAAAAAATACAACATGTGTTAGTAAATCAGAGCAATTACTATGAATGTAGAATGTTAACGCATGAGTACACTAACCACTATACTTAGTTATTGCAATGATGGCTCTTTGTAATATGAACTTTTATATTTTCATAATGGTGAGAGTATCCAGTAAACACTAATTAAATAAATAACTACCAATTTAGACATACTTATCAGATAAATTATCTATAAACCATGGGGCACATGGTTTCACCTGCATTAGTGTTGATACAGTGGAAACTCAAGAGTTTCATGATATAAAGTATATACAACAAATATAAATCTTTTTTTAAAACAGAGCTACCCAATAGAGAAAAACAAATTTCAATTGGTTCAGTACTTTTTGAATGCATAAGTAACGGAGAAACAGATAGACATTAATTTTGAAAACTATAAATTCTTGTTCCTTTGCCTATCCCAAGGGACCTGAATCATTTTGTAGGGTGTCATACCCTAAAAAAATAATTAAATAACCATTATACAAAGGATAAGAATAAGACCCTAATACTAAGTTTTTAATTTGCATCCAAGTTCACACTTTTTGTCCTCTCTTCCATTATTTTATGTAGTAAATATTATCATTACACCCAACACGTTATTATAAATGAACATGTAACTAATTATCTAGATGTAGTCTTAAAGAAAATGTGATACAAAATGGAAATTAATAGATTGCATGCAAGTAAAAGGTGAATAGCCTCATGCAATTCATTCAAAAGTGATGATTCATGCCTATGGAATCTTATGTTGCACATAAAGTTACAAAATGACTGTAATTTTACATTGTAACTTTTATAAGAACTTGTAAGGTGTAGTTCTAGTGTGTATGTTTGAATAATAAATAACCTACACATTGAGAACAATGTCAAGTGTGAGAGCGGAATTTGTGTCACCTGATTCACATGAACATAACACACAGGAAAACTGATTGTTTATATTAATATGGAGGTATATCAATATTTAACAAAAAATATCAATTGATTTGATTCAGTTATTGGTCTCCTTTGTGGTGGTTCTATTTCACCTAAAAAGATTAACAAGCACAGTCCATAATTGATATTTAGATAGACTTAGGTTATCCAAGTATATATCTTAGTATATCTCTTTTATCTTAGTCAGATATTGGTCAGATATTTAAATATACATAAAACATGTGTATCTGAATCCTTACATGTAGATCATGGTAACTAAGATTTGGTTATGGTAAATTTAAATAGCACATGTATTATATACATTGCCTACAATGGATATTAAGCTTATAATTTAAATTAGATTTGCCCCACAGAGGTAGTCAAATCAATCCTTTTAAATAGAATTTACAGAGTTAGTTAACAAATTATTTTTAGGTGATAAATACCTCCAAGTTCATTCCTGAAAAATGGACAGCTCTCCAAAAGCTCATTAGATCTGCCATCTCCAGTGTCAGGTACAGCATCATCTCCAGGAGGAAGTCCTCGAGTTGCCAACAGAGATGCAGCAGAAGCTCCAGTAGTTGTATTCCGACGACGACTCAATAAAGCTCCACGAACCTCAGCTGCATAACTGAGATTAGCCATTAAAGATTGACAATCAAAGTGAGCAAAGTGTTTCCTCTTAGAGGCATCATTCATGACAGGTAGAGAGGGGTCATCGAGAGGTGGACGAATTAATGATGCACCTGCCCCACCCCAGAGCTTGTTGAGCTTCAGCCGCGGTTTCGGGCTAGCGTTCGTCCGCGGCGGAAGCCCATCGGCATGATCGACATTGAAGACGTCAACGAGGCGATCACCCGAGCGAGGAAAGCCAGGCTTGTCAGGCGTAGACACGCCGTTGTAATTATGTACCATCGCGGGCAGTCGCTCTCCGCCGCCGATCACGTCGATGGAACCATGACTTCCATATTCCCGTCGCAAGCCGTTCGCGGACTGGTGATCGCCGTATATCAAGTCAAGGCTCGAATTGCTGCGATAAATAACATCTCTCGCCTCTTTTTTTCTATTGTCCGGAGCATACATGGCATTATTTGATGACAGTAAAGAAATTCTAGTATACCATAGTTCTCTTAGGCTTGATGGCGAAGAATTTCAAAGAGTTCTGCTGGAAACACGAAAACGGAGATGCTTGTGCTAAATGATTACACCAAAACGCACTCTCAACACACACTTGGCAAAGTTATCTAAACAAATTCTGTGATATGTGCTATAAAAATGAACAGTGTGGAATAAAGTTGTAGTATTACTTCATTATAATTTAGTAGTTGTTGTAATAAATAAAAGTATTTCGGAAAACAAAGTTGCATCAACGACAAAGATCCACGAACAACTTGACTGACAGATGTGTAAACGAATGAACAAACGGAATGAAAAATTTATTATTTTTGTTATCTATTGGTCATTAACCATTTGGGAATTAGCCAGTGTCAAGTATTTCATGAAATGATTTTTGGAAATAAAAATCTATTCCTAGATAAAAACTTTAGAGACAAGTTGTCGTATGTCCAAATAAAGTCCTTGATTTTGAAGATGGAGAGAGTTATTGTGAAATGGCCCTTACTTTACAACAAGTCTCATCGGCCATCGATGTTTGGAAGACGTCAATGTTTGGCATTGTTTCTCATTTTTAATAGTCATCATCATCTTATTTATTCACGAAACTAACTTAAAATATATAAAAAATTCAGCAACACATTTTATCAACACGTTTCCGCCAAAACTTCGCTCAGCTAAAAGATTCTATTCTTCTTTAAAAATGGCTTTTCCTTTCGGACATTTGCCAGTGTCAAGTATTATCAATATTTGCAAGTTATTTGCATTGAACGAAACAGTCAAGTCGTCATAGTAAGTCAAGTCGAGGGAATCATTGTAAAAAGGGGGCCATTTTTTACAATGTTAGTTCACGGAGCTTTGGAGAAAACACTAAGCTAAAGTACATGTTTTGCACCGGTTTTCACTTTTATTTACACTTGTACACCTTCACGAAACTAAATTGATTAATATGCCCCCGAAATTAAACATTTTACACGGATTTGAACTAAGTTTCACAAAAATGAAAATTTAGCAACACATCTACATAACGCATTCCCGCCAAAACTCCAGCTAAAAGATTCTTCTTCTTCTTCTTCTTCTTTAAAATGGCTTTTCCTTTCGGACATTTGCCAGTGTCAAGTATTATTAATAATTGCAGGTTATTTGCATCGAACGAAACAGTCAAGTCGTCATAGTTAAAGTCAAGTCAAGGGAATCATTGTAAAAAGGAGGCCATTTTTTACAATGTTTGTTCACGGAGCTTTGGAGAGAACACTAGGCTAAAGTCCATGATTTGCACCGATTTTCACTTTAATTTTCACTTGTACACCTTCACGAAACTAAATTGATTAATATGCCCCCGAAATTAAACAATTTACACGCATTTGAACAAAGTTTCACAAAAATGAAAATTTAGCAACACATCTCCTCAGCGCATTCCCGCCAAAACTCAGCTAAAAGATTGAATAGTGTAGCTGTAGTGAAATGGTTTTATTCTCTGTTACTGTTTGTCAAATGTATTTGTATGTCAAATGTCAACAAAGACCTTTGTTGACATTTTTGACCTTGGCTGTTACAAGTTGGCTATCAATCTCAATCTCACACCGACTAAAAAAAAAAGAAATATTGTTTGTTTACAATTTGTATTTTACCTGTATTTTCATAATATATGATTTTCATGATAATTTCATGAATCGAAGACCTATTTAGTCATGGATAGCCAGCATAATAGTGCCCCCGCTCAGATATATCTAATTCAATTAGATACTTCCAACAACAGAGGAACAAATAGTGAAACTATCCCACTACATATTCTGGAAAATGTAAGCTATAAAAGTTACTTACATGTACTGTGTATGCTTAGAATTATTGAAACCATTCAAGGAAAACCAAAACAAGCAAAAGAACGCTACATAACTGTTAGTTCTAATTGACTTTAAGTATATACGGCCACCGACCTAATGCTGACCATTCAGACAGGAAATAATGAAAAATAGGTACCTACTTAAAAACTTAGCAATATTGAATTAAACACTCCTGTGTAACTGTTTCTTGGTACGCCTAGGTTCTTACATAAATAGGAAATTGTATATAGGTGTTGGTACGGATTGTTCTCATCTACTACATAGTTCCGTACTTATCAATTATATAAAATACTTTGGCAATTGTAACTTTTTTATTAATTTTATTGTTTCAGAAACTTGGTCCAGAACTTTTGATACCCATAGTTCAAGCAAAACAAGCACCATTAAATCTTCTAGTTGGTAATTATCAGTTTTACATCATATATCTAAGTGTTATAGTATATATATGATGAATGATGATATACTTACAATTAATTGTAATGGTTTTGTTTATAGATACTAACAGGAAATATGATAATGCTAAAAATATTCACCAGCCTAATCAGGCAGTCAGCCAGATATCTTCAGTGCCACCGCAATACATGAATGACAGCATACTTCAGCTTGTAGACCCTAAAACATTAAATTCAATACCACATAAATCAAACATTCCTAAAACAAACTACCTAACATCTGAAGTTCATACAAATAAGTACTACAATCTCCAGGAAATGTTACATTATCCAAATAGCCAATATGCCAATCAAAATATGAATCAATCAATTACCAGTGAAGTTAAGAACACAAATCATACTTTGAATCCGCCATCAAATAAACCTGTGGTAAAGACTTCAACAAATACTGGAACAATTTCAATAGAATCTTCAAATGAGCAGCTCAGCAACAAAAAAATGTGCTACATTAATGGAAATAACTTAAAACAGAATAGACAAAATTATGGTAAGCATATTTTTCTTTACCGTTAAAAAAACAAATAATTTCGTCACAGGATTTATGTATTTATTTATCTTCTTTTTCCACCAAGTCACTGATGCATTTCGTTAATAAAGAAATGCAGAAAAAGTAATTTTGTATATGAAGCCTGCCAAATTCAAAAAATAATCATGTTACAAATGAAAAATGTGATCCCTCCCTCCAGAATGTCATTTTTAGGCAACTAAGGGATTGTCTCCATGAGTGGGAGAAATTCTTTCTAAAAATATTATGCAACTAAATGTGTTTGTCCTTTACAGTTCACATATCAGATACAAAGGTACCCCCGCATGCTATTGCGGTGCTTCCAACAGTTCTACAAATAAGGAAAAATGAAATTTCACCACGAAGGACTTTGCCGGCGAGAATTCGCTTTGGGCCAGTGCAAGGTACCATATTATGTGTAATTTTTACTTTGAGTATTGATTATGCATGTCATACCATACAATATGCAGAAACACAAACTTTTGAGATAAGAGTATTTACATACAATATTAGAAGTATGCTACATCGAAAACCCGATTATGGAAACTATTTCAAACTACATAATATCCAAATTTCGTTACTTTACTTACAGGAATCACTCAAATAAGAACTGAATCTGAAGTTAAAGTTCTAATACAGAATACCCAGACACCAGTGTTTTTGTTAAAAGATAATACTGGCAGCCTTATTAACATTGATGTTACTGATAAAGGTAAACTAGTTATTTACTTATTGTACCTATTATTAAAATTATACATTTATTTTAGTTGTCTATCTCTATTAAAACTTAAATCAAGTAATTGTCTGAGTGTACATATATATCCTACCTAGTAGTGTCAATTAAATTGTCTGTTATTTTATATACTAGCTGCGCCTCGCGGTTTCACCCGCGTAAGTCCCGTTCCCGCGGGAATATCGGGATAAAAAGTAGCCTATGTGTCAATCCAGGTCCCCAGCTACCTATATTCCAAGTTTCATCTCAATCGGTTCAGTAGTTTTTGCGTGAAAGATTAACAACCTCACATACATACATACAAACTTTCGCGTTTATAATATTAGTAAGAAGTATGATTATCAAGGAAAAGTGTACCATCAAACTACTGAAGTCCTGTGTGGCTTAGTGGCCACAGCACTCGTTCTGCAAGTAAGGGGCAAGGGTTAGTACCCTGTCACGGGAGAATATAATGGTGCATTTTGCTTCATAATATTTCTAGTAGAATGACTTGAGCAACAAAAATAAGAAATATTATTGTTTATTCTTCAGATAAATCAAACTGGATTGGCCTTTTACCACTTGGTGATCAAAAAACGGCAAATGTTTGGTTATATGAAGAGAATAGCAAATTATACGGCATTACTACAGCACCTATAAGTGCAAGGCAAATCCTCAAAATTGGCTACAGCAAGAAGTATGAGGAAGATTATCAATTACCACAAGGACTCCCGGTTATGGATCTTGAAACTGGTTTGTAATCTGTTGTTACGGTATCGGTAACTCATTACTATTTACTGAACCGATTGCAATGAAAGTTGTATTAAAAACTAAGTAGCTGCGCCCCGCGGTTTCACCCACGTAACTCCCGATATTTTTTCAAAAGAACCTTCTGATCATAACGAACACAACAAAAAAGAATTATCGAAATAGGTCCCGCCGTTCAGGCGTGATGCCGTGACCACGCGAAATAAGAATTCATTTTTATTAAAATTAAAATTGTTTGGACATTTTGTTAATTATCGCATTTATAGGGTTTCATTCATAGTTTACATTCATTGCAATTTGGAAAAATGAATGCAACTAACAACTAACCGATATACTTAGGTAAGTAATTTCTTCGTATTTCATTTGCAATTATTCTATTACCTTTAATTTGTGTATTACTCGTAAATTTATAAAATCTGCAATAATCAAATTTTGAAACAAAAGCATTTTACTTAGGTATCTGAAAACAAAATTTTATTTTACAGTACTAAGTGTGAACCCAAAACAATGGTGGTGTAATGAATGTCATCGAGCCTTGTCCTCTGCAAGTCTGTTACAACGGCATGTCGATGTTTACCATAAGGTAAGTTGGAATGAAACACTTTAATTCTGCGAACAATAGATCTCACAACTTATCCTCTTTAGCGGGCGAAATATTCCCCCAATGTAAAATCCCCGTCGACAAAAAAAAACAAAATCGATTAACCGAACGTCTCGATCAACCGAACGATCGCTTAACGGAACACCGCGCGATCGCGCTCGTCATTCGTATTCGTAAGAGATTCGTTTAAAAATGTTATTTTATGGGATACTCGTACATAATAGTATACCCTTTTACAGAAACATAGATCAAAAAGTTAAACAAAAAAACTCATATAAATTTCATTGAAAGTGACAGCTATCTACTTAGTTTACTGTTTTTCTTAGATAATTGACAGTTCTATGTTTATTACATTTTTGATCTAAGTTCCTGTAAAAGGTTTTAAGTATTATTAGGCCTGATTTTTTATTCTACGGATAAAAGATATCTGTCGAATAAGTTTTAACCCACCAAATTTAAGAGCCTACAAATGTTGATCTTCTAAATTTAGATTTATTTTCTTTTTAAATACCAAAGTGACGGTTTTTATTCGGTGGTGTTACATTTTATTTGTCAGATATCTCTATCTAAGGATTTGAAAAATCAGCACTTAGTGTAATAAATTAAAATTAGATTTGTATTATAAATATGTTTTTATTGGTCTTTTCGTTGTATTCAGTTCGATTATCCGAATTAACCGGTTTGCCGAACACCCATGTACCCCAATCAGTTCGGATAATCGGCACTCTACTATGCCTATAAACCAAATTTCTTGAAAATCGGTTAAGTAATACGGCCGGTAGAAAAGAAGCAACATACTGACACGCTCGGTAATTAAACTCATTATCACACCAACAAGTTTGCGTAGTTGGCGCAAACTGACTTGTAAACCATAACACCAGGAGTTATTGTTTGTTTTTCAGGAGTATTCTCAAAATCCCAGACGAGGGTATCGTTGTCGGTATTGTAAGCGAACATTCAGCACACTGTTTACGTAAGTAATTATTTTGATTCTACTTACATTAGATATCTTACTTTATTATTATTATCTTACTAATATTATAAATGCGAAAGTTTGTATGTAAGTGACTTTGTTACTCTTTCACACATAAACTACTGAGTCGATTGCGATGAAACTAAAATATACTTTATTGTACCTTTGTGAGAAGTCATTTGGAGTACGCATCTCAAGTGTGGAACCCTCAGTACGATATCTATATTGGTCGGATTGAAGGGATCCAGAGAAGGTTTCTCCGTTACCTTTGTTTCCGTACTCGTGAATATTACGACGGGGATAATTACATTAACGTATGTAGAAAGCATCATTTGTTACCTCTGGTTGATAGACGTGCTATTGCTGATCAGGTTTTTCTCTCTAAGATAGCCACTAGTAAAATTGACTGCCCAAGGCTACTTTTCTTGCTATCTTTGAAGGCCTCTGTGCTCAATTTGCGTTCTAGTGACCTATTATTTATACCTAAGGCATCTACTAACTATAGGCAGAATGAGTTTATATCTCGAGCGAGCAGCGAGTTTAACAGACTGTGTAGAGAGTGTTGTGTCCTGTCAGGAGTATTTATATTTTCTTAGTTTGTTTTCATTTGTGATTTCCGTAATTGGCTTTCTGTTTTATATTTTTAATATCTATTATGTGTATGTAGCTGTGGATGTCCTTTAAATAAATAAATAAATATACGTAGCTGGCAACCTGGAAATAAATAAAAGCTACTTTTTATCCAGATATTCCCGCGGGAACGGCACTTAAGCGGGTGAAACCGCGGGGCGGTACTACTTTGCTATATAGAGACATAAATCATAGGCTTTTAGTAGGTTCCATAAATTATACATGTTATTTATGTTTCAAGGGTACGCCGCCATACGTTACAGCATTGTTCAAAAAGATGGACTAAATCACCGTAAGTATTTAGTAAATAAAAAAGCATTTCAAACTTCAACCAGAGCCCTTAGTATGAGTTTTGATAGTTTATCGTCTCGATGAAACTGGCAGTATACTTCCATTCATTATTTCAGTTCATGATAGTTACCGCTAGGGGTGCTGATGGAAAATGTATGAAGTAAACTGCCAGTTTCATCGAGACGACAAACTATCAAAACTCATACTAATAACGAAATTGCACTTCTGTTTGATTCGGTGGACAATTTTTATGAAAAGTACTCTAGTCTTCTTTTAGTACACACGTATGTAGGAATTAATGTCTGTCTGTTTTCAGGGGAAAAAACACAGACAAAGTCACACCTACAGAGACAATAAATACGACAAAATATGACGACAACAAAGTACCGTCAGACGAAAGTTTCCAAAACTTTACAAACGGTCTAGACTTCTCCACAAATCTCTTCGACACTGATAGAATATCTAACTTGGACATATCTATCGGCTCTCGAACGGACGTCGAATTCAGCTCTTATTCTATGACTCGAGATGACAACGCAATGAACAATGATTTATCTAAAACTGCAATTAAACTGGAAAGTCGTCTGGATAAAAAGGTAATGATAAATTCATTTGCTTTTAGTTTTACGTATCTAAACGTCGCGTCGTGCCATAAGTTCTGCCCCTTGCATTTTATACGTGCTGTATAAATTACTAGCAGCGCCCCGCGGAGTCTCGTTCTCGCGGGAATACCAGGATAAAAAGTAGCCTATGTGTTAATTCAGGTCCCCAGCTACCTATATTTCAAGTTTCATCGCAATCGGTTCAGTAGTTTTAGAGTAACAAAGTCACATACAAACATTACAAGCAAACTTTCGCGTTTATTAGGTATTGGTAAGAAGTAAGATGTGAACGGATGTGTTTTAAGTAAGTAAACGACTATGTTTGTTTAATCTTCTCGCAAAAATTACAGAACCGATTGCCATGAATACGTGGTATGCAGATAGCTGGAAATCTAAAAAAATTCCCCTGATTACGACACAGACATTTTAAAGTTTTTTTTTGCAGAATACAGAAGCGCAAAACATTTTAGATACATGTGGTTACTGCGATCAAGTATTTCCAAAACATAAGAAAAGAAAACACGTCAGGTAAATATTATGATCTATACCGATAAGAACGCCGGCGCAGCTAGAAAGACGGTTCGGAACTTGTTCCACTGCCATATTCTTGTCTTCTACATTAGCGTGCTAAATTTTGAACCATTTCGTCACAGACTATCTGGTGAGGTAGTGGTCCAATTGATTATAATAAACTTATATTATAAAAGCTAAAGTAAATTTTAGATATTCGTTCCTTTATCGTGTTTTGAAATTGAATTCATTTGTTGATTAATTATTTTAACCCCTTTTTTAATGCCCGATTATCCAACTCTAATCCTGATCACGGTAGCCTCAAATAAGTCTTTTTTACAGTGTGTGTTCCGCAAGGAAACTGGAATGTGTGTGTGGACGAACCTTCACCAACAAGAAACTGTTATCGGAACATATTAGTAAAGAACACAAAAGGGAAACCGATGTATTGAAGGTAGGCATACGCAGCACGACCTATTTACCACAGGACCTTTTCTGTACACTTAATTTTACCTTATTTCATATTCTACTAATATTATAAACTAGCTACGCCCCGCGGTTTCACCCGCGGAAGTCTCGTTCCCGCCGGAATATCGGGATAAAAAGTAGCCTATGTGTTATTTCAGGACTGCTACCTAGGTTCAGGTTCAGCTACCTATATTCCAAGTTTCATCTCAATCGAGTTAATATTTTTTGTGTGAAAAAGTAACAAAGTCACATACATACAAACAAGGAAATTTTAGCGTTTATAATATTAGTAAGAAGTAAGATGTGAAAGGATGTGTTTAAGTAAGTAACCGAGTATGTTAGTTACTTGCAATCTTTTCAATAAAAAATTGGCAATCGATTCTGTAACTTCTCGCAAAAATTACAGAATCGATTGCCATGAATACGTGGTATACAGATAGCTGAGAATTTAAATAATATCCCACCCATGATTAAGACACGGGCTACTTTTTATTTCGATATTACCGCTAGATCGGGACTTTTAGGGTGATTACAAAAACAGACAGGTTTTCGGTACATAAACAGACAGGTTTCCGGGCAAACTATGGCCTCCACTTCGTCGGACCGTGGTCCGACGTTAGTGTCTCTAATATTAACAGGAGAAGGAAACAATATGGATTATATTATTATCATTTATTTGTTAAAGACATAAAGTTTGATGAACACAAGTTTTATGATTATACGAGGAGGACAAATGAGAAACATTTAACTACATCTATATCTATCTATCTATCTATACTTATAATAAAGGAAGAGAGGACAAAAAGTCTGTACTTGGAAGTAAATTTAAAAAAGTTGTCTCGGGTACTAAGGAAAAGTAGTAAAACAAAATTATATTTTTTTTTAATTCATGTCTGTCTGTCTGTTTCTCTGTTTGTTCCTTTAAAAACTACTTATCCGATTTAAATTTAAATCCGATTAAACTACTTATCTGGTTTTCAATATCAGATAGTTCTATTTTCGAGGCTTGACTATTTCCCAACAGATCACGGTTGAATGCAATGTTACTAAATAATAAACTTACATACCTACAAACTTTGTTTGTACTTGTGCATAACGAATGCCTTCAGCATTTTTCGCCTAGTTCTTTGTGTAAGCACCCTAACTTGTAGATTCATTATATATATTTTATTTGTCACAGGTTTCTGGAGTACTATGACGAGAAACCTTACTTTTATCATTTTGCAAAGATTGGTACGCAAACTCGTCCACGATACTTTGAATGCAATTTCTAAAAGAAAGTAGCTTATGCTGAGGAATTTTGTCGATGTGTGGTAACAAGCTTTTAAAAAATAAGAGATGTTCATTGTCTGCATCTGTTCGATTTTGTCGAGACTTTTCCTTTTCTTTTAAAAATTTAAGTTTTTGATGTTCAATATCCAAAATTTCGTCATTGAGTGTTTTTTTAGGTCTTTTTGAAGCGGTTGGTCGGTCACTGGGATCACCATCTTCTGTGTTCCTTGGTGAAGGTGAAATAGAAAACTCAATGTCATTTGTAGTTTGGGAGTCTCCTATTTCGACATCCGGGTCTACACTACCTGGTGGAGATCTTCGACGCGTCAAACTTCCAGTGGTTGCTCGTGCCTTCACAACTGGTTTTAGAAAAAGCAAGGACTTAAAATAGGGCCACTTAGGATAAACTGTAGTCGCCTCATCTCCAGAGCGAGGTGGAATCTTTCCTAACTCTACGGCGAATTGATCCCTCAGATACCTTTATCGTTTTCTTATTTTATTTTCTGAAACAACAAAATTAAATGTACCGTGTTATTTTTAAATAATAATCATGTAATATGTTATCGTATTCTTTATTTGCAGGTATCGATCGTCTTTTGTTTTTCACCAATCGCCTCTATTTTTTTTCTTCACAACATTTTGGTACTAAAAGGCTGTTGTTGACTAGTCATTTTGGCACACTAGTCATTGAGGTAGACTAGTCATTTTGAGACACTAGACTTTTTAGGACTGGACATTATCGTACACTAGGCATTTTGAAACACTGCTTATTATAGTACACTAGACATTGTCGAACTGAACGTCTTATAACTGAAGAATCATTCAAATCACTTTCATACAACTTTGGAATAGGGGTAACTAATATAATATAATAAATAAATAAATATTCCATGACATTACACACAGCGCAATCTACCCATCAACCCCAAACTAAGTACTAGGAAGAATTCGGGATTTAAATTTTACAATTACAAAAAAATTCTTCAAAAATAATTTTGTACAATATAGTGATATTTCAGACATAATGACTTTCTGTATGCCTAATTATTATAAATAATATTTAAAGTAAATATTAAAGATAGATAAATTAATACTTAATTTGCACAACCAACAACAATACAATCAGTTTACATTTATTATATGGTAGGTACTTACCATCCTGTTTCATTTCCAAACTAATCTCTTTCCAACACTTATCGGTGACATTTCTGTTGCTATGGAATCTATTTCTTTTGTCCCATAAAGGTTGTTTATCAAATACCAAGGCTATCAAAACTTCGTTATCTACATCCATTTTCATAAATACGCACACACACCTTTCACCGGCAAACGCTTGAACCCGTATGGCTCGGTCCAGGTAGTCGGCACCGACAAGTTTTAAACCTGTTTCTTTATAAGTATAACATAGAAATATTATACCTGCACCGATCGGTACCGACCTGAAACCAGTTTGTTTATGTAATCACCCTTACGCGGGTAATACCGCGGCGGGAAGCAGTCAGTATTGTACATTTTAGGTATTTTTGACCACTAGGCTGTTTATTATTATTAAAAGGCTACATTTTTTGGAGAATATACCTACTTTGACTTTAACTAAAACACTTTATTTATCCGGATAAATCGCGTTTTTATTCATGGTTTTAAACGAACCAAACCTTCGCCAACTTTACAGTTGGATTTTTCAAGGTTGACTACCTAATAAATGTTGAGGATTGTGTATGACCACACATCACATATTACTAAGTATGACGAATGGTCATGAATAGTACATGAATGATTATAGAGATAGAAATTTCATAATTTAGGTGTCCGAGCTCCGCTTGACCCACTTGGTGAAGATGACATCTTGGATTTTGCGTGTGGTAACACTGTTTCGACTAGTTTTGCATCGCCCAATCACGTGCAAGCGTTCACCTCCCCTCGCTCGCGAGACGTCACAGCGCCGGGCGCCGTAGCGCTTCATCAGTACGTTTTGGATTTTTGTGGTGTAACACTGCTCTTAGTACCTACTAAAAATAATTCAACACTACTCCATTTCAGATAAATAAAAGTTAAAGATAATAATCAGTATTTTATACAAATAGGACAGCCCTATTTTGCTTTGCCGACCCGCTCTCAGGACGGTCGAGTAACAGTTATCAAAATCTAGGAAAGCCCTATGATTGTAATGATAACTACCTCCATTAAACGAGGTGTACAAGTTTGAAATCTCTCTGGAATTTCAGAGGTTAAGTTATTTGTTAATAACTTCGCAGACTACATGTCGCCTGAGCGAACAGACGACACATCGTCTACATAGCAACGTCGTCTGCTCAAGACATGTGATGCGACATGTCGTCTGGTTAAAGCATATTTTGCTTTGCCGACCCGCTCTCAGGACGGTCGAGTAACAGTTATCAAAACCTAGGAAAGCCCTATGATTGTAATGATAACTACCTCCATTAAACGAGGTGTACAAGTTTGAAATCTCTCTGGAATTTCAGAGGTTAAGTTATTTGTTAATAGCTTCGCAGACTACATGTCGCCTGAGCGAACAGACGACACATCGTCTACATAGCAACGTCGTCTGCTCAAGACATGTGATGCGAAATGTCGTCTGGTTAAAGCATACGACGCGACATCGTCGGCTCAGACATACGACATTTCACGCGACGTCGTCTGTTCAGTCATACGACATTTCATGCGACGTCGTCTGCTCAGACATACGACACGTCAGGCGACATCGTCGGCTCAGACGACACGTCACGCGACGTCGTCTGTTCAGTCATACGACATTTCATGCGACGTCGTCTGCTCAGACATACGACACGTCAGGCGACATCGTCGGCTCAGACGACACGTCACGCGACGTCGTCTGCTCAGTCATACGACATTTCATGCGACGTCGTCTGCTCAGACATACGACACGTCAGGCGACATCGTCGGCTCAGACATACGACACGTCACGCGACGTCGTCTGCTCAGACATACGACACGTCACGCGACGTCGTCTGCTCAGACATACGACACGTCACGCGACGTCGTCTGCTCAGACATACGACACGTCACGCGACGTCGTCTGCAAGATCGCCTCAACGGCTGATCACGCGACATAACTGTCGTTTCCTTGCTTAATGACTGCGGATGGTCCGTTGCAGATGGTTACCACAACTATGGGTGCCTTAATTGGCCAACTGACAGAGGGTATTTTGATAACCTCCTAGAAGCGTTTGACATGTTGTATCCCGAAGATTGAAAGGACTGGGAAGTTAATAATAGATCCTACGTTGATCAATTCGGCCGAAACCGAAGCTTGCCTACGGTTCGCCATCCCCACTATACAACTAGCATGCATATTTAGCAAGAAAAAAAAAAAAAAAAAAAAAAAAAAAAAAAAAACCAGCTTCAGCGAACGTCGATATATGGGAAAAAGTGGCCTCTCGGCAGAGCCCTGTTCTACCAGCCCTTAACCATAATGACAAAAGTTCACCCTGTGAATGCCTATAATAAATTTCATCAGATCGGAGACCCAATCGACGTCGTCTAAGCGGTCTGGGACAAGTCCTACAAGACACGAACCACCATCTGACCTCGCCAGAAAACATACGGCTGAGTCTTCAACAGACCATAAGCGCCAGCACAACGAAATCCTGGGTAAATTGTGCGAAATAACTTACGAATTAATTCAGAGGCCGCTTCATCCTTAGCTTCCCCCGTGTCCTCTTCTTCACGCGGATAGATTCCGCCTCCCTTACGTTTAGAGGAGAAGGAAGACACAAGCGAGGAAGAAAGAAACAAAGAGCATCTCCTCGACTTTACACCCACAACAAAGGAAGCAGAGGCTAAAGACATAAAGTTCGAAAGCCAGCGAGAAGCTTGCTTCACAAGGCAGGCAATGCCAAAGTTTCAATGATAATGGATGGCGTAACATTCGCTACTCTGAAGTCCAAAAAATAATTTCAGGCCTCTACTGTATTCACTGCCTTAAAAGTGAATAGCTAATTGGCTCCTGCTACTCCAGTCTAGCATTGGGGACTAGATGAGTCTTAAACTCGATCCCCGACGCCGCCTTTCGGGATGCTCGCTGGAGTATAGTGGACCCTGCACGGAATGCCTGCATTTGGCTGTCGGTGGGGACGCTATAACATATATAAAAGTCGAGTAGAGAGCGGTGTGCTACTCCAGGATGGCAATTGGTAAATATATAAAGAGAAAATGGACCTCTCTCTTTGGGCGCCATTACCCACGGCTTACTCCAACAAAGCAAAGCATTTCAAGATAAAATATATGCAACAAAGTAAGTAAGTAAACACCCGAAGTAAGAAAACATTTAACAAACATGTCTTGTCATCAGAATCAACCTTTAGAACAACATCTGACTAATCATCACAATATACTTGTGGAAAAGGTCCGAAATAATTGAGGAGCGTAGATCTATATACAAACCCTCGAATAAAACCTTGGCAGAACTCCTACTCGAGTTACCGCCGTCGAGTTGGTAAAATACCAAGGGGGCATAGCCAAAATATTTTGAGGGAAATTTCATAAACCCACAACGTTCACAAGAAATAGACCGGAGGGAGATAACCGCACGTTCAATACCAAAAGCAAATATAGTGCCCAATCGACACGTAGCTGGAGATCATACGGGCCCAAAAACCACATCAGTGCTTGGAAAGTCAGTTCCACCAAAGCAGAATAATTCACGAGGCTTCAAACCAAGAAAACACTAGTTTTCAGGCTGGACAGGTCAGCTCACGTTGGCAAGAATTAGGGGCCCCGCCAAATGTCATTTCAACTCTATCGGCTTATCGGATTCCGTTTATAAGTCGTCCTCCGTTGTATAGATTGGACAAAAGCACTTGCTCCAGATTTCAAATAAAGAAGTCCCCTCACAATACATGTCTAAGGAAATCCGGAAACTTAAACAATTAGGGGCGATAAGCAAGTGTCGCAGTAAGACCCCTATCTTGTCCCCTATCTTCCTCAGGAGAAAGTCTAATGGGTCAAATAGACCAATTTTTGATCTTCATAAATTAAATCAATATATACGACCTCCAAAATGTTAATTCTTAACCATTTTTAAATTCCATTTTGCTTAAATAAATCCGACTATATGACAAAGATCGACGCATATTTTCACATAGTCACCGCAGCTACACATCGCAGATTCCTTGCATTCGTTTACGATGGAGTAACTTACGAAATGACATGCCTACCGTTTGGTTAGCCACGGCACCTTGGGCCTTCGCCACTGTAAGTAACTGGTTGGCAAATCTTTTCAGAAGCAAAAATTCTTGTGTTCGTCTACTTGGACGGCTTCCTGTTTATGCACACAAATCCAGAAACACTTCAAAAACAGACTTGGCTTGTTCTGGATTGTCTTTTAAATCTAGGATTGTGTGTAAACCAAGAAAAGTCTGTGCTCACACCCACAAACTGCATGGCCTCGGATTAATATGAGACACAGAAACCATCAGCAAGTGTCTTCCTCAAGAAAAAGTTGCTCGAAATATAGCCATCATATAAGAAACCTTACGAAAGAATCGATGGACGTGGCAATAAGCGGAAATGCTTCTAGGAAACTTAACATTAGCTACAAGTGTCGTCCCGTACGGAAGACTACACACCCGTTTGATTCAATGCAAAGCGAATCACCTTACCCAAAGATGCCCAACAGAAAGTTTGCACTTCCACGCATAGTGGGTCAAGAATTGATCTGGTGGCTGAAAAATATAACCCTCACAACTCCTATTCTGTACAACAGACGAACAGTCTTAGTAAGCACCGACGCATCCAGCCTGGGCTGGGGAACGGTGTGAAACTAAACAAATTATGGAAGAAAGAACAAAAACACTAGCACAGCAACTCAAAGGAATATGGACTATTGCAGAAATACTAAAAATAGCTGGCCATGCCTTTAAAACCGAAACCGTCATGATCCAAACAGACAACAGGACTGTAGTAGCCTATATCACCAAAGAGGGTGGCACAAAGTCTAGTCAATCCCTGCTAATCACTTTCAAAATTTCGATTGGCAAGAATGTATCAAGCGCACATTATTGCCCGCTATCTCCCGGGACGATGCAACATTATTGTGGACAGCCTCTCCAGATTCAACAAACTACCAGAATCGACTCTCTCGAACGAAATAGTGAAGGTAAATAACAAACAAGTTCGGAATTTCCGTGATAGATCTCTTTGCCAGTGAACGGTCAGCGCTTGTCGAAATTATGTCTCCGAGGATGTGAGAGCTCAGAAGTGCCTCTTTGTGGACTCTTTCAGTCGACCATGGTAGTACAATCTTTTCACCACCAAGCGTCCCTCGCCATCTCAACATCTGCTCCTGAACCTACATTCTCGTGGTACCCAAGTGGAAGAAGACGTTCTGGATCACAACATTACAGCAACGAGCCTTGGAACCACCAATTAGAATTTGACAACTCCACAATCACCTGATAGATCTAAGAACGGGCAGGTCTCCACCAGCTGTGAAAATACAGGGTGAACCAATCTTATAAACACTTGGCCACCTGAACACCGTAACCAAGTAGAAAATGCTTGGCGTAAATCCACTCTCAGAACCTACAAAACTGCGTAGAAGAAATGGCAACAATGGGCTAACGATATAACGATGTAAATGTAATGTGGATGCTAAAGACTTAGCACAATATTTATGTTTCTTACATCATGAATTTAACCTAGCTCCGAGAATTATAGCACTACATAAGTCTGTGGTAACGACATTTACAAATACTACGAAAACAAAGATGTTGAGTGAACATCTAATTTTTAATCGAACTCTCAAAGCACTTAGCAAACTCTAGCAATAGCTCTTAGCAACGAGAGACCGAGAAAACCACACACCTGGGATGTAAACACACTTATCGAATATCTGCGACATTATCAAAGGAATGTCGACAGTTTATTTCAAGTATCTCGTCATGTGGCTACTTTACTTTTACTGGCAACGGGTCAAAGAATTCATTATCTTACTTTACTGGACTTACAACCTTCATTATTCGAGAATAACAACTCTTATGTAATATTTTGACCTAGGTTTGGATGAAAAACCAACTCCTTGACATACCAATAGTCGGGGTGGAATTTTCTCCCTAGTAGTGAAGAAAAAATTAAACTTGATATTTTAGATTCAGAAACATATCGAAGTTTCTCATAGCAAGAGAAACAGCAGAGAAAGCCTTACTAATTTCCTTATTACTACTCATGGTAAGATAGCACCCGCATCACGTACGGTCATTGCACGATGGATTAAACCCTACATAATGAGGCTAAAATAGATGACACGCCAGGCAGCTTTAGATCGGCAATGAAAAGCCATAACTGGCTGAATAGAAACTTGGACCTTGATGAGGTCATGAAGAAGGCTGACCAGTCTGATTAGTCCTGTGTAACATTTAATTTAGTTAGTATTTAAATATTTCCCTTTTCTTTCCTGATTATTACTTATTGGAGTAGGTACTAGCCATAACATAATATTAATGTTAAAAGACTGAATCTTTGTAAATAAAAATTGATTTATAGATCTCAATTTGTCCCCATCACAGTACGTCACAGCACCGGCAGAAGATAAACAATTCTTCACCAAGTGGGTCAAGCGGAGCTCGGACACCTAAATAACACCGTTTTCCCCCCATAGGGTAGAAAACGGATATTTAGGTTCCAGCGAAGCTTGACCCACTATATTTTCATAACCTTGCCGGCTATTATGCGTACTGATGAAGCGCTACGGCGCCCGGCGCTGTGACGTCTCGCGAGCGAGGGGAGGTGAACGCTTGCACGTGATTGGGCGATGCAAAACTAGTCGAAACAGTGTTACCACACGCAAAATCCAAGATGTCATCTTCACCAAGTGGGTCAAGCTTCGCTGGAACCTAAATATCCGTTTTCTACCCTATGGGGGGAAAACGGTGTTATTATGATCGTTAATTTCTCACTTTTAGACACAAGATGAAATCAAAGACAATAATAGAAAGAAGTACGAATGCGAGCAATGTAAAAAAACTTTCTTGGTAAGTGAATTAAATTAGATAAAATATTTACCTAATTTCCTGCTATATCTTAGACTACACCCATCAATTTGTTAAAAGAATCGTAGACTAATGGATGACTGACATATTTGTAACATTCCAGCGTCGAGGGATGCTATCGAATCATCTGTGGAGAGAACACAACGCGGTGACCACTCTCCCGGTCGAGAAACCTGTGAAACATTACCCTTGTGTCGCGTGCCCTAAGATCTACAGGAGCGCTGCCAAACGAGATCGACATGTCAAGTTACATCATCCCGGTAAGATACGAAACTTTCCAGCTGTAGATATCCCGATTTTCATTCCAAGAAGTGGGTTCGAATCTCGCCCACTAATATATTTTTTTTAAAGAAATTATGCGCGAGTAACTCAAAACATGTACGTAACCAAAATGATTTGTTGGAGTTTTGGCGGGAACTCGTTAAGGATATGTGGTGCTAAATTTTCATTTTTGTGAAACCTAGTTGAAATTGTTTAATTTCGAGGGCATATTAATCAATTAAGTTTAGTGAAGGTGTACAAGTGGAATGAAAGTGAAAATCGGCGCAAAACATTGACTTAGTGTTGTCTCCAAAGCTCCGTGAAGAATGTTTGTAAATGGCCGCCGTGTTTACAAATGATTCCCTAGACTTATTAACTTTAACTATGACGACTTGACTGTTTCGATGCAAATAACTTGCATAACATATTAATAATACTTGACACTGGCAAATTTCCTAATGGCTATAATCGGTTCTCAACCGATAAGAAATAGAAATAAAATGATTTGTTAGGTTAGGTTAGCTGTCCACAGTGAAGCCATAAGACACCCCTAGAGAATTTTAATAGGTATGTGGTTTAATCGTCCCAATGTTTAAACTACCGTTGTTGGGCGCTGTTGTCTATGATCAAATTCGAAAGGGTAATAAGGGTCCCTGGTCCCAGTTTCGAGGTAGACGACTTCCTCCCTAACCCATAAGGAAGAGTCATGCTTTTGGCAGTCTATCCATATTCCACTGCAGCGCCTAAATGATTTTTTAATGAATGAGGTTTCAATAGGTTTGTAATAATGTCCCAGGTGACATAGGCTAGGTACTTATATAATTTTTATATGACGGAAATTATTAACGTACCTACTATATATTGTAGCATTCGCTTCGCACTATGTATAAAATGTGCAAAAACATAAATAATTTGAAGCTTATAGAATTGTTAGGTGTAAGATCCGGCCAAGTAGTATGATACATTAGATATGACATAAATCTCACAACGCGAGAATCCAGAACCTTAGAGACTTGTCCCTTAGGGCAATCGAACTTCAACCTTCTGTTATGCAGAAACAAGTTCGCCCAAGGCAGATGTCCTAAAGCAGGCTTATCTGCGCAGTTTTAACGGCGGCCTATATCGTATGTATGGTACCTTAAGATGGCTCTATCACCTACTCGTGTCGTGTGTTCGTTTCTCCTTAGAAGGGTATAACTGTGAGTGTATTTTGGATACCGCTTCGACAGTCGAGGGTCTCAGTAAAATTGTAAAAGACGATAAGAGTCGCCCCAAATTTCTCAGTTTTGCGTTAGCCATTCTGCGCAAGATTGGGAAGGAAAATGGCTCTATTAATTTATAGTGATTTTTTATTTTGTAGTAGTTTAGTTTTAGATTATTTTTGAAACAACTTATTACTTTTATTATGGATCATTTAATTTATAAGAATTTTAATTTACTTTAGTTTTAGGTCGTTTTTTTAAATATGGATATTTAGTTGTGAAGTTGTCATATTTTTATAATGACAGTTTGTTTTGTTTCCAATCATTTAAAAAAAAAAACTATTAAAGTATTATCTCAGATGTCTAAGATCGTCACGCAATGGGTGCCGGAAGACGGACATCGGAATCGTGGCAGACCCCGAAAACGATGGCGTGACGATCTCGATGCATTCCACGGAGATTGGCCAAATCTAGCCCAGGACCGGACAGCTTGGAAAGAAGTTAGGGAGACCTTTGCCCAGCAGTGGGACAGTATAGGTTAATAAAAATAAAATAAAAATCTCATGTTGTTGATTGATTGATTGATTAACACTATTGACGACCTCTGTGGCGCGTCGGGCAAACGCTTGGCTGCAATACAGAAGGTTGCGGGTTCGATTCCCGCTGGGTGCAAATATTTATGCTTAAAAATAAATATTTGTGTCTGGTCTGGGCGTATTTCTATGTATAATATGTATGTATTTACAAAAGAAAAATAAATATAAGTAGTATATCCGTTGTCTAGCCACCGTAACACAAGCTTAGCAGCTTACCACGGGGCTAGATGGCGCTTGTGTTCGTCACAGGATTTATTGTACCAAAAAACACAAATTATAACAAGCTTTTAGATCTTAAAAACTAAAATGGTACAAAGGGCGGCCTTATGGCCTATGGGCGATCTTTTCCAGGCAACCAATGAATGGAAAAGACTTAAGGAAGTGGATGGGTAATGTGTTTTTGGTTGGAAATTTGGATCAGGAGAATATAATACACGGTTAGCTGCCGCATCCAGATACCTACACATTTACTCAATCACACACTTACACTAACACACACACACACACCCTCTCTCTCACACACACACACACACCCTAACACTCACTCCCCATATTTATAAATGTCATTATTATTTAAGTTTCGTATTATTATTTTCTTTTTCTTTTTGTATCCATAGTCTAATCCCTGAGGTGACCGCTCTTACTGCAACGCAGTTTGTAACTTTCGCAGTTGGGAACGTTTACTTTGTTTTTTTATTTCTGTATGTTTTTGGTAAATAAATAATTTTCAATTTTTCAATACTTTAGTTGCTTACTTCTGTTGTTCCAGATGCACAGCAGGTCCGCGGGCTGGTGGTGGCGGGCGGCGTGCGCGCGGTGCCGGCGGCGACGTGCGCGATGTGCCCGCGGCAGTACGCCACGCGCGCCAAGCTGCTGCAGCACATGCGCGCGCACCATCACACCCGCAACGTGGTCAGCCCCCATATCATCTACTAGCAGTTCGCCCCGAACTGAGACCTCTCGACCCCCTATCTCCCCAACCCCCCTACCGATCCGGCTCATCTTCGAACTCATAAATTCTACTGACCTAAACTACGCGCATACCAAAATTCATGAAGATCGGAGCTACGATACTCAAGTTATCGTCGAACGAACATACAAAGATACAAGCGCCAGGCCCGTCTACACTGGACCTCACTCGCTTCAGTCGTTCGGTCAACTAGCTGCGCTCTACAGTTTCACCCGTGGAAGTGAAAAACGCGTAATAACGGGCGCGGGCGGCCGAGCGTTTCTCGAGCGGTTGCATTTTTTCGTTCATTACTCGGGTTCTACTAATTGGATTTCGATGCAAAGTATACCACGACGTTCCTCAAAAATAGAACTATCCAATATTAAAAATCAGATTTCAATCGGATTAGTAGTTTTTAATTGTATTAGGAACAGACAAACCGACAGACAAACATGATTTTTAAAAATTATATAATTTTGTTCTACTGTTTTTCCTAAGTCCTTTACACAACTTTTTTTTAATTAACTTCCAAGTACAGACTTTCTCTCTTCCATTATTATAAGTATAGATATAGAAGTATAGATCAAGTGGATGTCGGACAATAGTGAAAATTGACAGGCATGGCTGCTTTGACGTTACGTGCTTATTACCGGTGATTACCTGCAACCTGTAAAACAGCAATGTATTGCGTACTGCCTGTCATTTTCCACTGTTGTCAGACGTCCACTGGATAGATAATATGGGGGCAGGTCATATTTACTAGACTTTTCCTTCCGTGAGAGAAACTACTGAAACTGCTAGGCTAGCATGAGAGCACTAGAAACATTCCTTCATCGACATACAGATTCCGTTTTTTTTTCTCATCATTAGAGAGAATGAAGCGGAATCTTTATGTCAATTTGACAAAGTGTTTATTTTGCAGTTGTGCTAGGCTTAGGTGAATTTGTCCTCGCATAGTGTCGGGCTTGGTCCCAAAGAGGGTTTGTGTCAGACATGCGGCCGGGTGTAAAATCTTAGCCAAATTATGTTTACGCAGTGTTGGTCAAGTGGTATATACTTCGACTTTTATTCTAAAGGTCGTGGTTCCAAAGCTCGACCGACTGCGCACTCCAATTACTTTTTCTTTATATAAAAAAGAATTTGTGCCTTACTAAATAACAATGAATTTCATTCAGTGAATGAAATATCGAGAGTATTCGAGAGTAAACCAGTGTCTTAAAATCACGTACAAAGACCATTGAGTTTATAACTGCATAGAGCTACGGTTTTTTTTATAATTGATAGGTAAGCGTTTGACCACTTACTCACCTGATAGAAAGCGACGATGTGGTCGAAGATGTTGCACGCTTACCTAGGAGATAACTAATCATGTTTTATTAAATCCATCGCAGCTTTATTAACTAAAAACATTTCTTGTACCTACAGGCAAACACGAAACAGGAAAAGCCATACCAGACGACAACTACTAACATAGTACGTATATTTATTACTAGCTGCGCCCTTCAGTTTCACACGCGCAATTCCCAATCCCGTGGGAATATCGTTATTAAAAGATCTCCAGCCATCTGCATACCTATTTCATAGCAATTGATTCCATAGTTTAATTTAATTTTAATTTTAATTTATTCGGAAAGCAAGCGGTAACAATAACAGAGAATTTAACAAAAATAATACCTATACACCACTTAGATGCTTTCGCATATAAATACCAGGAATTAATGCCACATTCATACACATGTTAACAAAAAAGAAAAAATAAAGAATCCCAATTCAAGAAGCGGCCCCAAACCACTTCCTAGACAATGCATTCCGGAAGCAATTAGGCGATGTATTAAATAAGTCCAGTTCCCAATCAGTGGCCAGCCCATTTACGAGCCTTGCAGCTCTCAGGAAGAAAGAGTTACTTCTATAAAGAGCATCACTTGCTTGAGTGTAGTAGTTTCACTACTAGAAAGCTAAATTATCGAGGAGTAACATAGGCTACTTTTCATCCCGATATTCCCACGGAATCGGGACTTACGCAACTAGTAAGAATAATCCGCCCTTCCATAAGTTGTGGCGAAGTCGGTTAAAAAAAACAAAAATAATAAATAAAAAAAATAAAAAAAAAATTTTTTTTTAATTAATTGTGATTTTTAAAAGTAGTCGGGTATTTTTTATTTAAAATTTACTTTAAAACAAAAGGACGACAAAGCAACAAACTATTATGGTAGCGCGGAGTATTTATCAAGTAAAATCGTAACTGATCCAGTGAACGGATACATAAGCATGGAAGTATTACTTGCGCTTCAAAATGACACCACGTAAAATAGGCCACGATGATAAAAAAGTGTTCCGCGACACGAATCTGTCACTTCAGTTGTACTCGGATCGGGTCATTCAAAGAACCAATCACGTTAGAGAACAGCGTATTTCCGCCGGGTCTTCCTCGCTGTCACCACACAATTCGTGAAAATATAAACAAAGTTCCAATTGCTTAGCTAGTAGCGTGGTGTGTAGTTTGTGTATGTATACTTTGTATTTAAGTAAGTTTTAGCGCTATTATTTGAAGTGAGTTAGTATGGAAAGGCTTCTTCCATGCTTATATCTGTTCACTGAACTGATCCAATTTTAAATATATTATTTCTGTTTCAGACAGAATATTACTTGTTGGATACCTAGACAGCTCGCAGGGACGTTATTAATAACATGAAGCATTATGGGTGCCTGAACTGTCATTCCTGTAAATGTTTAAGTAAATAATTTTAAGCGAAAGTTAGTCGTAAAATAAAACTAAAGATAAACATAATAATAGATTTACAGTTATTTTTATTGGAATGAAAAGTATATTCCCAGCCTAAGTCCCAATCCCGATGTGTGGTAAGAATTTCATTAGGTAAGAATATTTATTTTAAATTAGGGAAAGGTGCACAGTTATTGTAACTAGTGCATTGTAATGTCATGTATGTACTAGTACGGTCAGCAAAGGAATTAAGGTACCAGATGCATATTTTAAAGTTTTAATTTTATCAATAGCGGTTTAGTAATTTTTGGTTGTTCTACATACAATTACTAACAATTAGGACGCTTTACTGATATCAAGCAGAATTATCAACAATTGCTGAACCATTTTTTGAAATCATAAAAGTTTAAAATGTGCACCTGGTACCCTCAGTCCTTTTCTGACAGAGGTGAAGTCTCAAATATATTTTATCTACTCCACGTTCGCCGCTGCAGCGCTGCATTGTTACGTCTTTCGTAAAAATGAAATGAAAGTTCTAAGATTAAGACAAGGAATGACGCTTACAACATGAAAAGTATCATTGAAATGATGTAAGTAGTGGGACTTCAGTATTTTGTGTCTTCCTTCTAATGCCATATCTATGAACTTGAAGTCCACCTTTTTAGACGCTAGCTATGAATAAAAATAAATTAATAAATAAATATTTGACATTGCACACAGTCTAGCCCCAAACTAAGCACTAGGATTGTACTATGGGTAAAACTAGGCAACTGATATAGCTGTACTACATATTATACTTTTTTGTTAATACATATACATATTAAACATAGAACAACACCCAGACAAGATACAAAAATTTATTTCAAGATCACGATCCAAGATTCTAGACTTTCAAACTCTTCTTTATCATAGGTATACCTAAAAAATTGCAAAAGTACTTCAAAATTATAAAGAAATACAGTGGTTAGCATCATTATCACCGAGACAAACATCAAGGGGCCTTCTGTTACTAAAACGTCTCTACAATGCATCAGCGTTATTAAATTTTATCTAAAACGGTTCTAAAATTTTTGCTAATTTTAATACGTTTCGCTATAGATTTTAAAGTGTTAGTTTCGTTCAAGACAAAAATACCAACAATATCTGAACCGTTTTCGAGAAACGTTCATAGTCCAGCATTTCTTTATCAATTACTGAAAACCGCATCTAAATCGGGTGAGTCGTTTTGGAGATAAATAAGAACATTAGATTGTGCGTGCACTAACAAACAAAGAACCTTTCATCCTGCTTCGTTCCGTTCGTCTCGTGAGTAAAAACATTTATACAACGTTTGTTCTAGAATACAAGCCCAGTTTTTGCAAAAACATTTTTTTACTGTTACATTTCATTGAAACGGTCCATCGAACCGAGGTTATCTAATCGCATACGGTTCGCTCTCCGCTCTCCGTCATACGCAGTCGACAAGAGCGAGAGAAAAGAACTCAAGGCTGCGCAAAGGATTTATTTATACGAATCCTGTTTTTATTTTATACTAAGTTTACATACTGCAGATATAATATTGATTCTGAATTGAAGAAAATACACGTCTAAAAAACACGACATTAGCAGCAGTGCCTTTACTATTGTGTAGCTTTACAGACGCGAGTCGTATTGATTTATAAATACTTATGGCAATTGTTCAGTGAACCGTATCCTGTGTGTGTTGAATTTACCAAGGCAATATGACCTGTGTGAACTGTATAAGCATGGATCACGTGGAAGAAGGCCGCATTCCGCGAGATTTCATCGAATACGACTTTGCCGAAGATGCCTTGGATTTTGAGGTTAGTAGTGTTTGTTTATTACGCCTACCTTTGTTGTCTTTAGCTTATCTCTATAGAGTATAGAGAGATACAATATGTTTATGTGTACCTACTAACCAATTTTATTAAACGAATGCACGACGCAGGAGTGTTGTTAGTTACACTTCGAATAAAATAATATAAAATTGACTTTTGATCTCAGAAGTGGTATTTAGTTTATATATTATCAAAGAAAAGATATAAGTAAAGGTAATGCTAAAATATATTATGTCGTGTTATTTTGTACTTGTACTTTTGTACTCGTGTGTACTACTAATACCTTGTATTGTACTATATTTCAGGTTTATGTACTACATATTTTTTAATCATAAAGTTACGCAAAAATAGGTACTATATTTTTAACATACAATTTTTTTCAAAGTTTTTTTAATATCCTGGCTTTGTGTGAACGCATCTTGAATACCTACACTCCAAAGATACACTCTAAAAAATATATGTATTGGAGAGAAGAAAGAAATAGGGCTAACATTAATTTAATAAAAATGAGCTGCTTATTACTATAAATTTAAATATTGGATGTAAAGAACCATTAGAAACATTTATAAAAGAAAAGCTAGATATTGAAAAGTGCCAGAATTGGATACCACCAAATGTCTCAACTATGTTCATTTTTTCGAAAATGGTTCAACAATTATTGTTGTTGACAATTGTGCAGTTTCATTAAAGCATTTGATGTGTTAGTGATGTCAGAATTACAAACCGTTTTCTAAAAAAACGATCATAGCATTAGCTGAGGCATATTTTATTTGAGTTGATTTAATTGTAGCGGCCCCTTTTGGGCGTTGTGGGAAAATAATCTACCCTAGTTATGATACTGGCGATTAGTCGGGAAAGAAAGAAATACATTCCTATATAATTACAAATAAACATTATTGACGTTTTTTGAAATAAGCCTAATATTCCATAACAAATTACCCCTTTACTTTTCTTCCATCAATCAATTGGATTTATACTTAAAAATGCTTTCCAAAAATTTCGCACCCGACAGGACTTGAACCTGCATCTCTGGGGATCCGTCCCAACGCCTTTTTCCAATTTGGCCACGGAGTTCGATTTATTTTAAAGACCATGTATATTAAAGAGATTGGGCCCTTACTAAAATGCAGAAGCAGTGAATTTTTAACTTATCGACAGCGTATCATCTCTCTAAGACACTTCCACGCGTGTTAAACTTTAAACTTTTGAATGCTGTTATGATTATTTTTAATCAGTAATGTTTCCAATGAGTAAAATCAGTACGGTAATCAGTACGGTATCAGTACAGTACGGTAATCGGTAAGTACGGTCAGCAAAGGACTTAGGTTACCAGATGCATATTTTGAAGTTTTAATTTTATCGATAGCGGTTTAGTAATTTTTGGATATTCTACATGGAATTACTAAAAATTAGGGCGCTTTACTGATATCAAGAATCATCAACAATTACTGAACCATTATTGAAAATCATAAAACTTTAAAATGTGCACCTGGTACCCTCAGTCCTTTTCTGACTACTACTCAGAGTGTTGAAAATTAAATTATGTATAAGTACATACTTATACGTACTAGGTACCAAAGTACAATAGGTACCTAATATATTGCTATTTTCAGTAGATAGGTACTAGTGTAATAGTCTAATAGGTATATTTCGTATTTAGACTAAGTAGGTACTATTTGCCTATTAACTTACTGACCGTATTAAAACTCATTATATTGTGCCCTACATTGCGTTACCTACATAATATACGTAACGTAGGATCTACGTAAATAAAATAACGTTTCAACGACTACAGTTTGTCATGGTCACAAGCACACTGGTTGAGCAGACACGGTTTTTTTAATCAGTTTAAATCGCGATAACCGAAGTAAATAATAAATGATTCATCCAGGCAATAAAACTACCTGACATCTACAAAACAAATAGTACTAACACTAACAGCCATGCACAACACAAACCCACGTCTACCTATATCGCAGGTAGGTATAGTTGAGTTCGTGAGCACCGAACAATATTCCATCAGAAGTGCGGTATTAGGTGCCAGGCCGGGCAGACGTGTTACGCTCGAATATCGAATTAAATATTACGCGATCGTGCTAAATAATATGTGAATCATATCGTAGTTTTTATTGTCGCCATAAAAACACCGATTCTACAGTGCAACCTATTCAAATGTGACTGTAGTAACGATTGTAGGTCAAAATGGTTTGTTTAACCGATAAGTGTGGCTGTGGTGCATTTTGCCGCCGACTCTTTTGTCGAAATAAGAAAGATGAGGAGGGTGAAGAAAATGCAGCCGCGGAGTCTTTGGTAAATAAACTTACGTCTTTTTTTTTTTTTAATAAATGTGTGACGGCAAAAATTGTGTATGTCCATCAGGAAAAATATGAGGCATTTAAGTGCTTTTAATTGTACCTAATTATTATTTACCTTATTTATTTTTGTAAGTTACCATTTACCATAATGATGTTTTACATGGCTACATGCATTATCTGCTATACTTTAGGAAAAAAATCAAGTATGTTAGTAGATTTACCACGTCACTTATTTATTATGCTAAGTTATTAATTAACAAGGAACCTACCTACTTAATTGAGTAAATTTTAATTACGTTCTTTCGTTCGAGGCAACATAAACAAGACAATGTAAACACCGCACCACGATGTGTCCACTGACTCCGCCGCATCTAATCTCATCTCAGAGTAAATCTGGATGACCGACACGTTTTATTTTCGGTATACGAAGGTTGCTGAGTGCTTGATTGGTGATGTCACTAGCTTTTGTCGATCGAGAAATTCCATAGGCTTCATAGTGTTAGCATATCTTCAGATTTTAAGTTCGTTGCTAATGTTAGGTCCTTGTGCAAGTACAGCTGACCAAAGCACTTTTATACTTACTTTATTGTTTTGTTTTTCCAGCAAATAAGTTAAAGTTAAATTAAACTTGGTCGAGTCGTAGCTAATCGTAAAGTAAGCTAATTTTTATATAAACCTAATCTAATACATAACAACATAACAAATCATAGTACAGACAGAATACAGATTATGTATCCATGTAGATATCCATAACTACAGCTATAACGTCCACTTACAACAATGTCTGCGTTAGAATATCCGACCCAAGTTTAGTTTATCAATTTAGTTATAAGCATAGCTAACAGGTGTCGCTACTAGCGCAACAAACAGCAAAATAAAAACTTTATTACCTATCAACTTGGATGGCAACTTGTAATTTCAAATTCATATTCTAAATATTTTATGATTGACAATACCGAAAATACCTATATTATCAAATTACAATAACACCAAATCTTTAAAAAAATTTGAGGAATGAATGGGGCTCGAACCACCGCATATTGAATCTCAAAGCAAGGTAGTTAACTAGTCTGCTAATACAACTTTAACAAATGTAATGAAATAATGAATCTATAACAGCAAACGGCTACTTGTGTATCTACCTACAAAATATTAACAAATGAGTAAATTGTGGGTAGTTGTAACATAATTTTAAATAACTGACCTTTTTACATAAAATCATATCACACAACAAACGAATAAACCATTGTGGTTACTGTGCATTTCTTTCGTTTTTTTAGTTTCATTTAAAATATGTTGTAGTGTTATCTAATGAAGAAAACAATTAAATTACATTCGTTAAATCTAACGGTGAGTTAAAATATTGTTGGGAAACTATGGTCATGTCTATTCAATGTCAAAAAAAAGCATTAAAATTAATAACCTGGTTTATCTACTTACAGAGAAAAACAATCCGGCTATGGGTAAAATATATGGAGAACCGGAGACCCAGTAACGACATAAAATGGCTTGTGGGGTCAAATGACTTCAAACTGGGACTTATCAGTGGTCAAGCGAAACAAAAGAAAATCTCCAGAATTAGTGACATCAACTATGGAGTGGATGAGTGGAAACTATTTGTGCCACAATATGGTGAATAGCATGAAAAATAGACTTCAACAAATAATTAAAAGTTAAAGTAGGCCTTTACTTTATTAAAATATTGTTCTTAGTGTTGTGTTCTGAGTGTTTTATGTTGGGTGTTTTTATAAAAAATAATTTAACAATTAAAAAACCGACTTCAAAAAGAAACAAAAAATAATTTAAATAACAACCAAAAAAAAGAATTGATAAAAATTACCAAAATAACCTCTACATAGGTATAGAGCCACCGACTAATTAATCTGTTTTATCATCTGAAGTCGGGCAGCCAAACTAAGTACAATATGGAACCAACCAGTAAAACTGCCCGACTTCAGATGATAAAACAGATTAATTAGTCGGTGGCTCTATACCTATGTAGAGGTTATTTTGGTAATTTTTATCAATTCTTTTTTTTGGTTGTTATTTAAATTATTTTTTGTTTCTTTTTGAAGTCGGTTTTTTAATTGTTAAATTATTTTTTTATTTTACCCTTTTTAGTATACTTACCTACCTAAAAATCAACAATATTGTTACCGTAATTTTCATTATTGAAGAGTTTGCTGATGAGAAGGTGGTTTCAGGTGCCCCATCAATCTGTACTTAGTTCTTTAGGGGTCTATTCTTTAAGTCCAAAAATGAGTAATTTATTGAATTTTGGGATGCTATCCTGTCCATCATTCCGAAGATACTCATCAGATCCTTACCAAACTTTCATGGGACCACCTCGTAGCTTTCACCTTTCCATTAAAAAAAGAATCATCTCAATCGGTCAAGCCATCTTTGAGTAATCGATAAACAACTGGATTGATTAATGCGTTTTGAGGAGCATTTCCGTTCATCACTCCGAAGACCCTCATCAGATCCACATCAAATTTTTATGGGACCATCTTGGAGCTCCTACCTATCCATTAAAAAAAGAATCATCTTAATCCGTCAATCCGTCTTCGAGTAATCGGTAAACATACAAAAAAAAAAATATTATACATACAGACGAATTGATAACCTCCTCCTTTTTTTTGAAGTCGGTTAAAAAGTGTTTGCATTTTAAAAAATAAGATGTCACAAGTGATGTTATTGTGTATTTGGTAGAAAATGTATAATATAAATACGTTTCTACCTATACCATACATGTAATTCACGAAATTGGCATTATTGCAAAGTAAGATTTTTTTATAGAACCACCCACAATACAATAAGTCTTGTAAGGCGTTGTTTGTAAGAATAAAGTGTTAAAAAACATTTTGTTTTCCGTATTTTTAAGGTTAAGTGCAACATATACTAAGATCAATCATACAAAAGCAAAAATAAATATATAAGTTATCACTTAATACATAAATTTAATCAAAAAGAATTACTGCAGTCAGGTTTTGAACTCGATAGTGTCTGTCACTCAAATCCATATAAGATACCGCTTCACCAACGGACCATTAGATTTATGGTCTAAAATAACTAACTATTGATAAGCCGTTTCGTTGTAAGTAGACGTTAGCTGTAGCTATGGATATATATGGTGGTTACTTTAATCATATTCCGTCTGTACCTATTCCGGCCTTTAGATTGTAATGTGATAATGTCATTTATGTCGTAAAATTGTCCATCGATTAACTAGGCAAATTTAAATGTCAGTAGGTAGGGTTGCCAACTGTACTATATTATATAGTATTGTACTATATTTCAGGTCTACGTACTATATACTTTTTAAAAAACATATAGTACGCGAAAATACTAGGTATATATTTAACCTACCAATTTTTTCGAAGTTATTTTTAATAGTCTGATTACACTGTCTGTATTGGAGAGAAGCAAACATCAATTTATTAAAAATGAGCTGCTTATTACTATAAATTTAAATAAAGGATGTAAAGCAGCATTAGAAACATTTATAAAAGAAAAGAAGCTACTTATTGAAAAGTGCCAGAAGTGGATAGATACCATAAAATTTAGTTTTATGGCAAAAAATAAGTTTAATACAAAAAGTTTGTTGGGTAAAGTCGGGTTTTCTTTGACTTAATCTACACAAACACCATTTAATTCTTGTATTTTTATGTTTTGCAATCAGTCGGCAAAAATACTATATTTTTTCTGGATGTACTTTATTTTTTAGCCGCAAATACTATATTTTTGGAAAAAAGTGTTGGCAACCCTATCAGTAGGGCACATTAGTATAACAAATACACCGCCTTCGTAGGTACATTTGCCAGGAAAATATTGATTAAACCAGACACGCAAACAAACTAAAACCGGCATCTTCATGAATTACAATAAAAGGTATGTACGTTACTACGTACATACACCCTTCCATAAAAAGAGTTCGTAATTGTAAAATATAGGTAGGTACGTTGCATTAGTATGGAAGACACGCCAATGTGGCCTTTAACAAATATAGGTGGGTACTGGGTAGGTCAAGACTCAATAATTAAGTAGGTACCAACAGTCACTAATTCTGATGATATCATAATGGTGATTCACCTCTGCACTTGCTTCTTTACCTTCGTTGAGTATTTACCCTCTTACGTACCTTAAAATCACAGCTTGAGTATAAGTTACCTAGTAATACCTATGGTAATAATAGGGGTTAAAGTATGAAATTGCCATTTTATTGCAATAGGTTCTTTGAATTGACATAGAATCTTCATGGTTTGAGGTTTTCGAATGAAACTTTTTTCAAATGGTTTCTGTGATGTTCTTTTTTTAAAAAATGTAAAACATTTGAATATCGACTTTCAATTGTTTTTGTTATTCAATTTAGACAAGAAAGATGGATACTGCGAAAATTCGAGTGATTTTTGAATACGAGTTCCGACGCGGAACTAACGCGGCAGAAACAGCCCGCAATATCAATGCTGCGTTTGGAGAGGGGTCTACTAATGAACGCACCGTGCGATTTTGGTTTAAACGCTTTCGTGATGGAAATTTCGACTTAAAGAACGAGCCACGAGGAAGACCGCCCACACAGGTGAATAACGATGAATTAAGAGAGATAGTGGAAGCCGATCCTAGTCAAACTACCCAGGAATTAGCGGCATGGTTTAACGTTACCTTACCCACTTTATTGACTCACTTGCGTCAAATCAATAAAATAAAAAAATACGAAAAATGGGTGCCTCATGATTTGACTGATCTGCAGAAAGAAACGCGTGTTGAAACTTGTGTTGCCTTGTTGAACCGGTACAGAAATGAAGGAATATTGGATCGAATTGTAACATGTGATGAAAAGTGGATTCTTTATGATAACCGGAAAAGAAAAATGCAATGGCTGACCCCAGGTCAAATGCCACAACAGTGTCCTAAAGCAAAACTTACCAATAAAAAGGTAATGGTAACTGTTTGGTGGTCTCAGCATGGTGTTATTCACTATAGTTTTCTTCGATCTGGTCAAGCAATTACGGCAGATGTCTATTGTGCCGAACTCCGAACCATGTTGACAAAACTAGCAGTAAAACAGCCCCGACTCATGAATCGATCTTCACCATTATTGCTCCACGACAACGCGAGACCTCACACAGCACGAGAAACCATTTTGACCCTTCAGGAACTGCACTTAGAAACCATTCGTCATCCTCCGTATTCACCAGACCTTGCTCCAACGGACTACCATTTTTTTCGTGATTTGGACAATTATCTACGTGACAAGAAGTTTTCTTCCCAGGAGGCAGTACAAAATGCTTTCACACAGTTTGTGCAGTCTAGATCGTCGGAGTTCTATCGCAAAGGCATTAATAACCTTCCCATTAGATGGCAGCAATGTATAGATAATAATGGCAACTATTTTGATTAAATAAATTTGTTAAAAATTTAAAAAATAAACAATTAAGATTTATAGTACAAATCGGCTATTTCATACTTTAACCCCTAATACTTGGTAATACGTACGAGTGAGTACCTACATCCGAACATTCTGCAAATAACTCTTCTTTTCTTTTATTTTCAGAATGTGTGTCCAGTTTTGACACTCAACATAAAACGTAGTGATTACCTATACCTATTCTCTGTCGATCATCGACTTTGGATGCTGACCGTACTTCTAGGTACCATAATGGTCTAAAGCCAATAAATAAGTAGATAGGTACATCCAATCTAACTTCAAGTTGAAATACTTATTTACTCAGATATTAAGAAGTACCTATACTATATATTTATATACTAGCTGCGCCCCGCGGTTTTAACCGCGAAAGTGAAAAACGTGTTATCAAGGGCGCGGGCGGCCGAGCGGTTCTCGAGCGCACTTTTTCGTTCTTTACTCGGGTTCTGCTAATTGGATTCCGATGCAAAGTATACCACGACCTTCTTTGAAAATAGAACTAATATTGAAAACCAGATTTCAATCGGGTTAGTAGTTTTTAATTGTATAAGGAATAGACAGAGAAACAGACAGACAGACAAGAATTTTAAAAATTATATAATTTTGTTCTACTTCTTATCCTAAGTCCCCTAGCCACTTTTTTTCAATTTACTTCACAGACTTTTAGTCCTCCTTTTATTATAAGTATAGATAGATAGATATAGATTATATCTATACTCTCATTCTATTATGTAAAAATCGGATAAGTCTACTTAACAGATTTTTTCTACATGAGAGACTAGGTTCGGTACCTACCTACTTACTTTCAAATGATATCAAATCAATGTGAATGTTGTTTTTTTATGGATGAAGACGTAAGTACTAGTTACTTACCTACCTAGTGCTTAGGCAATTGGATTTAAATTGGATGCTTTATACAAAAGCTTAATAAAGCTTAGTTTTATATATTATGAACAAACTTTTATAAGCTCAGCTTGTAAGTTCGGCGCGGTCCATACATTACACCCGCACCGTGTCCATGGATCAGTGCCAAAATACTATACTAATTATTCTGCGATATTATGCTATCGTTATTTATACGATTGTTATGGCATGTTTCAGCAATCTATTACTATCTATCTTTCGGTTAAATGAAGTGAATATTGCCTCAATACTATAAATATACTTCTAGTGAAATGAAAACATTGTTTTGCATTTGTTTCCGTTCCTGTGGATGTACGGGATAAAAAATCCTAGTGAATTCAGGCAATAAACTACTTATGCGACAAATTTCAGGTAAATGCATTGAAGCATTTTTGCGCAATTGGTCTCCAACAAATATCGAAACGTTCGCTAATTCACGCTACCATGATCGTTTGTCGTTGCTATGTCGTCCTTTTGTGGTTAATAAAAATAAAGTAAATTTGAAATAAAAAATACGTTTCAGTTTTTTTTTTTTTTTTTTGATGTGGTTTTAATTTTATTTATTTTAGCTGAACGACAGCGCAACGACTTCGCGACGACTTATAAGACATATGGTAGGGTCCATTATGCAATAAACAGCTACAAGAATAGGTAGGTAGATATAGGCACGTATCCATTTATCCTTAAAAATATATTCTGGTGTAGATGAAATAACTAAGCTAAACATTTCGATTTAATCAGGTACTTACGATGCATATTATACTATTGATTGTGTTACAAGTTGGTTACAAGGCGAACAAGATTTACCTACCCCTTCCAACTACATATGAATAAGTTCGTATAACCGTAGGTTACTTGCAAGAGTTTTGACCGTTGTTTAAGTAACTCACAATTTAATCTATATAATTGACCGAACGAGCGAAGCGAGTGAGGTCCAGTGTAGACGGGCCTGGCGCTTGTATCTTTGTATCTTTGTATCTTTGTATCTTTGTATCTTTGTATCTTTGTATGTTTGTTCGACGATAACTTGAGTATCGTTGCTTCGATCTTCATGAATTTTGGTATGCGCGTAGTTTAGGTCCATAGAATTTATGAGTTCGAAGATGAGCCGGATCGGTAGGGGGGTTGGGGAGATAGGGGGTGCAAAAAGAGAAAATAATCAAGTTCTAAAAATGTGTCAATAGATGGCGCTCAACATACCTCCTAGATCGCGGTATCGTTGCGTTTGCTTGCGATATATCCCTACTCCAAGATCTGACATTTTTGTAGGGAATGTTAACGTCTATTAGTGATCAAAGTAAATAATTCATGTTTATGTTACAAATTGTGGTCGATTATCGTAAATCTATACTAATATTATAAAGTTGAAGAGTTTGTTTGATTGTTTGTTTGTTTTAACGCGCTAATCTCAGGAACTGCTGGTCCGATTTGAAAAATTCTTTTTGTGTTTGATAGTCCATTTATCGAGGAAGGTTATAGGCTACTTTTGGTCCCGATATTCTTACGGGGTCGGGACTTACGAGGGTAAATCCCGCGGGACGCAGCTATAAAAACGAAAGTCGTGTTAGTTACACTATTTATATCTCAAAAACGGCGGAACCGAAATTTGGTACAGGGTTAGTATAGGGGTTTAAATAAAAAATAGGGTACTTTAAATGATCGTACGGGTTAAGCAACGCTTGGCGTGACACATACGTGATGGGTCAACAGGAACGATCGCACCAATTAGAATGAAATTTGGTACAGGGTTATTTTAAGGGTATAGATACGATATAGGGTACTTTAAATGATCGTACGGGTTAAGCAATGCTTAGCGTGACACATACGTGATGGGTCAACAGGAACGATCACACCAATTAGAATGAAATTTGGTACAGGGATTACTTTAAGGGTATAAATACGATACTTTAAATGATCGTACGGGTAAAGCAACGCTTGGTATGACATACGTGATGGGCAAAAATGACGGTTAAACCGATTTGAACGAAATTTGGTACAGGGATAGTTTAGTGGTTAAAATAAGATATAGGGTACCTACTTTGAACAATCCTAAGGGCTGAGCAACGCTTGGTATGACATACGTGATGCGCCACATACGTTACGGGATAGGAATTTATGCGGGTGAAACCGCGGGTCACAGCTAGTAAGGAATAATTCTTTTTGTGTTATCGTTTTTACACGACTGCCAAAGGAAGTGTTATGTTTTTGCCGTAAGTGTATGTATGTATGTTTGTATGTGACCTATTTTTGTGCCGTCGTAGGGCCTAAACGGCTAGGCCGATTTAGATAAACGATACGTGGTTAGATTCGTCATGACCGCGTGAGTGACATAGGGTACATTAAAATAATAAATAAATAAAAATAATGATGTAAAACGCTATTAACCAATATTTGTAAAGACCATAAAAAACAGAAAACGCTTAACATTGTTCACTCAAACAATATGTTTTATTCTTTCCTAAATTTACATTTGAAAAGTATTGCTTGTAAAGTTTTACAATTAAGTTTTAAAATTTATTAATTATAAAATTATCGTGTCCCGCCCGACTGCATCCACCATTCCTAAAGCTACTATAAGCATCTTGTTTTTCACTTTTCTGTTAAAACTGCAGTCGGGTTTTTTATTTTTTTAAATATTTTTTTACTTGTCTTTCGTTATATTATTCGTTTAATAATAATTCTTATTTTGTAAAAAAATAAAGCTGTTGGTGTTAAAATCCTACAAAAAACAAAATCTCTGTAAATGGATTCTCGTGAGGTCTCAGTTCGGGGCGAACTACTAGTATATACCTACTTTATTTAATAATTTGGTCTTTACTAGACGATGACTTATGTTCAGGTGATAATATAAATCCTAGTACTACCAACTATTAGTGTTATGCCGGCACATAATTTGAAATAGCACTGAGTTTATTTAGCTGTAATGTTAATTGTTTGCAGAACCAGTTAGCGGAGGCGCGAGAAGTGAAGTTTGTACAAACCTTGTCTGAGCCATTGTCTATAGGTTCCCACATATTATGCACTGGTACACCTTGCGAAGATTTACCATGGTAAGTTTCAACAATGTAGATATCTAAAACTAACATCTGCTGAAGCTGTAAATGGTTTTGTTGAACTCACTTCTTTTGTATAGGTGTAGGTAACTTACACCTAATTAATTATTTTCTTTAAATAATTTTTGCCACTGAATTTATGCGATTCCAATCCTAGTTAGTAAAATAACCGCAAGAACCGCTGAATTAATTGCGATTATTCTCGCAGAAATAAGAGTAGCCGCCAAAGTCTTAAACGTCATTTCCGCGGGGTGCAACTGGATTTGAATAACTCTTTATCGTACCAAATTATTACAAACAAAAACAATAAATTAAAAAATATATACTTAGTACACCTGCGGAAGTGAAAAACGCGTTATCACGGGCGCGGGCGGCCTTTTTCGTTCATTACTCGGGTCTACTAATTGAATTTCAATGCAGCGAATGCCACGACGACGTTCCTCGAAAATAGAACTATCCAATATTGAAAACCAAATTTCAATCGGATTAGTAGTTTTTAATTGTATAAGGAACAGTCAGACAAACAGACAGACATGAATTTTAAATATTATACAAGATGTAACAGGTAAGCCCTTTTAATCCGAAAGGGGGTTGTTCTAGACGTCTAGGCGAACACCTTTTGTTCTACGACTTTTGAACAGTCGAACTTTTTTTTGGAAAATTTTGAGATTATGTTTCACTGGAAAAACAGCTGTTTTTGAAAATAAAGGCAATTGAAGGTTTGATTGTAGTAGACCAAACTAAATGAAAGAACAACATAAGGTCAATGACCTCGAACTCTAAGAAACAGCTGATTTTCAAGTAAACTTTACACCAAATTTTTTCGAAAAGTACTTCGAATTTTCAAAAGTCGTAGAACAAAAGTTGTTCGCCTAAACGTCTAGAACAACCCCCTTTCGGATTAAAAGGGCTTACCCGTTACATCTTGTATAATTTTGTTCTTTTTGTTCTACTACTTATCCTAAGTCCCCTAGACTATTTTTTTTTAATTTACTTACAAGTACAGACTTTTTGTCCTCTCTTCCTTTATAATAAGTAATATATACAAGATGTAACGGGCAAGTCCTTTTAATCCGAAAGGGGGTTGTTCTAGACGTCTAGGCGAACAACTTTTGTTCTATGACTTTTGGAAATTCGAAGTACTTTTCGAAAATTTTAAGTGTAAAGTTTACTTGAAGATCAGCTGTTTCTTAGAGTTCGAGGTCATTGACCTTATGTTGTCCTTTCATTTAGCTTGGTCTACTACAATCAAACCTTCAATTACCATTATTTTAAAAAACAGCTGTTTTTTTCAGTGAAACATAATCTCAAAATTTTCAATAAAAAGTTTGAATTTTCAAAAGTCGTAAAACAAAAAGTGCTCGCCTAGACGTCTAGAACAACCCCCTTTCGGATTAAAAGGACTTGCCCGTTACATCTTGTATATAGAATATGCTATATTACAATAGATACATTTATAGGTAAAAATATAAACTAATAAACACATATTTATCAAGCCAGTGTAGGTATGTGATGTAGTTAATTTTTTTTTTCAGGTTTGCTATAAATATAGGTACTGGCGACTATGAATCGGGTCGAGTAGATGTCGCTGTCCACTTCAACGTTAGACTGCCTCAATGTTACGTTGTAAGAAATACGAGGAGGCACGATCGATGGGGGGTAGAAGAAACTACAGCTTATAGGTAATACATACATACAACACACCTACCACATACCTACATAGACACATAATACATACATACACAACGCTTCATCATCATCACGAACGAAAGAATATATTATAGTAAAAAAATGACTTCCTTCAAGTTTGTAAACTGTAAAGTTATTTCCACATCATTTCCGCCGTAAAGAACTAGGCTAGATAAATAATAAATAACAGACTGATTTACTAGTACCTAAGCGATAAGCGATAATAAATGTGTCAATATCAGCATTAGAAAGTAAAGGCACCTTCATATTAAATATTCTATTAGTCATCGGTACGTACATCATAAAGAAGTAAAGAACATTCACCTGATTAGTAGGTGTTAGTAGGCTCCCTTGTTATCTTACTTAATATTATAAACGCGAAAGTTTGTATGTATGTATGTGAGGTTGTTACTCTTTCACGCAAAAACTACTGAACCGATTGCGATGAAACTTGGAATATAGGTAGCTGGGGACTTGGATTAACACATAGGCTACTTTTTATCCCGTTATTCCTGCGGGAACGGGACTTACGCAGGTGAAACCGCGGGGCGCAGCTAGTCAGTAATAAAATATGAATTAGCTACCTAACCTATTCATAGCCATTATTGAAAGAACAAACTGATAACTCATTTTGTTCTTAATGAAATTATAGTGAAGGTGGGTTATTGTGAAAAGGCACACATCGCTATTTAGATCAAAACTACTTATTTATTGGCATTCGCATTTTTGCATTCGTTTATTCGCATTTGCATTCGCATTTTGTGAATTTTTGTGTGAATATGGTTTTATAGAGTTAGATTTCTGTAGCGTCATACTTTAAGAGCTCACTTTTACTTTACCTATTTCACCAATTTTGCTTCGATAAACTTACTAACAATTTGTCAATCATGGTACCTGTAGTAAAAAAATGGGAGATTAGAATATAATTAATGCTAAATTACCTCGGCGTGAAAACACGATTATTAAAAAAATACGATATAGAAACTAATTATGAAAAACATGTTTGAGAAATGTTTTGTTAAATATCTTTGAAACTGGCCATTATTCTTTAATGATTTTTTATACAATTTGTAACGGGTAAGTACTTTTAATCCGAAAGGGGGTTGTTCTAGACGTCTAGTCGGACACCTTTTGTTCTACGACTTTTGAAAATTAAACTATTTTTTTGAAAATTTTGAGATTAGGTTTCACTGAAAAAACAGCTGCTTTTGAAAATAAAGGTAATTGAAGTTTTGATTGTAGTAGACCAAACTTTATAAAAGGACAACATAAGGTCAATTACCTCGAACTCTCAGAAACAGCTGATTTTCAAGTAAACTTTACACCAATTTTATTCGAAAAGTACTTCGAATTTCCAAGTCGTAGAACAAAAGTTGTTCGCCTAGACGTCTAGAACAACCCCCTTTCGGATTAAAAGGGCTTACCCGTTACACCTTGTATATTATGTATTTTTTAACTATTTCTTCAAAATGCCCAACATAGTTTTTTGATAAACTGTCTAGTTAATTTGTAATTAGCAAATATTAAATTTTTTGCTTTAAAATTTCGCATAGTCGCATCTTACGTCCTTCTTGTACCAATAGATGTAACAATCTCTAGCGCTAGCCCTGTCATAATTAAATTTCATTTGATGTTTAGGTGGGCCCTTAAGTATACCAACATCTTCTTCTTCTCATCTGAGTGATGTACCTACCCGGTTGCATCACTCTTGTAGGCCCGAAGCCGTGCCCGAGGTTCGCTTAAACCCTAAATTACTTGGGATTGGCACAGTAGGTTAATAAATAAAATAAATAAATAAATAAATCCTGTGACGAACACACAGCGCCATCTAGCCCCGTGGTAAGCTGCTAAGCTTGTGTTACGGTGGCTAGACAACGGATATACTACTTATATTTATTTTTCTTTTGTAAATACATACACATTATACATAGAAATACGCCCAGACCAGATGCAAATATTTATTTTTTAAGCTTAAATATTTGCACCCAGCGGGAATCGAACCCGCAACCTTCTGTATTGCAGCCAAGCGTTCGCCCAACGCGCCACAGAGGTCGTCAAAATCATCCATCATTGACCATATCTGCTGCAAACTTATTTGGTAATATTCTTACGGCCGGCCGCCTGTCTAACACTAAGCCTCCTGGAGAAGTTCATCCGCCACAGCGCATGGAGAACTTAAGGTCTGCTATTCTCCTAAACCTTGAGTTCTGAATCAAATTCACAATTACGATTATCCATTTTCAGACAATTCCCTTTCAAACCAAACCGCGAATTCACTATAGAAGTGTTAGTAGACGAGAAAGAAACCCTTTGGTCAGTTGACGGGGAACATTACTGTAACTACGCACATCGAAACCCGAGTCCTTTCACCGCTGGCTGGGTACAGGTGACGGGCGTGAGAGACGCTGCTCTGAAGATAACGAAGACTGATGTGTACCCGACTTTAGCACCTGCTTTGCTTGAGGTAACACTTTTATTCTTACTACTAGTTGCGGTTTTGCCAGCGTTAGTCCCGATCCCGCAGGATTATTGTGATAAAAAGGGTAGCCTATGTATTAATACAGATCTCTAGCTATCAGCATACCAAGTTTCATTACAATCGGTTCAGTTGCTTTTGCGTGAACGATTGATACATATACTCTTTTCTAACTTACTTACTCTCACACAAATTTTCACCTGTATAATATTAGTAGGATTAACAATGATATAAGATAATACTGTCTTAGATGTATCACGCATTACTTAAAATTCAATCGTAAATAAGTAGTAGTGGTATTGGGATTGTCATCAAAGGTCGTATTCCCACAATTAATGAAAATTTAATTTCAGCATCGTTTCAATATCATCGTAGCAAATTTTCTGTCTTAAACGGTTGTCACATAACATTTTGACATTTCTCCCAAGAAATGTTTATTGGTTGCAAAATGTCAAATGTTATTTGACAACCGTCAAAGAGACTGGAAATTTACTAGGTACTTCATTACTTCGTTAACTTCATTATGGGAATACGACCTCAGGTGTCATTTACATAAATGATTTGTTTTGTATAACCACCTGACTAACAACAAATCTTATAAACTAGATACTTAAGTTGGGATCTTGGGACGTGTGGTTTGAAACGCAATTAAACTGAGTAAAAAAACGATTTTTACGAGGGTTTTATTCATCCTGCGAGGTCACGCTTACACTTCTTTTAATATATTAGCACAAAACACTCCAATTCAATGGGAAACCCAATGATTCAAGTGAATTATCTTATTAGAACGCAGAGACGCGAGTTCAAATCTCGTCGCGAGTGAATTTTTGATGATGAATTTATCCATCAAAAATATTTTTAGTAGGTACCTACCTACTTATTGAGTTGAATGAATTCTCTTTTCTAGCCTTTGAGACGTTAAAAGCTTACCTACAGTTTTCTTTTGAAGTATTTCGAGTGTCTAACAACTAACCGCTAGGAGTAATAGTGTTGTTCTGTGCAACTAACGCTTTTATGCACTGGCGTTGGGTCTTACGTAGTATATTGTATACTCCTCGGCGCTTGGCAAGAATTTGAAGAACCATTTTAATAAATGAATCTACTAACTTCGCCCGTTTTTACTTGCATAAAATTAGCCCCTAGCATTTTTTCAACATCATGCCCCTTTTGCATTTTGAGATGGCACTAACAAAAAACTATAGTCGAGCGCGATTTCGGAAATTACCCCCAACAAATTTAGGTACATACCTACATGTTTCTAACGTTACCTCTTTATAATATTAATATAGATTATAAGTTGAATCATGTAGCTATAATTTTGTAATATTATTTTACAAACTACAGGTGCCGCTAAGACCTAGTGCCGAATCTCCAGCGGAAGGCGAGGAGCCCAGTTGGAGACCCAACATCATCGCCAGACTGACCAATGGCGTGCCAGAAGGCCATCAACTGGTTGTATATGGAAGGTAAGCACTTTAAACATCTTATTATTGGTACCTTTATTACAGAGGTAGGTAGGTACCTCACTTTAAAGTCCGTACGTTTCAATAGATAGTCAAAAAGTGTTGTTTCAGCTTAGAATCTTTTGTGTCGAGAATTGTGACGAAGCCTAACACAGTCTATAGAGCACAATCTTCAAAGCCCAATGTGAACTACATCTTAATTTGATAATTTAAGACAATAAGGTAGGTAGTGTTTCGATGTTCTTTGTGTTTCACGTTAAAAAGGTAATAAATACAACAGCGTTCAGAAACAGTTATTTAAAAAATAATAGGTACTTACCTACTTATAAGTCGAAGGCAAATTCCATGTTTTTGAGTAGTCACATTAAATGGTTCCTAACGTCGCGTCGAAGGACGCGAGAATGTTTCACAGAAGTGGAAGTCGTAATTATGTTACGACTTCGACTTCTGTCGATGCAAGTGTTGTTAGAACTAATCGATATCCTACTAATCTTACTAATATTATAAACGCGAAAGTTTGTATATATGTTGTATGTATGACTCTTTCACTCAAAAACTACTGAACCGAATGCGATGAAACTTGGAATATAGGTAGCTGGAGACCTGGATTAACACATAGGCTACTTTTTATCCCGATATTCCGTCGGTAACGGGACTTAGCGGGTGAAACCGCGGGGCGCAGCTAGTATTATAAATGTGAAAGTGTGTGTTTGGATGTTTGTTACTCAATCACGCAAAAACTACATAACTGATTACAATGAAACTTAGAACATAGGTAGCTGGATACCGGGAATAACGCATAGGCTACCTTTTATCCCGATATTCCTTATGCAGGTGAAACCGCGGGGCGTAGCTAGTTTATCTGAGGTTACTTGTATTCCAGACTCCGTCCACTCCTCCACTCGTTCGTGATCGACCTGATGGACTCTCCCCGCGAGTGGCCGCGGCCCAACGTGCAGCTGCATGTGAACCTGCGCGCGCACGTCGACTGCACGCTGGAGAGGCAGCTGGTGGTGCTGAACGCGCGCCTGGGGGAGTGGGGGGCGGAGCGCCGGCAGCGGACCGCCAGGCTTATACCGGGGACTTATGTGAGTTGGACGTTTAAGTAATTTATTATTAATTTATGAGCGACATAACCGTTTGTTAGGTAAAGCTCTTTATTTAATAGATTAAAGATGTATCTCTTGGTTTTTGCGACTGAGGCACGTAGCGACATCTACCGACTCTCTTAAAACGAAATTCGACTCGACAACATGAGCGAGCAACTTTGACCAAATTGGTTAAGGCGTTGGACGGTACCCCAGAGATGCTGGTTCTATCCTGTGGGGTGCGGATTTTTGCATCTCTTTAAATAAGTAGACTTAAATAGTCATCCAAGTGTAGGAGACACTTTAGAAATATAACCAGTAAATATAAGTAGTATATCCGTTGTCTAGCCACCGTAACACAAGCTTAGCAGCTTACCACGGTGCTAGATGGCGCTGTGTGTTCGTCACAGGATTTATTATTATTTATTATTATTAAATATTTTGCCAACAAACTCCTCCAATTTTGTCACATATCTGGCCATTTATTCCCCATTTTGTAGATTATTTTAGTAGAACTAGATAAAGTGACGGGACTCTCCAGCTCCATAAAGCATGTTGTAGTTGTCTTAGAAAGCGCCATCGATGTAATGCCGGTCTATCTGGGTTTAATTATTGACAGATTTTTACAAAAACTTTAATTGCATTCTTGGATATCGTAGTATTTAATTATCTTACCGGAATTCTACCCAAAAACCGAACCAGGAGGACTATTACGAAACGTTTGCGTTCTTTCTCTGATAATATACACCTACCTAATTTCTAAGGACTCGACTAAACTTTGTCCTGCTTTTTTGTCTGCAAACTCTTGAACGTTATCGGCAAAAAAACACATCATGAAATCATCGACGATTAAAATGCTAATTTCAAGGCCTTTATTCAAGACGATAAGTTTAATATTGCATCAATGTAATGTAATGCTGTACACAAACCTACATATACATACGTATGATATTGATACATTTTACTATGGTAAAAGGGATATGTTCTTGAAGGCAGGTCAATGCTATTTTCAGTAGATGTGGTAATTGATTACTTATCCTATTATGTACCTATCGCACATAATAGGATAAGTAAATAAGTAATTAAATAAGTAATTTGAGGTTTTTGCTGACCCTGGGGAGGGCGAACCCTCGCTCAGATTAGAGAGAGATTCTGAGACTTTCTCAAAGATTTTCTTCTTCTTCATTTCGTATAGTGAACCACTACTATACGAAAAGAACACACTGCTCACCTGTTGTTAGAGTTTTCAGGTTGACCGACGACACCTAACGACTGCTAACAGAGATAATAACCGAGATCAACTGCTTAACGTGCCTTCCGAAGCACGGAGGAACTCGAGAAATTATTTTTTGCTAGACAAATTTTCGGTCACCTTTCCAAGTAATGACCACGCTATCATCCTCTTGACTGATATGGAACAAGATTAGAACGAAAATTTCAGTTCTACATACCTACGAGTGTTTCACCGGCCAAATGTTGAACTCAAAGAGTGCTCAAAAAATCTCATTGACTAATTTAGAAACTACTCAATTATTTAAGTTGCCTTCAAATTTTAAGTAGTGTCTCAGTATTAGGCCTTTAGTCCGGACATTTTTTCTTAAAAAGTAGGTACTTACGTATTTTATAATTTGATTTTTATTTCTCTAGACCTCGCCGCGAGTGTATTTTTGGAAATGTATTTTTAATTTTAATATTTCAAGTACTTAAGTGCTAAGTACTTACATATTTTGTTTTTATCTTTCCAGACTAAATTCCGAATAATTCGCGGTCAACTGGAGTGGGCGATCTATGCGGATGACTTGTTGATCGGCGAACTGGAGCACCGCGCGGCGCCGGACGGGGTAAAGGCGTTGCGGATACGAGGCGACATCTATCCTGAACAGATATACGTGTGTCCGGCCACTAGTTCACCTATAGGCGATAACACCTAACTTACATATATATAACAAATATAGACCGTTCGTTTTAGTTACGTACTCGCTAGGCTCTAGGCGCTAAAGTTGCCTATGCAGACGTGGCCTTAGGCTGCGGCCGCATTGCCAGGAGGCTTGCTTAGCGCCTGATGGCTAGCTAGCCACCTGGCGAGTCACTTAGCGCGTCACGTGACTTAAAACCAACCAGCGACCCTACCGCCTAACTCCCATCGAGTTCAACTCGACGTCGATTTGGGAATACTGTCGATAACGGGGTTGGAAAAAGCTCCCGTGCAAGGAGCGAGCACAAATTGTCGACGTTAAAGCCATAGAAAATTTCTGGTGGCTCTTTCCAACCCCGTTATTGACACCATCGTATTCCCAAATCGACGTCGAGTTGAACTCGACGGGAGTTACGCGGTAGGGGGAGGGTGTTTGTTTACTTCGATGCACACCAAACGACTAGCTAGGCGACTAGTTAGGCACTAGGTGACTCGCCAGGCAAACGACTAGCTAGCCTCCAGGCGCTAAGCAAGCCCCCTGGCACTGCGGGCATAGCCTTAGATTTTTCAAATGTTTTCGCGATGTTGTTAATAAATTAAAATTACATATTTTGTTTCTCAAGGCTTTGTACTAGATATATTTTCAAGGATATGCATCATCTAAATTCCGATACGAACACCGTCACGGAAATGAAACCGTTTTAAAGATGTTTATCCATGAAATGCCATTAAATATTTCTAGGAAAAATGCATTTAAAAATTGCATACTGAGATGGAATCGACTCAAGTCTGTAATCATAATTTATCGATCTCGGAGTTCAATTTTGTAAAAACATTTTTCACTGAAAATTATGTCTAGTAAAGCATAGTGCTGGGCACTCATTCATTAACTAAAATGGTTAAACTACGCTTCAGCTCCGTTTTTTTTTTCGAAACGGTTCAGCATTTGTTGATATTTTTAAAAGAAACGACATAATACAAATCACAATATGATCATTGCAACAAGGAAGAAAAAAAAGTTTCTTGTGTCTTCTTCTCATTGGAGGTCGCGTTCCGAAGACACGATAATTTACTTGACGTTTCTAAAAAAATATGTAATAATATTTAGGGCTGATTTTTTAAATCCCTAAACCATCCCTAGACAGAGATATCTGACAAATAAAATGTAACACAACCGAATAAAAAACGTCACTATGATATTAAAAAAGAAAATAAATCGAAATTTAGACGATCGAAAATTGAAGACTTAAATTTCGTTGGGTTCGAACTTATTCGACAGATATTTTTTATCCGTGGATTGAATTTGAACTTGAATTTGACTAGCATTTCTAAATATATAGCAAAACCTTGCAAATTTCCAGTCAAAAAAATATGTAGAGCTGAGGCATTGTTTAGGCTTTTTAGTTATAGAGCCCTGGCTGATACATTAGAAATATTTCATTGTAGAGGTAATTTCACTCTACCAAAGTATTCCAAAATATCTGAGTCTCAATTTAGAAATAGTGCAGGCGATTTAGATCACAGGGAATTGTTTAGACTGACGTCTGCACTACTATACTCGGAATTTTAATTCGATTCCAGATTTGACAATTTCAGTGTTGCAACATTATGACAAGTACTAAATAGTGACGTTGCGAAATTATTCGATATGGAAATGGAATATTTCCGTATCGATTCTTCTCGTTTATAATTTTACTCTCGTAAACTAAGTATATCAGGAAATTAAATATTTCTGAACCGATTTAGTTTTGACGATTAATTAACGATCTGAGACTTTTCTTTTATAATTGTGTGTGAAATAAATAAAAAAATGTGATCAAGAAGGAACATGACAAATAAAACAGATAGATGTACTATGGTAATAATTTATTTTATAAATTGTCGCCGTCATCGCTATCGCTGTCACTTTCTGTAACATTTATTATAAATGTGTCTGTGATATTGTCAATTAACATATCTAGCCTACTCATTTTTTCCTCTTCTTTGACAACATGGGATACGCATTTAGACCATTCAGTAGCCGTAATTCTTTGAATGCCTTCCTGAAATAAATTTCTCACGTCTGTCAATTTGAAGGTTTTATTATTTTGAGCTACATGCCCCTTTACCTGCGCCCATATCAATTCGATAGGGTTTAGCTCGCATCGCTTATCACTACACTATTATATGTGGTATCATTATTTCACAAAATGACAGTAGCTAATGTCAAATCTGGAATCGAATTAAAATTCCGAGTATAGCAATAAAAAGCATAATGAAAGATATTTCATTGCAAATAAATGTTAATTTTTAAAGCTTTAAAATGGAATAGATGTTAGATTTTATTTACAATGACGATCTTTACATCTATCTTTTGATAGATTATTTATTAGCGCTTTTTATGAATAACAAAATAGCATTTATTTACATTAGTTACTTAATATAAATAAATATGACAATATATTAATAGTTACATAAGTTGAAGGTCGTTTAACATATTAGGCACATATTCGTGCTTAGACCGTAAGATATCTAATTGCTAGTACCTAATATAATACATATAGTAATACTAACATATGATGTACTAAACTAATCACAACTGCCTTTACAATTACTTTTAAATCATTTCAAGTACCTACTCAACATTTTAAGTTAAACATAAAAGCTAGCTGATCATGTAATTCTGTTGCTAACAAATCTCAAGTGAAATTATTGCTCTAACCTCATTTTCCGATTACAGATATACAATTTGACAGTTATACATTCGCTAGTTAATTTGTTGCAGGTTTTTTTAATATCATTTCATTACAATAATTGCAGCTTGTTTAAATATCTATCAAATATTAGTATGTTGAGTTTAAGTACCTATGTTTTAATTAACTTATATTGAAGTCTGTGTTAGCTAATAAATCGTTATTTAGTTTGATCTTTACTTTACTTTTGCTGTAATCATGTTACTTATTCCTTACCCTCTAACTTGAGTTGATACATAAATACGTACACTGTAACGTTAACAGTTTGACGCTCCTCTTGTTTCCAGCCGCTTCGGTTACAAATTGTCAGACGTGTAAGCCGATACTTTGTGTTACGACATACAGTGAACGTATTTATGTGGTATGGGTATAAGTGAATCGCGTTTATGCGGCTTTTCAACTTGTGATACTTGCTACTCTTTTTTAAAGGGTATGTTAACTTAGAAAGCTGGCCAGTGTACTGCGCATTAAAGGTGCTGTAGTCACGTTACGAAGGTGCGCTGTAGCGCAGCTTACAAGTGTTGGCGCGTAGGTGCGCTGGTTCACCTGCTTTCGGGACCAGTTTCTAATAACGTAAATAATATACAATACGCCTAATATTCTATGATTTCTGAGATAGTTCTAAGGTCAACTTGCGCTAAGTAACCAAAACATGATTTAAATCTTTGCTAACTTGTAGTAATATATACTCTAAATCTTTGATTATAGTATAAGATCCTCTTGTCAAAAACCTTTTCAAAATTGCGGAAAGATTTGAACCTTTTTTTCGAAATTGCGTCATATTATGTGTTTATGTCAAAATCGGTAAAATTGCAGAAAAATACAGACTCATTGAAAAATAGTGCATATTTTATATAATCCAGTTTATTAGTCCTCAGCAACTAAGTATAAATACCATTCACTGGTTTCGACTATTCATTAAAAATTCCTAAATTAAATATGGATAAATCAGCCGAACTTCACCCACAGGATCCTCAAAGCAATGTTTCTAAATTCAGTGGATATGACCCAAATAAGTAGGTGAAATATTTATCGACCTGTTAGACTTGTTACTTGTACTTGTTAATTTATAAACATCTGGAAATGCAGGTATATGTTAGATAGAGTTTCATTGACTGTGAAGACAGACGAAAGTCTGACTCCTGGAAAACCACCGTGCCTCACTCAACGAACTGTTGGAATGTTTCTGCAACCACTCACCCGGCAATTGGTTGAAGTACCACCAAGGTACTTTTTATCTATATTTTTTGTATAATTATTGCGTTTATTCATTATCACGCCTGAATGTCTAGTTGCTGTAATAAAAATTAAATTGTTAAGTTCTTAATATAGTTTTCACTTGGACTTAACTAGGTACAACCATAATCATGCTAATATTATAAATCTGAAAGTTTGTCTATTTGTTTTCTTTTCACAGTCAAACGACTTAACCGAATTGGATAAAAATTTGCATAGGGATAGTTTAGGTGACGGCAAGTGACATAGGATACTTCAGGGTTCACATGTGGTCAAGCGTATGTGGCGCTTTCGCATCGAATCAACATCGACTTTAATTATATAAAAGCACAGGAATCGGCAATTTCTGAATGTTAGACTTAAATGTAGTTATCATATCGTCCATTTTTTTTAAATCAGCCTTTGAGAAAATCCTACAGGGTCAATGAGTGGGCTTTAAGAAAGCCGGCAGCTGAGGCACAAGATAGTTTACCTGAAAAGAAAAAAAAGGAATAATATGTACAAAAAGAAATAAGATATTATATCCTATCAAAAACATTTTATTTTCTTCTATGGTTTTCGCGATTTTGCATAATAAAACACTTTATTTATCCGGTTTTATCGCGTTTTTTTTGTAACATATTATGTAAAAAAGCACGTACCAAGTCCCTCTATAAAAAGTAGTGAAATGGAATGAAAACCAAGTCGGTTAATTTAGTACCTATACAGAAGTGACTTGGCAACGTACTTGGGCAGTTATTTTTGACGGGATTGTAGTTATACTCTAGTATTTTGGTAAACCTACTCGTATTTGTATATTATAATGAAAGCATGTGCCAGTAAACGGCTTCTTACTTCGTTATGTTGTTAGCTTTGGTTATGTCTTTTTACCTATAGACCGACGATAGATGAGCTGCCTGACGCTGTAATCGACAACATGGTCAAGAAGGACAAGGCGTTTTGGGTTGATAAACCGGGAGCTAACGCATATACTCTGACTGACGCCTATTACAACTATGGAATGACTACAGAGATAGTCATGCCAAGTAAGTTATGTAAAGTAACGTTTACAAAATTGACTCCTGCATTTTCTATTTCTACAGCCTTACTAAACTTGGAATATACCTATATTTTAGCACGTCAAGACGTATTCCCTCGCTCGTATCAATATGATCTTGATTGCGTTAGATATCGACGTCACCATGCGTGTGATGGGTTGAAACAGACTGAAGGAGAAAAGGTACCAACGAAGTAATAATTAGGCTTTAATTAGGTTGGAGGGCTTGTCGCTAAAGGTAATTTCAAGAAAATTAAAGAAATGTTCTTACCTGCAGGTACCTATACTTTCCTACTCTTAACTATTGTGTGCTATTGTTATTGGCCCATACTAACATCTATTTTAGATGATAGATATTTATAGCAATTAAGTTTAGGTAGGTATATTCTTAATACTAAATGGAGTAGGTACCTAAGTTTGCCTAGCATAACAGTACGGACGGGCGACGAGCTTTCCTATCCGGACTGATGAAAGGGAGGTTAGATATTACTAGCTTAGCCCCGCGGTTTCACCGGCGTATGTCCCGTTCCCGCGGGGTTATCGGGATAAAAAGTAGCCTGCGTTATTCCGGGGACCTGGAATAACACAGGAACGGGACCTACGCGGGAGAAACTGCGGGGCGCAGCTAGTAATATCTATACTTACTCCAAGTATCATCGCAATCGGTTCTGTAGTCTTTGCGTGTAAGAATAACAAAGTCACACATATACTTACTTTCGCGGTTATAAATTAGTACCTAAGGCAGAGAACCTAAGGTGTATTTGGAGCCAGCTAGTGAGTAAGTTCTACTTAAGTTGACATTTTATGATATTTTCAGAAACCATTACGAGCTCACTGTCGTGATTGCGAAAACTGTAATGTTCCTGGGTTAACTCCTTTCCAATTAGCCTGGGCTAAAGATCCCGGTATGAAGAGATGGCTATATTACCCCGATTTGACGACTGACCTCACACATGAACAGCTACAGAAACAGATGAGAGAGTAAATATTAAAAATATCTACTTACCTATATGGTGACATATGTAAAAATATACAGGATGTCCGGAAATTTGTGGATAATCTGGCACGTGCGTGTGAAGGGCCAAGGCAGGGGTCAAACCCATGAATTTCAGTGTTATATTCCAAACCGTTCGGGCTTTTGGCTCTAGCTAGGCCATTATGTGTACGCGAGAGCCCTCGCGGCCATGTTCCGTTGGCGCGAGGAGGTGCTGGAGCGGGGAGACCGACCGGCTCAACGGGAGGTGGAGAGGCGCCGGTCAGAACTCCGTGAATACGCCATGGCAAGATGGGAGGAGCGACTGGATCGGCCTACGGCTGGGCTTGCCACAGTTGAGGCCATACGTCCGGTACTGTACGAGTGGGTAGAGCGACAGCACGGAGTTCTCACGTTCCGGCTGACACAGTTACTTTCTGGGCACGGCTGCTTCGGAAAGTATCTGTGTCGTATAGCCCGTAGAGAACCCGACGAGAGATGCCATCACTGCTCGAGCATCATGGACACCGCTGTTCATACGCTCGAAGTGTGTGTAGCATGGCGCGAACAGCGGGATGAGCTACGAGCAGTAGTGGGGCACGATCTGTCGCTCCCCACGGTAGTGTCGACGATGGTTGTCGACGGGGCGGCATGGCGGGCCATGCTCCGCTTCGCCGAGGTCGTTATGACGGCCAAGGAGGAGGCGGAGAGGGAACGGGAAGTGACAACCTCCCTTCCCATGCGGGCTCGCCGACCAGGAGGTAGGCCACGACGTGGGAGGCGCCGGGGTCGTATATAGACGACCTCAAGCCGCCATAAATGGGCCCGTAGGTGGCAGACTCGGGGGGGTCTGTCGCCGTGTAAGGACCCGAGCGAGGCGCACGTGGTTCCCGTGCGCCACTTATACGGATGAGGTCGAAACCTCGAGAGAGAGAGGGGTCCGATAACGGACTCTGTTCAATGGTTTGAACTGGAGTAGTATTTTTGAACCGTTAGAAAACTCTTTCGTATGCGAAAGGCTAAAGAATGGGTGCGTGGTCTCGCTCACACACATACACAACGAGCGACAGCAAGCATGAGGAATTAGAACTTTCGTACCTACACGAATTTAATGCTAGTGTTCAAAAATACGGCTTGATAGATAAAAGGTCCGATATGTTATAGCACACTTACTACATTAGGTTTTAATTTTCAGATATGGACGACCCTATAAAAATGAAGCTTGTAACTGGTATTACAAAAATTATCCACCTGTAAAATACGATGTTATAGTCAGAAAATTCTCTAAATAAATATTTAGCTAAACATTGAAATATAAAAAAAAACAAAAAACCCGACTGCGTAAAAAACTCGATTAAAAAATACGCATAGAAACAACAAAAAAAACAAAAAGAAAAAAACAAGCCCAGTAATTTGAAATTACTTTAAGTAATAATAGTTTTGTAATCGATACACACAGAACACATAATAAATGAGTAAAAAATTACTTACAGTCGGGACCCATTCATTTTACCAATCTAATTTTTCCAATGGGTCCCGACTGTGAATAATTTTTTACTCCTTACTTAACCCCCTAATGAAATGAATAGATTACGAGACTTACCTACCATCAATAAATAAAAATAACTATAAAGCGTAAAATAAAAAAATAAATTATAAAAAAACAAAAAACCCGACTGCGTAAAAAACTCGATTAAAAAATACGCATAGAAACAACAAAAAAAAACAAAAAGAAAAAAACAAGCCCAGTAATTTGAAATTACTTTAAGTAATAATAGTTTTGTAACGATACACACAGAACACATAATAAATGAGTAAAAAATTACTTACAGTCGGGACCCATTCATTTTACCAATCTAATTTTTCCAATGGGTCCCGACTGTGAATAATTTTTTACTCCTTTATTTATGTGTTCTGTGTGTATCGATTACAAAACTATTATTACTTAAAGTAATTTCAAATTACTGGGCTTGTTTTTTCTTTTTGGTTTTTTTGTTGTTTCTATGCGTATTTTTTAATCGAGTTTTTTACGCAGTCGGGTTTTTTGTTTTTTTATAATTTATTTTTTTATTTTACGCTTTATAGTTATTTTCACTTATTGATCGTAGGTAAGTCTCGTAATCTATTTATTTCATTAGGGGGTTACAATGTACTAGCTGCGCCCCGCGGTTTCACCCGCGTAAGTTCCGTTCCCGCGGGAATAAAAAGTAGCCTATGTGTTAATCCAGGTCCCCCAGCTACCTATATTCCAAGTTTCATCGCAATCGGTTCAGTATTTTTTGCGTGAAAGAGTAACAACTTCACATACACATACATACTTACATACAAACTTTCGCGTTTATAATATTAGTAAGATTCTATTTCAGTTAGGGTTTAGTTATTTATTGTTTAAATTTATTATTATTCTTTTAACGTTTTTAGGTACCTAAGTGTTATTAGGCTTTTATTCAGTAGGTAGGTACAATTTATGTAAATATTGTTTTAGTATACAAGATGTAACAGGTAAGCCCTTTTAATCCGAAAGGGGGTTGTTCTAGACGTTTAGGCGAACAACTTTTGTTCTACGACTTTTGAAAATTCGAAGTACTTTTCGAAAAATTGAGGTGTAAAGTTTACTTGAAAATCAGCTGTTTCTTAGAGTTCGAGGTCATTGACCTTATGTTGTTCTTTCATTTAGTTTGGTCTACTACAATCAAACATTCAATTACCTTTATTTTCAAAAACAGCTGTTTTTTCCCGTGAAACATAATCTCAAAATTTTCAAAAATAAAGTTCGAATTTTCAAAAGTCGTAGAACAAAAGTTGTTCGCCTAGACGTCTAGAACAACCCCCTTTCGGATCAAAAGGGCTTACCTGTTACATCTTGTATATCAATAAATTCCTGTCACCTGTACCATCACTGCTTATACTTTGATAGTTCCAAGCGTACTACGTAACAAAAATAAAAACTTGTTTGTTAGTAATAAAAAGCAAGAATACCTAATTGTAAATTAACTTTTTCTTTTCTTCTTCTTTAAAATGAAAAATGGTGAAGGAAACCTAATATTTATTTTTAAAAATCTATTCAACGATACCCATCTTGACATACTTTGACGATTTTGGATTTTTTAATTTTGACAATATGGCGTCTGGTGGTGACATATGTTACTTTAGATTACTGTCATGTCTTTAGTCACACTCGCCAGATTAAGACAAATCGATTGTCGTAAGAATCATCAAAATCGGTCCACGCGTTTGGCCTCTAGAACGCCACATAGAAACATCCATACATACATACATATATACATACATAGACTGATAAACACATTACCCTCCTTTGCGTCGCGCAGTCGGGTAAAAAGAAGTCTGTACTACTTGAAAAGAAATTTAAAAAAAAAGTTGTTTAAGGGACTTGGGAAAAGTAGTAGGACCAAATTAATATATTTTTTTAAATTCATGACTGTCTGTCTGTTCTTTAAACAATTAAAAACTTGTTTTCCGACTGAAATCTATTGGATAGTTCTATTTTCGCGGAACCTCGTGGTATACTTTACATCGAAATCCAATTAGTAGAACCCGAGTAATGAACGAAAAAGTCGGCTAAGCACTATTTCTACGCAGACAAAGTCGCGGGTAACAGCTAGTAAAATAATATAAATAGATTTAAAAATCTAAAACCTACGTTTTGGAGTTAAACTCTCAAAACTTGGGGCACATCATCTCCTTAACGCGTTCCCGCCAAAACCCTGACATTATTATTATTCCTTATGGGTTGTGGACCGATTACGGTCATTGGGCAAGTAGCTTGTGTCAAATAAAATTTAAATAAATTGTTCTAAAGTCCATGTTGTACACCGATTCCACCATCATTACACTTTACAAAATAATGTACACCTTCACTTGTAGTAATATATACTCTAAGACCTTCACGAAGCTAAATTGAAATAATTAACCCCTAAACAATTTACATTATTAATACTCAGTTTCACAAAACGAAAAACGCGATCCCGCCAAAACTCCTGACACGATAATTTGTTTTTGACAGTCAGCTGAAAACTGTCAAAAACGTTTTTTTCCGTCAACATCACAATTTTCGTGGATTTTAGTCATATTTTTGGTGTGTGGATGTTTGTTTTCAAAAATAATAATATACCTATCGAAAATAATAATTGATACTTATCTAAAATACTTGTTAATTAAATCAAAGATGTAAGTATTTCTCCACGTATTATGCTTAGTTATTGTGAGTCTGTGGATTGTTTATAGATTTGACCTTCTCAAGGTGACCGATATCTTTGAGCCGGTTGTCCAGCAGCCAGTCAGGGTTGTCGGAGACCGGCAGCTGGTCGTGTAGATTTCAGTAGATATTCTCTTTTAGTTACGGATAAATTTACAAGATGAGCGTTCAAACGGACTCCGAAAAACGCAAGCAAATATCTGTGAGGGGCATCATAGCAGTCGAGAATGTTACTGAAGTGAAGAAGGCGTTCAACCGGCATGTCCACTACACTCTCGTGAAGGACAGAAATGTTGCGACTCCAAGGGACTACTACTTCGCCTTGGCACATACTGTCAGGGACCACTTGGTTTCTCGGTGGATTCGGACTCAACAATACTACTATGAAAGAGATCCCAAAGTAAGTACAAAAATATACACCTACCAACATAAAAAAACAGATAGTTTTGTTTATGTGATTATTTCTAATTATATGGGGGATAACATTTTGCTGTAATAATAATATGCGGCTTACCAATTGCTGTAATTCAGTTCAATTGGTATCCTGGTAACTGTTTGACCTTATGGTAGTTGACTTTGATTTTCAATTTACCCTCTCTAAAGGGTACCCACTCTCTTTGGGACCTTACAAAAAAAAGGTTCCAAAGTACCTACTTTGTAAACCCTTCCAACCCATTTTTTTTTAAATAAGTTAAATGAAACTTCCCAAAATAACTATTGCTAAATGTTAAATTCAAATAACATTTATTTCAGGAATAACTTATTTCAGTAAGTTCAATGAACTTCATTTTCATTTAGCTCTGTTGAGACTTCTTTGAAAATCAGTTTTCTATAAGTAATACAATTTTGTTTATCTATTTAGTTTCAATTGCTGATGCCCTGAGAACAAGAATAATTTTATCAAAATAATATTTGATTTTAATGTTAGGTACATTTGAAATAAAATATGAGCATAAAATATACCCAAGCAATATAATCCTTTTTCGAAAATAAACCCTAATACTTTTCTGATTGTATAGTTGCCTATCATAATCATATTTATGTATTTTTTTTACTTTTTCTGCTTATTTTCTATATTTCTACAAACCTTTATTTTACTACACAGCGAGTCTACTACCTCTCCCTGGAATACTACATGGGCCGCTCTCTACAAAATACGATGATCAACTTGGGAATACAGGGTACTGTTGATGAAGCTCTCTACCAACTTGGGCTCGATATTGAGGAGTTGGAGGAATTGGAGGAAGATGCTGGCCTTGGGAATGGAGGCTTGGGACGCCTGGCTGCTTGTTTCTTGGACTCCATGGCTACACTTGGTTTAGCTGCATATGGTTATGGTAAGTTACAACTATTTATCTAAATTAATTATCTTAATACAGATTGATTTTATTTCTTTACTTTATATTATACAAGTGACATGTACAAAAATCTACAAGATGAAATATAAAAATATATTTGCTCAGTTTCCTTTTCTCATAGATGGGCGAGCACATAATCTTTTTACAATTGGTTAAATACAAATAAAAAAAATCATAAAAGAAATTTAAAAGAAACACTATTTAAGAGTAACAAAATAAGTGGGAGTTGATTTCAAAAGGTTAGACAAAGTCTTTCTAATAATATTGGAGTCATAAAAAACATTCATGCCAACCACAGTCAATTACCTCGTAGTTGTAGATATCTAAGAAAAAAGAAGGTGATACAATCTATGCTAAAACATTAATTTACCTTAAGACTACTAATTAGCCACAACTGATTGGGGGTCAACCTCTCATCAGAATAAACAGATGACAAAACGAGAGCTGGCTTCGTGCCAATCATAACAGTAAACCAAATGGATGTTCTAAATGTTTGTACATATTGTATAAACGTACACAATTGTGGTTTTGCTGTTCTATGACTTTCTGGCTTTGTAAAAATCACTCCTTTACCTACTTTTTACTCAAAAGAATGACTATTTGTACGACAAAAATAAGAATTCATTACTTATAAAAAAATGGATGTCACTTTGTATGATAGACATTTTTCTTTTGGCAAAGTAATAAGCCCAAAGATTATCTAATATAAGCTGTGAGTAACCTTTCCTTGATACAATTGAATAAAATAATTATGTATATTACAGAAACATTCTTCTACAAAACATTCATTCAATGAATCTAAAGCTAGCTAGCTACCTTATTTGCTTTATCTAACCTTCCTTCTTGGGAGTATTAGTCATTCATAAGGTAGATAGATATATTGTCAGGTGTGTGTATGTGTGAAATATCTAGCCTAACTTGGGAAATTGACATCTTAAGAACATCTATCTTCCGTCTCAATGTTCATTAGAGGTTGCTTTAAGCATTACTCCATTGAATGCTCTCTTGAATAATCAGTTATTTTTATTTACTTTAATTAGCTTTGTATTTTTATATTATCGCTGCATTAGTAAAACAGAAACTCATAACATTCAAACAATGGATTATGCATGTATTGATAACAAGTATGTACTTTGAAATACCTAACCAAGTAGGTAGGTAACTAGGTACATAATCGACGGTGATTTCGTAGATATATCACACTGTATTACGAATTCGTTGATAGGTATTTATCTCCTCGCCAGGTATAAGGTACGAATACGGTATATTCACGCAAAAGATAGAGAACGGCGAACAGCAAGAGGAACCTGACGACTGGTTGAGGTATGGCAACCCTTGGGAGAAGGCACGCCCGGAGTTCATGCTACCGGTCAACTTCTATGGTCGCGTCGTTGACACACCACAGGGCAAGAAATGGATTGATACACAGGTTTGTGTCATGCGGACAACCTAAGTGTTTAATGACAGCACATTCTTATTATTCTATGTCTATAATAGATATTGTCCTGACTGATTGATTGATGAATAAACCACTGATCGGTGTTGGTCTAGTGGCTGTCGTAGATACTCCGATTTTCATTCCGAAGATCGTGATCCGAAGTCACGCACAAGGCCCAGTTGTAAGGCTAATTGCGGAAACACAAGAGAGAGGACTTATGAGGGTGAAACCGTGGGAAGGCTATTTCATAATAATACTTTAAGTACTTAATAATTTAAACATTATTAATAACCTAACAGAAAAAATCATCTCTATCAACAGACCACGGGCAATACCCCCATCACTCTTAAGTATTTACCGATATCAATATTTTCTCTACCGAGGTTATATTTTGAATAAGAAACGAACATGAATAAGTTCTGTAAAATGCATGTTATTGAAGTGATATCGTCGTGGTACCAACGCAGTGTTATTCTATTTCACGACTATTATTAATGACTTCTTATCAGTAAAGAAAGCTTCCTTATTTATAGTAGGTTTACTACTATAGTTTAATGAGCGTTTGTGATAGTCATATTATTTACGATTAACGCGAGATAATTGAATTCTTGTTTTTTAAAAAATAATAAGCAATTGATTACAATTATTTCAAAGTTTTATTACAATTTACATATGGTTCGTATATTAAATAGAAATGTGGTAATTATTACGTTCCAGGTGGTCTTCGCTATGCCCTACGATAATCCTATCCCAGGATACAATAACAACGTCGTCAACACGTTAAGGCTCTGGTCTGCAAAAAGCCCAATCGACTTCAACCTCAAATTTTGTAAATATTTTCCTCAACTTAGCAAAATATGATTATTTTCCTCAGTGGAGCTACAGGAAACTAAACAATCTTTGTGTTTTTGCAGTCAACTCAGGAGACTACATTCAAGCCGTATTAGATCGGAATGTCGCCGAAAATATATCCCGAGTTCTTTATCCTAACGACAATTTCTTCGAGGGCAAAGAGTTGCGTCTCCGACAGGAGTACTTCATGTGCGCTGCGACGCTCCAAGATATCATCAGGAGATACAAGGCGTCCAAATTCGGCTGTCGCGACGCCGTGCGAACTTCCTTCGACAGTCTACCCGAGAAAGTCGCCATCCAACTCAACGACACCCACCCGGCACTCGCCATTCCCGAACTTCTAAGAATCTTGATCGACATTGAAAAGGTTCCGTTCGAAAAAGCTTGGGAATTAGTCATCAAGTGTTGCGCGTACACGAACCACACAGTATTACCGGAAGCCCTGGAACGCTGGCCGTGCTCGATGCTGGAGAATGTATTGCCGAGACATATGCAGCTCATCTACCACATCAACCACCTCCACTTGGAGCAGGTGAAGAAACGTTGGCCGACCGACATGGACCGGCTCCGGCGTATGTCGCTCATAGAGGAGGAAGGTGACAAGCGAGTTAACATGGCCAACCTCTGCATCGTCGGCTCACACGCCGTCAATGGAGTCGCTGCGATTCATTCGGATATTCTTAAAGCGACCATCTTCCGCGACTTCTTTGAATTGTGGCCCGAAAAGTTCCAGAACAAAACTAACGGTATAACTCCCCGACGCTGGCTTCTGTTATGCAACCCGGGACTCTCCGATCTCATCAGCGACAAGATCGGCGAGGATTGGACGGTGCACTTGGATAAACTGCAGGAGCTGAAACGCTGGGCTAAGGATCCGGCATTCCAACGAGCTGTAATGAAAGTAAAGCAGGAAAACAAGTTGAGGCTCGCAGGTCTGATCGAGAGAGATACCGGAGTGAAGATCAATCCGGCATCTATGTTCGACGTGCAAGTGAAACGTATCCACGAGTACAAGAGGCAGCTGTTGAATATTTTGCACGTGATCACGCTTTTTAATCGCATCAAGCGTGACCCGACTGCTGTCATCACTCCTCGAACCGTAATGATCGGTGGCAAAGCTGCACCAGGTTACTACATTGCCAAGCAGATAATTGCTCTCGCTTGCGCTGTTGGCAATACTGTAAGTATCATGCAATCAAATGCCTCTGAGCAACGTAACTCAGGAATTAATTAATTAATGTACTCCGTTGCAGGTGAACAACGATCCTGATGTTGGCGATAAACTGAAACTTATCTTCTTGGAGAATTACCGAGTGACTTTGGCTGAACGCATTATGCCTGCGGCCGACCTTAGCGAACAGGTTTGTAATATTATGAAAAAAAATTGTATAGTCAGGCTCCATAATGGCAGACCCCTTTTTCTACAATATTTGCTCTTTTGTACGCTTACTTTTCTAGCACATATTAATCGTATTGCAAAAAAGTTAGTGCTAGACTCGTACAAGCGCCGCAAATTATCAATGACTCCTGCGAAGAACGAAAACAATATTTATTCAAGCGAAACTCAGAGGTAAAAATACACTGTGGAATTTTTGAACACTACCACAAATGTATTTCAAAAATCATTTAACGTAAATTTGGTTCTATGAAAAATTAAAGAGTAGGTAGATCAGATTAGATAAAAACTTGTACCAAAATTTACAAAACATTCCATAAATAAAAACTTAGAGCTAATTATAATAAAGGTACAATGGGCGGCGTTGTCGTTGAAAGCGATCTCTTCCAGGCAATCTTTAAAAATGGAAAAGTGTTTATGTTTATATCAAGAATAAACTCCTCTTATAAGTGAAATGTCTTTTTCCCCAGATTTCGACTGCGGGGACCGAAGCCTCAGGTACCGGCAACATGAAGTTCATGTTAAACGGTGCCTTGACCATCGGCACCATGGACGGTGCTAACGTCGAGATGGCAGAGGAAGCAGGGGAAGATAACTTCTTCATCTTCGGCATGCGGGTCAATGATGTTGAAGACTTGCAAAAGCGGGGGTGAGTTAAGAATAAGATTAGACTGTTTACTAACAGTCAGTAGGTAAATCTACGAGAAATAAATAGAATGGAGATCTAACTTATCTATTAAATTCGGAAAAAAAAATGTTCCACGCTCACACAGCAGCAGATGCACACACTGACATGTTCCGTACAGTATTACGTACGATCGACCTTGGATCGACCAATGGCGGACGATCTTTAGTGACAGACTGGCGGTAGAATCATCGTTCTAGGCCCCGCAACCACCGTTTGCGTGCATCATTTTTTCAAAGGATTGGATACTTCCATATATATTCGAGTTCGTTGAGGTAAATATTATAAATCGATGTCCTCAAGTTTTTAAATTGCCAATTTATCAAATTGTTTTAACCAAAGAACTTTAAAATTTAAATGAGTTAAGGTTTATTTAAAGTTAAAATATTTGGCACGGTCATATTGTAATACCTCTAGAATACACAGGCCCATTTATATGGGCCTTCAGGGGGATATCCTGAACTACAAGAGATTGTATCTTCAAAACCCCAAATTATTTTTGAGTTTAGCATAGTAGGTAAAATCATCACTACCTATTGCACATAGATTTGGCAATATTTTTAAATTCGGCCGCAACGCCCGTAAAACAGTTGGGGTATAAAGGCCCTGTAGCTGGTGACCTGTAATAACACTCAGACTACTTTTTATGCCGCTATTCCCGCGGGAACAAGACTTATGCGGATAAACCGCGGAGCGTAGCTAGCTTAATAATAACAATACGCGAATAAGATCCGAGAAAAATGTTAATATGAGTAGAAATCGTGTAAGTTTTAAAATTTATTCCATTATTATACATAACACCCAAGAGCGGTGTTGGTCTAATGGTAGATACCCCGACTTTCATTCCGAAGGTCGCGATTTCCAATCTTGCAGACCGAGCAACAATGTCTTTTACTTTAAAAAAATAAAATTATATTCTGACATCGCTGTTACGGTGAAGGAAAACATCATGAGTAAACCCAAGTCTTGCAAAAAGGCTCAGTTATAGGACTAGTTGCGGAAACCCACAGTTAAAACTTGAACTTTTCATATAATCATAATTTATTTTATTTATTTATTAGGTTCACCAACAGTAAGATACACTAAAGCTAATACAGAAAGTAACATTTTTCTAAAGATGGACAAGTGCGCTTACCAATAATATATCGATCATATATGAAATCCCTAATATTATATGAATATATGGTATAACCCAGGTACAACGCGTACGAGTTCTACGAGCGCAACCCGGAGCTCCGGCAGTGCGTGGAACAGATCCGCAGCGGGTTCTTCTCCCCCGGCGAGCCGGGCAAGTTCGCGCACATCGCCGACGCTTTGCTGCACCACGACCGGTTCCTGCATCTCGCGGACTTCGACGCATACCTCGACGCGCAGCAGCGGGTGGCTGACGTCTATCAGGTAATTCCACCTAATCGAAAGTTTGTATGTATCTATGTATGTGAGGTTGTTACTCTTTCACGCAAAAACTACTGAACCGATTGCGATAAAACTTGGAATATAGGTAGCTGGGGACCTGGATTAACACATAGGCTACTTTTTATCCCGATATTCCCGCGGGAACGGGACTTAGTGGGTGAACTGCTGATTAACATATAGTCTAGGTATTAGAAATATTTTAAAGGAAATATTTCTCCTCAAAAATTCACTCGTGACGAGATTTGAATTCAAATGTGGTCGCGAGTGAATTTTAGAAGATGATTTTTTTTTTTAATATTTCTAATGGTTTATGTGTTAACACTGCGTAGAGTCGCGAGCTCAAATCTTGTCGCGAGTAAATTTTTAAAGATGAATTTTTCCTTTAAACTATTTCTAGTAGATATGTCTTGAGCAATAAAAACAAAATTTTGAAATTTATAGACTATTTCTTATCCCTACATCTCTCATGTAACCATAGCCTACCTACCCAAATGCTATACCTACCACGTAGTCTCTAAGATCACGTCACTCAAAAAACACGTTATACCATCACGCGCATTTCTATTAATCCTCGGCTAGGTCTACCATACCGATATTCCCGCGGGATTGGGACCCGTAGCTATTTTTACGAAATGCGTTGGTTGAGTGGTAGATACACTCACTTACATTCCGGTGTCGTGGATTCGAATTCGTAACCTTGCACCATGGTATTATAAAAAAATATTACACGTAATTACACACTGCGCAAACTAGCCCTAAACTAAGCACTAGGATTGTACTATGGGTAAGGCAACGGATATACTACATTATTATACTTTTTTTGTAAAAAAACATACTTAAGTAAAATAAAAAGACACCCAGATCAAATACAAATATTTATTTTTAAGCAGAAATATTTGCAAATATTGCACAAATATTGGCAAAATCGCGAAAACCTAAGACAAAATTATACCTTCTTTATTCACGAAGGAGAATTATCTTCCCCACATTAACAACAATGTATGTATAATTGTATGTATTCTTCTTCAGGATCAAACGAAATGGGCTGAGATGGTGATAGAAAACATAGCGTCTTCCGGGAAATTCTCGTCAGATCGTACCATCGCAGAGTACGCTCGCGAGATCTGGGGCGTCGAGCCCTCGTGGGAGAAACTGCCGGGACCGCAGGAAACTCCCGGGGCCTAGGGGAATACCACCGACAACATACATAGTATAACCCCATCTTAAAGTAAGCTATTCGTCCTTTCTGCCATGTAATAGTAGATAGTTGTTCTAATAGTACCTAAAGTATGGTGAAATTGTACGTCTTATGTATGTAGGTATGTAGTACTTGGTAACCGTTTTTTAGATATTTAGTAATTAAATTGGTAGATATTTTGTGAGATAATTTATTTTTTATACTGATTAATATTTAATTAAGTACAGCAATGTATGTAGTTAGATTTATATAATATTTATGATGAATAAAGGACACAAGGCAGGTTGATTTTTTTATGGCAAAGAGCCCAACACATGTGACCGCTGTTTCCCAAGAGTAGTCTGATGGTGCTTATAGTGCACCCACGTAAAAAAACATTTTGTTTAATATTTGCGAAACCTTATTACTATTAAATATAAATAAAAACACATTCTTGCCATGTAGCCCATGGTAAGCTGCTAAGCTTGTGTTACGGTGACTAGACAACGAATATACACTACTTATATTTTATATTGTATGTAATTTTGCAAGAAATCGACACCAAAATTACCAATTTCTTTACAATTGAAACATGGTTTATATCTGCCTGTGTACCTGATAGCCTTATTCGCAAACGACCACGTCGACTTAGCTTTTGTCACATTTTCGCGGATGCTGGTTGACCAAAACCCAGCATTAAGTCACGTCGTTGGGTCGTTTGTGAATACGATACTGTCGTTTTACGGACTCTTCTCCTCAAGATAAAAATGCAATAGTGCATTATATTTTCAATTTCTTTTATAGTATATCTTCCAGACTATTTACTATTATCAAATGTGATTTCTTATGTCATAGTAGGTACATAGAAATGTCAATTATTTATAGTATTATATACTACTATTATCTATTCTACCATCTTATAGTAGTTCTGTAGTCGATTTAAATTTGTATTACTTCAATTATTTAACTTTACCTATTTATATTTGTAATATTCATAAAAATATATTTCAGTAGTTTGTAGCTACAATTCTAAAGTCCTTTTCCTATTAATGTTATAAATGTAGGCCTGTTTGTGTGTTTGTTGCACGCGAAAACCGAAACGCAGGAAGAAATGTTGACTCCAGATGGGTAATTCGTTCTTTTATCGTTTACAAATACTGTGGAAAGTCAATGATACCACGTTTGAAGTCCAGTTGAATGGTTATTCCTTAAAAAAAAAACGGTTTTTGCGTTGCTGATATGAAACTAAACTCATTTTACGCGTTGCTTTTATTATATTAATCATTTTTTAACGCCCGACTTAGCTTTCGAGCTCTTTCCAGATCTCCTGCTCACAAACGAGGTCTTCCCGTGCAACCCGGTATAGAAAAACGTCGGGCCTTGATTAATACACAATATAATAAAAACAAACGTGATTAACACCGAAAAATTAGTTTTATTTCATAGTTATATATCTTTTTTAAATAACATCTATTTATAAACTAATCCGTGAAACGAATTTTATAACTGTGTGAATAAGTATATTTTTGTGCCATAAATATTTGATAAAGAACTTAGTATCACACAGAATAATAATATGGTGTTAAAAGCATAATTTTTCGGATTAAGATTTTAATGTGGAGTTTCCGTTGAGGGGTGAAATAGTATATTTTGTTGATTGATTGTATAATATTTATTTATGTTTTAAGAATATTTTTCTATACCTACTTATTCATCAATTGAGGAACTATTGTTGTTTGAATCTATATTTATTTTTTATAATAAACTATTTAATCGGAACAGTTTCTTTTATTCTATTAACATAATATATCTATCGAATTATACTAATTAATTCTTGTTTTTAACCCAGATCTGGCGCTGAATGGTTAAGTAGCATTTGGAGAAAAAGAATGCAGTCAATGGTTTTGATTCGTACAAAAATTGCATAGTAAGTTTATATTAGACAACCTTGGCGCGAATACCCGCGTGCAACGCAAGAGGTTGCGTGTTCGATTCCCGCTGGTTTGGATTTATGATTAGGTATTTATTTCTCTTCTGGGTGTTTCCGTATGTTATGTATTAACGAAAGAAAAATATATTAGTATTATATCCAGATCGGTGTCGGTCTAGTGGTAGATACTCCGACTTTAATTCCAAACGTCGTGGTTTCGAACCCCGGCCAGTACAATGTATTTTTCTTTAAGAAAAAAATATATGCGCTATTAACATCGCACTTACGGTGAAGGAAAATATCGTGAGGACACCCACACGGCTTAAAGTCACGCACAAAGGGCCTAGTCGTAACTTTTAAGTATTATATCCGTTGTATAGTCACCATAACATAAGCTTATTGGCTTACCATGGGACTAAATGGCGCTTTTTTCTTAGATTAATAAAACATTAAGTATTTTATAAGCACATATGAAATTATAGTACGGAAAAACTGCCTTTTGATATAGAAAAGTTGAACGCCTATTCAATAAGGATGACGATCATTATGAGGACGAATGTGCGAGCGAGACAGTCGTCATCGTTTTAGAGATCCTTGAACGAGACATGCGTACGGTGAGGGCGCGGTGAGGGACCCTCCAGCGGGGAGGAATATCCTGCGTGCGCATTGCACGCCAATAATCCTGAACAAACACTACCCACACAAAAGTCTATCAAAAGCACTGACCTCTAAGCTACTATGGATAGGCCACTGTCACTCATAATACTATTTGTTTTTTATTTTAGCTAAGTTTTAGCTGTATTGAGTGTAAGTACATGGCATTCTACTAATATTATTAATGTAAAAGTTTGTGTTAGTAAGCAAACAAGTTGTTTTGTTACTACTGAACCGATTGCAATTTAACTTGGTATGCAGATGGCTGGTGTCCTGGATTGATACAGGCTTTTTATACCGAAATCCCAGCGGGATTGTGGGACTGCCATAATTCGAATATTATTGCACACGAAAAATATTAAAATGAGCATTTCGTTCACTAACAGGTAGAGCTTTGATTCGAAGCTATAGCAAGCTACAGGCGATTAGATTTAACTGTACAGTTTTATCTAATTATATTTTGTATTGTTCAGTTCATAATGTCGACTACACACGTACGATTTAACTGAACAGTTCGACTGTACAGTTAAATCGAATGGTCTATATCGTGCTTAAAAGCTGGTCAATATTTAGTCAGATGTCTGTGAGTGGAGGCTATAGCCATCCTTGTCCCTCGGCCGCATGTCACCGGCCGTGTGTAAAGTACGCGAGTAACTCATACCGCGTCTGTAGCCCGGACGAGTCGGTCGTGCCGCTCGTCTCGTCGCGTGTGTTGTGTGTCAGTGAAGTGGGTCCGACCCTGGAACGCTCCTCCCGGCGAGCAGGTAACCATCCCGAATCATTTGTCCTCTATTGTAAGAGATGTGCTCTTTGTGTTTTATGTGATGTTCTCGCGAATATCGCCGCCGGTCGGCGAATGCGTGACGACGATCGATAACGATGTTGTCTTGACCGGGTATAGCTCGCAATATCGCCTCCTGTCTAATGTTTCCCTTCCTGATACTTTATATGTAGAGAATGTTTTGATAATACTGTCGCTACTTACAGTCATGCCTATATTTTGATTTAGATAGCCGTCTATCAATGAACTGATAATGTCGGTAGTTAGTTAGGTATATTAAGAGGTTTGCAAATCTAATCTATCTACTAACCAACGCTGGAAAAGTAAATCGTTTATCACTTAAAAGAATCGCATATATTCACCGCAAATTGCTCCTGCCGTAGTTGATTAACAAGAGACCTAGAAAGCTAGTTATTTATTGTTTTGGTATCTGTTCATTCAATTGGCTAAAGTATCAAATACATGTGGGTGTTGTATATTGAGAAACAACCCAATACTTACAACTTGTGTTATACCTACACAAATTTTGCAATTATCGATCTGTGGCCGTACGAATAACAAGGTTTAAAATAATAAAATTCTGATTTTATACTACCCATGTATGGTCTATATTTCTATGTCCCTGAGTAATCAACTCTATGATTCATTCATTCGTAATTGCACGTGATGACTACAACTTTGCAAAGTATCTAAGATGTTTTTCTGAATACTGCAAGGAGTAGATATATTATATAGGTATACTATATATATATATATACTTAACCAGATTTCCTTTATAAAAAACAATCATCATCCCTGCGGTTTCACCCGCATAAGTCAGGATCGCGTGGCCATATCCGTTTAAAAATAAGCCCAAAAACATTTTAAGTTTCATCTAAAATTTATTCAATGAGATTCAGATTATCTTCAGCAAACTTTTATCCAAACATTTAAATATTCACCTAAAATTTTGCTCTTTATAAAATTAGGTAAGATTTTGCGAATAGCAGTAAAGTAAAGAAATTATGGAAAATACAACTAGCGCCGCTTTCCCTGTTAGACAAAAACCGGTCTTTCCATATTTACTGCAGAATGCAGTATGTTTATTTCTGCTTACTCGTCCGGTCTCTTTATAAGGTCATGAACATAGAAGGATTCAGCTAGTGATAGTGAAATATAAATATCGCGACTATTATAGGACTTATTATTAGGTATATACGTTGACTAAGGCAACATACGTACCTAACGATGTAGGCAGAGCTTAGTTCTATTTAGAGAAATATAGAAAACGCAAGTTGCACAAAATTCGATTATCGATTCACCAATTTTACCCACCCAGTTATGTATTAATGCGTAGTATTTTTTTAGAAGCGAGGGAAGGGCCCTGCCCTCGTAGCACATCGACCTTTTCACCATTTACACACTTAGGTATTTGGGAGGGTGACAATTCAGTTGGAACTCTACTCCAGTTATTATTCGAAGGCCAAACAATATCGCAGTAATCTTATTCAAAGATCCTTTTAAATGAAAACCACATGGTGGAACACAGAAAGATACCAGTTCCGCTGGTACCCACGACAGGTGCAAGAATTAAACGGAGACAGCCTGTTTTGTATGCCAGGTAAATGGGCGACCCTGCTTAAAGTTTTTTCAACAAAATCTATCGCTCAGAATAAAAACTGATGTAGTAAAGTGAAGTTCTTAGTAAATGTAAGCATTTTCTTGTAAAAGTGAGTTCTACGTGCTTTAAAGCGAACATTTAACCGTCTATCTCACTTGCGTTAAATGCCTACAGCATCCTGTTTCAGATGGTTCGTTCAAAGAGTGGGAGAAAAGGGGGGGACCCGACGGATGAACGAATTTTTGCCATCCAATGCTCCAAGTTATAGGGGAGGTAGGGGGTGGGGAGGTTTGCAGTTTCCTAGACGGTATGGCAAGGGACGAATCGATTACTCCTTGGTTCCGAGTAATATCTATCTATAATGTGTCTGTCTGTACTTATGTTGACATTCTTAACTAGAGTTCCCTGTGTTGAATCATGTTGAGGACGCTACTTCTTGAATAAGTATTAATCTCGTTTAGTCGTTCACGCCTCTTCATAATTTTGTGATCGAGTTTAAGGTAGAGCTGTGGTAATTAAAACGCTTCGCTGCTCATTTCTATATGAATATGAATTCGGGAATTAAGCAAACCGTGACTATTTAAATAACAAACAGTATAATGAGTATTCTATGCGTTGTCTGTTAACATATTGGAAGGCTTCTCGCTTATTTTCGGGGCTAGTTGACGCCATGTGGTATATATATCGTACAACTTTTATGCGCCTACATAATTTACTTTCTACGCATTCGGAACTGGCCTGATACTAATCTCGTACGCTACTTATCCAAACGTCCATTCGTTAAATCCTAACACGAAACACGCTGTGGCCATTTCTGGATAATGGAGCCCGAAATAGTCTTCAGTCACTCGCGCATGAGGTTACTCGGTGTTCACATTAAAATATTTCTCATACTGTTGAACTTACCAACGGAAACAGACATTACTACCGGTTGTTGGGAAAAACATTAGGATTCCATGTATTTATTTTGATATTTCCTTCACGATTCAAATGAAAGACATGATGTGCCAATATCAATAAACTAGATAAACATGCACGCAGGAGCATTCTCTCGTTCGTTGTGGAATTCTCAATAAGATTTTCTTAGTTCCACATGACGGTAACTGAATAAATTTTATTGAAATACCTTACTGCGTGCATAAGCAAAAGGTTTACTTACATTAAGCCCCGATTCGGACTAATATGTATTCTGTACCGCCGCGCGAACCACTATAGGGAAACTGTGACTTTTAACTTACTTGGCAGTGTTACTCTCTGCGATTTTTGAATAGTATCATAGGTATTCGCATTCAAACGCAAATTAAATCTCCTAGCCTGCCAAATATCCTTTATCTACATTAGTTGTTTAAACTCCAGTCGTATGATGTCATTCGTCATTTTTTAAGCTTCTGTTTATTATGCAAGTCGATATGTTTGCAGATATACTTAATTTAGTCATCGATTTTGTTATGGACTTCCGTTTACCGTTTTGAATTCCATATTATTTTGGAAAGCCGTAACTGTCTTTATTGTATGCAAACTATAAAATATTTTTAAATGTTATAGTATAAAATGTAAAAATATCTATATCTTTACGTTTTAAATAATTTAAATAGCCTAAATGATCTAAATATATTTAGGAAATATTTAACGATATTTCAGAAAATAGCTAAATCTATTGAAATAAACCCTTTGAGAGTGAGAATGCAGTTGAACATAAATTTATCTTCCCGCCACGTGCGGGATGCAAGCTTGATTCTAGAGAATCAAGCTTGCATCGTATTAAGTTAGCAACTGTATCTCCGATAACTTTATAGCAAAGTTAATAATTTCAATATAATTTTGTTTCAGATTCGGGCTAAGCCCGCCGCATAGCGGCACATCGAGTTCTTCCTTTGTTTTGGTGATTGTTTTGTCTTTGAGTTGCTAGTGAACAACCTAGTGATTAGTGAAGTGACAGTGGCTGTGAATATGGCATTTACCGGATTTGCCGTCCTCGTGGCGCTGACCGTCATTGGTGAGCTCTTTTTTTTTTAAATATCTTACTAATATTATAAACGCGAAAGTTTGTATGTATGTGAGGTTGTTACGCTTCCACGCAAAAACTGTTGAACCGATTGCGATGAAACTTGAAATATAGGTAGCTGGGGTGAATTTAGCGGGTGAAACCGCGGGGCGCAGCTAGTATGTAATAATAACTAATAGGTCAGCATTTGACTACTGACTTCTCATCTGATGAATGGATAGCCCATATAAAGATAGAAAGAGTTCCATCCGGCTGATTTTCTTCAGTGGCTGCTAAGACCTACGTATCGTAGTAGGTACACGGCGAGGTGGGCTTGCTAATATGAATTAGGCTGGTGGGTAGTGCTGGTGATAAGTCACGGCCGAAGCCTCCCACAAAGAGATTGGTTCTTTAGCACCATATAGGGGGTTACACGTGAGATGTATCTAATATCCAGGAGTCATTAATGGCATTGTTGAGTATATTCCTTTCAATTATCCAACAGAGCTGATTTACATTGGATCAGTGACAAAGTTCAGTGTTATATTCTTTCGGCTAGACTTCGATAAATCGATCAAGTGTTATACTTGATCGATAAATCGATCAAGTGTTATACTTGATCGATAAATCGATCAAGTGTTATACTTGATCGATTTATCGAAGTCGAGCAAGTATTGCTCGTACGAGATACTCATACGTTAAAGATAATCTTACGTTACGTTGAAAGGGTGCGAAATACTGCAGTGCAGCTACTCGGCAGACTGACTCGTGCGCTAATTAGCAACTTATTTTGCCGTATTTAACGGCAAAATTAGTTGCCAGTGCTTAATACCCAATGTCATAAGCCTATTTTGCCTAGCCAAAGAATCGTACGCAGTGGCGATACAAAAGTTCCGAGACAGATGCAACTGGGAACATCGCTCGGATGATAAAGTTTTAAAAATCTAGGATTACTTTACTCGTTTAATTAAGACACCGGACACTTTCAAGATAGCATAGACAGCTCAATAGATCGATTAATAGCTATTGTTGTCCTGTTAAGTAAGTTGTTATCCCATTGTCTGTGGTTTAAATCGTAATTTATGGTTGCATTGAACCCATTAATTACACTGATACATGTAGGTAAAGCAACGTAGGTAACGTACGGAATTTAGATAAAGTTTACAGTTCACTTCTAAAAATCATAGACAAAAAGTTACAAAATTTTAGGGACAGCGCTTTAATTATAATTTATTCGATTGGCATGGTATTTTTTATTTATTCATTTAAACCTCAATATAGAGTAGGTAATTAATGGTACAATTTCTTTGAATTTGTTTCCACATCTGAATTAAATTATTTCACTTTATTGTACCAAAAATACAAAATTAATATAAAATTACAAAATAAAAAATAAAAAAAACTATATTACAAATATACAAACCTAACCTGAAATTGTATTTTTCGTTTTTGAACCTAAAAGCCCTAACCAAGTATCTACGTATTGGTATTCTACTTAGGGTGGATGGGAGGGTGCTGGCGTGACGTCGCTGGTCGATTCCCAGCGACCGGGCAACGAACCAATATTTGCACGTCACGAACGTTAATAAACCTGTGCCTAATCTCAACCACACACACTTTGTTTATCGTAAGTCTTAACAACTACGGTAGCGTGTAAAACTTTAGATAAAAGCATCGATTATATTTTAGAAGGTTTGGTGATTTACTTTATTCATTGACCACGTGTGGTTCTTTCTTTTGACATTTGGTAAGCAGAACGCGTGCTGTTAATGAGGAAACGCCAGTCACGACACTATTCCATAAACATTTACTACCATCATTAAAGTGGATAAAGATAGGTAGTAGTTTTGAAAACCTATTAATAACTTGACCACGGATAAATAGCAGTTTATTTGGTCTATTCCCACATTTGCCGCTTTTTATTATCACACCATTGTGTCCATTATTCGTCAAAGGAATTTAAATTATTATAATTAATTTCATCAAGAATTCGGAAGGCACCATTTGGCAATTTCATTTACTAAGTTGTTGGCTCGTAGATTATTAAGTTCCTTATACAAGTTTTGCATGAGTGCCTTAAAAGCAACTTCACAGTACATTAACTTGATTGAATCATTTGCAAAGACCAGAAGTTTAGTCATCGACTCAGGTTTTATATCGAACAGTCTAAAGCTTAGGCTCGAGCGAGGTCGTCGGGTTCAGTGCAAGAAAGAGCATCACACTTCGCTAGGAGTCGAGTTTATACAAACATCGGAACGTTGGCCTTTCGGTGCGCGGATCGAAGGTCGTGGCCGTGACTCACTGCAAAATTTTGCACGTTAAAGAATATTTGATTTCAGCACCCTGTATATAATATCTTTAAAAATCGAAATATTGTTAGTTGAGAACTTTTACCGTTATGTACATATATGGAAAATAGAAAACCCGAAGGGAGTGAACCAATTCAAAGAAACTTACTCAATGGTAGTGGTTTAGCTACGATACCTAAAGAGGGTGAATGAGTATGTCATAGAGTCAATTTGCATCGGTAGGTAACATTATCAAACTGAACGAACAAAAAAACGGCTACTAGTATAAAACTATAAACGGCACTAGGTACTCTACATTGCACTTTGTCTTTCAACCTTGAATATCTGGGTTAATTTTAATTCTACGTAACCCGTGATAAAATATTTATTAATGGTTGGAGCAAGCACAGAGTGACAATACTTTGCATGCTGTTCGATGCACAGTTACATTTTACCGGGTTTTAATCGCGTATTATTATTTATTTTCTTACCTTAACAAATCGTGTGAATTTAATAAATGTTTTTGATCATTATAAGCAACTAGCTGCGCCCCGCGGTTTCACCCGCGTAAGTTCCGTTCCCGCGGGAATAAAAAGTAGCCTATGTGTTAATCCAGGTCCCCCAGCTACCTATATTCCAAGTTTCATCGCAATCGGTTCAGTATTTTTTGCGTGAAAGAGTAACAACCTCACATACATACATACATACAAACTTTCGCGTTTATAATATTAGTAAGATTCTGTTAGGGTTTAGTTATTTATTGTTTAAATTTATTATTATTCTTTTAACGTTTTTAGGTACCTAAGTGTTATTAGGCTTTTATTCAGTAGGTAGGTACAATTTATGTAAATATTGTTTTAATATATTAATAAATTCCTATCACCTGTACCATCACGGCTTATACTTTGATAGTTCCAAGCGTAACTACGTAACAAAAATAAAAACTTGTTCGTTAGTAATAAAAAGCAAGAATACCTAATTGTAAATTAACTTTAAACCGTTATATTTCCTAAACGGTTCTTTAAAATGAAAAATGGTAAAAGAAACCTAATATTTATTTTTAAAAACCTATTCAACGATACCCATCTTGACATACTTTGACGATTTTGGATTTTTTAATTTTGACAATATGGCGTCTGGTGGTGACATATGTTACTTTGGATTACTGTCATGTCTTTAGTCACACTCGCCAGATTAAGACGAATCGATTGACGTAAGAATCATCAAAATCGGTCCACGCGTTTGGCCTCTAGAACGCCACATAGAAACATCCATACATACATACATACATACATACATACATACATACATACATACTTACATACATACATACATAGACTGATAAACACATTACCCTCCTTTGCGTCGCGCAGTCGGGTAAAAAGCACTGCAGTTTGGTGACACAACCGTCTCGCATGGAGCCGACCGATTGAGCCGCGCGGCATGATGCCTCACGGAGTTGACTGGTCACCCTCATCATCGTCGCCCGCTACGTGTATATGCACGCTTGGTACTTAATAATTAATTGTAGAGTTATTTTAAAACTGTAATATCTCGCGATATATTCATTGAAATCAAGTGATGTTAAGGACAATTATGTTTAAAATTAAGTACTTTTAATGAATAACGTATTTATTTGGATAAGGATTAACATAATATTTACAAAATTACGTTCGGAAATAATGCATTGTTCTACAACAAATTTGAATACTCTAAAAGATGTTATATTGAGTCAACCTTAAGAGATAGACATATGCTGTCGCGGACTATTTATTAGATCCTTTTTAGGGGAAGAATTCTGTCATATATGGTTTTTATGTAACTCTGACCGTTTACTTAGCGCACGCGACAGAATCTCGGAACAGGGTGATTTTTTTCCCGTTTTTGCAATATTTTTCATGGATGCTCCGCTCCTATCAGTCGTAGCGTGATGTTATATAGCCTATAACCTTCCTCGATAAATGGACTATCAAACACAAAAAGAATTTTTCAAATCGGACCAGCAGTTCCTGAGATTATCGCGTTCAAACAAACAATCAAACAAACAAACTCTTCAGCTTTATAATATTAGTATAGAAGTATAGATTTACAAAACCCAAATAATAGCATAGTACCGTATCAAATCCTAAACTCACGAACCCATTCGAATGCAATTTTATCTTCTATCTATACTTATAATAAATCTGTAGAGAGGTCAATTCTGTACATTGAATATATTTTCAAAATAACTATCGGGGGGTGTTTAGTTATCGATACTGATGCCAAAAATGCAATCAGTAAATTTTTTTTCTGTCTGTCTGTCTGTCTGTCTGTCTGTATATTCGTTATAGAAACAAAAACTACTGGACGGATTTTAACGAAACTTGGTACAATTATACTTCATACTCCTGGGCAGGTTATAGATTACTTTTTATTATGCTAAGATAGATGGGAACGGAGCAGTAAAGAGAAAAGTTACAAAAACGGGAAAATATACTCCATGTTTTAAGCTTCCGTCGCTATGTGCAGCCAGAATGGTTTAAAGTTACACAGAAATCATGTATGACGGATTTGTTCCGCTTAACATGCCATAAAATAATAAATAAATAAGTAAATAAAAAATATCATGCGACAGCATGTCTATCTTTTATGGTTGACTCACAATCAATCAATTAATCAATCTATATCTTCTATAGGTACTTATAATAAAATCGTAACTTAGCGGTGTCTATTTTTAAAAGATATTTTGAAAAAACTATTAAAAAAAACACTACTACTAAAAATAGTTTGTCTGTTTGTCTGTGCGTTTGTGCGCGCTAATCTCGGAAACGGCTAAACCGATTTTAATGAAATTAAGTATGCAGATAGCTTAAGATTTCAATTGACATATAGGCTACTTTTTTCCGGATATCAAGTCCGGATATTCGGATAAAAAATAGAAATTGCGTAATTTATTTTGCCTTACTTCACCTACCTACCGCAATGCAAAAATCCATTGAAGTACTGATGGAGCCAGGCGCTATCGCGCCTGGCATCATCAGTACTTCCCTGGTCGTCCGTTTAAGTGTGGATTTTTGCATTGCGATAGGTTGGTGTAAGAACAACGCGGGATCGCAACTTGCGCGGGTGAAACCGCGGGGCGCAGCTAGTATTTCATAAAGTCTTTTAAAAGTTATGGATTATGGATCATCTTGCGTTGTGATTCGAGAAGTTCTCATGAATCGAAGGCGACTCCGTTGTCTCTGGAATTCCTTGACTTCTGTGTCTAATAGCCTGCTAAGATTATTGCTCTAAGGAGGTTTTGCTATTTCAATTACCTACGTATATTAGAATCCAGGTTCATAATAGCGCTACGCAAGGTATCGTAGATCTTTCCACTTATAGCCTAAAGTTTGCAAACCTGTTGTAAGGCCTCAGTTCGAAATAAGTATATTCATTTTGGCAATTACCTGTCTAAATATCTGAACCTACATTGTAAAAATGTTTATCTGAAAAGTTTTTCTATTTTATTACTTCTTAGAAATTACAATTTGGTTTTCAACAATTGTGTTAACTGTTTATTTATATTTGGTTCATTTAGCTAGTTTATTTGGATGTTGTACAAATAAAGATTTGTAAAAACAGTAGGGGTTGGTGAGGTCAACGAACGCTCAAGTATATTTTTTATACTTGGTGGGTGGTGGTATTAATGGTTAAATCAACTCACGTAACATTTACTGAGGTTGATTCAAAATAATACATATTTCATTGTTTTTTTTTTCATTTGTTTTCACGATTTTGCATTGTAATAAAACACAATATTTACCGGGTTTAACTCGCATTCTATTTACCAATGCCATATCAACGTTTTGCTAACTTAAGTTAGCAAATATTGTGCTTTTATTACAATCTATTTCATTTTTAAAGGAAACTGGTCTGTTATTTTTTGTTTTGTCAGGATATTTTTAAATTGGTACGCGAATGTAAATCTAGTTATTTGCTGACATTCTTAATCATGATACCAATTTAAAAATGCGAAATATAACTTAACTATGCAAAAACTACATGATTTGCAATCCCGATGTAGCTACAAGGTTTACCGTATTCGAGTATACCATGGAACAATGGGGCACAGCAAGGCAATGATCAAATGTTGCTTAGTAAAATCATACCTACACCAATGTCTAATGTCTATAGCTACCTAAGACTAGCATATTCACTAGCACATGCACAAGCACTAGCACATGATGATAGTAAGTTAACTAGAGAAGACAGTTTTGTAGCTATATACGTTAAATATTTAAAGAGAAGTATTTATTCCCAAATTGAGATGACCTCGGCTATGATGGTATGCGGTTACAAATTCCACCCACTCTTTATAAACGGATATTATCTTTATTTATGTTCATTGTTATGCAACAACTATGTACACAGCAGATAGTGGAAGCCACAGCAGCTGCACTATGACACTTGCATTACCGGTACTATTTCGGCTTAGGTTAGATAGGTAGCAAAGGCGAGTTAATATGGTTAAGTCAGAGATATGTAAAGAACTTCATTAAGTATCTACTGTTTTTTTTTTTCATTTCTCTGTAGTCTCTTCTCATGTGTCGTGTGTTCTTATGCTAATACCGTGTCTCCTTCTTTCTAATATAACAAGTTTTAGGGTACCTTAGAAAAAGTAAAATCTTTACCTTTATTAAATTGTCCAGACCATTTTAAGCCACTGATTTGCATGGTTCTAGCTCTAGTCTAGGCTAATTCATCAAAAACCTTTCGGTTGATCTAGAATAGTAAAGGGCAAAGTTATAGTACAAACACAAGAAATAATCTGGATAACAAACCATTTCGAAAATCGAAGACCGTACCTATATTTGTCGACAGTTCGGTTGGAAGAATCATCAGGAAACAAGTGAAACTTGATTATAACAACATCACTTAAAATAATAGAATGTTTTCTTTATATTTTTCCTGAAGAATATATGTACCTACATTTACGAATAAATACATCATAAATGTAGGTAGACGGTATTTTACATCTTAGGGCAACAATGTTGTAAAATGCATAGAGATAGCTAAAGCTGCCTCTGAATAAATGACAATGGGATTAGAAGTGGATGTCGTTTTTTTGTGTAAGCTACGGAACCTTATATCAAAATCCCAAAGTGTCAACGCTTTACTAAATGCTGATGTTGCAAGAAGACATTATGAAGCCAGAGATAAGACTTAACTAGATGATGATAAATATTACAATACACGGTAGCCACAGAGTGTTAGGAATTCTGGCGGGTGAACGACCTCGTTTTATGGCCTGGAGATTTGTATGTTGAATACAATGAAGTCGTAACTTCACACCAAGTCTAACAATATGCAAACAATATCGATAATTGAATGATTAAAAGTTTTTGGAAAGGAGGATGTTTTTTACAATGTGGTTCTGTCGTATGCTTGGCGAAATAGATTCTACACAATCTTTCACTATTTATTGGTTTCTATTTATCTATGTCACAATATGAATATTCAATGCTAACTATCGTATTGTATGATAATTAAATCATCGCATCATCAGTACTTAGCAGATACTTAGGTCATAATTACGAGGTAAACCGATGTAATACAATTGTTATCAAGCGATTGTGAAGTTAGGATCGGTAGCAAGTAGGATGTTATATCTAAAGAGAAACCTGCTCCATCATAGTCCGGTTATCAGTATCACTTACCACTTACACTTACCATCAATCAGGAGTAATAGTGGCTAAACACGAATAGTATGTTATTAATACTCTTAAATGTAATTTTACGATACGAACCATCCGATCGTTATAATAATTAAACTCACAAATTATCAATGACTCGTAATTTTATCAATGACTTTAAATTGAAATTGAGTCAAATCAATAAAATTGTACCGATGTATTTATTTTAATCAGCTATTGTTCGTTATCTTGTTAGGGATTGCAGGCAGCGAATAATCTGATATTGAATTTTTATCTACCTACCACAGCTATATTTTGGTTTGCAACTGGGTTCTCCAAATTACTACCTTTGATTATAAGTGTCTCTGTTTGTTTATTAATTCTTTACGAAAAAAATGCGATAAAACTTGATATGTAGATTATTGTAGAGCTATTGTAGATGCAACTCAACTCTACCTCCTACAATCTTTGCAAGTGGCATGATAAATCTTTTCTATTCGACTCGATCTCAGCGTGATCAGGTTGAGTAGCACATCTGTCGTGCAGCCGACCAATCAGGACCGTGCGCCTGCGCACATCTGTCTGCTACGAAGCACGCCCTCGAGTTTTTTGTTTCTTTTGTTGCTATTTTTGTTTGATCCAATACAATAAGAGTGAATTGGGACGAAACATTCAAATTTCAACCGTTTTATGCTTGTTTAAGTAATTATGTAAATTGTTTAAGCTAATCGCAAGTTTTCATGATTATTTATATATCTAGCTATGTTACAGAATCTACCAGTTATTTAATTTTTATTTCATCAATTATTTAAGATTTAAATCCGCGGAAAAAAAATAGTTATTTTATTTGGTCAAATTACTCACGTGTAGATATTCCATATGCCTATCCCGATACATAGTTATGTACAAATTCACATGCATTTATCAGAAACCGTAAAAATGCAACACTAGACTACACATAATAACGTTGAACATTAGAACATCTAGGTATACTTATACAATATACATGCAATTAAAACATTAACAGATGCTACCGGAAAGGAATAAAATCTCATGATAAGTAACAAGTCTATTAGTACAGTCTTAATGGGGTCACTAATTAGTGGTAGGTAGCGAGTGTCATAATACTTCATCTGGCGTAGCGGCGACGGTCGTTAGCTGCGAGACCGAAGCACTCTTGCTCTGTATTATTTTTCCAAGCTTCATTACAAACTAGGTCGAGCGCTTGTAAGCCAACAGCTAAAGGGTGTGGATCATGCTTGCTCGAGTACTGCGGAAAACCGCGGCACCAGATGAATTTATAATTTTAGCAACGGTTGTGAAACTTCCCTTTTGAACGTTTCAATGCTGCGTATGGAAGTGTTAGAAATGATAACGGAACGCTAAGCATTATAAACAAATAGTTTTCTCTTTCCTGAAATAAGTAGGTTAGATTAATAAATATTCTGACGTATAAACCAATTTCCTCTGAGTGGAATTCTGGGCAAGCAAGCAAGTACCTATATTGGGTGGAGTACCCAATAGTGCTATGGATAAAAGTTACTGGCGCTGTGTAACTAATATAGTTTAGTATTCATATTTAACCAAAATAACCTGCCTAGGTGTTTAAAAGAGCTATCATCGTTTCTAGGGTCAGTGCTATGCGAGGATGAAACGATAGGACCGATATTCATGAAAGAACCTGCGAACCGAGTCGACTTCAGTAACACTACCGGAGCTACCGTCGAATGCGCTGCCAGAGGGTCTCCGACTCCAGATGTCATTTGGGTACGAGCTGATGGGACTGCTGTTGGTGACGTGCCTGGATTAAGACAGGTAAATATATGTATAACGCAATAAGTAGTTTGTTCAGATATAGAAGGTCCTAGAAAATATATCACCAAAAAGGAAACAGAACTGTCAATATCAAAGTATACAAAGAGTTGTCACTTTCAAATAAATGTATGAGTTTATTTGTTTACATTTCTCATATTTAGGTATTTGATATAAAAAGCCTACTGATCCCCTATAGTACCTTCCTACAAGCTTACTACAGTAGATCAAGGGGAATCAGAAGCTAAAAATGTCTAGTGTGTTTCTATAGTGTATTGCTTCAATATCCAGTAGGAAATGCTAAATTATTATTTCTTGATGACTACGTTATATTTAACATTTTTAATAGTATGTCGCACCGGATGCTCGCTTAATTTGTTAAAAATAAACCACTTCCATTGAACTTAGGACTTTAAAATTTTGCAATATGTTTTTATGCTTCGAATATGGCGGGCATCCGGTACGTAGGTGGATAATCTTATGAATGAAAAGTTATTAAGATGACGATGGGATACTTAGGGCGGATAGAGATAGATAGAATATATGGTAAGTAATAGAACAACGACTTCGAATTTTAAGTCATCTTGGTTAAAGGTTTAACTTTGGAACGTACAGGAGCCTTATTTTTGAATCGCTCGTTGCACTTCTGGCGATTTAAATAATTCGATATCTGCTGATTATCGTTTGACGCCGGACTCCTGCTGCGAGTGGTTGATACCACTCGTTGTGGACGTGCGATTCACGTAGAAAAATTACAGAAATTGAACGAAAATCAGTAGAAATCAAGGTATTAAAATCGCTCGAAATGCCTCATTTGGTTCAAAAATAGAGCCCCAGAACTCGACCGTCAGGTCCAAAAAAAAGCTTCACTATCAGGAGGCCTTTTTACCCGGCTGCAAGGAAAGGGTTATGTTTTTTGCGCCTACATTTTATGTATGTTTTTCCTTTTAGTCTCCAACAGAGACCGTTAATTTCGTTAATCGATAAGAATGTTGTCTAGGGCTGCAGTTCAGTTTTAGTACTAAGGCATAATTTTGTCTAAACATCCGCCATCTTGAGTCATCTTCCATCTTTTTTGTATGACATCCCAAACTAATGCATGTGTTCATTGCCAGGTACAAGCGAATGGAAACTTGCTATTCCCTCCGTTCCGCGCTGAGGACTACCGTCAGGAAGTTCATGCTCAGGTGTACGCATGTTTGGCTCGGAACTCGGTCGGGACTATCCACTCTAGAGATGTTAATGTTAGAGCCGGTAAGTTGATATTCAATAAGGAACATATATCTCCCGCCGGCCTTCAGGACGAATTCCTGAACTGTTAGGGACCGTCTTCACGAGCGTTAGAATCGTGGCGATATTATCGTCGAGCCACTTATTTCCATACAATATCTATTAACGTGTCTCCACACGGCGATGTTTACGCAGCGGTGCGACGGTTGAATTCTCGACGATCTCCCGCTCGTGGAGATGGTCCCTTAGGAATTTGCCCCAAAGGTCGGTTTAAAAAATCAGTCAGTATTTGAGTTTAAATTTAAAATCCCTGCTATGTATTTACAAAGAAATTGTGTATCTTTAGTTGGAAAAATTTGTTGTATGTTCTTTTGTAGTTTCATGATAAAGATTCCTTGTGGTTTTGAAGCTTATACAAGTTACCGCCAATAATGTCCATTTGGCTAACATTTTGGAAGGTTTCAATAAACTACGCTGTTTTGTCTTGAAATTACACCAAAATGTAAGAAACTGTTCCTTCTATAAATGGTAAAAACAACATTAAACAACATGTTTCCTCACTCATGATGATAACCAATACAGACAAAGTATCAGCTGATCTGATGCAAATTATTAAAAATAGCTGGCTCAATTCTCTACTCAAATAAATGTATTTATATTAACTTAACTGAAAGCTGGTTAATAAATATTTATCTTAACTAAGGTAACTTGTAATTGTACAACTAACGTAACTTGTAATTGTATTGTTTGATATGTGCTAATAAATCATTTTTCATTTTTTCATTTTCATCAAAACAAGTTTGGTAACAAATAAAATATACACTTAATCTATTCTAAATACATCATGTCAACGACTAATCATAAAAATATTATCCACCATAGTCGTAATAAACGTGTCGAGATATTAATATGTCATCTTAAACGGAGATAAAGTATTCAGTGCGTGTTCCTTTTGACTTATGATGACCCTATGAACATTTGTTATTGTATAACATGTTATACTCGTATGTATGACAGACGGCCTCTTTGGCAAGGTGGGCTAGCGCCTGCGAAGCAGAAGGTTGCGGGTTCGAGTCCCACTTTGAAACATATACACTGATATCTGTTTCCTAATTTGGTGTTTCACTATGGAGGAGTAAATACTGAATGTAATTAACCATAGAAAGTGCTATGTAGTCACTGTTAACTGGCACCTATTATTAATAGGCGTGTTTATATCTCGTAATTTAGAGCTATATACTAAAATTTATTGTGTATGCTGCTTGAGTGTCCTAATTTATTCAATATTATTGGTTCTTCACACTGTTCCTGATATTTAATAACAGCACTATGTATTAAATACATAGATACGCTTATCTTTGGGGAACATTACATTGTTGTGACTATTTGATTACTTCTCTACTGGAATAATGTTACTGTTGCGGCGGGATGTTCCTCTCCAAGTGGTTGATTGGCCGTCATAGGGCGCTGCCCTTACCGCTCCGGCTAAGTAAGGTCAATTAAATCAAGCTACCAAACAGCCGTAACTTATAGACCATTGAGATCTTTATGAATGGTTATTTAATATGACCCTTGTAGTTTCATACACGTTGAAGATTATATTACGCGCACTTTCAAGAGTTACTGAACCTATTAACCTTTTCATTTTTCGTTCCATCTGATACTTAGTCTGTGTCTATAGGTGCTTAACTAATTGTGTCATTTTTGGCTTAGTTAAACTATCTAACTCTAAACAACAGTTCATATTTGTTCTTTAAATATTTTATTTGTAATGTGTGTATTTCTTTCAGCTTTTTCAGTGACAACAAATTAGTATAAAAGGTGTTATTATATTTAACTTTATTAGGCATTAGATAACGTGTATTTTCATGTATAGTCGTCGCCCAACGTTACGATACTGACGTGAACAAGGAGTACGTTATATTGGGGAACAGCATCATATTGAAATGTCAGGTCCCATCGTTTGTCGCTGATTTCGTCCAAGTCGTATCCTGGCATACCGACGACAAGGAAGATTTCCTTCCCGGAAACGATTACGGTTATTTGACAACTTGTTTGCACGAACCCTCTATCCTGGCCCCCTTTAAAGTCGACACGTTTCATCCGCAGTGGTTCAGCAACAGTATGAGTCTGAAGTAAACAACGAATACGTGATTCGCGGTAATTCCGCCATACTCAAATGCTCTATACCATCTTTCGTCGCGGATTTCGTGACTGTTGTTTCCTGGCACGACGAAGCTGGGGACTCTTTTGTACTTGGCGAGGCCAAGGATGCAGACGGTACCACAAAGCATTACTGCTTCTCGTTATACAAATCCCTAAGTCCATCGCCATAATATCCTCTCTCATCATAATTCATCCCGATGACACCTCTATTATATCAATTTTGTTTGTACTAACATTCCAGTTGTAACACAATATTACGAAGCTGAAGTAGTATCAGAGTACGTTATCCGAGGGAACGCGGCCATACTCAAGTGTAACATACCTTCCTTCGTAGCCGATTTTGTAAAAGTAGAAGCTTGGATTGACTCTGACGGCGGCGAATATTTATTAACCGATGACATCGGTACCTCATTTCTCTACAAGTTTATTCTATTTAATAATCCGATCTCCCACTTCCTTTCCACTACAATTTATTTTGTGTTGAAATACTTAAGATCGCTGCATCTTCTTTCAGTTGTTAATCAATTTTACGAAGCAGAAATTCTCAAGGAATATGTAATTCGAGGCAACGCTGCTGTTGTGAAATGTTCTATACCTTCTTTTGTCGCTGACTTTGTTAAAGTAGAGTCGTGGATCGACGAAGAGGGAACGGTCATTACACATTCCGAAGATCTCGGTACACATCGCCTTTAAAACAATGTGTCTACTTCCCGCGCCCCTAAATGCTTGTCCTCGCACCTAAAACCTGTTGTTCCTACCTAAGTAGTTAATTGTTATTCTTTAGTCGTGTCACAGTATTACGTGACCGAAGCCGAAAACGAGTACGTGATTAGAGGAAACGCTGCTATTGTTCGATGCAAGATTCCATCGTTTGTTAGCGACTTTGTCTATGTGGAATCGTGGATTATGGACGATGGACAAATACTGACGATAAACAATACAAACACTGCACAGGGTACTTCAAAGTCTTAAAATTATTGTCCTATCTCTTCCGATTTTAATTCCTTTTATCTTTGCTTAGTGGTGTCACAACCGTTTGAAGCCGAGGCAGACAACGAGTATGTGATTCGTGGGAATGCAGCCATTATGAAATGCGAAGTGCCCAGTTTTGTGGCCGATTTTGTTTATGTAGAAATGTGGATGGACAGCGAAAGTGGAACTTATTATCCTGGCCATAGCGAGGGTAAAAGCAGTATTAAATAAAACGGTCCTACATCCTTAATGAGTCCCGCCAATCTTTCCCACAGCGGTTCTGCAAGTCTACGAGGGTAGAGTCAACGATGAGTTTGTTTTGCGAGGAAACACAGCTATTCTCAAGTGCATCGTCCCTTCATTCGTCGCAGACTTTGTACATGTGGTAGCTTGGATTATGGATAACGATACTGTAACTGCCGATGACAATAGAGCTATTGACTCTGGTAGTAAAGGATTTGACATTTATAATTACTACCCATTCCCTAAATCCTACCATTGTATTTGCCTTTCGTCTAAGCGTCTATCTAATTATTCTACAGTTGTACATCAGCATTATGAACCTCGAGTGACGGATGAAGACGTCTTACGCGGGAATTCAGTTATAATAAAATGTTCTATTCCATCTTTCGTATCGGATTACGTACGTGTTGTGGAATGGGTGGCGACTGATGATTCTATAATCACTTCGTATACGTTCAACGGCTCCGAGAACAATTACGGTAATCGAGAGAATCGCGAGGACCCAATTGTTCCTATCCGCACTCCAAATCCCCAACTTCAATTGGACGATCGTGGCTTGCAATGTCGTTACAACATCAAATACATTTTACAGCTGTTAATCAGTTCTACGAATCGCAAGTGTATGACATATATGTGATAAGGGGCAACGCTGCTGTGTTCAAGTGTCACATCCCCTCGTTTGTATCCGATCATGTCCAAGTTGTCTCGTGGCATGACACAGAGGGCGGAGAATACACACTTAATGACATTTACGGTATACACATTTACGTCTGGTTTATGCATTAAAAACCTCTGTCCCCTCCTTTCTACTAAAATAATTATAATTAGAAGTGACAAGTGGCTTTTATTACCGTTTCTAGTCGTATCGCAGGCGTACACTGTCAATTTGGTCGAAGAAAACGTTTTACGGGGAAATGCTGCTATTCTGAAATGTCTTATCCCAAGCTTTGTCACAGAATATGTTTCTGTATCTTCATGGATTATATCTGAAGGAGATGATGAGTCAGAAATTAAAGCCGATGACACAAACAACCTAGAGGGTACTTTGGAATAGAGCATACATAATACATAATAGGAATAACTCCTTAAATTCCAAATCCAGCCTGTCCTATTGTCTCGGTTCTTTTTGTAGCTCGTTAGTATATTCTTAGTGGCGTTTTCGTAACTTCATTTAAATAACAACGAATTTAAATTATGTTTTCAATGTGTTTCGTACCTTCACAGTTGTGTCGCAAGCTTACACTGTGAATATATTAGAAGAAAGCGTGTTGCGAGGAAATGCTGTTATTCTCAAATGTCATATATCAACGTTCGTTACGGAATACGTTAGCGTGTCATCTTGGATTATTTCCGAGGGGGACACTGATCAATTGGAAATCAAAGCTGGTTCAGACGATCTCGGTATTTTATTACTTCTAAAATCGCTACCAAAATTCCTTTGATCCTCTCCCTAATTATAGGCAACATAAAATATGTCATAGGTAACTAGTAATTAAAACAAATGATGACATTGAAATCTATGATTCAATGTTCTCATTACGATTTCAGTTGTGTCTCAAGCGTATACAGTCAATTTAATGGAAGAAAACGTTTTGCGTGGCAATTCAGCAATCGTGAAGTGTCATATACCGAGCTTTGTCACCGAGTATGTAACTGTTTCCTCTTGGATTATATCTGAAGATGATGTTGAGGAGATGGAGATTCAATCTAATCAAACTTCCAATTTAGGTATAGGTTAAAATAAAACATTCCCCAATCCTTTCTCTACCATCCAATTGATTGACAAAGATCCATTGAAACTTCGAAGTAATTCCTTCCTTCTAGTGTTGCTTATAATATTTTTACAGTGGTATCTCAAGCGTACACAGTTAATTTATGGGAAGAAAATGTCTTACGCGGTAACGCGGCCATACTTAAGTGTCATGTACCTAGTTTTGTCACCGAATATGTCACGGTCGCCTCTTGGATTATATCGGAAGGGGACGTCGAAGAGACGGAGATAAATTTAGAATCCGACTTTAATTTAGGTAACATTGCTTACTCCCCTTTCAGTCGTCCCCTTATCCTTTCCAGATCCTGAACGAATATTTTATGAGAAAGTAGGTAAATAGGCAATGGCGCTAAATGACTATGGCATTAAAAAAAAATATTTTTTTTTTTTCTAACGATTGCAGTCGTTTCTCAAGCCTATGATGTGAAGTTCTGGGAAGAATATGTTCTGCGCGGTAACGCAGCTATCTTGAAATGTCAAATACCAAGTTTCGTATCCGAATACGTTTCCGTCAATTCTTGGATCATATCTGAAGAAGAAAAAGAGGAAGAAATCAAATTAGACTCATCTTCCGACCTAGGTATTGCTTTGTGGGGTCCTTGTAATGCCTGTACCTACTATCCTGTCAATACCTATCCTTAATTCCTTGTCTTTAAACTGATAGTTGAGGCTCTGATAGGTTAGGGAATGTGTCCATAATAGTATTTCGATGATAATTTAATGGTGAAATTATTATTATCATCATTGTTTCAGTTGTGTCTCAGGCGTACGCTGTAAATCTGATGGAAGAGTACGTTTTGAGAGGGAATAGCGCTATTTTGAAATGTCACATACCAAGTTTCGTATCTGAGTATGTTTATGTCGTCTCTTGGATCATCAGTGAGGACAGTGAGGAGGTAGAAATTAAACTCGACTCGACTAATAGCTATGACGGTACGGAATGTGTCTCGCTTTTAATTTTGGCCATATACTAGGCTACTCTCCATTAGTTAAACGTATTAATTGCTATAAAATAGGTCAGGTCGGATAGGGTCATGCTCCTAAATGGTGTTTCCTTTCGTTCCATGGGCTTCACGGCCTACCTATCCCCATTTCCCTCTTCCTTAGAATAATGCATGCATTTAAATGAAATTTGTAAGTAGTCGCAACACTATGCTGCGGTGCAAAATGTTTGAATGAAATAAATACAAATAAGGGGATTTCGTACCAGATGCACGTCAAATTAAAAAAAACATGTGTTTGTGAAAATAATTTTGAATAGAACTTTTAAGTTTTTCTAGAACATATTTCCCAACTGCTAAATCTTGTATGATTATGCTTTGAAACTGTTAAAATTAATTGAAATGGAGTTTATATATTAACCGTAAATTATTTATCTTGGAACACTCATTTTACTTCAGTATAATTTTAAGCTCAAAAATAGAGTTTTAATAGATTGGTAAATATAATCTAGATTCGGAACTTATATCTACAAGATATTACAAGTTTTCTATTGCTGAAGACATTTTTTTAAAGAAGCATTTTATTTTTAAACTAAAAATTTGACGGTATCCAGTTCGATATTCCCTTCACTTTAAAACTCTAATCTATAACTCACATACGTTTTCAGAGGGGAAATATTTGGTACTGCCATCTGGTGAATTACATATTAGAGATGTTGGACCCGAGGACGGGTACAAATCATACCAATGCCGGACAAAGCACAGGCTAACAGGCGAAACTAGATTATCGGCAACCAAAGGACGATTGGTCATCACAGGTAAGTCGATGTTTATATCATTTTGTAATCATGTTACGCGATCAATTCATTTATTTTGATTACTTTTACTACTCGTGTTTTATTTACTAATCATAGGTATTTTACACAAGAGCTTTCATAATGTAAAACTTTCAAATTATATTAGACAGTACCTACTGTTAACCTAAATAAACTGAATACATTTTATTTATAACTACAAACAATGAATTAATAGCGTAGACAGACATTTCCCAAAGCGATGTTATCGGAATTTACGAACCGTGGATGCAAAACTACATTCTTACATTTTACTTGTAGTTTTATTTTATACCTTAACTATATTTTGCCGATAAATTCTTTTGCTTTTCCTAAATAAAACCTAACAAGTACCTACTTACTTAAAAAATCTTGAGAATAAACAGTTATAATCACTTTGGGAGTTATTATATTTTTAATACTGAATATTCTCAACTGTTTATTTATTGTAACTACTACAATAAGTAGGTAGTTATTATACCTTATAAGTGTTTACAGGCGAGTATGTTGTTTGCCATTTCTTTGATGTTGAAAATATTCAGTAGCTACGATTGATATAATTTTTTCAATAAATAAACTGTGTTTCTTAATCAAGAAATATAGATGATTCTTGGAAATTATTTGATTTATTATTGTAGTAAAAATGCAGTATTTAGAGCTTTTTTGTAAGTTCACTAAACATGTGTTTTAAAATATTTTGTTTGATCTATATTTCTTGCATTTAATATTGATAAGGTTTAGAGACAAATTACTTTTATTTATCTCTGAACTTTCATGTATTGTTTTAAAACTTGCCTGAATGTTGGGATAGGGTACCCTGCAGAGCCTTGACTCGAGTAAATCACGTTAAACGAATAAGTTCTTGTAAGTTGTAAGAGAATAGTAGGGTCGTTTGAGGGTTTAGAGTACGTTTTGCGTTGTGTCCACCGGTCAACCCGCCTTCTCCCAACATGCGCAGAGCCCGTGGGCCGGGTGCCGCCAAAGTTCCCTAGCGCGCAGACAACCAGCGGCTTCCAGTTTAACGAAACCTCCAACATCGCTTTGCTGTGCCCCGCGCAGGCTTACCCTGCACCTATGTACCGGTAAGATTCTCTATAATAATACCGTTTTGCGTCATTCCTCAGAGCCTATAGGGCGCGTACCACCAAAATTGTCCTCGGCCCAAGTCGGGGCTATGTTTGTAACAGTTTCCGGCGCGTCGTTTGCGTTACAGTGCCCTGGTCAGGCATTCCCTGTTCCCGCATTCAGGTGGGTTGTTAGTTCTTTTTACCGGTAAATATGAAAATCTTTTTAGAACCTGTCGGCCGAGTTTCACCAAAGTTCGCTACGGTACTAACGGGTACTATGTTCGAAGTCAAAAAAGGCGAATCTTATGCCTTACAATGTCCCGCTCAAGCTTTTCCGACCCCACTGTTCAGGTAAATTTATAATTTCGTTTTGGTTCGCTTGTGTAGAGCCCGTGGGCCGAGTACCGCCGAAGTTGGCATCTGTTGTGCTGAGCACGATGATCGGAGTCAAGAAAGATGAGTCGTTTGCTATACAATGTCCAGCACAAGCGTTCCCAGTTCCAATGTTCAGGTACCATATTATTTTGTCCATTGATCTCTGTCAATACTGATTTTAAGTAGGCATTATTGTTGTCACTTTATTTAACTTCAGAACCCATGGGAAAAGTTTCTCCGAAATTTTCAAGTCTGGAAAAGAGTAGACTCTTCAATTTTGATGCTAATCAAAGCCTATCTCTGCTATGTTCCGCTCAGGCGTACCCCGCCCCAATGATTAGGTAAGAATCTAATCATTTTTTGTTTGGATTAAGTTATTGTCTTAATTTAAATTTGATTATCGTGATTCCGTAGAACCGATGGGAAGGGTTTCCCCGAAGTTCCCGACTGGAGATATAAGTAGAACTTTCATTGCCAATACCGGAGACGGTGTACCAATACTTTGTCCGGCGCAAGGGTTCCCTACACCAGCATTTAGGTAGATATTCCTGTAACACTATAGTATCTTAACTCTTTCGTGAACAGAACCCATGGGCAAAGTTTCACCGAAATTTCCATCAATGGCAACAGCGCAAAGCTTTACGTTTTCTTCAAATACGTGTGTGACATTGTTATGTCCAGCTCAAGCTTTTCCCACTCCGATGTTCAGGTACCTTTGATTTACTTAGACCATGTATTCTTTAGAGCCTGTGGGGCGAGTTTCACCGAAATTTCCATCGATGGACAGTTCGAGAAGTTTTAGTGCTGTAGCTAACAACAGTTTAACGATGCAATGTCCGGCGCAGGCTTTCCCCGTCCCATTATTCAGGTAAATAATAATGGAAACTAAAAGCGAGGTTTTGTCTTTTATCTATAGAACCGGTCGGTCAGGTATCACCTAAATTCACTAGTGGAGACAAAACTCGTGGTTTTGATGCTAAGGGAGGAGAAAGTATTACTATTCTATGCCCTGCACAAGCTTACCCTGCCCCAGCTTTCAGGTATCTATGTCATTTTGTAAATTAAACATATCGAATTAATTTTCTTAGAGCCCATGGGTAGCGCCGCTCCAAAAGTAGCGACTAAAATGATCGATATCACTGAAGCTGCTTCTAACAATACTGTTACATTACTCTGCCCTGCGCAGGCATACCCCGTCCCAATGTTCAGGTATGCATCGCTCACATTATGTTTGTATACTTTGCAAAATGGCATGAAAATTATTACGTTTTTATGCAGAGCCTGTAGGACGAGTTCCTCCAAAGTTTCCTACAATGGATAGTGTTAGAGGATTCAGTACCTTTGTCAATGCTAGTGTAACGTTACTATGCCCTGCTCAAGCATTTCCACTACCATTATCCAGGTAATGAATATTGTTCATAAAAAGTCTTTTTCTTCTAGAACCTATAAATAGTGCTCCACCAAAAGTTCCTACTAAAACCATCGAATTTGTGGAGTTCAAGGTTGGCTCAAACGTTACATTACTTTGTCTGGCTCAAGCATTCCCAGTTCCACTGTTTAGGTAAGTTTAATACTCGTTAAAGTAATCGTTCGGTCGGTTGGTTGTAAGCCCCTACATTCTCTGATATGACCTACAGACTCACGGCGGGAAGGCTCGGCGTGAAGTCTTGCCGAGACTACTTGTCAGAACATGCTGTTATCCGCACTCACTCATGCTCTGTTTCTAATCCAGAATGGACGCCGTTATCCAAACTGCAGCAGGTTTGGCTCTATGTGCCATTGCATATTGTAACTTTGTTAATGTAACTAAAATTGAGTAAAAGAAAAAAAAAACAGCTTCTTAATACCAAGCGTCTCTGAGCTAAGCCGCGGACAGACAGACGGACGGACATGACGAAACTATAAGGGTTTCTTGTTGACCACGAAACCCTAAAAAGACAGATGCAAGGTAGTTAAAGCAAACTCATCGAAACAAAACAGTATTATGTTTATTTTCGTCCTTTTGAACACTGAGACAACGTGACTGTAGGAGTCTTTTCTCTTGTCGCTCGAGAAATCCTTTTGGAGAACAAGCGAACGCGAGAACAAAAAGGTGAGAAACTTCTCACATTCACGCTTCCAGCGTGTTGTCGGTGTGAGTCTGTAAGGGTCTTGAGGATTTTAAAACAGTATGGTACGAAAAGAACTTTACTGCGACTTCGTTTTGCTCTGAGGCCAGGGCAGGAATACCCGATCCCTGAATTCAGGTACTTTAATAGCTATTTTGATTGTAGAGCCTATTGGATCCAAAAGTCCATCGTTTTCGAGTGTATCCAAGTTAGCTTGGTTTGAAACACGTGCAGGTCAAGATTTTGCTCTTACCTGTCCAGCTCAAGGTTTTCCCGTTCCACAGTTTAGGTGAGCTCATTTCATAGTGTTAAATCGATCCTACGAATTTCCAGAGCCCATCGGTTCAAAATCACCCTCCTTTTCTACCGATGAAAAAAGAGCGTGGTTTATGAGACAAAAAGAACAGAGTTTAGCGCTATTCTGTCGGGCCCAGGGATATCCTGTTCCATTATTCAGGTATAAGTCCTTAAACATTTTTCTATTATTATCTTTGTTTTGCATTCTAGAACCGATTGGATCAAAATCGCCTACATTTAATACTGATAATAAATTCTCTTGGTATGTGAGACATATTGGACAAAGCCTCAATGTCTTATGTCCCGCGCAAGGGTTTCCGGTGCCCAAATTCAGGTGATTGTAATCAATTATTTATTTATCTGAATTTGTAGAACCCGTTGGCTCAAAGTCCCCTACATTCTCAAACGACGTTCAATTTTCTGGAATCACTCGTAAAACCGGTCAAGATTTTGCGCTTTTGTGCCAAGCTCAAGCTTTTCCAGTCCCAATATTCAGGTAAGATTTCTCAGTGATTGTTGCTTGTTTCTGCCACAGAACCGATAGGGTCCAAAGCGCCGTCTTTTTCTTTGGAGTTTAAAAGCACCACTATTACAAAAATGACTTCACAGGCTATTGTACTCTTGTGTCAGGCACAAGGACATCCTACCCCTGCCTTCAAGTGAGTGTTGTTTATATTACTTTGTTTGGTTTAGAACCCGTTTCTGCGAGAGCACCCGCATTTGCATCCACTGCAACTTCTTACAACTACGTTGTTGAGGCTCATTCTGGTGGCTCAATGCTTTGTCAAGCACAAGGGTACCCTCAACCAAGTTTCAGGTAGGTGAAAGAATGGAATGATCTTTTTAGAACCAGTTGGAGCGAAGGCGCCGTCTTTTTCGACTGAATCCAAAGGCAGTATTTTTGTTAAAGAAGTAGGACAAAGTTTTGCGTTGCTCTGTCAAGCTCAAGCTTTCCCTACCCCCAAATTTAGGTAAGTGTTTTTTAATTGTCGATTATTGTTTTCTTCAGAGCCTGTAAGTTCGAAACCACCAACTTTTTCAACTGACTTTACGTTATCGGCCGTAACGAGACATAAAGATCAAAGTTTTGCTATGTCCTGTCAAGCTCAAGCTTTTCCTATACCAGTTTTCAGGCAAGTTTTTTTTTAAAATAAATATAAATTAATTTTCATTCATCAAGGTGCATTCTATACCCAACTTGATTAGTTGTTCTCTATATTTGTGCAGAGCCAGTTGGATCTAAGGCTCCTTCCTTTTCTACTGAATCAGCTCTTTCTTCTCTAAAGAGGCACGAAGGTCAAAGCTTTGCGTTATTATGCCAAGCACAAGCATTTCCTGTTCCCAAATTCAGGCAAGTTTAAAAGTTAAGATGACTATTCATTTTATAGAACCCGTAGGCGCTAAATCTCCAACATTTTCATCTGAATCCATGGGAAGTATATTTAGAAAGCGTTTGGGACAAGGCTTTGCACTCCTTTGTCAAGCTCAGAGTTTTCCCGCTCCGATATTCAGGCAAGTGTTTTATTTTTATCGCAGAACCTGTGGCTTCTAAAACGCCTACGTTTTCGACGGACTCTCGTAGTTCTACTTTTATACGTAACGTTGGCCAAAGCTTTGCTCTCCTATGTCAAGCGCAAGCGTTTCCGGTTCCTATGTTCAGGCAAGTTTGGTTTTTATTTTTATGCAATTTCAAAATTCATAAAAAAAAACATTTTTTTACACATAGAGCCTGTCGCAAGTTCTGCACCCAGTGTTACATTAACTAAGGCAGCGGTGCATTACTCTGTAAACACTTCTCTGGCACTTTTGTGCCCAGTGCAAGGATTTCCTGTGCCAATGACAAGGTACGTCTTAGATACTTATTTTTTGGTTTTGGTTCTTGGTGACGATGATGGTGAACATGTTTTGGTAAGTGAAGCAGGATTATCGTAGAAAAGTTTTTGTATAGGTTCATAAAAGTTTACTTTATAGAGATAGGTCTTGAAATTTCTTCTGTCATTCGCAGTGTCCCACTTGGCTCAAAATAGGGTTGTGTTTAAAAGTCGTCTCTGTGATTACAGAACCTACCAATAAGATCGCTCCTAGAAAAGACTCTACTAAGAATTTTGAGGGCTGGGAAGTATTCATCGTCCCCGTAAATGAAGTGGCGTTCTTGACTTGCCAAGTAGCCGCCTTCCCCGCACCGATGTTTAGGTGAGTAGGTAGGAGTTGTACAATTGCATTTTTACATTGCAGAGCCCACGGGTAGGACCGGTCCGAAAGTGACAGGCGATGGGTTAAACCGTCAAGTAGGTCGCGAAGACTTAAGTCTCGCTCTTCTCTGCGAGGCACAGGCATTTCCCGCTCCCCTGATGAGGTACGGTTCCCTCTATGACGCGACAGCCGGCCGTCGGCCCTCACGCATTCATCCATCACGTAGTCATGCCATATCACCTGAATGTACTGACGTTGGTTGTTATTGCAGTCTGTCGCGGCGGATCCCGCCACGCGTGACATGTGGGCGTGAGGATCCGCGGCCGGCCGCGCGCCTCTATAACGCTCCTCAGACAAAGTAACGATTGAGCGGCGCAAACACCTGTCGGTAAGTGTCAGGGTGTTCTTGCTTTCATTCAGGCGCTTTAATCTTTACTTTGTGCTTTTCGTGAGTCAAGGTTGCACTTATTATTTTGATCGAGCGTTAAAAACGCTGAACTCGGTTATTTGGTAGCTTTTGTTCGACGCTAGCTTGATGGTTCCTTATTGTACTAAGCTAATCTGGTCTAGGGGCGCTCCATTTTGTTACGTAGTTCTCTTATCGGTTCTTAGTTATGTGCACATGTCATGTTTATTTGTTGAACGCTTAGTTTTGTCTTTTTTCTTCTTCAAGAACCTACGAACAGTTTACCTCCGAGGCTGTCTAGTGGTCGTTTACAAGAGTCTAACTTGGTTATTGGGCAAACAGGAACTGTTCTATGTCTTAGCCAAGCATTTCCTGTCCCTTCTTTCAGGTGGGTTATTGATGGAAGGAATGTATTTTATTGAAATATTAAAAGCTAAATATAAAAAAAATATCCTTAATATCAAAGTTAAATATCAATAAATGTTTGTTATAATCCGTACTGAACTTTTTCTCTATTGTTCCAGATGGTACAAGTTTATTGAGGGCACAACAAGGAAACAGCCAGTTACTCTCGATGATAGAGTAAAGCAAGTATCTGGAACTCTTATCATTAAAGAGGCTAAAGTTGAAGATTCAGGCAAATACCTATGTGTTGTGAATAATTCGGTTGGAGGTAAGTTTCTGTACACCTTAGGATATTAAGCGTTTGATGACTATCTCACCAAATAGTAAGTGAAGAAGCAAATTAAGATGTAGCAAGCTTACATAAAAAATATTCTGCTTACGGATAGATAAGAGAATAGACCAGATGGTTATAGTTTCGAGCAGTGATGGCCAAAAGCCTCTTACCAAGTTATTGCCCAGGAGTATAAATTTATCAGTTGTTTGTCATATACCTACAGTATTTTTAATTAGATGTTAATCTGTATTTTCAGGCGAATCTGTTGAGACTGTTCTTACTGTGACTGCACCACTAAAGGCAACTGTAGAACCAGCAACACAAACCGTTGACTTTGGACGTCCCGCCGTATTCACTTGCAAATATGAAGGGAACCCAGTTAAGACTCTCACTTGGTACAAAGACGGCAAGGACATGAAACACCATGATGCGATGCTCAGAATTGAATCTGTTAAGAAAGAAGACAAGGGAATGTATCAATGCTTTATAAGGAACGATCAGGAAAGTGCTGGGGCTAGCGCTGAACTAAAACTTGGAGGACGTTGTGAGTATATTTAGATATTTCTCTTAAATACTGCGGGTGAATATGACTAAAAAGCTTAAAACAAGCTATTCAAGATCTCGAGAAGCATGCCACATTTTTTATAACTCACTACTTTGTAGATTGTTACGACAAATTACATTTTCTAAATCATATATTATGGCGTCTAAAGACCGCATTATGATTTGATGAAATGTTTATTATTCCTCGCGGTATTGCGTGTGGTATAATGGCCTAATAGCGTGTTACTGATAAAAATCGGTTCATCCTTTTAGTCTCTATAAGGAAACACACCCACTCACCTCTACAAATATCAGCAAAACATAACATTCTTCCATTTGCTCTAGGTTATCGGGTAAAACATGAAAAGACGTTAACATATTATTTTTTATAATTTCCAGTCGAACCTCCCCTAATCCGCCATAGCTTCGGCGAACAAACGTTCCGATCTGGCCCATCTCTCCGTCTGAAATGCATCGCTTCTGGCAACCCGACTCCCGACATCGCGTGGTACCTTGACGGTGAAAAGCTTGCCAGTGGAGAACGACTGCAAATCGGACAGTTTGTCACCGCCGATGGAAATGTTGAATCGCACCTGAATATCTCCTCGGTTCACACTAACGATGGTGGATTGTACACTTGCATTGCTTCTAGTAAGGTATGTTGGAACTTGGAACAACTTCTGATTTTTTAAAACTTATATTGAGAACTGTTCGCTACTTATTGATTGCTTTCATTAAGCTGGTCGCAATACACTTGTCTTAGTCATTTCCACGGTACCAGCTTCCGAGTCATGCAATGAGACAAATTTATTTATTTATTAGATACTAAACATTATTAGTAAACAAGTTAAAGTACCATCCTATTTACACGAAGACAGTTCGACCCGTATTGGCCTGTCATCAGCGTGATAGGCTTGCAGACATTTTCAATTGCATGCATTGACTGAATGCCACTTGATTTTAAAGCGACTAAGATCACGTTGTTTAGCGAGGCAAACGCTGGTCTACATCGCGATTCCTCGCGAGGGACTTTACCAACGATTTCCGGCGAGGGAATTTCCCAACGATACCTGACGAGGGGAATAAGTCATTTTACCTGTAAAAAAACCATTAAATTAAATAACTACATAATAATAACTCCACTACATCTAATTCTAGGTTGGTAGCGCATCACACTCGTCCCGAGTGAATATCTACGGTCTCCCGTACGTCCGTCCGATGAAGAAGCGGCCCGTAGTCGCCGGCGACACTCTGATCGCACATTGCCCCGTCGCCGGATACCCCATTGACTCCATTGTGTGGGAGAGAGAAGGAAGGTGAGTGTACGACCAACAATCTTGACGAATACTTTGTTTATTTATCTTCTATCTTATTTGAAAATGAGTGATGGATGACAGACTTAGAATATTGAGCACGCAGACTAAACTTCGTGACTCGAAGATTCACTCGGGACTTAAAAGACTTTTAACTATACGCGCCAGGAATTCGATCGGAACTTACGACTTCTTTGGTTAGGTTACGCTGGTAAATTTACTGATTATAAAAATAAATAAATCCTGTGACCAACACACAGCGCCATCTAGCCCCGTGGTAAGCTACTAAGCTTGTGTTACGGTGACTAGACAACGGATATACATATATTATTATATATTATTTAAAGGTCTTTTAAATGTAGTGCAGATTAACGTTGAATTGATGACAGAAGTCAGTGCCTCAGGATTTTTTAAATTCTATGACATTGACTTCTGTCACTGATCGAATGTAAATCCGCTCTCACTTGCTACGCATGTGCTCGGTCTAGATTAACGTCGTCTAAGTCTGTGTATGTGGTATTCTAGAGTGCTGCCAATCAACCGGAAACAGAAAGTGTTCCCGAACGGTACCCTCGTGATAGAGAACGTCGAACGTATGAGCGACGAGGCCACCTACACTTGCGTCGCCAAGAACTCACAGGGATATACCGCCAGGGGGACTCTCGAACTGCAAGTTATGGGTAAGTTATAGATTTACGCATTGTAGTTTAGGAGATACACTGATCGTTATTTTTTAAAGAATATGAGATAAATAAATTACTTCGAATGTAATATTTTTTTAATTTAGATTAACGATCATGAGCATCTCTATTTAATCGAATTCTTTCTAAGAATGAGGTATTTCATTCATTTATTTTAATTATGGCATTGAACAAAAAATTGAGAATATTTTTATCTCTTACCGTTTCTTAGAAAGATATTTAAAAGTTTTTGTGTTCTTAATTCTAAGAGAAGGTAACCATTTGCTTTTTCTTATAAAGAATCTGGTAAAGTAAGTATAAGTAGCTCGTTGCTAACTATTGAACCGATTTATGTATTTATGACAAGATTTTCGAATGGATTTAAATCACTTTTATAATTATTTAAGTGTACCGATCGGAACAGTTAAATACCATCAAAGATCTCTTCTAAACAAATTGTTACCAACACACAAGAATATAATTTTAATATGACAAAAGTAAATGGTTTCACACTGGGCTTTCGACTCTAGTAAAATAGTAGTTAAACTATCTCTAATGTATTTTAAACTACAAGTCGGTAAATGAATAGGTGAATTATTTCATACGTTTATGAAATCATTTAGCTCAGTGCCTTCTCTTGTAAGATATTAATAAAGTCCAAGTCATTAGCTACTTAATTTTCAATTTTCTGCTGTATGATAAAAATGTAACTGTACAAAAACGAAAGAAGAATTCATAGACTTTGACATTATTAAAGACATAATTTTAGTATATTTAATGAGTTTATTTTCAGGTACTAACTAGGTAAATGGACATATTTATGTTTAGGTAGTGAATTGATGTACTAAAATATCGATACAATTCGTAATATTTATGCCCGCCAAAGCTACACCGTTTGCCACACACGCCCCTTGCACATACGTTTAGTTATAAAGATACGGGTCTCGCAACAGTTCCGCCACAGATGTTGCCGTTTGAATTCGGCGAAGAACCGGCCAATGCAGGGGATATGGCGTCCGTATCCTGCGCGGTCAGTAAGGGTGATCAACCTATGAACATATCCTGGATATTTAACGGACATATTGTTAACAAGAAAAACGATTTGGGAATCGTATTGGCCTCGATAAACAAAAAGACATCGATACTGAACATCGAATCAGTAAGTGGAACACACAGGGGCACCTATGTCTGCGTGGCGACCAACCGGGCTGGCTCCGCTAATCACAGTGCCGTACTCGAAGTCAACGGTACAGCCCTCGATCACCATCTGCTTGTTTTTCTTTTCATTCAATATGTGTTTGAACTACCCTTGCCAATTCCTAAATAAATAATTATGGTCTCAGTTCCTCCACAAATCACACCTTTTGAGTTCGGCGAAGAAATATTAAACGAAGGGGAAACTGCATCTGTATCGTGTGTCATGAACAAGGGCGACCTCCCAATAAAGTTTAAGTGGCTTTTCAACGGCGAAGAAATAAGACCTCGAAACACTCTCGGCGTCGTTCTAACGACTATCAGCAAGAAAACGTCCATAATGAACATAGAAGCAGTGACCTCGATTCATCGAGGCTCTTACACTTGTGCTATAAAAAATGATGCCGGAGAAACTAATCACACCACCCTCTTAAGTGTCAATGGTTCGCCTATTTGCTTAGTCTTTTTTTAGTTTCGTAGTTCTTAACGCTTTTCTGTATTATCACAGTACCTCCTCAAATCTCACCTTTTGAATTCGGCGATGAACCCGCAAATGCCGGTGACACTGCTTCAGTTCAGTGTGTCATGAATAAAGGTGACCTACCGGCAAACTTTTCATGGAGCCTCAATGGAAAAAAAATATCAAAAGACAATGCCTTGGGAATAGGAATTGGCAGCATGAGCCGAAAAATGTCTATCTTGAATATAGATTCCGTGAACGGCACTCACAGAGGGATTTATGTTTGCCACGTTAAAAATTTGGCTGGACAAGTGAATCATAGCGCTGTCTTGGAAGTCAATGGTTACTTGTAAAGATATTAAAGTAGTCTTCATTTTATAGTGTGCATATATAACGTAGTGCAATATTTTCTCTACTATTTGTTCTTCATAACAGTTTTACCCCAAATCCATCCTTTCACCTTTGGGGAAGAGCCAGCAAATGCAGGAGATGCTGTCGGTGTTCAATGTATGGTAACTAAGGGCGATGCTCCTGTGAATATTACATGGCGTTTAAATGGAATGCCGGCTCAGGAGATCAAGGGCATTACTGTTGGAAAGATCGGCCATAAATCTAGCAGCCTCTCAATAGACAGTGTTGCATCCGTACATGCGGGAGTATACACATGTTCTGCTACCAATCGAGCTGGTCATGCTAACTTCTCCTCGGAGTTAGTTGTTAACGGTACTTACAGTATATACGCATAACCCAAATTTAAAAGCTCTATTGTATGTATGATATTTGTTTTAAAATTCCATTCCGTTTCCTTAGAAATTGTACCTGTCTTCCACTTAACTCTAATTAGCCATCATCATCAATGACCAACATATCCCTTAACTTAAAAAAACCTTCAATAGTTGTACCGCAGGTAACCCCGTTCGATTTTGGTGAAGAAATTCTTAACGCCGGAGACACAGTTTCCCTAACTTGTACTGTGGGCAAAGGCGATTTGCCACTTAAAATTCATTGGGAACTGAATAATAACATTTTAAATTCGGGAAATGGTATTTTTCTGAATAGAAATGGAAAAAGAATATCTGTACTGAGCATAGAAAATGTTCAACATGAGCATATTGGCAATTATACTTGCGTTGCTGAGAACGACGCGGGACGCAGCAGTCACAGTGCCATCCTCAATGTCAATGGTATTCATTCGCACTTCAAGTCTTTTACTAATGCACATTAGTTTATTTTTATTTGCTTAGTATGTATTTTTGTCCTGGGGGTTTCTATATCTAAAATCCAAAACCTAAATGATCAAAGGTCATAGGATCCTTTATTCTGTACCTGAAATTGTTATTTATTTGACATATTATTCGTAGTGACACCGCAGATAGCTCCATTCGATTTTGGTGAAGATGTTTTGAACGCTGGCGAGACCGTTTCCATTATATGTACGGTCGGAAAGGGCGATTTACCACTGAAAATACACTGGCTTTTAAACAACGAAGAACTTAATTCAGGGAACAGTATTACGATAAATAGAAGTGGAAAGAGGATATCTCTTCTGAGCATAGAAAATGTTCAACACGATCATATCGGGAATTATACTTGCATCGCAGAAAATGAAGCCGGTCAAAGTAGTCACAGTGCTTTGCTCAACGTCAACGGTATTCTAAAGCTACAGAATCACCTAATACTTTTAAATACTTATTTTATACTTTATTTATATGTTTTGTTCCCTAAATCTCTAGCTGTATTAATCCCATCTTATCCTGAAATATCCATGTTACGAACATAATGTAGTACATAACATAAATAATGGAATCATTCTGTAGTGGTGCCGCAGATAACTCCGTTTGATTTCGGAGAGGAAGTGCTCAATGCTGGCGATACAGTATCGCTGATCTGTACGGTTGGAAAAGGAGACTTGCCTTTAAAAATACATTGGCAACTAAACGACAAGCTATTGAATTCGGGTAACAGCATCGTCATCAACAGAAACGGAAAGCGGATCTCCGTTCTTAGTATCGAAAACGTTCAACATGACCACATCGGCAATTACACATGTATCGCTGAAAACGAAGCTGGCGTTAGTAGTCATAGTGCTATCCTCAACGTCAACGGTATCGTCTTACGACTACATTTTTGTTATCAATGTTTACTGCTTTGCTTTCTTCACACGGTGCAAAATAAGATATTTCAGTAGCATTATAAACCCTTTTCTATCTATGTGTACGTATTATATTAGTCATGTACATAGTTGAGATATTTGATTTTTTGTCTTATCCGAGTTTACATAACTACCCTGTTATCGCCAAAAACAAACTATTTCTGACACGTAATCACTCTTCTCCCGACTAATACTTTTTAAGAGAGAATTTTACTGTGATTCAGTTGCTCCACAAGTAATGCCTTTCGATTTTGGCGCTGAACCGTTAAACGATCAGGACATGGTAGTGGCGATCTGTGCTGTCAGCAAAGGAGATATGCCTCTAGATATAAAATGGTACTTCAACAACCAAACTATAACATCCGGAAGCAATGGTATCATACTCACCAGCACCAAACGAACAAGTCAGCTTACCATAGAGTCTGTAACACATCGAAACCAGGGAAACTACTCTTGTGTTGTGAAGAACCAGGCTGGCACAACTAATCACACAGCAGAACTTTTTGTTAACGGTAGTTTTAAATCCTAAAAAAACGTTGCTTTGGAATATGTATGTCCTCTAGGTATTATGTATTTCTTTTATAAATTCCTTTATGCTAAAACCTTTTACCTTTTTGCAGTCCTTCGATTTGTTAGTTATTGAGTGAAACCGAATTGTCTGTAGCCAATTATCCTAGTAGTTCCAGCTAGAAATTCCTCGTAACTTTGGCGGGCCATAAAATCTAAAATACTGACACTCTTCAGTATGAATCCCATTCGACTACAGAAAAATGTGATGTTAATAGCCGAAGCTTATTTCAGTGGCACCAATAATATCATCATTTGAATTCGACGAATCTGTATTTTACGGGGAAGGTGTTCAAGTAATGTGCCATGTAACGAAGGGCGATAAGCCTTTGAATTTCAAGTGGACTTTCAATGATGAAGGAGACGTGAGTTCTCTGCCTGGAGTAAATATAATGAACGTTGGGGATATGGGTTCCGCTCTGATAATACCATCAGTGACAGCTCAACATGCGGGGAATTATACATGCACTGCCTCCAATATTGTCGCCAAAGCTAGTCACCATGCCACACTTAATGTCAAGGGTATACAGTCTCGGTGAATGAATTGTGCTTATTTTTCTGTTTCTCCTGGTTTTTATGGAAATTTAAAATAACACAAAATGCTCTTAGACGTTTATAAAAAACTTTCGATGATTATTGACCTATTGACTCGTAGGTACTTACATGATTTATTCAAGGCTCTTTTGAGGAATAGGTACTTTTGTAAGGCCTTATATAGCTCAACGACAAAAGCACTAAATACAACCACTAGTACCGGTGTATAATAACTAGCAGTCCAATATTTATACTACACACCATTATTTTAAACGTCCAAGAAGCACTTATTTTTCTTGCTTTAGTTGTGTTGTTTGTTATTTTTTATTTTAACTTATCCTCATCAGTTCCACCGCACATCGTCCCATTTACGGCTGAAGAGCCAGTTTTTGCCGGAGAATCTATTCAGTTGAACTGTCACGTATCGAAAGGGGATGCGCCCCTCACCATTACTTGGAGCTTCCACGGGGAAGAATTGTCTTCTCATAAAGGAATCAGCACTATGAAGATTGGCGAAAGAACATCTTTGCTGACAATATCTAGTGCTACCGCAAGTCATAGCGGGGAATATTCATGCAATGCGGTTAACCAAGCCGGCCTAGCAGTTCACTCTACCCCAGTTAATGTTCATGGTATCAAAAATTCGATAGCTGCCCAATAAAAATGCCTATTCTATAGCACGCTGCACGCTTTGCTCCGCATTAATTTTGGCGTTCTGGATTAACAGTATTACCATACATCGTACCATTCAAAGCGGATGAGGCGGTGTTCGCTGGTGAATCGGTCCAGCTTAATTGTCACGTATCGAAAGGAGACCTACCTCTCGATATCAAATGGCATTTCTATGGGTTCGAAAACACATCTTCTCATCTCGGCATCATGACTACTAAAATGACTTCGCGTACCTCTTTTCTATCTATTGCTGCTGCGACTGCTGGTCACAGTGGCAATTATACCTGCGTGGCAAGCAACGGCGCCGGCTCCACTAACCATTCCACTGTCCTTAATGTTCATGGTCAGTTTTGTTTACATGTTACTTGTACAAATTTAATTTAACTCAGCAATCGATGCTTAAAGATACGTTAATTGAATCAGCATGAAATTTATTAATGGATCTTAAGGCAACGCACATCATTTCGTATAATTTTGTTTCGATTTATTCATATCCTTTTCATTATTATTTTACACAGTTACACCAAACATAGTGCCATTCGACGTCGATCAAGCGTTATTTTATGGTGAATCAGTGCAAATGATGTGTCATATATCGAAAGGAGATACGCCTTTGGAAGTTTCCTGGATGTTTAACGGACACGGTCTGTCGAAGAATGTAGGAACATTTTCTAAACTTGGCGACCGATCTTCTGTATTGATGCTACCTTCCGTCACTGGTTCACATAGTGGAAATTACACTTGCCTAGCCAAAAATCGCGCCGGAACTACATCTTACACAACTGTACTCAAAATTAGCGGTACAAGAATATACTCGATATTAGGTTTCTGTGTGGCCCCATATAAGTTTATCCCATCCATGTCCTTAGAGAATGAATGTCGCTAATCTCTTTTGTATCTCTTCAAGTTGAACCGCACATAATTCCGTTTGAAGTTGAAGAGTCAATCTTTGCGGGCGAATCTGTACATCTCACTTGTCACGTATCAAAAGGAGACCGTCCACTTCAGATATCTTGGAGCTTCCAAGGTCACGAAATACCATATCACAACAGTATGGGTATTACCACGACCAAGTTAGGAGAGAAAGCGTCGGTATTGAGTATTCCGACGGCAATGGGCCATCACAGTGGAAACTATACTTGCACAGCTAGTAACCGTGCCGGTCGCGCTTACCACTCTGCTCTCGTCAACATTCATGGTATCTAGTCAGTTTGCGCTAGCCCCCAATAGATATTTGTTAAAATGTATAGATGTTGCACGTTTAGATTAATTTAGATTTTTCGTTTATTTGTGACCAGTTCCTCCCCACGTAATGCCATTCGAAATGGAAGAGTCGGTGTATTACGGAGAATCTGTTCAAATGACGTGCCATGTGAGTAAAGGAGATCGACCCATGTTCATAACTTGGACTTTTGAAGGAAAAGATCTATCCACTGAAATGGACATAAAAACTATGAAGATTGCCGAACGGACTTCTTTTCTATCCATAGCTTCTGTTACTGGTTCTCATAGTGGGAATTATACATGTATCGCAAGAAATAAAGCTGGAGAAGACAGATACTCTACTACATTAAACGTTAAGGGTATAATATTGTTAAATTATGCCGCATGCTTCTTGAGCCACGACTAACGTTTTTAAATATTTTATTTTCTCAGTCGTTCCCCACATAAAACCTTTTGAATTGGATGAAGCAGTTTTCGCGGGTGGATCAGTACATCTTGACTGTCACGTTTCTAAGGGCGATACTCCATTAAACATTTCCTGGAGTTTCCAAGGGCATCCTGTAACGCGTAGAATGGGCATAAGAACTACAACCTTGAGCGAACGTGTATCTGTTCTTGACATTCCCAACGCTATGGGAACTAACAGTGGCAACTACACATGTACTGCAAGCAATAAGGCTGGAACTACAAGCCACACGGCTGTCCTAGACGTAATCGGTATACTTCATTATGTCTTATGTTCCGGAACGTATTTGCTTTCTGTTTAGTTCCTCCTGTGGTCCAACCTTTCTCTTTCGGGGAAGTAGCAATGAATTCCGGCCAAGTCGTAACTGCTCCTTGTTCGGTTATTGAGGGCGATCATCCATTGCAGCTAAGATGGCTGTTCGACGGTGAAGTGATCAAACCCAGGTCTGGAGTAACCGTGTTCAATATAGGAGAAAGAAGCGCGATATTAAGTATTAATTCAGTAGCCCATAATCATGCTGGCAATTATACTTGTATCGCGGAAAATGCCGCAGGAGTTAGTTCGCATACATCGATGCTTATAATTAATGGTGAAAACAAATAAATAATACGTACTTATCTAGTTCTCTTCCGTTGATCATTACAAAATCATTTGTTTTTCAGTTTTACTTCAATTATTTTTATTATTCTACTGCCCATAGTCATTTTTTCGAAATAATAATTCCAGTTCCCCCCAACATACTGCCCTTCACATTAGGCGAGAAGCCCGCAAATGTCGGTGAATATTTACAAGCAGCGTGTACGGTCAACTTTGGAGATCTTCCTCTAACAATTACTTGGAAATTCAATGATCAACTTATATCTCAAAGAAATAATCACTATATTATGACAAATTCAAAACGAAGTAGCATATTAATTATTGAGTCAGTGGACGCTAAACACGCCGGGTCGTATACTTGCGTTGGTGAAAATCGTGCCGGACGCAATACTTATTCCACAGAACTTATCGTTTATGGTTTGTCTTAATAGTTTAGTACCTAGATCTCTCCTTAAGTTTTGTCATTTAGATAACGTTTGTTTCAGTTCCTCCTAAAATTGCACCTTTCGTTGCCGGACCGGAACCGGCTTTTCTTGGGGATTACTTTGCTCTTCAGTGTATAATAACTCATGGCGACCAACCTGTTCGTATTAATTGGATGTTTAATAATAGATCAGCCAATACTGTAACCGGCATTCGCGTCAGTAACATTGATCGAAGAAGTAGTGTCCTTACAATAGAATCAGTGGATGCAAACCATGCTGGACTGTACAATTGTACTGCATCAAATGTTGCTGGTGTCGCTTCACATACGACAGAATTAATAGTTAAGGGTGCGAATCGTGACAAAGAATACTTACTAAGTTTTGCCTTAAAATCCGTTTTATCTGTAATCTTCTCGCTTCATTATCTCCGATATTTTTGTCCTAGTTCCACCGACTATAATGCCGTTCAATTTTGGGGACGTGCCATCTAACCCAGGGGACACAGCTGTAGTTACTTGTGTCGCCACCAAAGGAGACCTACCTCTCGAAATCTCCTGGACATTTAGCAGTGAAACCTTAGACTCAAGCCAGCAACGTGATATTACAACGACACCTCTAGGCCCTCGTAACTCTGTACTCACCATCAATTCCGTGAGCGCGAACCATCAAGGAAACTACACGTGCATCGTGCAGAATGCGGCTGGCCGAGCCGAACACGTAGCAACCCTCGTCGTCAACGGCACGTTTACTTGTTTATGATAATATTACTGAAATATATCTGATATTGAGAACTAACATCACAAAAACGCACTTTATTATACAGACTACACAACTCTCTCAACACAATATCATCGATCGCTAACATTGCCTGCCGAAATCTAAACCTAACCCAATTTTCTGTGGTTCTTTCCAGTATTGCCTCGTATAGTTCCATTCTCGTTCGAGACTCCGTTATACGCGGGGCAGGCTACACAAGTCACTTGTTTAATCTCGGAAGGCGATTTACCTCTAGATGTACAGTGGTACTTTGAAGGTCATCCCTTGAAGCAGAAAGCTGGTGTGACAGCTACAAAAATAGCTCAGAGAGCTTCTTTGCTTCTCATTGACCCAGCAGCAGGATCGCACAGCGGTTCTTATGCGTGTCTTGCACGCAATGCCGCTGGCATGTCTAACTATACTGCTTCACTAGAAGTTCATGGTATATCAATCTCATATGTGTACCCTCATTCCTAGCACGGAAAGCTTTGCGTAGTTTCAGTATTGTATGCTTCAATTATTCAGTTTACAACAGTTACACCAAATATAATTGTCTATTTCACATGGACCTTAATACTATTATTTTCTTGATAGTGGTTTGATAAATCTATTGTCAATTGGTTCTTAATCTATTGAAAAGTCATGTGACTTGACTCCCAGTTTCAGGCGAACATAGTCAGATAGCGACTGCGGCTTTCATCGACGATCCTTCTTCTTCCTCTCCTTGCAATTAGTTTTTTTTTAGTTTCCTTTCCCTTCCTTGGGTTCCTATCTTTATTTTATTTTCAATATAATATATTTGCATATTTGCAGTTAATTATTCTGCTTTCGTTCTGCTTGGATTTCACAAAGTGATCTGTCAAATTAAATTATCAAGTTCAATTTCATAAACACTTGTACATAATTAAATATATACATTTTGAAGTTAATGTTCAATATTTTAATTCGAAAGATCACTTTAATGTTTTGTTGCAAATATATACATAATTGTATTTATGTAGATGGGCTTGTTATTATATTATGTTGATTCATCCTATTTATGTTTTATGTTGGTAGTTTGGGAAGCTTGTGGTTTTAATTTGCATTCTGTATCAACATTAAAAGCTTCTAAAGCGACGGCTTTGCTATCTGAATAAACAAGATTTATTATAATCTAACGCTTACACGTGTAATCGTTATACCTGTATTTTATTGTTACTATATAAAATAGTCGTCATAGGAGCTTTTACATGTTCCAGTAACAACGAAGTACCTCAAAGATATGAACATAATTATTTTTCCTAGCTCACTTTTGGAAACAACTATCTAAATTCAACTCGTTTGATATCTTTGTGGTATTTCTACTGATTATATAAAATATTCATGTTATTGGAAATTTTACAAAACTGTACAGCACTCGATTAATAAAAATATAATTTTGAATTTCAAGGGTGCTTTTCAAGAACTCTGAATCGAATAATTTTAAAGTCTTAAAATTTCATATACTACATATATTTTTCAAAAATGCAAAACCGATTTGATATACCAATAAATTTCATTTTGCTTATTAAGAATTGCACCCACTCTAGAAGCTTAAAATGCAGATTTTATAACAGTGTGATGGAAATTTCAGTACCCCCACGTTGGATTCTTGAACCCACTGATAAGGCATTTGCCCAAGGGTCTGATGCTAAAGTTGAATGTAAAGCTGATGGCTTCCCCAAGCCTCAAGTAACTTGGAAGAGGGCTGAAGGTAACAAATCAATGAAATGATTAGCATAGACGATTTGACTTACGCGACAAAATTACTTAACTCTTTATTTTTGGCATTCAAGGGGACACGCCTGGCGATTATAAAGACCTTAAACCTAACAACCCTAACGTAAAAGTTGAGGACGGAACTCTTAGCGTTAACAATATTCAAAAAACAAACGAAGGATATTATCTCTGTGAGGCTGTCAATGGTATTGGATCTGGACTTTCTGCTGTGATTCTGATTAGCGTACAAGGTAATGCATAAATTAATTAAACTGATCCTTTAATTATTTTTGATCTTATTAGTATCTTTGTAACACTGTTTTTTTTTATTTTAGCTCCACCTCAATTTGAAATTAAAATGAGAAATCAAACTGCCAGGAGAAGTGAATCTGCCGTACTTCAGTGTCAAGCTAAAGGAGAAAAGGTACACAATCATATATTTTATAACGCGTGACCGCCATCCAGGGTTCTTACTGCTCCTTGATCTTGATTTTTTTGTACTAAATTATATATTTTAACTATTTTAGCCAATCGGAATCATCTGGAACATGAACAACAAGCGACTTGAACCTAAATCTGACCCAAGATATACGATTCGCGAGGAAATTCTCCCTGGAGGAGTAGTATCGGACCTCAGTATTAGAAGAACCGAACGATCCGACAGCGCTCTCTTCACATGTGTCGCCACTAACGCATTTGGATCCGATGATACCAGCATTAACATGATCATCCAGGGTAAGTTATACCGACATCTCCGCTAAGCTAGATAATTTAAAAAAAAACTTAAAAATTTGTTTCTAAATTACTATTACATTTGATTTGCAGAGGTACCCGAAGCGCCTTACGGTTTGAAAGTATTGGACAAATCTGGCAGAACTGTCCAGCTGTCTTGGGCCGCACCTTACGATGGAAACTCACCAATTAAGAAGTTCCTTATTGAATACAAACGCGCTAAGGGAAATTGGGAGAAAGATATTGACAGGTAAATTATTATGATTTTAAAATTTACCGGGATTATTATCTCATAACACAATATAAAATTCTGTTTTGGTTTTTCAGGGTTTTGGTACCAGGAGACACAACTGAAGCTGGCGTATTTAGCTTACGCCCTGCTACGGCTTACCACATCAGAATCGTTGCTGAAAACGAACTCGGAACTTCAGAACCATCTGAAACCGTCACTATCATTACTGCAGAAGAAGCTCCCACTGGCCCACCACAGGACGTGAAAGTTGATGCTGTTGATAAACATACTCTTAGGGTCACTTGGAAACCTCCCCCACCTCAAGATTGGAACGGTGAACTCCAAGGGTAAGTAGCAGTTGGATTTATGATCACCCCAATCCCTTTACCTGGAGATTCAACAAAACATTTCTATTGCAGATACTACGTCGGATACAAGCTGGCATCAAGCAACAAGTCTTTCGTCTTTGAAACCGTTGACATTTCTAAGGAATCTGGCAAGGAACATCATTTGGACATTATGAATCTCAAGTTAGTATCTCACGACTTACATTAACGGACTATACATGATTAGTTGGTTAATCTCTTTGGGATAGTAAACCTCTCAGGGGTCAAACCAGGAGATCATGGAGGTTTTGTTTTTTATAAATAAAGGATAACTATCTCCTTTTTTGCAGAACATACACCCAATACTCAATGGTAGTCCAAGCGTTCAACAAGATGGGTTCAGGTCCCGTATCCAGCGAAGTGAAGGCATACACCGCTGAAGGCGCGCCCTCGGCTCCTCCTCAAGATGTGCTATGCACGACTCTGACCGCTCAGACTATTCGTGTTTCCTGGGTATCGCCGCCTTTAGCCTCTGCTAACGGACTTATCAAAGCTTACAAAGTGATTTATGGACCAAGCGACACTTGGTATGGTAAGTACACGATTATAATGTTCGATTATTCTAAAGTAAAGTTCAAATTAAAACCAGTTCCGTTGTTTAGAGTTTAAAATTGCTAAACCTGTATACAAACATACTTTCATTTTTTTTAAACTGCTCTTTTAATTCTAGATGAGAAGACAAAGGACACGAAGATCACCGCGAGCAGTGAAACCATTTTGCACGGTCTCAAGAAATTCACGAACTATTCGATGGAAGTTCTTGCCACTACTAATGGAGGCGACGGCGTGCGGTCCTCTCCTATCCATTGTCAGACTGAACAAGATGGTAAGAATAATCTATATAAGGGGTTATACAATTAAGTTGGATGGGCTCGACCGCCAAATGATGGGTCATTATCATTTGGTGAAAGTCCTTTTAGCTCACATCGATTATTATTAGTCATTCAACTCATCTTAGCATTTGTCTTCGATCGTCTTTTGACCCCTTTTAATCAACGTCATTTAACGTGGCGTGGCAAGAAATTTCATCATTGATAGACAGAAACAAAAAAATGTGTACTAACAATTTCTTCCACGCCGTTTATTAGTTCAGTTATTATTCCCAGCCTTTTGTAACAATTTTCCAACCGATGTAACTATAACTAACCAGTATTGTCTATTGCCTTACAGTCCCCGAAGCTCCCCGCGCTGTGAAGGCTCTAGTGATGGGACCGGATTCGATCCTCGTATCATGGAGGCCGCCAGCGCAACCCAACGGAGTTGTCACACACTACAACGTTTACACTCAAGCGCAGAATGCCGAACCTCATCCTAATAAGGTAAGTAAGTTATTTGTAGACTTTGCCAAAATAAAAAAATATTGCACATTGACAACATTACACACAATCCAAGCTAAGCGCTAGGCTTGTACTGTGGGTACTAGACGACGGATATACAACATATTAAACTTTTTTTTTGTAAGCATGCTAGAATAAGTTTTGTTTGTACCTACTTTCAATGAATAAACGTATTTGTATTTTGTATTTGTAAAAACATTCTGATACATAAACACCAAGAAACAAATATTTCGAACCTTTTAAGATATTTAAACATAATCACAAATATGTTTGAATATCTTAAAATTTATATGATATAGGTGTGCATTTGACATCAACTCATTTGATGGAAAGCGCTTCTTTTTTACCATTTGACGTACAGAACCCTCACGAAACTTTTAGCACAATATTTTACATGTTTTTTTTGTTTCTGTAGGTGCCAGCCTCACAGACGAGCTATTCCGCGACCGACCTGAAAGCTGGCCGCTACGACTTCTGGGTGACTGCCTCTACCATCATCGGCGAAGGTCAACCCTCCGCCACCGCCTCTTGCAGCCCGAGTGACAAAGGTCATTATGTTATTTTAAAAGACGTGATATTTTCCAGTCTGTACCCTCTTCATTTCGGAGGGTACTAAATCTCAAGGTGCTAAGTAATACAAATTGAAATCAATTTTGTACCATAAAAAATGCTTAGTCTTCATGGCCGAACCACCAAGAACAGCGTTGAGAATCGTTATGGTTCTTTTATCTACCGAAAATAAATGAATAATACTTACTAAAGTTAATTGTATTGTTATAGTTCCCGCAAAAATCGCATCTTTCGACGAATCGTTTACCGCTACTTACAAGGAAGACGTGAAACTGCCCTGTCTGGCTGTTGGCGTTCCGCCTCCGAATATATTGTGGAAGGTATGAATAGAACAGTTAAACTTTGCTGAAAACCTTGAGGGGTTGGACAGGTCTTGTGGATAAAATGAATCTTGATCGTTGGGCTCAAATTGTTACGCATCGTTTGACGAAGAGCTTGGCGATTATTCAGGGAGAAAACAGAAGAATGCAATCGCATGGGGAAGCACAAGCCCGTGCCGGACCGCGTTGAGGAGATGTGTTGCTTAATTTTCATTTTTGTGAAACCTAGTTCAAATGCGCGCAAATTGTTTAATTTTGGGGACATATCAATTCAGTTTCGTGAAGGTGTACAAGTGCAATAAAAGTGAAAATCGGTGCAATACATGGACTTTAGCGTTGTCTCCAAAGCTCCGTGAACAATCTTTGTAAATAGCCGCCGTGTTTACAAATGATTCCCTAGACTTGACTTTAACTATTACGACTTGACTGTTTCGATGCAAATAAAAACTGTCTAATTTTCAAATGGCCATAACCGGCTCACAACCGATAATAAATAATAATAATGAATTGTCTGTCGGTAATGGCAGGTGAAAGGCCACCCTCTAGAAGTGCAGGAGCGCGTGCGCCAGCTGCCCGAGGGCTCGCTGCAGATCGCGGGCGTGGCGCGCGACGACGCCGGGGAGTACTCCTGCCACGTCGACAACCAGTTCGGGACCGACACCGTCACACACACGCTCGCTGTACTAGGTCAGTGTCTCCTGCATACACTACAGGTGAAAGGCCACCCTCTGGAACTACATACATTCCAGGTGGTAAGCTGTGGCCTACCTGGGATGCATGCAGTTCGAGGGTGTGCCCTGGAACTACATGCATCCCAGGTAGAAACCTTCTCCGACGTGTACCATGCCCATTGATCGACCGAAGAGAGCCGAAGGCGCAGATTGGCAGTCCCTTAGGGACCGAGATGAATCTGTAAAGGGACATCGGAAATGACGTCCTCCGCGTTTCGATCTCATCAACAGTATGGTTTATTGAGAGGACGGTTGTTAAGTAGAAATGTTCCAGATGGGAGATTATCCGCTGGAGAAATGCGAGCTCACAGACTCACTGAATTAGGGGTTTGCTGCAAAATGCTGCAAATATAATACTGGTTTGATTCCAAACTTTGATTCTGACTACGAAATCTTGGAATTGACATGTCACTCACACATCTTTAACGAATGTTACGTTACTGTCTTCCAGCGCCACCCTTCCCTCCGCAACTGAGCATCGCGTCATCGTCCGTGTCGTCGCTGACGCTACGACTGAAACCGTCACCCGATGTCGATCAGTCCCCCGCCGCCGGACATACTATCCATTACAAACAGGAGTTCGGTGATTGGGAAACTGTACAGGTAGCTACTTACTTTTGATATTCTTTATCTTTTCTGTTCAAAACCCATTGTATTTGTGTCTTTGGTATAATAAAGCGGTAATTTATCCAAGTCAGAGACATGTTACATCGTCTTCATCGCTTCTAGAAGACTGGGTACTTGACTTAATTATTATTATTATATATTATTATTATTTCATGAAGACAGTTGAAAGAAAATGAACGTTTCCAAAATATATTATTTTATTTCTTTTGATCGTTTTTGTTTATTAATTATACGTTTTCCAGATTCCCAGCTCAACTGATACGTACACTCTGGAGAACTTGTTCTGCGGCTCTAGATATCAACTCTATGTAACTGCTTACAACGGGTATGTTTGTACCTAAACTAATATACCAGAAAAATTTGCTATTGAGTCTTTACTTTTTCTAAGTTCAAGTAATTGATTGTATTAGGCGTTACTTTTCGGAACTCCATATCAACTATATTAAAAATTAATATTTAGTTTTTAGTCCCGATACCTGACTAGTATCACTACGTATCATGCGGTCTGCCGCGTGCAAAGAACACCTCCCTCCCTCAATTAATGTTTAAGTCCCTTCAGGACAAATTAGTCCGCGAAAACCTAGTTTTGTCAAAAGCTGATAAGGGCAACTCCATTGTTATAATAGAGAGAACAAGTTACGAAGAGAAGGTTTACGACATCATTCGGGGAGAAGGTTTTGATAGGCTAAATTCTGACCCAACTAAGAAATATGTGACAGAAATAAAAAACGCAATAAAAACAACCTCATTTATTTCTCCAGGAAGCCTAAAAAATAAGGTACCAATGAATCTGCGTCCACCATTGTTGTATGGTTTACCTAAAATACATAAGGACAACATTCCTATCCGTCCCGTTGTTTCTTATATTGGTGCTCCAGCGTATAATTTAGCAAAGTTTCTAAATTATTACATCAAGGTCAAGCTGGGTTTCAAACCAAAACACAGTTTGAAAAATAGTTTCGATCTTATTAATAAAATCAAAGATTTACGTATTCCTCAGGGTTCAATTTTATTATCATTAGATGTAGAGAGCCTATTTACAAATGTCCCCTATCAAGAGTGTTTACGTATACTGGAGCGCCATCTAGAGAGACAACGGATGATTCCTGGAGAGATAGATGATATTATTAATTTGACCCGGCTGTGCATGCAACAAAATTACTTTAGGTTCAACAATCAATACTACCGACAAACAGAGGGTTTGGCTATGGGCTCACCATTAAGCCCATTAATGGCTGACATTTTTATGGACAGTTTCGAGTGTGATCATGTGGTGGGCGAATCACACATTCAATTTTACTACCGATATGTCGATGACATATTTATTTGTTGGACTGGTACCTACCCACAAATCACCGATTTTGTTTTACATATAAACAATCTCCATCCAAAAATCAAGTTCAAACTGGAGTTGGAGACAAACAAATCACTTAACTTCTTGGATCTCACTATCACAAGGTCCCGCGACAAATTAGATTTCCAAATATTCCATAAACCAACACAAACCGACATGGTCATCCCGTACTCATCTTGCCATCCAATTCAACACAAATTAGCAGCCTTCCATAGCTATATTCATAGATTAATGACAGTTCCAATGTCCACGGATAAATATGTCAAAGAATTACATACCATCTACCAGATTGCTTTTGCAAATGGTTACACCACTCAGTTAGTTGACAAAATCGTTTTCCAGAAACAAAGAAAATTGGTTCGCTCACTGTTATATGCACACTCGGAACAAAAACAAAATACGAATGTGAGCAGCCTGACCTACATGGGTCCAATTTCTCACAGAATACACAACACTTTAAGAAAACACAATGTCAGCGTTGCGTTCCGAACAAATCAAGCGATTAGTCGTTTATGTAATGGCAAAGACCGTTTAGAGTCTTTTTAAAGATCCGGTGTATATCGGTTGACTTGTGACGAGTGTAACGCAGTTTATGTGGGTCAGACTGGTCGCAGTTTTGATACTAGATATAAGGAACATGTTGCCGCGTATAGAAATGGCCATCCGGAAAAATCACACTTCGCAAAACACTTAATTGACAGTGGCCATTCCTTGTGCGACAACAATAATTACAATATTTTACATATGTGTGATAAGGGGTTGCGACTGAGCGTGTTGGAACAATTAGAAATTTTGAAATCGAAAAATACACAAAACACACTGCTGAACGAACAAGCAAACATCGTTCCATCTCCCCTGCTAAGGGCGTCGCGTTGGCGAGGCGTGGTAGCGTTGTTCACTCACTCTTGTTCCAGCTGTCGGCGAGTCAACAGCGTCGGGTGAACGGCGTCGGGTGAACGGCGTCGTTACTAATTTTTGTCGCCCACACAGTTCGGTCGGAGTCTACGTTCCTGATGATGGCTTTTTAAAGCCGAAACGCGTCGATCTCACGGTTGATGATTGGTGTCACTAATACTAACATAATATCTAATTTTAACATAATATCTAATTTCTGCCGCATGCAAGGAGCGGGAGGAGGGAGGTGTTCTTTGCACGCGGCAGACCGCATGATACGTAGTGATACTAGTCAGGTATCGGGACTAAAAACTAAATATTAATTTTTAATATAGTTAAGTTCAAGTACTTTATTCCAAATCATATGTACACATTGTTATCGATTCAGGTAGGATAGGATCGTGGTTAATTAGGACACCCATTTGGGCTTATGTCCGTACAAGCTATGGAAGGAGTTGTTATCAACTTTTAGTCTTTTAGTTTAACGAGATCTAATTTGGGTGCAATTTTTTGTTTTTTAGTTACATGTTTATTGTCCTAAGTCTATTGCGATACTCACCAATAATTAGATATTATAATGATGAACATGAAATTAAAATGAACTTATTGTTAGGGGAGTACAGGTAGGTCTCAAAATCAACTAGTTTGTTGTACTAGTTTGTCGGTTGTTTGTTGTATTTGTTATTAGGACGATTTAATTTAATTTTATTGGTACTACCTATTCGTCTATAAATTTTATGAATTGTTCTTGACATGTGATGATTAATTACCAATAAATCAGTATTTGAGTATGCACAACAAACTTGCACCCAGTGTACTTCTGTATGTTGAATGTATGAGAAAGGGTATAATGTCCGCGCACACAGTGTACACAGTGTGTTGAATGTATGAGATTTGGTATTGAGTATAATGTCCCCGTCCCGTATAGTATCGGCACGGGCGAGGCGTCGGACGTGGTGACGGCGCGCACGCGCGGCTCCAAGCCGCCCGTGCCGCGCGCCGCCGACTTCATCGAGGTGGGCTCCTCCTCCGTCACGCTGCATCTCAAGCAGTGGCTGGACGGCGGCTGTCCCATGAGCCACTTCGTCGTCGAGAACAAGAAGAAGTACGTACACCCAGCTGTTACTCCACTGTTACAGTAACACCTTTTGTACTGTTCACTGATCATTGTTAGAGTTAATAATAGTAATAGGGTTTCGTTATTTGTTGTGAAGGAAAAATTCATCTGCAAAAAAAGATAAATTTTAAGAAGGTGATTTTTGCATTTAAAATATTTCTAATAATAGGGTACAAACCCTAAAACAATATTATGTTTGAGAGGGCTCCGATACAAGAAACGTGATATTTTTATTTTTTTTTGCTCGATTTGGCAGACACACCGAGACAAGTGAACGTTAGAAAGATAATGGTATTGAACCTTTCGTGCGCGAAACCCACTCGCACTTGGCCAGTATTTCATTCTACAGATGTAAAATATCCGCTAAAAATATTTCCAGATGTATTTATATAGGTACATATCTTCAAAACAATATTTAATTGTTTCTATTTATATCTATTTTGATCTTTTTTAGGGTTTTTTTTAAATAACTTAATAAGTTCAAACTCTGTTATTCTTTGTTCAAGCATCTCTAATTACTTCACAAGATACGATTGTTAAAACATCCGTGTGTATTTTGTTCAGGGGCGCTGCTGAATGGAATCAAATCTCAAACGCTGTGAAACCCGGTGGAAACTTTGTTGTACTTGGTAAGCAGTCACTAGCTTGTTGTATGAGTGGCAGTCAAAACTTCTGTTTAAAAAAAAACGTCAAGTTGCACACAACGCAATCTAGCCCCAAAATAAGTACTAAGCCTATGCTATGAGTACTATACAACGGATATACATAGTAATATTTTTCTTGTTCATACATAAAAAAATCTGTGAACAAAACACAACGCCAGCTAGCCCCATGGTAAGCTATTAAGCTTCTGTTGCGGTGACTAGACAACGGATATAATACATTTTTTTTCTTTAGTTAATACATACATATTATACATAGAAAGACATCCAGACCAGTGGCCCTAGCCAAAATTCTTATCGAATAACGAAAACGCCAATCGACAGATTTTTTATGTATGACATTGACATATGCTCGCGAAAAATCAAGCTCGACCTTATGTCAATTTCATACAAAAAATCTGTCGATTTGCGTTTTCGTTATTCGATAAGAATTTTGGCTAGGGCCGCTGATACAAGTATTCATTTTTAGCATTTGTACTCGGCGGGAATCGAACCCGCAACTTTCTGCATTGCAGTCGTGCGTTCACACGACGCGCCACGAAGGTCTTCGGTTGATGTATACATACATACATATTATACACATTAAATAGAAAACACCCAGAAACAGAAACAAACAGTTATGGTCAGCATAGATTATGGTTCATGGCGGGAAACAAACCCGCAACATTGTACCGACGCGCCACAGAGGCCGACAAATTATATAAATTATATGTATTCCCTCCACAGATCTCGAGCCCGCAACTTGGTACGTGTTAAGGATCTCAGCTCACAACAACGCCGGTTTCAACGTCGCCGAATATGAATTCGCTACTCTAACCTTGACCGGAGGTATTTATAAATAGTAAAATTACCTAATAAAAAAATGTTTTAAAATGTTTTTTTTTTATTTGTATCGTATCATGTTTTCATCATTTCATATTTCAACAGCAACGTAAATAAGTGACCGATTGGCGTGATCTAAAATGTAGCATGCTTACCTCTAAAGGTATTTCTGTTACACCTTGTATATGGTTACTAGCTGCGCTACCGGTTTTACCCGTGTTAGTGTTAATCCTAAAGGCATATCGGTATAAAGAGTACCCAATGTGTTATTCCAGGTCTTCAGTTATATACATACCGAGTTTCACCGCAATCGGTTCATTAGTTTTTACGTGAAGGAATAACGGACATAATAATATTCACGTACAAACTTTCACATTTATAATATTAGAAAAGTAGGTGTAGTTGTAGATAAATTAAATTTCGTTAAAATTGACGTACCTGAAATGCATCGCCTTTTATTTTAATTTCCATCAATGTAATAGTATGGCTCTTATTACAAAACGAAGTGAAAGTGTAAACCTGGTTTAAGGTCAGGTTACGGAAAGCTTCCGGGACATAACAAATACTTGTTTATCACATTATCGGTCTGAAGCTTTCCGTAAATTGATAAAATCCTGACTGAGGCCGCGTTTTCACCAGAGATGTGTAAGGATGCGTAGCGAGAGATGTGTTATTTAAGAACCAATTGAATCGCTGCATTCACCTAGCCTATAAAGGTTTATAAAGCGATGATTTTGGTTTTTAACAAACACCTCCTTCGCTATGCATCCTGCCACATCTGTGGTGAAGACGCAGCTTAAACTAAACCATGGTTTACGCTTCGGCTACGTTTTGTAATAAAGGGTATGTGTGTAACACAAGGCTTGCATTTCAGGTACGATCGCGCCCGCGCGCGAGCTAGGAGGCGGTTCGCTCACCACCGAACAAACGATCAAGTTAATCCTCTCTCACTTGAACTTGATCGTGCCGGTCGTCGCCGCCATATTGGTCATCATTATTGCTATAGTCGTGGTTTGCGTCGTCCGAAGTGCCAGGGACCCACATAAAGGTGTGTACACCCTTCAACCGATCCATGTTATCTAGGTACCGTGGCTCCACTCCCCGGTAACGCGGACTCCAAAGAGCTCCCGGCCTGGGTAAAGGCGTGGCTCGAGCCAGAAGTGCTGGTCCCGATTCTGGCTACGATTGTCGTCTTCATTGTCGGCGTCGTCGTCATCTGTCTCACTCTCGCTCGCAGGAATGCCCCGCACAGACTGCGAGGTCAGAAGGATATGTACTGTATGTATGGTGGAACACCGCTTTCTTTATTATTTTATAATTCATTACCATCTAGATTTTAATTTTAAGAGAAATTAAGTTTTAATTAACAAAATGCTATTAAAAAATTCTGTTCCTGGCTGAGTTTTGGTTCACCGTTTAACCGCTTCGCCACGAGAACTTAGGCTTAGGGTTGAAATTAAGAAAATCATGTTTTAAGGAAAAAGTCTTCAAAAATTCACCCGCGGCGATAATAATATTTCTATTATTATACATTATGCTTAGAGCATTATACATTCTAATTACATAATAAATAATCCTTTATTAATTTTCGAAAATCCTATGAGCAGAATTTTGAAATAGCATATTTCCAAAAACTTTTCTATCACCTATTCCGTTCTATTACTTCTAATTTACCCTTCGACATCCATGTTTTCTATTTTACTCGAAAAATCATTGTTAATATTGTTTGCCACTGTGTAACTCTAATCGTATAGATGTGATGTCAAAATTAATAATAACTGTTTATTTTTACGATATTTACTCGTACGGGACAAGGTGAATATTTATTATATAAATTTATTTATTTATTTATTTATTTTTATTTATTTACTTCAAACATTTACAATGCCATTACAGTTTCCCAAGGCGACACTGTAAAGAACTAAAACTAATCTTAAATTAAATTAATTAATAAAAAACATTTCAAGAAAACTGATTACCATATGTTATATATCTCTGAGCTACCTCCGTGAACTTCACCAACGAACATGAAATAATATCTATATCTGTAATGTTGCATATCTGGTTCACTAGATGTACGGCTCTATACAGCGGTGCTTGCCGCACCGCCAGGGTCCTACCCACAGGTATCGAAAACAATACGTGCGATCTGGCGCGGATGTAGTGGTCCGGCGCAAACAGCTTTAGGCACGTCAGCACTTGAGGATTGTGCACCAGCCCACGAATTAACTTAAATATGTACAATACTAACAACAGATTCCTTCGCACTTCCAGCTTGTCGTATCCTACCATCCCCAATACGAAGAGTGTAGGATACATCAGCGGATAGAACGGATATACTCCATATTGCTTATAGTATAAAAAGCGTGTAAATTTATTTTGCATTTTATCTAACATTGCACAATACTTCACTTCATGTGGACTCCAAATCATTGCACCGTACTCCAGCTTACTACGTACTAGTGAGTTGTACAACGCTTTAATAGCTTCAAGATTTTGGAAATCCTTCGATTGGCGTATAATAAAACCCAAACTTCTAAATGCCTTTTTACACACATTAATAATGTGGCTATTAAAATTTAAGTTTGTGTCTACCAGCACCCCCAAATCCTTTACAGATGATACCCTCGCTATCGGTTCACCACCAATGTTATAGCTATAACTAATAGGTTTTAACGACTTTGTGTACGTTGTGGTACAACACTTGGATGCATTAAAGTACAATTTATTTTTATGACTCCATTGCACCACTCTATCTATATCTTCTTGTAGCAGATGACAATCGCCATACCCTTGAATTTTAAATATTAATTTTAGGTCATCTGCAAAAAGAAGACAGACTGCTTGTTTAACTACTGTTGGAAGATCGTTAATCATGATTACAAATTCAAGAGGGCCTAGATTACTACCTTGACTTACTCCCGAATTCGTAATGTACGTCTCGGAAATGTAACCCTCATATTCTACGTATTGGCTTCTTCCCCTCAAGTAACTGCTAAACAATTTCAGTAAGCTAGGGGTAAATCCTGCCATAGCCAACTTCATCAAAAGGACGTCGTTGTCTACGGTATCAAAGGCCTTCTGAAAGTCAAAATAAGCCGCATCAACCTGTATCCCTGCATCCACAGCCGGGATAGAATATGTCTCAAAACAAATTAAGTTGCTATCCGTGCTGCGCCCTGGTCTGAACCCATGCTGCGCATCCGACAACTGAGTACTAATCTGTGCGTAAATACTCTGGTGTAAAACCGTCTCAAAAACCTTTGCTACCGTAGACAGCACCGCCACCGGTCTAAAATTTTCTACCTCCGAACCTCCCCCTCCTTTTGGCACAGGAATAACTCGCGTAAGCTTCCAACTCTCGGGGTATGTGTGGGAAGTCAATATTAAATTAAAAATATGATGAAGTGGCCATGACAGTACTCGCCCACAATCCTTTATCAAAAACGCCGGAAGACCATCTGGCCCTGCTGACCTTTTAGGTTTCAGCCGTTTCAAAGCGGCACCCACATCCCGTAGCGTCACTTGTGCTAAATGCACTCTAGCTGAACTGTGGATAGTCTCCTCCGCAGCTGCCCCCCTCATCGCTTCCTGAACATCTAATGTAGGAGGAGTGGGGCTGAACACAGAGTGAAAATAGTTCGCAAATTGCTGTGCACAAAACTGGTTCTCTATAGGCAGTCCATTTTTTGTAATAATGGCCGGGTTACGTTTTGCACTTTTAGACCTAATATAGCTCCAGAATGAAGCAGGCTCACCCAAAAACTGCATCTGCAACCGGCTATTGTATAAATGATATGCTTCCTCTACTTTTTTTTTTATTATTGCCCTTTTCTCCGAGAACCGTTCATAGTCACTATATAATTTACTCATCTTATACTGTTTATGAAGCTTCGCTTTTTCCTTTATATCCCTAATAATATCGGAACTGTACCAATCCGGATAAACGTATCTTGAAGGCATATCCTTTTTATATTTTCTACCAACAAAACTATCTAATGTGTCATTAACCACTGAATAGAAATAACTTAACGCCTGTTCTACGTTACATATGTCATATAATGGAGACCAATCAATGATACCTATATGTGTATATAATGTTACTAAATCTGTTTTATTGAAGTTCCATTTTGGTCTATCATTCTACCTGGTTAATGTATCCGTTCGTGTGGACGTGCCTCGTAAGGTGTTCCGCACTCTGTTAGTAACACCAAAGTGCACCACCATCGGTGGATGAAAAAGGTCAATCTTAACTAAATGATCAGAACTTAGTGACACAGATATCGCATCCCCGACATTCGTTAATACTAAATCTAACTGTCTGTTGTTACAGTTAGGTATGTTATTGTGTTGGTGAAATCCACAAAAGGTTAAAAAATATTCATAATAATTATTAAATGTTTAATATACTGGAAAATGTTTGTGCTAAGTATGACAAAATATTGTTACTAGGAGACTTTAATCTGCATTCTGCGTCCTTAGATATTAACAAATAATCTGTATTCGGGCTATGTGGCGGTATATAACAAACACAACACAAAAATAAATAGCTATTGCTACCAGCTTTCCGTTGTATTGTAACAAAAACTAATTCAAAAGGCATCTTATCTATGTTTACATCATTGGGAATAGCTACCTGTTTTAGATAGTACCGCGGCGATGCAATGATCAGTGCACCTCCATGCTTACGACCGTCAGCACGGTCACATCTAACTATCCCAAACCCGTTCGGTACAAATTCACCATCGTGAAATGAATCGTTTAGTCCTGTTTCCGTAATCGCAAATAAATCTGCATTCGAACACAACAAATTGTCCCTTAGTTCCGGTAATTTAGTTCGCAGACCCCTGGCATTCTGGTAGTAAACATCTAAATACAGAGTGTTAGTTTGTTTAGTTGATGTTGCTGGGAGTGTTTTTTGATTTGCGAAACCAAATCCATTCACTAAACTCCGCATTCACGGGCCACGCATCCGGTGACAAAATCCTATCAAAAGTATTTTCCGGGACCCCGATCACAAAGGACGAGTAGTCTCGCTTAGTTTTCGGTTTAATCAGGTCAACTTTGACATCATCTGTATTGCATAACAACTTAATGTGTCCAGTGAGTGCTTCCACAGTTGTATGAGGATGTAAAAACCAAACATGCAAGTATTTTTTCCGTTCAATCGCCGTAATGGATTCTAATTTTGAATTTTCTCCTTTTTTTACGTCCTTAAACTTCCTATTCTCGGTTTTCCCTCTTACCGTAGTCCAGCCATCATAATCCCTATCATCCTTCTGTTGTACTCGTAATTGCTGAGGTAGGGTTTTGTTTACATTCGAATCGAACGTATCGACGGTAGATGACCGGTGCACTTGTTCATTCACTATGTTCGCGAACGTAGGTACCGGCGACAAGTCACCTGTCCCGCTTACTCCACCCTTTCTCCCGCTTCTGTCGGTCGCTCTCTTCGCGCGCTCGGAAATGGTCGTTGCGCCTGCGCCGCTGCTTGCTCCGTCATTGGCTGTCTTCGTTACTCGCGAATCTTCGGCTACCTTCGCTACCGAGGAACTACCGCCTGACGCACACATCGACGACACCAACGTTTTTACAGTATCCGTGTACTGTTCAATTACCTGCTTTTGCTCCGTGATTTTATCTGACAAATTATCAATTACCCTTTGTTGCTCATCTAGTTTCTTGTTTTGAGCCTCAATTAAGGTGTTTTGGGTGGCAATTTTAGTTGCTAATGATGCCAGTTTTTTCACTATTTCAGCTACTGAGGTATCACTCTCCTTTTTCGACATTTTACTATTTTAGAATAATAAAAACCGTGGCTGCGCCAAATAACAGACTGTTCGTATAACTCACTAATGAAATGACTCACTAATAAATGAATTTAGTACCTACTGTATAATAAATTATTACTGTCTAAATAATTTAAAAATGTACCAGAAAGTAATTATAAGCGTCAACAGGCGAAAGGTATATCCCGTATAAAACACGACAAATAGATAAGAAATATTTTATAAACAAAAACATATTAAATAACGCGTGAAACTGACCTTTCTAAAAAATTTATATTGACCTTTCACCTGCTGATAGCTTATTGTCATATTCTTTGATACCTACTCTATGCTCTATATACTCTATTTCTTATCGGTTGTGAACCGATTATGGCCATTAGGAAATTAGCCAGTGTCATGTATTTTAATATATTATGCAAGTTATTTGCATCGAAACAGTCAAGTCGTCATAGTTAAAGTCAAGTCTAGGGAATCATTTGTAAACACGGCGGCCATTTACAAACAATCTTCACGGAGCCTTGGAGACAACACTAAGTCAATGTTTTGCACCGATTTTCACTTTCATTCCACTTGTACACCTTCACGAAACTAAATTGATTAATATGCCCCCGAAATTAAACAATTCGCAAGCATATGAACTAGGTTTCACAAAAATGAAAATTTAGCACCACATCTCCTCAACGAGTTCCCGCCAAGACTCTCCTCTATATACTCAGTTAACAAACATTTGATACATAACATCTACATAAAGAACGTAATCCTTATTTTAAACATTTCTACCCATAAATATCATGAAAAATGAATGAAAAATTCATGATATTTAATCAAGAAGTACGACATTTATTCTGTACTCATGTACGCCTGTATATGAGTCTGTTATCGATGACCAGAAATTAATGATCCTTCTGTATCAATGCTCATTCGAACCAGAGGCCTACTTACACTGGTTTTTAGTTTTGTATGGGAGAGATTTCGTGTTTCCAGGTCAACGGGAAGTACAAGTTAGGTTTTGGACATAAAAAAATATTAGATACTATATATTATTATATTTTGGGTCGAAAATGATGAACTATGTAGTTGTTATATGTCAAATGTTTATCCACTGAAACTGAATGTAAAGAGCATGACATTTCAAAATGCATTCGAGCTAGATGACGTGACGTTACGTTCAAATCGTAGAGACAACTACAATAACGAGTTTTGGAAGGAACGCGTAGAGGAGATGTGTTCCTAAATTTTTATTTTTGTGAAACCTAGTTCAAATGCGTGTAAATTGTTTAATTTCGGAGAAAATCGATGCAAAACATGGACTTTAGCGTTGTCTCCAAAGCTCCGTGAACAATCATTGTAAAAAACGCTGGCTAACAATGATTCCCTCGACTTGACTTTAACTATGACAACTTGACTGTTTCGATGCAAAAAAAACTTGCAAATATTAATAATACTTGACACGAATTAATGAATTAATTATAAAATACTTGACACTGGCTATTTTCCAAATGGCCATAATCGGTTCACAACCGATAAAAAAATAAAAATAAAAAAAAACTTTAATAAGTGTGTATACTTGTCCCGCAGACGACGCGGTGTACAACGCATCTCAGGCGGCGCTGGGCGGCGGCGGCGGCACGCTGGACAAACGCGGCGGACTGCGCGACGAGCTCGGCTACATCGCGCCACCCAACCGCAAGCTGCCGCCCGTGCCCGGCTCCAACTACAACACCTGCGACCGTGTCAAGCGGCAGGCGGTCATCAGTGAGTATAATACGCCATACACCACACACCACACGCCATACGTACACAGACTACGCTATACAAGACAGGGGTCTAGGGGTACCAGACCAGGCATGGGCCAAGCATGTCAAGTTGATCGACTTGACATGCCTCATCATCATCCGAGCGATGTTCCCGGTTGCATCCCTCTCAGGAGCCCGTGATCCGCTTTCCTGCTTTTGCGTCTCCCTCCACTTCGCACGATCTTCGGCATCTCGTGTAGTGAGACTACATCGACGTGACATGCCTGTCACTGTCCTGTGTTCCGACATCGGATTCGGATCGAACCTCTCTAAATAAACCCCTACAGGGAAAGGTTCGGGCCATCTCCGACCCGCGACTATGAAATTAAAAATCAAGTGGAGTCTTTGTTGAATAAAAATCTCCCTGGCTATTATATGATCGCGTAGGCACAAGTAGACACATTCTTCTTTAAGAAAAAAATGTGCGGTTTTAACTTCGCTGTTACGGTGAAGAGAACATCGCCCAATTATGAGGCTACGTGTACACAATACACAGCCGGTTCACTCCAAATGTCTTACTTACACTTCACACTTAGGCACGCAGGAACCATATATCTCTTTCTTTTTATTATGAAACTGAAAGAGAGATGTTACACTAATTACGCAACCACGTATACGTCGATGTAGTAACCTGGCTTTAACGGTTCTCCAAATATAAATAAAAAACTGAACATAAATTGACAATATCTATATCTCTTCAACAATACACAAAAAACCGTTCTTTTGCGCACACACTTTTCATATATAAACTACTATTTATTGCTTCCTTCTGGAGTGTAGTTTTAGGTTATACCTAAGTTGTTGGTTATGTTGTAATAGATCGGTTAAGGGTGGTTTGGGGCAGCTTTTGGGATACGAAGAATAGGAATGATACAAGTAGGTATGATTGGAATTTCTACTCAAGTCTAGATTACGATAAAAAATAGTTTTAGTACCTCGCTTTTTATATAATTTTCCTTGCACGAATGTTTCACATTTCCTTATTTCACATCTAGATGTTGTATTGTCGAAGGTGAAGGCAACTTAATTGTGTTGTCCCCAGTATCGTCCATTGTCCGTCAAAAGTTGTCGCTTGAAAAAATATATTGTGACATAAAATTAGCTACAACTTTTTTAAGTTTAAAACTCTCGTTTTAATCGTAAATCTATCTTTATGCAAGAGACTTAACGATTACCTAATAAGCAGCCTAATAAACAAATACCTTTGATCGAAAATTTGATTTGTTAAGACGTGAAAATGTCGTTGAGCATAAACATAGATTGCACGTATTTATTGTTAAAATCCGCCTCCACTCAGGAATAATGATCTCACTTATTATTTCCGTGTCATTAGTCGAATCTATGTTTTTATCTGTCTATCAATATCTACTTCATATATTGAAATAGATTTTTAAGTTTAAAAGTTTAGTTGGGCAGTTAGAGTCTCCGTTGCACAATTTTTCTCACTTGAACACTCTAAAAAAATCATCGATAAAAAGATAGGCGCGAAAAGCATAAAACCCTTGCAGTCGGGAAATAAGTGAGATGATAAGTGCCCGAGTGTATTAGTAAATGCCTAGAGGTGGTTGCGCATGCGCGGCATATTGCGTACGCTCGCGCCGTACAGTCGTACAGTCGGCTCGGTACCGCGCGACGCGTACGTAACAGTAGTGTGGTTCAGTGGGCGCGCATTCCACGTGGGACCCGCGACGACATCACTACGAACGTGTTCGGCGCCCGATGATGGTGCGGCGCGCCGGCTCTGGTGACACTATCTCTACAGGTCAGACTGCTTTGTGCTTCGGTACTTAAACATAGACCTCATTAACACAGTATCTAAGTGTCTTTCGGGGCCACATGTGGTGCGAACACTATGTAAAAATGCCCAATAACAGCACCAGTAACTGTAATTATCACATTTTCTTGAACGCTAAAACGAAATTTAAGGAAAGTCGAAAGAGGCCTTTACCAATGTTTTACAACTCAATTATAGTTTTGGTCAATTAAAAGAAAAGATAATCTATGTGCATGATGTCGTTTCTGTGTCCCATTTCAAGCTCACGCACACAGACAATTATGTAAGTACATAAACGGGAATCGTTTCGTTCAACCAATATCGAAAGGCCATCGTAAGAAGAAACCATCTGTACCACTTCCTCTTTGTTAAGCTAGGATGATTTTAAATGAAGTCTATGTTTTTTGCATGAAATAATAAATATTTATATAATCCGCCAGTATGCATACTAACAGTAATTTCGCTACGATGTTTTATATAAAAATAACAGCGCATGATCAATAGAGTTGATTTTTACTGGATCATTTAGGAGTGAGAGTGGAGTGCAGTGGTATCTACTATCTACTAACCCAGTTTGTCAGGTAAGTACGAAAAATATTAATTGTGCACTTTTATTTAAAATATTTCGTTATTTTTGGTTGCTTATTTTCTAACCCCAGTTATTTTAATTTGCAATGAAAACTAACCATACCATAAATGTACAAATAACAAACAATTTTAGCGTAGATAAAACACCAAAAAAATAGGTAAACGAACACATATTTAAAGATATTAGAGGTCTAGACTTCTAAAAATTCTAAATCCATCTATGTATGTATTGTTTTTACAACATAAATATGTTTTTTGTTACAAAAATCAATGCTTCTAGCGGTATAAAAAAACCCACAACTTATACCGATTAATTAATAGATCGGGGGATCCACCGTCTCGTCGAACCATAGGAACTATAAATCAACTGGATTGAATTTGTGGAACACATTTCCCTATTTACAAGTGAAGCTTCTGATGCCATCTACCTAAAGTGTTATTAAATTTAGCAAAAAGAAAACAACTAGAAGGCGTTGTTCGCCCAACTGTACGAAATCAAAGGCGAGTGCCATTGTGTTTCCAAATTGTATGGTAAATAAATAAGTGTCTTTATCCGGCTAGGTATGGAAGACGAGATCTGCCCGTACGCAACGTTCCACCTGCTCGGATTCCGCGAAGAGATGGACCCGAGCAAGGCGCTGGCGTTCCCGCACCACCACGCCGCACACGCGGGCACGCTGGCGCACCCGCACCCCCACCACCCCGCACACTCGCGCGCCGGATCACAAAGCATGGTAAGTATGGCTCAACCACGAAGTCCCGATCCCCCAAGGGTTTGTCCAAAAACCCTTTCTCAGTGGATTCCTACACACCTCGAAGATCACAATCTCCAAATTTCATATATCTAGAACAAGCGATTAGGATTCGTTATCATCATCATCTCAGCACTTATCCGTCCACTGCTTAACATGATAGGCCTCTCCCATATGACGCCAGAAAGAGAAAGCTACCTCCATCCAACAATTCCCCGCGACCGCTACAATGTCGTCGGTACACCGAGTAGGTGTACATCCAACATTCCGTTTCGCATTGGTACTTCACGGTTATCTGTCCTTCGAGCTATATAGCCTGCCCAGTGCTAACTGCACTTACTGAGTCTGAGTAAAATATATATAATGTTAATGTGAAACTAATAAGAGGAATGGTTTCCAGCCCCGTGCCAACAGCCGCTACGCCCGCAAGAACTCGCAAGGAGGCCAAAGCGCCATCTACTCTACCGCTCCCGAATACGACGACCCCGCTACTTGCGCTGAAGAGGACCAATACGTAAGTAACACATACCGTACTAAATGGTTTTCTATACTAATATTATAAGGAGTGATTTCTATTAGACCGTCACGAGCACGAGCTTCGTTGTCCATTGCTTGGCGAGCAGTCGATCGGTCTGTTGCAACCGAGTGGCGACCGAGCAATGGACAACAAAACTCGGACCCGGCCAGCGCTCGTGATGGTTTAAATCATCCCTAAAGAGTTTAGATTGATTTGTTTGCTTGTTATGTAAAGATTCCGAAACTACTGGACCGATTTAAAAAATCAATAGAAAGCTACATTATCGAGGAGTAACATCGGCTACTTTTAATTCCGGTCTTACTATAGAAAATATACGAGGGAAATCGGTGGACGCAGCTAGTGTTAGAATATTGTGTGACCTGCAAATTACAATCTTCGTATTTACGAACGTGCGATGTAGGTACTTGTTACCGAACGTTCTATGTCGGAGCTTTCGTGTTTCTTTGCTTAATGTATTGTAACATTCTGTACCTTGAATTGTACAAATTAAGCGTTCATCTACGTCTCTTCAGAAAGCTACGTTATTGAGGGGTAACATAGGCTACTTTTGATTTCGATATTTCAATCGAAAATATGCGAGGGAAATCGATGAATATTGTGTGACCTGCTAATTACAATTACGTATTTACGGACGTGCGATGTAGGTACTTGTTTCCGTACGTTCTATTTCGGAGCTTTTGTGTTTTTCTGCTTAATGTATTGTAAAAAGTTAAAGTTAAAGTTTTTAACTTGTGTGTTTCCGCAATTAGCCCTACAATTGGGCCTTTGTGCGTGATATTAAGCCGTGGGTTTTCTCACGATGTTTTCCTTCATCGTAAGAGCGATGTTAATAGCGCACATAAATTTTTCTTTAAGAAAAACACATTGGTGCGCGGCCGGGATTTGAAACCACGACCTTCGGAATGAAAGTCGGGGTATCACTCTTCAATACCACTCTTGTATCTCTCTCAATGTATTGTAACAATCTGTGTCTTAAATTGTGCAAATAAAGCGTCCATCTATGTCTCTATCTTGTCCCAAATATGTCTAAATAATGTATGTGTTAGCGCGCCCGCTACTCGCGACCGATGTACGCCTGCGGTCCGGAGTACGACGAGCCGGCGTGCTGCGCGCCCGAGGACGAACAGTACACCGGCGCGTACGGCACTCCCTACTCCGACCACTACGGATCTAGGCCCAGCATCGGTGAGCTAAGACTACGTCACTTACGTCAACTTAAGCCTCATATTTTCAGATTTCTAGATGTTATTAAATATGGATTCCATAGTGTTCTACTTATCTAGGTGTTGGACGATCCATCAGTGTGGAAAATTACTGAAACAGTGAAGTCATTTTCACTAACATTCGTTATAAATCTTACTAATATTGATTGTCAAGAAAATTGGCGGGGTTATCGATAGTCATTTCTTGCAAGAGGATCTAGACAGATTCGAGGACTACTGCCTTAAAAATAAATTAGATCTTAATGTTGACAAATGTTATACAATTTCGTTTACCCGGAAATTAAATGTGACTCACTATAATTACTCCATCAAAAACAGTATCTTACGTAGGGTTAATGAGATCCGAGATTTAGGTGTGACACATGATACTAAATTAACTTATAAAATTTATATAGATAAAATTGTTAAGAATGCGAATAAGGTGCTAGGATTTGTGAAGCGAACATGCTCCTCTTTTTCATCCATTAAACCAATTAAGGTTTTATATTGTTCCTATGTCCGCAGTTTACTGGAGTACTGCTCCCAGGTTTGGAACCCACAGTATAATGTTTATATTAATCGAATTGAAAATGTGCAAAAGCGTTTTGCCAGATACTTGCAATTTAAGTGTAAGCAATATGATGAAGATTACGAAGCCAGATGTAGGAGACAGCATATTTTCCTCTCCAACTTAGACGCGAGATTGCGGATATATCCTTTTTCGTTAAGGTGGCGCAATCAAATGTTGATTCGCCGGAGCTCCTATCTAAAATTGTTTTAAAACCTCCAAATTTGCCAGTGAGTTGTCTCAATTAAAAAATGTAATTTTGTATGTACCGGCAAGTGATACTCTTTATAGAAGTAACTCTTTTTTCCTGAGAGCTGCAAGGCTCGTAAATGGGCTGGCCACTGATTCGGAACTGGACTTATTTAATACATCGCCTAATTGTTTCCGGAATGCATTGTGTAGGAAGTGGTTTGGGGCCGCTTCTTGAATTGGGATTCTTTATTTTTTTTCTTTTTTGTTGAACTTGTTTGTTAACATGTGTATGAATGTGGCATTAATTCTTGGTATTTATATGCGAAAGCATCTAAGTGGTGTATAGGTATTATTTTTGTTAAATTCTCTGTTATTGTTACCGTTTGCTTTCCGAATTAATTAAAATTAAAAATTAAATATTAGGGGTTAAAGTATGAAATTGCCGATTTGTACTGAAAATCTTAATTGTTTATTTTTTAAATTTTTAACAAATTTATTTAATCAAAATAGTTGCCATTATTATCTATACATTGCTGCCATCTAATGGGAAGGTTATTAATGCCTTTGCGATAGAACTCCGACGATCTAGACTGCACAAACTGTGTGAAAGCATTTTGTACTGCCTCCTGGGAAGAAAACTTCTTGTCACGTAGATAATTGTCCAAATCACGAAAAAAATGGTAGTCCGTTGGAGCAAGGTCTGGTGAATACGGAGGATGACGAATGGTTTCTAAGTGCAGTTCCTGAAGGGTCAAAATGGTTTCTCGTGCTGTGTGAGGTCTCGCGTTGTCGTGGAGCAATAATGGTGAAGATCGATTCATGAGTCGGGGCTGTTTTACTGCTAGTTTTGTCAACATGGTTCGGAGTTCGGCACAATAGACATCTGCCGTAATTGCTTGACCAGATCGAAGAAAACTATAGTGAATAACACCATGCTGAGACCACCAAACAGTTACCATTACCTTTTTATTGGTAAGTTTTGCTTTAGGACACTGTTGTGGCATTTGACCTGGGGTCAGCCATTGCATTTTTCTTTTCCGGTTATCATAAAGAATCCACTTTTCATCACATGTTACAATTCGATCCAATATTCCTTCATTTCTGTACCGGTTCAACAAGGCAACACAAGTTTCAACACGCGTTTCTTTCTGCAGATCAGTCAAATCATGAGGCACCCATTTTTCGTATTTTTTTATTTTATTGATTTGACGCAAGTGAGTCAATAAAGTGGGTAAGGTAACGTTAAACCATGCCGCTAATTCCTGGGTAGTTTGACTAGGATCGGCTTCCACTATCTCTCTTAATTCATCGTTATTCACCTGTGTGGGCGGTCTTCCTCGTGGCTCGTTCTTTAAGTCGAAATTTCCATCACGAAAGCGTTTAAACCAAAATCGCACGGTGCGTTCATTAGTAGACCCCTCTCCAAAGGCAGCATTGATATTGCGGGCTGTTTCTGCCGCGTTAGTTCCGCGTCGGAACTCGTATTCAAAAATCACTCGAATTTTCGCAGTATCCATCTTTCTTGTCTAAATTGAATAACAAAAACAATTTGAAAGTCGATATTCAAATGTTTCACATTTTTTAAAAAAAGAACATCACAGTAACCATTTAAAAAAAGTTTCATTCGAAAACCTCAAACCATGAAGATTCTATGTCAATTCAAAGAACCTATTGCAATAAAACGGCAATTTCATACTTTAACCCCTATTATTATAAACGCGAAAGTTTGTAAGTATGTACGTATGTGACTTTGTTACTCTTTCACGCAAAAACTACTGAACCGATTGCGATGAAACGATGAAATATAGGTAGCTGGATACCGGGAATAAGACATAGGCTACTTTTAATCCCCATATTTCCGCGGCAACGGGACTAACGCGGGTTAAGCCGCGGGCGCAGCTGTAAATAAATAAGTACATGTTTCGCATTTACTTTCACATAACTACACAACTACTAGTATATGTAGCGGAATAATCCTACTAATATTATAAATGTGAAGGTGTGCGTGTTTGGATGTTTGTTACTCAATCACGCAAAAACGGCTGAACGGATTTGGATGAAATTTGGAATATAAGCTACTAATATTATAAATGTGAAAGTGTGTGTGTTTGGATGTTTAGATGTTTGAATGTTTGTTACTCAATCACGCAAAAACGGCTGAACGGATTTGCATGAAATTTGGTATATAAGTAGTTGGATACCGGGACTAACACAAAGGCTACGATATTCCCGCGGGAACGGGACTTACGCGGGCGAAACCGCGGGGCGCAGCTCGTAGGCTATAAGGCATTTTAAAGATGTTCCTTAGAACTTTTCCAAGTATAGTAGCCACAGTAAAGTTGACCTCATCCCCTACTCTCTATCCGTAGCGGTGATCTCAGCCGGCACCCGCAAGGCGGGGTCCCCGGAGCCGCCGCCGCCGCCGCCCCGCAACGCCACGCAGGACAACAACTGCTCCTCCAGCTTCAACGAGAGCAAGGACTCCAACGAGATCTCAGAGGCCGAGTGCGACCAGCCGCGGAACTACCCCGGTAATATATACCACCACATACACACATATACCATGATGTCTTATAAGTCGTCGCGAAGTCGTTGCGTTGTCGTTCAGCTAAAAAAAAACACCTGTTTTTCATATATTTTAAAGTGTTTCCTACTGGATGACTATACTTAAAGAAATGCTTTCCAAAAGTTTCGCACCCGACAGGACTTTAACCTGCATCTCTGGGGATCCGTCCCAACGCCTTTCCAATTTGGCCACGGGTGCATGGTAAATCGAGTCGAAATTAAGGATTAGACGTTGGGACGGATCCCCAGAGATGCAGGTTCAAGTCCTTACGGGTGCGATATTTTTGGAAAGCATTTCTTTAAGTATAATTAAAATCACATCAAATAATTTAAAAAAAAAGAAAAACAAACTTAAAAAAAAGAAAGAAAAAATTAAATTGTCTGTGGTTTTTAAAAGTAGTCGATGTATTTTTTATTTAAAATTTACTTTATTTTCTTTGAACAACAGAAGGACAACATAGCAATGTCAAAAGATCATGGTAGCGCGGAATATACCATTCACTATCCGACCTTCCATCCGGGCTTCCTTAATCCATTATTATTAATGGTCTTCTCGCGACCACGGCCGGTGTAACCCGTTTGCCAAAACATCGGGGAAATTGAAACTATGGTTAGTTACAACGCGATCTAGACCCGTAGTTTATTAATAATGATGGACGGATATCGTGTTAGTTTAAAAAGAGTGTTCCTTAAACTACCACACTTCTTCTAGGTAAACGTGCTAAATATTAGATCACACATCACTTGATTATCAAACGCTCAGCGATAAAGTATATAATAATAACTACACAAGCTACTGTTTGTATTGTATATGCGTACAAAACGCTTTTAAAAATTGGCCTCTAAATCGCTTTTGCCTAAACTTTGTTTTTGAGCAAATATTGCAAATTCGATTCGAATGCGCCCGCGCCGCCTGCCAAGATTTTTGTAAATAATTTTGTACGCATTCCATTTTCGTTTGCAAAACTTCTTTAATTTCATCCATTATCAATGAATTAAGTGGAATAATGTCCTACTTTGCTAAAATTTTAGACAAAAAAAAATACAATTACATAACTCCCTTCGAAAGGGACACGAATCATATAAAATTTTCATACCTTCTATTTTACATTTAAAGGCTTTTACCATACAGTTGAAAACTAGTAGAAACCAAAAAGTTTATCACCATTAATTTTCAAACATCAAAATTCATACAATCATCAAATTACTCATCATTAGAAATGTGTTAATATAAAACTAATATTCCAATTGGTTTACGCACACTCTGGTGTCACCTGAACAGAAGATGGTAAAACTTTGAATCAAATATTCTGATCCTTTTATGTTTCTTATATAATATTTGTGACTGACAGCATGCCTTTCAGTAAAGATAATTGAAAAAAATGTAGGCTTCAGGATTAGACTTCTTGTAATTGGCTTAAGTATTTTGATTTTTCCAAATTCTTTTCTTTCTCTACTTGACGAAATTAATAGAACAAACGGCATCAAATGCATTGTACCCGACTAAAAAAGATACTTTCAGAATTGTATTAATTTCAGATACAAATGCTAAGTTCTATTAGTTTTGTGAACTAAACTTCTACCTACAGTCAAATTTCTCAATCTACAGTTAAGTGATTAATACTTTTATGTGCTTAGAAGTGAACGTGTTAACAATTATTTTCTATTTTGAAATGGTTCCGTAGATTTTAGTATGTGTTTTTGAAATTCACATCTTCGTACTACAATTTTATTTCTAAAAGAGGCCATTCGAGTTTTACTTAGGCACCAAAGGGAATGACTATTTGTTTTATGTTATGTGTGACAGAAAGGCGAGGGGTAGAATGAAGAGCAGGATGTGTATAAAAAATCAACTGTCTGGCTATCACAGTTCAAGAGTGACAGCCAGGTGACATACCGACGAACGGACAGACAGTGGAGTCTCAGTAAACGGGTCCCGTTTTTAGTCTTTGGGTACGGGACCTAATAAAGTACCAAATCCAACTACTTAAAAGTAGTAACTGTTTTACTTAGTGTATCTTGACAAGGGATAGAAAAGGGTTTAAAAATCACTAAAATTCTACTTTTGTATAACCATAGCTACAAATAATTAGATAGGGATTTAATTAATTTTTATTTTCTAAGAACTGTATAGTTTGTGGAGGTATTTATGCAAACAATAGTAATCACAGTAACTAAATAAAAATAACTAGTTACAAAAATCACTAGCTTTGAAACAGGTTACGCCGACCAAGTAACTAGTTTCGTTACGTTTCTTGAAATTGACGTAACGACCCACGTCTACTTTTGTAATCCTCGAATGGTTCAAATGTCTTATGCCCGGTTTCTGAACATCTGACATAAACTCTCACTACCTATTGATTCAATAAAGATATCCTTGAGATAAACTCTTGTTACCTGTCTCCGTTTTTCTATGCATGTGACAAGCCGTCACTGTCACTCCGCTGTGCGCTAGCATTGACTTGACGCTAGTTATCGAATCAATAGCGCCCAAGAAATTGGATGGTGTATCGATAGCTTAACGTTAGGATGCGTATCGCGATAGGATTGACAAGATACATAGTTATCGAACCAATGCGATGTCGAATAGATAAACCACCGACAAACAGACTTCAGAAACCGGGCATTAATAATATATAGAGTCATATATGCGAGAGTGCATTGTACGAAGATGTGAAGTAGTGCAGCAGAGGGACCTCGACCCTCGATGGTCGACGCCCGAGCGGCAGTCTCGTCCCGCTCCCGCTAGTGTAGATGCGTCGTGACTTGTGTGTTGTTACAGTCAGGGCCCACACTGCCAAGGACGGTATTCACAGCGAGGAAATGAGGAAACTCATTGACAGGTCAGTCTCTATGTCTCCTATACAACCCTCCCTTCATATCCGTGTCTACCACGATTGACGAACCACTAGTCTATACTTACTTACTTAAAGATGAATCACGTATTTGAAAAAGCTTGAAAAAAGAAGGGGTGTTAACATACGTTCCATTTGGTTCCATTTAGGCTCTTTTTCACATAAGTCCCCGTGCGAGTCGCGGGGCAGAATGTACACAAAGTGCATTTTTTTATTTTGATGAAAGTTTTAGCTTATTTTTTAAAATGAAATAATGAAATTCGTGTTTGAATCAAAATTATATAGGTAGCTAAAATAAATACATAAAAAGGATATTTTGAGGAACTAACTTTAGTTCTGTTTATTACTACGGGACTTCTTTCGTGAGAAGGAGTCTATATTTGTTGTAAGTGATTAGCATGCAAATAGTTATAAATAAAGTCATGTACCTATAATAAACATTAACTTATTTTGGCGTAATTCTATGTTAATGGAATTTCAAAAGTTGCCTGCTTTCCTATCCCACTTTGATAGTGGACCGAATTTTCTTACAAGCATCCGTAATTAATAGTCAATTGTTCACGGCTACAGCTCCGAGCTCAAATGAGAAGACAGTTCCTCATCCCCCACTCTCGCTTTTCTATTCCGTACCACTCCTACGATTAGACCAATTGCTATAGTGACTAACTGAGTTGAATCAGATAGCTGTGACCAAATGAGTGTGTGACGAACAGCGTTACTGACCTGGAGCGTGTAATCCGTCGTCACCACTCAAGCCCCTTTCCCCGCGGAAGCATTTTCAGTTACGTGTTTCGTCTATAACTAAACAGATGCTGATGATCATTGTGATAACAGAATTCATCAACTGTTACTCAATACCAATCTATATCTATATACACTCAATAATTATGACACATACATAATACTTACAGTGTAACATTTGAGTTAGATAATCGAAGTTAACCAGGTACTAAACCGTATCCTTGTGTGTGCGCTAGCACGGGAGAGAGCTCCATGTCATGTCCTAGTTATAACTAAATTGAAGCATTTTTAGATATCTAGTCTATGCTCGTTATTAAGCATGTGTTATGTTCTGCATCCGTGATCTACAGGAAACAGTAAGTCCAAGTATGTCGATATAATTTACATACTGTATGTGCCCTTCTTCCGCTGTGTTTATGTTACATTATTAACCTTTTGTGGCTAACACTCTTATCTCTTGCACCTTTTACTTCCAATCGTTTAGCTGGAACTACGGTAAGGCGAAATCTTAAAAGCAGCTAATTTTTTGGTTTATTTTTTTGAATTGCCATAACTAATATTAAACGTGCATTTAAACTGTGATCTGTTTAAAAGTTTAGCTGCTAGCTAAAACCTTTAATAAACTTATAAATTAAAGCAAGTTTATACAGCTATATCCTAAAATTATAACCGTTTCATAGAGTGTAGAAACAGCCTGGCACGTAGCTGATGCTCTAGCTAGAGGTACTGCTACAATAGAACTCCTGATCAAAAGCGCAGAAACACCGGAATTAATCCAACTGCCTTTCCCTCGTTTGGAATAAATCTTCACCGCGTCATACAAACGAATTTTGCCTAGTGTATCTAAGAGTTTGTATGGCACAGTGAGTTTTTGCTGGTAAATCTGCCATGGCGAATTTTCCATACCAACGTAGTACGAAATTAATTTTCAAAATATCTACCCTTATTATTTGGAGTTATTCGAACTTATAAAGTATTAATCTAAGTTTCTATCCTTTTCTTCTATTAATAAATAATTTACCTAAAACGAAACTAATATCCTAAAGGAATTTATAATTTTATTTCTAGTGAATATTTTAGATTATACGGATTGAATTGTAAATAATTGAAACTATATGCGTAAAACTTTTTAAATTTACACTATTTGTTAGCATGGTTACATTTTACTTTACCCAGTAAAATGTAACTATGAAACCATAACCCCATATAATATGGTGTAGATAAGTATAATTTGAAATACAACATTTTGTAAATTCGGGTATACGTTAGTATGGGAAATGAAAGGTCCGCAAATAAAAGTGGGGCGTGTCCAATAACAAGTTGTGTGAACGTTGCAGACCAGAAGCAACCACCCCAGTCGCCCAGCAAGCAGGCCACGGACGGGGCGGACTCACAGCCTACGATACTGTGGCAGTGTAACCTGTAAGACGTCACGATATACTCCGCGATCTAGCGGCACACACCTCGCTACAAACAATCTTATTATAATTTAACTGGAACATCACCATCTTGCTGACGTACGCCTCGCGCTTTCATTAAGTAACCTTATCGATTCTATTTGATACAGCTTCTTTTCTTTGCAACTTAGTTATATTTATTATAATGCTAAGAAAATATCAGCGAGATGGCGATACCTCGTGCCAAATGTCTGATTTCATTATTCGAGTGTGCTGCTACCTTATGTTGCTATTACTTTAAAATTATCCCAACTTAGTTGGCTGGATTTTTTTGTAGATTTAGTTTGTATTTTTTAAACGCACATTCGTGCCATGAAGTTACTCATTAGTTTCGTGTCTGTGGTAAATAAGATGAGATAATGTATAGAGTTGTCTATGTTCCCTTCCCGAGTCCAGTCAACGTAGGTAGGGTCGCGCGTCACAATTAGTCTTACCATTTATAACAAACAGAAATCTATGGTTGTGGTAGTTATTTCAAATGAATATATTTGAATTGAATAGGTTTAGGTGACGCGTAGATTTCGAATCAGAATGTCTTCAGAGCTAAATGTCTCTTAGAACTAAGCGATCGCAACGTAAAACGTTTTTAAAGGACAACAATTTAAAATGTCTAAGTACAATACTAGTTTTGTATACTAGAATACAAGCTATACCTACCGGTTGTTCTTTAGGTGCTTTTCGTTTTGATCGAACATGTTTAAAAGTCAAACTTTGTAGACCTTCTAATCTGAAATGATAACTTTCAGTATCATTAACTTACACTTTCTTTATTGTAACTAGTGAAGTTGTTCTCATCTCCTTTGCCACAGAAACATTTACGTTTTAAGTTTTATTTGTTTAGCTTAATTTAAAGAAAGTTTTGATGGAGCTGGTTATAAGGGGTGTGATGTATGAATATTTCGATTTAAATTAAGCTCAACATGTAATATTGTGATATTTTGTATTTTTACCCCTTTATATTTTTTTTAATAAGACGTAACAAGTTATTTACACCTGGTACTGGTGTCCTTTTAGAATTTAATCTTATTTCCAACAACTGAAAAGTTGATTCGATGCTTCCTTTTTGTATTACTGGTTTAAATGCTTTTTGATTTTATTTAATAATCTTTGACATCAATTTTATTGTTTTGATTTGCATTTAAACATACTATTTAGTATATAAGTTTAGATATAATCATTTTACTAGTAAATAATCGATTCTTATAACTATGTAATCCGTAGCTAGTTCGTAACAGAAGAAAGTTACTCATTATTATACCTACCTACTATAACTTTAATTTTAAGAATGTTTGAAAATAATAAAATATAGGATAACTTTGCAATCGAAACTGCCATAACAACGCGTCTTATGCCATAACAACAAAGTTACCTTTGACTAACGAATAGGTATACGGTACCTATACCTGCCGTTTACACTTTACAATACAATAGAACCAACACTGCTAATACGGAATTTATGATATTTTCTAATATTATTATCATAGGGTAAGGTGCATTTAAGGCGAACGAGTCAACGTCACTACCACTCGTGAGGCGGTAAGGTAATTATTTTCCTAACTACGTAATCACTTAAGCAGCGGTTCCTTATAAAACTACTTTGTCGCAGACTGTGTATGGAACCGCACTGACCGCAGTTCAGGCCTTGAAAGTGTCAGAGTTAAAAATCTGATTCCCTCACCGTCACAGAGTCACTATGTAACGATGAGTCGATCGCCCATTTTAATAATCATACCTAATCGTAATTTTGTCCTTCTATATATTATGCAAACGATTAGATGTAAGACACTAATGTGTCACTTTCTAGATGTTTCTCTTTATATGTTGTGCATTGTCGTGTAAGCTTCGCAAGGTAGGCTTCTAGTTGGGTTCGAAAACTTCCTAGCAACAGATATCTTCTTTAACCTTCCAATTAGAAAAATTGAACTTAAAAATTAATTAAGAAAAATTTAAATGTGAACAAATTGATAAACTATATTCGAAACGATAAGGTAAAGATTATATTCGAAATTAAACTTGATCTTAAAATATGTCGGCAGTATAAATAAACTATTAATATTAAGTTTTGGGTTATTTTGCTGTAGTGTTGCGTTTGGTTTGCAGCTAGTTGGAAGTAAGTTAACTATTTATTGATTACACGATACATAATATAGCTAACCGCAACTAACATACTGTACCAAAGTGTTTGATTTGTGTTAAATAAACTACTCAAAAGTCAACAGTATATCACTGTTTCATTTCAATTTTCCTTAGCTTTAAAACCGGGTTACAACAAACGCGTGGCGTGCGTGAATGTCTCTTTATCTCTTACATTATATGGAAGTGAAAGAGAGATGACAATAGATCTGTGAAGTATATTATACGGTTGACTTAATTTTGTATAAATGATTTACGCGTTTGTTGTGACATGCCCTTTATTGAAAACCAAAATGTGTTACTCAAAAGCCCTTAAGGCTGCGGCCGCATAGTCAGGAGGCTGGCTTAGCGGCTAGCGAGTCACCTAACTAAAACAAACAGTCTAGAAAGTTCGCGACCGACCACACTGAGTGCTTGGCGCCTAGCTGTGTATCTTGTCAGAAAAGCCACTAGGCGCTAAGTGCAAAGCAAGCCGCTTGTTGATGCGGCCGCAGCCATAGAAAGGATTTTCTAAATAATTATCTTTTCATTCAAACTTTAGGATGTTCCACAACCTTAAACCTCAATAACGAAACTTCTTCATCTCTACAACAGAGGCGTTTATTTTTACATAGAATTTGTTAAATAATTACATAGAACTAACGTAACGGCAGCTTGATGTGAGTTGTTTACGCAGAAGCAGCCTTTACTATCTCCTCGGCGACTTCCACGGCGATCGCAGCTTCAGCCTTAGCCTGTAAATAATAAACATAAAATGTAACATATAAACTATTGATTCACTATCTACTAAAACCGCATTAAAATCCGTCGCGTAGTTTAAAGATCTAAGCATACATACAAACATACAGTAGGAAGCGACTTTATTTAATACTTTGTAATGATAATGATAAATGTCGTGGGGTAAGCCCGACGACATTCATCATTATCATTACAAAAATTTTCAAAGTTTACTACATTTTATTGTGGGATTCGTCAAAGGTGGCTAAAGGATCTGGCGATATCTAGGAAATCTTCAGTTCTCCCGCGCGGTGGCGAGTGGACACTGAGTGGAGTGGGTTGGTCTCGAGGAGAGTCAGTGTCACGCAGGTGGCCAGGCGTACATACATTATCAAATCCCGACGCCTATGCATAGTGATATACAATTTTCAAGAAAAATGATTATTACTATACAGGGTAAACCATTTCGATGGGCTTTTAGGGAGATATCCTGAATCTAAATAGTCTTTCATCAAAAATCGATAGGTTGAACAAACCTGTTCATTTCCAGCGGAGTTCAGTTCTGACTGCGCTTTGCTAAGCGCCTCCTGCGCCGCGCCGCGGTCGAGACTCTCCAGGGGGTGAGCTTCCTCAGCCAGAACCTAAATTAATTTAATTGTAAAATTTAATTTGATTTGATGTTGTTTTATTATTACTTTATAATTTACTATTTACTAGCTGCGCCCCGCGGTTTCACTCGTTCACAGTATTACAGCGTTCACGGTATTCCGTGAACCGGGGGAATACTGGAATAAAAGCAAACATAATTGTATACTTGCTACCTTATACTTCTACAATCAAAGTACACAAATATTACTTTATATTGGCATGGACTTTGAGTAGGGCATGAGATTTTTATATAGTTACCTGAACTGAAGAGTCATCATTGACGGTGATTGTGCCAGATGAGACAAAGATTTTGGTCTGTTTGCCATCATTCTCTAGGACTGTTACCACACCAGGACGTAGCACAGCTGGAAGCATATTATAAAATAAAAAATAAAAATAAATATTCCACTACAATGCACACAGAGCAATCTAGCCCGAAACTAAGCACTAGGCTTGTACTTTGGGTACTAGACAACATATATACTACATATTATACTTTTTTTTTGTAAATACATACATATTATACATAGAAAGACACCCAGACCAGATACAAACATTTATTTTTAAGCATAAATATTTGCACCCGACAGAAATCGAACCCGCAGCCTTCTGCATTGCAGTCGAGCGTCCGCCCGACGTGCCACAGAGGCCGTCACCGTATAGTACCTATGTCAGTATTATCTGTCTGTTATATTTTCATACCTAAACTTGCCAATTAAGATAAGTTTAGGCCCTGAAATGTAGGCATTAACCTGAACTTGGTTCCAGACTTATACATGAAAAAAAGCAAGACTGCACCTTGCTTTTCTACACATATTGAAAATAACGTAACATAACACACTATTATTACTGAGAAATATGCCAAATTGTTAACAGAAATTGTTACTTACCGAGTGTGGGTACGTGTTTAGGCAGGATACCGAATGACCCACTGAAAGAGGGGACATCAATTTGCCTAACAACTTGCTTATTGTAAAACACCTGTAACCAATTTTTTTTTAATAAGTAGTATAATGCTCGTAAATCTTTATGATCCCTCTGAAGTTAGGCGCGAGTTCGAAACCGCGCAGGTACAGTCGAGTACAGTGCAATTATTGTGTGGTGATAATGATAATGTTATTGAGACGATTTTCAGTAAATTTTGCTAGAAGGTTAAGTACCTTCTAGAAGCTACAAGGTAAAAAACGGTCAAATGCGAGTGGGACTTTCGCACCGAGGGTTCCGTACATATGTAATAGCTAATAAAACTTAACGTAACACATTAAATCGACCGCGTGGCATTTTTAACCAAAATAAAAACGATTAACAATCAACAATAACAAAAACGAATTAACAATAATAACGAATAACTTTAACAAAAAATAACAAAAACGAAAAGTATTACAGGACTCGACTGTACTTCAGAACAAAAATGCGCATGTGTTTAGTGTACGAACGTAGCACTCACACTAACACTCGGCGTGACAGGAAGCGAGCGGTCGGAACCCCTCCCGACTACCGCACCTCTACCTAACACATCTAAAATTCGCGTTCTGCGCAGCCACTCGCGGCTAACCACGAGAGCTCAAAAAGTTTTGAGAGCACTATATATTATATTGTGCTAATATCATGTAAGGTAAAGCTGTTACAAACAAATGGTTTCAAGCTAGAATAGTGACACCTAATTACCTTGTTGCCAGCTGCAAATGTCAGCGCCATTTCATCGCTTTTCGGAGCATCTGCATAGGATCTTACTTGGAGCCGTCTGGCAGCAGATCGTAGAACACCACGGAATGCAAGAGCCATTCTACAATATGTTGTTCATTATAGAATACAATAGATACATATAATGTTATGAAGTTAGTGTTGTGGTATATTCACAACGTTAATAAAAAATATTTTAAAAGAGTAATATTATGAATGAGAGTTGAATTGAGTTATATCCACTATGGAGATTAGATAACCTAAAATATTTAATACTTGAAAAAGTTTTATACTCTGAGTAAAGATTATATTTATGTGGTGATAAAAAGAACCACTTCAAAGAGGCATAAAATTACTGTATCAGAAAAGAATGCTGTTAGAAGGAATGTTTTGCACAAAAACAAGAGCAGATTATGTAATAATTTGTGGTTGCATATAGCAAGCAAACTAGAGAAATATTGACGTATAGCACTGCAATGTATTTATAATAACCCTTTCTTTCTAAATATTCAATAAAATTCTTACTTTCTAATTAAAAAATGAAATTATTCTGAAAAATCGCACCAATTCAACCAAAAAAATCAATTGACCAGCCGCTGGTCCTAGTAGGACACTGACAAATAATTCATGATGACAGTGACAGTGATAGAAAGTTTTGGCCACTTTCTTGGCCGAGATTGACAACATACATTCACAACGGTGGCAATGAAAATAAACCAAGGAACAATTAAGAACTATCATTGCAAATGAACGCCGTTTTATTATGAATATAAAGATGCCCTCGACTTGACTTTAACTATGACGACTTGACTGTTTCGATGCAATAACTTATTTTTTTTATTTCTTATCGGTTGTGAACCGATTATGGCCATTAGGAAATTAGCCAGTGTCAAGTATTCTAATAAATTATGCAAGTTATTTGCATCGGGAGTCTTGGCGGGAACTCCTTGAGGAGATGTGGTGCTAAATTTTCATTTTTGTGAAACCTAGTTCATATGCGTGCAAATTGTTTAATTTCGGGGGCATATTAATCAATTTAGTTTCCTGAAGGTGTACAAGTGGAATGAAAGTGAAAATCGGTGCAAAACATTGACTTAGTGTTGTCTCCAAGGCTCCGTGAAGATTGTTTGTAAATGGCCGCCGCGTTTACAAATGATTCCCTAGACTTGACTTTAACTATGACGACTTAACTGTTTCGATGCAAATAACTTGCATAATAAATTTGAATACATGACACTGGCTAATTTCCTAATGGCCATAATCGGTTCACAACCGATAAGAAATAAATAAAAAAAAATTTGCATCGAAACAGTCAAGTCGTCATAGTTAAAGTCAAGTCTAGGGAATCATTTGTAAACACGGCGGCCATTTACAAATAATCTTCACGGAGCCTTGGAGACAACACTAAGTTAATGTTTTGCACCGATTTTCACTTTCATTCCACTTGTACACCTTCACGAAACTAAATTGATTAATATGCCCCCGAAATTAAACAATTTGCACGCATATGAACTAGGTTTCACAAAAATGAAAATTTAGCACCACATCTCCTCAACGAGTTCCCGCCAAGACTCCATGCAATAACTTGCAAAAATGAAAAACACTTGACACTGGCTAATATAACATAGCATAACATAGCCAAATAAAAGAAGAAAAAGAAAAAGAACTACGCTTTTTTTGAGTTTATTGTCAAAGTCATATTTTTTAGAATATGGCGCGCAAAATATTATTGAATAGTGCCTCAGAATTTCAGAATTTTCATTTTATGTGCACTTAATTATTACCAAATAAACCATTTACTATCCAAAATTTTTAAATCAAATGTTAAGTGAATTAAGTGCCATAAAATACATGGAGATATGAACGTGAAAGAAGTTAACGTTGACAACATAACAAAACTAGTATCGCAACAAATCGACCAAATAACTTGTTTTGAATGGTTAGTAGGTACAGACTATTCCCTTGGATGATCATTGATAATCCACGGTTGCCACACGAGTGTTGTGTGGCCGTGTAATGCTGTCCATCATTATCACTCAATGATAACTATTTTCTTTCAGTTGCAAATATTACATCGCTCCTGAAACTGCGAATTGTGGTCACACATTGTGCCACAGCTGCTGGAAAGGTCGCCATACGTGCCCCGTTTGTTCTAAAGAGTTTAAACGTCAACAGCTCAGGGTAAACATCCCTCTTCAAAAATGTTGTGTTGATGTACTCGCTCTCAAAGAAAGCTACCAAAAGCATTTCAATGTTACATGTAAGTTTTAACTAAAAATAAAGTTTTATTGTGTGTTTCCACAATAAGCCCAATAACTGGGCCTTTTTGCGTGGCTTTAGCCATGGGTTTCCTCACAATATTTTCTTTCACTGTAATAGTCATGTTATTAGCACACATAAATATTTCTTAAGAAAAAAACATAAGTGTGTGATTGGCCGGCATTTGAACCCACAACATGGGATTTGAATGAAAGTGAGTGTATTTATCAGTAGACAAACACCAGTCAAAACTTTCATCCATTAAACTAATTAAAAAATGTCTCTTGACCTTACTAATAGTAAACTAAAACAACATATTTTTTGGCAAAATTATGTGCTTGTTGTGATTAAAGTCTCATTTTCTTTGATTTTCCAGTGGAAGAATTTATGTTAGATCCAATATGTGACGTTAGATCTAATAAAGATAACACAAAACATGTCATAGATTGGCTAACAAGTTCTCAAAATCAATTTTCAGCACCGGTTAGTTCAGAATCACCAGAAATACAGAATTTAAATCAATTGGAAGTATCCACAAGTCATATTCAAATTCATGGTAATACTAGAAAGACTAAAAGCCCTGAGAAAGTTTTACATGTTTCTGTACCCCAAGATGATTGGGATAAAATAGAACCTATGCCAGATACTGAAGATTTAAACAAAAACAGGGGGAAAAATAAAGAAAATGTAATTAGCCCCATGGATATTGAGCCATACTTTTTTGACGAAAATGAATACACATCTAACAATCCAAGAAGAAGCTTGAGAAAAAAAGAAGTAAAAAGTAATGATTCAATGATTAAGAAAAATCATAACAATTCAGTCAATAACATAAGTTCTAAAGACTCCAGTGGGGAAACAGAACTGAAATCAAATAAAACTAAACAAACTTGGAATAATGTGAAAAGAATGAGAAAGGAGTTTAGTAAACTGAATAAAATGAATAGAAATAAATTAAATGTTTCAATTGAAATGTGTAAAAAAACAAAAGACAACACCAAAACTACAGAGTTACCGAAAGTAACAGCACCACCAGTTTATGAAATAGATGATAACACGCCAACTGTTACTGCCCCTAATGTTCAAAATATAGCTGGAGAAGCTGACATGTCTGAGTTAGCTAATATCCAAACTAATGAAAATCCTACTCATATTGTAAATGAAAAAAATGACAAGGAAAACAATTGTAATCTCCCAACAGCTAAATCTAAATCCATAATTAGAAATTCCAATATTCCTAAAGTTTCGTTTTATAGAAAATGTGCCTTGCGTCCTAAAATAACTACTAATAGCACTAAAATAAACCCACCTAAACCTGTTTTGCATAATAATAACTCAAGCCATGCTTTCTCTAGTGATGACATTCAAATCACCTTCAGAGTTGGCAGCACAATCACAAACATTAGTATAAAAAAGAAGAATGACTCTGAAATTATAATCAATGACAAAAAAATCCAAACATCTTTAGTTCCTGGTAATGTACCAACTAAAAATATAAAGTCAATGGAAATTAATTCTGCGACACAGAATATTCAAATCGACATTGTAGGTGAAAATGATGTTAATATCCAACACAAAAATGCAGACAATGTTAAACAACATTTTACATTATCAAAATCTATGTCAGGAAAGAAAAATACAGACTCTGCAGACACAGCCACGGCTCAATTTGAAATTACAGAAAGTGTTGAGAAACAACTCTCAAGTATCATGGAACAAGCTGAAAATAATCAAAAACAATCCAAATCTAAATCAGATTCACAGAAAGATGATAAAGATCATAAAACAGTTCCAAATACAGAACAAGAAATAGAATATCTAAATGATTTGGACCTATTTGAAAGTGGTTCTGTTAAAGAGCCTGTACAAATGCTTAAGGAAGCTAATTATGCTGCTTCAGAAATCCTTGTTTCTACAGTTCATAGTAAACATAGAACACAAAAAGGTTCAAATAAAAGGCAAAGAGTTGAACAAAAAGGAAATCTTGAATCACAAAATAAAAAACCTAAACTAGGAGAACCAGAAAGGGTAACAATCAATGAATCGATAGATGCAGAGAAAGACACAAATGGTAACATTCTTGATAGTGAACCCTTAAATTACGACTCTGTCATTGGAAATGTGTTTGCAAGTATTGATGCTGATATGAAAGAAATTAATAGTGGAAATAAAACAGCAAACAAAGTTATTGTAGAACAAACTGAAGCAGAGAAACCTGAAAATCAAAAGGAAAGTGAAAATCTGTTTTCAGTTTACATTGTGGATAAAGATAATGATGAGGATGAAAGAAAAGAATTTGATTCAGTACAGAACAAAGAGGTACATAATTGTTTTTCACTTATCTTCTTTGTGTTTGGCACTTTATTATTTCTAGTAGGGGACGCCAGCGCAAGCACCAGACGGGTGATCTGTCCTCTCATGTTGGGACCATTCCACCCAAACTGACGTTTGGCACTTTAATAGACTGAGAATATATGGCTTACATTTACTGGTTGTCCCGATTTTGCATCATAAAACACTTTATTTACTGGTTGATTAGTCAATGGCCTGCATTCAAATAGAGATTGGGGATTTATTGAGTAATTCCCCTGAAAACTATAAAATAATGAAAATGTCAAATGATTTGGGTGTTCCCTGCAAGCATTTATAGTGCCTCATATTGAAAATCTTGGATTCAGGTTCCATCAACTAATAAAAATGTTTACTAGGAAAGTTTTGAAAGGGCTTTTACATGCTTTTGCACCTGCATGCAGGCTTTGTTAATCAATAAAAATGAGCCATGAAATATAAGTACAATTTTTTTTACAGTTACCAGTGGAACTTGATCAAAATTTTGATGATTTCTTAACACCAGTCACAAGTCACAATGTGGTAACAAATTCAGGAAAAAGCAAAACAGAAGCAGAGGTTATGGATATTAATGATGACTCAGAGAGTGTTGTTGAAGAAACACCACAGAAGTAAGATCTAGTTATTGTCCTAATGCCTAAACTTAGATTGAATTGAACATTATTTGGTAACAAGATCAGCCAGACTAAAAACTTCCATTTCATAGTTAAAACTTTGCAGTATCTTAGGCTACAATATTACAATTTCCATTAATATAATATAACAATAATGTATGTAACATTTTGTTGTCTGTTATGTTTCCAGAAATTCTTCAATTACTAAAAGTAAACCAAAAAGTCATGAGACAACTTTGGTCAGAGAACTGAGTGATACTCAGAAAGTGAAATCATTACATAAAAAGACATCAGTAGTAGAGCTATCTGACACTCCAGATGTGCGAAACAGTAAGAACATTACCGTCCTTGAAACAGCTAAGCGTAGTACATTAGAAACTCCGTTGACAATAAATAAATTTGTCAATCAAATCACACATAAATCGACTCCAGTGGCGAGAAAATCATTGAATTTCAGTCATGGAGATGACAACGACACTGATCCAGAACAAACATTGTGCCCTACTAATGACCAAATTGCTAAAACTACTCAGGAAAAAGAATTTTTAAGGAAAGCTTTTGAAAAAACCCCTGTTCCAATGGTAAAACCCTTAAGAAGTCATAGTACGAAAATCAAGAAATTGTGTATTGCCGGATCATGCTTGTCATCATCAGAAGATATGAAGCTAAAAGTGTTCTGTTCAAAACATAACTTTACATATCTTGATAAATATACTGGAGAACTAACTCATCTAGTAGTAGGTGTTGATGAAGAAAACAAATCACAAAGGTGTGTTTCTTTATAGTCATCTATCTTATATTATTTTTATTTATTTAACTTTAAAAGTAACCCTAGACCATCATATCCCAAATGCCCTTCCCTGGGATATGATGGTCTTATTTATAACCCAAATTTATAGAAAAATTAAGTAATTATTTCGTCAAATAGTCGATTCGTCACTAATACTTGTTTTTTGTTAATACATAGATATTATACATAAAGATAACACCCTGAACTACAAACATGCATTTGTGGTTAGCATAAAAACTTGTCCCCAGTGAGAATAGAATCTGCAACCTTCTGCGTCAATAATCTATTATTGTACTAGTGTATTTATATGTTTATGTTCCAGATCTGTAAAATACATGTGTGCATTAGCTGCATCAAAATGGATCGTCTCCTACATGTGGATAGAAAAATGTCTAGAAGCCAATGAGGTTGTTAACGAGGTAAGCATTCAGCTAATGAGACATAACAGTATATAGGACAGCATACTGTACATCGCTAGGATTCAACTTCTGAGACGCAGACAGACTTTCGAAGCGCCACAAGACCGACGGCGACGCTTCCCACGAATACCAGGAAGGCAATAACACAATCGCAATTGTGCATCTGGTCGAGTTTTATACATAGGATCGAATGACTTTGTTACACACGCATTTTATGACAGGTGGACGGTCATAGTGAATGTGTCCAAAAGAATTTCCTTAACAAAATCTCTTACAACAAACCTTGGTAAACCCACTTGCTGCAACGTCGAATTGTTGCAGTCTCAATTCTTGCCGATAGTATTTAATCCCAAATGACGTATTTCTGTCGCTTTGACGAGACTAAAAACAATAAAATTAAATTTTCTTGAGGTTCCCGTACAACACACATTTTTTTTTTCATAATTGTACCCTTGGTGCGAGTGTCCGACTCGTAATTAGCCGGGTTTTTAATTTTGATCGTAATTTTGTTAAAGGGACCTTTCGAAGTATTAGATAGTACAGGAGACCCTGGTCCCATGAGGTCTCGACTATCTAAACAGAAACTGTTCCATGGGATGGCGTTCTATTGCTTCGGCCCGTTTAGCGTTCTGGATGAAAAGACACTCAAGGTTTGTATTGTTAGAATACATATCTACGCTGATTTATAATATAGATAGATGTTTACTCGCAGCACACCGAGTCGTGAATCGTGGGAGCTGTGTAGAGAGTATATAGCTATCTCCTCACAAATGCGAAATAAAAGCTGATTGGAGAACCCTTACTGAGTGAGGTTAAGTCGTGAGTTTAGTACATTATTCATTAGAAAACTAAATACAATACAATGCTAAGTTGTACTTACATCTTACATTAAAGATATACAGTATTGTATGGATGAGTTTTGTGTTTAGAAAACGGTTATTTAAGCCAAAAGCCGGCCCTTTTCTGGGCGTCTATGCAATCAACTGTTGTCGTATTCTAAGACTTTCAGTATGAGATTTTTTGAGTTTAATAGCTGCTTAATTATTTAGGTAAGTAGCTCTAAAATTTATAGTAGCGTTTCAGTATTCCACTTTTATATACTTTCAAACATAAAACGTTTCAATGTAGTTAAAAATTTAATTCAGATAATGCTGGAGGCGGCCGGTGGGCTGGTCGTGAAGGAGGTCCAGGAAATAAAGGTGACCGCGAGGAGAGGGCCGGCCTTGCTGCTCGCCGAACCTGAAAACACACAGGAAGACAGATTTATATGTAAGTTTTTATCATTACATAGTATCAAACAAAGTCTCTTCCTGCTGTTTGTTTGTATGTATGCTTATGTTATGGTTTTTTAGTAGATTCACTTGCGGCGAGATTTGAACTCGCGTCCCTGGCTCAGTACCCCGATCGCTCAATCGAGCCTAAGTCGGAAAAAATAGTAGACAGGGAAACATTCATATTCTTAAATTCGCTGCTCGAGATGGGAACTTGCGTGGCCGAGTGGTTGAGGCACTGGGGTACTGATCCAGGGACGCGAGTTCAAATCTCGCCGCATGTGAATTTTCGAAGATGAATTTTTCCTTTAAAAATATTTCTAATAAATATGCCTTGAGCATTAAAACAAATTACGAAAACGATAGAGTGATTCAATAGGAAAGGACCTATTAAGTCGTTGGCATAGTCAACGGGAGCCATTTTGATTGTTTGCAATCTTTGGCGCACAATGAAACCTAAATATTTAGATAGAGGAGATCTAAATAAACAGAAATAAAATTGTCACATGATATCCTAAACATAAGTTACTTTATGTCCTAAACTTGCACTTTTCGGAGATATGGGCCTATGAAGTTTTAAAAGGAAAGTGTTTGAAAGTTCTCTAAAACGTCATGTCGCAGTTAGATTCGTTTACCAATAGAAAAAGACGCCAAACCATCTTTGCCTTCAAAGTATGCTTCTAAACCGTCCGTAAATAAAGTTATTCAAGTAGACCCATCCCCGCTATTTCAACGCTAATGCGCAAGAGGCATAAGAGAGCTGTAAATTATGCTATGAAACATAGGAAATAAAACACTGTAAACATAGGTAACTTTTATACATAAAAATGAATCCTTATTTCCCGTGGTAACGGCAGAACTGATTTCGCTAATTCTTTTTTTTTTTTTGTATTCATTTTACGATTTGTTAGGATCGGGACTTACGCGGGTGCAACTGCGGGGCGTACCTAGTCTTCTTTATACAAGGTGAACCATTTTGATGTGCTTTTAGGGGGATATCCTAAACTATAATAGATAGCAAAAAATGCTGAAAGGAGTTGCCTCCCCAAATTTAATATAAACTAAAATGACATAATTTGATTTTTGAAAAATTACCCTATCCGGAAATCAAACCTTGTCTTTTTGTTATAAAAAAAATTGATTAGACCATAAAAAAAATTGTAATAATGTTCAAAATGCTATCAAGGATGGAACACGATCTGTAACGATGAGATATTATGCTAATGCAGTTGTTTATTTAAATCGAGTAGGTCGTTGTAATAGGTACGGGTAACGCACGAGTAGAGGTACTTGTACTGAATACCTACTTGACTGTATGATATTTGACCGAACGAGCGAAGCGAGTGAGGTCCAGTGTAGACAGGCCTAGCGCTTGTATCTTTGTATCTATGTATGTTTGTTCGACGATAACTTGAGTATCGTAGCTCCGATCTTCATGAATTTTGGTATGCGCGTAATTTAGGTCAATAGAATTTATGAGTTCGAAGATGAGCCGGATCGGTAGTGGGGTTGGGGAGATAGTTCATAGTTCATGTTATGTTACAAATTGAGGTCTATTGTCGTAATTAAGTTCGCCTCGAACTGAGACCTCACGACCCCCTATCTCCCCAGCCCCCCTACCGATCCGGCTCATCTTCGAACTCGTAAATTCTACTGACCTGAACTACGCGCATACCAAAATCCATGAAGATCGGAGCTACGATACTCAAGTTATCGTCGAACAAACATACAAAGATACAAAGTTACAAAGATACAAGCGCCAGGCCAGTCTACACTGGACCTCACTCGCTTCGCTCGTTCGGTCAATGAATCCTTAATTCCCTTGGTCACGGCACCACCCGTGAACTGCTGGACTGATTTCACTATAATTCTTTTTTTTTTTGCTGTGTGTGTTTGCCAGCAGATGGTACTCATGAAATAAAAAAATTCTGAACTGATTTTGATTATGTTTTGGATGGAGATAGAGATTTTGAGAAGGACATATCTAAATTAATTTTGATCCTGATATTTCTGCTGGGTCAGGACTGACGCGGGTGAAACCGCGGCAGACGCTAGTGAAAATTATTTTAAAAGAAAATACATATACCATATCACAATGCAAGGTAAACATGGTCGTAAGCGTATACCTATAAACCCATTTATATATAGCATGTGCATTGGGCATCCCATGTTTAATATTTATATGATCTAACCTAACATTTCTATTTGACCTGTTTACCATGACTAAAAACAAGGTGTAGTTTTGTGTATTTGTGTAGGTGTAGTCATACAAGTAAGTAGTGTTACAATCGACGACCTCTGTGGCGCGTCGGGCGAACGCTTGGCTGCAATACAGAAGGTTGCGGGTTCGATTCCTGCTGGGTGCAAATATTTATGCTTAAAATAAATATTTGTACTTGGTCTGGGCGTATTTCTATGTATAATATGTATGTATTTACAAAAGAAAAATAAATATAAGTAGTATATCCGTTGTCTAGTCACCGTAACACAAGCTTAGCAGCTTACCACGGGGCTAGATGGCGCTGTGTGTTCGTCACAGGATTTATTTATTTATAATGATCGAAACGTCGAAGTAATAAATAATAATACGCGATTAAGACCCGGTAAAATGTACCTACCTATGTTTGCAACTCGTGTCAATTTAAAAAGTTTATAAAAACAAGGTGTTTTCGAAATATCTACTTTTCGTACCTTTGCCCCTACGTAGATAATTATCTGTTAATTGCCGCACGTGATATTGGTAATTACGCATTGTTTTCGCCAAAATTAAGTTTAATTCCATTTTATATCTTATCCTTTATAAAACGTGTCAACTTATGTTAGTAATATATTACTAGATATCATAATTATCAATAAGTATGATAGATGATAGTTTGTTTGTTCATCAACTAGCAGTTCTCCGCGGTTTTACACGCGTAAATTGGAATATTGCTCGAATGTTGGTATAAAAAGTAGTCTATGGTTCAATAAGAATAAGAATAAGAATATTTTTATTGCCATAACTGTGTACATTAAGGTCTTACAATAGTATAACGTTTCAACAGTTTACTCATTTCGAGCATGCAATAAGGTAAAACAGTAGTAGGTACCTACTTAAAATAAAATTTTAATCCTAAGGTTAATTAAACATATTAATAATATTGTAATTTAGTCGCTTTTCATAATTATCGAAAAACTCTATCTCAATCTAAATCTCCTGCTATATAATCTGTATACCTATAGTTTCAATCGGCAATCGGTTCAGAAGCCGTAGTGTGAATTTTTCGTAAAAAAAAACGTGAACGTGATGGTTAAGTTAACGCGTGTTTTGGATGGAAACTCAAAAAGCGCCCCTAGCGGACGATATCGAAGTTACCAGTTTCCATACAAAATACGCGTTAACTTAACCATCACGTTCGCGTTTCTTTTACGAAAAAACTCACACTAAGCTTACTGTAGGTGTTGCGTGAAAAAGTACCAAGCAAACTCGTTTATTTACTGACTTACAAACTTACATTAAGGTCCCTATACGAGCTACACTAAAAATCCCTGTCAAATTCATCGATAATTGTTGATTATTTTATGACGCAATGTTTTGAAATACCTACATTTAGGTGAAGTTTCAAGACAAAAACTTCTTATTGTTTCGAAGCCTTAGGACATTTTACTTAGACAAAAATGTTGTTTTTTTTGTCTAAAATGTGCTAAGGCTTCAACACCTTTCGACATTTTTATTTAAATCTACATCAAAATGTCGGAAACAATGTAATTTACAAACGCTACAAAGGAAAATATTCTAAAACATAGCATCAGAAAATAATCATCAATTTTCTATGAATTCGATAGGTGTTTTCAGGTTAACTCGTATAGGGGCCCTAATATTTGTAAGATGTAGTAGGAAAGCGTTATAGGAGCCTAGTGCCCTAGGGTATGGCTTAGGGCCTTAGGGCATCGTTTAGGGTCCTATGGCATCGCTTAGGGCCCTAGGGTATCGCTTAGGGCCCTAGGGTATCGCTTAGGGCCCTAGGGCATCGCTTAGGGTCTGAACCTCCTATAGGTAATGCTTTCTTCCATTTCATAATTCTTTATCTAACGCGCGCCGCTCTCTTTCAGTTGAAAGGAGTTAAACCTAAAATTAGGCTTGGTATAATAGAACATGTTTCATCTACAAGTTCGAGTAAAAACGACCAAGGATATAGTATGCCTTTTTGCCGCAATTTGGACCTTGGAGTGTTTAACATTCTCGAGTATATTTTTTTTCTCTAACTCAATCATGAAGATTATCGTTTTAGTAGAATTGTGTTATACCTACCTAGTCAAATTGTCCGTGTATCGTTTTTTTAGTTATTATAATACTAGCTGCGCCCCGCAGTTTCACCCGCGTAAGTCTATACCCAATTTTTTTTTTTTTTGCATAAGATCCTTCTCCTGATTATAATGAACTGAACAAAAAATAATCAACGAAATCGGTCCAGCCGTTCAAGCGTGATGCTGTGACAACGCGAAATAGGGATTCATTTTTATATACATATAAGAAGATTAAGATTTATATCGAGTTGTATAAAAATCAATGAAAGAAATAAAATTTCGATTATATAGTTTTCGACAAAACCAAAATCGATCCAAATAAAACTATATCATGTGGGTACAGAGATTTGTTTTAGGTATTTGGTGCCAGACACCATCAAACATACCTAGCTTTGAATAACCTTGCGAGCTAGAGGAAAATGATCGCTCGTCTATTCATACACAGACTGAATACAATGTAGGTAGGTAACTACCTAATGCATATGCACGCTCATATAGCCTGGGACGTGTCCACACACATACATTACACCTTTGCGGCAAACTGCGCAATTTCCTATCATATCACAAGCAGTTATTAGCAAGGGTACCTGACTATGAATTGAATATTTATGCTTTTAATAAAGAAGGGAACGACGAAAAGTCTATACTTGTATCCCAATTACTTAAAAAGAATAAACAGTAGAACAAAAGTTTATAGATTTAAATAATCGTGTCTGTCTGTTTCTCCGTTAGTTGAGCATTCAAAAACTACTAAACCGATTTATATTCGGTTTTCACTATTGGAAAGCTCTGTTTTAAATAACATAAATAGAAGGAACCTAAAAATTTTGATTTACGTTTAAACTGCTTACTTAGTGAGACCTGGATCTTTAATCCTATATTAGACTAATCGGACCTATGGTAAAATCTAAATAAAATGGATAGAAATGGAAAGATAAATGAATAACCAAATCGCTCCATAAATTTGTGTTTTTAATTATCAGTTTTTTTTTGTTGTTTTAGATCTCGCAATGGATTTGAGTATTGTTCCCGTCAATTTCGAATGGGTACTGAACTGCCTGGGAAGCTACACCTTGAGCTCCATACATGAATTGTTGCTGTGTCCCTCTTCGATATTACACAAGAATGTTAAGACATGGCCGCAAGAGCTAATGGCGCACGAAGATGATTAAAATTTAAGTGTTTGAACCATGGAAATACTGGAGGTGATGTCTCAAATATATCTCATAATATTTTTTTGCGATTAAGACGTTAAAAGTGTCATTTGCGGTAACGTTACCGCAGTGGCTGTTTACAACTGTCTTTCTATTGATGGTTGAGATCAAGCGTTTGAACCGGTCTATTGTTTTTATGTGATAGGTAAGCATTGGACCACTGCGCACTGTCTTAGCAGATGACTCGATAACATCTATGGTACAGCAAGTTGACCTAGTATTTAGTGTAGTTTGGATGCTCAAATCTACGGCATTAACTATGTTGCCTTGTTGAAATAAAGAAAACTCACTACTAGTACAAAGATACATTAACTTTCACATTTATAATTTTTATAGGATGTGGATGTGTGTTAAAGTGAAATAAGCTGGTTGTTAGTTTATTTTAACTTTTTTTAGTCTTAGGTTTCCGGCTGGCCGAAGAAATGTAATTAGCGCCGTACCTGTCACATTCGCAAATACAATAATATCGATGTTGTTTTGTTTACAAAATCATAGTTTTTTTCCATAAAGAGTGTTGATGTGGGGTCTACTTCATAATATCGTTAATGACTACATCAATCATCGCATTATCGCACACGTTCGATCGACAGATTAGATTATTGTAGCGACGCTATATCGATAACACGTTGCATCGACAGAAAACCATATAGATCCGTGGTCGTCAAACTGCGGTCCGCGGCCGTTATTTGTGCAGCCCGCGACGAAAACAAACTATTTTAATAGTCAACTAGGTACATACCTACATTTATAATATCTGTCTGCGCATAATTTGTTCCTTTGTTTTAAATAGATATATAATAAAATATAGTTAAAATAAATTGTGCGCAATCTTGTAGCAGATTGTAGACATTCTTTACAAGGGACATTTATCCAACATTCAATGTACTCCTGCTTTTCACGGTGCTTAATCAAATGACCTTTGAGCTCTGTCGTGCTTTAGTTTATTTTAGCACATAATGTGTACGGCGAAAACATGTTGTCTAACTCCTCCATGCTTCGGAAGGCAGGTTAAGCATTTGCCCCCGGCTGTTATTTGATATCTGTCATTAGGTCAAATTAGATGCCTAAGGTCGACCTTTTTTTATCAAGGGGAAATTCATCTTTATGGACCGTCCCACTGCCGAAAACCAACATTATATGCACTATTACATGACAAGAAGAAGACTGAACGTTTTCTTTCTTCTCCTACTTGCCTTCTAGTACCATTTCCTGTTGTTTTTTTTGTGTTTTGTTTATGAGGCGGTAGTTTACTGTAACTTTTTAGAATGTTAAAATAGACAAATTACATCACAGTGAACCTTGAAAAAGCCAACTGTAAAGTTGGCGAAAGCTCGGTTCAATGAATAAAACGCGATTCAACCCGATAAATAAAGTGTTCTATTATGCAAAATCGCGAAAACCATAGAAGAAATTGCGTTTTTTTTTTTTCGTATTACTCGTTTTAGTAACCAACCAGTCGATGGAATATTGGCGATATAGCGACAATCGATATAGTGGTAGGCGATATTATGAAGTAGACCCATTGATGTGAATAGAGTTCTTTAATCTGCCTTTGCAATCTCTCTAAAAATAGATTATGTCCATAAGATAACTCTATATCTATAAGATATATCTATAGATTTTAAAATGTGATTTTCATTAAACATAACTTGTAAATAAAATATTAGGTACTTATACTTAATTACAAATATTGTGTAAGAATTTCTTGATTTGACATTGTTATTTGGTGATGGTTAATTGTAAAAAAGCAATACATTTACCTAAGTAAATTGAAATAAAATTATAGTAACAAGACTTTTTTTTTAGGAAACCACAAGGAAACCACCTATCTACCTACTTTTTTTAGGGTTTCGTAATCAATAAAAAATCCTTATAGTTTCGTCATGTCAGGCTGTCAGTCCGTCCGTCCGCGGCTTAGCTCAGAGACGCTTGGTACATAATAAGAAGCTGTAACTTTGCATGAGTAGGTATACATATTGTCCACGCCAAGAAAGTGCTACAATAAAAAAACATCAAAAACGTTCTTTCGGGTACCTCACCCACACGTGACATGGGGGATGTTTTTTATCTTGTTTACTTTATCGTGTGGGGTATCGTTAGATAGCTCTTTTAAAATCATTGTGGGTTTTCTAAAACTGTTTTTCATTTTAGGGTTCCGTTTTCGAAATATTTATCTTTAAGGTGTTTGAGTATTTATCTTTAGGGTGTTGGTGTTTTAGAGGCTTCTGTACCCCACTCTAAAAAGCAAGTTGTTGTGCTTGGACACGTAATATTATATATTCACGATAGTAGTACATATAATTAGTCTTAAGGAAAATTATAACAGCTGAGATGTCTTTTCAATATTACGTATAATTGAAAGAAATAAAAAGTAAATTTCGAACAAATGCCATTGGATATTTTGTACTACTCGTACGGTAGTTGTAACGACTTTTCTAGATTGCAATCCCTGTTTTTTTAGGAGACTCCGAAACCAACCAGAAGCCTTATTTTTGAATCGCTCGTTGCACTTCAGGCGATTTAAATAATTCGATATCTGTTGATTATCGTTTGATGGACTCCTGCTGCGAGTGATTGATACCACTCGTTGTAGACGTGCGATTCACGTAGAAAAATTACAGAAATTGAACGAAAATCAGTAGAAATCGAGGTATTAAAATCGCTCGAAATGCCTCATTTGGTTCAAAAATAGAGCCCCTGTTCCTTGTATACGAAACCCTACACTGCGCGTGGCTGACAAGGTACGCACTTGCCCAATTTTATTTTTAAATTTGCTCCCTCGCCTCACCGTGAGTATCCACTTTAATGTAACACTATAGATTCGACTCAAGGTGCGTGTTGTACGTAATGTAATGCTCGATCTTGTAACATTACACGCGAATGTTCGCGGTGAGGGAGTGAGCGAGCGACCACTATCTGACCTGATGGTAAGTGATGTCATCTAGACGGTCATCTAGAATAAGGAAGATGGCGATGGAACAAATTCGGCTCGTCTTCCTTACTTGCTGCACTAGTCTACGTATCGGGACAAGGACGCGTCCTTACTTAATTATTTCACTGAGAGACCTCATGCACATGTCTAACCATGGAAAGCTTTAAGCAAAATTGCACAATCTGACCTAAGATAACATTATTTTGTTTGATGATTAGAACGAATATTGAATCATCCTTAAACCCTGAACATTAATCTTCTATGTAACTCCAGATAGGACGGTCAGACAATTCCAAAAAGAAAACGTCGACCAACGTCACATCACAAGTAAGGTCGCAAAATTTAAGCTTAGGTACTTTGTATTGTAGAACACAAAGTTGATTTATTGTCTAGTCTATTTTCTGCTAACATTCAACATAAATTATCCGATCACTGGGTAAAGTCGTGTACCGTACTGTAGGTATACTATAAATAGGTACCTATAGGTGGGGTACGTGTACGAACGAAGTCGAGTAGAGGTGTGACGTCACGTGACGTGGCGTTAGCATCGCGCCACTCTGCCGTCCAATCCACGAGACGAGCTTAGGAGCTCGTTGGCTATGTTTGCGCGGTGAATTCAGTGACCGCTAAACTCATACCGCCGGCCGCGCTCTTGGACTTCGAAAGGTTCATAGTCTAATCAACACGTGCACCTATCGGTTTCGCCGGTCAACGTTGATTCACCGGATCGCCGGAGATTATAAGCTTAAAACAATAATGAATATTCATATATAAATCTTGATAACTCATAATTTTTCGCATTGTGTTGTGAACTTCTCGGGTGATTAATCAACTGCTGTGACATTTTAAGAATTTGTGATTTTTGCAAACTATTGGGCTATAATTTGGATAACGAGGTCTTGTAAAACCGCGATTGTGAATTAGGTTTTTCTACACTTCTTTATTAATTAGGTACATAAATACAATTAATACAAGTAAGTTAACAAACATTTTTAATATTCATTCAAAAATAAATTTATTTCATAATGGATTATGTTCCACGATAGATAAATGAGAAATAAACTAACAGATTTTGATGTCGGCCTGCCATACGTTATGCTGTTTGGCATAGCATGCATGCAAGCAAACAAAGTTTTTAGCTTCGGAATACTATAGTAGGTCTCTGGATCAATGGATAGTAAATAATTTACTGGTGAAAGTCAGTGTACTTATATTATAGGTACGTTTGTTGCAACTTTTCGCAAAAACTGCGAAACCGATTAGAATGAAATTCATCATAGGGTATGTAGATTTTGTGTAGGTATTATGTAGGTACCTATGTATTATTAAACTAGCTGCGCCCCGCGGTTTCACCCGCGTAAGTCCCGTTCCCGCGGGAATATCGGGATAAAAAGTAGCCTATGTGTTAATCCAGGTCCCCAGCTACCTATATTCCAAGTTTCATCGCAATCGGTTCAGTAGTTTTTGTTGTGAAAGAGTAACAACCTCACATACATACGTACTTACATACAAACTTTCGCGTTTATAATATTAGTAAGAGGTAAGATTAATAATTAATTACGTTAGTTGGAGCAATTTTATTGGGTCACTTGCTGTGGTCCGCGGAAGTTCCGATCCCGTGGGAATAATATTGTTATAAAATGTAGACGTGGTCGCACATCATCATTCCGAATTTTATTCGGTTTTATCTTTTAGTTATTGGTAATAAGCATATTACACACACGAACATGTAGAAAGTAGTAGATGAACCAAATGAAATACTGGACCGATTACTATGAGACTTAACCTTTTAATTATGCGCCTAGGCGCTCTTTTAAAAAATCTTACTTATGATTTGGTCATTATACGACGAGCAGACAAAACCATAATACTTTAGCCATTACCGGGAATATTTTGGGATACGTCAAAGTTAGTGTCAACTTGTCACAGTATCCTGTCAAATAAAATCAAGTTCGGGGATTGTTATTTGGAAAAGCTAATCAATTATTATAAAGAAATTCTATAAAATCTAATAAGTAAAAGTGTAAAGTCAGTGAGCTGGTATAAAATCTTTAGAGCTACTAACCCGATAGCCGTCGGTTCAATCTCAATTTAGGATTCACTATGGATTTTGAGACTGAGATTATAACTTGTGCTGAGAGGTATAAATAAATAAGTACTTCAACACCTTAGTCCAAAGTAAACAAAGGCTAAAAGCGTTATCTAGTCACGTAAACCCAGATACGAGACTACAGGTAGATATTTACATGCGTCGTTTTATTTGCAGTCGAAAAAAAATGGCTCCAAACGCAACGGATTTGAATGGAGTCCTATTCGAGAACGATGCAGCAACTCCTGACATGGCACTTAACAGCACCCCGGTGCAGAAAGCCGATAATCGGAAGAAACAATATGTTTGGAGAAACATCATTCTTTTTGCGTATCTTCATATAGCGTCGCTTTACGGTGGATATCTCTTCCTGTTCTCAGCTAAATGGCAAACCAATGTTTATGGTGAGTACTTACCTATCATAAATATGTATAATATTGTAATATAGTAATATTTATATGACCTGCTCCACCTAGAGGTTTTACTTGTGTAATTCATAATCCTCTTCAAATATCAGATTTAAATGTAGTCTTTGTAGCACCAACTTTCTCCATTTCAAATTTCATTGCAATCAATTGATTGTTACTGCAAATATTATTATTAGTCTACATTACTTCTTAGATAGATATGTATAACAAAACTATTTCAAAACGGTAATTTATGGCTTAATTTAATTTATGGATAAATGAATATTCAAGAGATTATTCATTTACAAATTAAACATTTAAAAGTAACACCTATAAGTACCCTATATTACATGTAAGTAAATTGAAATTTCCTCTAGGTCAGAGTTGTGTTTGGATTACTGACCCCAGAGATATGTAAAGAACTTCACTGACCCAATAAAATTATGAGGCTAAGTGCGAAAAGTACACAGAGAAACTAAAATACCCTGACTACTTTTTTTTTTTGGGAATTTTCTTTCCAACATGCAGATTAGCTTAAGTACTAAAAGTACACAGAGAAACTAAAATACGCTGACTGCTTTTTTTTGGGAATTTTCTTTCCAACATGCAGATTAGCTTATACTGTTGAATACAACTCTACAAAAAATCGATACATAATCTAATACTGGAGGAGCATAGTTAACAATAAAGTGTCTTAAGTGTCAACATCTATTTTACTAAAATAAATCATCTGTGTTTACAGCCTACATTCTCTACATGATGTCTGGGCTAGGCATCACAGCAGGAGCTCATCGTCTCTGGGCCCATAAGTCTTACAAAGCTAAATGGCCGCTGCGATTGATTCTGATCTTCTTCAACACAGTTGCTTTCCAGGTAAGAAATAGTGTAATTTTAGTTGTGTGATGTGATGTCTGATAAAAATCCACTCATTAACAGGATTTTAAATTCTAGGATGCTGACTTGTGTCACCAACTTTGGCTATCAAGTTTCATTGCTAGCTCATTACGATGTAACATGGACAACTGATAAAACCAGTAAATAAATAAATATTGCACAACATTACACACATCACAATCTAGCCCTAAACTAAGCACTAGGCTTGGGGTAGGGGCAGGCACTTACTATACAACGGATATACTACATATTATACTTTTTTTTTGTAAATACATATATTATACATAGATAGACACCCAGACCAGATACAAATATTTATTTTTAAGCATAAACATTTGCACCCAGCGGGAATCGAACCCGCAGCCTTCTGTATTGCAGTCGGGCATTTGCCCCACGCGCCACAGAGGCTGTCATTTATTAAAGTGTATAGTTTTTATTGTAGGACACATTAGAAACATGCATTATGTAAGTAATTATAATGCAGGTTTCTAATTTGTCCCACAATATGTTGTTTACTAGGTTTAGATAACCTTGTATGGGATGGTCTATTTAACATTGTTACCAAAACTGCCGTTGTTAAAAATAACACATTGTTTATCATTTGGAAAGTTGATTTTGTAATCTCTATATCAAAATGACAGGTGGGTATTTTTTATATTGAACATCGTGCATTAAGTAGTTTCAGATAATAAAGTACCCTTCTAATTGACAAAGCTTTTTAACTATTTTTTTTTTTAAATAAATTAAATCTATTTACTATTTTATGAATATGCACATATAAAAGCAACTTTAAAAGTATAGTTAAATTGTTTACACATCTCTGGCTCTACATTCTACAAAGTTACTTTATTTGACCAAAAATAAATGCAAAACCTGCATGTGCATAAACTACTATTTATTATAAAGGATATTATGACACAATACAAAAGTTTAAATTATGCATATTATGCCACATAACTGCCAACCACATTTTATGCTGCAATGACTACACATTTCTCATTGTAAAAGGAGACAAGACGTGTTTTTGTTTTTACACACTTAATTACTTGTATGAATTATGCTCTTTTGCTTTTACCATTTGATTACCTATACAAGATGTAACGGGCAAGCCCTTTTAATCCGAAAGGGGGTTGTTCTAGACGTCTAGGCGAACAACTTTTGTTCTACGACTTTTGAAAATTCGTTTTTTTTTTTTAATTTTTGAGATTATGTTTCACTGAAAAAACAGCTGCTTTTGAAAATAAAGGTAGGTAATTGAAGTCTTGATTGTAAACCATCAAACTAAATAAAAGGACAACATAAGGTGACAACAATGACTTCGAACTCTCAGAAACAGCTGATTTTCAAGTAAACTTTACACTTAAAATTCTCGAAAAGTACTTCGAATTTCCAAAAGTCGTAGAACAAAAGTTGTTCGCCTAAACGTCTAAAACAACCCCCTTTCGGATTAAAAGGGCTTACCCGTTACACCTTGTATAAACTGAATTATAAATAAAGTAACTACTACTTTATTTTTGAAACAAAAAATGCTTCCAAAAATTTATACTCGGCGGCGCGACTACTGAGTGACAATCTGAAACGGCGAGTTAGACCGCTTTGCTGTACTTGTACCATAGTAAAGAAAGAATAGTAGTTTAACTGAGGCCGATCGGCGAGTTAATTACCTACTCCTGCGTTGAGACCGCCACTTTGTATGAAGTGAAACTATTGTTCTTACTCTACTGTGCTTGTACGAAATTAAGAAAGCACATCCCCGTGTTTTTGCTAGTAAGGCCTTGTAACGGTATTTATTTCAATATTTCCTAAGTGTGGGTAAACACTTATAGAAATAATGTTCATATCTACTACCTATTTTCATGAGACTGAGACAGCAGGAGACGACATTCTTTATTTATCTACTTTGTCATTTAACAACCTATATTTAAACTTACTGAGTTGAGACATAAACTCTGCTCCCTTACATAAAATTGAATGGACCACAAGAGTGAATGGGAGCATTAGAACGCAAAAAGTAGGGGTACCTACTTATCTTCCATATCTAGGTGAATGACAGACTTCAATAATGCAACTCCGTTATTTCACCCGCCAAAGCAACGCTACCAATGATTAGACGCCTTCATGATATTACGTCAGACTGTCGATTTGCGGGTCTGACCTACGTATTTTTATAGTTCCATCTGTTCTAGAATATGAAATAGATTCGAGTTGAGCTTTATAGTACTTTACCTTTGAAATGCTTTGAATATCTATAAATTGTGCTCTTTTTTCATGAGGTACTTAGGACATAAATCATTAAATTATTTATCTAGTAAAAAAACTTTTTTAATGTTGCATTAAAAATCTTTTTTACCTACCATAATAATAAGTAAATTATTCTTTTTACGATATACTTAATGAATATGAACGAACATGCATAACATTGAGCTACTAGCTGTGCCCTGTAGCTTCACCTGCGTAACCGCTATCGTGCGGGTATTTCGAATTATAAAATAACGCAACGACCGACAGTGCATTCCGGTATCACTTCACTTGGATATTGGTTAATAATTTAATATTTTCCAATGTATTAATTTCAATAGACCATCAACTTACTTTAATTCTAAATGGATAATTACAATTATTTTTAATTGGGTAATTATAATAGTGATAATTGCTATAACTTTTAAACGAAATTTTTAATAATCAGTTCATATTCCACTGGTTTTTCGAATTTGACTTTTCTTTTTTTCATTCAATAGGTAATGAATGAAGTCATTAATCTAAAATAATTCAAAGTCATAATTATTAACGTAAATTAATTGCCTACATTAAGATATATTGTACTCACATAATGATTAATTTTAATTTTTACACAATACTCTATTTGTGTAATGAATAAAGAAATTAATTAGGTACCACAAAATATTATTAAATTACTTAATAATTTATGAAAATTGACTATTGTTAGATGAAATACTTGGCTTAAAGGTTATATAATATAGCTATTATTTACAAGTTAACAAATGTATAATGGCGAATCAAAAGCATTTCGATATTCGACAATCGTGTTGTTTGTCCCTCTCTCTCTGCTACATTATATGAAACTGTAAGAGAGATGCTGCGTACACTAGATGAGCGTAGAAGTGTATTTTACGTGCTTGTTTGCGTCATTACCATTCCGGCGATGTTCCCGGTTTCATCCCTATCGGGAGCCCATGGTCAGCTTTTCAGCGACGTCTCCACTTCGCACGACTTTTGGCATCCTGTGTGATTATGAGGCAATTTACACGCATCGTTTAACCCTTACCTGATATCAGCCCTATTAACCACGTCAAACCTTCACTTGTGTTTTTTCGTGTGCATGTGTCCCGGCTTTAACACTCAAACAAGTCATACGTTATTTACCGTTTCTTTTTGTGTTGTTACAGGACTCAGCCATCGACTGGTCTCGTGACCACCGCATGCACCACAAGTACTCGGAAACCGATGCGGACCCGCATAACGCGACCCGCGGTTTCTTCTTCTCCCACATTGGATGGCTGCTTGTCAAGAAGCATCCCGAACTCAAGGAGAAGGGCAAGGGGCTCGACATGAGCGACCTTTATGCTGATCCCATATTGAGGTTCCAAAAGAAGTAAGTAATTAAATGATTTTTTTTTCATTTTTTAAGTGAGACTATCCAAAATTTTGCTTTAGGGCAGCATTCGATCCTGCGACTTGTGGATCATCATTGTTTTTTTCTCTTAAATAATTTGATATCATGCTTCATAAAATTTCAATCCCACACCACTATGGGGAACTTATGCTGTGTGCTATACCGTTGCGACGCGACAGATTGTTCATACATTGTATAGGTTTAATTGGTCCCTTTTACTAATTAAACCTATACAACATTCCATTGATTTTAACTGACAATGGTCAAACATTCACCAATCGTGTATTGCAATCGAAAAAACTCGTATAAATTGTAGACTAACGTTTTATACCATTTCCAGATACTACCTTATCCTGATGCCACTGGCCTGCTTCGTAATGCCGACCGTCGTACCAGTGTATTTCTGGAACGAGACATGGGCTAACGCGTTCTTCGTGGCCGCTTTGTTCCGCTACGCCGTCATCCTCAACGTGACTTGGCTGGTCAACTCCGCGGCCCACAAGTGGGGCGACAAACCTTACGATAAGACCATCAAGCCCTCGGAGAACATCTCCGTCGCCATGTTCGCCCTAGGCGAGGGATTCCACAACTACCATCACACTTTCCCTTGGGACTACAAGACCGCTGAGCTCGGCAATAACAGATTGAACTTCACAACTAACTTCATCAACTTCTTCGCTAAGATCGGTTGGGCGTACGACATGAAAACTGTTTCGGAAAAGATTATTGAACAGCGAGTGAAGCGTACGGGGGATGGGTCCCATAACCTTTGGGGTTGGGGGGATAAAGACATCGCCAAGGAAGAGGAGGATGCCGCTATCCGTATCCATCCTAAAGATGAGTAAACTATGAATTTTGTTAAAGATTTTAAATGGCCTCTGGGAGTTCAATTCAATTGACAATTGAATTGATTGAGTTCAATTTGACTAGTTAAAGTATGTCTCTTAAAATGTAATTTTAGAACTTCATTTTTGATATAATTCGGATGAATATTCGTATCTGTATCCAACATTACTCAACTGTAATTAAATTGCAATTTCGTATGGAGAGATACATATATACGTTTTGTAACTATCTTTTGGTAAAATCGACCTCTAGAGGCCTGGGAAGGATTATTAAAATCTATGCGTTTTATGTTAGTGATAGTAACAAATGTTACGTTTGATTGATTAAACAGTTTTAACTAATTATAAAGTACAATTCCAAAGGATTTGTTTAACATTTTATTGAGCTTTTATACTATAATTGAATTACTAAATTGTATGGCAAAAGGGTCATTCAAATATTACGCAATCACCCACTGGGGTAGGGGCTTTAATTTGCTTATTATGTCATCACAAATAACCCCTGTTATTCTGCTTTTAATTAAGTAACATTTGATTGACCATTGAAGATGTTTATATTCAGTGTTCATCGTAGTTGGTAATGCCATATTTCTGTTGTTGATACGTGAGCGAGGAGAAGGTCAGCCTTACGCGGCGGCTGCATAGATGCCGTTTGATGTTATCGAGATCTCTATTTTGATAGTAAAAAAGAATTTAAATATAAATTACCGAGCGATAACAAAGCTAAACCCCGCGGTTTTACATGAACAATTACTCTATACTATGGACTAGCAACACACAATCTTTCTCTTTCGTAATATTATTAAGGATGAATATCAGTCATCAAGTTTGTTTTTTTATAAAGTTTGTACGTGCAATTACGTGGAAGTGTTTTTTATGCAATGCCTTGTTTTTTAGATTGTAAGTGTTAATTTTTGATATTTACAAGTTTATGTCTAAGCAAAGAACAGTTGCAGGTCAGTTGTGAGATTTAACTATATGCAGGGCATTTATTTAGATATGTAATTGTAAATTTGACTTCCGCGTAGTTTAAAGTTATTTCCTAAAGTAAATACGGCTTTCTTTTGACTAATATTTCGATTCGAATATTGTCATTTTTGGGAATTTTAATACTTCTAAAGGATAAATTATAAAAGTTAAAAGAAGATGTACAAGTGTATAATGTAATGAATGATTGTTAAACAATAACACATAGTGAATAATATTGTATCAGTATTACGTATTTTAACATAATATAATTTATAACTACATATTTATGTACAAAATACTGTTTTCTTATCTAATTTAATAGGTACTTCCGTCGAATTACAAGTGCTTTAGACATTACACGCGAACAACCATAAAATATAAATACAGGATGTAGCGAACTAAGTGGATCATTTTACAATTAAAGACGCCACATTTCAGAAAATCAGAAATATCAAGCAAATAACTCAATAAGTAATTGAGTTTAATTTTATGTTTTAGCATCACGAAAACGGAAGAAAAATATTTATCAACTATTTTTTTTCTAAGAACAAACTTCGATTTTGTTAACGGTTATGATCAGGACGTATAAAGTTATATAAAGTTCATTTATATGCAGTCAAATAGAGTACCTTCTTATTTTTTGAAGTCGATAAAAAGTGTACCTAAAAGTTGCTTTTTTGCAAGGTGATCTGATCTATTCTAATGGCTAAGAGCGTCGGGTAGTAAGGTAAATACAAGGTAAATAGTATAATAATGTTATTTATTGATCCATACTAACACATTTATGTAATTTTTTTAACAATTTACTCATATAAACAGCCCATAAAGCCCGACAGCCTTAGATCCATTAGATAAACCGAGACTAGGAACGTAATCGACCCTTAAACTTGAGCTTAGGTTAGAACTGTGACCCAGCACGCGCTCTAAGCAATAACCTTAACTATTTATTTATTTAAAAGTGCAAAACGGAGCTTATAGTCACCTGCGTCGGGAGACGTGGCTCGTGCTATTATAGTGTACTATTCGCGTGTATTTACTTAATACTAGCTGTGCCGCGGTTACCCGCGTAAATTCCTATCCCGTGGGAAAATCAGATTAAAAATAATGTAAAGTGTGAAAGATTTTCTTAAATCGGCACAGTAGTTTTGAGTTTATTCATAACAAACACACACACAAAAATAAAAATCTTTCCTTTTCATAATATTAGTGTAGATTAGTGTCCCAGGATTCGATGATAGATAATGCAACAAGCGAAAAGTCTATCTAATGAAGCACTGTAAAAGTAGTATCTACTTACAAATATGTAGGTGAATTGTATCGTCATCTCTTTTTTTCTAATTTACTTTAGGTACACGTATGTACCAAATAGGTACTAAATAATGAGCGTAGTTTCGTGTAAATCTATTGATTGGTCCGGCCAACCTGATGCAAACAAAATAAGGCCCATTGGGCCTGTGTACCATTGTACTAAAGGAATAAAAATATAAGACGAGAGTTTTTTATAACGGCTTTCGCTCGTTGACGGCTTATCCACGTCAAGTTCTAGGACATCCTGTAGCAAACATTATAACGTGATTGTACACTATCTCGATGTGTCACAATGCCGCAGATGACGACAAAGCGTAGCTCGTTATACCAGTGATTTTGTTATACGTATATATCTAATATACACTATTATAGGTAGGTACATAATTTCATGTTTCGAGCATATCCGCACTATCAACTAGAATTTTCAAGGAAAAATATATCTTAAAAATTGTGGATTCAATGTGATTAGAACTCACTTTACGCTCGCTGGGCGAGCGTCCTGAATCCCTGAAGTGACCAGAGTATTTTTCTTTGAAAATATTTTTAGCAATACACTAAGTGTTTTTAAATAGGTATATTTGTAAAAAAAAAATAAGAAGAAATGCGTCTTCTAAAATCTTTCCATGGATTCAAACCCTTGCCCCCTCGAATGCCGGGCGAGTTATACCAACTACACCACACGGTGATTTTGAAGATGCATGTCTCCTTGAATATGGTGTTTGTCTGTCTATGTATTTATTTTGTAAAAATGCGCAGATCGCAACGGTTCGCTCAAATGTTTTACTTTGTAGAATGTGACTGAAAGATGTAAAAGAGTATGTGATAATAATGTTAGAAATGGTCAATTCATATTAGCGTGGACTCGAAGCGGCAATCTAAAACGTAACAGCGAATCTTATCAATATGGGTTTCTGTTCTACCTTTTGAGGTACGGAAACCTAATAAAAACGGAACGCACGCGAATGCCGGTGTTCGAAGAAATACGAGTATGTACCATAACGGTATGGAGACAGAGTAGAGTTTGATAATACATTTTAGATTGAAACTTCGACTCGACGCTTATACGAATCGACCCTTATAGTGTCCTTGTAAGGAATTAAGATCTAGATTGGTATATAATTTGTTTTATTTAAAAACCAAACTCTTTTACGACCTCTGGTGCGGTGGGTGATTGTTCGTCCACTGCACCACTGAGGTTGTTAAAGTCGAATGTAGTCCACAGAAGTTGACAGATGTGATTCCAGTCGTAGAGCAGCTGTTTGTATGGATTCAGATATTTGTTTCCTTCTACTTCCTAAGTACTTTTCCTATACGAGTAATTTATGTATTTAGACACAGAGAAAACGAACAGAAGAGGTTGCTTAGATTAGGATTAGATTTCGATGTGTGCAATTTCGTACAATATTAATTTAATTATTAATTTTAATGACGTCAATAGACGAATATCACTCGATTATCGATAAAGTTTAAAAAATAAAATTACACGAAGATTGTTATGCATAATTATTCCTATAGGCTTCCATTATGTATGTATAGGCAGGCAGCAAAGGTGCATATCTATCGGAGAGTTTTGAAATTACAGACCACAGCACCTGTATTATCAACCTCTTGATAACTAAGTTTGATAGGCACTATGCATTTCATTGCTGCTTTGAAGAAACGTGGTTAAGGTCACTTTATTGACTGCATGTGATGATTATAATTCGAAGAGTATTCACATTTGTTGCCTGACTGTACAGGAGAGATGATCGACTGATATTTTCGCATATGGCTGGTGGAGTCTCTGGAAGAATTATTTGAAAACATCTCAATGGATCATTGATACGGTGCCGTTTTCCATGCCATTCCAATAGGCTTTAGTAAAATGGGCTGCAAATAGGAGGAGTGGGTTAGTAAAAGAATCGGCACTCTATACGATGTTTTTTACCGACTTATCTTCTGGATTGGGTGGGTCTCGGTACCGTATGAATGGTACATAAAGAACATGGCGAGAGGCAACGTATTTGAAAGCAAAACCACTTGGAAAAATGCGCGACCGAAAGTGTCTGATAATGGCAAAGTAAATATGTAAGTACGCTTTTCATATTTAGATTATTATTTATTAGTACTTATATTAGTAAGTGTCGGTGTGTTTTTCCAGATTATCTTGTAGTAATCGTTCATCGTTTGATCAAAATTACAAATTAGATTGCTTTATCTAATAAAAAATAAGCCACTTCCATAAACTTCCATTGTAGATTTCGAATTTAACGATTTTTTTGTCAATCACCATATTAGTACCTAAACATACTGTGGATATGTATTTATACATGCGAAATAAAACATATTCTTGTCTATATATTAGTTTTATTTGGGAATATACTGGCTGCATTCCACAGTTTCAGTCGCGATGACGCGGGAATATCGGTATAAAAAGCAGCTTAGGTGTTAATTTAGATCTCCAGGTCTATTATAATTGGCCACAATAGTTTCCGTGATAACAGGCCGGTCCCAATAGAGCGTGGCATGACCGTTTTTGAGAACAGGAGCGGGTGCATATTGGTTATATGGCACCTCTTGTTCCACAAGTCCATATTTGAGAGCAAGTTGCTGGTGAATGATCCTGACTACCAAGTTATGTCTGTGTACTCACCATTGGCAAGATGAGAACAACCGGAAATAATATGTCTGAGTGACTCTACCATCCTTCAGAATATAAGAATAATAGTTTACGTTTCTTGCGGTTCCCTCACAATCGACCCTAATGCTGTGCCAAATGAATGTGGGCACAGGAAAAAAAGGAACCTATCGCGCAACGTCCGTCGTAATCGGCATCGAAATCCCACTGCGCATGCGCAAAGGAATAACCTGCGCGGTGAAAACGACAGCGTTGATTTGAATGAACATATGCATTTGAAACCGGCGCACCGTCGAGTTGAAATGTCATTGAAAGCGACGTCTCTTGAGCTACCGGTTTCAATGACAGTTGAAATCGACCGCAGGTGTCGACTTCAAATGCATGCAAATTAACGCTATGGTAAGAGCTTCCGCGCAGGCGAATAAACAATTCGTTATTTACTTACAACCGTTTACGATAAAAAATTAACCATGCCGAAACTTACCTGAGGCGATTGAATTGCCTGCCTGACTGTCACAGGCTGCACCGGCCTGCGTGTCGGTGTACTATGATAGCCGTGGCCGTAGCCCCTACCAAGTAGTTAGTAGATGTACTACGTACCTACTTATAGAAGCTACGTGCGCCGATATAAGCATCATAAAACTTCTAAGTAGTTAATAATTATTTATTAATAATACCTACGCGTGTTCGACATTAATCTTTAGCTAACAACTTAAAGACATTTACCTACTTTAGAACTAGGTATAGTTAGTAGGTAACTATAAGTATTGGTGCTTAATAATTCACCTGTTTAAATATGAGTACCTACCTACCTTTAACTATCCTACTAATATAAATGTGAAAGTGTGTGTGTTTAGATGTTTGTTACTCAATACGCAAAAACTACTGAACTGATTGCGAAGAAACTTAGAATATAAATAGTTAGATACCGAGAATAACACATAGGCTCTAATATTATAAATATGAAAGTGTGTATGTTTGGATGTTTGTTACTCAATTACGCAAAAACTACTAAACCGATTGCGATGAACCCTGGAATATAAGTAGTTAGATACCGGGAATAACACATAGGGCTACATTTTATTCCGATGTTCCCGCGATAACGGGACTTACGCGGGTAAAACCGCGGGGCGCAGCTAGTAATTAATATAGAATATAAAATATTATAGAACAGTGATGAATGAAACAAGTCTTGCCAACTTTTATTCGTTAGTTAGATAAGTATACCTGAGTTTTTGGGGAAGCGTGCCGTCCTTGAAAGACGGAACCGAAAGCTCAAAACGTTGAAAAACTCTATTACCACAAAAAGTTCAAAACGTTGACTCCTCAAAAAGTAGGTATCTAAAGTTCAGTATCTTTAGTGCGAATATTTTAGCACAGTTGCGTAAAACTCGAGTCTGGGGTCCGTTCATAACTTATCTAGTTAGAATTAAAATAAAACGAAAGTAATAAAACAATAAGTAAACTTTATTAAGGCGAAACAGCTGCTTAGATTTGAAAGTATGCAGGTACTTTATAATACTAGAAAGTGCCTAGATAGGTATTCATAGCCTAGTAGTTAAGTAGTAACAAAGCTAAAATACAGAATTATGCATTTATCCTATTTTTTGAAGGCGAAAAAAAATAAACATTCAAGAACAACACATGAGACGTTAGTTGTATGGAAACAACACTGGTAGGATACGCTCTTAAGAACTCGAAGCGTAGAGCCCCTTCATCTAAAATTAAAAAAATATTTTCCACCCCTTATTATTATACGAACCAAGACTTTTTTTTAACTCACTGGCTGATAGCCAAAAATAGGTAGGCAAAAAAACTAGTACCCACAGCGTTTGGGAACTAATGTAGATTCGAATTATTCTGCGGAAACTTACATTATGGCTAGTTCATCATTATCAGCCTGTTGCAGTCCACTGCTGGACAAAGGCCTCTCCAATTGCACGCCACCTGGATCTATTTTCGGCTTCTCGCATCCAGTTTACAGCTAGTTAGTTAGATACCTTACCTATTAATAATAATCAATCGAAACAAGCTTAGCTTACTTTATAGCATAGCTTATAGTTAAAACAAGCTATAAAATACGTCAAAGTATATTTTCTTAAGTATTTGTCCCTGATGCTATTTGTCAACATATATCACATCATATGCTTTCTTCATGGAAAATGTCTTGCTCATCGCATTTGTCAGGCAAGCATACGAAAAACTCAATTAGATTCATAATGGGCCCTCTTGAAAACGGGTTTTGATAACGGCCCCTCTTGTCTCGCAAATACGGATATCTTTTATAGTTGAACATTTCATTTGTAGTCAAATTCATGCAGGCATGTAGAATCTGTAATGAAACATAGGCCGGATTATACATTTCAAATAGAACTTGATTAAGAACATAAAGTATCCACATATTTATAATAGTAGAGACTTTAGACGTTGCGACGTAGGTACCTACTATACATACTAAAGTTTTTACACACACACAACAAATTTCACTGGTAAAACAATCTATTCTATAATGAAGGTACTCATCTAAGTACGTAGGTAGGTAAGTATACCTGTACAGTTTAATGGCAATTGGTACAGCAGTTCTTTATGACATAAATGAAGTCGGCTTAGAAAGCTGACTTTGTATTGATTTTGTAGACAAGTGGTTATTTCGAACGGTCGAAATTTCACCGTCCAACCGCAAACCTACATAAAAAATTAAACTCACCGAAGTGCAAGTCAGAATCCATCCGAGGGCACAGAAAGTGATGGCTTCGAGAAGTCCCAGAACATAGAGCAGCCCAAAGCCTTCGAGCAGCAGACAGTAGCACGCGAAGTATATGGTAAGTGTGCAATTGATCGCCACACTCATCACGAACAGAAAGAACCACATGCGATTGCGCACGCCCACGCAGTTGTAGATGAACGGGCAATGGTGGTCGAAGTAGGCCACGCACCGTTTACAGATACGGCAGTGTTTTGCTCTAGAATAAGAGACGGAAGTTAAATTTTCCACATGATTGAATATACCTATAGTATAAGTATTACTACTAAATTATTTACAAAATAGTTTTATTAGGTAAAATGAGATTATTTAGATGTCCCAATTGTACACAACAGATACATTTTTAAAAGGTTTGATAGATTATTGTATTTAAAATTTGAATAACTTTCAATCAACTTAGGAATTTACCCTATACCTACAGACCTATGTTCATTATCAACTTATAGCAAACAAAATTTATGAAAAAGACAACCCTGAAAAAAAATTATTTTGTATGGAATATTTATTCACAATGCGGTAATTTCTAAAGAATGTATTTTTAATAAAATATATTTTTAGAAACCAACTGTAGCAAGGAAGACCAGGGACTCTTACAATAAAAGTGCAACATTATTTTATTTTCAATGAAAATCGTAATCCGCAGTAACAATAATGCAATCATAGCGTGACTATAGATTTCAAATTTCTAACTGCAGTGCATGAACCAAACTAATTCATTTTATTTAATACAATAACTCAACCAAAACTATTAAATGATTCATTGTTTCTAGGCAGGACACGGACCGTCCCACCTCAAGATAGTGAAAGTAGGTGGCAATAGGTAATCGGTTTTTAATGTAGAAAAGATCCGATCTTAAAAGCAATGATTTATAGGCATTGATAACTGATATGGACGTCGGTGCTTGATAATAGTTACCAGCTAATTCATCCGAGTAAACGACTCTAACAACAAGGTTGCGTAAATTTAGTTCAAAAACAGAAAATTTTCACACTTGACTTCAATTCACACTTCATGCATCATCAAATTCATTAGATATCTACCTATGAAAAGTTTGTGGAAGCCTGTTTAGTGTATCTTTCCCTAAAAACTACATTACACTAGCTGTGTTTCGCGGTTTCACTAGCATAACTCCCGATCCCGCGATAATCTGGCTAAGATGCAGGTCATGTCACTTCTCGATAATGTATCTAATTATTGGTGAATGAATTTTTGAAAGCAGTTCAGTTGTTTCAGAACATGGGCTCTGATTTGAAATTCGAAACTACGAATAGTCGTTACACAAACAAATCTAGTCAAATATAATACTAGTAAAGATAGTGATAGAGAAGAGCACAGTACAAACCTTAGCGGCCGTAAGCACCGACAAGTATGGCAGAGTCGAGACAGAATAGCATTCCTTTTCTTCCATTTATCATAGTACGGTATCTGTCTAATGGCTCTGTAATAAGTCTCAGAGTTCTGAGGAATATACCCTGGGTCCCTTCTATTGGCGATTACCCAGCTAATCCACATTATAGTATTCCAATATAAGAAACAATAGTGTGATAGCCGAAGAGTATTCCAAGTTAGAGGTATACACCTAATTACGTACATCGGATAGCCCCAGAGTAACACAGATATCAAGAAAAATAGTAGTGGTCCCTTAGATTCGCCAGCCCCTCCAAATAGTAGAGCCCAAAGTTCAGAAAGTGGTGGCATCCAGTGTGATTTTCTTTTCATTTCCTTTTGTAAGAGTTTCACGACTTCTGCGTGGCGATGGCTTTGTGCGAGCATTAGGGGTGTTTTACCATTTTTGTCTCTTGGCTCTAATTCAGCTTTTACCTTAAATATAAATACGTTAAATAATTGAAATAGACGTTACTTTTCGGTTACGTTACTCGATAACAACTATGTTGAAAATTAATATTTAGTTTTTAGTCCCGACACCTAAAAACTAAATATTATTTTTCGCATAGTTATAAATACTTTATTATATTACGCAGGTATACTTGGCTAGTTTAGTAATAAATTAGTAAGACGTTGGTTATATTCAAGCTAACATGTAATCAGAATTTCTTAGATTAAGACAAAAAAGGTAGATACTTTCCTTAGTCACGACAAATGTTGCGATAAAACTGTGTCAGAGACAGAGATAGTGAGGCGTTCCAGACGAGACTGTGTCAGAGACTGAGATGGTGAGACGTTCCAGAACGAAATAGCAATTACTCTAGACACAGTTTTATCGTCACATTTGTCGTGAGTAAGTAACGTATTTACCCTTTTTTTAATTTTGGTTGATTTTTTTAAAGATACTTTGTCATAACAGAAGCTCTAAGTAGGCAATCTAGGTACCAGCATCCATATCTCAACATTGAGATACCCAAATCACTATCACATAAATTCCTAGTAATCCTATTTAATCCTTACAATAATAGTACCTACCCTCTACTATATTTCCATAGCTTACCTTTTCACACAACAGCCTCACACACGTTAAATTACCGGACAAGCAAGCTAAATGCAGAGGCGTTGAGCCGAAGTTATCCGTGCAATGTAATGGCACCCCTGAATAAATGAGAAGCCTGACGAGATCAGCGTGACCTTTATACGCGGCCCAGTGGAGCGCCGTATCTCCGTTGATATCGGATAGCCTGGTGGCTGCTCCCATACCGAGAAGGTATGCAGCGGTAGCGGTCTTACCGTACATGCAGGCGGTCATTAGTGGGGTTAGACCTGCGATAGACAATAGAGCACTAAAGGTGTAAGAAATCATAGATAGTACCTAACATTATCATAGATAATAAGAACGGTGTTGGTCTAGTGGTAGATACCCCGACTTTCATTCCAAAGGTCGTGATTTTCAAACCCGGCAGCGCACCAATGTTTCTTTTTCTAAGAAAAAATTATGTGCGCTATTAACATCGCCATTTCGGTGAAGGAAAACCACAGTTAAAACTTTAATTTTTAACTTTATCATTGATTTATAATGGGTATTCTAACAACGTTCGAATTTTGTAAAGGTGTGTGAGTAATTTTCCGAACAATTTAATTTGGAATTGAAGAAGCTCGGCCGTCTGAGCTGAATTGGAAATGCTTCACTGTCCAGTGACTAACGACCTTCTCATCTCTTATAAAAGACTTGTCTAAATTCTTTGGGTGTATTTAAACATAGATGTTTTCCTACAGACATCTGTAGGAAAACATCTACACATGAATTGTAGGTACACATGTACCTACAATTTTCTTCTTGAAAAATATTTCTACCTAATTCAAGATACTTCTGTTTTTTATAAAATTTTGAAGGTACAGATTTATACCAATCTTTTTCTAGTATTTTTTGAAAGAAATAAGGCAATCTTTATTCTTGTATTAGACTAGACTCTAGAAAATATGAAGGCACGTTTCTATAGAAACAGTGCTGGTAGGACATGCTACTAACCAACAAACTCGAATCTATATGGAGCAAAATATTATTATACTACATTGAGTAGCAAACCTTTGAAAAAATGTTCCACGTAAACGGTGGTTGCGGGGCCTAGAACGATGATTCGACCGCCAGTCTGTCACTAAAGATCGTTCGCCATTCGTCGAATCCGAGGTGGATCATACTTAGTACTGTACGGCACATGTCAGTGTGTGCATCTGCTGCTGTGTGACCGTGGAACATGTTTTTCTCGAATTTAATAGTGAAGTTGTTCTCCATTCTATTAAGTATCGAACCTACCTAAATACTTAGGTACATTATAGGTATAGACTTACCTTTAAAATCAGCTGCGTTCACAGCCACCCCTGACTGCAGTAAAACTTGTACGATCGAGGCGTGGCCCTTGCGGCACGCCCAATGAATTGGTCTCGGTCCCTACAACAAATAAGGTAAGTATAAATTACCAAGTAAGGATTGGTAAGTATCTTAAATGGTGGTGCGGGTTAAGCAAAGCTTGGCGCAGTCATTACTTGGATGGGTGACCGTTAATTTGTGTGGTAAAAAAATCACTTTCGTCCGTGCTTCGGGAAGCACGTTAAGTCAAGTTAGGCCTTAGGGCGCGACGAATTGAAAAGTCTAACTCAAGGTAAGACACACAACGACACGAAAGGAAAAAGTCCACGGTTTATGTACCTACTTAGTATACCTAGATGTGCGTCTCGGCTCCTGTTTATGTTGTAGGTTTAACAAATTTGAAAATAAACGATTTTTTATCTGACCTTACCTTATTGTTTCATACTAGCAAAATCTACGAAGATAGTATTTTCCCTACAACCGTGTTGTGTTGGTATCTACCTGTGTGCCCAAACAAGAGAGGTCGATGGGAGCCCCCCGTTCGACCAGATACCGCATGACCGCGACGCTTCCATCCAGCGCGGCCCAATGCGCGGGAGTGTAACCGTGTTGGTCGCGAGCGCTTAGCACTTCCACGCCGAGCTTCTCTACTAAACGTTCGATCTCTGACACCTCTCTGGACAAAAAGTTCAAAACAGGGATATAGAAGGATATATTATGGTGATTGAAAAAGAGACTTTGCTAGAAAGATTTATATGTATGAGCCTTTCACATGGTGCCGATTGTTGAGCCATTCAACTAAGTAAAAAGCATCTTGTAAATAAACGATTCTTTTTTACTTACAGGCCTATTAGACTTGTATAGCCATTTTGTCTGGCATAAAAATCGGCACAGAGCGTTACCTATTTGTTTGATTTCATATACTTAGGCCGACTTATGACCACAATCACACCTTATGGTAAGTGTAAGTAGATGCAGAGTGTTTAGAAAAAGTTACCCAAACGCTTCCCAAAGGTCGAATGACAACTTACCCAGAACGCACTGCCTCAAAAATAAGCTGGTACAGGTCTGAGTGGTGATGTAGACTGGTGATGGTGCCACGAGGCGGCGCCACCGGCGCATCGGGAGAAATGGGCGAGCACGGCGGCAGGGGCTCGTCCGCTGCCATCGTGCAGGGGGGCGGCTGCGGCAGCGCCCACACGCCGCGCGCCGCCCCAGGGCTCGGGTATACCTACAGCAGACAGCTGACGTATCATCTCAAGGAAATCATGGTAGGTAGGGTATATAGGTAGTTATAGATTTCCCGCACTAGTACGCTTACCCAACTTCATGCCGAGCTCCATTGTGAGTTTGTAAACCTTTGAATACAGGTAGGTACTAGGTATGCGAACATATTATTGTGGGGCCGGTCCACCACACATATCATACAAACGCAACTCGATGTAGGTATGCTTTCTGGATAAGTAGGTAGCAATAGGTGGTACCTCTACTAAGTTAAAAATAAATCAACCACTGAGAAAGAAGGAAATGAACGAATTACCTAAGCTTACTCTCATTATTTATAACTAATATTAAAATTGAATTACTTTTATTAAAATTTAACCTATTTCTATACATTGTTCTTATTCCTTCCTAGTTTTCGTAGATGACCTGAGCACTAAGTCCTATAAAGGTATACCCATATATTTTAAGGTGCCTAATAGCTCTAGTCTCCAGCGTGTATATGGATGTGTGACTGTCAGGTAGTTAATTTTTAACGCTACACGCTCTAAATTAAATATAACGAGTAGATAGATAGGTAGGTCTACTTAGGAAATCGATGATTGACCTACTAATAGACTAGAAGTCTAGTGCAACAAAGACCCTCCAGCTTACTACCTACTCACTAATCAGGTTTATCAGAACTTAATTGTGATCATTATTTGAACTCACCTTGCTACTCACGGTGAGGCCTACGCCTCCCGCCCCGGGAGTCTCGTCCGCCAGGGCCGCGTCAACGGCACGCAAATGCACTGTGGAACTACTACACACTAATGTATTGTCCTAGGATAAATAGCTATTTATTTTTTCACACACAAAATGCGACTAGCGTTGCGTGACACACAAGAGTTAGCTAGGCAATATTGATTAAGTTCCGCATGCGCGCTTTGTCTGCAGTGTAGGTAGGTACCTTCAACAGATGTTTCGCGGTTTCAGGTTTGAAATTCTGTTAGGTAAAAACGTCTGACAATAAGCCTTCTATAGAGCAAAGAGAAATTTTAGCATGAAAATACAGTATTATAAATAACATTTACTTAACCCTTTGACAACCACACGTCGATGCGATTTTTATTTAGCGATTTGCTATTTTTCGGTTTTGCGTTTACTTGTGATCAGCAGTCAGAGAATGAGTATGTCTGTTGGATGCAAATATATTAAATAATACTACGTTGGATGCACACAGTCATTTGTCAGCTAGGGTTTATCTACCTATCTATAATGAAATGACAAGCACAGAAGTAAAGTCCCAAGTAGAGCGCGAGTAGTCCAATGGAGTAGACTACACTAGGAGTCATCGTCTGGCACAAGTCGGCACAACAAATGCTATCCTCGGCGACGGCGGATTTTCGACGATTTATTTTCCTATTAATTAAGCGCAATCAGACGCAACACAGCAGGTTAATCTACCTACTATTCCAATTAGACAATAATAATTACATTAACTTTTTCTCTAATTAGAAGTTTACTTTTGGTTTAGGTAAACTTTGGTGAAATAATATTGTAGTTTTACGACGAAACTACCTACAGCGCCTTATGAATAGAAGTTTTATAAACACAAGGTATCATAATGTTTCTTATTTTTGTTGCTCAAAGTTTTCTACTAGAAATATTATCAAGAAAAAATGTTGATTGAAGAAAAAATTCATCATCAAAATCTTTCCATGACCGGGTTCTGTTCTAACCCATGCTCTTTGGGTTTTCCTTGTGGCTTAGTGGTTAGAACACTGACCTAACAAGTATGAAGCTTAGAACCGAATATAATAAATTTTTCCTTGATGATATTTTTAATATTTATTCTTTCATTTTAAAGAATTGATACCTTGCATAAAATATATTAATAAAATTAAACACATTTAAAACAAACAAAATATTAAAATTGTGAAAATGAACTTTTATTCAGCAAATTTTATACTAAATGTATAAATATGATATAATCTAGATTTCGTTTCACTACCTAAATAGACATCATTGTTATAAAAAGTGTACAACTAAAACTAGTAGCTGATTAAACATCTCAATGTGGCTTATCATTAGTAAGATCATGTAAAAGCACTTCTTTTTTATTAAATGTTTTATTATACTTAAATAATAGATAAAAATAATGAAAGCATTATATAGCTCACAACTGACACTGACTTCCAAACAACAATCATATTCAAATACAAATCTTAAACTTCTAGTAAACTTGAAACATTTAACGAGCAAACTGAATAAATTATTATTCATAAACAAACTTAACAATGTCGATAGCTCAAAAGTAAAATAATTATTTTCAACAAGTCAAATAACCATCACTTAATAGTTTAAGTGTACACGGAATCAAGATTAAACCTATTGCAGTAATACATGCAGTGTCTGTAATGCCAATTGATAAACAAGTATGTTATGGTAATTATTTGCCTATTTCTTACTGTATTGATATTGTAAAGTTTAATAAGTCTTTCATTTCATCATTATCTCTTTTGAGTTTTAAAACTCACAGAGAGAGGCTGCCCGTGAAGGACATACCCATTCAGTGCTTGTATTGCCATCGCCGCCTGATCATAATTCCGCATCGTAACAAAACCGAATCCCTTACTCTTATTAGTTTGGTGATCCTTTATAATCTTAACAGATACAATAGCACCATAAGGACCAAACAGTTGCCACAATGTTAGCTCCTCCACTTCTGGAGCAATATTATAAATGTAAATGGACCATGTACTGGGAGAGTTGTGGTCACCGATAGCATTAAAATGATTTATCCAATGAAAAGGTTTCACAAGGGAGTTTTTAGCAAAGTTATTATTATTGTTTTTATGTTTATTAGGATTACTTTTATTGGCATACTTAACTGTAAGAGGGTGTAAAAAACCGGGAGGTGTAGAACCATTAATATTTTGAATGGCTCTCTCCGCTTCATATTGGTGTTCATATAAAACAAATGCTATGCCGGCAGCTATGCGGGAATTAACTATTTTACCAAATTGTGCGAAAAGTCCATGTAAATCCTGCAAGGTCAGTTCATTTGGCAGGTTACACACGTATAGGTTCCAGTCAGCTTCAGGCTTGGTAGGTGGCTTCAGCTCAGGGTTAAGAAGGGCATGAGACACTTTCAGCGTCTTATTCTGCATTAGGAGCCCGTTGAAGGCTTTTCTCGCTTTGATTGCGTCGTCAGGACGGGTGTACTCAACGAATCCATACCCTCGGTTGGCTATCAGCTTACAGCTTTCCAGTTTCCCCATCGTCGAAAATAGTGAAAACATCATATCCTGCGTCATGACTTCAGGAATATAATTGACGATAAGTTTAGTGGGTGATTCGTCCGGCCCAAATTCATTATTTCCATGACAATTACCGTCTTGACACGATTCCGACATTTTTTAATTTGTTGTCGGTGAATGACATTTGATCATTCATAGACAACGTAGAGCAAAATTTCGTTCAAAAAGAGAGACTACGATATAGAATATAAAATTAAAAAATTATACTTTGAATTTAGCTTTCTATTTGCCGTCAGGTGGCAGCACCAAAACATTTAACTTGATTTCCGCAGTTTTTTTAATGACCTATTTTATGATAATAGATGGAAGTGTCTTCAAAAGAATATACTACAAAATCGTTTCAGACTGCCAAGTAAAGGTTGTTTTCGTTTTGAATTCGACAAAGGTAGTGGAAGAACAAAATGATCCATCTAGGTCACTATGTACACTAACTTTTCCTGTACTTTTCACTACCTAATTGCGTACTTACCTACCTGCAATCTCACCAAAACAGTGGTACGGCGCGGCGTGGCGGTGTAAACCAACCTTATTATCTGTGCTTATTATGGTCGAAGGGTTATTATATTCCACCAGATGGTAGGTGACGATGTATTACGCTCACGTAGAAGATAGAAAGACGACAGTCGAACAAGTATCGGCCCGTCTATTTTAGTGGCTGTACCGACCTAACGTTTTCAAATGCGTGTAAATTGTTTGATTTCGGGGGCATATTATAATCAATTTAGTTTCGTGAAGGTGTAGGGACAAGTGTAGTAAAAGTGAAAATCTGTGCAAAACATGGATTTTAGCGTTGTCTCCAAAGCTCCGTAAACAATCATTGTAAATGGCCGCCGTTTTACAATGATTCCCTCGGCTTGGCTTTAACTATGACGACTTAACTGTTTCGAAGCAAGGAAAGTATTTTCTTTGATTTGTATTTTCTACATTACGTGTCATTGGCAGAATTTGTAATCACACAAAGCCATAAACCCTAAAAAAGAACTTGCAAATTTTAGTAATACTTAAATTGACACTGGCGAATGTCCATATGAAATTTATATTAGGTAAGTACATGGAATATGTCTTTTATATGGCTATATAGCTATATAAAAGAAGGAGTCAGATAGTGTGACGACCGCTTAAAATTTTTACGAAGTAACGATAAAAAAATAATTAAAATTACACGGATATTGTGTGCCGCCCGACTGCCGCAGTAAAACTACACGAATTTCAGTTAAAAATGTATTTGAGATATACATAGATACATGTATACAAGGTACGTACAAGTATACAATACACAGGTACATCACAGACATCGATTTTTAAAAGCGAACTTTAGGCTCTAATCTAATGCTGAACTACATTTAAACAACAAATCATTTATTTATCAATAAAAATACTTCATACATTTGTATTCTTACAATTTACAATTATTACCAAAATAAGGTTAAAGCTAAATAATACAGAAAATACGTTAAAATAATGATCACTATCACTACATATATTTTTTAATAAATTCATAAAATTATAATAACTTAAAAATAAATAAATTATTATGTCTCAGAGACAAACTAATTTAACGAAGCAATGTTTACACTATACCAATGCGTTCGTACGACACTCATACAAGGCCAATCGTAGTTGTTTACAACTTACGAGCGAAAAAAAATGTGTAATGTAATGAAATTTTACTATTATTTTGACTATTGCGTATCTATTTAGTAATAAAATTTTGAAAAATTATTTTCTTATGTGCATTTTAATATAGAGTAAATCAATAATTATTATAAAAATAATCTAAGAATAATGTATTCTTCTTATATTCAACACTGTCGATTGAGCTCACTTGGCGCAGTTGGTTATCGCGCTATGCTAGAGAAGGGAAGGTCGTGGGTTCGAGTTCGGGGATAATTTCAGAAAAAAGTGCAGGTAGCATTTTTTTAACTGAAATATTCCCTAAAGTGATATAAAATATGCTTATAAATTTAGATTTTTTATCTTTCTCTATGCACCCAAATGACGTTTTAACTATGCAGTAGGTACCATGTGAGTGATCTCGTACGTAAGCACTCGTATATAATGTAAACTCTGTTTAAACAAACAAGTAAAACCATTTATAAATGTATTACGGGCAACTTGATATCCGTGCAAATGGTACACAAAGATCTTGTGCACAAAACATGCATGAAACCAAGTTTTATTTTGCAAGGCCTGTCCATATAGTATGTAGGTGTAGATACATAATGAATGACAAAATTGACCAACTCCGTCTTGAGAAGATATTATGTCAGGCTATCAAAAATATAAAATACACTTATTTCAAAATTACTTAATTTCCTCGTACGATATTAGTTATGCGGAGGCGCGTTACATACGTCATATTAACTATTACTTAGCCCACCTTGCATTAGTTTTGTGAACTAAGTTGATAAAATACAATTTTTTAGTTTATAGCAAGTAAAATTGGAGGACAGTGTGGTTTTATGGAAACGGAATCTTCCGTTGGGTAACCTCGTAATTGGTATTTGTAATCTCGTTTTTGGACATTACAAAGTGACGGGGAATTATTAATAATATTGAATTATGTACTTATTCAAGTTGCTCATAACTAATAAATATGTAATGTTTAAATAATAATTAACTATTTTACTTCTACATACACTATTTAACCACATTAATAAATACACATGTACTTACTTAGGTATGAACGATGCATTACTAAAAAAAATAACTTACTTAAATTTTTAAATGTCTGAAATAACAATAAATACTCTACCGATACCTGTAATGATTTTCTTACAAAATATTGTTTTTTTTTTTCAAAAAGCTAATTATAATAAAATAACATTTTATTAAGTTTATAGGTGCTTACGAATTGCCCGATTGAGGGTTATTAAACCATTTCAACATAATTTATTTATTTTTGCCATAATTTCGAAATATTTGTATTTTTTATAGTTCTGCACGTATGCCATAAATTCATGAAACTGTCAATATTAATTTGTAATATTTATCACAAAATGGCTAAAGATAAAGTTAAGATCCACGCAGTGTAATATTTATAAAACACAATGTGCATCTGAAATATATTGTAAAAAGCGTATGATTTCAATTATATTCCCGATAAATTCTTATCGTTTATGTATTTAAAACAAAACTTGGAATGTTATTTTGGAACAGCTGAATGAGATTTCTTTTAAGATCTAATATAGTAATCTACTTAAATAATTAAACAAACTAAATGCAGATCAAACAGATCTATTGTGCAATTTGGATTTCGTGCTGTAAATAAATAAATTAAGCTTTAAAATTAACTTAGAAAACAACAGGAAAAGACCAATATAACTTCATATTTTGCAATATAATAATAAATAACAATCAAATATAAGATCACAAAACTAAAAAATATACCAACAGGTAAATAAAATTCACAGGATTTTACAAATTATACAAAACATCTATAACATTGTATATATATTGGTATTTATAATAAATGTAAAAGTTATATTTATATATTTTCATTTAATTTCTGGCAATAGTTTGATACCATTAGGTCTAGTAAGGTAGGTTATTTGTTATCTCACTATGTTATAGCATCTGAATTACATTAGACTTAGGACGATAATATGATAAAATCTAATATTAACTATTATTTTCGAACGAATTATAACTTAAAACAGTAATAAAGTTGTATAATTTCAAACAACATCGAGCTAAATAATCTCTAAATGCAATCGCAACATTGTATAGTCATATTAAATATTCGAAGCTACACACAATTATTGTCATGGATAAATAACATTATATCTGTTCAAACTGAAGCGATACACTCGATACGAGAATTACAATAAATATTGGCTCCTTGTTTAAGTCAGTTAGTCTCGCCGAGCTGTCAATTTAACGAACCTCGCAGTTCGTAAGAATACAGAGTTGTCAAGTTCGCAAGTCTCGTACCGCTGTAAGGTGTCAAATCTCGCTGAGCTGTCAAGTGAGCGAGACTTTCTTGATAAGCTGTCAAGTGAGCGACTTTTTTTTGATGAGCTGTCTCAAGTGAGTCAGTCTCTCTTGATGAGCTGCCAAGTTAACTAGCTTAGAAGAGCAGTCAAGTTAAGTAACCTCCTTTAGCTGTTCATTTCCTTGCTGACCTTTTAATTTTGTACCGACACGCACAAAATTTGCGTAACCCTGAGCTGGGTTGTGAAGTCTCGTTGCGGTGTCAAGTAAGTATTTCTAGGTGAGCTATCAAGCCTCCATTACCTCTTATTTTCTTGCTGCGCAATTGAGTCTCATTAGGAGGGTTATCAAGTAAGCAAGTCTTACTGAACTGTCAAGTTGGTTAATTCTTTCAGAATTGTCAACATGGCAAGTCTCGTAGCGCTATTTAATTGTCAAGTCTCGCTGAGCTGTCAAGTGAGCGGTTCTTGCTTGGTGAAGTGCCAAGTTAACTAGCTCAGAAGGGCAGTCAAGTTAAGTAGCCTTGTTTAGCTGCCTATTTTCTCGCTGAGCTAATAATTTAGCGTGTCTCGGTGGCTTGTCAAGTTAGCAAGTCTCGTTGAGCTGTCAAGTCTCGTATAGTGATCAAAATAGTAAGTCTCGTAGCGCTGTAGGTAGTCAAGTCTCGCTGAGCTTTCAAGTTAGCGAGTCTTGCTTAACAAGTCTAGGTGAGTCGTCAAGATGGCTAGTCAAAGGTAGCTGGAGTATAACGACAACTAAATTAGATCTTTACGATTATTACACACAAAAACCAATTCAATTACTAAAGAGATTAACGATGTGATATCTCGCCTCAATTTGAACAGACAAATCTTTGGTACGTCATCATAGTCTCGTCAGGGTACATACAATAAATAGAATTAGAATTTAAGTATTAACGAATAAATTTTCTATACTGGCGTAGGTGCCGAATACGAATCCTGTAATACCGAATACGATGATGACAACGTCTTTCCAAAGTCTCCAGTGGTGCTTACCTAGTTGGTCGGGCCAGAGGGTCATGATCTCGATGAAGGGGGGGAAGATGAGCGCGAGTGCGGAGCTGCTGAAAGCTCCCACTAGGGAAATGATCCCGCTCAAGTTTGGTATCAGTGCGGCAGCCGTAACTGAAAATATACAAGATAATTCTTTGAGATTAAAGTACCTATGTAGAAAAAGTAAATTCTTTAAGATTTGTTTTTGATAAAATTTAAAGTTGTTTTTTACACTTGGATGACTATACTTAAAGAAATATTATGCTTTCCAAAAAAATTAAACCCCCGGCAGGATTTGAACGTGCATCTTTGGGGATCCATCCCAACGCCTTTTCAAATTTGGCCACGGATGCATGTTCAATTGTTCAATCAAGTCGAAATTAAGGATTGCATTTCTTATTGTTTTACGTTTGAGATTGTTGAAAATGTAAGCGAGAGTGACTTCTTGCTCTAAAAAAGTTGAAAAAATATATATATGCGGATCCACTGGTGGAGCCTCGTTGTCTGTCAGTCTGTCATCATCAAGCTGCATCTCATGAATCGTGTTAGCTAGATAGTTTAAATTTTCACAGATGATTAATTTCTGTTGCCGCTATAAAACCAAACACAATAAAATGATGATAACGCAGAGCTTCGTCCGCGATGAAGAGGTGCGCTCAGATTCCCACTTGTCAGGTTTTTATTGATTATTAATATTAGATCTAGTTTGTAGGACATTTTTTTTTAATTTAAAATTAAATTATCTCGACGTTTCGGCAAACGGCTTGTCAGGTTTTTATTGATTATTAATATGAGATCTAGCTTGTAGGACAAATTTTTTTTAATTTAAAATTAAATTATCTCGACGTTTCGGCAAACGGCTTGTCAGGTTTTTTATTGATTATTAATATTAGATCTAGTTTGTAGGACAAATTTTTTTTAATTTAAAATTAAATTATCTCGACGTTTCGGCAAACGGCTTGTCAGGTTTTTATTGATTATTAATATTAGATCTAGTTTGTAGGACAATTTTTTTTAAATTTAAAAGTTAAATTATCTCGACGTTTCGGCAAACGGCTTGTCAGGTTTTTATTGATTATTAATATTAGATCTAGTTTGTAGGACAAATTTTTTATAATTTAAAATTAAATTATCTCGACGTTTCGGCAAACGGCTTGTCAGGTTGTTTATTGATTATTAATATTAGATCTAGTTTGTAGGACAAATTTTTTTTTAATTTCAAATTAAGTTATCTCGACGTTTCGGCAAACGGCTTGTCAGGTTTTTATTGATTATTAATATTAGATCTAGTTTGTAGGACAAATTTTTTTAAATTTAAAATTAAATTATCTCGACGTTTCGGCAAACGGCTTGTCAGGTTTTTATTGATTATTAATATTAGATCTAGTTTGTAGGACAATTATTTTAAAATTTAAAATTAAATTATCTCGACGTTTCGGCAAGCAAACGGGTTACATCGGCCGGGTCTCGAGAAGACTGCGAGGTCTTGAAATGCGTATGAACGCGATCAAGATCCAAACTTCTAACAATAATAATGAACAGAAATCGTTAAAAGAGTGTGTTTTTATTAATTGTTGCCCTAACAACAACCGGTATATGAATGATTCACGAGTATCGTAAGTGATTCAACATGATATGTGGTAGTATCTGTGCCAATTTACGAAACAGATGATAACCTAATGACCAGATCATTATTTGTTTATCAAATAGCTATTTGGTCGAACGAGAGAGTTTAGCTTAAAACATTTAGCGGTAAAGAAAGCCAACTGACATGTGCTTGAGAGTCTGCACAAGAAAAAATGTCAAATACAAAGAATCAAAACGTAAGATCGTAGGTATACAAAGTGTAACGGGTAAGCCCTTTTAAGCCGAAAGGTGGTTGTTCTAGACATCTAGGCAAACAACTTTTGTTGTACGACTTTTAAAAATTCGAACTTTTTTTTGATAATTTTGAGGTTATGTTTCACTGAAAAAACAGCTGCTTTTGAAAATAAAGGTAATTAAAGTTTTGATTGTAGTAGACCCAACTAAATGAAAGGACAACATAAGGTCAATGACCTCGAACTCTAAGAAACAGCTGATCTTCAAGTAAATTTTACACTTAAAATTTTCGAAAAGTACTTCGAATTTACAAAAGTTGTAAAACAAAAGTTGTTCGCCTAGACGTCTAGAACAACCCTCTTTCGGCTTAAAAGAGCATACCCGTTACATCTATAGTCTTAAACTCAACTCGACTTAACTCAATCACATCCGTCCAAGTTAGTTTTCACCCTACCTAATTTTGACACAAATATTGTATCTAGAAAAACTGTCTGAATTGTTTCTAAATCTTCGGTGTATGCAACTAACATCGAGTACGAAAACTCTGGTTTGTCCAAATATAAACTTTTTAAACTCACACGATTTGTACTCATAGTAATATTTTAAAAGGGTCTTACTCGCATATTGTTACTTTTAAATTCTGTTACCTCGATCTTGGTCGCGAGGGGACTGGCATGACATGGCATTGTAGCATTATCGAAACGTCGAAGTAAGAGTATTTAAAAATAACATTACGCGAGTAAGACCCGGTTATCCAAATATGTCTGTACGCAGGGAATTTATAATTGGATTATGGATTAAACTTACATGTGACAAATATTAACACGATGCGAGTGACCGCCTCCCCATGCTTCAGCGCTTGCTCCGTAGATAATTTCGACTTGACGTAAGGCCACACAATGTTCATTGGAACGTAAAATTGGAGACCGTACGAGAGGAAAATAGCTGCAGCCATCACCGCTCGAACACTTTGTGCTAATCTAGAAAATATAATTATGAATATAATATTATTGTGTGTATACTTAAAGAAATGCTTTCCAAAAGTTTCGCACCCGACAAGACTTGAACCTGCATCTCTGGGGATCCGTCCCAACGCCTGTTCCAATTAAACCAAGTGTAGGACACACTTTAAAATATATCAAAAACGGATTATTGTGTTTTTGTTTTTATCTTTATAGTACTTACTAGCTGTGCCTCGCGGTTTCACCGTTTTCGCGGGGATATCGGGATAAAAAGTAGCCTATGTGTTATTCCCAGTACCCAGCTACCTATATTCCAAGTTTCATGGCAATCGGTTTAGTAGTTTTTGCGTGAAAGAGTAACAAACTCACAGACATACATACAAACTTTCGCGTTTATAATTTTAGTAAGTTACTACAGATTTTCTTATGTTTTCGCAGATGTGATTTGATTAAACTTATTTTCATATTTTAGGCATTTTATCAATGCCCTGCGTTTAGAGATCTTTACAGATCTCTTATTAAGGGAAAGAAAGAATAAAAAGTTTCTCTTAACCTGAAAAATGAGTTTTTATAGTGCAGGTAGTATTTATAAATCATTAACCGCTAACTAACTTTTTAATCAATACAACGCATTAAGATCTGAATTTCTTTTAGACTCTACCTAAATGATGATAGTAAATTCTAAAAAAAAGGGTATTTACTATAAATTTTAAAATAATTTGATCTTTTTATTTTCGATCCTATAAATTGTTTTAAGAAAACTTGTCGCGAATCGTGAAAATCTAAGAAAAACAATATAATTTTAAAATTTTAATAACAAGCAGACGTGCCCTGAATTCATTATCTACCTTTAATTAAAACAAACAAACAAGCTAAACGATAAGTATGTGATATAAAACCGAACCATTGTTAAAAGGTCAAGTTATCAGAGGTAGACAAATAACAAACGAAAAGTATCTGTCTAAATTAATGTTTTAGTTTCATTCACTAAGTTTATTAAATAAAACTCGAACTAAAAATAATTTTATTGCAGTATGACTCTTTGTGTTCTGTTTATGGTATAATTTGATTCTAATATGCTGATGAAAACTGAAGCAGAAATAATTAGCCTCATCTGGAGCGAGATCGTGCTGCCTTCTAAAGAGCGGTATGGAGGGATATCAGGTCTGTCCTATGCCCCAGCATGGACACTTCGAACTTGGAAGAGATGGTTATTGGTTGTACTCGTACATAAATTATGGCTACTGAATGCGCCCTACAATTAAAACAATTAAAAAAAAAAACTCGTAGTTGCGAAACGATTAAAAATTGTATTCAATAAACTGTTTTTATAACGTAGTGTAGTTCCGGTTATATGATCTGTGTTAATCAATACTTATAATTAAATCGTAACTTAGCGGTGTCTATTTTTGAAAGATATTTTAAAAAACTTTTTTAGGGGTAGGTACAAACGTAACAGACCCCATTTCCGTGTTTAACTTTTTGTCTGTTTATCCGTTTGTCTGTGCGCGCTAATCTCGGAAACGTCTGGACTAATTTTAAAGAAATTTTGTATACAGATAGCTTAAGACTTCGATTAACATATAGGTTTTTTATCCGGATATCAAGTCCAGATATCCGGATAAAAAGCCATTTCAAAATAAAATTCAACTTTTTTAAGGTAATTTAAGGTCAGGTTACAAAATTCCAAGTATAACAAAACATGTTATGCAACGAAAGATGATGTGACTTGTTTATTTCCCTAAGGATTCCTACGTTCCTACGTACATAGACCAAGAAAACATTAATTATCTGTGCTGTGGGAACAAAAACAGTGGTTTTATTGATTTGCAATCTACAATAATTGTTTAGCAAAATTAAACCTAGGCATGATAACAGAACATATGGATAGACAGACTGAGTAATGTCTCATGTGTGTATTTTAATGTAGATCAAATGCATTGATATAAGCAAATAAGGAAAGATCTGCGTTACGGTCTAACATTTCCTATTTGATAAATGAGTTAGAATGTCTGGCATAATGCATACTGCAAGTGGTCAAAATCGGTATTAGGTAAGTAAATTGTGCCTAATGTTAGGCAGTGGCGCCCCTAGTCGAGTGCACCCTTATCTGGCACCCACAGTGACAATACCATGCGACAGATATAGTGGGACGTTCCAGACAGCGCGAACGAGATGGCATATTGTTGCCACAACCAACCGAAGCCAGTGTGCCGGCTCGTCACAGTTTTGTCGTCTCATTTGTAGTGACTTTTGACGAATCTATGTTTGCAATCCTTTGTTTGATCAAATGTAAGTGTATTCTGGATTAAAATCATCATCATCTACTCCTAACCGTTTTCGGTTACGTTGACTCGGCTTAAATCGGATGTCGAGCCCTAATATGGCTGCCATAGATGTATTTTTTCTTTAAAATATTTCTAACTACCAAAGTGTTTGTGTGATTCAGGCGTGGCATTAGGACGGAAACCGAGAGACGCAAGTTCGAGCCTCGCCGCGAGCTAGATATTTTTAAAGCAATAATGTATACGTCATAGAAAATATTTCTAGAATACTCTAGATCATTAAAAAGTATAATTAGAAGAAAAAAACTTACAAAGAGTTTGGTAAATTGAGCGTGATACTGCCTTCGACACGGTCTCCATATTTCAAATACCCGAAGAATCCGATCGAGGTATAGAGCGCGGCGACTATCACCATGCCGGTGTTCAGAACTCCGTTCCAACCACCGAAGTCTTCGGGGGTTTTCATGTTATTCTCTAGAGGTAAGATCTGAAATTCGGTAACAATATGTAAGTACATTTTTCTACTATCTCGCGATGTTGAATTGAAATTAAACTCAAAGTAGACTACCTACCTACCTGGGCCTTTACTCCTTCGTCAGAGCAGACCCTAGAGTCTAGGGTCTGCTCTGAGGAAGGAGTAAAGGCTCCGAAACGTAGGATATCGGCATTGTTAAAAATAGTATAAGCAACGCGGTTAAAACCGGAAAATGAGTTTCATTTCAATAAGTTAGTATTTCATGTCATTCATGACAATCTGCTATAAACAGGGGCGCCGACTCCGTGGATGCTCGGGTGCTCCAGCATCCACGAGAGGTAAATAGTGGGTGCCGAGCACCTACGACTGTGAATTTATAAAATAATTATCATTCTCATCTTTTATTCGTTACCGTTAATTGTAATTTATCAAAATAAAACCTTTCCACTTTTCCATTTAAATAAGAATCATTTCAATCGGCCAAGTCATCTTCGAGTCAAACATAAAAAAATATATACGCGACGTATAGAGAACCTCCTCCTTTTTTTTAAAGTCGGTTATAAATAGCTGGAGCCCCCACGGGAATTTTAAAAACCCGGCGACCCTGGCTATAAAAAATAATAATGCTTGTTAATGTTACTATGTTAAGCGGTGTTGGTATAGTGGTAGACACCTCGACAGCGCACCAATGTCTTTAATAACATCGCTCTTACGGTAAATATAAATATCGTGAGGAAACCGACATGTCCTAGGACCCACTACGGTCCTAAGACATGGAACATTCGCCAATCTGGGGTAGGCTCCCGTGGCGTCTTACTGCCTAACCCCTCTAAGAGGCTCTTGCCCTGCAGTGGGACAAATAATTAACGGGCTGATTATGTTATTTTGTGTCATGTTACTAAACGCTTGTGAACTAAATAAATAATAAAAATATGTCACTAGTAGTGAAAAAGTAAAAGCCCGTCTTGTAACCTTAAAGTTATTGATTTTTACGGTCTATATTTTCCGTTATTTTTTTACTTTTTTATAAGAGAACTTGTCGCAACTAGAAAATATAGATCCGTCTTTTAATAATGCGAGTTGTCATAAAACACAAATGGGTCAATGGGTAGGCACTTTGCATGAATACAGATGGGATGATCTCATAAAATGTCTATTGACATTATTACCTATCTATAACACGTACCTACCTACATATGACACGTAAGTACATATAGTGCTAGACTCCGAGTACCTATTGTATTACATGTTAGACGCGCCGCCCCATAGAGAAATCTAGGATTCCATTATAACCCTGACATATCCTTGTCAGTTTTCATGATTACATCTCTGTGTGTTTACGCTATCTTTCGGTTTTCGCGAAATCCCTAGTGTCCACAAAAACCCCCGAGTACGTTATCTCATAAACGCCTATATCTACGGCTAGTTTCATGCTAAGTACGTACCTAAGTTGAACTAGTATTCAGTTTATATTGATTAAACATTTCCACTCTGCAGAGATAAAATTGATATAAAACACGGCAACTGTAGCTATTATTCATTGATTGATTGAGAATAATATATCTGCTGTTAACTAATATATTAGCGGAACTATTTTAGCCGACTGCAAAAAGGAGGAGGTTCACAATTCGGTTGTGGCATTTTTTTTTCCAAATAATATTTATTGACGGCGCGGCGCGGCGGGTGAACACTCACTAAACATTGGCGGATGTTGAGAGTTCCAATCCCGCCATGAAGCAATTATTGTAGGTAGATTACAGATATTTGTTTTAGGTATTCTTTTTGTTATTATGTAAGTAAATAGGTATAACCTACCCAAAGTAAGAAAATACATACACGGTAATTCCAAATTCAGAGTGAACTTTTAAACTTTGATATTTCGGTAATTTCTAAATCTAAATAGTAATAAACAATCGAAAATGGTATAAAATGGAAATAATGAAATACAACATATAAGTCACCAAAAAAATGGGTGGGTCAGTGGCCACATGTTATAGTAAAGGCCAACCAAAGATGGCCAGATCAGTTGGATCACTGGCCCACCCTGATTAAAATAGCTACATAAATATATATACTACTGAAACTCACCACTCCTATTCCTTCAAACGCATAAATAGCTGTGCCAAAATACAGAGGCAGTTGGTGCCAGCTTGCAAATGGTTTCACTGTATTTGTTTTTGGCAAGTTTTGCAATATATAGTAAAATGTTATGATAAGTCCCCAAGCGGTCATTATTGAAGCAAGAAGAGATACTGGCGTTAAATATTTTAAGTTCTTCACCATAGCCAATGCTACAATCAATGGTAGCAGTAATACTAAGTAGACATGGACACTAAAGTTTATGTGAAACATGTGCATGGTGTCTTTAAGGTTAGTAGCGACAAATAGAAAGTACACACAGCAAAATCCCAGTTGTGTTAACACCAAAAATACATTGACTATATTTCTGAAACAATAAAATTTTCTTTGTAATGTTTATCATCACATACATAAAGTTACCTAGGTAATTTATTTTATTTGTCTATCTATACTTTTAATAACTGTAACTAATACTAATAGTATAATAAAATAAAGTATGACAGGCAAAAAGTCTGTTTTGGAAACAAATTTATTGAACCATTTCTATGAGCTTTCTGGGGGATATCCTAAACTATAAGAGATAGCGAAAAATGCTAAAAGACATTGCATCCCCGATTTTAACAAAAACTACAATAACATTATTAGATTTTTTCAAAATTTATTACCCTAGCCAGGAATTAAACCTTGTCTTTTTGTAAAAAAAAAAATATACACCGTATATTATTGTATCAATTAATAGTGTTGCTGATTAATATCAAATCCTGGAAACCTTTACAATTTTTCGCTATCTCTTATAGTTTAGGAAATCCCCCTGAAAACCCATCTAAATGGTTCACCCTGTATGTGAGTCTAGGTCACTTTCGAGTCTCACTTTGGAGAAGTAGAACAAGAAATTAATTCATGTCTGTCAGTCTGTTACATATTATTCATTGCAAAATTATTTACCCAATAGCACTCTACTTTACATCAAAAACCAACAAAAAGGACCCAAGTAATTAATTAATGACTGAGCCAGACATCCATCTGTGGAAACTTGCACATTTTGTACTGGATCAAGACTAATGCAGGTGAAACTGCAGGGTATACTAGTCAGTTAATAAAATAATTTAATTACAAGATTGGTAATCATTAAACATTTGTTTTGCCCTGGGAATATTGACCAACAATAGGAAAGTTTCAATCAAGAACAAATTGTTTGTTGTGTACACAAGTAAATAAACAAACATGATAAAAAATGGTAGTTTCCACTATTTATCTGTGTACAATAAATTTTACAATAATATGATTATAGAAAAATAAAAGACAGTAGGTAAGCAAATGCGGGCAGCATTAACTTGTTTGACAAATATGAGAGGGCATGTAAAAATGTATGTTTTTTTAATAACTTCAATCAGTTCACTTTATTTTAAAAATCAGTTTAAAGTAACTACAGTAAAATTGGAGTAAAAAATCCTTAGGGTATCGGCAACACTTACAATCAATAATCTTTTTAGTATGTAACACCTACTAAAGTTTACTCAACTTTGTCATCATTAAAAGTCCAATTATAAAACCTTAATGCAGGTAATCTAAAGCCAGTAGCAATAAATGTTAAAAAAAACTTACTTCATCTTCTTAGCATATGGTCGTAAGGGAACAGGCCCTGAAGCAAATGCATCCTCTACTACTTCTGAGAAGCTCAATGCAGGCCTTTGGCTCCGAATGCATAGCTCATGAGAGCATTGCACTAGTATGTGCATACAATGAGTACATATGGCTCCCATGATAAGTGTACCAAACACACCTGAATCATCGAAATTTATTTATTAAAATGTAGGTAGTAGTATTTCGGTGAGTATTTAGTTTGAAAAAATATAAGCAGGTACCTACTTACCGAATATCAAACCCGCATTTTTAAAAGCATCTGGCATAGCTAATATTCCAGTTCCAATATTTCCTTTCAAAAGGTGGATAAGTGTATCGAAGTTCGAGGTCGGATATTCCAAACTTCTTTCAGAAGCTGGGTGGTAATCACTTTTGACTTTTTCGGCTGATTCATTGGGATCGACTTGCAGTTCCACTTGTGGTTCATTACTTTCAGTAGGTGTAACGGGACCGATGAGAAGTGGTTGCTTTTCATCAATCATCGTTAAATTTTTAACTACAATTCGCTATCCATTCAAATGAAATCGATGTCAACCGCACGCAACTACCTACGTATACTTTATTTTATTATCACGTTTTACATAAAAGCTCAGCAAGCTTTATTAAAAACACGTCAGAATGGTTTCAAATTCTCACAAACAATGCAAATTGAATGTTGTTAGATGAACGACTGAGAAATATATTTTTATTGAAAATCGGAATTCTTCAGCACCGCGCAAACTCTTTTCCTTTACCTCCCGATGTCAATGTCAAATTGACATTTATTTTTATTTCTTATCAGTTTTGAACCGATTATGGCCATTAGCAAATTAGCCAGTTTATATCATGGAACACTTAAAATTTGAATGATCATACAGCCACAGTAAAAAATATATTTTATCATCTTCAGCTGCATAGAGCTTTAGCACTACGTACTGTCTGGTTAGAGATAGGCAGAAAGAGTGGAATCTTAGTATGAAGGTTCCGTTTTCATCGTTTGGATACGGAACCCTAAAACATCTCTTTCCTGCAAGTTTGACGGCATGAGGTATAGCGAGTGATGGATGATAGGGTGTTCGACTGGTGTGTGTGCATCTTTGAATGTTTTTAGTTTAATTATTTATAGTATAGATGTTGCGCAAACTCAACGTTATGACATAACCGGACAAATCTCTGTGATTTATTGGTTATGTTTTTGTTATAAATTTTTGTTGTAATTTTATGATAAATAAATAAAAAAATAAAAATAAAACTAATTTTTACCGAAAAAAAGCCGTTACCCAGCCCTGATAAAAAAATGACAAGGAGTTTTGGCGGGAATGCGTTGAGGAGATGTGTTGCTAAATTTTCATTTTTGTGAAACTTAGTTCAAATGCGTGTTAATTGTTTAATTTCGGGGGAATATTAATCAATTTAGTTTCGTGCAGGTGTACAAGTGTAAATAAAAGTGAAAATCGGTGCAAAACATGGACTTTAGCTTAGTGTTGTCTCCAAAGCTCCTTGAACAAACATTGTAAAAAATGGCCCCCTTTTTACAATGATTCCCTCGACTTGACTTTAACCATGACGACTTGACTGTTTCGTTCGATGCAAATAACTTGCAAATATTGATAATACTTGACACTGGTAAATATCCAAATGGAAAAGTCATATAAATAAATAATTAATTAAAAAATGACAATATGTCAAATGTCAGTCAAATGAAACGTCAGGTGTCAAAGAAATTGCCAAAAATAGGGAAATAAATACTTAAATCAAAATTGATTTATTCAATATATTTCAGTGGGTTCTTATTGGAAAAGTGAGATTCTCTATTAATCGTTGCTATGGGAAATGCGGGAAGCAATCAACCAAAAGATTGGCATAGAGATGCAGCATCGAAAGCACAAGATGCTGGACCATCGTCCCCAGCGAAAGAAGGCGAAGCATTTACATTCGACAAAAAACTAGACGACGATCGCACTGGTCGAGATGATGACAATAATATAGAAGACGGGGCCCCGTACTACACAAAAGCTGTACCTGAAAGTGATGTAGAATACACTGGCCCCCGCCAAAGATCAAACACTTTGACAGAAGGTAGTAAAATTATTGATGAAATCAAAGTTTTACCCACAGTATTTAAATGGGAAGGAGGAGGCAAACAGGTAAGTTAAAATGTTTGCACAAAGTTTGACCTATTCCCTAATTATCATTTCCTAATTGGGCTAAATTTTTATTTGAATTCCTAAAAACTATGAGTACCTAACTCATAATTTGGTACAATACTGAATACCTACTTTTGATTACCAAAAGTCAATAAAGTCATTTTTTAGGGTTTTTCTAGTTATTGGTCTCTGCATGCTGTAAAGTTAACTTTAAAAAGACCCAATATCTTTGTTTGAATTTCAGGTATTTATCAGTGGCACATTTACTGATTGGAAAACAATACCCATGGTGAAATCTCATGGAGATTTTGTGACTATTATTGACTTACCAGAGGGTGAACATCAGTACAAATACTTTGTTGATGGGGAATGGAGACATGATCCAACAGTTGTGAGTATCCTTCATTATCCTCACCCATCATACACAGGTTTCATTACACTATGCATACACTTTTCTCTAACTGTGCCATGGATGTATAATATAGTTGTACAAGATTGTAATGAATAATATTCACATGCCTCTAACAATCCCTGTTCAGCACAAGCATATTTATTTTGAAAAATAGTTAAGTTTTTCATAATTATATCCTGCTAGAATGACCTCTCTTCAGCATAGTTTAGTCCCCAAAATACATGTTTAATTTGTATCCTAGTTTTTTTTTTCAAAATATCACCAATATTATAATTGGTTAAAATGCGTGATATAGAATCATAACATAACACCAAGCCAATATGTTGGCAGGCCAGCTGTGGTATCATCTAATTAGCATCCACCGCTACTAGTTGCTATTTACTGTCAAAAAACATATTTTATATTCTAAATTGCTGCTTTGTAAACCGGTAACCACGTTACGTCAAAGCCGCAATGTACCGCAAGTTAGCCACTAGTAGCGGTAGATGCTCATTAGATGATACCATAGCTGGGCTTATCTACCTGTATTACTTATTTACTGTTTCATTGCAGAAAATGATAGACAATGGCATGGGATCTAAAAATAATTTAGTATCAGTAAAAATGTCTGATTTTGAAGTATTTCAAGCACTAGCTAAGGATAGTGAAGGGATTCATAGCAGTGCACAAACTGAGTATTCACAGGTAACAACATTTAATAATAGGCTAAGGGCACTATAGATCTACAAATATTATTTATAAACTAGGTATATGTATTTCATTTAGCATGTTTTAATTAAGGCTTTTACGGAGCTCGATATTTCACCAGTGATTGTAACCGGCTTATTCACGAGAACCACAATCAAATAATATTTGTATTGAAAATAGTCCTGTTAATTTAACAAATAGAATAGTGGTCTATTTGTCAATTGAATTTAGGTTTAAGTTGTTATAAAGTTTATATATGCCACATTATAAATGTTTCAGGAAATACCTCAGTCCAAACCTTGGGAGAAAGTATCTGGTCCACCGATACTGCCTCCACATCTTCTTCAAGTTATCCTCAATAAAGATACACCACTCTCCGTAAGTTATTAATTAATTATTATATTAAAATACTTACCTATTTATGACAACAGCATTTATAAAATACTTTTATCTGTATGTAAAATACATTCCCAATCAATTCAATTTAAATCCATATTAAATTAAATGTAATTAAAAGAAACAACAAAGCGATCTTTAAGGTGACCACAGATTTGATCCGCGCCGAAGGAATCGAATTTTTTATATCTATATAAAATTGTTGAAGCAGGGTGCGTGTAGGTGTGTATGTGTGTAGGTGTGTATGTGTGTAGGTGTGTATGTGTGTGCGAGTCATCCGAGTCGGACGAATCGATCGCATCGGAAGAATCGACCGGATCGGTAGAATCTTACTCAGCTGCAGTTGTTGAATAACCAAGTTCCATGTTGTTCTCGTCTGGAACTATCAGAGTGCGAGCGACCGCTTCGCCGGAGTCGGCTGAATCTGTGACGTCATCAGAAATGTAAAATGTTTATTCATGGGTAAATGTACTTTATCTCTAATATTAAAAGGTTCTGTTTCCCGTGGACGACAAAAAAATCGATTCCTTCGGCTCTGATCAATCTGCGTTCACCTTTAAAGTTCCTTTTTTAATTTTTGGGGTATGGAACCCTTAAAAACAAATTATGTATTTTAGTACACCTCAACCCCTGAATATCTTACAAGATAACATATATTTTGAATTTTATTTACTTTCAGTGTGAACCAACATTATTGCCTGAACCTAATCATGTGATGTTGAATCACTTGTACGCATTATCTATAAAAGATGGAGTGATGGTGTTATCGGCTACTCACAGATACAGAAAAAAGTATGTAACTACCCTACTCTACAAACCAATATAAATCTTAATAACTATGTACAAAGCACATCGTGGCTGCCTTTTTACCAGAGATGTGTGAGGATGCTTAGAGCCTTGTCACACTGACGTATTGTGAGCGAATTCAAAACGATGCGATCAAGCAGCGAGTTCGCCGCATCAACACCATTTTGTTTTGTATACTTGCGTTCACAACCGCCCCGCATCGCTTCAACTTAGACATTAGTGTGAGTGGACGTCCTCGTCAGAATTCACTCGAGTGTACAAAACACGATCGTACGTTGCAAGTTCGCCGCGCGCCCGCGACCTCTTTGCCGCTTACTCGCGACGAATGCGTGAACACTTCGCTTTGAATTCGTCAGTGTGATATATTAGCACTTAGGGATGCGTTTTTTTTTTCAGAATCAATAGAAACGCTCCAATTATCTAGCCTCCCTGAAGCTGCGCTAAGCCAGGTTCCTAATAATATAACAAATGTGAAAGTTTGTTTAAGCGAGGAAGTGAGAAGACTTGTATGTAAGGAGTAACTACTCCTTCACGCAAAAACTACAGTACCGAGTGCAATGAAACTTTATTTGCAAATAGCTAGAGATCTTGATTATCACATAGCCTACTTTTTATTTTGATATTCCTACGGAATAGGAACTTGCGCGGCCGCGGGTGCAACCGCGTAAGCGTACCAATACAGTGATTCTATTGGGCATTCATAGCTACGCACCTTCGTCTATCTCTGGTGGAAACGCAGCCTAAGGGTCCGCACGTGCAGCTATGGGTAAAAGTTACCGAGACATTTCCTTTTCAAATTTATAAGTGAGTGCTTGACCACTTATCTTACGAGATAAAAGTGCGGACGCGGTAGGTAACATCTTACCTAGAAGATACTCTTTAGTGAAACTTTTTCCACTCGGTAATGTTTACCTTACGTAGGATGTGGGGTATGTCTGACTTAATATTGCTATATGCGTCTTCGCCATACCGTGTACCTACGTCAAAATGGCGGGTGTACCACTGTAGAAACGAATGAATATAATTATATCTGAAATCAATGAATCGCCACGCAATTGGTGCCAATAAACGGACGACTCGTCGGAGTCGTGGCAGACCCCGAAAACGGTGGCGATCTTGATGCATTTGACGGAGATAGGTCAAATCTAACCTAGGACGGGACTGTTTGGAAGGATGTTCCGGAGACCTTTACCTTGCAGTGGAATGGTATACGTTAACAACATGAAATATATGTACAGCCAGAATACGACTTAAGCATATTATAAAGTTTTATATTTTTCAATAACGGTTCATTAATTGTTGGTTATTCTGCATCTAATAATTAACACTTCAAAAGCTTTAGTGATATCAAGCAGAACAACTAACAATTACGGAACCGTTATTGAAAAACTTTAAATATGACCTTTAGTCGTAGTCGTATCCGAAAATGGTACCTTAAGTCGTATTGCGACTTCATTCATTCTGACTGTCAGACCGCGGCTCAGTTTCATTATTAGAATTATTCTGGTTTTACGGAGGTCCTTTGAATTCATTAAAAATACAGTACTACATTTCTTTCATTTCTAAAGTAGTACCCACCATTCTGTCACGCTAAAGGTGAACGCAGATTGATCCGAGCCGAACGAATCTAATTTTTGTCGTCCACGGGAAACGAGGTACCCTTTGTAATAATGTCCATTACATTTACACTTCGCCAACGTTCGGCCGACTCTGATGACGTCATCGGAAATATAAATGTACTTTATATCCAATTATATAAAAACCGTTTCCCGTGGACACGAAAAATCGATTCGTTCGGCTCGGATCAATCTGCTTTCACCTTAAATCTACATTAAATTTATGCGCAGAACAAATTAAGCTTTAGATTGTTTGTAAAACACGTTATAGATAGTCAATAAACTAATACAATATTTTAGTCATTATCTAAAGCAATGGTTAACATTATTTTTTATTCCGATTTAAAATCATGAATCTGTTTGTATTCTTATTTATAAAATGTTGGAATCAACAGCAAATACTTATTTAATCTAAGAACAATGTTATGTATAGTTTCAGTATTAGTATTATTTTTAAGTTATTAGGTAAATTAACGAAATTGTGGTAAATCAAATTGTGTGCCTATAGGTAGTTATGTATAGTAAAAAGAAATAATTAACTCAAATAAAAGATTTTTATTTTGTTGTTTTATAAATTACTATAATTTATACATAATAAATGAAAATCAGTAAGTCAGTACCAGTACTTAATAAATATTTCAAAGCTAGTGCTACATTACAATTGGCACAACTAAAATTAGGTGTTTTTCAGGGGTAATTTTTTAACAAAATCACAGATAGATAAGAGCTACCTCTCATCAGCCACTCTTGATTATTGATTAGACATCGGATTAGAGGCACTATCAAAATACCGAAATATGCATTAAAAATAGGCTAATATGCACTATAAAAAAGCCACTTACTGCAGATATTTCTTCTGTTAGAAAATATTTTATTTCAAGACATTTATTTTCACATTGTATTTATTCGATTCTGAGTCTGAATATTTTTTTTCATTGGCAGCATTAATTCAACATAGTTATGTTTTTTTGTAAATAGCCAAACGAATTTGGTGAGAGAAAAAAAACAATTAATTTGCAATAGGCACACACACGTGAGTACCGTACGCCCGCGCTCCTCCCCACACGCACGCCGCAGCTCCTTTACGCCTAGCGAGCGCCTATCGCTGGGACTCTGCACTCGCTGCGTGTGCGAGTATTATGTCGTGTCGCTATGCCGCGATTGCTGTGGCGGAGCATTGGGCAGGCACAATTTAGTTAGGTCGAACCGACTGATACGATAATAAGAATGTCGTGTCGACGGCATAATACAACAAGGCTTAACGCGTACAACTACTGAATTAAGCACTGTCAATGGAAAAGTATCAAAATATGCAATAACGCCATGAAAATATAATTATATACAAATGCATAAAATCCGATGTCTACTCATGATCCAAAAGAGTTTTTACGCTTATCCGTTTAAATGTATTTTGGAATAACAGCTTCTCAGCCAATGTAGAAAATAGCAACGGATAGCATTTCGTTGATTAATTTTTTTCGGGTCCTATTTGTGCCTCCTCGCGTCCAAGACTATTGTAATATAGTCGAAACGTCGGAGTAGGAGAATTTTAACACAACAATACGCTAATAAGACCCGGGGAAAATGTAAATTTGAGTACAAATGGTGTACGTTTTGAAAGTATCTAAGATACTAAAAATTTATAGCATACGACAGAAAAAACTTGCAAGAATTGAATACTCACAATAGGACACGTAAAAGTAGAAAGAAATGCTTCCCAGTTGTTGTAACTTGATAAAAGACTTTCTTGAACTAACTTCACAGTACATAACCGTTTGTTTAATATTGTACAAGGTTGAAACAATCTATACAGATATTGAATATAGTTTTTAACTAAGTCAATCATTTATTTTCTGGCTTAAAATAAAAAAAATAACAGATTTGTCTGTGTTTATTAATTAAAAAGCAATATCAGTACGTAGGTAATGTTACATAAAACACACTTAAAATTGAATAAAGGTACTATTCTATAACTATTATTCAAGTGATGTTTAAAAGTCTTATACTCATACAAAAACACCCTTCTCACAAATAAAATCAAATTCATATTCACTTCTTGAACTTATAATAAATCATAACAACATATCAAATCATATAAATAATAAATATCTTACTAATAAAATAAATTATCTGTCAAACAAACTTAACTATGAGATTCCATAAATTATTTTTATACTGTGACTTTGTACCATTAAAAAATAATTCTTCTTCCTACAAGTCATGGAGGTAGGATTAAATAACGTAGGATTTGGATATGGCTGTTTAAAAAATATTAAGCTAATTCATTTAAAAGTCGATGTGTGAATGGTTTTCTTTATATGTAAGTGTGGTCAGTAGGTGGCTTGTATAACTGTACCTTAAAGGGTTACAATCAAACAGCACAGTGAGACTGAAATATCATAAAAACCATATAAAACAAATAAGGGCGCATTATCAGGCCAAGATCAGATTATGGTAGCAGGAGTATTATTTTTTAAAATTGCCTGTGTGACTACGGACGATTTAAATAGCTTGTTTTCTGCTGATTTTCGTTCGATGTCGGATTCCTGCGACGAGTGATTGAAACCAACGTCTTTCTTTTTATATTTTTTCTTCTAATTTACAAAGAAAAAATACTGATTTTGATTTAAAAAAAAATAGCCTTAGAACAGGAAAAATTACCAATTTCTTGATAGTTCTTGTGTTACCCACACATATTATTATTAGGTATATGTATGTCACAATTTCACTGTGCGTTACTAAACGAGACAGGTGAAGGAGGAACGTTAGTGTCCGAAATTCTCCTGCTATAGATAAGACTTATGGTATCTAACTTGTTGACCTAATCTTCTGTTGTGACTTCTAAAAGTGGTTCTTTGTCTTTAGACTGTGTTTCACTAGTACCTGTATTATTCACCGGGCTTTTAAAATACATAGCAACGGCGACACTGACTAGACAAATAGAAAATATAGTAAACCACGTTATCTCAATATGAAACAATATATAACACACAATTGCAGTTATAACCAATTCGAGTGCACTGGCGTACGTTTTTAATATTGAATTTAGATTTTTTAAAAAGAAACTTGTTACTATTCCTACTACGGCACTATTAAACATTATTAAGATTACAAAAACATCAGCTAAAGAAGTGAAGTCTTTAAATATATCGCTCTCGCCTTTAAGTAACAAAATAACGAAATTGCATAAAACAGAATCGAGATACATGAAGACATTTTGTAAAAATATATCTACGTTTAAGCCTTTGGTTTTGAGTAAGTATTCATTGTATGTACCCGCTAAACAGGAACAACAGTTTTGAAAGTTAATCGATAAAAAGTATATGTTCAATATACTGGACCATGAGTATGATGATCCTTCCGGGGACAAAGTTGTGTCCAAATTTTTTATTACACATCCTAAAGTCAATATTCCTAATGAAATCCATTGGTAGGCCGTCAGAGTTTTCTTGAACAGGAACTGAAAATGAATGAAGGTACCTTACAATAAACGATTTAAAAAAGATGTACCTAGAGGTCCACCGGCACCGCCGCAATAAGTAGAGTCAAACATAATCATCTCAGCCCTAATTCGTGCACTGCTGAACATAAATAGGCCTCTTCCATACGACCGACGCCACAAATAGCAATCGCGAGCTACCTCCAACCAAGGTCGTCGGTACACCGAGTAGGTGGTCTTCATAAGTAGAGTACGTGCCAAATTGGTCTGCGGGTGGTCAAAATCGGAACTAATCGCCGCTGCTATAATTATCGTTTGAATTAGTTACTTAAGGTAAGACAGTGGTGCCCCCAGCCACGCGCAGACTTATCCTACTATATTATAATATTATAAATTTATGTGAAAGTGCGTGTGTTTGGATGTTTAGATGTTTGTTACTCAATCACGCAAAAACTACTGAACCAATTGCGATGAAACTTGAAATAAAGGTAGCTGGATACCGGGAATAACACATAGGTTACTTTTTATCCCGATATTCCCGCGGGAACGGGACTTACGCGGGTGAAACCGCGGGGTGCAGCTAGTCTAGCATACACTCTATTGATTGTATTAGGCGTTACTTTTCGGAACTCCATATCAACTATATTAAAAATTAATATTTAGTTTTTAGTCCCGATACCTGACTAGTATACACTATATTTGCAGATAAGTCAGCTGAGTCACTCGATATCAAGTGGCATTGTTGTAGAATGCTATCGACATTATACAATTTTGTCCAAACAAACCTACGCTACGCATCAAGATGCAGCCGGGAGAAATTGAAAGCCGGGTTTATAAATTGCAAATTTTCTTTTGTTTTCGCGATGTTGCATTGAACTTATATACTCACTTTACCGAGTTCTGTAACTACCTAGAAATGTAGGGCATTGATAATAACAAAAGAAACGCAATTAAAACCGGAAAATTCAGTTTAATTTCAATTCTTTCCACTCTAGTTTACCTAGATGATTGGAAAATTAACAGCCGCCTGTTAATATTCCAATTATTTTATTTTTTATTATTATTAAAATGCTTCGTCCGATACCACCAATGGCTATTTGTTACATTACAATGGTTTAATCAAATGGATTTTATTATTGCATGTAACTTGGTATTTATTTAATTCCGAGAGATGTAAGCTATCTAATCGTTATATTGTATGTATGCACGTAGTCATTGACTGACATGTGTTAATCTAATGATTCATATTATGTATTTATCATGGTAACAGTTGTACTGAAATAGTTATACGATAAAAATACCAGTGCATTGTGAACATAAATGATATATAACATAGGTAACTAATTCAACCTTATCCCCACTACGTAGAGCACATTATGCTTTACCGTTAAAGATTTAAGGATTAATTTACGAATTTACTATGTTATTTAGATAGATAGACGCTTTGAGTCTGCGTTCGTATTAATTGGCGGGTATCGACTCTACTCTGATCCTAATAATATTAAAACTAGCTGCACCCCGCGGATTCACCTGCATAAATCCCATTCCTATGAGTTCTAAAAAGCACACCTATGTCCTTCTCCAAGGTCCCATCTATCTATACCTACCAATACTCATCAGAATTGGTTTAGCGGTTTAGACGTGATGACGTAACAGACAGAAACGGTTACTTTTGCATTTATTATATTAGTAGGGATGTGTATCTTCGTGTGTAAGCGAGTATATTTGATACCTACTCCTTTACGCAAAAACTGAACCGATTGCGATGAAACTCGGTATGCAGATAGCCGGAAATATAGATTAACACATACTAACCAACTTTTTATACCGATTTACCCACGGGATCGGAATTTACGCGGATGAAATCGCTTGGCGCAACTAGTATGAATTAAATGAGTGACATACCTGGAAAATCAAAGCAGTGAGTACCACTCTGAACTGTAGTAGTATGTAATACGAGGTGGGGTCGTAATGAGACAAGTTTACAAACGCCAGGTTGTTGTAAAAACAATACAGCAAAGAAGGTATGAAGTAGAAGTACAACAGCTTCCTGTTTATTATTATTGCTTTGAAGATATGAGGCTTGTTCCTGAAATAAGGAAGTTTTAATTTACAAAAAAAAAACGAAAATTCCCCCGAGACAGGATTCGAACCAGTGCCTCTTGTTTGCCGAGAAATGCCTTGAGCAATTTACATAAGGAATATTTTAAAAGAAAGATGAACGTGGTGGCGTTCATTCGTTGACGTGATATGCGTGGTGGCGTTCATTCGTTGACGTGATATTCGTGGTGGCGTTCATTCGTTGACGTGATATTTGTGGTAGCGTTCATTCGTTGTAGTAATGTTTGTGGTGGCGTTCATTCGTTGACATGATATTCGTGGTGGCGTTCATTTGTTGTCGTGATATTCGTGGTGACACTTTTCGAAGTCACGTATCGCACCCTATTTTATCAGTTATTCTAGGCTTTCAGTAATCTACATACTAATAGAATTGGTTCTTTAAAAAAATTGTTTATATTAACTTTTCTTAATCAATAATGTTATTACGATGTTTGTGGATAAAATAAATAACTTACTCTCTTCTCCATGTATATAATGTAGCAGATGCAACTAATTTAATTAGTTCTGACATGAAAACAACAAGAGTTGTGTTGTAGTTGTAATGTCCATCGGTCTTAGATGCAGTTACAAATACTCCTGAAAAATTTAAATATAACATTTTTTTCCTTTAATTACTGGCTACCTGTCTAGATTACAGTAAGATTCTACTATGATCTGTAGTCTAACCAGTCACAGTGGTCCTTATACCACTGCTTTAGTTAATTTTAAAGTTCTTTAAATTCTGTTGTATTCCATCAGAGCTTGATAGTTCAGTGCCTATACAAAACATAGATCACAATAAAGGAACTACATTTTTGTGACACAAAGAACAACTTGAGTTAGCTCAAATTTAAAATTTGTAGATTACTACTATTTAAATTTGTAGATTACTACTATAAACTCTGTCAAAGTATTGGCACACCTGGGTCAATGACTTCAACCAAACTGATGCGTAAAGGGTATGAGCATTGTTGTGAGGGGTATGTTAACCGGAGGAAATATTTAGACTGTAGGGAAAAAAGAAATTAAACTTTTATAAACCCATTTGTTGAAAAGAGTCTTATCGCTGGACTTATCAGTTAGCAACACAATGAAACTATTATTTAAGTAACAATAAGCGTAGGTTTATCTTTACATATGAACAATTTTACATCTATTGTGTTACTGTAGTTATACTCGCTAATAAGTTAAACTGAAGTCAAGGGTGAATTATTCGATTAGATACTGGCTATGTAATGCAATAACTTCTTACCTTGAAATACAAATAAAATGATGTACAAAGAGAAGACTATGAAAGCTTCTTTATTAGGGAAAAGCTTGTTTAATTTCATTTTATTTCTTTCAGTGAACTTCACACTAAATGTCACAAATGATCGTAATCAATAAGGTATTACCCACTGCAAATGATGCAAATAATAAAAAATGCAGCATTATCATATGTCAGACAATAACTAATTTATTGTTTATTTTCATGTATTTAGTTGTACAGTTGAATAAATACACATTGTGACTTGTAAGATTTTTACTTACTAATAGATAATACTTAGTAGCAGTAACTTGATACCTAGCTAGTTTAACAATGTAATTAATTAAAAAACCTTGCTACACACAAAACTACTAAAAGAAATGTTATTATGAGAAACACTTAGGTATGAGTAATGGTATGGTATCAATGAGTCTATTAAAGTTTTTACATATCTCTGTATGGTATATTTTATTTGAAATGGGTAAACTCAGGTTTTACGAAAACGCGTCGCTAAAAAGTAATTTGTGATGATTCTTTCAACATTAATTATTATTATTTATTGTGTTTAACTGTTCGCAATTTTTTGAAACCTATACTCAATTGACTCAATCGCAATAATAATCCAAATCCAAACGATACGCTCAAATCCGCGAATATTGATGATATTTTAAACATTTTTTGACGTTTTTGTGACAGTGACAGTTTAATGCATTCGGAAGAGACATGTATCGTCGTCTTCCGTCTTCACAGTTCGAAACATAGATTTGGAACACGAACACAAATAACACCACTGGAAATGATTTTCTTAGAGGGGCATTTGAATAAAATATTAGTACCTACTTCTAGCGGAGTTCACAACCGATAACAAATTAAAAAAAAGAAAAATGTCTGCTACTAGACTAGTTAGTACTAGGTGATCAGCAAGCCTCGGCCTTTGCATAACATGTAATGGTATGGGACCGTATGGGTAAAAGGAATTTGTCTGACCCTAACAGTTTCAAAATGCAAATGACACTTGGCAATAGTGTTGCTAAACTAGCGATAGTTTGACAGTCGATAGTCGACCTTGAGTTTTGGCGGGAATGCGTTGAGGAGATGTGTTGCTAAATTTTCATTTTTGTGAAACTTAGTTCAAATGCGTCTAAATTGTTTAATTTCGGGGGCATATTAATCAATTTAGTTTTGTGAAGGTGTACAAGTGTAAATAAAAGTGAAAATCGGTGCAAAACATGGACTTTAGCGTAGTGTTGTCTCCAAAGCTCCGTGAACAAACATTGTAAAAAATGGCCATCTTTTTTACAATGATTCCCTCGACTTGACTTTAACTATGACGACTTGACTGTTTCGTTCAATGCAAATAACTTGCAAATATTGATAATACTTGACACTGGTAAATATCCGAATGGAAAAGCCATTTTAAAGAAGAAGAAGAAGATAGTCGACCTTAAAAATCATCGATCGTTTTACCGACTTGGACTTGCTTTCGATAGTATCATTCATGGTCTGTCAAAGCTTCTGATGGAGTAAGGCTATCGTTACCCAACCCGATTTCTCGGGTTCAACCTTTAAGTTCATATGTCTGTGGGTTCAACAGATACCACCTACATAAACTTAAAAAAAAATCTTGTTCATCTCATCACAATATGATCTGTCTGTCGTGTATGAGTCTGTCGATCCCGACAAATCGAGTCGTGTAACTAAATTCATTTTATCAATAATTAATGTTCTTCGAAATGTTTCGATTTTCAGATTTTCGAAACGACTTCGACTATACTTTCGAGGAGCTGTCATCAATAAATTGTAATTGGACGTGATGTTTTTTGATAAGAAGTAGTGTACCATTTTTGAGCCCATTACCAATGTTTATTAACAAAAGGCTCTGAAATTAATATCCGCAAAATGGACTTTAAATACCAAGACAAACTAATAAGGCTTTTAAGCTACTATCAATAGTACGAAACGATCCGTATAATAATATTATTTATTTTTGTAATACCGCATATAATTTAATTATTTATAGTTCAATACAATCGATACCATTGAATTTTACTGAACTATCGTTTGAAAGACTATTCATCGGCAACACTACCTGACAATGACAAGTGACAACAACTTTTCCGTGTAAAAATAAAAAAGTAAAGTCTATTTTCTTTGTTGCTGAAATTCCAAATAATTATTGTCAACGAATTATTTGTTAGTGTGTCTGTCCTGGGAAGAATTCTACAGGTTACTAAACAGTTAATTTTATTTCTTGATTTGATTGAGGCACTGGGAGTGATGCTGATGAGTTATTGATGCATTCATGTTACTCTATCGATTTCAGGAAGTATTTTTTCCCAAGTGTTTGCGACTAAATACCTGCCTATTTCGTCATTTCGAAGAAGATTTGCAATAATAACCAATGGCTTGTGAAGAAGATGATAGTACGTGGTAAGTGAAATTTTAAAGTTGTAGAAAATTTGTTTGTTTATGAACCAGGCCATGCAGAGAGAACGAATACAGATAACGTTGAAATCATCGTACATATCTACTTTTAATAATCTTGTGTTTGTTCAGTGATTTGCGAGTGACTAAGTTGTTACCAACATTATGTTTTAAACTTACAGGCTAATTGAATTAGAATCCGCGCTGCTGGATGGTTGTTCGGCTCACGAAATAAATACCCTCACAAAAGGCAAAAAAATACCCGAAAGTCTTCGTCCGGATGTATGGCTCCTCTGCCTCAACTGTCAGGATGCAAGTAACCAACTTTTACTCTTTGATGAAATATTTGATTTGACCAATCAGAATGAATTACGAGATGATGTCAAAAAGTTCGTAAAAAAACTAGGAAATGATGATGACGATAAATTATCCGTGATATCTGACATAGAATCAATAATAACATATTATTGTAAAACAAAATCAATGCCATACACATCAAATAATGGGTGGATTGAAATTTTATTGCCTTTACTTAGTCTAAAGTTACCAAGAGCAGACACCTATAACATGTTTGAACGGATTCTCAAATTGTACATTCCAAGAGGCTGTGTTAAAAATGGTGTTCCATTCCATATACTACGTTTAGTACTCCAATACCATGATCCAGAACTCTGTTCATTTTTAGATACAAAAAGAATTACACCAGAACAATACTGTTTACCATGGCTTAAGTCCCTGTTTGCTGGGACATGCAACCTCGAAGTGGTGTTATTTATGTGGGATTTGTATTTTCAGAGATCAGATCCCTTTTTTATATTTTTTCTCTGCTTAATTATGATAATTAATGCTAGAGAACAATTGTTGCAAATGAAAAATGATGATAAAACAGCGATAATAGGGACACTGGTAGACATGCCGACAGATCTTGAAGCAAATGATGTGTCTGACTTTTGTTCATTGGCACATTACTATTCCCTTAAAACTCCACAGTCTTTCAGAGACGATGTTTTAGAAGTTATATTTTCAGAAAGTGGCTTGGAAATAAATTCGAAATTATATTCTCAAGCTCTGTGTCTACCTGTGGCCGTCCATGAACTGATCGAAAGTGCCACCGTAGATGCCAATGTGGAAAATGTAAAATTCTTCCTTGTTGATTGTAGACCAGCAGAGCAGTATAATGCTGGACATTTGTCTACTGCATTTCATCTTGACTGTAATTTGATGCTGCAAGAACCTTCAGCTTTCAATACTGCTGTACAGGGGCTACTCAATGCCCAAAGACAGGCTTTAGTTGCTGGATCTTTGGCAGCTGGTGAGCATCTTTGTTTTGTTGGTTCCGGGAGAACAGAGGAAGACAGTTATGCACACATGGTGGTAGCATCATTTCTCAAAAGAAACACAAAACATGTTTGCATGCTCGATGGAGGATTTGTAGCTATACATGATTACTTCGGCCCGCATATGACTGATTGCTTAGAAGAGCATAATCCATCCACATGCTTAGTTTGTGCTCCCAGCAATAATAACAGTACATCTGAATTTCATCAATCTAAAGTCGGAGACAATTTACCAGCTAAGCAATTATTTAGCAAACTTTCGTCGGCCATGAAAGCGAAGAGTCAAGAAGTTAAAGGTAAATTGATAGAGTACATAGTGAATCCTAATTCTGCCAATAACACTGGAGAATGGCACGTCTCGGCTGGCGACAGAAAAGACCAGAGGTATCGTAATGTTCCGCCAGTGTTCAGTATTAACGATGATGATGACGACTCGCGATCAGACAGTGTCAGGAAAGATGGCACAGACTCAGATACCCTTGAAGAAATTGTTGACATCAGTTCCTTCCTCAAGGAATATAATGTTGTCGATAGTTTCCAATGTCAAGAAGTGTTACTGAATGGATATATGCACGATTCATTTTTAGTCGTGACTGAAACGCATTTGATTATCTTACGAGACATTCCAAGTAAACGCGGGGCAGCTAAAATAATGTCAAGAAGGCCTTTGTCGACGATTGTCAAGATAACCGCGAAAAAGAGACACCCTGAGCTGATTACGTTTAAATATGGTGTCCCTGATGGTGACAACCTAATGATCAAAGGTATGGATCGGTTTTTGATACCCAATGCATCAGTTGCAACAAAAGTGGTTTCAAATCAAATTGTCCAACAGCTAGATAGTAAAGTATAATAGAAACTTCATAAAACAACAAACTATAAATTATAATTTACTAAATTCCACTAAAAGTAAAACTGTAAATTACTGTAAAACTAGAGCAGATATGTCCTCACGTTTTTATTATCCTTAGCTTACATTACAGCAATACACTAAAATATAACGTTTCCAAACCTATAACATCGATCGAAGTTACCTTGTTAGACATTTGGCTTAGTTCTAGTCTTTATTGTATTAATACAAAGTAAGAAAATTATATAGATGTTAGGTGCTTTTTCAACCTTCTTGCTTTTTACTTTTATTCACGCTAATAATGAATTTATATGACAAAAAAAAAGTTTATTAGGAAGTGCTCTTCTGTTGTGAGTATTCTGTATGCCTATTATTTTAAATCTTAAAATGTTTTTAGCAACATTTGATCGAACTTATAAAGTCAAGTTTTTCATTAAAAAAATGCATTTGCTCCTGCGAAAGGGTAATAGTAGTAGGTACCAAGCTCTCCAAATCGGGACTTATAACGCTGACCTTTGAAGAGTTTTCTGATAAGAAGGTGATTCTAGATGTTCCATAATTCATTACCTAGTTGATTAAAGATATAGAAGTCCAATAGTGAATCATTTTCTTCAATTTTAGAAGTTATTCTGCTTCTCATTCCTTTTGCTACACATCATTCCTCCAATTGACGAGGATCACGCAAAGATCTTCGCACGATCTTCGTAAATTATTATGACCCTATAATCTCTGTAGTAGGATCCCCTTTCCAACAAAAAATAAAGCATCAACATTGGGCGAGCCGTCTTCAAGTAATTGGCGAACAGTTATATTTAATCTAATTTTAATTATTTTAATCCTACTAATATTGTAATGTATGTGAATGTGAAAGTGTGTGTGTTTGGATGTTTGGTTTGTTACTCAATCACGCAAAAACGGCTGAACGAATTTGGATGAAATTTGGAATGTAGGCAACTAGGGTCTGGAATAACACATAGGCTACATTTTATCCCGAAATTCCGCGGAAACGGGACTTACGCGGGTGAAACCGCGGGACGCAGCTGGTTTGTAATAATAATCGTCGTAACCACAACCAAAGTAAGAACCTCCTATTTTTGAAGACGGTAAAAATGTCAAAGTTAGGAATTAAAATGTTATACGTTATTTTTCTAATCCGCTGTACTAAAACACAACTATGGTCTCCTTCTCCTTACTTCCTAATTATTGGCCTTAATTTAAATAATAGAAATCGTTCATGAAAATATCGACTTCTTACATACAAAAATGGGCTCATTTGAGGTTATGTAGAGAAACCGCCAGCCTTTTAAATGCCTTTTAAATGATTTTTATTCTATGGTTTTCGCGATTTTGTATAATAAAACACTTTATTATAATCGCGTTTTATTCAAGATTTTTAACCGACCGAGCTTTCGCCAACTTTACAGTTGGCTTTTTCAAGGTCAGTTGGGAATATAGTAATATAGTATTTATGTATAGGTGAATATAGCGGTAAATAAAGTGTTTTATTATGATTTAATTACTTGAGAAATTATTAAAAAATATGTAAGTAAAATATGTTTACTTAAGAAATTTATTAAATAAATGTCCTAGAGTCGCGTTTAGAATATAGGTAAGCCTATGTTTCGGTTTCTAACTGGGTATTTTTTTTGATAAAAAATCAAGTAGGTACTACTTAGGTAAGTAAGTAAGAACCCAATTAGTATGTACTTTATATAAATGTGAAAAGTGTATGTTCCCTTTTATATATACGAGCGTCCCGGAGCTCAGCTTGTAAGTTGTAAAAAATATACAAGATGTAACGGGCATGCCCTTTTAAGCCGAAAGGGGGTTGTTCCAGACATCTAGGCGAACAACTTTTGTTCTACGACTTTTGAAAATTTTGAAGTTATAGTTCACTGAAAAAACAGCTGTTTTTGAAAATAAAGGTAATTGTAGTTTCGATTGTTGTCGACTAAACTAAATGAAAGGACAAGGTAAGTTCAATGACCTCGAACTCTGAGAAACAGCTGATTTTCAAGTAAACTTTAAACACAAAATTTTCGAAAACTACTTCGAATTTCCAAAAGTTGTAGAACAAAAGACGTCTAGAACAACCCCCTTTCGGCTTAAAAGGGCTTACTTGTGACACCTTGTATATGGTACTTACTTACCAAGTTTTATAAACTTATCTTGAAATACATATATACTTAATGTGGTTAAGTAAAATATTTTACAAGTAAATTATAAATATTCATAATAAAAAATAATAAATTCATAATTTACAAGTTTTCTCAAAAAGGATAATATTGTTCTATGAATTCTATGAAATGATAATTAAGTTAAGCCGATGGACAATTCGCGTAATAGTCCGAAATTTCAATATCATTGCAGTCAATCTTCTGTTTCAAATTTGATGTTTCTCAAATAACATTCTTCGATACAATTTTGTTTGGATTTTTTTATATTTTTAAGTAAATACTTAAATAAAGCTTTAATTGTAGGTCAGCAGCATGTTATATTTTCACTTTGAGTGTATTGTTTGCAATTGTAATGATATTGAAATGTTTTTTGTCAATTGTGATACAGGAATTACCTCCCACTTTCCTGTGTAGGTGAGAATAAATGCTAAAACTGCATACTAACTACTTAGTACCAACATGGTACCAACTATTTATTTATAGATTTGTGATCTAGAATATTTATTGAAATCGCCTAAACTTAAATTGTTATCTGTTTTATTTAAATTTATGATTATTAGATGTTCTATTTACACTTAAATAAATGTGCGAAATACAAATATTACCTTTTATTTTTTTATTATAGAATAAATAATAAGTAAAGGAATATAAATAGGTAAGTCCAAGTCGTGTTGAAATTAAAACGCCAAATAAAGTTTTCGATTAGTTATTTTTATTCTTTTACTATTTTTCTTTTCAATAGAGATAGTAAAATTAAATGTAACGTATTTATGTTGTTTCTTTACATAATTATCTATTTTATTTACAAAATTTACACAAAGGTACAGTCAGGGTTCAAAAGTCGATTGTAGATTTTCAGATTGTAAATATCCATCCTTCTCGCATAAACTTTTTTGACAAAACACAAAAGGCATAGCGATTTCGGTATAAACGTTTTTGGCATAATACTCATTCATTATTACGCATAACGACACATAACGCATAACATTTGACGACCTCTGTGGCGCGTCGGGCTAATGCTTGGCTGCAATGCAGAAGGTTGCGGGTTCGATTCCCGCTGGGTGCAAATGCTTATGCTTAAAAATAAATATTTGTATCTGGTCTGGGCGTATTTCTATGTATAATATGTATGTATTTACAAAAGAAAGATAAATATAAGTAGTATATCCGTTGTCTAGTCACCGTAACACAAGCTTAGCAGCTTACCACGGGGCTAGATGGCGCTGTGTGTTCGTCACAGGATTTATTTATTTATTTATTATAAAAAACTAGGCATAACCGACATTTTAAGCATTCGTAAACATTTTAAGCATAACGCTCATATGGCATAAATTTATTTGGCATGAATATTATTGTCATAATACTCGTTTATTTATTACGCATAATAATTGCCAAAAATATTTTATGTTAACACAACTTAAAATAGTAAAGTAAAAGTAGTAAAAGTAGGTTTAATTTTTTCTGATGATTATAATTATAATCTACAGAAAAATATGCCATAAAAAATGTCGATAGTGGAGTCCATTTTTATTTTGAGCTTTTATTCTTTTTATTTTTAAGCATATGCACAATTGTACATATTATTATGTTATGGACCTAGTGATTGATGAGGGAATTAAGAATATTGACGATCTAGATAGAACAAAGGAATTAATTATCTTCAAAACTTTAATATTTATCATATTGTCTGGGCATTATGAATATTGCTACATAATCTTTGAGTAATTTGATAATTATGTAAATTGAAACAAATTTATCCACAATTGTAATCTCATCACGCGTTAATACTCAAACTATGAAAGAAAAATATGCTAAATAATAACATTTTTTATTTATAGTTTTAGGCGCTTCGGCGACCGCCTTGTGATTTTCTTCTTAAAAAATATGCGTTTTGATGTTAAGCTTTGTGACTGTTATGCCATCAAAATATTATGGCTTAAAGTTTTATGCATTTTGAATATTATGCCATTTTTCGGAGGAAAAAGTTTACGCATTCAATACACCTAAGAAGTCTTTGCAATGCCTGAAAAGGCGTAAAGTTGTAAAGAACTAATTTTAAGAACTTTGTAACACGTAGCAAGCAAGTTTATTTTTGTTAGCGTCCATTTAAGGGGTTGTTCTACACGTATAGACGAACAACTTGTTCTTGTATGTCTTTTGGAAACACAATTTAAAAAATTTACCTAGACTTATCGAAAGCATTCGATAGCGTGGTTCACAGCATACTATTAGAAAAATTGGAACGCGTCGGTATACGGGGAATTGCTCTTAATTTATTACAATCCTATTTAAAAGACAGGTCTCAAACTATTGAACTCGATGTATATAACAAAAAAACGAAAACTGTCGAAAAAATATTATCCACTTCTAAAAAAATTGCTATAGGTGTTCCACAGGGAAGTGTCCTTGGGCCTCTATTGTTCCTGATATACATAAATGAACTGCCGTCGGTGACTAAACATCTTACTGTTATGTTTGCAGATGATGCGACATTGTATATCTCAAAAGATAATATGACTCATACAGAATTTGAAACAGAAATAAACAGATCATTAGATTTAATTTTGAATTGGTTAGGTAATCTTAATTTAAAAGTAAATCTGAATAAAACTATGTGTATGCAATTTAAAAGCTACAGAGCTAAACCTAAAAGCATAAATGTTATGCATAAAAATTCGAAAATTGTTGAAGTCTCAGAAACGAAATTCCTTGGCGTTGTTATCGATTGTCACCTTAGCTGGAAATCTCAAATCAAAAAAGTAAATAACATTTTAACTAAATATTGCTTCAGTTTGACAATAATAGTGAATATAAGTTCAAGAAATGTAGCTAAAATAGCATATTATGGTTATGTCTATCCTCATTTGAGCTATGGGATTATCTTCTGGGGAAATTCTGTTGAATTAAAATCCACCTTTAAGCTGCAAAAAAAGTGTTTAAGAAAAATGTATAACCTAAAAAACACTGATTCTCTGCGTAAAATTTTTAAAGATGAAAAGTTTCTAACCCTGATCTATATATTAGAAATTTGCTTATTTGTTAAAAACAATAAAAATTATTTTTTTAGCACAATCTCAAGCAGGTCTGGCAGTCAAAGAGACAAACATAAATATAACATTAGCATACCTCAAGTAAATAATAATATTTTTTATAAAAGTTCATATTACACTGCAATAAAAATTTACAATTACTTACCCTTACACTTAAAATTACTAAATGGTGTTATATTCAAAAACAAATTGAAAGCTTGGCTCATCTCTGAGGTTTTTTATAATCTTGCAGAGTTTTTCGATAATTATGAAAAGTGACTAAATTACAATATTATTGATATGTTTAATTAACCTTAGGATTAAAATTTTATTTTAAGTAGGTACCTACTACTGTTTTACCTTATTGCATGCTCGAAATGAGTAAACTGTTGAAACGTTATACTATTGTAAGACCTTAATGTACACAGTGATGGCAATAAAAATATTCTTATTCTTATTCTTAAAGAAGTTAGGTATATATTACTGGATAAAACATAATATGGTTTTAGAAGTAAAGGCGATTTATGATTAGAATAGTAAGTATTTGAAACTTAATTGAATTGAATTGAAAAAACTTAATTGAAACTTATTTGTAAATAAATAAATAAATCCTGTGACGAACACACAGCGCCATCTAGCCCCGTGGTAAGCTGCTAAGCTTGTGTTACGGTGGCTAGACAACGGATATACTACTGATACTACTTACTACGGATATTGTAAAGTCAATAGAACCTTGTAAATGGAAAAAAAGGTTGAATTTCCAAAAGTCGCAGAACAAAAGTTTGTTGCCTAGTCGTATAGATCAAACCTCTTGACCGGATGTTAACTGGTACTCGTATGGTAACTTCCAATAACCCAACACAATGCTGCACTGCAAGCAAATCATTAATGTCCATTCTTCAAAACCAAACATTCTGGTATTAGCAATTTCAGAACTTCTTGTGGAATCATTTTGATCCCTAAATGTACCTACATAATATAACATTCTGAAATAGGTATGTACTTAAACTTAGGCAGCTTCTTTGAGATCTAGGCTAAGATGAAAGGTAGTACTTTTATTAGACCTTAAAAAACAGAAACTATCCCAATCAGTACCTAGGTTTGAACCTAATTAATGAAGTAGGTAAGTATGTAAGTTCCTTATATTTTATAATATAATATTTCCTAAAATATTCTTCAGTATGGTTTGTAAGTATACCTATAGGTACCTGCTTACTATTCGATTTTTAATCTAGTTTTAATAGCTTTTTATGATATGTTTAGTTTCTTTGTAGTTAGTAATCAGAAAGTTAGAAACTCAAAAGAAAACAGGTAGATTTACAACTGTATTCACAAACGACCATATGCGTGGCTTAATTAATGCTTTGTTTTGCTCATGTGAGTGACAATCAACGTCAGTAAAAATGTGACAGAAGTCGACTCCACGCATAGGGTCGTTTGAAATACTGGCTGTGGATCTGAGTAGGCATCATAATCCGTCTTAGTAAGGACATTATTTAATATTTCTTTTTGTTTTTATTGCTCAAGGCATTTTAAACATAGAAATATTTTTAGCAAGGAAATATATTTCCAAAAAATCCCCATGACAGGATTCGAACCTGCGTCCTTTCGCTAACCAGGCGAATGCTCTAACCACTGAGCTACACAGGAATCACGTGACATGGTATAATTTTTCGGCCATATCTCTCCTCGCTAATTGTTTACCAACTAAGGCTTGGTTTCAGCGCCATCTACCGGTCAAGCTTTGCCGCTTTTATTGACTGGCTTAGGTGGTTTACTTTACAGTAAACATACCCAACATGAGATGCGCTTTCTCTCCAATTTAATATTTCTTTTTGTTTTTATTGCTCAAGGCATTTTAAACATAGAAATATTTTTAGCAAGGAAATATATTTCCAAAAAATCCCCATGACAGGATTCGAATCTGCGTCCTTTCGCTAACCAGGCGAATGCTCTAACCACTGAGCTACACAGGAATCACGTGACATGGTATAATTTTAGGACATTATTGTTTTAAATTTTAAGTCTGTACTTGTAATTTAAATAATTTTCTCTTATAATTGTCTTTAACTGAACTAGGTACGGATATTTGCCTTAGATATATAAAAAATATTGTATGTATGTATAATTATAGGTGTACATTTTCTTAGAAATAACTGATGTAGAGTTAATACAATGCGTTTTTAGTAAAGTCTTATAACTTCGTAAAGATATTGCTTAAAAAATTATGTTAAACTTCAGAGATATGTAAAAACTTAAACTTAAAAGAAATAAGATGGGGTAGGCACCTAAGCAAGTAGATAGATACAATTTCTTAGGTAGGATTATTCACAGCGCTTTTCGTTCTATGGAAATGGATATAATAATCAGTGTTTTATGTATGTGACACATCACTGTACATACCTAATATTCTCTAGTACTTAACAGATAAATCGGTCTACTATATCATTAGGTATTTCTATCTACATAAATAATGGCCACTTTGTTTTAAATACAACCTTATCGTTTTATAACTATATCCGGGCAATATTTAGTGAGAAAAAAATAAGTAAAAAAATATTAATCTCAAATGAAAAATCACTCGTAATAGTGCAACCCACACCGTAGGTGATTTTTGTTGGCCAACATTACGAAACACAGTAACATTAGGTAACTCTGTAAATATGTCTAAATAATTTTATTTATACTATTTCTTACGTCAAATAGGTAATGTTAAATATTAGCTCGATATATCGCCTGTAATTTCAACTGACTTGTTCACTAAACTCAAGCCAGTCTCGTGAACAAGCCAGTTGAGTTTAAAATCGAAAATTTCTAACTTATGTGTTTGTTGCTCGTCGAGTTCATGTTATTGACGTTTAACATAAATTAACAAATAATTATAATAGCAAAGGGTATCTTTCAGCACCAAGCTATATTTGCACGGCAACTAGGTATACCTACCTACGCCGTGTTGAGATAACATTTTCTATCAATGTTATCTATCGATTGTTACCTACCAAATGTTTTCAAAAGTAGGGCAACATACATTAACATGGCAACATCAGGTGCAGTGTAATCGGATGTTGCTCACTAACACTTGGAAATGTTGTTCTACGAAAAAACTGCGGTGTTGATGTACCTTATACAGGATGTTTCAAGGATGACCATTTAACCCGAAAGAGGGTTGTTCTAGACGTCTAGGCGAACAGCTTTTGTTGTTCACTATAATAACAGCTGGTTTCTTTTTAATAAAGACAGCTAATTTTCGATAGTTTTAGACCAAACTAAATGAAAGTATAACTTAAGGTCAATGACTTCTAACTCTATGAAACTGCTGATTTTCAAGTAAATTTTAAACTTGAAGTTTTAGAAAACTACTTTTAATTTCTAAATGTTGTAGAACAAAAGTTATTCGTCTAGATGTCGAGAACAACTCCCTTTCAGCTTAAATGGGCATCCTCCTACCTATGTTTAGGTCTAGGTAATCGAGAGGGTTAAATTACTGCTTACATTTGAATAGAATGTAATGACAATACCTAATAGATATCTACTTGACTAATATTATTTACAAACAAAATAACTTTGATCCCTTAGAAAAAGTGTTTTAACTAATAGCTACCTAGCCTACCAACTTACAGGTATTTTTATTTACATTATTTTTTATACTGATGAAAAGTTGTGTACCTATTGATCTATTGACTAAGTATTTCTTTCCCTGACGATAGCTTAGCTAGGTAGATATGGCGGTTATACCGCGGAGGACTTCACTTTCCCGTAGTCCCGGCATAAAGGCGTGTGAGGAACCGGTGGAGTTTTAGTGGGTAAACCACTGGCCGCCCATCACTTTAGGCCAGCAAAGGAGCCCCTCACACCCTCGTCGCTCTCCCCGGAGCGGCGGGACGCTGCATAAGGCTGCATTTCTCCACCATAAAAAAAAGGTAGATATGGCGGTATTTGCTAAAGCTATTTTTTCCTCGTAGGGTATAGTTTTAGGGTATCAAATGTCATTTTCAAGTTTTTTTATTAACTTTTCGTATTGTGAGACCTATCTATTTATTTACCAAAATAAGGTAGGTATGTACTAATTATAGAATGTCCTGGAAAATGTTAAAAGTTAATAGTGTAATCTACATTACCATAAGTTTAACAATTAATAGAAGATTAATAATAAAGGGCAATTTAGATATTTATAAATTAGTTAAGTCTTCACTATAGCGCTGAGCGATTTTACTCTAAGTTCAATTACAATCCATAATATTATAAAGGTAAAAGTTTGTGTGTAAGTATGTTGGTTATTCCTTCACGCCAAAACTACTAAACCGTTTGCGATGATATTCGCTATGTAGATAGTGAAGATCTGGAATAACACGTAACTCTCGCGGGATCGGCACTAATACGGGTGAAACCGCAGAGCGCTGCTAGTTAATTTATAACAAAATAGTTTTCGATACAATTTCAGACTTAAATTATAGTTAAACTAAAATAACTAAATATAATACCTAAATGGGTAATTATGTAAGTTTTAACAGAAGTTAGCGCAATACCTACCTATCTATAAAGACGGGCAGGAAGGTTTAATAAATATTTATAAGCATGGATCTGCCACATACTATAGTTTTTATATATAACTTATAATCTTAATAATCTTATCTTACTAATATTATAAACGCGAAAGTATGTATGTATGTATGTGACTTTTTTCAAAAACTACAAAACCGATTGCGGCGAAACTTGGAACATAGGTAGCTGGATACCGGGAATAAAACATAAGACTACTTTTTATCCTAAAATTCCTGCGGAAACGGGACTTACGCGGGTGAAACCGCGGGGCGCAGCTAGTTTATAATAACTCCCAAAGAGACGTGATATGTACGTTAATTTTGGCGGCTTAAATTTCTAGGCACAATAATGGCGATTTGAAGCATTATTAATAAAGTACTACTACTTGCTATCTAGTTGGATGATTATGATTAACTTATTACTTAGGTACTTATCGATTTATAATTGGTACGATGATTTATAATAACTTAGAACAAATAATATCTCATTATCAAAATAAAGATTAACGTTATACGTTCCGTATAGATTAACATTGCTGAACTTGTCAAGTAGGTTCCAATGTTGTCTTGTAATTTTTAGTTAAGAGGCCTCCGGAGGTTGGTTTAATCATAAGTACTAACATTGTCTACCTATTTTAGTTATATTAGACAATGGTGTTTAAAGTTAAGCGTCCACCTTTCGGTTTCATTCACATCGGACGCATCGCATCAAACATATCGTAATATTTTTTGTTAAGAAACACATGCGAATTGGTCGGACGGACGCTCAGTATATGTGGCTTCACAGACTAGTAAGAAGATACTAAACTATTGTGGCTTTTTATCGTATCATATCATTAAAATTTGATACCGATGAACGACACCATTTTCCAAATTCAAACCTCATTGCCGCCCGTTGATTTTTTTGTAGCGGGAGCAAAATAGCTTTGCTTAAATAGAAAAAGTTCTTAACGAAAATGAGCTATTTTGCCCCCGCTAAAAAGTTCTTAATGGAAATGACCTATTCTGCTCCCGCTTATAGAGGATGGATATATAGAAGGGATGAAAAGAATATTACGATTCGTTTGATGGGATACGTACGATGCCGCAAGGTGGATGCATAACTTTAAATGTAGCGTTAGAAAATATATAAGTTACAGACATCAGTGGAATAAGATCGGCCCGACTTCCTTAGTAGCTACATCGGCCTCTGCCTGACCAAGGGCTATTTATCTATTATCTAGATAGTCGATGTATCGATGCCTATTTACCTACTTATAAAAATGCAACTTCCGGAGATCGCGATCGAGTAAACTTATGTAGGTAGATACAAATATAGACGCAAAAAAATACACTCTCAGAGATTGTGGTAAATAAACCATAGGTTTAGGAGTAGTAGATATCTAATAATAAACAATTTCATAAAATAAGGTACTGTGGCCAAATAAGGCTAACCATTTTTTAAAACGCTATTAAATTAAAAATTAAGATGGAACGATGAAAAATGAATACAATATTGTTTAATATGGTTCATTATTTAATCAGAATTCATATATTTCTTTGTAATAAACCATAATAAAATAGTAAAAATAAACAAATTTTAAACATGTTTTTTTTGGGCCTTATTGAGAATCTGGTATCCCTCTATGGCTCGACATTAAAAAATTTCTATCTTCTAACAACACAGGTTGAAATTAATTTATTTTTGATAACAAAAGAATAAACAAATAACAAAGTCTCCCATTACTTTTATACAAAATATATTACTAATATTTGAGACATAAACAATTTAAACAAAATTTTAAAGTGGGATTTAATAAGCATATTGAAATTCCAATTTAAAAACACTCGGTAACAATCTTAAATAATTTTAAATCATACTAATTGTAAAATGAATCTTAAATCAATACATAACAAAAAAATCTGTAAATAAAACAATTTAACATATAAATGTAAAAGAAAATGCATAAATTCTAGTTCACATAAAGCTTGGGCCATCTAAGGAAACCATTCGGTGGACTATAAGGGAGTTAATGTCTTCTATGGTTTTCGCGATTTTGCATAATAACCTTAAAAAAGCCAACTGTAAAGTTGGCGAAAGCTCGGTTCGTTTAAAACAATGAATAAAAACGCGATAAAACGGGATAAAAATAAAGTGTTTTTTATGGGAGTTTTTACCATTAACTTGAAAACCATTAGGAAAATCATGAAAATTAAGCAAAAGCAACTTAAGTTACTAGATATGAAATATTAATAATTCATACGGCGAATAAGAAGCAGAGAAATATTTTTAGCAAGGAAATATATTTCCAAAAAATCCCCATGACAGGAATTCTGTCATCGGGATTTTTTTTGGAAATATGTTTCCTTGCTAAAAATATTTCTATGTTTAAAATGCCTTGAGCAATAAAAACAAAAAATAAATATTAAGAAGCAGATATACAAAATAAATAACTTCTTTTTAACCATAACTTAAGAAACGGGGACACATCACGCTGTAGTTAAGATGCATTCCATTGTAATAGGAATTGACGTTTTCCGCTAGCATGGCGGCAAATAGATTGCTGCGTTCTGTTGTCTCGTTATCTATTAACAAGAAAGTATTTTCACGCGTACATTCAAATTATTCAAATCATTAGAAGTGGGTTTTTTTGACAGTGTGCCATTTAGGGGGGCCTTTAATGGGTACAGTACCTTACATAAAGTTTACGTAGGTAGGACAAAATATCAAAATGCAAAACAGCAATTTTTGACAACGAACTATATAACAAACATTTCAGAACGATTTGAAACAAAAGAGCGTAAGATAAGCTTCTACTTCAACGAATATCACACATGAAGTTGTGTACCTATATTTTAAATGAACATACGTTTTTATCACAGCCCGTTTTGTTTGATCGTAATATCTACTTATAAAGCGGTGGATAGTAAGCAAATAATTAATGACAATGAAGACATTAGAATTTCTGCACCGGACGTGTTGGACTCGGCTAACGTGAGGTTCACGGCTGGCTGCGAGTATGTTGATGGTCTGATTACATCCACTGGAAAGAAAACAGAGTTCTTTGTTATTAGAAACCGAATTACAGAGCAGAACTATATGTATAACTTATCTAATTTGGCACGATCGAGTTAACTATGTCGAGCTGCAGTTTAATTTTTATGACGCTGATCTGGCTGGTGGAATGTTATTTCAATTAATATTATAGTTATGTGAAGGTACCAACGCCGAATGAAGCATGTGATTTCTGGTTGTTGTTAAAAAGGTCCTAAACCTAATCTTCACTGAATCACAAGTCTTTGGGTCCTATTTCTGCAATATGTAGATCATAATTTGAAGCTATATAACCTAACACTGGCTAAATACGGGAACCGTGCAATGCTATAACTAATTCAATGAAATTAAAAAACTTCCAAATAAACCTTGTACCTACCTACTAATTTTGTCTTAAGTTTTCGCGATTTTGCATTATATTATAAAAGACAATATTTACCAGGTTTTTTCATTTAACAGTTACAGTTTACATCTCAGTCAACCTTGACTAACTGTAAATTTAGCGAAAACTCGGTACTTTGTAATAATGCCGTTATTAAATAAAACGCGAGTAAAACCCGGTAAATATTGTGTTTTATTAAACCTAGTAGTTACAAAAACGTTGGTAAAGATTCGGATACAGCGCTCTTCTAGTCTTACGATTAACGAGCGATCGAAATGTCTTGATTTATGGACAAAAGAACGATGAAATTAAAAGAAATCGGTCGAAATTGGCTTGGGAAACGATGTCCCATTGAAGCTAAGGCCCTTTCCCATTTTGTTTTGAATTTGTTTTACGAGCAGTTACAGTTTTACGACCACTTCGAGAACAGAAACTTTTACGTCTTACCTACTTGCGTTTTAATTATGAGGTTTACCTACCTATAAATTGTACTTAGAATGCAACTATGTTCATATTGATCCGTTCACTTTGAAAACAATTATTGAAATTAAATCAACGAAAGGGTGCTTACGTTTTTAAAGTATAACTAAGATAAAACACTTTATTTACCGAGTTGAATCGCGTTTTATTCATAAAAAATGCAAAAAACATTGCGTAATTGCAATGGTTTTCGCGATTTTGCATACAATTCAAAGAAGAAATTATAACTAAGATACCAAATAATGATAAGTATAAAAAAACAATCTTGATTTCGAAATATAATACAACCCATATGAAATTAAGTTCTCTACACAAACATATTCTGCATTATGTATCTACTGATTTTTGTTCACAACTTTCCATTAAAAAATGTTAAATTCCTTTATTTCTAGACTTTTAAAATCCCGAAAACTAACGAGATTCTAAATCGAAATATGCCTTATTTTAAACGAAACATCGCGCCTACCTCAGAAAGAAGATATTAAAAAAGTTAATGGAAAGGGTCTCTACGTGTTAGCTTCGGCTTCACGCACGCCTTACGAGACTTCGGGGCTCCATTGTAATACTGGTCGTACTAATTTGTTACCATAGTAGGTACCTATTACTTAGCAATTTAACTGAACATGGCCTGCACTTTAATTCTACTAACGATTCAAAAATCTGTCATTGCCTATACAATAATAACAGATTTATTTTTAGGTGATAGTTCTTTTTTCGTTCGTTCGCAGAGTTTAAGTTGAGGCCCATGTTCCGTGATATTTACCTATGACGGTGTCATTTCTAAGATCGGCGAATTTATCCTCGATGCTTCTGAACTCTGGTATGGTGCTAACACACGTGATCTCCAGCCTACCGGTCGCTACGAGTTGTAGTTCCGATATTGTCACGTAGAGGTCCCGTTTATTTGGTTTTCGGCTTTTGTGTCGACTTGTCGTTGTGCGAATCACGTTGAAAGTTTCAGATTCCTTTAATTCGGCTACCTGGAAAATAAAGTTGGGAAGTTAGCTGTTTGTTTAGGACTCGGTTTACCCTTTTCGCTGATTTCGGTGAAAATATGGACTATTTGTAATTGGATGGCCAATTTAATTAAATTACTGGTTAATTGTTCTTATTTCTTTCTATTTTTCAACTGATTTTTTTTTAATTTTAGTCAACTAAAAAAGTAGAAACTTTGGTACCGGACGGATGTTAAAAATACATAAGTAGAAAAAAAACAGGCAATAGTTTAGGAAGAATATAATAATAATGAAAATTAATAAAAATCAAACACTTTATTTATCCGGTTGAATCGCGTTTTTATTCATTGTTTTAAACGAACCGAGCTTTCGCCAACTTTACAGTTGGCTTTTTCAAGGTTGACATAAATAAAGTGTTTTATTATACAAAATCGCGAAAACCTTTTAAGAAATTAATTAATAAAAGCTAATTTTTTGGTATAGTATCACTTAAATGACTACGAAACATGAACTGCCATTGTAATATAAAGTACCTACTTAGGTAGGTAACTGATCTGATTTTATCCAGAGAGAAAGCTGAAACCCAGACGATAGCCGGTTTTTATATGATAAATGAGCCAAATCAAAATATCAGTGGGTAGTAGGTATGCTAAAAGGATCCTATCATCAAACAGTCTTTGTTTTAGAAGAACAAAAGGCAAAAAGTGACAAATGTTTACACCCATGTACAGAATCGAAAACAAAGCTCGCTGAGCTCTTTTACACTAGGGAAATGAGAACATAATAATATGAAGTCGATTTGCATAAAGGTAATTTCCTAAAAGGTAGTTAACCATAGGTACCTATATCTGTTATAGCTACTGTTAGTAAAGCTACGTTATTTAGCTAAATAAAACACGAAACACTCACTTTGGACTGGTATTAGCATATGATTAAGATGGTAATAAGTTATTTTTAACATAGCTTTAGTTCGAAAGGAACTCGACGTTTTAAAATCAAATTATAGTACTTAAATTCAGTTAAGTACCTACCTATAATATTATGTCGCTTAGCTAAGTAACTATGGACGAAGGACTAAGGACAGAAAACATAGATAGGTTTTTTTATTAAACTCGTACATCATTCAACATTAGTAAATCATAAAACTTTTGTCTGACGGTAAAATAATTAAATCTTAAACTTTGCAGGTTTAAGTAGGTATGTACAAGGATTTATAATAAATAGTGTAGGTACCTGATGATCCTTAAGGCTACATCCAGGCGGCCTGGTTGCGACGTGAGACGCATGTGTCAAGGCAACTAGCGAAGGCGGTGTACTCATCCCACTATCTTTCTCGAAACTTCTTTGCAACCCTCTTCGACCATTTCTCTCACTGAGCGGCACGCGAAACTTATGAGAATGTGCGATCAACTCATCCATCTGAAAGTAACGATAGTCTCGTCTGACGCCTCGAATAAAGTTTTACGACGCGTTTCAGTTGTTCTTCGTTTACATTCAACTGAGAGAGTCCTTTCTCGAATTGATATTCTTGGTTTACGGTTGGATTTTAAGATAGCGACGTCGCGTCAGTATTGTAATGTAGTTTTGATTTTACAACGGATTGTAAAGCGACCTTATGTTGTATGTGTCTACGTTATGTAGATACATCGCTGTTGGTCTGAGTAAAAAATAATACCTACGAACAAAAGCCTAACAATTATTCTTCTACTTTTCGTGTAGTGGTGTGTCCACCTAGTATTTTTAGGTCGCCCTAAGGCCTTTAACTTGACCTAACGACTGTTATCAGAGATAATAACCAGCAGTGGTATTCGCTAATGTAACAGCCTAGAGCTCGACGCTGTTTCAGCGTCGAATCAGAGTGGGCGTTCAATCAGAGCGTCGTATTGCTCTGATTCAGCGTAGAGCTCGACGCTGTCGAGCTCTACGCTGAATCTGGCTGTTATATTAGAGAATACCACTGCAGGACCAATAGCTTAACGTGCCTTCCGTAGCACGGAGCAGCTCGAGAAAATGATTTTTCCACACAATTTTTCGGTGATCCATCCAAGTGATGACCGTGCCAAACATTGATTAACACGCACCGACCATTATAATCGGTTGGTGCAGTTAAGCCAATGAGCTCCTTAATAGTGCTAACTTTATTCTTTTGCTCTGACTGCAGCATAAACCTATCTTGGTACCTATGTGTGAATAGTTAATTAGCTCACCTTTCTCCCGTTAATAAACCACGTTATATGCGGGGCTGGGAGAGCGGGGGCAGTGGTGCAGTTAGCTCGGAGAGTCTCACCGAAACTCAGGTACCGGGTCGGGAAATCGATGCGCGGGTGGTGCTTTTGAGGATCTGAAAATTAATATTAATTAACCATACTACGTTAGAGCGGTAGCGGGGATTGAATTAGGGCAAATAGTTAGTGGAGCACATCGTCAGTCGTCGCGCGTCGTATGTACGATGTAGGTACATAAGGTTCACAAGGTAAGAGAATAAAATAAAGGTAAAACTCATCTAGATTAACTTTCAAGACATACAAGCACAAAGGTGTAGGTTAAATTGTAGATTTTTACAACAGATAAGCCATTTTATGACGCCCCTGAAATGAAGGCAGGTAAAGCGGAAGTACCTTCCTTTTTAAAGTTCTATACATTTATAAAAGGAAGAATATTTAAACCCAAACTAAAAGTGTAGTTGGATAGGATAACGTCGAGACGCAAAGGGCCCACTCCTGGCATAAGTTGTAGGAAGTGAGATTCGTTAAAAGATAGGTAGGGTATTGGATTGAATACGTAATCGAAGAAAGCTGTATTTATCTTGAAGTTACTTGCAGATTTCGACATTACAGAAAGATATATTACGACGTCGTCCTCAATGCTTCAGCATTATCTTTCAGGCGCAGAATTCAAAATGACAGAACGTCCGAATCACAGAATATTTGAATCAAAAGATGTCGTCAGATATAAAATTTTCGTGACTTATATTATTATCGTCCGTTCAAACCATTTTATCTTATTGGTAATTCGTATCCGAATCTGATAGGCCTCAAAGGAAAACTTGATCAGTTTCACAAACACACCACTTCAGAAGATTTTTATTCACAAAAGATCTTGCATATTAATTAATCGAATGAAACACCATGTGCCTCTGTTGAGAGATGGGTATCAATCCAATTTATGACGCATGCTAAGTAAGAATATAGCTTAATCTTAGCTACCTAATTATTAAAAACTAGCAACGAATCGAGGTTTATTCTTCATAATATTAATCCAATTGTTCCAGAGCCTATTTATTCATTCCAAACTTTGTATATAGTTTGTGGGTATAGGACATTAGAAGATTAGGACAGAGTTGACAGAATTCTTAGAAAATTCTTGGTAGGCAGGTATTATGGTTAATTACGATAATTGGGACGTCAAATGAGGGAGGGGAGGGTAAACCAATATTTGACTTTCTATAAATTATTTATGAGTTCTTTGTCATCCATTAGCCAATTTCCTGAACCATCGTACCAGTTTTCCGATGATTTCCTGCTGTCATTTACGTAATTCATGTTTTGAATTCCATCCATCACAATGTTTGGTTATGGTTTAAATTAGAATGTGGGTTTCATTTGCAAGGATTCACAGTAAAACAAACATCGCAGAGTTTAATCATTTGTATCGATAGAAATATTGATTAGGTGGTACTATAAGGAAAACAACGGTTTGTATTATTCTTTGATATAATTAGGTGGCGCATTTAAAAGTAGAGTAAGGGATGATTTTATATTAGACCGTCACCGGCCGAGATTTGTTGTCTATTGCTCGGCGAGCAGTCGATCGGTTTGTTGGATATGTTATTGCAACCGAGTGGCGGCCGAGCAACAGACAACGAACCCGGCACGGCCGGGAAACGGTCTAATATAATATAAATCATCCCTAAGTAGACATCTACTATCTACATCTGCACAGGACTTAAAAGCTGCCACCTTAAGCCGTAATATTAATATTAAACTAATCTAATACTAGGTGATAAGGGTAACCTCCTTTCAACCAGGAACAAGGCTCACGTTTTTAATTATATTATTTATTAACTAGCTGTGCCCGCGACAATTTATTAATAATATAATATGTTATAAGTTGCATTTACGAGATTAAAGAGCTTTTTTATTATTCAGTAGGCATCTACCTACTCCATAGTAAGTACTTATATTATGTTATTCATTATTAAGGTAAGGTATGAATGATAGATCGATATAATTAAAGTTAAAAGTAGAAGTAGAAAAAGTAGACTTAAAAATAATTTGACAATTAAAAAACCGACTTCAAAAAGAAACAATAAATAATTTAAAAAACAACCAAAAAAAAAAAAGAATTGATAAAAATTACCAAAATAATCTCTACATAGGTACAGAGCCACCGACTAATTAATCTGTTTTATCATCTGAAGTCGGGCAGCCAAATTAAGTACAATACGGAACCAACCAGTAAAACTGCCCGACTTCAGATGATAAAACAGATTAATTAGTCGGTGGCTCTGTACCTATGTAGAGATTATTTTGGTAATTTTTATCAATTCTTTTTTTTTTGGTTTTTTTTAAATTATTTATTGTTTCTTTTTGAAGTCGGTTTTTTAATTGTCAAATTATTTTTTTATTTTACCCTTTTTAGTATACTTACCTACCTAAAAATCAACAATATTGTTACCGTAATTTTAATTATTGAGGAGTTTGCTGATGAGAAGGTGGTTTCAGGTACCCCATCAATCTGTACTTAGTTCTTTAGGGGTCTATTCTTTTTGGTAGAAGTCCAAAAATGAGTAATTTATTGAATTCTGGGATGCTATCCTGTGCATCATTCCGAAGATACTCATCAGATCCTTACCAAACTTTCATGGGACCACGGCGTAGCTTCCACATTTCCATTAAAAAAAGAACTATATCAATCGGTCAAGCCATCTTCGTGTAATCGATGAACAATTGAATTGAATACAGCGTTTTGAAGAGCATTCCCGGTCCTCACTTCGAAGATCCTCATCAAATTGTTATGGGACCATCTCGGAGCTCCCACCTTTCCATTAAAAGAAGAATCATCTCAATCGGTCAAGCCATCTTCGAGTAATCGATAAACAACTGGATTGATTAATGCGTTTTGAGGAGCATTTCCGTTCATCACTCCGAAGACCCTCATCAGATCCACATCAAATTTTTATGGGACCCCATCTTGGAGCTCGTACCTATCCATTAAAAAAAGAATCATCTTAATCCGTCAATCCGTCTTCGAGTAATCGGTGAACATACAAAAAAAAAAAAAATATTATACATACAGACGAATTGATAACCTCCTCCTTTTTTTGAAGTCGGTTAAAAAGTAGAATATTGTATACCTAGTTAGTAGGTATGTAGAAGATGGGTGAATTACAACCTAACTTTGGTAGATATACCTACACCTAGACAACGTTAGATATTAGATCAACTATTATGTAATTTCTTCTATGGTTTTCGCGATTTTGCATAGTAAAACACTTTATTTATCCGGTTTTATCGCGTTTTTATTCATTATTTGAACCGAGCTTTCGCCAACTTTACAGTTGGCTATTTCAAGGTTGACTACTACTATGTATTATGACTACTACTATGTAACTATTATGTATTTCGAAAACTTAATACTTTTATGAATTCATTACAAATAATTATTATTTGTATCAATCAAGGCAATACTAAATCCTACTTACTAGCAGCGCCCGCAGTTTCACTCGCGTAAGTTTGGTTCCTATCACCGCGCACGCGTAATACATCAGCGCACGCGACAGAAGTTATGTAAAGGGGCAATTATTTCTCGTTTTTGCAAAAAAAAGGAAGGTCCGCTCCCGTTGGTCGTAGCGGGATGTTATATAGCCTATACCTTCTTCGATATATTGACTATAAAACACAAAAATAATTTTTCATTTCCGCTTAGTAGTTCCTGAGATTGGCTTGTTAAAACAAACAATCATACAAACTCTTTAGCTTATAATATTAGTATAGATAAATAAAAAATGATATTGTCGCTTGTATTTCTGTTTCATAAATTGTTGAGAATCCATTTCAAGAACCTAGGGACGCTAGCAAAGGCAGAGGGTAATTCTAGTTCACATCCAGCTTTAGCAACGAACGAGCTGACTCCAATTAGGACTTCTTTCCCATCGGCAGTGTACACCACCAGGGGTCCGCCAGAGTCTCCTTGACAAATACCAACTCCTCCCGTACCACTCGTGCAAATGTTTGAATCTAGAACGATATTCCCATATTTTGCACGACATTGTTCAAGTGGGATAACTTGCAATATCACGTGTCTCACCATTGTATTCATAGTGGGCATCGTCAAGTCGGAGTATCTTCCGTATCCGCTGGCGATACCCCAATATCCAGTGTAATCGAACATCTTGAATGCTCCAAACGGCATGTTAACCGGCCGGACATTCTCTGAGAATGGAACGTGGACTGGTAATCGCAAGATAGCAACATCATTTGCAAACGTTCTTGCATCATATTCTTGGTGAAGGACGATAGACGAAGTTTTGATCCTCATGCCTCCATGGAATAGAAACGCTGAACCCAGAACAACAGTAAATCGCCATGCTTGATTTCGACCGTCGAACCAGCAATGTGCAGCTGTTAATATTCTGGACGATGTCAGAATAGATCCTCCACAAGCTGATGGTGATACTAAACCCCATACATCAATCAGTAAACCAGCTAAATATGGGTGTCTATTGACTGGGGCGACGGCTCCTCCTACGATCCGATTTTTCTGCAGGAATTCTTCGTCCTCTCTGATTTTGTTTGCGTTAACTATTCCTACTTCCCGATGCCACCCCAAATGTGCGCTGGAGTCTGCTGTCGTCTCGATACATAACGAGTAGTGAAGGCAAAAGATAGCCAAAACAACCAGCGCACGCATTTTTGTCCTTGTCTGTGCAGGTCCAATGGTACTACGTAAAATAACGCACGCAATGTTTATAAATACTGTCCTAAGCTTATCATTCCATTTATTTCTAGCAAAATTAGATTACAAAAATTGCTATTAATCTAACTTTATATTGCCTTGATTAAATGGGATTAATAATTCCACGTCTGCGAGTTACAATTTATGGTTTATACAGCTGTCATTTGGGATTAAATGTTAAAAATGTCGGTGTTGTATTTGTGCTAATCAGTCCGGCTGGATTAAATTCTTTAGTTTTTATAAAAAATAACAACTTCTACTTAATAATATGACAGCAAAATACTTAGGTACCTATAATATATATACATAAATCTTCTCTAACTACATCGAATTACTGGATTTATAAATCAATTTTATCTAAAGGATTGAATAATATAGTGTGGTGTCTTTGTTTGTTTACAGAATGCCATCGCAGCAAATCAAAATATATATATAAAAGGTTTTTACAGGAAAGCAAAATGGGTACGCGAAATATGCAAGCAAGTTTTAACTAGACAAAAAGCAATATTTCCGAGCTTGGGAAAATTTTATTAACTGTCTCCGTTCCCAACTTTACAAAATGCAATAAACGGTGTATAGCTCTTCATTTATTCAAGTCATAGTCCGATAAATTTACTCTATTCGACGAAAGCAGATTCAAAACCTAATCACTGTACCATTTCTGATTTGAAATAGCTCAATTCCATTAATTGGTGACCTGTATTCTACTATTAGTACCTATATAGACGACTGATTGTATATGGGTATGTATGTTTATTTCTACTTCATGCAAAAATCAGCTGAAGTGTTTGCTATGAAACTCGGTTTGTAGAAAGCATATGGTTTGTAGATACCTGGAAATAACACATTTTATCCCGATAATCTAACGTTTTCAGAATTACTGGGATAAAAGCGCGGCACAAAGCTAGTATTTTATAAATTTGGTTTGGAGGGTCGTATGCGTTTTAGTTAGTTTTCATTCCACGTCTGAGTGAAAATTCAGTAATATGCGATGGTTAGGTTAGATATAAACCGGGGATATTTGGGATGCACATCACGAATACGGATACCCTTCTCGCATCCCGATAGATCAGTAATGATCATGTTTTGCCGTGGTAGATTTATGTGTTTATGAAATTTACTGAAGGTAATGATGGAACGAAAATAACATATTTTGATATTCCTTTGTTCAAGCCATGTTCGGGCTAACACAGAAGTTCGTGATATTTATTAGTGCGTAATTATTATGCTGAAGTCTAATTTACTCGTATTAGGTTTGTTTCTTTGTATTGAGTTGAGTTAATACGTAAACTATGTTAGTATTTAGTTGTAAAGTTACAGGAATCACAGCAAATTCATGGCTCGACTTTAGTCAACCAGATTTAGTTTTAGACCCTATATTTCAACATAGGTATAAAAGGGACTGTCAAAAATTTTGGCTAGTAACTTGTAAGCCGTCGCGGCGCATCGCTAAGTCGCCGCTATATCGTTGAGGTAAAATAAAAAACTAAACACCAAAAAAAAAAAACTTTTTTATAAATTATCTGTGGTTTTAAAAAAAAGTATAGTCGCGGGGACAAAAAGTCTGTATAGTACTCTACTTGGAAGTAAATTAATTTTTTTTTAGAAAAGTAGTAGAACAAAATTATATAATTTTTAAAATTAATGTGTTTCTCTGTTTATCTGTCGGTTCCATAGATAATTAAAAACTTCTTATCCGATTAAAATCTGGTTTTCAATATTGGATAGTTGTATTTTCGAGGAAGGCCGTGCGTGGTATACTTTGCATCGAAATCCAACTATTAGAACCCGAGTAATGAACGAAAAAGTGATAACACGTTATTATTTCTGCGGGTGAAACCGCGGGGCGCAGCTAGTTATTAATAATTTACTTTATTTTTTTGAGCGATAAAAGGACGACAAAGCAACGGTAAACCATCACGGTAGGGTGGAGTTTTTGTAATTATGTTCCGACAATATAGCTAAGAACAAAATGAATTATGATAAATTGTGATTGTAGCGTTGTCCATGTAACTATATCACAAATACTTCATTTGTGGTTTTATGATAATAATTTAACATTGCAATATTAAGTACGTAACATACGTTCATCAGTAGGTAACCCACACAGCTATGCCGCCGTTTCTCAATGTTGGTAAAACCTATGTAAATTTAACTGGTCAATCAATACCTACTCTTGAATTATGTTAGGTAATAATAATTGACCTTTTCATCTAATATTAGATGATTTATCCAACGCAAGCAACTTTTAATCCATGCTTCATGGGACTGTAGTGCCTGGGACATTGTTAAGTGGAGTAGGATTGACCAGCACCTATACCACCCTCTCAGTCTAGTCTAGACTAAGCCGGGGCACAATACACAGACCACTTGATCGGTGACACAGTACATAGAAAGGCTGGGGCGGGCTAGGTCATTAGTAAATATATTATGTACAATGGTCAGCACCTACATTCTCATACCTAACCCTAGTTTTCTAAGAACCTAACTCCCAATAAACAGAAGTATATTTAAGTAGATGAATTCGTTGGTTGTAAAAGTCGTGGAACCGTTGCTCGGAACAGTATAATACTTTGTAGGTAGCTACAGTTTGTACCAAAGACAATAAAGCCAATTGACTGCTCTTAAATATTCCCCTGACGACTTGAAAACTCATGCCGGTGCAGCGTGGTCCAGCTAGACCGCTGATAGAATAACGTGGAGAGATGTTGGAAAAGCATATGCCCTGCAGTGGGCAAATCCATGCTGCTGAAGAAGTAGAAGTACATATTCCCCCCTCACGAAAGAAGTACGTCTTTTTAGGAGCACTCTCGTGCAATAACAGACACAAAGAGTCTAGGTATAAATAGGCAACCCATCGGCCAATCAAATAGCAAAGAGTTTAAGTATAAATAGTTAACGCAATGGCCAATCCCAAAATTTGTTTTTACTTCGCCCGCAAAGGTGAGTTATGTTTTGTAAAAAAAAACGCTGTATGAGCAGTCAATCGGCTTTATTGTCTTTGGATTGTACCTACAGTACGTTGTTTCAGGCTTACGCGAGTCCATGTCGGGGATTGTTGTTGGAAATCCTATAAAATATTCATTTCTGCGTATCCGCCAATTAGTAGAGAAAGTGTTGAAATATTTATTTATGGATTCTCGCGATGAAATATTTAGGAATGCCTAACACTAAGAAAATATGCTACAAGTAAAATCCCAATAGTACGTGCTTCAGATTTTGTTAGATTTTTCTCGAAAATTGTTTGGCAATTGTAATTTACCCTGATAAATCTTTTATTTAAAATACTAGCTGCTAATCCAGCGGGAATATCGGAATATGTGTTCTTCCAAGTCTCTAGCCATCTACATATTGAGTTTCATGGTTATCGGTTGAGCGGTTTTCACGTGATTCAGAACAAACATACATACATATACACATACGTACCTACTCACAGACTTTCAGCTTTATAATATGATGAATTGGATAGGATAGGATTTAATTTAAATAAAAGTAATGAATAACACTTCAGAAACTGTATAAAAATTCCTAAACACGTTGAATTGTTTTCGAAAATAATCTAACAATGCTGAGGCAATGTTGAGACGTTTTAGTTATAGAATATTGTATGGAGTAGCTATATGATGAATACCGTAACTTGTACACGTATAGTTAGCTTCAGATAATTATGATCTAACTAAGTTATCTATTGTATCAATTATCTATTATATATCAAACTTTTGGCACGATTTTATGGAAATATCGATATTGAAGTAACCAGTGTTCCCCAGGTTTCAATTATCTATAAATCAAATTTTACCAAAATCGGTGCAGTAGTTGCAATGATAATCGAAAATACCTATCAAAGAAATAGTTTGTGTACTAATTGTATTGTCAATTAAAACTGATAATATATGAATTAGCTGAAAAACTGGCATGCATTCATCTATTAGTTAGGTAGGTATATCTAGCAATATGTCGTGTTATTAAAACAAATATCTACAAAGAAATATGCAAGTAATATAGTTAATTTACTAAAATACTTACGGAAAACAGTAAGCTGTTTTTCACTAGAAGCTTTTGTGTAGATTGGCGTGTCCATTGAGACTTCACACGAATAAGTCCCGCTAGCTGCGAAGTCCAGGTCTTGAAGTATAATTGAGTTTTCAGTAGCTAGCGCCGCCTGGAATATAATAAGAGAAATTTATTTAAAATTGGAATATATTTCACTAAAATGAGGCGGATATTATAAACTGGGCTAGAAACTTTCGTAGACCAGTATCGTAGGTTATTCGAGAGGCAACGAATATGCTACGAATGTTTCGAGTAGAAAGATCCAAGGTCCAGAGGATCCGACCAAATTATTTACCTATGTACCTATCGGATCTACGGGTTTCTTGCTTCAGAACTAACGTTCCTTGGTACCGAGGCGCATAACTACTTACTCCCTTATTTCTAAAATATGATTTATACATGACTAAGTTATGTGATATTTGCCTCTGTCTATCAACTTTGAAACTTCATGTGACAGTAAAAGACAAACGATGCCTAGTAATACAGCGCATTAATTAGCGTTTATAAATAAGGGGGTTAGAAGGTAAACTGTGATGTTACCTACATTGCAATTACTTTTACTTCCTTTGTTTTACTATCCGAGTTTCACTATAAATCATAAATAAATATTGCACAACATTATACTCAGCGCAATCTAGCCCCCAAACTAAGCACTAGGCTTGTACTATGGGTACTAGATACCGGATACACTACATATTATACTTTTTTTTTGTAAATACATACATATTTTACATGGAAAGACACCCAGACCAGATACAAATATTTATTTTTATATAAAAATAGATATTTGCAACCGACGGGAATCGAACCCGCAGCCTTCTGCATTGCATCCGAGCGTTCGCCCGACGCGCCACAGGGAAGTCATACTAAAAAATTATATTTTGATAATGACTAAGTAGTAAAACACAATCTGTCTGTATATCTCGTATGTATGTAACTAACTAAGTAAAAAGCATTCTCGGTATAAAGTTTGAACCCTTTGTTGCGCGAGAGTTTTGTGTTCTCGTAAGAATGATTAATGATGATTAAATCTCAACTTTTATCGAGCCGAACATGACACATAAGTTAAGTAGGTACGTCTGTGGGATGAGTCCTCAATAATCAAAAAAATATATTCCTAGAACTAGAATGCTCACATTAAGCATGTTGTCCCTTTCTAATAACACTATTAGAAAGGTACAGAACGCTACTTGCATGAAGCATGCTGAAGCATGAAGCAACACTATTAGATGGAGTCTTGGCGGGAACTCGTTGAGGAGATGTGGTGCTATATTTTCATTTTTGTGAAACCTAGTTCATATGCGTGCAAATTGTTTAATTTCGGGGGCATATTAATCAATTTAGTTTCGTGAAGGTGTACAAGTGGAATGAAAGTGAAAATCGGTGCAAAACATTGACTTAGTGTTTTCTCCAAAGCTCCGTGAACAAACATTGTAAAAAATGGCCCCCTTTTTATAATGATTCCCTCGACTTGACTTTAACTATGTTATTAGAAGTTATTAGTTATTAGAAAGGGACAGCATGCTCAATGTAGCGGAACACTTTTTAGCTCTACGTCAGCATTCTAGTGCTGACGTAGACGTCAGCACGACGTGCATTCGTAGCTGACGCGATGTCATTTAGTATCGCTTTTAAGAAAATTTGACAACTGACAGCACTACAATGCCCTCGTTATACCAGAGACAAGTTTCCATCGTCGCCCTCGCTCCTAGAAGACTGTTCACTCAACAATTTTGAAATATACATTAAAACCATGTTCTCTAACGCATGAAAATAATTCAGTCGTTTTTCAAGACAGACAGACGCGGCACAGGACTTTGCTTTATATTAATGGACTTAGAGAATATTGTAAGACGCAAATTGTTTAAATAGCAAATAATTTTGATGTAAGACTATACCTACTTAATATCAAAATATACAAACCTATTTGAGATTGAAAAAATTACGTGAACTGGGATACTTGTTGAAAACAAATCAGCGTTTATAACACTGAAGCTAAAGTTAACATTAAACTCGGTCATAAACGAATTGCGTCTTTAAAACCTAGGTAGGTATAATGGATGCACCTGGAAGTAAGTAGGTATACACACGTTCATCGAGTGACCTACAAGCAGACCCGACCTGTTACGCCCTCTCTGCTAAAACGAGCATTGTGCATGCAATGGAACACCGAATTAATTTAAGTGCGCTTTTGCATTACCCACCTACAAAACTACCAACAGTTTGCAGTAAAACTGGTAAACGTTTCTATAATTGTAAAATAACGGCAGAGTGTTCATCAATGTGGTTAGTTAACCGCTTTTTTGCATGAAAATGTGGTTGCAAATTGTATGTATCGCTATGGCTACATTCGGGCTGCAATGATAAGTGTTGATATATATATATATATATATACTATATACACAACCGAAACTAAGTGGTTATCGTAGACTAGAAAAAAACGTCCCGTATAAAGTGCAACAGCAATATTTCAATTGGATTGTGTTATGACATTAGGACTCAGACAAAGAATAGCTACACTCATGTCAAGACAAAAGACTTATAGTTCGTCTTGCTTAGCAATCAACTTATATTTGTTCTATTTGTTTAGCAATCAGCTTATCCCAATCCCAATCTAATAATTAACAATCTATGATAAATATTCTGTTTACACATATAAACGTAAGATTCTGTAATATCCATATCGGAAAACTACTTAGATAAACCTATAATAATAATTGTTGGCCAGTTCATTACAGTGGTCCTTTTTGTGAATTGTCATGTCTGCCATTTTAAGTGGTTATTGGGTTTTGTTACAGATGTCTATACCATAGTCTCTAATTAGATATCCAGCGGTATCTACGATACCAGTTTATCACATTATAACATAAGTAGATTCTATTTATGAGTTCCATTTTACCTTTAGAGTCATTCATTCGCACTGCGAGGGATTGAAACATGATTGAAATCAGCTGTGTAAGACCGCATTCCTTGACAAGGAGAAGATCGTGGTCATCAATTCGCGAGCGAACCGGTACCTTCTAGGTCAGCGTCCTTCTTCTTAGATCAAAAATGTAAACAAAAAGTTCATAACAATAATATGTTTATTTAAAAGTGACAAATCTTTGTTTACTTTTTCCTTTACAATACAATTTTGATCTAAGTTTTTGAAAAATGGTATAGATGTAATTGTTAACTGACAGTTATTTTTATAGTATTATAGCGAAGCGTTAAACCAGTATATATAGGTGGGTGCATAAAATACTTAGTAGGTAAATAGGCAATTCAAACTCTAACAAACTCCTTCAAATTTATATTAGATAGAAGAATCCATTTAAATTGTAGAGCGGGATAATTGCCTCTTTCGTGTCCGCGATACTTTGCGATTAAACCCGAGATTCTCCTTGTCTGTATTTTATAGTTTAGACAGGAAATGCCGTTATTGTTAAGAACTCTCTTCTCAAGCGCTCTGTTAGCGCTGTAGTTTTGTATTTTTAATAGATAACTAAAAGATGACAGGAGCGGTGTTGGTAGACCGACACCATGTCATCACATACATCACCTACATCATGTTTACCACTAGAAAGATGTCTGACTTTCATTCCGAAGGTCGTAGTTTCAAATCCCGGCCCTGTACCAATGTATTTTCTTTAAGACAAAATTAAGTGAGCTATTAACATCGCTCTTACAGTGAAGGAAAACATCGTGAGGAAACCCACCGCTTAAAGTCACGCACAAAGTTCCAGTTGTAGGGCTAATTGCAAAAAACACAAAGTAAAAACTTTAGATTCGTTCTAATTATAATAGATAACGTCTGTTATGAATATAACCGAATAATAACGAAAATATTCTGGAAGATAAACTGTCTACACTTATGGATTTTAAAGCAACAATGTTTTAGCTTAGCTAGTTAACGAAACCATTCATCCATGTCAGCCTCTATTCTATCCATGTTTATCCTGTCTCTTCCACTTCTGACGGTTTTGAGCTATCGTCATCCAATCCCGAAACCGACGAAAGACATTCTGAGTTAACGAAACGCAATGCATGTACGTGTTTAACCAAAACCTATTTTGTTTGAGAATCATTTATTGCGATTATATATAGGTACTAGCTGCGCCCTGCGGTTTCACCCGCGTAAGATTTATCAAAATCGGTTCAGCATTTTTTCTTTCATAAGATCTTTTTCGTGATCATAACGAAGACAACGCAAAAAGAATTATCGAAATCGGTCCAGCCGTTCATGCATGATGCCGTGCGTGACCACTCGAAATAGGGATTCATTTTTATGCCTATATTAAGACTAGGTATAAGGGCGGTGTTGGTCTAGTGGTAGATACCCCGACTTTCATTTCGTAGGTCGTGATTTCAAATCCCGGCCGCGCACATGTGTTTTTCTATAAGAAAAATGTATGTGCGCTATTAACATCGCTCTTACGATGAAGGAAGACATCGTGAGAAAACCCACGGCTTAAAATCACGCACAAAGGCCCAATAGTAGGGCTAGTTGCGGAAACACACAAGTTAAAACTTTAACTTTATATCTAGGTATAATTCTAAATTTTAGGCATGTTAACGACAAAAAAGTAGTAGATGGGTAGGTACACTAAAATCTTAAAACTCGATGAAAATGCTTTACAACTCTACGATGTTTAAACGATCCATTAAAGTACCTAGACAGAATAGGTAGGTACGTATATTTAAACTAGTTCTCAGAAACAGTTAATTCATTAACCTCACAATTAGGCGGTAAACTGGCAAACTTGCCTACGGCTAACTTTTAGCGGTGTCCATCGTTTTTAACTTTTTTCAGGGAAAATTTTATATTCAAATTATCGTGCCGCAAATCTACCAGTACCAACATAATTTATTCTAAAACGAAGTTTTGTATAGTTTTAGACGTCTTGGAGTACCTGTTTTTTGTTTTTTAATCACAATAATGCAATTATCTATGTAAAATTAAAAACCTGCTTTTTTGTCAACCTATAATGTCCTACAGCTGAGCAAAGGTTTCCCTAACATCTTTCTAAGCAGTCCGATCCTAGGCTAGATTTAGCCAATCTCCTTTTTAAATGCACTAAGATCATCACGCCACCGTTTGAAAACCGTTCCTGTTTCCGTTTTTTTTAAATAAAAACTACTAAAAGTAAACATACTTAACATAACCCAACCCACCTTGAGCTATGCCGGCTTGCATAACGGTTTCTAAACATGTTTAAGCTGCTAAACATGTAATTTAAAATCTGTCAGATTTTCAAGAACGGTCAATGTGTGGCAACATATTATCAATCGTCCACTTAATGAAATAGAGTCCAATGTTCGATTTCCCATAAATTATTTTAAAATTGATTTAGTTAAATATGTTTTTAAATGGTGTTATGCAAGTCGCCCTAAATTATCTACAGTAACCTAAAAATATTCATCGTCAAACAATTGTACTAAAATTAAACAATTTCCCTGGACAGTTGTCAAAAGTCAAGAGTACAACTTTATGACTTCAAGTTATGGAACTCGTATAAAATACAACTCTCTGGGATAAGCACTTAAAAACTTTGTCGTTTCTAAATAAGTAGGTAAGTATCTAACGCAACCGCAGTTTTAGAAATATTGCTCCAAGGGTTGCTTGCCTGGGAAATCTACAATAATGTTATCACAGGCACCTTGGACTTGTATTCTAGATTTGAGTAAGGTCGTAAAAATACCTACTACCTAGGTAGGCTACAGGCTTGAGAAATCTGCCGACACTGACCGGATCTTATTGCAAACTGTGCGTTAGTGTGCGTTCGGGGGTCTTTTAATGGAAACGTAGGAATTTATAATATACTTATATATGTAACAAAAGTTTCCTTGTTTTAATATTTTCTATTTTTATTATTGCTCCTTCAGACTAAAATTTAATGCAGTAACTTAAAATGCGGCACTATTACTTTTGCGGAAGCATATCGCGTATTTAATTATGTTGTGAAGTATATATATACTTGGTATGGCGTGAGTAAGTTAAATAGCATTATATTGAGCGACACTTTTGGAAATTCTCGTTAAATCTTATGCTTTATCTTTTCTATAGATATTATTTTGCTCAACACGCTTGCCTATAAAGAGTAGGTTAGGTAGGTTATAATGGGAGCACACCACCATAGGGCACTCTTTTTACTTTGCGTGTTATTAACTTGATCACACGACTGAAGCACTTAGTCAATCCATTGTTGAGTTATCGCCGAGGCGCACTGACTATTAGATAAACTACTAAAATCTTATAGGATCTAATTTGAGGTACAAAGATGTGAACTGCAAACATTTTTAGGAATTTACTATTTAAACAGAAATAATTAAATAAAAACTGTTAATATTCTTCAGCCAATTTAAGATTCCGTGCAAAACACATCAATTTAAATAATAGGAACCTAGTCTACTACCACTACTAATATTGCACGACATTACACACAGCGCAATCTAGCCTCAAATTAAGCACTAGGCTTATAATATAGGTACTAGACAACGGATGTACTACATATTATACTTTTTTTAAATCATACAAACGATAAACAGAAAACACCCAGACCAGATTAATAAATAGTAAAACCAAGTAAATACTGTGTTTATTTACTAGTAAACTTCTACCGAGGGGTCATACCTGATTATTAACAAAACAGGTACAGAAAACAACAATATTTCTCTAAAACTTACAAGAAATCACGGTAACTTTCAAAGAATTTAAAGCTAATAAAAATTTCAGTAAGATTCTTTTGGATTTACGAAACCAAAATCTTACTCAAGGACGCTCCGAAAAAATATAGCTACCGTAGGAGACCAATGTCACTACAGGTGGATGTAAATATATCAGAGAAAAGGGAAGCAGAGCAATATTTATGGTCCCAGTGGATTTGAATGCGCTGAGTCAGAGGAATCCTCTAAACGCACATTGTAGTTATATCGATATATATAATTTATATTTAGTGAATACCGACAATCAAAACGATACAGGGTTGTTAATAAACGCGCAGTATTAAGTTCGTCTAGGGCGTAGACAATTTAATAAAAGACCTAGACTCTAGGGCTTTTAGCGTGCCGCAGCCAAGAACTTTTAAACTTAACAGATAGAATCAAGATAATATTATTGTTTACTAGTTGCGCCCCGCGGTTGCTTCTGCCGCGGTTTCACCCGCGCAAGTCCCGTTCCCGCGGAAATATCGTAATAAAAAGCTTTATTAGAAATTCTACTGTGTTGGGCTTCAAACCAGAGCCGTCGCTTACTGGGCGAGTGGTTCTAACCTTTCTTAAGCACTTGGCTGCTTAGTGAATGATTTTTGATAATGTAAGTAGGTATATAATTTAAACCTTACCTACTTACATATTGTATATTATATATTTACATTTTTTTTTAATTCATATAGTTTTTTTTAATTAGGTAGGTAGGTACACTTGATTTTGACTGTACTTTACTTGATGGGAAGCGATACTTTGGCTAGTACGATCGTAACCTTTCGGTAATATACGAATGTAAGTAAGAAATATAATTATCTAAGTCTAACTCAAGTTTGATTATTTATTTTATTTATGATATTTCTGATCCTATAATATCCTACTTACATATTTATAATTCAGATGGAACTCTAGACATGCGGCTGGTATCTTGAGACAGGGAAATCATGAACAAACAGAATATTTAAACAATTCATTTGTATAGGCATTCGATCTCATTCAAGGTGTATACAATAATAGAGGCAAACATTCAAGGGTTGGAGGGCGAGTATATATTATGTTTGTCGCGGAAACACAAATAAGAAACTGAACAAACTCATATTTTATGTAATGTAAGTACAAACTATCTAACTTAACTTGTTTGCTCAAACCGACTACTTTAACTAAATAGTGTTTACGACTAACAAAATTTAATAACTATAGTGACTGATGTCATATAATGAGTTTTTAGTAGCTTTTACTTAATAACATGGACGTAATCGATACTTAGTTCAAAGTGTAATGAAACACGTAGGTAGCTATAAACACTATCCCAACCAGTGCCGCGCCGGTCGCCCTTAAAGAAACGTATAGAAGGTAAAATTTCCACAAATTTTAATGGCTTAAATTTAACCACATTTTACCAATTAACTTCCCCTAGTTAGTAATTTGGAATCGATTACAAAGGTAATTCATGGGAAGTTGTTAACATTGTAATCTTTTGCTACCAATTTGGTTTAACAGTCAGTTCACCAATTTGTCGAAGTTTTGCTACAATTTTTTAAACGAACAAGCTAGGCGTCGGTGGTACTGTCATCACATCATTCAGTTATCGTAAATTGTTGATAGGTGCTGCTGTAGTGTATCTACCTCGCAGTTTACCTAATAGTTGGTCTTTCACGCGCTTAATACTGCTTACACTTGTATCATACCAATAATAACCGATATTTCTCCGTCCGTCAGGATTAAGGCTCTCTCACATTGGTGCGTTATTATTGGTCAATAACGCAACCGGCAGCATGCGTTATTGTGATTATGCGCCCCGATTTCTTCCAAAACGTTTTTATGGTCCTAATGCTAATGAGTATGGCGGTGTCATCATTTGTTTTTATAGTATTGTTTCTTGGTGAATAAATAAACAAAATAAACAGACGGCCTCTGTAACGCGTCGGACGAACGCCCGGCTGCAATGCAGAAGGCTGCGGGTTCGATTTACGAAGTATTTGCTTAAAAATAAATATTTGTATCAGGTCTGGGTGTCTATCTATATATAACATGTATGTTTTACAAAAAAAAGTAGTATATAAGGGTACTAATGGGTCTAGATTGCGCTGTGTGTAATATTGTGCAAAAAAAAACAAATGTTATGCAGATTCGCCAATATTTGTGATGGTCATTTGTGACCTTTGTTTTGGCGTCTCCGTTGTCTGTCATCTTCAACAGATACCTATAACTGTAAGTGATAAAAACACTTAATATAATCATAATATATTAAAAAGGTATCTCAATCACGTATCCGGTATTAGGAACTGATAATAATGATCCTATGTGGGAGAGCCTTTATTCAACTTTGGAAGGTAGTAAGTCCTCCACAGGGAAATCTTTCACAGGGTAGGTGTTTAAAACTGATTTATTGCGTGAATAATAAACTCGTACATTCGTACTTACATTTATTTTCTTGTTAGGTACGTATATGGCAGCTATAATAAAAGTAATGTATATTTTATGACAGTTGCATTTTACTTAGTTATACGACTACAGTTCAAGAACCGGTGAAATTATATAATTACGTTCTCGAGTAGAAAGTTACTATGAAGTAAATTTTATATAACTTTGTCACACATCAAAAAAACATTAGCTCATAAGTTACTATTCCAAATGATATTGATAACCTAGCCACACCGTTTCACTCATACACATAGTTTTGTTCAGTGGAAATATCGGGATACAAATCTGTTTATAATTCCAGAGCTCCAGGTCACTAAATGTTATAGTACCTAATCGGTTTAGCTTCACTACAATTTTATGACAACATACTGTTTTTTTTATTATGAATGTTATTATTATGTCTGTTATACGTCTAGTATCACGGGGCTATGGAGTTGCGGACCTTTGGAAGGCGTGCGTGGAGCCGAAGTCAACACGTAGAAGCCCTTTTCAATAACAATTTTATACACTCGCAAACAGAGATATGTAAAAACTTCTAGATACGTAAAAGGGCAAATTTCTTGGCTACACAAATGCAAGCTATCTAGCCAGAGAAGTCTTAGTTCCATCCCAGCTCACGTCACGATCACCCGCTTGTTGACACACAGTACATTTAGTTCACTTTCACAACATTATTCACAGACAACAATGCCTTCGTGCGTATTTATGCGATGCACGAATTATACTCCAAAAACTGGCAAAAATATTTAATTTCATACGTAAGTAAAGCTGTATTTATTTATTTTAGTTTATTTTTTGAAAAAGTTTTTTTTCCAAAACTCAACGAAGTTTTTGACTTTGACGTTTTATCATTCTCTCCTAACCGCTATGAGATGTCATAATAATATTATGACATCTCTTACGTCATGCAAGTAGCATTGAGTCTTTATGTTTTAGAAAGAGATAACAATAGTTTCGTCTATTTCTTCTTTAAATTATGTGAATGAATATAAATAATGAGGTTGTATAGCATACAATTTGTGCCGCTTTTCAATAATGATTTGTTCTGCAATGGCGTCTCTATAACTTTAATAGACTCATTGCTCGCAAACAATGAAGTAGACACCAAGCCGACGATTGTCCCTGTTTGCACTATAAAATGCAGCCAAGGACAATCGCCGAATCAAATAGAACTATTGAGCAATCCACTGGTAAAAACAAAATGGGCTGATAGTGATGTGATGGTAGTGGATTAGCTACTGGGGGAACTATGGTGATTATGGCGCCTGCCGTAGCATTGTTTATTTATTTATTTTATTTTATTTGGCACAATAACAACACACAAATTCAATTATATATCAACGTAGGTACATATGTTCACTATTATTATTCATTATTATTATTAGTTAAGCCTGTTCAATAAAAATACTCGTTTTCTCGCTAAATCACTCGCAGCGAGGCTCGAAAATCACACAAGCTCGTGTGGTCCAAGGATATTGACGCACATAAACGGAGAGACATGAGGTTCGCCGTGAGCGAATTCTTGTTTGAAAAGGTATTTTTCTTATGAAATTATTTTCCTTGAAAGTATTTCATCGCACCATACCTTGTTTTATGCAATCGCTTATGTGAATTTTATGTGTAACAACAACAAACAATGCCTAAAAACTACCTAACACACAAAATTCACATTTGTATAGTGCTGCCAGAACATTAAATGATGTGTAATGTAAATGAAAATTTCAGTAAATGAAATAAATGATTATTATTATTCATGCAAAATGATATTGGATTAGATAATTAGTTTAACATTTAGCTTAACATAAAGTCACAAAATTATCAGAGCAAACTCCGTAATCTGGAAGTCAAACAAGAAATTCGACGTGCTCAAGGAAGAGTGTGATCGGTACACGATAAATTTCATGGACGGAGCGATTGCATGCCAAGGCTACTAGGAAGGGTTTCATATGCATGTAATTGTTTTTTTTTACCTACAAACTTCAAAGCCTTCTAAAGAGAATGCATTTTAAAGCATCCTTAAAAACGAATAAGTAATTAAAGATTGCCTGGAATGGGCGGCCTTATCGCTTTTAGCGATAATTCTTTTGTTGTACCTTTGTTTTCATTAATTTTAGGTATAATTATTTCTGATAAAAATGTGTTTATTTAGTTTATATACCGTAAATTGGGGATACTTTGTGACAAGATTTTTCGAAGATATTTTATAATTATATGTTTTTAAACTTACATCGAAATAAACAATTTAGTTTAACCATTGACCATTGGATACGTTTAAATTAAAAAAAATGGTACGTCATGTTGATTGCAAACTAGTGGAATGTCACAAAGTAATATAAGGCAATGGACTTAGGAAAATAAACAGGACTGATTAGTTGAACATTTTGCCTTACAAAAGACAGAGGCTAATCCGAGCCGAATGAGATAGCAATCGACGATGTAGTGTGTCTCGTTCTTTCATCTTGCCAGCCTACAAAAATTATCATATTTAAAAAAAAACATTAAAAGAGGTTGCAGTTATTGTACGGCCAGATAAAGCACGACCCGATAATGTCAGTTAATTGGACGCCAGGGTCTCGTTTTAACACTTCGTACAAATTGTATGGGATGTAAACAAGACGAATATCCTGGCTTCCATTTAACAGGTCGTATATTATCGTGTCGTGTAATACGTGGTCGTCAAGTACATTATTGGCTCCCATTTACTTTTTAATATTTTAATGGTAACCCATGCCAGTGTCATGGCGGCATCATGGTGGTAAAATATTAGTTTTTTTTATAAAATCGCTGCGTTAAATTCTATAAAATGGTGAAAACGTGTTGCGTTTTTACTTGTACAAGAGAATCATATTATGGTGGTTGCAATATATAATTTCATAGGTAAGCCAAAATATGTTTATTATTGTATTACAAGAATTTATGGTGACTATGATTTTTGGATTTTTGTATTGAGTTCGGGTAAGTTTTTTTTACTGTAATTTTATTATTTCAGCTTTCCGAAAAATGAACAAATACGACAAAAATGACTCAGCAGTATGGATGTGAAGTAGAAAATTACAAAAAAATCAGTCGTATGCAGTCGTCACTTCGATCTTTCCTGCTTTTACTCCCGTGGATTATTGAAAGCCGATGAATACCAACAATTCCGCTGGTGGTACGAATACTGTTAGATATTTTACTACTTACCTGCTGAACATGAGTCATAATAAGTAATTAGTCAAAAAGTTTTATTTTTGAAATTTCCTCTAGTTTTACATTTGATGAATTTTGAGGAATGTACTATATTAAATTTAACTTAATTGACCGTCATGTCTGTTAAAATTTGATTTCGTCAGTCAGTATGTAGTATATTGTGTCTTTGTGTGTATGTATTTTCCTTCTTCTTCTGCTGCTGCTTCACACCAAAGAAAATTAATTTAATTTTCTTCTTCTTTCTTCGAACCTGTGCCTCTTGCATGACGGGCGAGAGCGCTAATCTTTGCCTCACGGGAACCCGTCGTAATACGGTGATTTTTCATGATACATTTCTTTTTGTAAAATATTTATACTTATTAATCAAAGTGTTCAAAAATTAATAAGCATACTATAAAAATTAATAAAACTGTTTTATACCGTGTCCTTTTGTATTATTTTATTAATCCTTAAAGAGCGTCTATTGCTAATGGAAATCTTCAATTTGCCAACACAGACTGAGACGTAAGTCTCAGTAATATTATAAACGCAAAAGTTTGTATGTATGTCTGTGACTTTGTTACTCAATCACGCAAAAACTACTAAACCAATTGCAATGAAACTTGAATATAGGTAGCTGAAAACCTATAATAACACATAGGCTATCCCGATAATCTCGCGGTAACGGTACTTACGTGGGTGAAACCGCAGGGCGCAGCTAGTAAATACAATTGCACTTGCATTGTTAAATCTAAAATCTGTCACATAAAAAAAATCTTATTGTCACCCTATTAGAAAATGACACAAGTCCTTTGCTACAACCATCTTGCTCAGCTCGTTTTTATTCTGACAGATTTTCCTCCAGTTATTTATCTTACCTCCATGTATAAGGCTTAGGTACTGTCAGAATATAACCCAAAATTTTTAATTTTTTTGTCTGTTCCTTTTACAATTTCTTGTTTTTGTAATAATTTGGTACAATAAAGAGGTAAATCTATCTTCCTACGTACGTTTGTAATACTCTTAATTCAGCTGTAGGAATCACTGAACTAAATAATGAGGCAATATTTTGGAATACCTCTGTGACTATAGATATTAAATTTTAAATTCTGCGGTCGCATGAATGCATTTATTACGTCATATCAACCTGTAGAGTTTCGTGGTGGTGATAGCAACGATAGGTTGGATCGTTCAGTTGCCAGTAGGACGATATTCATTATTTTTATATTGTTATTTGTGATTACTTATTTTTAAGTTTCTTGTAACATTTGTGAGTTGTAAATTATCTTTCTCTTATCAATGTTATCATTGGTGTGCAGTTGTTTGCTCTCTCATTATAGTAGCTCATTGATAAGGGTCAAACATATAGGTACCTACACTTGTTTTGAATTTAATTTTATGAATAAAGGACATGGACAAATCTCGCCCTGGAGTTTCAGAACACTAAGTGTACCTATTGTCTTTTTTACCATAATTATTAGTGTTTTTTTTTAAATCAAATCTATTTTTTAAATAGAAACGGACAAGTCCTAACCTTAATAACATTTATAAAAGTTTTTAAAGATTCAACCGATAATCGTCCATCGCCATATTGATTGATTCGGGCTACCTGTTTAGTGTTTACCGAACCGACGCCAGGAAACCCATAGACTAAGGAAACGTAGTGATTTCCAACCTCAATGAGGAAACCACACTCACTAACAAACAATCGACATTTGTTTCAATCACATGAAGGCTAGCATCTATAGTTTAATCGATTGCATAAATACTGAATCAGCAATGTACGTAAAGCACTTCGATCCACAATTAGCGCCAAAAACCACCGTGCATACGTAGTCGCTCAAATAATCGTTTGTTTCGTTTGATTCAATCGAGTCGAAACTATGCACCCACGCCTAGCGCGTTTGCTTGCTCGTCTGAATGACATTTGGTCGTCTGACTGACGTTTGTTTGTTTGTATTTAAATGCTCGCTCGTTGATCGATATGTTGTTACTTGTTTGTGCTTTTCCTCTAAATCCCTTGCCTTTTTATGTGATTGACTCCCTTGCGACCCTGGCTCACCATTCAGATACCGACAGACATAGGTACTAAGAACATCGACTTGGCAGTGATTTTTATGGATTTGAGCGTGTAATGTAATGACTGTATGGTTTCTAAGCTGGACAAGACACCAAGCTTCTGTAGTCGATCCCCCTGCTCAATTTTTAGATCAAGTTTTTTAAAAAATTGATTGAAATAAATGATGTTAACAATATTATCTCTTTTTTTTTTACAATTCATAGAATATTCATGAAATATTAATTATAACAGGTAGGTATGTAATGAAACAACTTTTCATATATCTATTGAAGGTAATCCCACTCAAAATTCGTACGTTCATAACCTCAAAAACTGCTAAGTTTTTTGTTTTTTTTTATAGTCTAAGCAAGTGTCCGTGACTAGATTTAAATTGAAATAGCTTATATGGTAATTGTAGAACTCAAAAAAAATTACATGGCTCCCTGAGGTCCCAGGGCGAAAATGTAGGGACAGATGTTCATGTCCTTTGTTGGTTGTAGGTATCTGTAGTGAGGAGACGGTATGGAACGACCCGATTTCCTTTCAATGGCTGCTGCGGCTTACATAAAATGTGTAGAGATACACGGCCAAGTCTGCATGACACAACTTAGAACGGTGGGTGGTGTTAGCGACCGAAGCCATTGTACGAGTACCCCTCATTGACTATCTATTTTAATGGGCCCTACCATGATGTCTTATAAGTTTATAAGTCGTCGCGAAGTCGTCGCGTTGCAGCTAAAAATAAATAAATTAAAAATACATCAAATACCTAATTAAAAAAAAAACTTAAAAATAAATATATTTTTTTTTAAATTAATTGTCTGTGGTTTTTATAAGTAGTCGGGGTAGTTTTTATTAAAAACTAGCTGCGCCCCGCGGTTTCACCCGCGTAAGTTTCTTTACTATAAACCTCACGGAGCCCGAGACCTTTCCAACGAATGCAAAACCGTGGAAATCGGTTCGTGCGTTCTGGAGTTATAGCGTCAGGAAGGAAAACCCGACTTATTTTTATATAGTAGATTTCCTTTATTTTTTTGAACAACAAAAGGACGACATAGCAACGAAAAACGATCATGGTAGCGCGGAATATTCGGTAATACTTTAGACTTGTTGCATCTTTATTTCATTTATAAGAAACTTAGAATAGAATAGAATAGAAAACATTACAAACAAAACTTACACTAAGAACTGCTCCAGGAGTGGTGAAATTTCGATAAGGTGGTTTTCTGTCTCTAATGTATTGGAAGATCTTCGTGCCGTGGCGTAGGAAGACTACTTTGTCTAGGAGATGAGGAGGCACGTCGTGTACGCAGCGGAGCCGCACCGAGCCGCCACGGGCCGCCCAGCGCTCCATCTGTAGCTCCACTCGAACTTCTGTGTGCCCTCTACCTGAAAACAACGAATAAGCTTTTAAAATAATGTATTTTGTAACGAATAGGCTCCGAAACTACTAAATCGATTTTAATTGTTATTTCAATAATATAAATCACATTAGATAGAAAGTACATCGAGAAGTAAGTAACATAGTCCACTTTTGATTCCAATATTCTCACGAGATCGGGATTTAAGCTGGTGAAATTGCGGGAGTCAGCTAGTAAGATACGCTACTATACGGTAGCATTATCAGAAAGTTGAAACAAAACTTGAACAAGTAGTTATGTAGTTCCGAAAACTATCAGTTACTTTTTTGTCTGAATCATTTTTTAACTTAAAGTAGGTACCTATACGTACGGGCATTATCATTACAACTATAATAACTATAATTCAATTGAGAACCTCCTCTACTTTTAAGTAGTCGGTTAAAACATGTACGTATTCGTGCTTACACCTGTATCGATAGGAACATATATTTTTTATATGGTGCCACACGATACACATCTACAAACCTAATTTATAAAACGAATAACTTTAACCTAATCATATGCGTATTCATAGCCTGTGAAACTCTATTTCCTTTCGCTATACACATTCACGTAATGGTTTCATTCATGGATGAGGACTTCCAAAAAGGCTCATTAAATAAAACGAGTTTTTCTGTAAGGTTCACATGTTTACTATATAATTTAATTCAATGCAAAACACCACCTTGGGTCCGCGAATGTTACCTTCGCCCGTTCACCGTTACCGACTCACACGATAAAGGAAGGTCCCTTTTTATGACCTTTGTCACGTATTTCAGAAATTGCTTGAGTTGTCTTTCCTAGTACGATGGTAGGCGAACGAGGAAAACATGAGTTCTCTCTAAGCAATGAATTTACACATAGTACGAAGGTAAAGGTTTGGGTTTTGTGAAAGCTAAACATCAAGTTGGTTTCTAACGCCTATTCTATCGTATATAATTTGGAGAAGTAATTTGATGAGTTATTTTTATCTGAAGACAACTTAGGCACGCTTATGCTCAACTTTATTAAGCCTAATTTGATTCAGTATTTATTACCTTTTATACTTATAATGAGAATTACGATTTAGCAGGTAGGTGCTTAAGTATAATAAATTGGGATTTAGATACTACAGGAATATTAATTTATTATAAAAACAAAATATATCGTGCATAATATAATTTAAACGTTTATGCAAAGCAAAACATAACCAACAGGAAAAAGGCTTTGTAATAAAATATTGAGTAGGCATTATGCTGTTGTATATATTTATTTAATATCCCGCATTTACATAACAAAATCTGAAGACATGGTTAGGTATGATGACGATGATATATAATATGCAATCAAATGAAATGGAGGTTGTATCGTGAAAAAGCTCTCATCCTTGTTGCGTGCTATAAACCATACAACCGCCTGGTTTACGGTCTGCCTGTTTATGAATTTCACTGCATACTGTAATACCACGACGGCGGCGGGCGAGGCTTCAAAACGGAAATAATCTTTCTAATAAATTAACTTGAATCAATCCAGACGGAAAATTGCTTTTTCCATACAACTTCGAGTATTACAATTAAGCCGAACGTCCATCACCGACTGAATTAAGTTAGTTTAGCTTAGCTTAGCTCCGCATAGTCGAGCAAGTTTTTCATACATGTCCGTCCATCGTAAACTATGCCATTTGCTCATAAGTAACTTAGAAGGTCGGTTTTAGGTTTTAGAATCATGTTTGATAATACGTTTCCGAGAACGTCACCTCGCTCGAACACCTAAATAGTTCGATTTTGGAATAATACTTGCAAAATTCTGCACCCGACAGGATTTGCAACTGCAACTTTTCAAATCCGTGAAACGCGTCTTTCCACTTGTGCCTATCTCAACTTTTAAAGACAAGTTCTTTTGTGTTTTCGACTTATTACCTCAACTTTTAAGTTGTTAGTTGAAGAAAGTTATCATATCACACATAGTAGGAATACACCTTACATTGGAACATAAACGGTTCTGTTATTAACCACCTTATTAACCAGGAAAAATTGCTGAAAGTAACGTAAATAAAAAATATTTCATAAAGAGACCGGTCGACGTGCGTGACCTTCCACGATTACCAATTTATTACTAGTATCGCCATAGTTAGGTAGGTTGCTTCCTCCTAATGATACATTGCTAGATCATTCATTATTTGTAAATTACTTATAGGTATTGAAAAAGAAATGTACGTATAAAATATGACTTTTAACTGTGGCTCACCTAGTGTAAGAGATTTCAGGTCGCCCTACGGGCCTCTAATTTGACTTAACGACTGCTATCAGAGATTGTATCTGGACCAGCTGCTTAACGTGCCTGATTCCGAAGCACGGAGTACTCGAGAAAATGATTTATGCCACACACATTTTCGGTCATCCATTTAAGTAATTGTATGTAGACGTCTGCAATGTTATTTTGAAATCCCCAAATTATTTGGGATTGAGACAGTACCATAGGCAAATCAAATTGACCACACTTACTACATTAGATTTGTCAATAGCTTTAAGGTCGGCCGTTTGTGTGAAACAAACCCTTCGTGGGATCAAATAGTTTACCCACCACCGTGCGGGGAAAACTCTAGGATATCCATTGTTTTCCAGATTGCTTGGTCTCCTTTAACGACACCCTCGAGAACAAATGTTGGTGCCGTATTCTATGCCGATTGCCACTGCAATAATATCGTAAGTAGTGAGAGATTCCTTAAAACAGTCAATATCAATATCAAGTTAAGTATGTCAATATTCAGAGCCCTTTGAAAACTTTACTTTTAAGCGAACTGACACACAGAAAACCGACAACTGGGACTGCAAACATTGCTGCAACTTGATATCGTCCGTTGGTACTTACCATTGCAACATAGTTGAAGTTACGTTGAATACGACAGTTTCACCTCCGTGCCCGCTACAGTTTGAATACCGGCATCTTTGTTGAACTAAAGTTAAAGTTTTTACTGTACTTTTCCGCGACTAGCCTATAGGACTAGTAGCGACTTTTCCGCGACTAGCCCTATAAGTAGGCCCTTTTGGGTGACGCCGTGGCCGTTAAGCTGTAGGTTTCCTCACGATGTTTTTCTTCACCGTAAGAGAGATGTAAATAGCACACTTGATTTTTTCTTTGTTCAACTAACAATATAAAATTGCGACTGACAAACCAAAATTGTGAAATAACAAAACAACAGAATACGAAAGAATCGCAATACAAAAATTACATGGATTTAAATGAATAATTGAATGAGCATACCTACCTAAACCCGACGATTCTAAATTAGAAGAACATATATCTCGCGCGAACAAAAGTAACACGGTAAATTGGTACTCATCTGAGAGCAAAATTATACGAAATAACGTCCATAAAAAGCTCGTAAACCTCGTCGTCTGATATAAACTAAAACAAATGATTGTGTGTGCCGTGATCGTAAACTATATAATATGTTCCTAGACATATAAGTCCTAGCTAACATAGTTTAAGATGAAGCATTGTTAATCTAAAAACATGTTATAGTGTACTGTGGGTAGCTAGCTCGAGTTCTGATGTTACGTAATCGCCAAAACAGTATTTCTTGTTTAATATCTTACTTCTTGCTAATAATTAAATCTGAAAGTTCTTTTGTTTGTCACTCTTCACTGTCAAACGGTTCGACCGATTTGGGTGAAAATTTGTATAGGGATAGCTTAAGTGCTAAAGAGTAACATAATATTTGATCCCGATAATTCTGCGGGATCGGGACTTACGGGGACGCAGCTAATTAATTATATTGCTAATTAGGTAAGACTATTATTACCAATATTAAGTGCAGATTACTAGTAACCAATGTAGGAAAAACCAACGTTCAAATATATCCAGTCTTGTTGCAAAAAGAAAATTCCTGTTTTTAAAGAGCTGGTTTGATTATTTATTTTTGGTGTTGTAAAAGTTGTATATCCGTATAAACAAAACTACTAAAATGAAGAAACAAGAAGGAAAAATAAATGAATAAATGTGTGTGACCAGAACACACCGATATCAAGCACTATTGAAAGCTGCTAAGCTTGTGTTACGGTGACTAGACAACGGATATACTACTAATATTAATTTTTCTTTTGTAAATACATACATATTATTATAAGTACATAGAAATACACCCAGACCAGATACGGGCGGGAATGGAACCCGCAACCTTCTGCATTACAGTCGGGCATTCGCCCGCCGCGCCCCACAGAGGCCGTCAAAATAAATTAAATACCAAAATATGGTTACCGTATGTTTTGTAATTATTTAGATATATTGGCATTCAAATCTACAAACTCTTCAATTCGTCAGCTTAACATAAGACCATAGCATGTGACTACAACATTGTGCATTTTCAAATGTGTTTATTAAAAGCTCTGTAATTAAAATAACTTGCGCATCCATACATATCATGCTCATACTCGGGGGTTATTTCAGTAATAGAAATGTCCAATTCATTTAACTTCAACGTCATTGCAATTGCAAACTACATACTTACTCAAAATTAAACTATAAGTTTAAACTGGACTGCAATCGAAACAAACTTTATGAATGTATTAGGGGTTAAAGTATGAAATTGCCGATTTGTACTGAAAATCTTAATTGTTTATTTTTTAAATTTTTAACAAATTTATTTAATCAAAATAGTTGCCATTACTATCTATACATTGCTGCCATCTAATGGGAAGGTTATTAATGCCTTTGCGATAGAACTCCGACGATCTAGACTGCACAAACTGTGTGAAAGCATTTTGTACTGCCTCCTGGGAAGAAAACTTCTTATCACGTAGATAATTGTCCAAATCACGAAAAAAATGGTAGTCCGTTGGAGCAAGGTCTGGTGAATACGGAGGATGACGAATGGTTTCTAAGTGCAGTTCCTGAAGGGTCAAAATGGTTTCTCGTGCTGTGTGAGGTCTCGCGTTGTCGTGGAGCAATAATGGTGAAGATCGATTTATGAGTCGGGGCTGTTTTACTGCTAGTTTTGTCAACATGGTTCGGAGTTCGGCACAATAGACATCTGCCGTAATTGCTTGACCAGATCGAAGAAAACTATAGTGAATAACACCATGCTGAGACCACCAAACAGTTACCATTACCTTTTTATTGGTAAGTTTTGCTTTAGGACACTGTTGTGGCATTTGACCTGGGGTCAGCCATTGCATTTTTCTTTTCCGGTTATCATAAAGAATCCACTTTTCATCACATGTTACAATTCGATCCAATATTCCTTCATTTCTGTACCGGTTCAACAAGGCAACACAAGTTTCAACACGCGTTTCTTTCTGCAGATCAGTCAAATCATGAGGCACCCATTTTTCGTATTTTTTTATTTTATTGATTTGACGCAAGTGAGTCAATAAAGTGGGTAAGGTAACGTTAAACCATGCCGCTAATTCCTGGGTAGTTTGACTAGGATCGGCTTCCACTATCTCTCTTAATTCATCGTTATTCACCTGTGTGGGCGGTCTTCCTCGTGGCTCGTTCTTTAAGTCGAAATTTCCATCACGAAAGCGTTTAAACCAAAATCGCACGGTGCGTTCATTAGTAGACCCCTCTCCAAACGCAGTTGATATTGCGGGCTGTTTCTGCCGCGTTAGTTCCGCGTCGGAACTCGTATTCAAAAATCACTCGAATTTTCGCAGTATCCATCTTTCTTGTCTAAATTGAATAACAAAAACAATTGAAAGTCGATATTCAAATGTTTCACATTTTTTTAAAAAAGAACATCACAGAAACCATTTGAAAAAAGTTTCATTCGAAAACCTCAAACCATGAAGATTCTATGTCAATTCAAAGAACCTATTGCAATAAAACGGCAATTTCATACTTTAACCCCTATTATTAAAAATGTATAATCCACTAGCTACGCCCCGCGGTTTTACCTGCGTAAGGCCCGTTCCCGCGGGAATATCGGAATCAAAAGTTTTTGTATTTCTCATTGTAAAGTCAACTATTTGTTATTTCCGGTATCCGGCTACCTATATTCCAAGTTTCATCGCAATCGGTTCGGTAGTTTTTGCGTGATTGAGTAACAAACATCGAAACATCGAAACATCTAAACATCCAAACACACACACTTTCACATTTATAATATTAGTAGGATTATAACGGGTATAAACTTGGCTAAAAAATTATGTGAAAACCTAGGCCCACGTTAAGCTATTATTGTGTGATGGTGACTAGACAGCGGATATATTTATTTCTCATTTGTAATACTTCTAATACTTCTTAAATGTGGTGAGATGTTTTTTCCCATTGTATATTCAACTTTCGACTGACGGCCTCTGTGGCGCGGCGGGCGAAGCTCGGACTGCAACGCAGAAGGTTTCGGGTTTGATTCCCGCCAAGAACAAATATTTCTGCTGACCATAAATGTTTGTTTCTGGTTCTAGGTGTTTTCTATGTATCATAAATATACATTTACAAAAAAAAGTATAATATCTAGTATATCCGTTGTCTAGTACTCATAGTACAAGCCTAGTGCTTAGTTTAGGGCTAGACAGCGCTGTGGATAATGCTAATGTCGTGCAACTATTTTATTTTTGACATTATATTTTACCAACAAACCTTTTTAGTTTTAAGTTTGATTTTTTGTAAAAAATGGCCATTTTTTACAATGATTCCCTCGACTTGACTTTAACTATGACGACTTGACTGTACTTGACACTGGCAAATGTCCGAAAGGAAAAGCCATTTTAAAGAAGAAGAAGAAGACCTAATGATACACATTAAAAGTACAAAAGAGCACTTAACTTGATTTGTTTGCTGAAATAAATAATACTAAACAATATTATAATTTAAGAACTCGTAGAAAAAAGTATTTGTGTCGGTCTGTCCCAGACGCTAAGCTAAGGGAAAAGGCGAAACACTTTCCCGTCATCCCATCAAGTAGAGTGTCATTGAAAAGATTCACAAAATTGCTTATGAGATTTCATTGACCATTTCAAACACGAACTCTTCGCTGTCGAAATTGCTCTTAGTAATTCAGAATCTACCCATTTTAGGATACGAATTATGATAAGAAAAAGTCTAACATTACCTAAACTTTCCTAAGTTTTTTCCTCGGATTTTTATCGAAAGTCAGCGGAATAAACCGAGACGAGTAATCGTTCGACCTAACCGAGACGTGACGTGTTTCAACTAACAAATCTCACTAGAGATTTGATAATCCGTGCACGGGCAGAGCCCTTAGCATGAGTTTTGATAGTTTATCGTCTCGATGAAACTGGCAGTTTACTTCATAAATTTTCCATCATCGCCCCTAGCGGTAACTATTATGAACTAAAATAATGTATGGAAGTAAACTGCCAGTTTCATCGAGACGATGAACTATCAAAACTCATACTAAGGGCTCAGGTCTGACAGTCGGTTGGGTCCATAGACAAAAAAGCCAATTCACTGCTCATACCGCGTTCTTTCTACAAAACACAACTCACCGTTATTGTGGGCAGGAGGTGAGGAAATAATCAAACTTTGTGATTTTATCGTCTTTGCGGTTATCGTACGACCGATTGTCTCGGTTTGTCTCGTCCCTCATATGTAGTTGGACAATACAATGACGTATGTAATTGTATGCATAAACCACAATGTATGTAAATAAGAGAAACAAAAGTGAGATACAGTTGGTAATGTATGAATGTCACGGATCTCGTTTCAAGTTGTGCTACGAAAGTGCTACGAAACGTAGTACGGCATTCACTACAGCTACGAGCGTAGTAAATCAAATAGTAGCCGGATGTTTTACACTTTCTCCAGTGTAGTATTCTGGGCTCACTACCAAAATAAACTGGTGGATCTGAAAATACTTTTTAAGTATTTACAATCAGTATATTTCAATTTTTTAACTTTTTCAGTTTTATTTTGAAGTATTTACTTACTTACTTTATTTTATAAGTTTTTGAAAGTAGTGCTTATTTAACAATTAATCTCTGTTTTCATTACTTTTTAAATACATTCTGTAGCATACATACCTACGTTATTTTTAATTTATTATCCTACTTTCTACTAATATTATAAAGCTGAAAGCTTGTAAGTATGTGTGTCTGTGTGTTTGTTACTCAATCACGCAAAAACTACTGAACCGATTGCGATGAAACTTGGAATATAGGTATCTGCCAGGATAGAATGTCCCGTATCGTCCCGTTATTAAATATTATTTAATTACAATGCGAAATTGCGAAAACGTAAGAAAAAGTTAACTAACAACTTACCTATAACCGTATCTACCGTAGCTATCTATAACCTTGGAGTCTTCAAATCTAGAGTGAATAGGTACCTACCTTCTAGGTAAGCATGCTTCATCGTCGACCTGATCCTCGCTTCCCATCAGGTGAGATGAGGTCAAATGCACTATTAAGTATTAAAAAAAACCTATTCCTAACTTCCTATCATTTTCACGAGGTAGTACTCGCACAAAGGTCATGAATGTAGGGTCATCATACACAATTCCGCACTAAACATCGGAAGGCAGTAGGCACCAACCATAATTTCTTAATTGAGTTCTGAACTCGGTAAATAGGACCGTAGTAAACGTCGTTGCATGCTTTCAAAACTAAGATAAATTGAGGTAGTCTGCGCTCGGTTATATCTATTTACTACTGTGGTGGTACAGTGGTAGTGATCGTCTATTAAGTTATAAGTATATCGAATGTGTTAGGTTAGCTCATTGTGAGTCTACTGTGTTGGAGAGATCAGATTGTGCGTATCATTTTCAACTTCGCGTGTGGTCGTACCAATACATCATCCATAGGACCAGAACATTTACTCAATCATTCCACAGGGCTTGTTCTAATTCGTGGCTGTCTGTACCTCTCCTTTAATAGTTTAAAGGAGGGGGAAGGGTTTTATTAACGCGGTTATTACCAAAATAGCAATTACATTAGATTACAACCAGCCACAACAAGGGACTTGATCGCGTGATCAAGCGAGACGAACTAGTACGAGAATACTCGTCAGCTATATATAGGTACATGGAGTGGTGGTTTACCAATATATATCACGACCGTTTACACTCTGACACAGGGAACCCTACACCGGGGCTCACCGGCTCCGCTGAGCGGACTTTTGGGGCACGATCTGACTGTCTATAGCTGCGAAGCTTTATTAATCAACGCATTACAAGATGCGGAATATCAACGCGTAGAAACGCGGATTATTAAGGCGCACTAGGCTGCCTGCCCCATTAGAACCATGGTTATAATTTATTTATAATATTATTGTGATTATGATAGAGTTTAACTTGGCCAAGTTAAGGTCGACAGTCAGTCGTAAGAGGACGTGTAATTAGGTGCCCAGAAACGCTGCCGCGCTGCCTCAGACTATGTATTGGTTTTATTATCGTGTCGACCTGACCGGGGTCTTCAGCGCCTTGAACCGATCCGAAAGGCTACCACTGTGGAGCCGTAAATAGGCGCTGTTATCGCCATGGATAACTATTAGGGTAGCAGTGATAGGTACTAACGTCAGCATTCACGGGGACGCCGAATGTTCATAATATTACAAAACAATACCAAATTATATGTACGCCAACTGATCCCAACAACACAACAGATACCATGAGTTAGGTCTTAAGTGAAATTACTTTACTGCGATACACATAGGTTATCGTTGCAGAATATACCTTCTCGTAGCTGGCACGTAGCTCGGCTCACCTCTCCATCTCGTTCTTTCTAAGCCTTATATTGTCATTTAGGTCTAATCTTGGTTAACTCAATAAGCTAAGTCTTATTTAACAAAGCTATAATACCTATCCAACCAGTGTATAGGTGGTCTATGCTTCATTTAGTATCGTCCAAGAGGAATTCTAGGATTTTATTTCGTTCTAGTAATAACTACTTCTCAATCTCTCTAGAATAATAGCCAAGGATCTTACACTCTTGTAGAAATCGTGGTTCGGGTGAAGGTTCGCTAAAGACAGTGGATATTTACACATGAAGGCGATAAGCTTATATTGATGACGAATTTCATTGTAAGTGCCAATACTTAGGCAGGTTGAAATGTACCTTGTAATATCCACTGTATTTAACTCTTAAAGGAAGCCTTAAGATATAGTTAATTAAAACGATAGGGTCAGATCAAAATTAGATTTATTTACGATCTGAAATTCAGCTTTTGTACCAAAATGTTACGACACTCAATGATTATTTAACGCGACGCATCCAGAGTTACCGGATTAGTCGTGTGGTTGTTCTGCTACTAGGTCATTTTACAGGAGAAAGCGAACAACCAAATAAAAAACTCCTGTAAGACTGTCTTATGTACTAGATATACTCAAGATATATACATAAAAGAAATCTAGTATCTAGGTAGTCTAATGTTAAGGCGATGGTCTCTCACATAGTCTATTTATGTTAAATGCATTGATCAGTTGTTAGTTTATTTACTCTAATCGATAATGCATATGCTTAGTCTTTACATCAAGGCTCTCGGTAGCTGATAGTCAAGTATTTCATTTACATTATTTATTATTGTATGCTTTACTCGCCAATATTGCGAAATGTAATTATATGACCAATATATTATTCCGCTACATCTCATCGTCAAATAAGCGGCTATCCAACAAACATAGTTCGTTCGGCAGGGCCAAACATCAGCCTAACAGACAGGCGGACAATGGGTTCTTAGTAAAGGGCTTTTACTATCTTAGCCCTAACACCGTAGACAAGCAGCAATTCTCTTAAGCAACATGTAGGTAGATATTTACAAGTCCCAATTACTTTATGTAGGCATTATGTTATACAGATATTTTATTAATCATCCTTACGTTATTTGATAATTAGGCAGACCATCGCTTCATCATTAGGTCAGCTAACTTTACTATATACATTATCTTATCCGCTCTATGTTCACAATTCATCGGTTCTTGACTCATGTCTAGTCAGGTCTACAAAGTCAGGCACTTCAAGGGACTCCATGATACTCATGCCACAACATAATATTTGATCAGTATCTATATATATATTCTCCATGTGTATTATTACGTCAGGTAGGTAGCTTCCATAGACGCTTAGTGGCAACCTCAAAAGAGCCCATAGCTTAAGACAATTATTGTACTTATGTTCATTAAGTAATGATGATATAGGATAGTATTACTAAGTCGAGACAGTTGTGAATTGTGAATATAGATGCAAATGTGGTTATAACCAATTTAGTACATTACCGGATTCACCGATGCTGCGATACTTGTAAACAGCGCTGGTCAAGTCGTCACTAACGCAATTACTAACCACAACTTAACTACCATGAAAACTCTATACATAATTTACTTTGCCTAAACAAAGGAGATACACTGAATTTAATTGAAGCATAATAAAAGCATGTCTGCTCTACAACACTCGTCGCGACGTCGGATTTCCACGGGGGCACGAAGTCCGAAACCCGAATGTCCTCCTCCCGGCGTCCTTCCGCTCTTTTCATATCCTTTCCCCACTAGTCCTCCAGGGCGTTGACGAGGCGGACCTTAAAGAAAACCACACCTCGGACAGAAAAAGGTTAAACTCTCAATTGGCCAATTTTTGGCTCCGCCTTTTTAGTTTCTACGAAATGTCATAGTAGATTTCATTTTTTTATAAAGTCCTTTAAGATAAAAGACCACATGTTATGAAGTACGCAGTTCCCAGGGTTGTTGGCAATAAAACATCAAATTAATGGATTCCCTAAAAGCAGTCATTAAGGGTCTATTGTTTAAAACTATCTTTTATCAATTTTCTATAGAATTAAGGATCCTTCGTTTCATGTTACTTGTTTATTGCTTGCAGATGTGGCTTTCTTAGAGTGTGAACCCTTGGTGGAATGTAGAAGACAAAAAAAATAATGTTAGCTATGTCGTCGATCGGTCGATATCGGTGACCATCTCATACTCCCCCAAATAGATTTTGAAACGTTTATAATTGTCGTACTTATTTTCCCCTTTCAGTCCTGTTTTAAAATATATTTCTACTAATCCTCTCAATAACTGATAGCTAAAATTATTTACAATCTATTCTATACACAGATCTTGTTACATAATGTATCCCAAATCATCGGATATTCTTATTTGTTCAAATAGTATCGATCTAGATAAATTACTTTACCTTTTTTTTTCTATTCCGCACATCTTTTCTTTCAGATGAAGTTTATCTATACGTCAAGTATAATAACGCGTTAACAATCTCATAGGTCACGATCCCGGTGGAGATTCAAGGAAATGCTTTCTTTATTATCATCAACATCGTCCTAGTCCTTAACCGTCCACTGCTAAACATAGACCCGGCCATACAACACCACACATAATAGCGATCTTTCAAATGCTTTCTTTGGAAGCCTTATACAGAACACTATCTTTAAACTTCAGCTTTACTATTGGCAGTTCAGGCTGCGCATCGATTCATCAGCTCTTTAGTCAGGGCATACCGTTCATTATTTACAATCCCTATATTCTAACTATGTGATTGAGTAACAAACATACATACATACTCACTAGCTTTCAGCTATATTCTAACTTCGACTGATTAGGTCTTTTACTCGAGCAACATAAGCTTATGACATTCTTATTAGACTATATAATATTATCAAATTCCTTGCCCTCTCTATTAAGTGTTCTGTTTGACTACGTTTTGTCTCAGCAAAATCTGCAGACAACAGAGCCTTCGTTCTCCAAACCTAAATCAGTTTCACAATTGATCAATCAATCAATCAGCCTGAATTTAATCATCAAAAGTTCATAACCTGAATTTAATCTAGAACTATTTTTAATGAAAAGATATATTCACAAAAACACAGCGCACGGTCTACGTCAGGCGGGATTCGAACCAACGCATCTCAATCCAATCCGGGGAATGCGACTTAAACCTTTAGTCCACCGACGCGGGTGAATTTAATCTATTTCTAGATTTTAATCCTATGTATTCCCCTTTCACACCTTCCAGTCAATCATAGCCTTATCTTAAAGACCTAAGTAATTTCCAAAATACATAACTATCAAAAAGCGTATTCCAGTTTGCTATCTAGTCTAAACTTTATTGGAACTAAGCAATTAGTACTTATACTGCGTGATGCAAACGCTTCTTGCATTTGTTCCGCCAAAATAACTATCTCATGTAAGTCCTCACCCGCCTTTCATATGGGGTCGTTTAACTATCTGGTGATTACACTAAATTGAGTTCTCATATCGATAAGCATGTTCAAGCATTTGTCAAATTGCTACACATAGACTTCAGGTAATCTGAATAGTAAATCGTCTAAGTCATAATTGACCGTAGATAGATAGATAGATCAATGCTTTACTTGCACAACCAGCAACAATTACAATCAATGTCAATTAAATGTAAGGCAAATGCACGTTACAGGAAGCTTAAGAATAAGTCGTCGTAAAATGACCATATCGCTAAAGCGAACGTATACACCGCTCTACCTTTCTAGTACCAAGCTCACACTTTGGCCCAACCTCATCGTATTCTAATAGGCAGCGAAACTGTAATCATCTTATAAGATTCCTATTTACCATTAACTAACGCGTGGTAACTAATATATATATTACTAATCTTTATTTGTATTGTTAGCCAAGGATGATCGACACTAATGCATTAATTCAGAGCCTCCGCCTAGCTTTTCAACTATTCCTTAAAGGCATTTTATAACTAATATAGGGCCTTAAGGTCTTCTTATCATAATGCGACTAACTCTCTCATCTGTAAGGAATATTAGTTTTTTGTTCTCCCTTTATGGTCTAATATTTAGGTACCTCAATTTTCTTCACAATCGCTATGGCCAGCCTTTCGGTCATAGGGTTGTTTCTAATTGTCGTTGGACGCACAGTCCTATATTAATTCATCTTATAGCCTACTCGCCTATGTCGATGACCTCACTCTCTCTCTATATATTTTTGAACCTCGCCTATTTCAAACTTAGCTACTGACATCACAGCGGTAATAGGTCGTCCAGTATGCCTATCCCGTCGAATACCTATGTCAATATTCGCAATATTGGTCTTACGCTTAGAGACAATATTTTGCTGTAAATTTCTTGGGAAATTCGCTCTATTCATGAATCACAGTCGTTGTATATCTACTGAATAATGTCGCATTATAGAGTTCACTAGATCCCTCCAACTAGAATTGCCAACGACTGTACCGATTTCATGTGTTCAACAAAATGTTATAAACAATGATATTCCTGATTTTCTTGAATAATACTGCGTTAATCAATTTATATCGTAAGGACTCTTGGAACTGTTCGGTCCAGTAGTTTCGTCTAGAATCAATTTCGAGGTCGGCAACCATAGTCCAATCTTTTGAATATAGTTCCACGACTTTAAGCGCATGTCCTATGATACATTCTAACGTTACATAATACCCCTTTCGATGCATCTGGTATTTATGAACTTAGTATATTTCTTAGACCGATTCAAAATACTACAAAGTCATTTGTGCTTTGTCATCAAAATACATTTGTTTATAGTAGGTTGTGCCACGTATAAGTTTTAAATAGTCGTGGTCGTAACACTACTAATTACTAACGGGTTACTAGGATTTTCTAGAGATTTCAATCTTAATAATGGTAACTCGCTCCCCCGAAACACTAGCTGTTTCACGTCTCTCGTCATTACTACTCAAATCTAAATGTTTCAATTTCTCCTAGAATTTGTTCATTATCTGCAATATTAAGCATGACGTTGCGTTGTAAATGACCTAGGCTACTTCCGATCGTTTCTCACTACTACAATTTTACTGCTGCCTAACCTAGCCCGCTTTTCTTTTACGTTTACATCTATATCTAGCCATATTCCCTTTGATCTATATGTTTATCACCTACAACACATTCCAACAACAGTCCAACATCTGCAACGGTTGATTTTAACAATTATAAATAACACAAATTTATCATCACTGCATTCTATGCCTTATAATAATTTTAAAATACTCAGGGAAATGCGTACAACAAGCATGTGTCTATAGGTTATGAAACCTATGTTAACAATGATCAGTAAAATGATGGGTGATATCTAGATTCTTCCGCTCCCCCTAGATTTGCATCTATACATAACATTACATTATAAATCATGCACTGTGGATTTTTCTCCTCCGTCGCAGAATCTCTGAAAGCAGAACTTTAAACACTCGATACACGATTTCTACGTTGTGTTTTATTTTAATAGAAATAATTTGATTTCTACGTTGTGTTTATTTGTTTTGATCTTAATCCAGTCGTATCGTTATTTTCGAATACGTAGCTGAATCTTTGGTCAGCGGCACCATTTTCTGTGGTGGTACAGTGGTAGTGATCGTCTATTAAGTTATAAGTATATCGAATGTGTTAGGTTAGCTCATTGTGAGTCTACTGTGTTGGAGAGATCAGATTGTGCGTATCATTTTCAACTTCGCGTGTGGTCGTACCAATACATCATCCATAGGACCAGAACATTTACTCAATCATTCCACAGGGCTTGTTCTAATTCGTGGCTGTCTGTACCTCTCCTTTAATAGTTTAAAGGAGGGGGAAGGGTTTTATTAACGCGGTTATTACCAAAATAGCAATTACATTAGATTACAACCAGCCACAACAAGGGACCCGATCGCGTGATCAAGCGAGACGAACTAGTACGAGAATACTCGTCAGCTATATATAGGTACATGGAGTGGTGGTTTACCAATATATATCACGACCGTTTACACTCTGACACAGGGAACCCTACACCGGGGCTCACCGGCTCCGCTGAGCGGACTTTTGGGGCACGATCTGACTGTCTATAGCTGCGAAGCTTTATTAATCAACGCATTACAAGATGCGGAATATCAACGCGTAGAAACGCGGATTATTAAGGCGCACTAGGCTGCCTGCCCCATTAGAACCATGGTTATAATTTATTTATAATATTATTGTGATTATGATAGAGTTTAACTTGGCCAAGTTAAGGTCGACAGTCAGTCGTAAGAGGACGTGTAATTAGGTGCCCAGAAACGCTGCCGCGCTGCCTCAGACTATGTATTGGTTTTATTATCGTGTCGACCTGACCGGGGTCTTCAGCGCCTTGAACCGATCCGAAAGGCTACCACTGTGGAGCCGTAAATAGGCGCTGTTATCGCCATGGATAACTATTAGGGTAGCAGTGATAGGTACTAACGTCAGCATTCACGGGGACGCCGAATGTTCATAATATTACAAAACAATACCAAATTATATGTACGCCAACTGATCCCAACAACACAACAGATACCATGAGTTAGGTCTTAAGTGAAATTACTTTACTGCGATACACATAGGTTATCGTTGCAGAATATACCTTCTCGTAGCTGGCACGTAGCTCGGCTCACCTCTCCATCTCGTTCTTTCTAAGCCTTATATTGTCATTTAGGTCTAATCTTGGTTAACTCAATAAGCTAAGTCTTATTTAACAAAGCTATAATACCTATCCAACCAGTGTATAGGTGGTCTATGCTTCATTTAGTATCGTCCAAGAGGAATTCTAGGATTTTATTTCGTTCTAGTAATAACTACTTCTCAATCTCTCTAGAATAATAGCCAAGGATCTTACACTCTTGTAGAAATCGTGGTTCGGGTGAAGGTTCGCTAAAGACAGTGGATATTTACACATGAAGGCGATAAGCTTATATTGATGACGAATTTCATTGTAAGTGCCAATACTTAGGCAGGTTGAAATGTACCTTGTAATATCCACTGTATTTAACTCTTAAAGGAAGCCTTAAGATATAGTTAATTAAAACGATAGGGTCAGATCAAAATTAGATTTATTTACGATCTGAAATTCAGCTTTTGTACCAAAATGTTACGACACTCAATGATTATTTAACGCGACGCATCCAGAGTTACCGGATTAGTCGTGTGGTTGTTCTGCTACTAGGTCATTTTACAGGAGAAAGCGAACAACCAAATAAAAAACTCCTGTAAGACTGTCTTATGTACTAGATATACTCAAGATATATACATAAAAGAAATCTAGTATCTAGGTAGTCTAATGTTAAGGCGATGGTCTCTCACATAGTCTATTTATGTTAAATGCATTGATCAGTTGTTAGTTTATTTACTCTAATCGATAATGCATATGCTTAGTCTTTACATCAAGGCTCTCGGTAGCTGATAGTCAAGTATTTCATTTACATTATTTATTATTGTATGCTTTACTCGCCAATATTGCGAAATGTAATTATATGACCAATATATTATTCCGCTACATCTCATCGTCAAATAAGCGGCTATCCAACAAACATAGTTCGTTCGGCAGGGCCAAACATCAGCCTAACAGACAGGCGGACAATGGGTTCTTAGTAAAGGGCTTTTACTATCTTAGCCCTAACACCGTAGACAAGCAGCAATTCTCTTAAGCAACATGTAGGTAGATATTTACAAGTCCCAATTACTTTATGTAGGCATTATGTTATACAGATATTTTATTAATCATCCTTACGTTATTTGATAATTAGGCAGACCATCGCTTCATCATTAGGTCAGCTAACTTTACTATATACATTATCTTATCCGCTCTATGTTCACAATTCATCGGTTCTTGACTCATGTCTAGTCAGGTCTACAAAGTCAGGCACTTCAAGGGACTCCATGATACTCATGCCACAACATAATATTTGATCAGTATCTATATATATATTCTCCATGTGTATTATTACGTCAGGTAGGTAGCTTCCATAGACGCTTAGTGGCAACCTCAAAAGAGCCCATAGCTTAAGACAATTATTGTACTTATGTTCATTAAGTAATGATGATATAGGATAGTATTACTAAGTCGAGACAGTTGTGAATTGTGAATATAGATGCAAATGTGGTTATAACCAATTTAGTACATTACCGGATTCACCGATGCTGCGATACTTGTAAACAGCGCTGGTCAAGTCGTCACTAACGCAATTACTAACCACAACTTAACTACCATGAAAACTCTATACATAATTTACTTTGCCTAAACAAAGGAGATACACTGAATTTAATTGAAGCATAATAAAAGCATGTCTGCTCTACAACACTCGTCGCGACGTCGGATTTCCACGGGGGCACGAAGTCCGAAACCCGAATGTCCTCCTCCCGGCGTCCTTCCGCTCTTTTCATATCCTTTCCCCACTAGTCCTCCAGGGCGTTGACGAGGCGGACCTTAAAGAAAACCACACCTCGGACAGAAAAAGGTTAAACTCTCAATTGGCCAATTTTTGGCTCCGCCTTTTTAGTTTCTACGAAATGTCATAGTAGATTTCATTTTTTTATAAAGTCCTTTAAGATAAAAGACCACATGTTATGAAGTACGCAGTTCCCAGGGTTGTTGGCAATAAAACATCAAATTAATGGATTCCCTAAAAGCAGTCATTAAGGGTCTATTGTTTAAAACTATCTTTTATCAATTTTCTATAGAATTAAGGATCCTTCGTTTCATGTTACTTGTTTATTGCTTGCAGATGTGGCTTTCTTAGAGTGTGAACCCTTGGTGGAATGTAGAAGACAAAAAAAAATAATGTTAGCTATGTCGTCGATCGGTCGATATCGGTGACCATCTCACTACTTACTACCACATCTTATATTCACTACTAGCTGCGCCTCGCGGTTTTACCCGCGAAAAGCGCGGGTAAACGCGGAAGTAAAAAACGCGTTGTAGGTTGCACGGGCGCGGGCGGCCGAGCGGTTCTCGAGTGTTTGCACTTTTTCGTACATTACATTATTTTTTTTAATTTACTTCCAAGTACAGACTTTTTGTTCTCTCTTCCTTTATTATAATAAGCATAGATTATAACAAACGTACTTTAATGGAATTTCTTCTATGGTTTTCGCGATTTTGCATAATAAAACACTTTATTTATCCGGTTTTATCGCGTTTTTATTCATTATTTGAACTGAGCTTTCGCCAAAAAAAAAAAGAAGATTCTTTTTTAGAATGTTAAAAATAGACAAATTACATCTCAGTCAACCTTGAAAAAGCCAACTGTAAAGTTGGCGAAAGCTCGGTTCAAATTATGAATAAAAACGCGATAAAACCGTATAAATAAAGTGTTTTATTGTACTTTAATGGTTTTGAAACCATACTGATTTTACTGTTTAATTTAAACCGATTTCACCAAAACTGTAGGGGGGATTCTCAATTAGTTGCAATTTTTTTGTATGTTTTCCGATTACTCAAAGTTGTCTAAGCTGTTTAAAACTTCCTTTTTTTTAAATTTTTAAAAACTTGTTTAGGAATCTTTTTACACTCCTGTTTTCGGTTTTGATCTTGTTGCTTTATTATATATTAAGCAAAGTGTATAGACAAATGGTGGCGGGGCGTCGGGAATCCCTTTATGACTATTGCCAATTCTGTGTTTATGGGGTTTCGTGAAGCTACGGCGACGTACTCTCGTCTCGTCTTATCACGAGTGAAGTCAAAAGCCATTTTATGGAGCACTAGCTACATCTCTCGGTTTTACCCGCGTGAGTCCCGTGGGAATATTGAAATCAAAAGTAGCATATGTTGCTCCTCTATAATCTATTGATGAAATATTTTTTAAAACGGTGCAGTAATTTCGGACCTTTTTCATTACAAACAAACAAATCAATCTTACCTCTTTATAAAATACATAAGTATAGATACCTGTAGAGGTAAAAAAAAACATATTCATAGATAGGTACCTAATTCCTTTAGAATATCGCAAATATTTTATATCGTATCTATTTACCTGTTTGGCACAGTGTGTTGGTTCGACCCGTTTTGTGAGTTTCATTTATTATTTACAGAGCAATGTCTCCGGTCTCTCGTTTGTTGGCTAGGTTTATGCTATAAGGTACCATCGAAAGAAACTATACGATATTGACTCTTGTGTAACAGGCATTGCCATGTGTTTGTGTTTCATAAACATGTTGATTAATGAAAATATTTAAAAGGAAAACTATATCCACAAAAACACTTGTTATATCCCAGCTCTCTACAAAGCGATCCATCTTCTTAGCGAAGTTACGCCTTTTTGTATGTCGAAATAATCACAGGCGAAAAATGCTGAATTGCAGTGACCTCGATCGCAGTAGCCGCGTATCGTCGTGTATCGAGCATTCCTACACATCGCATCGGTTAGGTCTCACCTTAGGTTAATTAATTATAAGTAATTCACGTAATTACTACTTAAGTCCGACACAAACATGCCTTAGTAGTAGTAGATGGTTTAATACATATACTTAAATTCGAGGTATGAGTCTCCGACGCTGCGCCGATGCGATAAAGTCGTTTCTCCTGATTTAAGAAAAGATGCGTGGTTCCACGCCGGTCAGTGGTTTTGTAAATGTATTTTTTTTTTAAATTGTTTAATCCAGTGCAGGCTTAGAAACTGAATATGATAATAGTAATGTACTTAGCAGACACTTTTTTATTTAAATTTGCATATTAATAAAATACAAGTTATTAGTTTTACAATGCCCCAAATGCTGCTGGCATTCGCGTTCGTTACGTAAAGTATGAATTAGTTTATTTTTTAATATTCCTTTATTTCTGAGAAAACTTACAATGTTTTTAGATATTTCAATAGTTTACAATCAATATAGTAGGTACTTAGGGGTCAAACTAATAAAACCCTTTCCTAAAAAAGAGTTAAAATAGATTTAACTATAGCTGAGAAATGCGAAAGACAAGAAAACTTTCTTATACAGATTACTTATACTAACACCACGACAATAAAACCGAATGTGAAATAAAAAAACAGGTGGCTAACACATATGAGACGACACCCGTGAGACTCGTGAAGGCTTGTCCTTTCCACCAGACCAAACCTTTTTTCTTAGAGAATGTTTGCAGAATAACGTTTATGTGTATTCCAAAGAGATTTAAATCATTGCGTATTATTTAGAACATCTATAGCCGGGTTTCTATCGTCAAAGGAAAATGACACAATGAAAACGTATTTTTCTAGATAATTGATTGACTTACAGCCGAATACAGCAAAGCTACTCAAAACTTGAGTTCTACTTAAACAATTGTGCAGCTTTCAAACTCAAAAATTGTCGTACTACTTTTAAAATTAGAAGCTGCTCAAATATTTCAGCACCCCTCTAATTTTAAATGTTGTTTCAGTATTTGGCTGTTAGGAGTTTCATTTTGGAACTCTATAACAACAAGGTATGTTAAAGAAAACTGTGATTTTTTTAGTTCCGACACTTTTCTATAAAGTATCACTACAGAGCGTGCAGAGTCCTGCGTAGTTTAGTAGAGTAGTTTTATTTTTAGAAAAAAATTATAGACCAAAAGAATCGAAAAAGTTATTCCTCTGCTAAACATGGTTGACCATAAGACGAACATGTTGTTAAAACTATTAAAAAACTGGGCAAGTGACTCGCCAATGCAGGGTATCGTAGTTTCCAATAACTTAGGGATTGATAGATTGCAATTACCTACCTAGTATGTATATTCAACGGAGTTTGTTCGAAATTTAACTGTTTATTTCTTTCAACTACTCGTGAATTTGAAAAAAAACAGCTCAGCTGTGACAATTTCCTTTAAACTTCATTATATGTACTTCTATTTTGAATACATCTAGGTAGATGTTAGTTGTAACTGCTTTTTCAGATTGCAATCCCTGTTATTTTTAAAAACTACGAAACCCTACACTGAGCACTTGTTATCTTGAACGAACCATCGTTTAATGTTTCAAACAAGTTTCAAATGTTCGACGTTCGAAATTTAAAATTGTTTGAAACCGTACTAGGAAGTTATCGATAGTCCATTAAAAAAAAACAGAACCCTTCTACTTGTATTTATATATTATCTACCACAGCACAGACGACACATTTTGAGAAGATAGGTACTAAGGGAAAGTAAAAAAAATATATATTATTTGAGATTTTGGTGTTTTAGAGTTTTTTTACTATTTATAAAGCGTTTTGAGTAGTGTAGTGTAGGTTATAGGTAACTTGAACTATATTAAACTATACAAGAAACATGCCTACATGATGGTTTTGGCTGTGTCCATCTCTCAGACAGTCAGTCTGTATAAAGCCTTTTATAGATAAAGATGACATTAAGGTGTAATATTGTTCGTTTCATAATATCATTTCATTTAAAGCTTCGCAATATTTATTTTTATAGCTCAAGATAAAGCTGTTGGCTCGGTTTTAATGATCTATAGAGTAGAAGTAATATAGATCATAGTTTTCTCTCGTATAAAGATCAGATGTGACCTACAGCTTATCTAGATTTTTGTCAGATCTTGGTGGAAGTGAGTGTGAGAAGCTTGACCTATATTCTAAAGAGGAGGGACCTCTCGGAATGTATCTGTTTTTGATGCAAATAATGCATGCGGAGTCTTAAGGCGAGGTTTTCGTTGTTTTTTTTCCAAAATCGACCTTTGTTTAATTCAATGGTAGATAATCGTTGACTTATTTTTTTAGTCGGATAAAAATATATGTCGCAGTTCAAAAAACCTTATTAGGAAACGTTTTGTTAAAAACACGATATAAGCAACTTTGCTCTATTAAAGACATTTCATAAAATTGAAGATTTCGTCTATTTTTTCGTCTCTTTTCAGAGAATATTGGACTATAAATAAAAAAGAAGTAAAAGCATTTATAAAGGATGTGTTTTTTTAACAATTCTGAAATATAATATGTGTTTAACAATTTGATAATACATATATTATTTCAAGTATTCTCGCATTCTGCTGTCTGGCATTATCCAAGGCAAAGGATTTTTACTCGGTACTACAACAGGCCCTTAAAGTTGAGCATAAAGATGTTCGTAGGTAGTTATTGAAATGAATGAAGTCATAACTTGTCATTTGCAAATAGTTGTCAAAATTGTGTGTCTTAAACTCAGTTACCTTTTATATATCTAGTACTAGACAGAAGACTTTTCTTGCACTTTGTTAGAAGTATTTAGGTATTACCCAACTATTTACCACCTTTGAAAAACCAGGAGATTTTCTAGTATGAGGTCTGTGATAGATAAGGTTGACTTTTCCATGAGGTGAGATGACACTTCAACCAAATATCCACACGACTCTAGAGTTATTTCTCCAGAGTTTTTTTAAATGCGGTAAGATTTCGGTCTATGGTTCAAGCAGTTTTCAATATTGTAAGAGCCACGTGAACAAACACCTTCTTTCAAATACCTTTGTCAAAGTTTAGATATATTTTGTCAGTTAATTGATTAAATGAAAGTAAATGAAATTCAGGATATTGAGCGATATCTTTGTTGTAAGTTTGAACACACAATAATCTTACTAATATTTTAAACGCGAAAGTTTGCATGTATCAATGTCTGTATGTAAGTTTGTTACCTACTCTTTCACACAAAAACTACTGAACCTATTGCAATGAAATTTGGAATATAAGTAACTGAAGAAATGGCATAACACATTGGTCACATTGGTTCCGATATTCCCGCGGGAAGAGGACTTATGCGGGTGAAACTGGGCCGCAGCTAGTATTTATATAAAATAAACACATTACTTAAATATCAAGAAACAAACATACCCTTAAACAAGACATAATTAATTTCAACAAATTAACGACTAGTATTTATTTACCTATTTAAATAGTATATAATAGTGCTTACCACAATCGTTCCCTTAATTTTATCGTCCTCTTATGGCGAAAGTAATTAAAATAAATAATAATTAATAAAACCGATTACCTTAATTAACCTAAAAAGTGTATTTTTTTTATTTGTGGTTTTAAAAATTTAATTAATTCATATTTTATTAGCTGAATGATTTAGATTTTGCAATAAGGAGATCATGGTAAGGCACAATATTATATAAAAAGTTGAATCAAATAACCCGCCCCTTATCAGTTCCGGTCTATCAGACTATCAGTCAAAAAATTATAAAGTAATCATAAAAAGTCACGTATGCTCATACAAAGTACACAGTTTAAAAATATCCTAGTCAGTATAACATGCATCAAACCTTATTTTTAAAATATCTGTATGCATAGTTGATACAATCTCATTTCGTTTTCATTCTTTTTAAAAAAATAATGGAGCTAAGAGTATGTAGGTAGTTTGCTTGTTTTCCCCGCAATTTCACCCGCGTAAGTCCCGTTCCCGCGGGAATATCGGGATAAAAAGTAGCCTATTGTGTTATTCTAGGGATCTAGCTACCTATAATCCAAGTTTCATCGCAATCGGCTGAATTTTTTAGTGTGAAAAAGTAACAAACTCACATACATACATGTACAAACTTTCGCGTTTATAATATAGTAAGATGAAGATGAGTTGCTTCCGCTTCGACGTCATTTTGCGTTCATAAATCCGACATGGCTGGTACTAAATACGTTTATTACGGTAACCAATTCATATTTAATATGGTTTCGTCCGTGTATGAATTTTTGATCATTTCCAACAGAAACTCTTACCGGTCTTTATAAAACACACAATACTTCTTCTAAATTTGCCACGGCCGTTGTCGTCTAGACGATCTACTTTCTAAATTAGTTTTGTTTCTTGAAAATAGAAAAGCAATGGAATTAAATATTTAAATAGGCTTTAATAATAAAATAAGGGGCACAACGTCATAAATGCCATCGGCATTTATGACGTTGTGCCCCTTATTTTTTTCACCCGCGTAAGTCCCGTTCCCGCGGGATTATCGGGATAAAAAGTAGCCTGTGTGTTATTACCGGTATCGAACTACCTATATTCCAAGTTTCACCGCAATCGGTTCAGCGGTTTTAACGTGATTCGGTAACAAACACACATACACACAGTCACACATACTCACAAACTTTCAGATTCATAATATTAGTAGGATTTTAGTAGGTAGGTACATGGCAACTCAAAAAAAAAAACAAATCTGAACGTAAGCCGGTACAATCAAGTACAGTCCGATTAAAAAAACGTCTAAATCTAAAAACGACCACGACTATTGTACATAGTTGAAACGTCGAAGTAAGAAAATACTTAAATAAAGCCGTGCTTTCACTACGAAAGTAATGTCGCGAAAAGTTATAGTTATCTTTGCAAAAAAAATGCGTAGCACCTTAAAAATGTGATAAAACTGCTTCCATTAAACTGCTGTGCGACTTTTTTTGTGAAAGTTGACTATAACTTTCGCGACATTACTTTCGTAGTGAAAGCACAGCTTTATAAAAACGCGATCAACATTCAGTTGAGTTTAAAAAAATAACCTAATTTTTAATCCAGCATCAAAGTATAATTTTATCAGCATAAACATTCAAGTAGCAGTTTGAGTAATCTAAGCTACGGTAATATCCAGTTTTGTTCATATTACGTTGTATATTTACGTAATTAACGTTACAGAATTAATATAAACCTCTATTAATTGTGCATAACAAGACCAATTAGTTGAAAGCTAAAACCTATTTGCTCGAAACGTTTTTCGTGTCACAGAACCATTCTCACCGGGGAAATAAAGGTGCTTATTTTATTTTCAACCCTTGTTCTGTGGCGTGGTGTAAGAAGGCATGTAATAATTTATATGTGTAAGTTGAACTATGGGTACTATTTTTATTTTTAGTAAGTACCTACAGCTAGCACTACTGGATAATATTTGTATGGACTACAATTTCTCTTTTTCGATTCTGAGTGTTTCTGTTCCTTTGTTTATTAAATTCCATCAAATTCTTGCGTAAATGTAAAAATAGAAACCGACTTCCATCGGTTGTCGCATTTTGTATCTATGTATATAAAATTAAATATTTACAAAAGTAAAATAATATTTACAAATATTTGAGCGTTTTGGAGTAGAGACTTTGGGACCATGTGGGCCGGGGGCACAGGCAATATACAAGATGTAACGAGTATGCCCTTTTAAACCGAAAGGTGGTTGTTCTAGACGTCAAAGAGAAAAACATTTGTTCTACTTTAACAATTATTAGTATTTTATTAGCAATTTAAATAAACAAACAAATACAAAAACAAACACTACGTTTGTTCTACGACTTTTGAAATTTCATTTATTTTTTTTGAATATTTTAAAGTTATTTTTCATTGAAAAAACAGCTGCTTTTAAAAATAAAAGTAATTGAAGGTTTGATTGTAATAAACCAAACTAAATGAAAGGACAACATAAGGTCAATGACCTTGAACTCTAAGAAACAGCTGATTTTCAAGTAAACTCTACATTTAAAACTTTCGAAAAGTACTTCGAATTTTCAAAAGTCGTAAAACAAAAGTTGTTCGCCTAGCCGTCTAGAACAACCCCCTTTCGGCTTAAAAGAGCATACCCGTTACACCTTGTATTTGTCCGAACGCCTGGTAGAGACAAAGCGAGACCAGAATGCTGGAATTTACTTGGCACAAAAAATAAGCGCTGCCATTCAGCGTGGCAATGCGGCCAGCATTTTGGGCTCGCTGCCATAAGTTCTTTTTATTTTAAATAAGTTTTTGAGTGTTTATAATAAAATAAAAAATACAAAACAAAGCTAAATACCTATAATAGGCTTTTGTTTGCAATAGTTTCCAGTTTTCCGAGCTATTCATCCTTATATACCTACTTCTATTTAAATATAAAAGTAATTAGGTAAGTATTTAATTCGTTGCCGTTATTTGGCATCCATATTCTAAACCTTAGACCCTATGCCTCAGCGAACTATTATGAAAGTAACCAGATCAAATCATCGGCCGATAGTCTGCGATAGTTTGATCTATATTAACATATGAAAGTGGTTTTTAGGAACTAGAGAATATCTTACTAATAAGACTATCGGCAGAGACATTGATTACTCTACTGTCTTTATTGACGTTTGATGGCGATGTATGCAATATTTATTTATTATTTAAAAGTTCATATCACCTAAGTAACTCGCAGCGTATGAATATATTTGAACCAACATATTGTGAAAAAATCATAAATGAAGATTAAGGGCTTAGAAATTTATTGCTGTACCTACATTCTCATACAATCCGTGAATTTTTTTCCTTCTAATAATTGAACCAAGTGTAGGTATAATGTAGAAACACGGCTCGCATTCGATTCTTCCCTCCCTATGAAGCGTGACTTTATAGGTGTAATGAAATAATAAAAGAGTGTTTCTTTAAGAGATTACATTGGCCATATTTTAACAAGCCAGATAACGAAATTCGCTTAACAATTTAATGAGAAGTTATAATGAAACTGTAGTAAATTTACGATTACTTTTTACTATCGTCAGATATTAAAATTTATTTGATTCCTTTTAGAACTAAGATTTATTTGAACTTTTACTATTATCAAACTGTTGCGAAATTAAACTCGTTCTTTTTGTTTTAATCGTTGCTTTTATTGACCGAAGTATAAGCTAAATATTTATTACGAAACAGTTTAATTTTTAATAAATAATATGGAATATTAAAGAATATAATCTATTTAATAAACTTTTAAACTCGCACGACTTGTACTCACTCAAATATAATTCATTTATTTTAATTTTTAATTGTCAATTATAAATTTTATTGTAAATTTGACAAGACCTACAAAATATTAAAGTAATATAATTTAATTTAAAGTAATATTTTAATGTGCTCTCTTTTTTTAAGTAAGGTTTTGTGTTGTCTTTCTGTATTTTTCTTAATAAACTTTTGACCTGTGATGTGATTATTAATATGTTGATTTGAAGTACCTAGAAAACTTAGGTAGTGCATACACACATACATATCAATTATTTTATTGTCCCACGTGTTTACCCGTATATTTCCCGTGATAATACCGGGATAAAAATTCTTTATTTTTATCCAGGTTATAAACTAACTGTGTGCTAAAATGGCAGACAAACATCCAAACATGTAGACTTTCACTTGTATAATATACCTAAGTAGGATGTATCTACTTCGCAAGGAGAGTGATAGGTACTTTGTGTGGTTGGTAAATAAGTGGTTTTCCCTTCCCCTACCTTCAGGTAAAGAAATGAGACCCGTTACAAAGGTTGGCCCCAATATCTCCTAGTCTCACGCGCGTGTTTCCAAAATCAATCACCTAAGAACCTACACATGTTTATTTGGCCACTAACTCGACATAAAATAAATAACAGAAAACAATAAAAATGTCTCCTACTTACCTATTACGGTTGATGATCCGTTAAAACATACAAAATAAAAATATATACCTATACTTAAATAAAATAAAAATATAATGTAAACGGTCATCACATCACATAGCAGTTTCGTGAACAAACCATAATACAAGATGTAACGGGTAAGTCCTTTTAATCCGAAAGGGGGTTGTTCTACACGTCTAGGCAAACACCTTTTGTTCTACGACTTTTGAAAATTCGAATTTTTTTTTTGAAATTGAGATTATGTTTTACTGAAAAAACAGCTGTTTTTGAAAATAAAGGTAATTGAAGGTTTGATTGTAGTAGACCAAACTAAATGAAAGGACAACATAAGGTCAATGACCTCGAACTCTAAGAAACAGCAGATCTTCAAGTAAACTTTACACTTAAAATTTTCGAAAAGTACTTAAAGTCATAGAACAAAAGTTGTTCGCCTAGACGTCTAGAACAACCCCCTTTCGGATTAAAAGGACTTACCCGTTACATCTTGTATAGGTAGTTCAAATTACTGTAGAAAAATCCAGTTTCGTAAAATATTTTATTTGTAATATTAATGAAAGTTTGTTGCTCCATCACACAAAATCCGCTAAACCGATTGCAACGAAACCAGTTATGTTGGTAGCTGGAGACCTAGAATAATACATAGGCTACTTTTTATCCCGAAATTCCCGGGTCGAGAGTTACATAGGTGGATAACAGCCGGGCACTGCTAGTATAATTTTAAAACTCCGGTTTTAAAGTGTGTTCGTATTTTTGTAAGTTATTGTAGCTACTGCTACGAACTCGTAGCAATAAAATTAGTCTGAGATGCAAAGAGGGAATAAACCCATTTAGGAATGATTTATATTAGACCGTCACGAGCGCCGCCGGCCGGGTCCGAGCTTCGTTGTCCATTGCTCGGCAGCCACTCGGTTGCAACAGACGGATCGACTGCTCGCCGAGCAATGGACAACGAAGCTCGGACCCGGCCCGCGCTCGTGACTGACTAATAAAAATCATCCCTTACTCTATACTGGGTGTTTCGGGGTCGGTCATTCAAGCCGAAAAGGGGTCGTTCCAGGGGTCTAGGTGAACAACTTTTTTTCTACGACTTTTAGAAACTTTTTTTTTTTCTTTAATTTTTCTAGTGTCCCGATGTAGACGTATGGTGTATTATAGGTATGTATTTATACTGGTGAATTTATTTTTGGAATTAATCAGAACCTATTGCAAAATTTAAATTCTAAGATCGATTTGGCCTTTTATATATCTGGTAATTTTCACGAGATCAGCCCCCATATCATCTATCCAGTGGACAACTGACAACAGACAACAACAACAAAATGACAGGCACTATGCAATACAGTTTTCCACTGTTGTCAGACTATGGTATATGTATGGTGCCTGTCATTTTCCACTGTTGTCAGACGTCCACTTGATAGATAATATGGAGTCTGGACCTACAAGGGTGAAACTGAGCGGAACCTGAACTCTGTACCTACTACTCATAATGTGTCATAGGCTCTCGTAGTCTCGTCGTTTTGGGGGAATGACAAACACTACAACACCACTAAAAAAATCAAATAGTCGTTGCACTGGTCGTTGTATGTCGGCAACGACCTCTATATACATATACAGGGTTGTTGGGGTAGCTATATACATATACAGGGTAGAGGTAGCCCAGCTGTGGTATCATCTAATTAGCATCTACCGCTACTAGTTACTTTCAAAAAAGATATTTCGTATTCTACATTGCTGCTTTGAAGTAAACACCGGTAACAACCACGTTACGTCAAAGCAGCAATGTACTGCAAGTTAGCCACTAGTAGCGGTGGATGCCAGTTAAATGATACCACAGTTTCATAGTTGGTTAACAATAACCCTGCATAGTTTTATGAATGAAAATGCCCCATTTATCATGTGTAAAAAATAACATTGTCATATCGTGTCGCCTAGTTCCCTAGGACATCGGGTAACCGATTTTCAAAATCGACTAACTGGCGAATAAGCAAATATTGGAGCATTGTCAGTAACTCTAGTGTTGATATAAATGAGCGAGCTCTGTTGGCAAAAAGTAGATTTTCCAAAGCTTTTCACATTGATGTCATTCTCGTTTGCACAAACATTTTTCCTAATTTAAAGTTTTTATAGCTGAAAAATGAGTTCGGAGTAAAGACTGTTGAGACTTAAATTTATTAATGCTCGTTTATTACAAACTGAACTGAATTGGTGAGAAAATAGGGACATCACTAAGGAGGTAAGTAGGTTTATTGAGTCAATTCATCAGTTTAAAGAAAAAAGTATACCGTAAAAGTATAAAATATTTATTTGGACAAGCAAACCTCGAGTTCAAAAAAATTGATAAATATTTACAATTATTCAATACTTCTCTTAAGTGTGTCCTTATTTTTTTGTAAAGTTGGTAATTTTTAAAGACAGTTGTCTTTGAAAATTCTCTACACTTGATCAAGCAAAAGTAGGTAGGTGGTTATTACTATAATCCATATTACATCATTACTTACAGTTTTATGATCTGAATGTGTATCCAGTTGCTCTATCAATCCCTGCCTAAATATTAGGTCGGAATCTACTGCAAATTTTTGCAGATACACGAATATAATTAATTGCAATTTTGTGACACAGAACAGAAAGAAGTTTATACGGATTAGGTGCTTAATTATCCATTTTTTCGTGTTGTATCGTAAGACCTTCCTTTAACCGTATTTAACAAAATAATGTTTGATTATTCGATGTAAGTTGGTAATACAAATAAAAACAGTAATATCTTTCCCGCATTAAAATGTTGGTTAAACGGGAAATGTATTGTTAATCAGCTATTACGGGGTAATCAATCATGATAAAAATAAATCCGAGGGTACGTAAACCCACCTACTTTTTGCGGCAAAAGTTCTTCGACATTTCCTTTATTACCGTTGGTAATAACGTACTTAATAAAGACGATTGTCAATCGCCAACTAAACTAAGTTAGTTTAGCTTAGCTAGCCAATTTACAAGCAATTGAGTATAGCTGGAATACTTTGCGGCAAATTCACATGTTGATAAAGTGTTTCGACTAAGTACAGCTAAGCTAAACTCACTTAGTTAATTCGGCTGTGGACGTTCGAAATAGATGTTACAATAAGCTAATCAGCGCAATTTGCAGTTTCCTTGTAGCTGCAGCGAGCAATCTAGTTGATGAAGTTTTGAAAATGTTTGTTGAATAGATATAAATGATGAAATGTTGATTGATCATCAAAACTGAAAACGGTTTTCGTGAATATTAATTAATTAATTCCGACTCTTTAAAATTAATGGAAATTTTCACCGTTCGTTTTGTTTTTCATTTGTAACAATTTAGATACATTTCTACGGTGAGAATAATAGGTAGATCCTGTGGGTAGACACAGTGTGTCAGCTGCTGACTAGTTAAAACAATCGAATGTTATTTGTCGCTGTAAGGGCATTTTTGTGTAAAGGCGTTCCTTCACCGCGAGCATTTTCACTTGTATCTAATGTAACATTAGAAATCCGACTCACAAGGTGCGCGCTGTATGTAATGCTCGAATGACCCTTGCAATACATCGGTATGCTCGTGGTGAGGGAGCACCATAATATCTATGATTGGCTAAAATTCTACTTGAGGTAGGTCTCGCCTTCGACGAAGACGTTGCGACTTAAATGTCGCCATTTAAATTCAACTTCGATTGTTGTTCGCAACAACCTTTTTACCAACTACATATTTACTTTTAAGGGTAAAAGTATCCATATGGATAGCAGTATTGCGCTACGTACTACGAGTATATATACCTCTATATATAGTTATACTTACAGCGTTGAAACGCTGATTGCACGGACCAAGCAAACAGAACTGACTTCCAAGTCAAACACAGCAACCGGTGCCGAACCATTCCGCGTTGACACAAAGATTAAAATCAATTTATACTTCTTTAATGTATCTTTCTGTTTATGGCCAATATTTTTTTGATTATTGTTTATGTGGTTGAGGTATGTCTTCATTTACACAGTGTGAGCTAGCGTTCGAGCTACTATCAGCTATCTAGCTAGTAGATATTAGGTACGCGTAGTCTAAAGTTGGTTTTCTGTCTATGTAATGCATAGACAGATAAAGCCAACTACTCGCCAACTTCTTCTTTCTCGCACGATTTACTCGTATGGTTCTCGTAAGTTACGTTCAAATAGTGCGAGTTACTACTCGGCAGGACAGCTACTCGTCATGCTGCCTCTTACGATGACTCGTTCGTCTTTAGTTTGAATTTCGATCATCTTTGATTATGTTTATCACGCCCCAACAACGTAAGTATTATATCCTACGATAAAAGACGGCCTCCGTGCCGGACGGGCGACGCCCGGACGCAGAAGGTTGCGGGTTCGATTCCTGCCGGGAACAAATATTTCTGCAGACCATACATATATTTGAGGAGCCACGCTAGGTGGGAATGAAAGTCTCCACATTAAACAAAGTAGTGTGCAGACTTTTATCGCGGTTCAAATATCTTTCTCAACCTCAAGTAGTCAATGACCTCTCAGTAAAAAAAATGGTGTCTTATTTCCTTTATTCGTGGTCTTAG